>OY829913.1:203432442-204704942 GCA_963691935.1 Nephrotoma guestfalica | reverse complement strand
ACCCACAACCACGCTAATGCGATGCCCTGGTATAGATATCAGCTGTCTGCATCCTAAAGCATTATATTGCATGTAGTGAGGAGAATTTCAGCCCGTAAGTTCTCTATAATATTGAAATGCCCTATCCATGTGAAAGAAGAGATTAGGCTACGTTCGTCGTAGGGAATTTTGATTTAGTCTCAATTAATTCAGTTTGGAACATACTACAGAGAGGCGGAAAGAGAGGGATAACTTCAATTCATCACAGAATGCCCCATCTCAATTTCACCATCCAGCCCCACTGATAAACAGAGCAAAACTACGTCAACATATTTAAATCGAGGAAAAAATCGTCTTGTTTGGAGGATCCATTTCAGGACCAAGGATTATATGCAGCAATGCTATTATAACTAATTCCTTAAACTAAATGGATTCCTTCCCTTGGAATGGGTTTTCACTACAAGTTAATGTAAAACATTTAGTGAGAATCGAGTAAGCGGAGTGAAGGTAGTTTCTTAATCCTTATATAAACTGCAACATGCAAGAAGATTGTGAGGGAATACAAACATTGTTTTTGAGCCCAACTAGCTCCCACGATTCATTACTGGATAACTTGCTTCCGAAAAACATAACTGAATCACCACCAATTTACAAAGTTGCGGTTGGCTTGTGTTTTTTCGTGTGTCTTGTCACTAATGCCTCTCATTTTGATTTGGCGTCTGGTTATTTTCGGGCTCTTTTCAACTCAGTTCGGATAATGGAGCTATTTTATCGATTCCAACTCAGAACAGCACGAACTTTATACGATGCTAACTATACGATACGATAATTTAATTATGAGCTACATCTACCGTGTGAAGATAATTTTGTTGAATGTCGAATTTTTTACCGGTAACCACTTTGCATTTCGGTGACTTTCATGAAGCTAGTGTGAAGATAACTAAATGCCATTTGTCGTGTACAACGGACACTACTATCAATAGACAAGTTAAACATATTAATCAAAGGCACCGATCAACATCAGCCCCGATAGGACGTTTTTTAATTGAGCAACCACTCAACGATTTACCCATGCCTGTGGCGGACGACCACCTCTTGTTACCTGGAAATTAATTGAATCCTTTGGGGGATCAGGAATTCGAAACTTCGCTGTTGGTGTTCTTGTGATGTATTTAACGCCGGCCGCACTTAGAAGAAAGCTCGACCAAATAAGCGATCGTTATGCTGAAGAGGACATTTAAAAAAAAATATTAAATTGCAAGATTAACAAAATATCAGATTTTCTAAAGGTTCCTTCTCGGTTCCGCTAGTCACCAGATAATGTCACTGGTGTAGAAACAAATGGTCTACTAACCACTCGTTTATTGGTTAACTGTTTTACTTGCAAAATAACAAATTATACACTGCGTCACATAACGGTTAAATTGTTGAAATAACATAAAATATGTGACGCAGTGTATATTTTGTTATTGTGACAGTTACCTCACATCCTTAGATTGAATTGCAACAAATAGCCAGCAATTGAAATTCGTGAACGCACTCTTTGATGTGGTTTATGGTACATCAAGTTGTAACAGTTTGACATAGTTTATTTGTAAGTGTGCGCCGTTTTTGGGCCCGACCGGCGTTCTCGATTGTAAGAGTCAAATTTTTTGACAGCGAGGAAAAAAACACGCTAAAGTCCAAAAGCAGCCATTGCTGCAAATCATAAATTGTGACTCGGCAAAGCTCATGGAAGTCGTAAAGCTTATGGAAGTCGTGTAAGCATTTTTACAGTGTGTGGGGATTAACGAGTGCGGAGAATCAAACTATGTGTGCGCGATGAGTGGTAGAGAAGCTACGATTGATGTTGCCAGGTCAGATCGAAAGACCGGAATCGTTTATGACCAACCTGAATTTTTCGAAGAAGAATCTCAATTCGAAAAAAACCACTCGCCGGAACAGAACTACGGGGAAAAGCCAAGGATAGTAGTAGCAACCCAAAAGGAAATTTTCATTGAGGCCTTTGGGCATGCGACTGTACACAGAAGCATAAGAAGAACAGTTCGGACAACTAACGGGTGTTTTTTTAGGAGGTTTGTTTTTCCGATAGATGTCGTTTTATTTTATGACAGTTGTTTTGACAGCTCAAAGTGGCATTTCTACTCAGTATTGTTTGGCAAATCATTATGAATAGGTTAACTCCAGAACAACGTTTTCAAATCGTGGAAATTTATTTTCAAAATCAGTGTTCAATTAAAAATGTTTATAGAGCACTTCGTGAATTTTATGGTGCACATAATCGTCCGTCAGAGACCACCATAAAGAACGTAATTACCAAATTTCGGTCTACATTCACTCTTTTGGATGCCAAGCCACCGACAAGAATGAGAAGAGTTCGTACAGAAGAAAATATTGCTGTCGTTGAGGCCAGTGTCGAAGAAAACGACAATTTATTGATTCGTCGTCGTGCTCAGCAAATTGGACTTTGTCCATCGACTTTATGGAAAATTTTACGTAAAGATTTGGGTTTGGTGCCATACAAAATTCAATTGGTGCAAGAATTAAAGCCACACGACCATCGTTTGCGCCGTGAATTCAGTGATTGGTCGTTAAATCAATTGAACGAAGATCCATTTTTTTACCGTAAAATTCTCTTCAGTGATGAGGCGCATTTTTGGTTAAATGGATACGTCAACAAACAAAATTGTCGCATTTGGAGCAAAGATAATCCACACGCCGTTCTAGAATTACCAATGCATCCTGATAAATGTACTGTTTGGTGCGGTCTATGGGCTGGTGGGATCATCGGTCCATATTTCTTTAAAAATGAGGAAGGACGACGCGTTACCGTGAATGGAAATCGATACAGAACCATGTTAAATGAGTTTTTGTTGTCAAATCTTGAAGATATGGATATGAATGAAATGTGGTTTCAACAAGATGGTGCCACTTGCCATACAGCACGTGAAACAATCGACTTATTGAAAGAAACTTTCAACGACAACATTATTTCGAGAAATGGTCCGGTGAATTGGCCTCCGCGTTCGTGCGATTTGACGCCACTCGATTACTTTTTGTGGGGATACGTGAAGTCATTGGTTTATGTGGATAAACCTCAATCGATTGACGCTTTGGAAACCAATATTCAACGTGTCATTGCTGACATACGCCCTCAAATGCTTGAAAAAGTGCTGGAAAATTGGACCTCCAGAATGACATTTGTGAAAAATAGTCGTGGTAGCCATATGCCAGAAATTGTGTTTAAATGTTAAATGCCAAAAAATTATCTACCAAATAAAAAAAAATTTTGGTCATTTCATAATTTTATATGTGTTTTATTCAAAAAAAAAATCGGCAACCTCTTAAAAAAACACCCTTTAGAAACCGAAAAATGTTTTAGACGCTACATTTCTCTGTCATAGCTCGGCATCAACTGGAGACAAGAACATTTGGCTCTAGGACTTGGGAGCTAGTGGCCATATGTGTCATTGACGTGAATAGTTTGAGAACTTTGTGGAGACATTATCACACGTAACGGTGTGAAATAGTGAAAAGCTACTGACAATCTTCTGTATGTGTTGAAAATTCATTTGAATTTATTTCCATCGGGAAAGGCCGTATGGAACGTGGTTATCGTTTGCAATTCAATAGCAAGTACTGTGAGCCAGTGCAAATGTGGCGATTATGAAGATTTAACATCACACATCAGAACTTCACACACGTGGAGCAATTTCTACGATGAAATAATGAAATTGGATTCGTGAACGAGAGTGTTGCGTGCGAAGCGTGCTTGCGTGAAGAGAAGTCTGTGGAATGTGCGGCGAAATTTTGCATGCGGCGTTTGAGGGTCAATGCACATTTTCGATGCCTGTATTTTTTTTTTAAATTTTTCTGTGAAATTGGCATTGAGTATCAGTGAACTGTGCCGTATACGCTGAGCCAGATTGGCCGTGTGGAAAATGAAAATTGCACAATTGTGGAATCTGCGGGTAACTTGATTCCTGCGAGGCAGATATTCTACAAATTCTTCATTGAGGTTGTCAATTTAGCAGTGCACATTCTGAATCGAACGAGATCGAGTACAGTGCCTGAGAAATCACCGTATGAATTATGACACGGATTTTTGGGTCAGAGGTGTTTGTTTGGAATGTGAAAGGAAAAACGCTAAAAGCTGAATCCAAAGACAGTCAAGTGTGTTTTCGTCGGATACGATAATCATTCGAAATCGTATCGAGTTTGGAATTTAGAGACGGAAAAAATTGAGGTAGCTCGTGTTATGAATTTTCTTCTGATGGTGGTCACAAGGGACATTAATGACAATGAGAAGAAGGTCGATGAAAATGCGAACACGACGCGACCAAAACTATATTAGCATGTTGGTAATCAGCGAGGAACCAAGGTCATATGGGTTGGCAATTGGATCGGAAATCACACGCAGTGAGGGCAGGTAATGAACGAGGAGTACGATTCGCACATTAAAAATCGTACTTGGAACTTGGTCAATCCACCAAAGGATCAAAAGGCGATTGAAAATAATTAAGCCAACAAATAAAAGCCAAATGCAGTTGGGAGCATTGATCGATACAAGGCATAATTGGTAAGCAGATCGGCATAAAGGCAACCTTTATGAACGCTAATTCGGAGGTGAACGTTTACATTAGTCAACCGATCGGAAATGATGATGGCTGCGGACAAAGAGGTTGTAAGCATATTGATACAATCGGGCCAGTGAGTCGGATTTATGTGTCTACGTGTGCAATGGGAAAATAAAATAATGATACTTGAGACCTATGTCGAGGACGGTTTCAATGCAACGAAGAAGGAGAAAGCAATTCGTCTGATCATTGAGCACTTGCGCCCGGCATTTAAGGTCAAGGTATTCGATCAACTCTAATTATTTCTAGCGGCTTGAAATCGAACAGCCATCAAACATGGCGCATGTGAATGTGATAATTTTGAAATACATAAAGAGAACGATGAACGTGGTCTGAGTGGCTACAGCCACGCAGACTATGCAGGAGACATCGTAACCAGAAGACGTGCGGGTAGGTCTTCATATTTGGCAACGGAATTGTCGTTATGGATAACAGAGTCCGAAGACATGGTAGTGGCGTAAGCGATGGAAGAACTGGTCCGAATTATTGTCCGAATTTTTGTCAACCAATTTGGACAATCCGATTTTTCTTATTGATAATCAAAGCACGATTTGGTTCATGAAAAAACCGGAATTCCATACGAGGACCAAACACATATGGTAGACATGCATCGACATGCGTTATCATTTTATCCGAGAGAGGTATGAGAATGAAACTTTCGATTTGGATTATGTGACAACG
Organism: Nephrotoma guestfalica; assembly: GCA_963691935.1. NCBI lineage: Eukaryota > Metazoa > Arthropoda > Insecta > Diptera > Tipulidae > Nephrotoma > Nephrotoma guestfalica. The sequence goes on along the minus strand of OY829913.1, from coordinate 204,699,645 downwards.
AGCGGCTGACATAATGATCAAAGCATTATTATTTTTAGCATTTGATTTAGCATAACTTGAAAATAAAAGAAGGAGGCAAGTTGCGACAGTTTGACACATTGTGCAGTGTGTTCGACTCGACTGGCGTACATTTGTTTGACAGCGAACAAAAAAACACGCTTAAATATTTAATTTTCACTAAAATCTTGTATCACACACGCCAGCACTAGTTTTTTATTTTATTCGTTCCACAGCGAATTGTACTGAAGGTTGAAAAACTAACACGATCCAGGTTAACACAACATTATCTTCATGCTGGCTAAAATACAATAGAATGTTTGTCAAAAAAGCGTTCTCCGCGATATAGTGAACATCTGCTCATTTGCTTCCATTACACGATTAGGCTCAATAAAAGCAACACCGACAATAATTTTCAGCCATTCGAATCTGGTGTAGCGAATCTGGAGAGCGAGAATGCCTTTTCCGTTCCTAAAAAACGGACCCTTCTCTAAAGCACCAAGCTCATGAATTAAATGAATTAAATCAAAATGGGAAGAATAATAGCTAGGGTCTTGATGGTTGTTCATATAAATGAAATTTTTTGTCTAACTTATATTCGTTGTATAAATTTGTAATGATAGCGGCTTGCAGGTTGGTAAACAAATCTGGCTATATGTTACCCTAATCTTAAATTGTGCGAGATCGTGCAAGGACAAGATCACCAACCATCTCTAATAACTAAATCATCGCTTATCACAGCTAATATCCCGTATTTCTGAGCAAGAGCCCAGGTCAATGGCAAGTAGTGTGAACCAAGAAACCGATGTTTTCTTTATAAATTTCCGTTAGTAACTGTTATGCTTTCCACCTGCTTAGAATAGTCCTTGGATTTGATCTTCCCAAATAAACATTTATTTATTGATAACATTGAGCAAGTACACACTTATGACGAATTGTTTGCTTTACAATTTAAATAAATTTCAACTAAAAATATTTACTTTAGAAACAGATGGTGCTTTGAGATTCTCTACCCGATTTGTATAAATTCGATTAATTAAAAAACATTTTTTTACAAGTAAATTGTTTAATCAATAAATCGTTTTCACCAGGAACATCTAGTTCCGTTATTCAATAAAACTGATACAGGAGCTGCTTGAACTCTAAAATTAATTTCTCCGTAGTTCATCGTTCCAGTCATTACTTTTTGGAAGCGACACGTCACCGTCCATAATTCCTCTTTGTCGAATTTTTTAATAATTTTAACTCCGCTGGCGAATTGTAATTTTGTGTCGCTTTGGGCTATCAAATTTATATAAGGTTTACTATACGGTAGTGCGGTGTCCCAACATCCAATAGCGTTTGGAGTGTTTAGGCCAAAGAATAAATTCCCATTACAGTCCATTGCTTGGGCTGCTGATTGAACTCCGCGTGACCCAATTTGCTAAAAAATATTTTAATACAATTATGTAAACCAATATTATTTGCACGTCGTTTACTTACAATAAATGCCCAAGGAACAGCTTCGTAACTTGAGTCCCATAATGCCTTATTGTCTAAATACCGTAGAGGAACTATAACTTCGGAGCCTCCTGATAATGGATGGAAAAATAAAAATCGATCGGTTGATAATAGTTGGGAAGAAGCAGTTGAGTATGCAGACGCCATTCGTGTTCCGATTGCACCAGAAACTGACATTCCAAGTACACCGTCCATTAAATCAAAAGATTCACCCGCAATATTAAAGCGCCCGTAACTGGGGTCGGGGAACATAAATTTATTTTGTGCCCTCCACGAAATATTATTTTTATAGCTGTACATTACGATGCCAAATCCACCAACATCGGCAATATAAACCATAGTGTCAACACATGTCCCAGCGGGATCTCTTACATCAACTATTGGGGTAACAAATAGAGATAACCCAGGTTTATAGTGGCCAACGGGGAATCTATACCGACGGATTAATGTATCTGTTTTCAAGTTAAAAATTAAAATTTGTGGCGCACACCATTGTTTGGAACCGATCATTCCTGTATCGAGAACCCATAAACGATGACACTGATCAATAAAAATACGAAATACCGACGTAATTCCATCGCAATTGCCACCATGAGATGAGTGCCATGAATAATTTGGATACGGGATAATTAATGGGCCGTTAGCTCCGATAGTATTAGATATCACGCCAAGTGTGCAAGGAACTCCGAGTTGAAATCTAGGTATGGTAACAAATTTTTTTTCTGGTGCTACAACGAAATGTAAAGGTTAAAAAACAAATAAAAACATTTTTATCCCGGTTACTACTTACAACATCCGTAATACACATCAATGTCGATTAATACTTGATTTTTTGGAATCCAATAACCATAATTAAGGGCCCCTTGGCGAGTCGTTGCATCCGGGAATAGGAAATCAAGATTATACCACTGAGCAACAGTAGTTAACGGATTCAATTCCACAGATTGTACTCCAATTAAGGATACAACTATAACAACAATTTTAATTAACTCCATTGTCAGGTTATCACTTGTAACTAGACAATTGGTTACTAATTTAAGTGATAACAGTATCACCGCCTTTTATATAGAAATATTTCGCGCTGAATAAAACACTTGGATCAATAAATAGTGTTTAGCTGGTATTGCAAAAAATATTTGTATTAGACATACGAGTAGTTAATATTTTATTTAGTTGGGAAAATAATAAATTTTGTGGGCGGAAGAGTTCAAACCGATACAATGAATTTAGAAAAATAACGACCATTTATCGCCTGTGGGTGATTCAAGACCTTCACAACGATAACGATCTTGCAGTAATTATTAAGCAATACTATCCGAAACCCTATCCAACAAGTTATGTAGATCGTGAGTTTTTATCGCCTTATTCTGATCAATGGCCTCGAACCGTACAGTCAGCTATAAATATTATTTGTATAATAAACACATGCCTTAAAATGGAATACAACACAAAAGTTGATAAAGAATTTTTAGTCGGTTTTGTATTTATCTTACAGTATTTGAAAAGCACCGCATTTCTACTTTCTGCCGCTAAATGTTTAAATTTTAGAATAAGTGTTGTTTGCCTAAAACGAAAATAAGTTGAAACAATATTTGCGCGAATTTCTTTCATAATAGAGCTAATCGAATTTGGTCGGAACCCCTTAGACAAAAGTAAGCAGTTTGTGCAGCAGCAGCACAAAAATGTTTTCTCTAGACTCTGTTAAAATGACCCTTTATGGTTCTTTCGTCCTGCAGTCTCAGTGATCCTGCGCTCATTTACTGCGAGGACTATTGCCATCCCACTCGTTTCACCCATACTCTGTGTTACCAGCTCTCACTAATTCTGGTCGTGCGCACCCTTAGTTTTGATGCTACATTCAACATTATCTTCGCCGCTACCTAGGACTTTCCAATTCTAGCAGAGTAGGGTCTCGTCACTCCCATTTTAAACGTTCTGTATTCTGTGTTGCGTGTCTACGCGTATTTCAGAATTATGTACATTTACTCAAACCTGGAACATTCGCTAATTTGTAGTGTCGATTATATATTGGCGTCGACGTAATTGGTCGAAAAAGAATCCCGAGAATGGAAGAATTTTCTGAGATTTTTTTCTGTATCCAGCGGGCTTTATAGAAATTAATAAATTTCATTCTGGTTGAAATCGATTATCATAGGAAGCAAGAAATGCGCTGTGCAAAATTTGCCGTCTGTAATGAACATTTTCGAAACGAATTAAAAAAAAATAAAAAAATGTGGCGTACAGATATGGCGGCCGCTGATAACTGTGATTAATCTTGTTTTGAAGAAGAATACATGTGTGGATTTTTTAATGCAAGCGATATCCATTTTGTTCTGGTTTACCAAATGATTGTCAATCGACGTTTGTGTTGTCCTTTTTCACTGGCGTTATCTTCGATGAAATGGGGGGCGAGTGGCAGAGATAGATAAGACAGTACGAGATTGAACGTTGTTGGATTCACATCACAGTTCAAACCCAAAACTAAACTATTTAATTAAAATTTAATTTAAATCAAGTGGATTATAAAATCATTTATAATGTAGAAAATGTAGTGCAAATTAGTAGTGATTTATATTGACTAGTAGTGGTTAATATCGAAGAATAACAAAAAGTGCAAAGTATTTTCAAAGAAGTGAACACTTAGTACTTTACGTACACACCAAAAGAATCAAAACCAAAAACAGTTGTGTTAAAAGGATTAAATGAGAAAGAAGACATAGCAGAGATAAAATCGAGCATTGAAATGAACGAAAATACAAAACCAATATTTGTTATTCAACGGTCACCAGATACCAATATGACACACATTTACAACATAAAATCACTGCATCACCAGAAACTAACTTGGGAACAACTCAAAAAACGAAATGAAATTACCCAATGTTTCAAATGTCAACGACTTGGTCACGTAGCAACAAATTGCAACCTCGACTACAGATGTGTGAAATGTGCGGAATAGCATGCCCCAGATGAATGTCAGATTAAAGAAAAAATAGAAGACGCCAACATTTATTGCGTATAAACTGTGCCAAAAGCGGACACCCAGCATCATTTAAGGGGAGCCCCCAGTTTACAAAAACATTTTAGAAAGAGTTAAAACCAAAATTAAGGAAAACCAACCGAGAAGAATCACCCCAAAACCATATCAATTTATACCTGTTAGTGCAGAAAACGGAACATTCTCCAGCGTTTTAAAGCAAACTCAACAAATTAATAACTCTTGAAGTAATTTCTCTACCAGAATTAGCGAGTGAGATGAATAAAATGGCGGAAATGATAAAAAACCACTGAAGAAATAGTAACACTCTTAGAACTAATAAACAAAATATGAAAGACGAACTAATAATACTGTGGGCAAAAAATAGTAAAACTTTGTTCATAATTTTAAAATTCTTTATTTATTTCTCCAAATCGATTTCGTCCCCCTCAAAGTAATCCCCCCGGCCTCAATACACTTGTGCCAACGTTTTTTGCAATCCTCGAAACAGTTGTTAAAGCCAATTTCCGGAATAGCGTCCAATGCGTGTAGTGATTCACGTTTAATGTCTTCAATTGACTCAAAACGGTTAACTCGGAGCGGTCGTTTGAGTTTGCTGAACAGCCAGCAAACAGCAGCTTGATAGTCTGTTTCCGGGTCATAAGCATAGATCCAAGACTCATCGCCAGTTATAATACGTTTCATGTCATCCAGGTAGTCGGAAAGCAATGTTTCATAGACGTCAACGCGACGCTGTTTTTCCAAAAAATTTAGTGATTTTGGAACCAATCGTGCTTTCACTTTTCTTAGGCCCAAATGATCTTTCAAAATGGTTTTCACTGATCCTTCCGATGTTTCAACGATGCCAGTAAGGTCTCAGACTGTTAATCGTCGATTCTCGAGCACCAATTCCTTGATTTTATTAACGTGTTGATCATCAGTTGATGTTTATGGCCGTCCTAGACGTGGTTCGTCGTCAGCACTTTCTCGACCCTCTTTGAACAATTTGTACGAATCAAAAACACTTGCTCGCGACATACAATTATCACCGAAGGCCTTTTGCAACATTCTGAACGTTTCGGCACCACAAAATTGATTCCGCACACAAAATTTAGTGGAACTTCTTTGTTGAATAATTTCACTCATTGTAAAAATCGCCGAATGCACATTTTGTACTTCAGAAAGACAAGCGTATACTAAACACTAATGATTATTTTGATGTGACATTTGCCACAGATGTGACTGCCAGTCATACCAACATAGAAAAAAAAATATTACGTCCAATGGTTTTCCGCGCGAAATTTAAATTAAAATGTCTTACTACTTTTTGCCCACAGTAGTAAACAAAATATGAATAGTTAGCATAGTTAGACGCTTAAACTTGCTAGGCTTCCTTAAACTGTATGATCCAGATATTGTAATGCTTAATGAAACTAAATTGAATACCAAACATCACTTAGAATTTAAAAAATATAATATACTAAGACAAGACCGAACATCATAAAAGCAAGGCGGAGGAACAGCGATACTGGAAAAACACTAATAAAACTAAACCATGGGGACCAACTCTATTAACCCATGAATTGTTCGGGCAATAACAATGCATTAACAAATAGCCAATTCATACAAGAATGGAACACAATATTTCAAGAATTAGATCTCAACGACATAAGCAACTACTATATCATCGCAGCCGATTTAAACGCAAAACATGTAAACTGGGGAAATACAATTATGCCTCTCTTATCGAGGCATAAAACTTGATACATGGCTAAACGAAAACGGTATAATCTGCAGGTCAAAACTATATAAACCAGACGCAGCAAAATTTACGCGATCGTTAAATACATTGGAAGTGGCAATTTTCGACAATAGACTCACAGTAAAAACTAACCAACTTGATGAGATTCCATCCCACACGTATGAAAGTGATGCATGGAAAATACCACGGAAATAAATACAAACAACATCAATTGGGACCGCTGGAAAAAGAAATTGAATAAAAATTATAAGGATTATTTACACGAAACGGGAAAGGCGAACATAATTCCAACAACTAGAAACCTGAAGAAGGAAGAAATAGAAACATACATTACTGTCATAACGGTTCTAGTAGCCAACAATTTAACAACGACCACACCAAAAATCAGAAGAAAGAATAATATGGAAAGGCAACAGCAATAAGAGAGTTGAAAGTCTATACAAACATAAAAGTCGAATAATTTCAGCCCTTAAAAGAATTAAGAGAGATAACACCACAAACAAAAATGCAATTAACACTCTAAAGGCTGAAATAAGAAGAACAAACGAACCAATTATACAAAATGTAAAGATGGAAATCAACAAATATTGGATGCAGAAACTAAAATCGATAAAGCCAGGTGCAAAAATGTTCGCAAATATTAAAAAAATCTGCCAACCAAAAACGGACAGACCGATACAGTATCTAGAAATCATTGAATTGGAAATAAGGAACATGGCGGCTCTCAATATAAACTGGAGTACTAGCCCAAAGAAAATACAAAATTTTAAATAATCAGCATTCTCGGACACTATAAAGAAACTCGTACCATCCCAAATGCAGCTCTGGGGAAAAAGGCACATGAAAATATAATCCTGAAGACAGTTGGTGAGTTGAAACAGCAGTTTATACAAGACAGAGCAAACCACAAAACCAAAATGCAATTTAATAGTACAAACAAGGCAAATGGACCATACCAACAACATGGACAAAAATACTTTATCAATACTGCCGAATTGAAAGATATGCTAAAGCTGCCAAATAGTTAGAAAACCGCAAGAATCTACCCAGAAAATTACAGACCGATTAGTCTTCTGTCAAATATAAGCAAAATATATGAAGCAATAATCTGGAACAAAATGGAAGACCTGAAACCCAATCTCATGCCAGATAATCAGTTCGGCTTCAGACACGAGCACTCAACTATACACGCGGTCACAAAACTAACATCTGATATCCTTAATAGACTCAACAATAAAACAAGTACTGGAGCTGTGCTAATTGATATGGACAAAGCATTCGAATCTGTATGGCTAGACGGATTATTGTATAAACTAAACAAACTAAAATTCGAACCAAATCTTTTACGAGATGTGGTACAAACGGCACAAATTGTTCAATGCACACTTTCAATACCCAAAACGGACTACAACAAGGATCAATCACAGCCCCACTGCTATTCAATCCATATACTAAAGATCTGATAGGAAACGAAAAATTGAACTCAGGAGGAATACAAAACATAGCGTATGCAGATGATATAGTGGTGTATACAGCAAGCCCAAAAATCAAGATAATACAGGAACAACTGCAGGGAGTAGTGAACTTTATTGTCGACTTTCTACAGACATTGTGTATAAAAGTTAATGAAAACAAATGTGAATCGATAATATTCCGTAGGTCATATCACAAAGCTTCCAGTGATACAGCTATAAATTGGAAATCATTTGCTATAACTATAAACAGCAAAACAATACAAAGCAAACCTATAGTAAAATATCTAGGAATACACTTGGGCCGTTTCTGTTACATAAATGAACACATGAACATTCAACTCACTAAAACCAGAAGAGCTTTTATAAATAACAGACAAATATTCTACTCCAAATATATCGACAATAACGTAAAACGAATAGGTTATCTAACGCTAATAAGGCCCATCGTAACATATGGATGTCCCATATTGTACAACATTAAGCTACTTCGAAAAGCTTCGGATATTTGAGAGAAAATGTATTCGTCATTGCCTAGGAATATTTCGCAAAGCAGATACGAACCATAAGCATTACATCTCCAACAAAAACATTGACTCAAAATTCAAAGCGGATAGAATTGATATACACACTATTCAGTTAATAAGGAATCACATTCAAAGATCAACGTAAACAACACAACCAATTCCCTCATATACGGTCCATACTACACCGATGCGGCAAGCCTGATAAATAGCATTCAACCTAATAACATCCCGGGACCAGAAGCATTTATCATATTAGATAAAAAGAGATTCATTCAGAACCGAGACCAAACACCATTAATATATCACATCAATAGGAATTGGAAAAGGATCAAAAAGGATTTGACCCCGACAAATTCTCAAACCCAGATAACTATATGAGGTTCAGTAGAGCATTCAGAAAGAAAGAAACTGATAAATACGAAGCAATGATACGAAAATATTGGTGGAGAACACAACACCTATGTAGCCCAAATTAACTAGTTTAGTAAATTTTAAAGACATGATAATTGGCAAGTTTAAACCCAGCAAAAGTTTAAGCCAGCAAATAATATCCCCATAATGGTTCAATTTATTAATCATAAATTAAAAACTTAATGACAACAACAAACAATTTTTAAAAGACTAATGCATCTAACCTGAGAATCCATTTGGATCAGAGGTTCTCTATTGTAATTGTATGCTTTGATATTTCTTGTGATATTCTTTTAATCATCAAAAATATTGTAAACTTTTATAATGCTGTAAATAAATAATTATAAAATCTCGTTAAAATCACAATCACAACATAAAACTAAAACATTTTCCTGAGAAACAGTTTCAATGTATTTTAAATTAACATAAAATGAGTGGCAGTCAGGTGGGATCATAGATTTCAGTTGCTGTAAGTGTTCGTACTTACTTTTACAAATTTTGCACTCTGACTGAAATAACGGCGGATACTGGGAGATAGTTTCAAATGTTTTACAACTTCTTGGTAACTAGCGGCCAATCAAAATCCAAATTTTAATTAAACATTATTTTCCATCGAGGTAACGTAACGCTTTAAATTCGGTTACAACATTTCTCAAGTCCTTAGTAACAGCAGAATTTAAAAAAACTGAAAATGGTAGTTGTTCTGCATCATATGGCTTCGGATGAATACGTGTAGCTTTGATTGCAGTAACATAACTGCTCGGTTCTACAAAAGTCATTCGTCAGACCCAACCTTGCGATTCCTCAAAAAGGCAGTGTCTTGTCACTATCCCTACGATTAATCCTACCTCTCACTTCCCCAGGGATACTAGTGCCTTGGAGCGCCGCAAGTCCAGTTTTGGCCAAACCTGCGTTGTTACCTTGCACGTGAGAGTGTTGGTCCATCTCTCATTTGTCGATTGCCTTTTTACTGAGCGCCATACCTGCTCTTTCCGGCTGCATCTGGAGAGTCGTACAGTACTTAGCTAGCTCGTCTACTCTGCAGTTGCTCGTGATGTTCGAGTGACCAGCGACCCAGCATATCTGGATTCTGCAATACTCGCTCATTTCATTAAGAGATGATCGGCAATCCAGCGCTACCCGTGACTTCAGACAAACCGCCTCTAGTGACCTGATCGCCACCAGTCAGGGCCAACATTAAGCTTCTCATGTGCTCGTCTGTGAAAAATTGCACTGCCTCATTTTCCAGTATTGATCCGTTCCTCCAGGATTTACTCAAAATACATATGGTCCGGAAACCTTTATTGAAGCACAACGTTGGTTTTATATAATCTAGATTCTCCAGTTCTTGCCTTAGCGATCTAACTATCGTCGAGTGCCCCGCCTTAAGACACTTCTACTGAGAGACAGCCGAGAGTTTAGCAGCCACATGGCTGCCATCTGCTTCTTAGCGCTGATGCGATCTCTTAGAGGAGTTGATCCCATTTTCGATGATCTTCCATAATGTAGGATCGCAATACCGCGAGTGTGGATTGTTTGACCCTTCCAGATGCGTTGCATTGCGGTGAATACTTTGGCGTAAATGAACTGAACACCATTATCGGAGGTAACGGTCTCTGGTACTGAAAATACAGAGAAGATATCCCTTTCCAGGTGCTGTACAACTGCTGACGCTAACGCTAGGTTCATAGGCTTAAGAAAAATATATTTGGAGTACAAGTCTAGTATAATAAACAGATAAGCGTTACCATTAGTAGATCTGGGGTTAGGGTTCCAAGAAATCCATTCACAAATGACGCATTGGCCTAACAGCTATTATTTGTTGGCCCATCGAAGGTTGGATTGCGGAATTTGGTGCCTTCGATTCTTTAGAAGTTTGGCAGTTTGCTACATGTTCTTTAACGTCGTTGGACAGTGTTGGCCAATAGTAGTACCTCTGTAATCGGGTAATGGTTTTAGCTATTCCTAAATGAGACGACGACGAGTTCTGTTAAGTAAAGTTACGTAAACTTTCCACAATGGGACGCGACTACTTGGATCATCACGACGATTAGGGGGTTGATATACACTTTGTCACTGACCACTCGAAGATTCACGTACGCGGAAGGATTAGTTTGCACCTTAGAAGCAAGACAAGCGTACTCGTCCGTATGGAATACGGAAGAATCGAGATCTAAGCAGAATGGTTCATCACTTACTTCTTCGATAAATGGCTCATGATCTGGGACTACATTCTGTGATCCTTTCCGATGCATAATTTTAAAGGTGAAGTCCTGCAATTTCAGTGCCCATCGGGCGAGACGGCCACATAAATCAGTCTGCCCTATCAGCCATTTGAGGCTCGCATGGTCAGTGATGATGGTAAACGAGTACCCCTCGATTTACGACCTAAACTTCTTCACGCACAACACTGAGGCAAGACATTCCACTTCGGTGACCGAATAGTTCCGCTGTGCGTCGTTAAGCTTCTGGGAAATATATGCGATGGGACGCTCGCCACCATCATCATCGACTTGGAACAACACTCCGCCCATGCCAGTACTACTAGCGTCACATTGTATACGGGTGCTCGTGATAGTGCTAGTTTTAATTGCTCGAAGGATTTCTGACAGTCTGCTGTCCATTTGAAAGTGCGGTTCTTTTTTAGTAGTTCGGTCATTGGATCTGCCAGAGAGGCGTAAGATGCAATGAATCTACGGTACCACTCTGACATACCCAAAAACCCACGTACGTTTTTGACTGTGTTCGGCACCGGAAATCACAGGATGGCTTTTACTTTTTCTTCATCCACCTTCAAACAACCGTTCCCGACCACATAACCCAGGTAGCGGATTTCTCTCAACAAAAAATGGCTCTTAGCAAGATTCACGGTTAGACCTGCGGAACTAAGTAGAAAGGATACTCTCGAATATTGATCGAACGTAAAGCTTTGCACAAATATAAGAAGTTTGAATATGAAAATTGTCTTTACGACCACATTTTTGGTGTCAAATTTCTCTATAGGTAGGATCTTTTAGAAATCCAAAAAATTTAATTTTTTCACGAGTGGATTCATTTGAATTTCTTTTTAATCTTTTGTCGTTGTTGCTGTTGCACTTAAACACTGCACAAATCACCATTTTAACCACTTTTGTTTATATTTAATTGACATTTTGAAAAAATCAACTGCCCGTTTTTCTTCCCATTAAAGCTTTTATAAATGAGTTTCGAGTAAAGGTTGATTAATTTGGTGAAGCCACAGAAAGTTTTATACAATACATCGCCCGTAATTGGGAACACCACTCACCTTTAATATTTTAAATTTTTTTATTTCACAAAAAATGAAAGAAATAAAAGCGTGTTTTTGACAGTTTAAAGCTTCTGAGTAAAGTCGAATATATCTCTAGCATTAATGTATAGGTGCGTCTGTTTAATAAGTATATTCCTACATCAAAACCCCATTTTTGCAAAAACTGCAGATAGGAGTACTGGCCACGACGCGGGCGATATGCACCTGTAAATAGTAGAATCACAACAAACTTTCTCACGGTTTAGGTCTAATTTTTCAATGGCGGAAAACGAAAATTTTATATGAGCACCACACAGATGGTACTATATGGGAATTTTCCAATACTATTAATAATAATTTTTCCAATAAAGAATGTTTAAATCCATTTTTGTTTTTCTTATATCCGTTTCGCTGAACCTTCCACTATTAAATGAAAATAATATTACACATATACAAGAGTGTTGCACTTGTGTTTTGTGGTGAAGGGCAAGTGCTGCTTACGCTTTGTGTTGTTTTCAGATGCAGTGTGTAAACCGACTAATTTAACGCCCCTTAAGCTTGCAGAACCCATACAGCAGAACATTACAAGATAAAAAATTTAGGCTCCATCCCTTCCAACTAAAACGAGGGTTCTGCTAGCTTTAGAAAAAGTTAGCAGAATATGGGTTGTTTTTAAAAATGGTTTAAAAACAATTGGAAAATTAAAGGTTAAGTTAAGGCATTTAATTGGTCTAGGCATTTAAGTTAAGGCCAATTAAATGCCTTATTAAAATTTTTTTATTCTGTTCGTTCTAGAAAAATCATTAAGATTTATCACTTTAAAGCTAGCAGAACCCAAATCGAAAATCGAACCAAAAATCGAAGTCCATCGAAGGCAAAACTCGATCAACTGACTTACAAATAATTTTAGGCTCATTATGGCCTAATCAAATATTCCATTAAACAATTTTGGGTTCCACTCGGTCTTGACCAAACTTCAGGTCATTAAATGCAGAACCCAAATCGACAAACAAATTGACAATTGCACATTATGGCCTAATCAAATGCCTCCATTATAAATGTTGGGCTCCACTCGTTCTTGACCAAACTTCAGGTCATTTAATCTAAAGCTAGCAGAACTCAAATAGAAAATCGGACCAAAAATGAAATAGGAACTCAAAACAAAATCAATTGACATACGAATACCTTTAGTCTCAATATGGTCTAGTCAAATGCCCAATTAAATAATTTTGGGCTCCACTCGGTCTCGACCAAACTTCAGCTCATTTATCTAAAGCTAGCAGAACTCAAAACGAAAATCGGCCTAGACCGAAATTAGAATGCAAAACAAGATCAATTGACAAACAAATAATTTTAGGCTCATTATAAATTGTTGGGCTCCACTCGTACTTGACCAAGCTTCAGGCCATTCTATCTAAAGCTAGCAGAACCAAATTCGAAAATCGGACCAACATCGAAATTAGATCGCATCATCAATTTACAATCAAATAATTTTAGGCTCATTATGGCCTAATCAAATGTCTCATTAGAAAACGTTTAGCTCGACTAGTTCTTGACCAAACTTTAGGTCATTTAATCTAAAGCGAACAGAGCCCAAATCGAAAACCGGAGTAACAACGGAATTAGAACTCAAAACAAGATCAATTGACATATAAATAATTCTAGGCTCAATATGCCCTAGCCAAATGCTTCATTAAAAATGTTAGGCTCCACTCGTTCTTGATCAAACTTCAGGTCATTTATCTAAAACTAGCAGAACTCAAAACGAAATTAGAACGATAAACTTGATCTATTGACATACAGATTATTTTAGGCTCATTATGATGGCCTAATAAATTGCCCGATTAATAAATTTAGGGTTTCACTCGTTCCTGACTAAACTCCAGGTCATTTAATCTAAAGCTAACATAACCCAAATTGAAAACCGTATCAAAACCGAAATTAGAACTCAAAACAAAATCAATTGACATACAAATATATTTAGGCTCATTATGGCCTAATCAAATGCTCCATTAAAAAATGTTGGACTCCACTAATTCTTGACCAAAGTTTAGGTTATTTAATCTAAAGCTAACAGAACCCAGGAAATCGAACCAAAACAAAATAAGAACTTGTTTAAAATAAAATCAATTAACAAGTTGTTTGGGTTAATAAGATCAATTAACATACAAATAACTTTAGGCTCATTATAGCCTAATCAAATGACCTATATAAAATGTTGGGCTCCACTCGTTTTTGACCAAACTTCAGGTAAATGACCTGATCTAAAACTAGCAGAACCCAAATCGAAAACCGGATCAAAAACGAAATTAGAACTCAAAACAAGATCAATTGACATACAAATAATTTTTGGCTAATAATTCTATCATAATGAGCCTAAAATTATTTATATGTCAATTGATCTTGTTTTGAGTTCTTATTTTGGTTTTGGTCCGATTTTCGATTTGGGTTCTGATAGCTTTAGATTAAATGACCTGAAGTTTGGTCAAGAAGGAGTAGAGCCCAAAATTTTTTAATGGGGCATTTGATTAGGCCATATGATCCTAAAATTATTTGTATGTCAGTTAATCGAGTTTTTCGTTCTAATTTGATTTTTAGTCCGATTTTCGATTTGGGTTCTGCTTGATTTAGATTAAATGACCTGGACTTTGGTCAAAACCGAGTGGATCCCAAGATTCTTTAATAGGGCATATGATTAGGTCATAATGAACCTAAAATTATTTGTTTGCCAATAGATCGAATTTTTCATTCTAATTTCTGTTTGGTCCGATTCTCGATTTGGGTTCTGCTAGATGTACATTAAATGACCTGAAGTATAGTCAAGAGTGAGTGGAGCTCAACATTTTTTAATGAGGCATTTGATTAGGCCATAATGAGCCTAAAATTATTTGTTTGTCAGTTCATTTCGGTTTTGGTCCAATTTACGATTTGAGTTCTGCTAGCTTTAGATTAAATGACCTAAAGTTTGGTCAAAACCGAGTGGAGCCCAAAATTCTTTAATAGGGCTTCTGATTAGGCCATAATGATTCTAAAATTATTTGGATGTCAATTGATCTTGGTTTGCGTTCTTATTTCGGTTTTGGTCCAATTTTCGATTTGGGTTCTGTATTAAATGACCTGAAATTTCGTCAAGAACGAGTGGAGCCTAAAATTGTTTAATGAGACGTTTGATTAGGCCATAATGAGCCTAAAATTATTTGTTTGCCAATAGATCAAATTTTTCGTTCTAATTTCGGTTTTGGTCCAATTTATGATTTGGGTTCTACTAGCTTTAAACTGATAAATCCTTATGATTTTTCTAGAACGAGCAGAATAAAAAAATTTTAATAAGGCATTTAATTGGCCTTAACTTAAATGCCTAGACCAATTAAATGCCTTAACTTAACCTTTAATTTTCCAATTGTTTTTAAACCATTTTTGATATGGGTCCTGCTAATTTTTTCTAAGGCTAGCAGAACCCTCGTTTTAGTTGGAAGGGATGGAGCCTAAAATGTTTTAATGGAGCATTATTAGCCTATAATAATCCATACATCTTGTAATGTTCTGCTGAATGGGGTCTGCTAGCATAAGGGACGTCTAATTTAGTTTTAATACGTCTAACGATATATATAATAAATATTAATTTTAATTTTTAAAATAATAATATTAATGAATTTAAAATCATATAGTTCTTAATCGGTATGACACAAAAACGACAATATTGTGAATCGAAATTTCTGATGTCATGAATAATAAAAAGCTAAACAAACAGTTTCCTTTGCCAGATTCGGAGCGCTAAGGTGATCGTGTGATTTATAAATCGGTGAGTTAAATGTTTTTATAATAAAATTTGAAAACTGTAATTGTATCCTTACCTTAT
Source organism: Nephrotoma guestfalica (assembly GCA_963691935.1). Taxonomy (NCBI): domain Eukaryota; kingdom Metazoa; phylum Arthropoda; class Insecta; order Diptera; family Tipulidae; genus Nephrotoma; species Nephrotoma guestfalica. Next base: position 204,683,872 of record OY829913.1, on the reverse strand, counting down.
AATTTTAATTAGATGATTTCCAATTACTTTATTAAAAGTGTTGTTTTTGTAAATTTAAAAAGTGTGGGAAGGGACCGGATCGAAATTAAGAAAAATTTATTAAGTGAATCGTCGATTTTTGTTTGTTTGATTTTACTTTTCGCTGTCGTTGTTGGCATAAATTTGTCGGTGTCAAACAAACCGTAGCAAATATTACAACCCAACCAGAAATGGGTCTCCATAACATATTTAAAAAAAAAACAAGCATATGCAACTGTAACTGCTAGTTCCGCAACAAAATTTTGTACAGTCTATTTTTCAAAATAAATGCAAGCAACGAAAATATTAAATGGACATCTTTTGATGGTAGTATTTGGGAATGTTTGATCAAGACGGCCATGGAAAACAAAATTTACATTACAAATAAAATAATTTTTGTTTTTTAAGTATGTTTACAGATAATGCGGTAGAAACTCGATCGGTTAGCAAGCAAGCAATTTGCTGGTCGAAATCCTGGCTACTCAATCAATTTTACCAAGAAAATTTGAATTTCAAATTCCATATTTCATAAAATTTTTGTTTATTTTTGCGATTGCACAGTAAAATTTGCGGCTTCAAAAAATGAACAGCTAATTTTTGTGTTGTTTTACTGTGATATTGCAAAAATAAACAAAAATGTTTTGAAATATGTAATTTGAAATTCAAATTTTCTTAGGAAAATTGATTGAGTAGCCAGGGGTTTCGACTATAGCAATATGCTTACTTGCTAGCCGATCCAGTCTCTCCAATAAGTATTTTTTAAATTTTCATGTGATTATAATTTATTTGAAATTTATTGGTTATTCTGGGCGATAGCCAGATTTTAGGCTTATTTTTTAGTTGTCACCAAGTATGGGAATATGTTATATGTCGACGTCCTCTTAATAGTAGACGAATTGAGTCACCAAGTATGGGAACCACCCCAAATCTTTTAATTTTAATGTGGTTATCTGTTTGAATAGCTCAACTTGTCCAAGATTAGAAGGCATATAACCACACCGGATAACATCTCAAAAATTCCTGGAAACTACGATAGAGTAGCAAGTATTTTGACGATTATATGAATTTTAATGACATTTTACGCTTTAAAACTTGTGTGAAGCCACCCCGACTGTTTTTATTTTAATGTGGTCAACTTTATGAGATTCAGTGAATATATTTGTCTCACTCACATTGCCTTTTATACTTTTCAAAACTAATCGTGTACTATTACATAATCCTTTTTTAGTGTAGAGATTCCGAAATAGCATGACAATAGTTCCAACTTTGTGATTCAGAGCGGAAAGTTAAAACGCTTACTTTCTTATTCTGTATCGTCGTCATCTGTACTTAAATGCTCAACTTTGTTCAGGAAGCAAACCAATAATTTAATTGCTTATTCTATCCACTCGACAAAGAAGGTATGTGATTCGATGAAATTGTTTTTCCAAACAATTATCCCGCCCGGCCTGAATCAATTTGATTCAGTTCACTTAATTGAAATTTTCTTCATTAATTGGCTTGCAGATTTTTGATATTGGTCTTTGTAATACCAAATTAACACGAGGAACCTTGGTTGTTACCACACGAATTAAACCATCACCTATGGATGTACTTCAGTTAAACGGGCTAATGGCCAAACACAAGATGATGCTTTTTCATTGCTCAGCAGTACTATGTCGCCAACTTGTACATTTTGCGCTATCGTGTACCATTTGGTTCGTTCTTGTATAGAGTTGAAAGATAGTCTGTGCTGCCGCCTCCAGAATTAAAAAAATAGTTGTTTTACCATCCTCCATCCTCCATGGAGTATTGCAGTTTGCTGATATTAATATCCTCGACTTCCATTAAATCGTAAATCCATTAAAAAATGTCCAATTAAGAAGTGAGCTTGACTAATCACTTCCATATCGTCGGCTTGCTCAACATATAATAGACGGGAGTTGATAGACGCTTCGATACTGTATTTAAAACTGAAGGATAAACTGAATGTAACATAAGCGAATTTATTATTCTTTGTTTAAGGCTAATTCAATATGCCTTTCACTATTTACTAAGGTTGTTTGTAAATGTCTGGTTTGTACGAAAAGTATTGCAAATTGGCAAATTAAAATAACATCTTTCACCTCACATATTGCATCACGGTTGTTATTAATGTTGTCAGGGTACGTCTTGTCGGGTGCTTCCGAGTAAGTTAATATTTTTGTCGGTTTAAAAAAAACGGCTTTTGTTGATGCCGATCCAATTTCATTATACTTACTACTTCAGGCCAGAATTGTAAGTTTATGATGGTTTGAAAAGTTTCATCAGGATCATTAAGCCCGATATTCAGCCTTGTTTCATTCTAAAATGTAAATAAAATTTGAAACACGACACAAAAATGCACTGAACTGAAGCAGTGATGAGCATCTAGAGATTTAATATATTGTAATGAATACGTGGCCAAACAGCCCAATACTCGTGTACACCGAGCTTCCAAAGATCTTTTAGTAAAATTCATATCATACTGTTGCCATAAAAGGTAGACACGACAACACACATCATTATCACATGGTGCGCTCCTCGTTTCTTCCGCGTATTTTCAATATATCGCGTTAAGCATCCGAATTTGGTGTACCTAGCAACAGTTTATGTAAGTATGATAGTTTGTTATCATGTCAAGCACGTGATGCACAAACAGAACCTTGAAATCATTAATACAAAATATTTCATTTTTTGGCTGAATGTGTAACAATATATTTACCAAAGTACTTGAAAAATCTATAACATACAAATAGTACTGCAAAGCCAAAAATGTGAATGATGGCAATTTCGCGCACATGTCGAGTTTATTTTAATATACATATGTATATTAACAACTCGAAAAGTTATACAGCTAATAATACATAGTTGGACAGCGTGATTCTTGTTGTCATCAACAGCAAGCGGAATATTAATTTACCACTTTACTAGTTACTACTAAACTAAAAAAAATTAAATGGACATTCTCTTCAATTTTTGAACTTCACCCTAATGAGCTCTAATTGCGCTAAACATCGGAGTGAAGTTTATGCCAAAATAACAAAATATACACTGTGTGCTATAAGTACTTACAATTAAAAAAACGCATTTTCAAAATATTATTTAAAAATTTTGAATAAACACAATCATTTCTGCACAATAAATAGAAACTATTTAATTATTGTGAAAAGTTTTGAGTGAATTTTGTAATAAGAAATTTATACAACAAAACACACCACGAATCGCACAGAGGTGATCGTAGTGGTTCTGAAGTAGTACTTGATGTAAAAAAAAGATTTCGTTTATCCGCATGCTTGGAAATCTCTGAGATTCAAGTTATTCGAGAGAGAACATCATTGAGTTTAATCCGAGAATTCTTAAACATTTGAAAATATTTCACTCGGCCCCTACGGATCACACAGATCGAAGTGGTTCTAAAGCAGCAGTTGATGTAAGAAGCAATCCTTATTTAACTAGATGCTCGGAAATCTCTGAGATTTTTGTTATTCGACAGAGAACATCATTAAGTGTAATTTGACAAATACATCAAATTCTGCTTTAGAACCACTTCGATCATCTCTGTGCGAACCGTAGGGACCGAGTTAAATAATTCCAAATGTTTAATAGTTTTCCAATTACACTCAATGATGTTCTCACTCGAATAACAAAAATCTCAGAGATTTCCGAGCATGTGGATAAATAAGATTTGTTTTTTACATCAAGTATTAGTTTAGAACCACTTCGATCATCTCTGTGCGATCCGTAGGGGTCGAGTTAAATCATTTCAAATGTTTAAGAATTTTCAGATTACACTAAATGATGTTCTCACTCGAATAACAAAAATTTTAGAGATTTCCGAGCATGTGGACAAATAAGATTTGCTTCTTACAAAAGGATTGATAAGACAACAACAACTTCATCATCAACGACAAGCAAACATTGCTTAGGTTAGTGCAAATTTGGGTGACCACTTGGGTACAAAACAAGGATAAGATACTGGCAAGAAATGAAAGGTACTGAGCTTTTGAATAACAAAGTACTGAATCCAGCTTGAAAGTGCAATCGCCTCACATCAAAATAAAAGAGACAGGCATACAGCTAGTTAAATCAATTTTAATAATTGCCGTATTTCAGAACATCCATTGACCCGGATCAATTCAAATTTTATATGGAAAACGGTGTTTCATGAAAGATGAATTGAACCGAGTCAGATCAAGCATCAAGAAACACAACTAATCTCAAGTATAGTATTTAACGTTTCAACATTTTTTGTTCGGCAAGTAGTGGAATTTTAATTGTTGAGTGTTTCTGGGGCTGTTTTTGAAAACAATTCAAGGAAAAGATTAAAACTACGCCAATCGTAAGGCTCGATTTTCCTTGAAAATGCAGTTTTTAGTTTCCTGGCCTTCATCTACCTACCACTATAATCATTTAATTAAATGCGTTTGTGTCGCAGACCAGCAGCATTGCTCATTAAACCTTTTTATTGCTTCACGTTAAAGATCTTACCGTCATTTCAGCAATTACTATTGCTATTCCTTGAACTTAGGACTGCTATCGCAATGGAATATAACCTCTTCTAAGACATTAATCCACAAATTATCGTTGTTAAAAGCGCTGCACAAATATTAATTATTGGCATTCTTAATTAATTAGGTATATGGCCTGACGCTGGTAATTTTTTGTCTGTCTAGATCGAGAAATCTCGTCTAGTAGAGTTATTTGTAGTTTTGAATTTTCCGAAAAATAACGATACAAAATTATTATGAATTTCAGTTTACTTAGTACTGAAAAGAGTGGACATTTTGTGATCTTTTTATGTCAGAAATTCTGCAGTACTATGAGCAAAAATATTTAACCGCCTACACATAAAACTTTGGGTATAGAGTAGATTCGAACAAATTTAGTGATCGGTCAGACCAATGTCAGAAGACCCAAATTTTAATGTTAATATCTTGTGAAGCACGCGCTGCAATATTTCCAAAATTAAACATTTAATTTTTAGGAGGGGGGGGGGTGGTATTAAACTAATAAAGACACTTTCAATTACTCCTAACGTGGTTTAAATAGGCGTTACAAGTATTTAATTAATTAATTACTCGAGAAGTAAATTTACCGAGTATTAATCAATTTAAATTTTAAATTTATTATCAGGATTTTTGACCTATCATTTAAACCAATAAAAGACTAAAGCTTTGTTCTGGCAGAGAGTTGCATTTCGCATGGAGCTTTTACAAAATCGTATACTTGGCTCAACATATTAAACTTTGTTAGTGGTTTTATCACAAGACTGATTAAATAGCAGTCATAGGAGTTAAAATTGTTGAACACCCTAATCTACAGATGAAACTCATAGAATTTGAGTTACTGCTGATATTTTATTCTACAAAAGTTAGCTCGAATCGAATTACAAGTGACGTTTCTAGAATTTTCTCAAAAAACCTAAAAATCGTTCGCAAGTATCGAAGTACTTTTCATAAAGCCAAAGTATCGAAAAGAGTACTATAGTATCGACAATATCATCCCAGGTACAAAATCAAAACGATTACAGAAACGAAACGGCTCTCTTTACTACTCGAACACGATCCGGAAATTGAAACATCAGAACTCTCTCTAACAGAAGCATCAGAGAGAGCTGGCACAATTAGAGAAAGCAATAAAACGTCACAAAATCGAAATTATCGGCATCAGTGAAATGAAAACTGTGATGAATTAAACATAATCGAAGAGGAAAATTACCTGTAATTATTACTCTGGCGTCTCCATAAACAAAGAAGTCAGACACTACCTAGTGTGGAATAATAGAAAGCAGTCAAAATAGCAGAATAATCTTAGAATCATAACACAGAATTCGATTCAACAATACGAAACACACATACATATAATTCAGAGTGGACTATGCCCCACAAAAGATGCAGCAGAAACAACCAAGAATGAGAGAGTTTGTCTCAACAACAACAAACCACAATATATATATATATATATATATATATATATATATATATATATATATATATATATATATATATATATATATATATATATATATATATATATATATATATATATGTATATATATATATATATATATATATATATATATATATATATATATATATATATATATATATATATATATATATATATATATATATTTATATATATATATATATATGTGTGTGTAGGCCTAAAGAGGGGCACATTACATAGAAAAATGGTCAAGATTATTATTTCAATGCAAAATTTGAAAGGAAAAGATGGATGGGATGTATTTTATTAAAGACTGACTTTGATCAACAAGAAATTCGTCATTACCTACACAATCGAAATGTCTGGGGCCAATGAGAATGGTGCAGACATTCTCACAATCCAAATTTAAAAGCCAAAATGCATCAATGTAAAATCGAAAGAAATTTAACGCCGTCAGATTATTAAAAAATGCCGACACAAGAAACACAAATCGGCGAAGCGATCAAGCTCAGCCTCGAAACCAATGGAGGAAAAAGAAGTAACCCATGAAAAGCAGCAAGCAACCAACAGTGGGAACAAATCGAAGAACCTTAAATCGAAACAGCTCCCAACAAACTCTCTGGTACCAAAACTTCTCAAACGCAAACCCTGCGGGGTCAGTGATAAAACTTGAATGAAAATTTAAGAACGCCGAAAAACCCAATTTGCAAATGCCAACAAAATAACGTACACCACGAGAAATAACAATGGTCGCTACTAACGAAACCGTGTTCATACAATCCTTCCAACCTCCACCAATGGAGAGGGAATTCCAGCAAAGCAGAGCAACTATAGTTCTCATTGCTAAAATGAATAATAACACAATATGCAGCGGAACGGACAATTATAACAAGCTGAAATATTAAAGCAAATCTAAATATCAAAGGCATCGTCAACTGCAAGAGCTCTCCTCTCCTATTTAAGATCAGTGTATTTTAGAAGTGTGAAATTCCGGTAATATACCGCTGACCCTAATAGAATAATGTAAATAATTGGCAGGATATACCTCCCCAACATAACCACAATAGCAATAGTAGTAGTCATCCTAGATAAAATTACACCGATAGCCAACCCGAAGTTGAAATTAAGAAAGGAACAAACTGACTTCAGACCAGGAGGACGAGGTTGCACCGACATAGATATTGTTAACAAACGCAAAACACGCACTATCATATTCATTCAGCAGCCTAACGAAATGGAAATTCACCGCTGTATTACTTCTCTTCGTGGACATCGAACATAATTAATACACACGAGCGCAATATGGAAAGCAGTTTGTGAAGAAATCGATCTCATAATCATCAATGGCGCAAGCAAAGTGAATCATCATAATGTAACAGCCAAGAAGTATGCTATGTAACTCTGGTCACTTCTGTTCCTAGTATAAGCGTCCGTATAATAGCGTCTCCCAATGGCATCCAGTGGAATAGAGAAACTCAATGTTCTGTCTGGATTACGCACATGGAAATCCAGTGAGCCTTCTGAGGAACTTGTATGATCATTATTTGGCTGAATTTTTTTTATGATTTACCATTTTATTGCTGAGTGATAGTGTTGAACATTGTAGTAGGTACAATAGCATTCTGATGGCTCTTACTTTGGTTTAAAAATTTAACATTTATAAGGTTCTACTTTTTAACGAAGTATTCTCTAGATTTTTTCTGAAATTGAACTGAAACAACTAAAGCATACATACAAAAAAACATCAACTTTTCCGACTCACTCCATTTTCCGAGCCTGATTACATATATTAGTGAAATACACCCAATCCTGTTTGTACACGGTACCTACGTTCCAATCTTGACCGTGTTAAAAAAATCGTGCAAAATAGACAAAATTGTAGAAATGTATGTTGCAAGGCAATGTTTAAATAAAATTCAATTTTGGTTAAAACTGGTATTCAAGATAAAATTTTATTTCAACAATCTAATTAAAATTAAACATTTAACATCTTCTGTCTTTTATAAAATTCATTTTCAAAGTGTGTTTTACATATAACAAAACTAAAAAAAATCAGTACATATGTATAACAAATCAATAAATAAATAATAACAACTTTCATTCTATTCGGAGTCACTAGTAGGTAAGAAGCGAATTCACTTGTTTTGTGCTAGTGCAACATCACTAACATCCGCCGAAATTTCGACCGCCGATTCATTTCCCAAATTTCGTTAAATTCGCGGTCTTCGGTCATGAATTGAATTGACCGCAATTGCAATGTCAAAATCCTCTAAATTTTCAAATCCCTCGCCTTCAATTGATTTTCCTAAGTTGATTATTTCGGAATTTAAACCAGTCGGCGAAAAAGAATCCATTGTTGAGACACATTCCGGCCAAAGATTCTTCCAACAGCCATTTAAAGTTGACGGTCGTATTTCGTTTATTGCTAGATCATCATATTTTACACAATCCATAATTGAAAATTGTTTCCACGCACCAACAACAGATAGATTTTCTTCGGTTTCTATTTTGTTCAATATAAACTGGAATGAATGTTTAATGTAGTAGCTTTGAAAGTGGCGATTTTACCTTGGCCCAACGGTTGGATCAACGATGTGGTATTTGGCGGTAAAAAGAAAACTTTTACATTAGGATGATCGATGCTTGGATGACCAGGGGCATTTTCAACTGTAAGAAGAATCTTAAAGGTCATCCCTTTGTCCCGCATGTACCGTCTAGCTTCCGGAACAAAGAAATTATTAAACCAATTCGTAAAAACTGTAGACGTTACCCAGGCTTTTTTGTTTGCCATCCAAAGCACTGGAAGTTTCTTCAAGTTTGCACCTTTCATAGCCCGTGGACGAACTGCTTTGTTAATGAACAATGGTTTAATCATCCGGTCGCCTGAGGCATTGCTACAAAGTAAGAGTGTTACTCGATCTTTTGACGCTTTAAATCCTCCGGCAGTTTTCTCTGATTTTGCACTCGCCATTCTTTTCCAAAATATCCCTGTTTCGTCAGCGTTAAAAACTTGATCGACACTGTATTTACCGTCTTGTATTATTTCTGATAGAACTGCGAGATACTGTTTTTCCGCTGCCGAATCGCATGTCTTGCCAAAAAACCAGCAGAAAATAATGTTTGTTTTTCTTTAGATGGTTGTGCTGATGTTGATGGGTCCATTCGTTTGATTTGCTCCATTCGTTTGATTTGTGTGGCCATCCACCGGTATTCTTTTTTGAGCATTATCTTCGATAAATACCGAGTGACTGATACGAAGTGTTACCAACTTCAGGCTGTCATTGCTGTCAAACCAGTGATGACTGAGCGCTCAAATAATTACACTAATGACAGTTCATTCCATTGTTTACAAGCGAACAAAAGCATTTTAGTGGGAAATATTCAGAAAAAAAGTTATCCGCAATGGAATTCAAGCGTAATAGTGTGATTGCTCGATATTTGACAGGAAAACCACAGCCGCAGATTGTTAACCAGTTAAAACATCTGCATGTGAAGAAAATGTTTGCGTATCGCACCATAAATCGTTATAACGATACTAGCAGCATTGCAAAACGCCACGGGGGTGGACCGAAACGCACTGTAACATCGCCGGATATCATTCGGAAGGTGAAGGCCAAATTGGCTCGGAATCCGCGCCGTAGCGGCAGAAAAGTGGCTCGTGAGGCGAACATTTCGCTCGAACGGATGCAGCACATATTGAAAGATCATCTTGGACTAAAGGCCTTGAAGTTCCATAAAACGCATGGTCTCACCGATGCTAAAAAAAAGTTAGAGTGGAAAGAGCAAAAGAGTTGTTACGCTTGCACGAAAGTGGCGATTTACTGAATTTGGTTTTCTCCGATGAGTCACCGTTCGTTATTGAGCAATATGTGAACAAGCAAAACGACCAGATTTACTTACCCGGCCGTTCTACTGAATGGTTTGGGCCGCCATAACGGCCTAAAGCCGTTCACCGCTCGTTTTTTTGGACCGTGGCATCAACATAAATGCTCAAATTTATCGGGATCATGTGTTGGAGGGAGCGTTGAAGCCTTGGGCATAAAAAAATTTCGGCCGCAGAGCCTGGACACTTCAACAGGACTCGAGTCCGAGTCATAAAGCACGCGCCAATCAAGATTGGCTGCCCAATGGCCACCAAATTCACCGGATGCAAATCCGCTAGATTTCTCGGTTTGGGGTATTTTGAAGAGCAAGTTTGGGACAAAAAAATACCAAAGTGTCGATCATCTCAAGCAAGCGCTTCACCGGAAATGGGCCAAAATACGTCGGCCGTTTGAAAGCCATAATCGCGGCGGAGGGTGGCCAAATCAAAAACTGATAATGCAATTCGAAAATTTAAATATTTGTGAACATTTTTTTACTTTGATTCAATAAAATTTATCAAACAATAAAAATCCTGTGGCGTTTTGTTTTGGTAACACTTCGTGTCAGCCACCCTGTATAAAAACACAGGGTCAAATTTTTAAATGTGAAGAGAGAATGAATCCCATCATAAAATGGTTCCATTTACAAAGTAACCTTAGAATTTTAATTCTAAAGAAATTATAATTTTCAACATTGTCTACATTCTCTATATATCGTCGACGCCAGTTTTTTAACTCTCTACATACATTGTCTACACGTGTATACTATTAATTGTCTACGTGGTAGATAATACGGCACAATACTGTCTGTATTGCTGGACTCCTCTAATAAATTATATTGCTTCTTCCTTCACTTCGATCACCCTCTACATGTCGCACACATGTTGGTGCTTCCTTCATCTTTATATCGGAGCACCTATTTTTCGCGCGCCTCTTATTGATGCATTATCTCATTAGCACCCAGCCCACACGAAATTCCTCCAGCAATCCTTTACATATCTCTACATATCTCGAGCCATGTAATTCTATACCAGCAGTCACCTCATATATTCCTCGCGGGTTGTTGCGGTACACAAATCACCAACACTTAACGACTCTGCTGTGAATGAATAGTGACCACTAGAAGTTATGACTGATGGACCATTCGCAATCTCAATTCGCCTTGAAGAGGCCAACCATCCGCAATCTTGACTTGCCATTACATCTACCTAATTACCTATAGCTAACCAAACGTATAGCTACGATGCATCATTCGAGAGAGGCTCTCATTTTTCAGCCATACTTACTAACATCATCCTTGTTGTTATCCTTATTAATTAAGGAACTTAACTTGTTTTATTTTCGAGCTATTCAGCTGATTTCCTATATCAGCTATATCCTCGCAACCAATCGAGTCCAGAAAGCCTAATTGTTCCTCCCGATCACTGGTACCTGCTACATGATTCCTGTATCATCCGGTTTCCACCTATTACTTTAAGAAATTATGGTTATCTGCTTCTAATCATTATGCGAATGTTTTCTGTTATTCAAATAATTCATTTCCTTCTCGATGCCTTCAATCCTTGATACAACTGTTAGATTCTTATCGTTGTTGCTCCAAATTTATAGTCGGCTTTCTCGTAAACCGGCGAGTGCAGAAGCATATTATCAAAGCGCATGCGCCAACTGAAGATAAATCAAGATGGGAGAATGGAAAATCAAATTGATCACGACTTCATCTCGAAGACACGTTCCACCAGTATACCTGACGTACGATCTAAATAGATATATAGAAATGCATCGAAACCGCCAGCTTTCAAGTGAAAAACAGAAACTCGAGAGAATGTTTTTCCTACGTCAGAAATTTTACAGAAGTCTGCCATATAAGATCCACAGCCACCCAAAACACGAATAGGATTCTGAGAACAATCTCAGTATGGCAAACTTAGTTTCTAAATCGAGCTGAGCATTTCCGCCAGGCGAGGAGGTATTTGTCCCATTTTCAATAGTAGAGAAAATAAACGAAGTTATTATTAGTAAGTTAAAAATGACAAAGCACCCAGACTCGACGGAATCTCTGCTGAGTTAGTTACACGGCGGAGCTACTCTTCCATTTTATCTTTACAATCTCATCGTGATGACCTGAGACTAGAAAAAGTTAACTGACGACATGAAGATCGCACTCATTTCTCCGCTGTATAGAAAATACCTCCTCAAATTTGAAAATTACCTTGGCATACCTCTGCTAAACAACGCCTACAAAGTGGTTGCAATTAAAGTGGTGTTCGCCTGTACATAGACTTTTATCACGAGAAACTTTGGGCCGAGATCATGCCTAGAAATTCCAGAGAAGTATGTCCCTCCGTGTAGGCTATAAACATCAGGCTCTATTTCTAGAATAGTAGTAGAAGGACCAGTATCTGACCCCTTCAAAATAACATCTGGTGTGCGACAGAGACGTACACTCGCGCCTGTATCAGCTGATATCAGCTAACAACAGTTTAACCGTTTGACCGTAACGCAACACGACTGAGCCTGAAAATAACTCTTCGAGGCCAGTTCTAATAATCAAAAGTTTGTAGGTCCCGACTCCAGGGCTTCTTTTAGCGTACGTTTTTGGGAACGTAGTCCGAGCCATCTTAGCCTTGATGATTTGATGATATCGATGTTGTAGCTCATTTCTGATCTCCAGGTTCAGGCGCATCCGGTACATTTCCGCTTTCTTAATAGGACCTAACATCATAAAAACTAATTTGCGCTGTAGAACGGCAAGCTTTTGACTGCCCAGTGTTGTTAGCGTTCAACATTCGTTACCAAAGGTTACTACTGGTAGATATTTAATTTTGTTTTGTCCGATATATTGCGAGACTTGAAAATGTGAATGTTAACGTAGGCTGCTCAGTAATCTGCTGCAGTCCTCGATGTCATGCCTACAGAAACTGAGTTTTGAACCAACAATCCCAGGCATTTCAACTCATTCATTTTTTCTAATTATAACGAGAGTTTGAATAGGCTTTGGATTACTGGGTCCCTTTGTCACACTCTTGATGTTATTTCGAAAGCTCCCGAGAGTTTGCCTTCGACTATCACCTTGCTGTTAGACCCATCCATTAATATGTTGCACATGGTTATCATTTTTGTAACTATGAGTAATGCCCAAAAGTGACAAGACACTCAATAATGTGTTCCTCTGCATGCCATCATGCGCTGTTGAAAATAGAAAATGCCCAGGGATGCCTCTTTCGGACAATCCTCAGGCACCTGCCTGGACAAAAACCGCATTGGTAGTGACTTAAAATGAGCTCGCTGTAAATTTTCCAAAATCGGTGGCCATAACCGTGTAGCCAGTGTTGAACAAAGCTATTCTGCGGTGGTTGTTACAATTCAGCCGGTTTCCCTTTTTGTGTAGTGGACAAATGAGCCATTTATAACTCATCTGTCAATAGCTCAACGTCGATAGCGATTTAGTCTAGTCTTTCGATCGGCAGTTTCGATTTTAAACACTTGTTGTTTCCGCCACCCAAGTTTCGTCCTTCAAAAAAATCAATGAGCATCCCTACGGCAAATTTCGGATTAAACGACATCAAATTTGACAACGTGGAAGGCTTTAAATATCTCGGGTCAATTATAAAATCTACGCGCAGCAGCCGGGCTTCGAGTCTTCTACTCACAATCAAAGGTTGCTGCGTTCAAATCTTTCACACTTTACAAGGCAGTAATAAGACCTGTGATCACCAATGATTGTAGATTCCCGTTAAGGTGAATGAATTTCGATATTAAGCAACTCCTTGGGTACTTAAAGGTAAGTCGAGTTAAATGGTTGGGCCGCGTTAAACGATTCCTATCAGAACGAATAATACGAGAAGCGTTTTCATCAACAAAAAAGTTTGCGTTCGTCGTAGGAGCATGCGATGAACCCGGATAATTAGAAGACCACCGTGCAGACAGCAATATCTTGCCATGGGCCTAAAGAGAGGGAGAGAGAAACATTCTTTTTATTTTTGTTCTTCCAACAGTTCTCGAAAGTCAATGAATATTTAATTGTTAAGTGAAATATTAATTCCAAAACTGTCAAATCTTTTAATTTCTACAGTCCAACTGCTATCAGCAATGGTTACGCACTTGTCCTGTCAAAGTTTTAGATATAATTTTGGAACTGTACCAGAGGAAACACGGCCATATTTCATTGCAGTTTACGGACAGAATTCAACATAACACGCTAGTGTAGGTTGAAATGGTTGCTTACGTACACTTGCACCGATGACAGCTCGTTGTAATACCATAGGATCTTATTCCTTTCGTAACTCTCCAGAAGCCATTCGGAGCTAGTTGTAGTGCAAATTGCCTCGCACTTTGCTACTTTCAATTTCTGGCTGGTTATCCATTTCGAATTGACCCAAATGTTCGTGAATTTTACAGCTTCTACAGAAATTGTTAAATTTTAAACTCAGCCTTTTCGCGTATTTCACAAAAAGATCCTGTGAGAGTCCTATGATCGTTCTTAACACCTTAAGTGTGGCAATTCCGCGGTAGTTGCTGAAGTTGCACTTTCCCCTGACTTAAAAATTGGACCAACGTGGAGGATTTTATACATTGGTCTGGAAAGAAGCGCGTACATAAGTGGCGAGTTTGGTCTTCAGGATCTTAATAAGAATCGATGGAATTGTATCATGCCCAGCATTCTTCCTGTCATCCAAATCGACCATAAAATCGAATATCTCATACTCCAGAAGTTTAATAAATTAAACTCCGCTTAAGCCCAGAATTGAGACGAAGAAAAGGAGATTCATACACTGACATAAAATATCAGGCATATAAATTACAAACATCAGAAGGCTGAGAACCCGAACAGTTCATATATGGCATTTGGAATTGATTCCAAGTCTTCTTGAACTTGCAAAAGTTAATTTTTGTACAATAACTTATTCAGAACATGGATCTCCCTAGAGGCATGGTTTCTCCACAGAGACGAGTCTAGAATTATACCACGGCACCCTAAATTGACCTTTCTTTTTTACGAGAGGAAAATGGTTATCAATACCAACCCCGATGCGTTCATTACGTTGAAGAACAATATGAGATTGACCTGGAATTTGTTCAGTGTCCCTGACCCCAATTAGAGTCATCCATGACGAATAGTCATGGGTATCGGAGTATGCTCGAGCACCCGGTAAAACAATCGCAGGCAGAAATTTTTAAGTTAGTTCCATCCGTACAAAAAATTAGATCATGTATAGTTTCCCTTCCATGTTGCAGACCTCGCTTCGTTGTGTAGCAGTAACACTAGCCAAACAGATAAATGTGACATAAATTTCAAACCAGAATTCGACGGTCACCGCAGATTTGTTAAATTTCGTTATCTATGTGGAGTCACGGAAAGTGAAGCCATTTTAACACGATCGGCAATAGCATCGTAAAGTACATGTCGAGCAATCAGTTCATTCACGCCTCTTAAATATGTTTCAGCTTTGTGTCGGTCCTTCCTGTAAACGATGTAGTTGGATGTGAGCCAATTTTCACTAATGGTTATAATGTCGCAGTTATTGTCAATGATACCCATCCGAAAGGCCCTGGCCTTACACCGAATTTTGGTGACATTATGGTAGAATATGGACGAAAGACCGCATGAATCGCGAAATCAAGTTAGCCGTCGCAGATGGCGTAAGGGAAACAAGACCTACGAACCGAGGTGATGAACCGAGGTAGTATTATTTTGCTTATACGCTGAGGTAGACAAAACTATCATCACAGCATGGATTTTGGTATCGAATGAACTGATTGTAAAATTGATGATAATTAAGAATACAAATATAGGCTCAATACTTACGAATCTGTGCACCAATCCCATGGCAATATCGGGTCCTAAATAAATTATCAAATAATCAAACAGTTCTGTTTCAGCTTATACAATTTATTTTTCTAAAACAAAAACACGAGGTACCTACGGTAGCATATTGTTTACCTTTTTTACCTTGTTTACAGCAGATATAATAAGTATTGTTTTACGGTTTTCTTACTAGACGATTGTCTAGTCTAGTTCGCGATAACTTACATTAAACTATGTCGTCATTGTTATTAGGTCATTTAATTCGAAAACGTAAACGGTACTTGAATTGCCGGAGTTGAAAACCCAACGGGTCTGCATCGTGATCCCCCCAATAACTCTTCGATGGGCAACGCCTGTATCCTAAAATTTGGCTCATTATAATTGATTGTGCCGGTCATGATTTTTTGGAATCGGCACGTTATTACCCATAACTCTTCTTTGCCTCGTTTGTTTTTCACGATTTTTAATCCACTTGGAAATTGTAATCGTTGTTCACTTTGTGCCACTATTCGCATATTGGATTGTTGGTAAGGTAAGTTTGAGTCCCAGCATGCGATAGCATTTGGCGTCAACAGGCCAAAGAATAAATTACCATTTCGGTCCATGGCTTCCGCTGCCGACTGAACCCCACGACTTCCGATTTCGATGAAAGCGCGCGGTATTGATTCGATGTTGGCCTCCCACATCGTTTGATTATCTAAATATCTCAGTGGAACAACATTTTCTGTTGCACCTGCTAGCGAGTGGAAATATAAGAGTCGATCGCTTTGTGCGACTTGTTGACCACCCAAATAGTTGCTACCAAAGAATCCCGTAAATCTTGACGTTACTTGGGCTCCAACCATATTAGAGATTGCCATACCAAGGATGCCATCCATTAAATCAAACGACTCACCAGAAATAGTAAATGTTCCAAATCTTGGATGAGGATAGGTTAACTTATTTTGAACTCTCCACGATGTATTTAAAATATAACTGTACACAAGTATTCCAAATCCACTGACATCGGCTATGTACACCATTGTATCACGACATCCGTCTCCCACATCTCTTACATCAACAATTGGTGTGACAAATAGGGAGGTACCAGTTCTATATTGAGCATGTGGGAATCGATATCGATGCACCATCTCTGCAGTTTCTAAATTGAAAACCAGTAGTTGCGGTTGGCATAATTGAGTATCACCAATGCGGCCTGTGTCAAGTACCCATAATCGTCCGCATACATCGATCGATATTCGAAATACTGAGGTAATCCCATCGCAGTTTTGGCCATGCGAAGCGTGCCACGAATAATCCGGATAAGGATCGATCATGGCGCCGGTTTGCCCCGCATTTGTAGAAACTGTACCAAGGGTAACAGGAACACCGGTTTGGAACCGGGGTACGGTAACGAACACTTTTGAATTTTGTCCTATATGAAAAAAAAAAATTATAATAATGAACAAGTTAAGCATTTCAAATTTATTTTACCGCCATAATACACATCTACATCAATCGGTGCCCCATTTCCGGCTACATAATGTCCTTCACTTATTGCAGCCTCTCGCAATTCTGGCGTTGGAAATACATAATCCAAATCCCGCCATTCTGTCACCGATTTTAGTGGATAACCTCGCTTTTGGCATAATATGCCGGTGAGGGTTAGCAGTGTTACTGCTATTCTTAACATTTTCCCCATTGTACTCTGCAAAGATGACATTAAAAAGGTGTTAATTTATAAATCTCAAATAATAAATTACGGTTGCAAGTGTTTTAGCTGAAAGTGTTAATTACAATGTAATTTATGTCGCGTCCGGTTAGCAATGCATCATTTATATCTAAAAATTTAACAAATAGCGGCCAATTACCAATAATTTGTTCGAAATCGGAGATCTAATAGGATCTTTAAAATTGCCAACTAAAATGTCGGTTGACATATTTACAAGAATCTTAATAGTAGAATACTGTTAATAGAATAGTTAGTAGAATACTGTTACGAACACAGTTAGTACACGTCATAGTCACGAGGTTAAGTTGTACACCACTAAGTCGTGATTATTATTCCTAACAAGCACCTTGTTAAAGTTAGCCGAAAGTTGCCAGCCGAAAGTGAAAAAATCGATAATGCAGATAGTGTCTTGACTACTTGAGCCGAAAGTTAAATAAATTATATATTAAATTGAAATATCGTAGTCGAAAGTGACTAATCTACTTAACCAGCCGCAAACATATGTATGTAACCCCATCAGACTTAACCTAACCTATAATCGAAATCTACCTATGGTCATGGGCTATCGAATCGGCATAGTCATATTGGTGTCTATCTGGTTAAGTCTAATCGTTCACTTAAATGAGACTTTTCCTAACTTTCGGCTGAAGTAGTCAAGATACTCTTTCTATATATTATCGATTTTTTCATTTTCGGCTGGCAACTTTCGACTTTTTTCTATATAGGTCTGTTATTGAGTTTTTTCTTTTAAAAAATTGATGTATTATTTGTTACTTTAAAATCTGTATTGGCGGGATTTTTTGATTGAATATTGAAGTTAAACACAATCTGCATTATCGACATATTACGACATTTAACTTGGCGTGGAAATATCATAACTGCATTACCACCTTTCGGCTGGGTTATCAAAGACACTAACTGCATTACCATCTTTCGGCTGGAAACTTTCGGCTAACTTTAACAGTATCTAACAAGCAACGCTTTTTGAAGTTTTTTTAAACTTATTATCTTTGGAATCTGTTCTGGGGCCGGGCCTCTCCCAACTCTTTCGCAGTTTGCTTTTCCCGTCCTTACTTTTACGCCTTTGCCAGCCAATTCGAGGACGTACGGCTATAGGTCCGGTTTTTCTTAGAACCATCTGCACATTGCATAGCTCCATGCCAGCCTATAGTACTGGCATGGAAGATGGGTTGGCCCATGAGTTTCGCACTCCGACAGGGGGTCATAGTGCAAAACTCATGAGTCGACCTAAATTAATCATAAACCAACAAAGCCAAACGAAAATTTGTATATATTGGTTTGGAATATAGATAGTCTGTAGTAATCTGGACCTTTCAGAAAATCACCTCGAGATATTCAATTTATTTTCAGAAACTACTTTTCAAATAGTTTGGAATATAAACAATCCAAGGTCTCGAGATATTCGATTTGTTTAGGAAATTCAAAAATTTCATTTCAAATTCACAATTTTTTTTTCTAAATTCAAACTTTGCAAATATTACCTAAAATGTCAATTGTTATTTCGCCTAAATGTCATTGTTTCTCTTTATTTATTAATACATTTACACTTTTTTTATTTTTGTTGGTTTAGGATTAATTTATTCTAACTTCAAACGCGTACACAGACGTGTGAATTTTGTGCTATGCGTTTCCTAGTTCTTCCCAAGTTAGATCCAACTTCACAAGCATTAACAAGAATCGATGATGCCGGAGCAAGTATTCCTTCAATACTGTATGGGAATTGGATTGGAAATAACGAAAAGCAATTGTTAACGGTGGCGATAGTCATCATAGAAAAAACTAGAACTAACAACGGCGTTAATCATCCAGACAGGTGAATGGATGACGATGTGAAATGTAATGTTCGCTACATGAAAGATTTTAAAATTGCAACACGCACAGCAAGAGCAAATTGTCATGCAGTCTCAGTTACAATTTAACCAATAATAAGTAATAAGTGAACAGTACGGAAGTAAAAGGAAATAGTAAAAGTGAAAATGTGATAAATAGTGTAATAGTGAAATAGTGAATAGTGTAAAAAGTTATAGGTGTAGCGTAAATGAAATTTGTATCTTAAATCGCTTAGTGTATTATTTGCAAAATCCAGTACGAATCCGTATATGGAACGCCCAAAAATCGTAACGTTTCGTGTTAGAAATGAGATTTTACAAATCCCAGAAAAGGTTTAAAACCTAAACACCTATACATCCCAAAAATTGAAAGATAAGCTGCAGGGCATCGGACTTTCAACCGATGTAATAAAATCGAGATACTTTCGATACTAAAGGGTGGTTTTAAATTGCATCAGTGACGGCAAAATTTGGAGCATTAATTCCAGTACATTACAAACCGTGCTACAATAATGCAAGAAATTTTGCAGATGCATTGTATTCTAAAATCAACGACAACCCTGATATCACCGACCCTATTGGGATTTGGAAAATGAATATGATGGGAATGATGATGACAGTCATGTGGACATTTGTATGCGAGATCAGCAACATCTTAAAAATATTTGAACATATCATGGAAAAGAATTTGCATTACTTTAAGACTGCAAAACGAGACGGAATACCCTTGAACAATGAAGCATTTGTTAGTAAAAGATAGTATTTGCAAAGCTTTAGCTGATTTGAACTTGAGCAATTGCTAAAATTACTGAAACTAATTAA
Organism: Nephrotoma guestfalica; assembly: GCA_963691935.1. Classification (NCBI taxonomy): domain Eukaryota; kingdom Metazoa; phylum Arthropoda; class Insecta; order Diptera; family Tipulidae; genus Nephrotoma; species Nephrotoma guestfalica. The sequence goes on along the minus strand of OY829913.1, from coordinate 204,663,853 downwards.
AATTGCCGTTGAAAGGCTTAGGCGGGCTTTATATTTCTCTTCGATGGTTTAATAAAAGCTAGACAATCAAGTGGTATTGGTAGGCAAATTATCGAAGCAACAAAATATCGTATCGGTCAAAGAAGAAACGAAAAGTTGGTGTCACAGGAAATTATTCAATTGGCCATTGAGAGCCCAACTCCGATTCATCTTTATCAGATAACGATGAAAATGAAACCATTAACACGGCTGCGAGTAGGGCAAATTACAGTTGATTTAAAATTGTAGCTTGAAGCTATAAAAACAATTCAATCAATCTCAACTCAAAGTGTTTTTTCGTTAGCAGGCAATATACTCATCTGTTACAAGACTTTCACGAACTTTCTTTATTTAACTATTGAGAACAACTGTTTGACTACTCGAGATTCATTCTCGAGCACGAGCAACCGTCGAGTTTTCAAACGCTTTAGAGCTAAAAGGAGGGAAAAGTCGACGGCCAGCTCAAGGAATTAGAAGAATCAATTAGACAGGAGCTTGAAAATAAAATTAAGCAAGTGAAGGTCGGCTTTGAAACTATAGGAGGTGGCCACCTAAACAAAACGGTTTCAACTGAACTAGTTGCCGGAAGCTCAAGAAGAATTTCTTGAACGAGATCGATTTGAATATTTTAAGGTGCAGTTCCTAGCGGCAGTACAGAACAATTGTTGCAGTGCGGGAGAGCTACTCAACATACTCATTTTGGCTCTCAGAGGGAAAGCTGCAGATGTTCGAAGTTATGAACGGGCAATGAATGATTTGGAACTGTCACGCTAGCACTTATCAGTGTTGTCAAGGAAAACCATCTGAAACTTCATTTGAGTTTGACCAATGCTCTAGCATGCTCTAGGTAAAATCATGAAAGAAATATTGGCATTGGTTTTATAATTTGAGGCAGCCAGAACCAATTTAGCAACTGATTCAGTTAAGTTGCGCAAGCTGGATTCGGAAGATATTGCGGAGATAAATGTGGTAATAAAAGAGGAGTTGAGGCAATTGACACAACGCTTTACGAGTCACAGAAAATTACAACCGTTAAGTGTTGAGCCAGGTGATGTTGTCAAAGATGAACAAAGGTAAGCTGATAAACCATTTAAAAACTAATATTAAAAACGTCGAAGCTGGCGATAGAACAAAACAATATCGTAATAAACGACTCATAAATTTTGATAAACTAAATACTTTTTGATAAATTTTCTAATATTGTTGTTTCCGTAATACACACATTTCCAGAGGATCATCCATACATCGCAAAAAATTTTAGAGTTAAACAACCGTTCGAGGAAACAAAAATATTACTACAAGAAGCCCTGCAAAAAAGTAGCAGGGGATGATGAAGAAAGATCGAATTTTGGTCATGCAGGTCGCTCTTATTATCATAACTCGTCGACCAATAAGTCCCGAGGCTACTTACCAAAAAAACATGTTTTGCAAAATTCGACTTTACTCATCAACATCGTTTCCTTCAAGAGTGATACACATTCATTCCAACGTCATCAACAACTTGTGACACGGTGCATTATCTTGGTGAAGGTGCATTATTCTCTTTTGCATATGGAGTTGTTTTAGTTAGTTACGGTTAGCAGCTCCAAACAGTGCTCTGAATCATCGACGCGTTGCTGTTTTTGATCCAATGTGAGTAAGCGCGGCACCCATGAACAGAGTTTACTCATGGACAAATGTTCATGCAAAATATTGTACAATACTGCCTTTTGATATTTTTAAGGTGTCAGTGATCTCACGCAATTTCAATTTTCACGGTCTTTCGAAACGATTTAGGCACTTTTTATCTTTCCTGGAATAACTGCTGGATTCGAGCGACCATAGCGTTCAGCATCATCGTTGTTTGTACGGCCGGTTTAAACTCCGCAAACCAACGTTCGACCTTACTTTTTCCTATCATAAAACAGTGTTTAATAAACACACGAAATTCATTTTTGCCGATTGTCAGTTTCAAGACTGTTAGCCTCGTAACTTATTGACCGACGGTTTATGTACTAACGTACGAATGACGGAAGGTAGTTCAAGCCGATGATCAACGACCGCAAAAGCGCTATAAAATCCAACGTTCCAAAGCTAAAATATTCCGTTCAAGTATTAACGCCATAAAATCAAAAAATGTTTAACAGCACGCAAATGATCTTCCTTACAAACAATCACGAAGAGATAATTGGAAGTGCAAACGAAAGAGAGTTTACAAATATATACTTTGGCAATTGCAAAATCTCCTATTATTATGTAAAGATAAGGCGAGCTTTTAAAGATATAACACACAGAATCCCAGTAGTCTTAAAAATCACGAAAGATGAGACTACCAAAATTGGAGTAACTAAAGTTCTATGGTGACTTGAAGAAATGGTTCAATATTCGAGATCTGTATATAGCCGAATAGTTCAAAAAAATTAGCAAATAACAAACGCAATTGAAATCTTGTATTTAAAAACACGTATTAGCAGTTCGGCGACAAAGCTAATAAGTAATCTGGAGATAAAGAAGGTAATTACAACATAGCATGGCAGCTGCTTCGTGGCAGATACAAAAATAAAAAACTACTTGTTCGTAAGCGGTTAGCTACCTTCATACGATTATCTAGGTTGCTTCAAGAATTAGTAGAGTCCCTAAACGAACTGCATGATACAACAAAGGGAGTTCCAAACATATGGGGGTTAGGATCTGATACATCTATCTGGGATTTATTCATAAATCATATTATACAGAACAAGATTAATCCAGAAACAAGCAAATTTTGCGAAATGAAATTAAAGGATCCCAGAAAGGCAGTGGATCTCAAGGATCTTCAACAAATGTCGAAATCATAAACTAAGACAACTAAATGCATATTTCAAAGCATTAAGCGTACATGAAAAAACAGCTTATCCAACTCCTAGTATTACGCAGAATTTCGTTTGCAAAATACAACATGACAACGTGTAAAAGAGGCGAGGAGAGCAACATTTGCCATGGAAAGCATAACAAACTTATGCATAATGTGAATAAACCCAACTACGTTGAACATGCTAGAGTTGAGCTATCCAGCAACTCTGATGAACAAGAACAAAGTATTGAAGGGGAATGATGACGAGAACCCATGCCCAAGAGATCGAGATTGGTTGGAAAGTTATCGGATGCATGGGACCAACTAAAGACAAAAGGAGGATTTTTTAAGCAAACTAAGCACCGGAATTCCAACGAATTCCAATTCCTTTTCCATTATACCAAACTCCATTCCATTCAACTTCCATTGGGTGGGATTTTTATCTGGTTTTAAAAATGAATGAATTAAGTTTATTCATAAAACCAGACAGAAACGCGTACCTATTTTTGTCATTCAAACCGATTCGAGCAAAATCGGTTAAAAAGTGGTCTGATATATATGAATGAGGAAGTGGAGATCCATGGAAATGTCGGTTACAAGTTCTAGATGGGTTGCCATTCTGGCTAGGCATATAAAAATGACAATATAGCGCTTTGTTGTTTTACTACAGCGGCATTTCCACAATTTTATACTAATTGAGCCGGCATAGCCTACTCCGCTGCTTGTGAACGATGGGGCTGGTGTTACTCGCTCCTTTGGTAACATACCCATTAGTTGAGTTGATGCAAATTTCTTTTCTCTGGTGCAGATTATACACTAATGTATAGTGTTACGAATCACTGGTACCCAATATCGCGCTCTCAGGTCTGATAACGTTGCTTGATTGCCTCCATGTAGAGTTTTTAAATAACCTTCTTTGATGAGCAATCTTGCAAACTTGTGGTCTTTGGACATTATTACTAGATGTTTTTCGTCAAACGAGAGGTTAGAATTGGTTACTCTTCCACCTACTTGTAGTAGATCATTTCCGTCGATGAATGGATTCAATATTAGTATTGTACTGCCCTTTGGTAAATTTTGGTTTGATTTTAATTTCCTTAATTCTATTTCGAAGGTTTCTTGCCCTTTCTTGAGTTCCTCTGGTTTGAGCTGCGATGTATTTTGTGTTTTAGTCTTTATATTCAATACAAAGCGTAGACAATCAATGTTTGTTGTTGGGTAGGTTGAACTTTTCAGCCACTGTGATCCTTCCTACCATGTGGTTTAATAATTGCACAGGGTTTAATCCTCGTGATGCACATTTCGCTGCTCTGTTATTCTGTTGGCCACGAAAGTTTCATGATGTTGTCGCTTTCCGTTTATTCAACCTAAAACTGCTGTTGAATCACCCCTGTAAATATTGATAAGTTGTTGTTGATATCCAAAAACTGTACCACATTTTGCACGAGTTTTGAAAGAAGCACAACGGCATTCAGTTTTAATCTTGGCAGTGATATTGTTTGGTTTTATGGTACAACCTTTGTTTTGGCAGGCAGTTATTATTGATACTTCATTGTTTGTCTTATTGTATACCACGGCGGCATATGCTTGATGAGAGGCGTCACAGAAACCATGTAGTTCAATTTTTGTGCCGCTGTTGTAGCTCATCCAACGATGAATTCTAATCTTCTTTAACTGTTGCAATTCTAGTTTGTAGTTTAGCCAAATGTTTTCAAAATTCAAATGAAGTTTGTCATCCCATCCTACATCAGCAGCCCATAAGTTTTGAAGTAGGATTTTTGACTGGACCACTTTTGGGACCACTGTTATGGTTGTATCTGGCATGGAAACTTTAAAATTAAAACATATCTGTTGTGGAGTTCCAGAGTAGCCAAAGTGTTTTGACTGTGTCATTAAATTCTAATTTTCTGAGAATGAATCCTCCACTGGAAAGGAGGTTCAATAATTCCTTTTGCGCGATTATTGCTTCTGTTATTGTATTGGCTCCAAATAAGAGGTCTTCAATTGGATATGTTGAAGCTATCTGTGGCCGGTTGTTGTAATATTTTCGTAGCCAAATAAGTTGCAGATGCCGTACCATATGTAACGTTTTTAATCTATAACTTCTCATTTATTTATTTGGATCTGATCGCTAATCAATGGATTCATTGAAGATCTTGATCTTCCCTAGCTACATTGATTTGCCTGAACAGTTTCCCAATGTCCGATGCGATTACATAACGGTGCTTCTTCCATCTCATCAATATTGTGGTTAGGTTGTTTTGCAAAATTAGGCCGTCGTACATCATTTCATTTAGGGCGTGCCCGTTGTTGCTTTGCATGAAGCATCAAAAAGTACTCTGAACTTGTGCTCTCTTCTCTCATTACGGAATGATGCGGCACGTAAACATCGAGGAGCATCTGCTATTGAGTATACTCGTTCATGAACTTATGATATTGACTCTTATTTCTGTTCTCGTATTTCTGGCTGTTACTTTGGCTGACTCTAAAGCCCATTGCCACTTCTCTCAGTTTATCGTTGTTTAGCGGTATCCAAACCTCGTATCGTCCATTTCTTGACCTCTTGTGTGCTTTTCTGGGTTAGGCAGCCTGATATTATCCATCCTAATTCTGATTGTTAAACCCTCTAGATCCAATATGTTTTTATCTGGCAGCGGTTTAGTAATAGTTGTTAAGACTAGAGCATTAGCTTTTATCTTAAAGATTGATGCAAATCTGGGACTGATGTTTATCATTACCAGTTGGTGTGACCGCCCCTTTGATACTGAAATTCCGGAAACTTCGGCAAGAACTTTTGCCCTCGGCAAGCCTCGTTGTTGTGCTGCCTCTTCCGTGACAAAGGTGGCCTGTGATCATTGATTTATTAGTGCCCGCAACATGTGGGCAAACTTCGGTTAAAGCGTTGGCATACTTCGGTTCTATGGTTTTGTTGACAACATACGCAAATATAAGTTGGTTGTGTTGCAGCTACGAAAGTATGTTTTAGTGGTTGTGCTTGATACCTGATGATACTTGATTTCAGCAACAGACTTGTCTCTTGGAATTCTCTTGCGTTTCTAGAGAACTTTCATATAGACGTCGTGAATTGTTGTCCAATTTTTTAAACAAAGTAAAGATGAGAAATGAACTCCACGTGCCAGTTCAAATTCCTTATTGTGGTCCTTTAAGTGACTTCTCAGATTTACCTTATTACAGCGGTGAATGTATCATTAGCGCGCGTTCGTCACCATTTCTCTTTTTGATAACCAATTAGCCACGTCTAGTCGAAAACTTAGCCATATTCCTCTTTTTCCTAAATCCTTAGCAAAGTCATATAAAATACGAGCTGGTCGACGAGTTGCCACCAGACTTCTCTTTAACCATCAGATTAACATAAGTGTAAAAAAGCTCTCGTATCAGTCAATCGTAGTCGGTTCACCAGAAAATCATGTTCGGTGGTAGCAGGATTTAATACTTGGATTATCTTCCAAATATTCGATTTAATGGAAGCAATGATCTTAATATATTTTGATAGCCGATCACATTCAATAGCATCAAGTCGGCGCTTAATAGCATGCTATGGCTGTAAATTCGCTGGTTATAATTTTTAGCTAGCATTACCATCCCACAGTATTTTTTTGTAGACTGCCATCGCCAGACATTTATCCAAAAATAATACTAGGACCACTGAGATGTTGAAATTCTACAACTCTAATGCCAAAAACAGCTGATTGAAAAATTGATTGATACCTTTTCACAAATGATTTCGGTTCAAGGCCTTTAATTTCAAGGCAGCATTTTCGAAGTTTTCAATTCTGGTCTTAAAGCAATTACGTCTATTCAACATCGGCACATCTGTTAGCAATTTGTTGACGAATAGTCGTTAACTTGGTCTGTAAGTTGTCAACTTTGGCAACACTACTCATAGATGACAATTCAGATTTTAAATCATTGACCATTCCTTTGATTTAAAATACTTGGTTTGATTATCGTTGACGAATGAACAATCGACGCAAGGGGCATTCAAGATCGAGCATACTGGTACAGGAAACACATTTGACATTCATCTTTGTTTTTTTTTATTATCTTTATTGTCGAAAGGAGATACCGGGCGGGTTGCTTCATATTCCTATATTCATAACAATCGGCCAGATCTTGTAGATCTGATTTCTTAATGTTGTGTTTAGCAAGAAATTAGCAAAAATAAAATCTCGTTTCACTAAGTATACATAAAATGAACACTGATAACATCGAATTTTGCTGTTTATATTGCTCGCAGTTATAATACTTAATGTAGTTTCATAAAACGCAATTACACAATGGGAATATTTTATTGCTTATAAAGGCTTGCACAATCGCTAGTTATTTATTTTTGGTATACAGCTAATTGCTATGTAATAATTGTTCATTGGATATAACTATAGGAGCTAAATAAACTAATCAATCACCAAAATTAATTAATTTCCCCACTGAGCAAAAAAAAATATTCTAAAGGAATAAATGCGATCAAGCAAACATATTCGTCCAATCAGCTCAAGCGTCCAAAACGGAAAAAATAATTTAATCACTTAGATCGTTTTTATTATCATTATCAACCGGGGTTTTTCCCACAACTGCACATAACTTTCTTTTTAATTAAAATTAAAAATATAGGGAAACCACTAATCGATTGTGTTAAAACATTGTAAACCATTTTGCTTAATTCTTAATTGTTTGTTCCGGTTTTGTATATTTGATACGAAGTGTAGTAAAGTAAAGTAGTCATGATAATTTAGATCTCGAGATTTTTTCAGATCTACCATTAATTGCTGAATACTGAAAAAGCGGGTTTCGAGATGGTGCCTTTCTGTCTGTCTATGCTATGGAATGGTGGAAATCGGCTCACCGTAAGTGGCTAAATTAAATTTGCAACAAAAGTGATACGTATCATAATCTCCCTTCCCCATCCCCCCAAGCATTCAAAACGCTGAACAATACAAATTGTTCATTGTTTGATCATTTCAGCTGCTTTCAGCCTTGATTTTTGAAAAATTTTGAATTTGAATTTAACCAAGCTGATTCTCCGATATTAAACTGTTGAGTCCAACAGTATTCATACAGTACCTGGCAATTGAATTAGAGCCATCCTTGAGTATCAAGTAATTTGTAATACAAGCAGTTTGTATTGAAATATATTTCAAATTTTCGATTGTAAACGGATTTATATGAACAACAACCTTTATATTATTAGGGTAATTCCAGTATTACCGGTTTGGGGTCAGGTGGCTGCTATTAGAGTCTAAACACCAAATTCAGTTGAAATGTGTACGTGCTCGTGTTAAGAAGTGTAATAAAGTGTTTTAATAATATAAAAGTTTCTCGGCATACAGTCGACCGAATTGCAGCATTAATTCGAAAAAATATGCCGTAAACATCGAACGGTTACAGTCATTGCCGTAGTGTCCGTAAAACCACCGTGACAGACGACCGGCTAATTATAAATACAGCACTCGAAAATAGACAAAGTTCTGCTACAGCAGTGCTAAATAAATTAAAATTGCATAATACTAACATGTCTGAGCGAATGATGCGATCATGATTGTATGCTGCCGCACTCAAATGTCGCAGACCATCTCAGAAGCCCAGTTTAACACCAAAAATGTAGAAAGCACGCCTGCAATGGGAAAAAATGCACAGAAATTTTACGGTTGAAGATTGTAAAAACGGAAACGAGTACAAAATTTGCCACACACTCACATCCTCTTTGCAACAGGTGATCTTTAGCGATGAATCCCAACTTGAAGCAATGACGGAGAGTGTTAATTTCGTTAGACGAAGACCCAAACAACGTTATAGTGATCAAGCTGTACACAAGAAATGAAACATCCACCACTAGTCATGATCTGGTCATGCATACCCGCGAATGGCACCGATCTTCTATATTTTGTGGGGGCACCATGAATCAAGTGCAATATAAAAAGGTTATTGAGACTGTAATGTTGCCTTTTCAAAACCCAATAAATGAAAAAAAAGTACCATACACCTTCATGTAGGATGGAGCACCGTGTCATACAGCGAGAAAGATAAAAACTCTGTTTCAAGAGCATAGAATACTCCTTTTGCCATTGCCCTGAAACTCTACGGAGCATGTTGAAAAAGGTTGTGTACTTATCCCCGAACACAAAACTACAAGAAGTGGTAAAAACTTGTATGTTCAGTATGCCAGATAGAATTAGTGCAGTCATTAAAGCCAAAGGAGGACTAACAAAATATTGATGTAATATCTACTATAAAACATAAATATAGGGTTTTCCAATAGGAATGATATGATTTTTAAGTGACGTTTCGGCCATTTGTAATATGTCATGTCATCTGTCATTTTTTGTTTCATTGTATTCAGTCATGTTTACAATTTCATCATGGTGAGATATACGCAAGAACAACGTTTACAAATTATTCAGTTTTATTATCAAAATAATCGTTCTCCAATTGCAACTTTTCGTGCGCTTTTGCCATTTTATAGTCGTAATAATCGTCCAAGTGTGCTCGCTATTCGTCGAATTGTTGAAAATTTTGAGCGTACATTTTCTTTACATAATGTTGAAGTGCCAATAAGACAAAGATTCGCTCGAAGTAATGCAAATATTGCTGCCGTTCTGGCAAGTGTTGCTGAAGACCGCAATCTGTCGATTCCAAGACGCTCTCAAGAAATGGGACTGTCTCAAACCACAACCTGGAGGATTTTGAGAAAGGATTTGGGCTTGCATCCGTATAACATTGTTCTCACTCAAGAACTGAAGCCATTGGACCACCGTAAACGTCATGAATTTGCTGATTTTGCCTTGGAACAAGTTGAAAACGATGATGATTTTTTTTATTTAAAACCATCTTCTCCGATGAGGCTCACTTTCATCTGAGTGGTGCGGTAAATAAACAAAACTGTCGATTCTGGTGCGAAGAAAATCCACAAATTATTCATGAAAAACCATTACATTCACCTAAATTGACAGTTTGGTGTGGTTTTTGGTCTGGTGGAATCATCGGTCCGTATTTTTTTTCGAAATGAAGCTGCTAACACCGTTACTGTCAATGGAGATCGGTATAGATCGATGATAACCGACTTTTTATGGCCGAAATTGTAAGAAGTTGATCTTGACAACATTTGGTTCCAACAAGACGGGGCTACGTGCCACACATCAAGTGCAACAATTGAATTATTGCGAGAAATGTTTGGAGATTCGAATATTTCAAGAAATTGTGATATTGAATGGCCTCCAAGAAGTTGTGATTTAACACCATTAGACTATTTCTTGTGGGGTTATTTGAAGTCATTGGTCTTTAGCAATAAACCAAACTCTCTTCAAGCTTTACAAGTCAATATTGAACGTGCTATTCATGACATACGACTTGATTTAGTGGAAAAAGTGCTCGAAAATTGGGTTCATCGAATTCGTTTCTGCAGAAGAAGTCGTGGAGGCCATTTGAATGACGTTTTATTCAGAACTTAATTGTATCGATTGTACTTCACATTAAATAAAAAACATTTCAATTTTCTTAACAATTAGTGTTTTTTTTTAAAGAAATCATATCACTCTTATTGGAAAACCCTGTATATTAGTAATATGTGTCTGTTTCTATTTTGTTCCCGATAAATTTGACAAAAAAATACCAAAATCGGAAGGTGGCTCTAATTCAATTGCCACGTACTGGATATGCTAACTCAGCAATTACAAGTTACAATTTATTGTTTGAACTAACGGGTTTTCCAATAGAAATGATACAATTTAAAATGGTTATAATGGCAACACTGCGTATTATTTTTTGGCATTTCTTATGCCATTTATGTTCAGTAGGTTATGCCATTTAATCATGGAAAGATACACGCTTCAATAACGTTTAGAAATTGTTAAGTTGTTTTATCAAAATCAGGGCTCATTTGTGAATACTGGGAGAAATTTATGATGAACATTTTTATCGAAAAACAAACAGAATTGCAGAATTTGGAGTGATGAAAATTAACACGAAACTGTTCAGACACCATTACATCCAGATAAAGTCACTGTGTGGTGTGCAATTCATGCTGGTGGAGTGATTGGTTCATATTTATTTGAAGAAAATGGTCGAAGTGTAACATTCAATGGACAACAATACAGAACAACGTTAAATTATTTTTTTTCCCTGCTGTTGTTGAGAATAATCTGGAAGATATGTGGTTTCACATAACCACCTTAACATTCGATTTATTGAAAACAAAATTTGGTGATCAAATTATCTCAAGATTTGGTCCAGTTAATTATCCTCCCAGGTCGTGTGATTTAACACTTTGTGATTTCTTTCTTTGGGGATATGTTAAGTCACAAGTTTATGCTGATAATCAAACAACAATTGAGCAATTAAAAATCAACAGTGAACGTGCTATTGATGAAATACTGCCAAATTTATGTGAAAAAGTGATGATAAATTGGGCTGACAGAATGCAGTAAGTACGAAGAGGTCGTGGTGGTCATTTGAATGATGTTATTTTCCATACATAATGGCATAATGTAACCTTTCAAATAAAAAAAAATTTAGTCTCACTGAATAAGTTATGTGTTTTTTAAATTTTTTAATGGTATCATTCCTATTGGAAAACTCTTTATTATATATCATACGAGTATATAGCAGTACGTCATTGCCATATAAAAACTGGAATTCAAATTGTTCAAATGTTGGGTAGGAATAAACTCCTTGATGCCAAAATAGTTAAATAAACTAAGAAATCATAGAGTTTTACAATAATTTTCGACATTGTCTACATAGTCGACGTCAAAATTTTAATTGTCTACATACATTCTCTACACATGTAGAAAATGAATTATATACGCGATGTAAATTAACGAACTAGAATGAAATGTAGGTGCAATATGTTTTACGCCATTTATTGATAATTGGTATGAACTAACAGAAGTTAGTTATTTTATGGTTAATTCATGCTAGTCGTTCAGAGATGGCACTCTAAGTATATCAGTAATATAACAATTAGTCAAATATCAGCATCGAACTTTAATTAGGTCAAATTACAATTATAATTTGGCATATTTTTGTATAGTTTGGTATAATTGTAAATAAACCAGAAAAAAATTATATACAACAAGTTAGTTTCGTGTTGCCGTTCAAATTTGGTTAGAAATAGTGATGAAACATCCATCCGTGGAAAGCGCCATATTCCCCAGATTTACATTGGTCCTTCGATTACAAACAACAACGACCGACAAAACTACCATAACCAAATAAACAAATATATTGTTATAGGCCAAGATATATTGTAACTGTGATCCCACAACTAACAGGTATCGAAACTCAACAGCCAAACAACAACCGGCAAACAAACCAAAGTCTATGCCATACAACAACAGTCGAATATCCCATTCAATAAAAAAACTCAGGCATGCAGCATTTATTGCAGTAGCAAAAAGCCAAGGCAGAAGAGATAGAACCCATTATCTCGAACTAGAAAAAACTAAACGTTTTACAAATATGTTGACGAGATGCGTCAACGTCTAAATTCGTCATCCTTGCCATCATCACCAACTCCAGATGCAGAAAATGTACTCAATCATCCGAATCATCACCAAATTAAACAATTAAAACAACAGAGCGTCCGAATGCGAGGTTTACATAGAGAAATCCGCACCGGTGAAGAAATACTGGCAGATCCGGACCAGCGTTACGCCTTAATTTAAAAAATAGGGAGGGGATCCAAATCACTTAAACAAAACTTGTATTGAATACACTAACCAAGTTTCAGGATTGTGCCTATTCCCTATCAAGGAGAATCACACGTAGGGATCCTTCATTTCAACCCTAATTTCAAAAGATTAGCATTCCAGCATTTTGGTGCAGACTAATACGTTGCATGTGTTTTCTCGCGTGTTTAATTATTTCTTCACTGACGGTATCCATCTTTAGATCTCTTTGGAGGTTGTTTGTTTTTTTTATGTATCACGGTGCGGACTGGATGATATTGATATTGGTTTTCTTTGTACACCCCTAGAGCTGAATACGTCAAGTCCACACAGGTTTAAGAATTTGCCGGTATAGTAGCAATTTATTATGTAAAGTTAGCTCAGGATCTCTTTCTAAGAGCCAATCCTCCTTGCTCTATTTAATGTTTAACTCTTTTTTCTTTTTGACATGCTCGTTCCATTTTTGTTTCGTGTCTAGAGTTATGTCTAGATATTTTACCGTTTTTGTATAGAGAATTTGCTTAGAGTTCAGTTCTACTGGTATCCATTTCACATTTATGTTGGTGAAGTTCACGCGAACTGATTTTGTTTCATTAAGTTTTATTCGCCATCTCTTGGGCCAGGTACTGTCAATATTAGCAGCTCTTTGCAATTTCTCTTCTGTGTTATCGGCGACCACTAACATGGCCCAAACGTCGCCATGTTAGTCTCCTCTATCGTTGGCAGGTCCGAGGTATATACAAAACATAAAGTTGGACCCAGAAGGCTACCTTGTGGTACTCCTGCTGGTTTTTTCTTTATTTCTGAGTATTTGCCATCTAATTTAACATGAAAGTGCCGGTTAGATATGTAAGATCTTAGTACTTCATAAAACTGCTTTAATTTCTTTATAATTTATATTCCAAGCTATGCCAAAGATTTGTGCTACGCTAGATCCAACAATATACTTGAACATGCTTTCCTATTTTCAAGTACATCTTCATACGAATTTTTATCATTTAGTGGTTTGTTGGGTTTAGGTAACATGAGGGTGCGACTTTACATTGATTTGGAACGTGTTTAATTCTGAATACTGCGTTAATTATTTGGGGGAGTTTACGTTGGCCTTTTTCGATTACGATTTAAGAATTTAAAAAAAATATTTTGAGGAATGCTATGAGCATGAAGTATTTGGCAACTTTCTGGCGAACCTTATAAATCCTATTAAACTTCTTACAAACGTTATAAATGTAACTAAATCCTGACAAATGCAAATTGACTCATGATGCAATCTAATATTTAAATTTAATTTACAGTAGGTCTGTAGACCATATTCTGCGTTGAATTGCTATCGTGTACAAGTTAACCATAAGGGTCTAGGACAGGCGTGACCATTAATTGTTATGAGGGATCTACTTTTCCAAACAATTTGTTTTGCGATCTAATTTTTGAGTTTCAAAGTACTATAAAGGTGCACTCAAGTATGCTAATCATTTGTTCTCGCTTTTGAATGGTATTCTCAGTCAATTAAATTATTCAAAATTTAAAAAAATCGATCGCAATTGACCTTATGGACACCTCTGGTATAGGCAAACAAAAACTTTGTTAACTTTGGAAATATATGGCATGGGAGCCGCCACTTAGCATTTTATTATAGCAGATTTTCTTTTTTAGTTGTATGTGTTATTTGTTAGTATTGTAATTATTTTTTGATTAGACAAGAAGTGAGTGCACAAGAAAATACACATGCTAGGCCTTCAAATTTTATTCAGAATGTCCAGAATAATTAGAATGAAAATAATTGTGAGGTATCTGCACCAGTGTTGTGCGTCTACGCGTAAGTCGGAATTGTCGACATGTTGGTGTCAAAAATAGTGTAGATAATTAATTTTGGCGTAGACAATGTCAAAAATTCGTAGAGTATGTAGAATATTCCTATTATTACTTGTTTTCTTGTGCTGTTGTTTGAGCAAATTGGAATTGTTTTTCCCTTATCAGAGAAATTTAATTTTTTACCACTTTGTAGTTGGATATTTCCACCACTTGGATATTTCTGAAAACATGATAATTTGCAAAAAATAGTCGAACTAAATTAAACACCATCTGCAAAAAACAGAAACACTGGCAGATCAAGAACCATTAGCTTTATCTGTCTCCGGTATAGGTCAAATCAAAACATTAGTTTTAACTTTTTGCGGTAAAATGTATTTGATAGCAGGCACAGATGTCACTGACAGTCATACCAACACAGAAAAAAAAATATTTCGACGAATGGTTTTCCGCACGAAATTTAAATTAAAAAGTCTTACTACTTTTTGCCCACAGTAGTATATCATATCACCTTTAAACATTCGTATTATGTGATATTGAGTTTTGAAATTTTTTTTTCGGCGAAAATTTACTGCTAACTTTAGTAGCGCGGACTTTTGTAATCTTTTTCTAGATATAAATGACGATAATCTATTTCTCAGTACACTGTCAGCACAATGTAGTGATTGCATCAAATAGTTGTTCGTTCCGAATCAAGCTGGATTAGAATTCTACATAAGTATAGAATTATTGGTTAACAATTGCCACGTTCCATCCAACATAGCCAAAATTCAAAACTTCAGCAAAATTTGATGTAAAAATCTCAATCCATCTCCACAACTTAAATTCATTCATGAGTGGTTAAGGCCCAGTTCCATTTAGAATGATCTAGTTCCAGAACTTCACGTTAAATCGACGTGATCCAATCCAGACGTACAAGTTCCATTGAGCATGGGTAATTTCCATTTGACCAAGATTAATCAGGAAATGGCCGAGTCCTCATAAAATTGTAGATTAAAAATATTTTAAAATGTCTTTAAAAAATCCCTCTTTTTGAAGGAATTTTTTAAAATTTCAGCATAATTGGGATTTTAAAATGCGGGATATTGAAAACCGGGATTTCGAAAATCGTGATTTAGAAATGCGGGATTTTGTAGTTTGGGCTTTCATACAACTGGCGGTTGATGTTCTCAACTTTTTATAACTGTCTATATAATTCTTTCTTTATTGATTCCAAAATAACCAAGTGCGGGATTCACCAAATACTGGCGGCATACAAAATTAATTAATTTGATTACGTCACGTAAAATGATTTTTTTCGATATTTTTTGTTGTATTAGGAGACTTAAATTTTAGTCGGTCAATGATTATCGTTTGCGGTTGGGGTAATTGCAACATCACACAAATTTTTTTAATGATCCATACAAGAATTGTTAATAAAAAACTGCAACAGCGGTCAGGCACCTGATTAATAAGGTGACTATAAATAAACTGATGACTGACAGAATTTTATTATGTATGCAATTTTTGGGTGCCAAGTATCAATTTTCATGAAACATATACCGAGGCAAATGGGATTCTTCTCCATTCAATTTTGTGGTGAAATTAATGACTTAAAATTGTAAATTTTAAATACTATGGGATGTTTAGATAAATAAATATTGAAATTGATGTCTCTTCATTGCCATTAAATATTTAAGTGATAAAACTAAACATACAACTTTAATTTAACTACATTCATATCTGTAATCCATGGTCAGATTCGAAGAAGCGCGATTTTTATTTATTTATTTTGTGAATCATGTGCGGTTTTTCGACGTCATTGATTAAAATACTAGTTGCTGCAATATTTGTCATTCATGCTATTTGTTAGACGTTCACACAATAACCGATAATAATTGTTGTATCTTCTAAGAATTAGAGGTCATTGTAACTAATTGTTAAGATCAAAATTTATCAATGATCATGTAAAAAAACAACCTCAACAAATTACGGTGGAAAATTAATTTTTTCTATTTATGTTAGTCTCCTGTTGAGAATTGATGAACATAGTTACTACTAAAAGTTATTACACTACCCAACATTTGTTTATGGTACGGCATTACATTCCATGAACCAAAATCTACGCCTGTAGATCAAAGAATATGAGCAATATGTCATATTTACGTATCTCTGTAGTACATATACCCCTAACCATATTCAAATTGGAAAATTGTATTCCCCACGTTTGCCTTAATTTCCATGCCAATGCTATGCCAGTTCAAGTTTATCGTCTCGAGGTCAAATTATAACGTATTTGTTAAATTTTGGTATAAACAATTCACAAAAATTTAAGTCATGCTAACATTGATAATCGATCATTCTGGAAAGGTCATAGTTGATAATGTGTACTGCTACGTTAGAGTGCTTAAGTGAAAAATTTGCTAAATTAATATTGCTTATTATAATCCAATCTAAATTTATGGGTGCGCTTGGCATTTTAACACGCTATAAGCCGGATTAGGCAATGTAAGTTTGATTTTAGCATTCACGAGCATGAAGTATATGGCAACTTGCCGGCAAACCTTATAAATCGTGTTAAATCTTTAACAAACGTTAAAAATGTAAATAAATCCTGACAAATGCAAAGTGACTGACTCATGCAACCTAATATCTAAATTTAATTTACAGTAAGTCTGTAGACCATATTCGGCGTTGAATTGCTATGGTCTAGGCCTTCAAAAAAAAATACTTTAGTTTTGGGAATATAGAGTAGGGGAGCGGTCACGTGGCTTTAAATAAGTCAGATTGCTTGAAATGACGTCACTAAAGTTATTTATTGTATTAAAAAATGATGTTATTTGTAAAGATGAGATAATAATTTTTTCCTAAACCATTCCTAAGTTTTTTTTTATTTAGGATAGAGTTAGGAAGTATTTCACGCGCATCAAACTGGCCTATGTCCAAATGATCGTCCAGATCTTATTTGTAGAGTATTTCGCCACAAATTGATGGAATTTCTCTATGATTTACATAACCGCCATATTTTACGACAAGTTGTCGCTTTTGTATACGTCATAGAATTTCAGAAATGTGGCATGCCACATTGCCATATATTAAAGATCTTATATAAGGCAGTCCGTATATAAGATGCTGAAATGTATGACCAATATAGAAACGGAACCAGATTTATACAATATTATGACAAAGATAAAATTGCATGGACCCTGTGGTGCTGAAAATCCAAATTCACCGTGTATGCAGGAAGGGAAATGTTCAAAGGACCTTCCAAAAAATTTCCAAGATTCCACAGCGTTGGGCATAATAGGTTTCCTATATAGAAGACTAAACAATGAAGTTACTTACAAAAAACGTGTAAATGGTTTTGAATATGATAATCGTAGAGTAGTTGGACACAACATACATAACCGTACCTTAGCGGAGGTAAGAAATGAATCATTTTCCGACTGTTTTATACTGGCTTTACATTTGGAACAAAAGCAACAGGTATATTTCCGAAATGATGCAACACACAATTTATACAAAATTTAAATACGGCATCCACCGTTGACCATGTGGTTTTAGAAAAACAGCGAGGAAGTTGACGCACGCCAATTTATATATTTGGATATTTGGACTTTGTACACCATTGGAAGAACAAGAAGTAGGAAAATCGACTGAGAGGTTCGAATAATATAATTACCCGAATAAGGTATGCTTCACCAAGAGAAGGCAATGTTTTCTACTTCAGAATTTTATTTCACCATGTAAAAGGTGCCACCAGTTTTAGTGAACCTATAAAATATGATAAGAAGCATGCATTGATCGTGGATTACTTACCGATGATTTAGAATGGACAAAATGTTCAGAAGAAGCATTCAATTTCAAAATGCAAAATTCACGGGAACGCCACAATTATTGTGGGAAAAATTCAAGTTAAGTCTTTGTGAAGCTTCATTGCACGAACGTCAGCCAATCCAAATATGGAACTAAAACTCGGATATAAATTCCGATTTGCTAGAAATAGAA
The DNA here is from genome assembly GCA_963691935.1 of Nephrotoma guestfalica. Taxonomy (NCBI): domain Eukaryota; kingdom Metazoa; phylum Arthropoda; class Insecta; order Diptera; family Tipulidae; genus Nephrotoma; species Nephrotoma guestfalica. The sequence continues at coordinate 204,645,544 of OY829913.1, read as the reverse complement.
GTTTTTTTTAAATCAGACCTTTCTCTTTCACAATTTCTAGAAACACATAAATTGGACAGAAGTATGATAAATTTAAGACGAATGAAAGTGGAAAATATGAAACTAATTTTCGACTTTTTAATGAAGAACAAAAACATGCATTTGAAATTATTATCTCAACTTTACAAATAACATCATTTTTGTTTAATACATTATTAAACGTTATTTCAAGCAATCTGACTTATTTAAAGCCACGTGACCGCTCCCCTACTCTATATTCCCAAAACTAAAGTATTTTTTTTTTTGAAGGCCTAGACCCTAGCAATTCAACGCCGAATATGGTCTACAGACTTATTGTAAATTAAATTTAGATATTAGGTTGCATGAGTCAGTCACTTTGCACTTGTCAGGATTTATTTAACGTTTGTTAAAGATTTAACACGATTTATAAGGTTTGCCGGCAAGTTGCCATATACTTCATGCTCGTGAATGCTAAAATCAAACTTACATTGCCTAATCCGGCTTATAGCGTGTTAAAATGCCAAGCGCACCCATAAATTCAGATTGGATTATAATAAGCAATATTAATTTAGCAAATTTTTCACTTAAGCACTCAGTACCTAACGTAGCAGTACACATTATCAACTATGACCTTTCCAGAATGATCAATTATCAATGTTAGCATGACTTAAATTTTTGTGAATTGTTTATACCAAAATTTAACAAATACGTTATAATTTGACCTCAAGACGATAAACTTGAACTGGCATAGCATTGGCATGTACTATTCATTACGGAATGGAAATTAAGGCAAACGTGGGGAATACAATTTTCCAATTTGAATATGGTTAGGGGTATATGTACTACAGAGATACGTAAATATGACATATTGCTCATATTCTTTGATCTACAGGCGTAGATTTTGGTTCATGGAATGTAATGCCGTACCATAAACAAATGTTGGGTAGTGTAATAACTTTTAGTAGTAACTATGTTCATCAATTCTCAACAGGAGACTCACATAAATAGAAAAAATTAATTTTCCACCGTAATTTGTTGAAGTTGTTTTTTTACAAGATCATTGATAAATTTTGATCTTAACAATTAGTTACAATGACCTCTAATTCTTAGAAGATACAACAATTATTATCGGTTACTGTGTGAACGTCAAACAAATCTTGCAGCAACTAGTATTTTAATCAATGACGTCGAAAAACCGCACATGATTCACAAAATAAATAAATAAAAATCGCGCTTCTTCGAATCTGACCATGGATTACAGATATGAATGTAGTTAAATTAAAGTTGTATGTTTAGTTTTATCACTTAAATATTTAATGGCAATGAAGAGGCATCAATTTCAATATTTATTTTTCTAAAAATCCCATAGTATTTAAAATTTGCAATTTTAAGTCATTAATTTCACCACAAAATTGAATGGAGAAGAATCCCATTTGCCTCGGTATATGTTTCATGAAAATTGATACTTGGCACCCAAAAATTGCATACATAATAAAATTCTGTCAGTCATCAGTTTATTTATAGTCACCTTATTAATCAGGTACCTGACCGCTGTTGCAGTTTTTTATTAACAATTCTTGTATGGATCATTACAAAAATTGTGTGATGTTGCAATTACCCCAACCGCAAACGATAATCATTGACCGACTAAAATTTAAGTCTCCTAATACAACAAAGAATATCGAAAAAAATCATTTTACGTGACGTAATCAAATTAATTAATTTTGTATGCCGCCAGTATTTGGTGAATCCCGCACTTGGTTATTTTGGAATCAATAAAGAAAGAATTATATAGAATTAGTTTTAAAATCCCGATTATGCTGACATTTTAAAAAATTTCGCCAAAAAGCTTGATATTTTTAAAGACATTTTAAAATATTTCTTTATCTACATTTTTATGAGGAACTCGGCCATTTCCTGATTAATCTTGGTCAAATGGAAATTGCCCATACTCAATGGAACTTAACTAATAATTGTCAATTTGGATGCTAACTTGAATTTTGAACGAAGTTCCGGAATTTGGTCATGCTGAATGTAAGTAGGCCACTTCTTAACAAATTGTGGTCAAATTTGATTTGTACGACTGGATTGGATCACGTCGATTTAACGTGAAGTTCTGGAACTAGATCATTCTAAATGGAACTGGGCCTTTTCTTAACCACTCATGAATACATTTAAGTTGTAGAGATGGTTTGAGATTTTTACATCAATTTTTGCTGAAGTTTTGAATTTTGGCTATGTTGGATGGAACGTAACAATTTTTAACCAATAATTCTACACTTATGTAGAGTGCCAATCCAGTTTGATTCGGAACGAACTACTGTTTTATGCAATCACTACATTGTGCTGACAATGTACCTAGAAAAAGATTATCAAAAACCCGCGCTACTAAAGTTAGCCGTAAATTTCAGCCGAAAACCCCTGCATTATCGACATATTTTGTATCAGGTGCTAGTACAAAATTCTGTTAATATTAACCGAAAATGACTTGTTATTGAAATTAGCAGTAAATTTTCGCCGAAAAAAAATTTCAAATCTAATATCACATAATACGAATGTTTAAAGGTGATATGATACGAGTATATGAACTGGGTGAAGTTAGACCAATTCGTAAACTGCTGGATCCCATATTTATAATTTGTCGTGTTAGAGGCCAATGAATTTGAGTTGCGGCGCTAACAGTGAATACCTTTTCTAAAAATCTGGCCATATTTTATGTAGCATCATAGTGAAATTAATCCAGCTATTTATGAATTGGTCTACTTCACCCAGTACAAATTACCACTAAACATGCGTCCAGCTTTAATTTAAAGGGGTTTTCAATAAGAGGTTTCATTTTGATATATAAAAAACGAGTATTTTTTAAAAGAAACCAATGAATGTTTATTTCATTGTAAAGAGGATGGTATGCCATTAACATTTGAAAACGATATCGGCCAATTGGCTTGCAGCACCTTCATCCTTTTCATGAAATTTTACATGACCAATTCGCACATTTGCGGTTGTATGTCCTCGATAACTCCACGAATTCCATCTTTAAGGTCTTGAATCGATTGTGGAGTATCGGCATAGACCTTAACTTTCACGTGACCCCAAAGAAAGTCTCTTCGAGAAATAACACGATCAAGAAACTTTTCTTGCAAAACTGCGATTGTTTCGTTGCTTGTGTGGCATACGTAGCGCCGTCATGCTGAAAATAAACGTCGTCCACATCAATATCTTCCAATTCCGGCCATAACAACTCATTAATCATAGCTCGGTAGCGCAATCCATTCACCGTAACAGTTCCACCAACCTCATTTTCGAATAAGTAAGGTCCAATCACACCGCTGCCAGCCCAAAAAACGCACCAAACAGTGACACGTTGAGGATGGAGAGGCTTTTCAACAATCATTCTTGGATTTTCAGAGCCCCAAATGCGACAATTCTGCTTATTAACGTAGCCTCCCAGGTGGCTTTAAAAGCCTTAAGACCTAAAAGTCTTTATGCAAAATACGGTGTGATGTCGTTTGTGGAATGCCTAATTCCAAAGATCGACGAGGAATCGACAAACCTGGTTTTTCGTCAACACTACGGGCTATAGCAGCAATATTCTCAGTTGTTCTTGAGCGACGCAACTTTTTCGATTCTTCACATCACTAACTTATCCTAACAGCTCAAATTTTCCCACCAGTTTCACTATTGCCGGCCGAGAAGGTGCTTCACGATGACTCAAAAGTGCTTTAGTTTTGCGAACTGTGACTGCAAAATTTTCACAATTTTTGTACTGAATTTTATCAATTTCAATGAGTTGTTGAAGCGTGTATCGTACCAATTTTAGTAATGGTGTAGTTTTTACTTGTCAAATGTCGAAAGATGACAGCTTCAAAATTGACAGCTTTCCAAATAGCAGGCTATTCAAAATGAAACCTCTCATTGGAAAACCCTATATTTCACTATGATGCTACATAAAATATGACCTGCGTTTGGCACTAGCGGTCACTGTTGAGTGATTGAGTTTTCAAATTTTTTTTCGGCGAAAATATACTGCTAGCTTCAATAACATGTAATTTTCGGCTAATATTTCGGGGGTTTTCAGCTGAAATTTTCGGCTAACTTCAGTAACATTAAAGTTAGCCGAAAGTTTCCAGCCGAAAGATGGTAATGCAGATAGCGTCTTTGCTATCCCAGGCGAAAACATATTTTATAGCCGAAAGATTATTACTCGACGTACCTAGTGCTACTATCACCCCCAAATAATCAGACTACAGCAAAATTCTGTTAGGAACTATGTAACTTTACCAGATTGGTCCAAATATTATGACATGTAAATCACAATAAATTTAGAAATTTTCGAAACTAAATTCATAAAATTGTAAACCTACAACATACAATACTCGTATGTTGCCAAAAATTGTAAACATATGTTATAGTAGAATCACCTTTCACCCCCACGGACTACTTTTTATGCCCCAAATTTCATCTGTGCTTACCAAGAATTATGACCAATCTAATAAACATAGTAGAATCGATGGGAACATTTTATCAATTTTGTTTCGAAAATTTCAGATTTTCTTGTATATTTTACCATATTACACCCCCTCCCCCCTATCCGTGTTAAAATTTTGTATATCAAACTTGCAATATATTAAATTGGTAAATTTATTTTAGTTATTAAATTAATACTAGATTGTAAGAATTATTTCCGCTTGTCTTTTATTCTCCCTATTTTGCCCCTGTGCACCCTATTTACAGAATTCAAATAAATTAAAACATTTCGGATGCAATTTGTTGAATACCAAATCAATACCATCAGTAATTTTACTATTTGTTTGGTTTGTTGAAAAATTTAACGAATGAAGATCATCAGGTTTATGGTGGTCAGGTGACCGGTGTATAATTGATGGTCATTAATATTCATAACCGGCTCATAAGCATTTCTTCTACTATTTCATTTTTTTGATGTAATTTTCTCGTTACGAACTCGCTGATTCATATCATTTATTTGTTATCGTGAGCATCGGTAGTATTTCGCTTACAGTAAAAAGTAATGTTACATTTCTAAATTACTGCAAGAGAGAATTTCGATAGGCATCCAAGGCACACCAATGATAAAACCAAAGTACCGTCAGTTAAAAGTTGAAGGTGATTCTCAAACGTTGCTTATACCACCAACAGATTATATGGATACACTGATGAGGGATGATGATCTTGTTCATTAGTCGGCACATCGTTTGGGGTGCATTGCACAACCCAAATGGCGACAAAATGATAAAGTGGACAACTCGACACAGTGAATGCTGTCTTATCCCACGACCCAGGATTAAGCGGAATCAGCCAGAATGCGACTTTCAGATCAATTGTGCTAATATATTTGGTTTGATCAAGGCGACTGAGCGGACCGTCGATCAATGGAAGAGAGTAATCACCCTCTTCCATTGATCGACGATAAGCATTAGGCACTGTGACCGGGTTCATCTTCTTCGCATCAAAGCATACCTTTGTTTACTCTTGTGACTGGGCAGGACCAGGTGCTATACCTTTCTTCAATTACCCCTCCTGATTCCAACATTTTATCCAGTTCATTATAAAGCACGTTCATTATAATTGCACTGCGGTGGAGAGACGGGATAGACCCAAGTTCGTTAATGGAAGGAAACAACTTTATTACGTGACTTAGCATACATGTTTGTTTTTTTTCTTCAGAGTTTAGATTCGTTTGAGACAAGTTAGACAATTCATTTACCATTACCGGGACCAATCCGAACGTTTTTCTAAAATTAATACTGAGGTAAAGATTTTGACTTAATGCAGGAGCAATAGTAAGGCGAAGCAATTTAGTTTTACCGTTATAGGATATTTTTACGGAAAAATGACCCTGGTCTTCACTATTGCTTAAGAAATTTTTCAGCGTCTCGCCCGAGAACAGAGATATTGGCTCCGCAATCTAATAACCGATAAGGTATTCCGTTAAGCAAAATCTCAGCATAGAAACGAGCATCCCAATCAGCGTCCATTAGTGTCTCCGAAATAGATCTTTTATAGACCTTCTTAATTTGACGTACTTCAGGGGTTGACTTATTTTAAAACGATTAGCCAAGGTTGGAAATAAATTAGTGGTGAACATTAATCTGTCTGTCTCGATAGGTGTGGTTATGATTCTTGAGTTTGTATTGGCCGTTAAGCAGTTTCCATTGTATTCTGTCTGTGTCTGACTATCGATGCTTGGGAATTCAGAACTCCGTACTCTCGGATTCCGAAATTGGTTTTCCTTTCGATTATAGTATGGGCAATCAGGTTTTAATATACCAGGATCCCCACAACCATAGCAAAAGACGTTGTTTTCAAGTTAAAGGCTACCGATTTACTGTTTCGATTAAACGCAGTTACAGAGAAATTATTTGCTTCAGCTAAATAGTGCTCTAAAGGACCAACTTCTATGAACACGCTTTCCATTTCGAATTCATTTGTGTTTCGTTTAGCCATATACATTTCAGGTACGCAACCTATACGTTGCCAATCATCTTCTACTAAGACACAATTATCTACAAAAGCGGTTAAATCTGACTGACTTGATCATAATTTCACCTGGGCTTATTTAGAAATCTAATAAACATGGTAGGATCGATGGAAAACTTGGTAACTCATTACAGAACATTTTAAAAATTTAGTTTTGAAAATCTCTAAATTTATTGTAATTTGCATGTCATAGGATTTGGCCAATCTGGTAAAATTATATAGCCTCTGACAGATTTTTGCTGTAGACTGATTATTTGGAGATGATAGTGATAGTAGCACTAGGTATATCGAGTAATATAAAGAAATCTATTCTGTGATTGGTGAATTTGTTTCGAAATGTTCCGCAAGGTACATGAATTAATATGTTTTCCATAATGGAAACTTGCGGTTAACTTTCATAGGGTATATCCCAGTCACTGTGTGAGAAGGTATTAAATCAGTTTTTCTAACATTACCTTTAAGCAGGTTGGAAGAATCTAAATACTAATGGTTTGATTTATTTAATAAGGAAAGTAGAATATACATTATAGTTATCCTTTTCTCACACTCACACACATATATATTTTTATATTGTAAATTAAAAATTAAGAGAAAGAAAAATGTTTTAATATAAATTTTTCCAAATTGTGCCGTGTACAAGCTAAAGGACACGACGCCTGCCGGCATAACATCGTTAAAATAAATAATTTACACAAAAAAATACAGATGATCATCGAACGCCACTAATTTCACTGGTTAGATTGGTAACTGTTGCAATAACTAGTCCTTAAAGTAATAAGTACACAACAAAAAGGAATTTTTACCCGAAACCCCAAGTACTTCATCTGTTCAATTGGAGCCTGGCTCATTGGTTGCTGGAATAAGACGACCATTGATATGTCCGTTCGTAAGAAGCTTGAAATAGTCTAGATCACCACCTAGATAAACAACCTTCGCAAATCAGCAGGAAGACGAAAATGCTAAATTACGAAAAAGTCTTACCGAAATAGAAAAAATGACTTCACAACTTAGCAACGAAATCGATATCTTAAAGAAATAATATGAAGAAAGAAGGCCACACAAGATGGATGGAACGGATGTTCTAGAAACTTCTTTTACTAGTTATAAGGAAAACAACACTATTGCCTGATGTGACGCTGAGTTTCATACATATAAAGAACTTGCAAGAAAAGATGACCGGATGCGTACATCGAGGAAAAGGGCTAAAAAAACGAAAGGCAGTATTCTCGCTAGAAGTTAGGAAGCACTCACAAGCAGATGTTAATAAAACTAGCTAAGTAAAATGAAATATTAACAACAACAAATTTCTCGACACAAACTAGGATTTAAGATTTTGTCGGCCATTCACAAAAATTTGTCAACTTTTTATCGCTTTTCTGGTGAATAGATATGATATCGATCCTTTCGTGTCCTGTTGTTTTTTGTAATAATCTTTGGAATTCGTTACGGCAATCTTCCAATTCAAAAACATTGTATTCGATTCAGTTTTCTACCAAATATATATTTCGTGCACATCACGTACACGAAGTATCGCCATGGAAAAGTCGCAGCATAGTGTGCGCCATTGACGGGCAATGAAATTAAAACCATCAGAACTTCATCAGAAAATGCTCTTTCGTATAAAAAGGCGCGATTCAATTATATGAGCTTTTTGGTTAGTTATTTTAATCTGCACGTCAAAATCAATTCATATTTCAATAGAAAATAGAGCAAAAATCAGAGTATGTACTTGAAATATATTGAAAATTGAGAAACGGTTCAAAGTGTGCTTCTATAGCAAATTTATCCGAAACAGAACGATATCGTCAGGATTTGGAACTAAACGTAATTTTAATCAAAAATTGTAAATATCTAAAAGTGGTTTTTGAAGAGAACTGCTTTAATGTTGAAACACTTGTAGATTGCACTATTATCCAGAGTCAAAACAATTTTACAAGGAATTTCATCGAACCACAATAGACCCCTGTAAATAATAAAGATCATCGACTTAATCTACTCACCCGTGAAGTTTGGAAAACAACGGAGATTGTTGTTGAAAGCAAGAGAAATATTCACACAGTGATTTCACAAAATGACAGAATTTTTGGTTAAACTAAGTGCAAATGAAAGAGAATCAACCAAATTTATTTTTCTAGTACACTTACCAACATATTTGAAGCCTCCTTATTCTAAATCTGACTTCCGAATGAAGTTAGCCTAAAATTGGAGCCCAAAAATGGCTAATTTAACAGCTGGCAACACTAAAGCAAGTGTCTTGAAAAAATTAAAGTATCGTGATAGAAAATAGTGAGAATATGAACTGTTGTGTTTCTTATGTAAAAGGTGTTTCATTTCGAGGTATGGAACTTGAAACTAAATGAAACACATAAAAATAATTTTAATGGCCACAAATTATATGTCATTAATGTTTGAATATGATTTCGGACAGGCACATGGCGGAATCTGGAGGTCTAATTTTCGATCATTCTTTGCAACATTTCTGGTCGTATTTCGACAATAACGCGCAGGCAAGACATATGGGGTCTTACTAGTTCGCACGTGGTGCGAAAGTGATCCCTAATTAATCCAACTATGTCGACAATAAAATGGACGTAGCGCGCGATCATTTTCACGAACTGAACTATTATTTTCAAAGTAAATTGGAACAATTTGTAAACGTTGCTCTGCTGTGAATCTATTTTAGAAATAACTGTCAGTCGTCAAATCGGCTGTCCTTGAAAAAATTGTTGTCAATTTAAAGTTCTATACTTCGAAATGAAACACCCTTTAATAAATCCGCCAGATTAATTTCCGCACGACATTTTCGTACCGAAATTAATTAATTATAAGGTGTGTTTTGCAAACTCATACTTAAGATTTACACTTTCTAAAAGGTGTAATGTGATAAAAATATTTGTCAGAGATTTATTTCTTACGAATTAATTAGATCTCGTAAAGAATTGCTAATATTTTTTTAATCAACCATCTAAGCTCTCAGTTGATTGATGGACGAACAACTTTCGAAACATAAACATCATACATAACTTTTAACATGAGTGCGAATAAGCGCGTACGTTTTAACGAATAATTAAAACTTTAAAATTACGTTAATTAACAATTAGTTATGTTACAAAAACGTTGCAATTATAAATAAACTTAATTTGAAATTAAGTAATTTCCACTTTTATGAATAATAAATCATACAGCAACAAAATGTTTTAACAACGCGGCACATTAATTTAAAATGCCATTATAATATACCCGAGTATGTAATTCCAAAAGATGGACTGCAAATAAACCACAAAGACAAATAAATTATAGAATTAAGATTTGTTCTTTTGGATCAACCAAAAATGAAAATTACATTTGTAAACCAATACTGATAAAAGAAACTGGTTCCTTACTATTCGAAAACCACAAAAAAATTGCTCAAAATTTCTCAAATGTATAACTTAAAGCAACGTCGATTAAAATTATGTAGATAAGGTCAAGATATGCTGATCCACTTAAATATGCACGAAAAATACTGTAAACAATACTTTAGAATCACGTCATTTACTACTTTTCAAAAGATTTGCGATCTTTCGTTGGTTGACATATTCTTACTAAATTAATTTATCATAATCACAAATCACCGCAAAACCATCCCAATTGGAATACTAATTTAGTCGCACAACCTGTTTTGCATAAATAATTAGTATATCAATATACCTATTAATTAGGTGTTCTGTTAGGTGTAAAACTATTTGATTAATTACTATTTTTTTTATAAAAACGATGTACATACATTTTCACTTTTACACAACTAATTATCATGAACTATAATCACTTATTCGTTAACTAATATTTTTAATTTACTATCCCAAATGTATAACAAGCATCGAGGTATAACAGGTCGTTAAAACTACACACCACTAGCGAATAAATCAAATAATAATTTTAAAACACTGTTAATATATCTAAAACTTTTTTGTAACACACTTTGCTTAACTTTTCGCGCGTATATTGAAGCACCACCGACCACGAGGAATACCAATTTTATACTAAACCAGAATCAACAATCAAAGAGAATATACGAGGATGTTTATATAAAAGAATTTTTGTAATGTATGTTTATTAATTTTAACCCTGTTTTGCATGAGGTTCCATGTTTCAGAAAACGTATGAAGCCAATACAAAATAATTTATTTCCATAAATTTACAAATTGTCTTTAAGATATGTAAATAGATAATTAAATAGTATCAAAACTAGATAGATAGTAAGATGATAGTTATATAGTTATATAGTTATATAGTTATATAGTTATATAGTTATATAGTTATATAGTTATATAGTTATATAGTTATATAGTTATATAGTTATATAGTTATATAGTTATATAGTTATATAGTTATATAGTTATATAGTTATATAGTTATATAGTTATATAGTTATATAGTTATATAGTTATATAGTTATATAGTTATATAGTTATATAGTTATATAGTTATATAGTTATATAGTTATAAAGTTATATAGTTATATAGTTATATAGTTATATAGTTATATAGTTATATAGTTATATAGTTATATAGTTATATAGTTATATAGTTATATAGTTATATAGTTATATAGTTATATAGTTATATAGTTATATAGTTATATAGTTATATAGTTATATAGTTATATAGTTATATAGTTATATAGTTATATAGTTATATAGTTATATAGTTATATAGTTATATAGTTATATAGTTATATAGTTATATAGTTATATAGTTATATAGTTATATAGTTATATAGTTATATAGTTGGGTCATTCCATTATATTTCAGGGAATTTTTTGCCATTTTCAAAATTTGTCTCTTAGATTTTAATTTTTTGTTTTTTTTCGTGTTCCTTATGTAATATTAGCATGCAAAAGTGTTTTTTGTTTTTTATTTTGACATTCGAAATTCCCGTTATTCGATATGTCAGTTTTGACATCTTTTGCACTTTTAATATTGTGTCCATACATAAAATGTTGTATTTTCCGTTCTGTAAAAGATATTGGTTTTGTTTTTACTACGTTAGAAAGGTGAATACTTATGGTTAACAAATAAATTTAAATTTCAAAGTACCGTTAGTTTCGAAGTTATGGCAAGGTATATGTGCACACGGCTTGTTGCCGCTAGAGGGCGGAGCTACCAAAACCTTAATACTATTTATACAGGGTTTGAAAGGTAGAGGTTCCACTGCATCTAGTTTGGCAGCTACATGAGTTGAAAAATTACAAAATTTTCATTTTTTTTCGTTGTGAATGTGAATCAAATTTAAGTAGAGCTTCAAATGAGTCTAAAAGCAAAACTTTATGTTACATAATTTGAGCACCAGAGGATTTTAAAAATTAAAACGTTATATTTTGTTCAGTTTTATTATTCATTACAAGTTTGTTTAAAGTTAGAAGAAAAGAGAATTTCTCGGCCCTGCACAAATTTTATGAATTTAAAACACAATAATACAATATTTGAAATGAGTCAACAAAGACATTTAAATATTACAGAAATAATTTTTCCTCATAAACAACTTTTATTTACAACTATTGAATTGGAAAACATTTTAGTATTAATAAAGTTTAAATCGGCATTTGGCTGCCGATTTGTCTGCCGGCTTTGCTATTGTCAACTATAAGTTGATCTGACGGCAATAATGTCACATTTAAAACGTTTACAGTTCTCAATATAAATAGATGAATAAATGTTTACTTTACTTACTTAATACTTAATAGTAAACGACGTAGTCGTGCTCTTGTAAATTTTTAAGTGAGATATTTCTCGTAAAGTAAAAGATGGTAAATCCACAGTGTTGTAATCCATTTGAATTGGAAAATCATATAAATATAAAACAACAATCTAGAGCCGTTAGCGACGAATTAGCTGAAAAAGCCAAAAAGTATTTAAACCGCGATTTATCCAGAGAGAGAATTTGTGGAAAATGCAGCATAAAATTATACAAATTAAACGATGTGCCAATTATACCAAACCCAGCTTCCGACATTGCAAGTCAACTTCCATCATCATCTGGGTCTTCTTCAAATCAATCGGAGCCGATATGACTGCCACCAACGAAAATGTTCTGAGAAGGTTATATGGAAGAGTTCTCTGAAATATGTACACGAATTGGTGGATCACCAGCAAATAAGCACGGGCTCATTGATCCAGGTTATAACAAAAAACAACTAGAAAAAGTAGTAAAACTCACTTGTGAAAATGTGCTACGCATACCGGTTCCAGATGACGAACATGAGCTCATGAACAATATTATGGAAGCATACAACCAGCAAGGGACATCATACGCAAATCGAATGTTCCTCCTAACTTTGTTACCAGAGAATTGGTCAGTGGCTAAAATTATGGATACATTTAATACTTCGAAATATATGGCAGAAATGTCGAAAAATCTCATCAAAGACCACGGACATGGTAGCTTCCCAGGACCTAGAAAAATTAGATCTGGAGTCTCTCCTGAAACAATTACATTAATAGAAGAATTCTACAGAAGTATGGACATCTTTCGTCAGCTTCCTGGAACCCACTACTTCGTTAGTGTTCCTGATCTTGTTGGAGGTCGCATTAAAAAACAGAAAATGCTAGTTTTATGCAACTTATCCGAGGCATACCAACATTTTTTGGAACAAAATCCAAATCAAAATATTGGATTTTCTAAATTTGCCGAGCTTCGCCCAAAAGAATGAATATTAGCTAGAAAACCAGGAACACATAATGTTTGTGTGTGCATAATTCATCAGAATAACAATTTATTATGTTCGGTTATATCAAAAATTTTAAATTGCGATCCTGCCATTATTGTAAAGGTAAGATTATTAGTTATATTATGCACTTCGAAAATATTTAAAATTGGTCTAAATAGACGTTACTTTTATCTTTGTTTACAGGTAAATATGGAGAATGTAACAGTCTGGTGTATAAATTAATAGAACAACGAAACGATGCTGCAAAATCTGGAGTAATAGATGAAGTGACATACAATAATTGAATTTCCGTTCAAAAATATATACAAACTGATAAAGATCACGTCTACAGTTGACGAAATTGCCGATATTTTATCAGAATCTTCAAAATTCGGCCTAGCAGCACTTCGCAAACATGACTACATAACCAAAGAACAGTCAAGATATCTAAAGTTAGTAAACAGTATTTTACAAGAAGGAGAATATGTAGTGATTTTGGATTTTTCAGAAAATTTTAAATTTGTCACTCAGAATGAAGTACAAGCAGCACATTATTTTACACCGCAAGCAACATTTTTTGCGATCGTAGCCTACTATAAATCAGCATCAGGTTCAATAAGCATACTCTCCTACGCAGTAATTTCAGAAGAAGATATGTATGATACTGTAGCACTGTACACTTTTCAAACGAAATTTATAAAATTTGTACAAGCAAATGGGGCTGAATATCCAAATCCGACGAAATTATATTTTTTTTTTCTGATGGAGCTGTACGAGTATGTATCCCAATTCAAAAATAAGAAAATTTTTTGTAAACATCAACTATCACAAGGTGGATTTTGGGGTTGACTGCGAATGGAATTTCTTTGTGCCTAGCCATGGAAAGGGACCATCAGATGGTATAGGAGGCACTATTAAGAGAACCGCTAAATTAGCATCATTGAGAACTGTTGACGACAGTCTTTTCAATAACTCAGAAGCATTTTTTAAATGGTGTAAATTTTAAAGTAACATCAAGTCCGAGCACATTGATAATGTATCTTTAGAAATTAGAATACACATCAACTAAAAAGTTACTAATGAATTGTAATGAATAATAAAACTGAACAACAAAATAACGTTTTAATTTTTAAAATCCTCTGATGCTCAAATTATGAAACATAAATTTTTGCTTTCAGACACATTTGATGCTCTACTTAATTGTGATCAAAGTTATTCCTAGGAATAGCATATATGTCGCCCTTTTCTCTAAATTTGATTCACATTCACAACGAAAAAAATATAAATTTTGTAATTTTTCAACTTTCTTCTGCTACAGTCATGTAGCAGCCAAACTAAATGCAGTGCAAATATGATTTATAGCTTGTTTAAAAGGCTGAATCTCTACCTTTCAAACCCTGTATAAATAGTATTAAGATTTTGGTAGCTGCGCCCTCTAGCGGCAAAAAGCCGTGCGCACATATACCTTGTCATAACTTCGAAACTAACGGTACTTTGAAATTTTTTTAAATTTATTTGTTAACCATAAATATTCACCTTTCTAACGTAGCAAAAACGAAACCAATATCTTGTGCAGAACGGAAAATACAACATTTTATGTATAGACACAATATTAAAAGTGCGAAAGTCAACATAAAAACTAAAAATACAAGTGTCTTCTTTTTTTATCAGAACAACAATAAAAAATAACAAAAATTTAAATTTAAGAAAGTCATTGTGGGCTGTTCCCTGAAATATAATGGAATGACCCAGTTATATAGTTATATAGTTATATAGTTATATAGTTATATAGTTATATAGTTATATAGTTATATAGTTATATAGTTATATAGTTATATAGTTATATAGTTATATAGTTATATAGTTATATAGTTATATAGTTATATAGTTATATAGTTATATAGTTATATAGTTATATAGTTATATAGTTATATAGTTATATAGTTATATAGTTATATAGTTATATAGTTATATAGTTATATAGTTATATAGTTATATAGTTATATAGTTATATAGTTATATAGTTATATAGTTATATAGTTATATAGTTATATAGTTATATAGTTATATAGTTATATAGTTATATAGTTATATAGTTATATAGTTATATAGTTATATAGTTATATAGTTATATAGTTATATAGTTATATAGTTATATAGTTATATAGTTATATAGTTATATAGTTATATAGTTATATAGTTATATAGTTATATAGTTATATAGTTATATAGTTATATAGTTATATAGTTATATAGTTATATAGTTATATAGTTATATAGTTATATAGTTATATAGTTATATAGTTATATAGTTATATAGTTATATAGTTATATAGTTATATAGTTATATAGTTATATAGTTATATAGTTATATAGTTATATAGTTATATAGTTATATAGTTATATAGTTATATAGTTATATAGTTATATAGTTATATAGTTATATAGTTATATAGTTATATAATTAGATAGTTAGTTAGTTAGATAGTTAGATAGTTAGATAGTTAGATAGTTAGATAGTTAGATAGTTAGATAGTTAGATAGTTAGATAGTTAGATAGTTAGATAGTTAGATAGTTAGGTAGTTAGATTGTTAGATAGTTAGAAAGGTTGATAGTTAGATAGTTAGATTGTTAGATAGTTAGATAGTTGGATAGTTAGGTAGTTAGATAGTTAGATAGTTAGATAGTCAGATAGTTAGAAAGATTGATAGTTAGATAGTTAGATTGTCAGATAGTTAGATTGTTAGATAGTTAGATAGTTAAATAATTTCGATAGTTAGATAGGTGGATAGTGAGATGTATGTAGAAAGTTGAATAGTTGGTTCGTTAGATGGCTGGATAGTTAGGTTAATCGTAAGTAATTCCACATGCAACCAAACTCATATTCTTAAATCTTTCGGAATATTTTTTACAATCAATTGAATTTTTAAAATGTAAAGCTTTTATTCACCTCCATTAAATTATTTTAAATTTGTTATATCTAACGTATCAAGGAGCCTGCTGTAGTATTATATACGGGAATACTTGAATAGAACAGGCTGAGGCGCTGCAATACGACAAGACGGTAAATTTTTCATACGCATTCGGAACAATTCCTTTAGTAGGAAATTCTAGAATACTAGAATTATAATTTGCGGACGTTTTTATAAATTTTGAAAGATATCCACACGGGGAAAATGGATGTAAAATATGGGCCCTGAGCCGGATCATGAGTACCACACGACAATTTTATACGGTAGTGAAATATGTATGTGAAAATAGCAATTTACCGGGTTAGTTCCATTGGTTCACAACAAAATACAAGTTACAAGCCATAAAAATAGAACAGAGCTTCGTTGAAATGAAAAAAATGTTGAAGGTTTTTGAAACAATAAAATAAAACCGGTTAAATTGCTTTTGTCCCTGCGTGGTTCATCAAATTATGTTCTTTGTTATTCACGCGGTTGTGAACGTACCTATTTTTAACTAACGTTATCTGGCAACTCTAGTTGGAATTGATTTGAGTTTGATTTGGTTTTTGGTGCAATGAAAGACGCCTCCCAGAATTTATAGGGTCAATCTCCTTTGCGGATGAATTGTGCAGTGTGCACACCGGAGTACCACCGCAGCCGCTAATAAATTAACAAACAAACATATTTTTGCAATTTTCAGTACTTTCGATTTAATAAGTGTAGCGATCAGTGGCCCATCCACTAAAAATCTGCAGGATGCCTAAAGATGCAAAAAAAAGTAGAAAAGCAATAAGAAAACTGAAACAGTAAAGAAAATGATTATGTTAACAAAATGAGCTGAGATATCTATCATCCGATCGCTGGCGCTACATCCCATGTAGCGTCCATGTAGGATTTGGCCACCTCAATAAGGTTAAATTATCAAATTTATTTTCAGAATTATGGTTGATAAATTTTATTGAATCCTCGCTCGGTTAACACTGACATCAAAAATTTATCGGCCTATAATAGGGAGATTATTATGAATGCTACTTCAGCAATCGATCTGCGGTAATAAGAGACTTGTATGATTATGTTACTAAGCAAACCACCAAAGTATGTGAAAACACTAAGTAGCTATTCCACCTTCTGGTGAGAGGAATTATGTTATCCACACTGTAAGGTAATGAGCATTTGTGTACCTAATGCTAATGGTCAGTGTATTAATTAGGCATATATTGTTATATCTGCCAAACTCTGTGAACGGAGAAATTTATGGTGACATATGAGCATAATTCCGATATCTAATCAAACAGAAGCGAATATTAAATCAGCTGAAGAAATTGTCCCCACTGTCAGTACATTAATTTAGGCGTATACCTTTATATCTGCCAATTGGGGAGGTCCCTTAGCCCGACTGTAAGATAATGAGCATTTGTTTGCTTAATGCTGATGGTTAGTGCATTAATTACGCATATATAGTTGTATCTGCCAACCTCTGTGAATTATTTGAGAGTATTTTTTTTAATTTGTTAATTTAAAGTATGGTAAATCTCTTCTTGTAAGTTTTAAACTCAAAATTTGCTTTCTGTACGGGAGATTGTGTTTATTTTCTCGGGATGGAATTTGATTTTCTCCATATTTGTATTTCATTTGGAGCTTACTTCTAATAAAACAATTAAAATTATTCAGCCTTAAATCACTACTTTCTAGATTTCAGATTAATCTAATTCGGATTTTCTTAATTCTATTTCGAGTATTCGAATTTTTGTTTTATTTTTATCTAGAGCCAAGTGCTCCATCCTCTTCATTATGCCGTTTATTTTCAATTAGTTGGGCCTGCAAAATGACATTTATTTCTTTTTGACGTTCACACAGTGTATCGATAGCCCTCTATATTTTTTTTTGATTCGCGTTGGCTTCCTCCGACCGCTCATTATTTTTCATAAATAATGCAAAATCGTCGTACAATTGTTGCTGAATGTTTATTTTTCCAAAAGCTGCAAAGTGTTTGGTCCTTTGGTTCATGAAACGGTAAGAGTTTCAATTTCAATTTTGGCCATTCCGACTTCGTTGCCATCATTTAATAATGATACCGATTCATCTATTTTTGCAGAGAAACTCTCTAGACTGTTTTCATCTACCAGATTTTCAATGTAGGCCTCGGTAAATGTTCGCTTACGCGGAACGCCGAAACTTTTTTGTATTTGCGACAACACTTCCTCCTTTGAACGTGTGAAAACCACTTGGGTGTTAACACCGCCACCAGTAGTTTTAAATTCTCGTATGCTATGCGTTAATTTTTTGCGCAGTAGTTTTTTGCGTAGTTAACTTAAGCACATAACCTAACTTTCTTCCACACTGCAGTTTCTTTAATAGGTGGTCCTAGTGCATTTAATTCATTTTTTAGTTTTTGCCAAAACTGTACGACTGTATCTACATCAGTTTTGGTTAGATTCTTCGCTATGTCCAGGTGTTCAGTCATGAGGCTCGCCATATTTTCAAACTGTGTCCGGTTAATTTAATTTAAAATTAACTTAGTTTGTTTATTTATAATGCAAACCTTACACTTTACTATTCTGGATGATAAAAAACCTAAACAGTATAAAACAGTTTTCAATCCGCAGTGAATTTAATACGAATTTAAAATGGCACTTTTACTACAGAGTGCGTTTACCCTCGAATTCCATAATAGCTCATTTTGAAATTTCATTACCGACATTCGTTCATTTTCTATACGGCGTATTCGATAATACGTAAAACGTCAAAAGCGAATGGAACTCCCTCCGCAATTGATCTGGCGAGTTGTATAATCAACGTGATTATATCACTAAACAAAATATTAATTTTAAATTTAAATTACACTTGGGAGAATTAATTGCACTTTGTTATTAATAAACGATCTGCACGATACGAGGGCACCAAAAGCAATCCTCCAAAAAATATTATTTCAAATCACGTGGGTAACTGCAGCAGGGAAACTTTCGAATTTCAAAATGAAACTTTGCATACCGATTAAGCCCAATTAGTGCTAATTAGTGCTCACGGGAAAAAATTAGTGCTAGTCCTGGAGCCGAAAAAACGGGAAAAGAAAATTTCAAATTTCGCCTAAATGACGAAATAAATAAAACCCGATTTCTAGAAAAAAACAGAAATAGTTTAAGCCTAATTTTAAAGCTTTCTAAAGGCCGCTAGACTGATGAAATTCTTGCTTATCATAGAAATTTAATTTTCGTAAATTTCCATTCATAAATCGAGGAAAACCAATCCAGCCCCTGAAAAATTCTATACTAAAAAAAAACTAAGATATATCGTTCAATAATATTTGTGTTGAACAACAAATAAAATGTTCTAAAATCCAAGTCATAAGCAATTCAGAAAGTATATTCCTGTCAGGTATGTTGATTGCCATCCGAAAAATATAGTGGCTGAATTTGTGCTAATCCAGAATTGGCCCAATTCCATTGAACAACAACGACCATTGAATGGAAAATTTTCTGACTAAAAGTGTACTAGAAACCAATGAGGTTGGCAATTCTGATTGCATATTCCTATCAGGTATGTTCATTGCTTTCCGAAAAAAATAGCGGCTGAATTTGTGCTGATCGGATTTGTGCTGAACATATCCGATCGAAATATGCAATCATAATTGCCAATTTCATTGGTTTCTAGAACACTTTTTGTCAGAAAATTGTTCATTCAACGGTCGTTGTTGTTCAATGGAATTAGGCCAATTCTGGATTAGCGCAAATTCAGCCACTATATGTTTCGGATGGCAATGAACATACCTGACAGGAATATACTTTCTGAATTGCTTATGATTTGGATTTTAGAACATTTTATTTCGATTGTTTTATTTGTTGTTCAACACAAATATTATTGAACGATATATCTTAGTTTTTTTTAAATATAGAATTTTTCATGGGTTGGATTGGTTTTCCTCGATTTATGAATGAAAATTTACGAAAATTAAATTTCTATGATAAGCACAAATTTCATCAGTCTAGCGGCCTTTAGAAACCTTTAAAATTAGGCTTAAACTATTTCTGTTTTTTTCTAGAAATCGGGTTTTATTTATTTCGTCTTTTAGGCGAAATTTGAAATTTTCTTTTCCAGTTTTTCGTCTCCTGGACTAGCACTAATTTTTTCCCGTGACCACTAATTAGCACTAATTAGGCTTAATCGGTATGCAAAGTATCATTTTGAAATTCGAAAGTTTCCCTGCTGCAGTTACCCACGTTTTCAAATCCAATACACGATAAATTGGTTAAAATTCAAAAATTCGTTAGTGTGAGAAAATCTCTGAGAATTTTGATATTTTACGTATTATGTTAAAAATACACTAGCTTTAATTATTGGGCCGGCCCAAGGACTTAAATTTTTTTCAAAAAAGTACACACTGAACAGTCGCATAAATGTCTGTCCAAAGAATTTGTACATGTACAAAAACTTCACACCGGTGAGTTATAAGGATCGAAACTCAAAGAAAATTGGCATCCTTTGAAATACTGCAGGGGCTAATGCTATTTACTTGCTTATACATAGAAAGACATTTAGAACGTGACGTTTGTGCTACGCCCTTCTAATTTTTTTAGGACAGTTTAGGAAATATTTCATGGAAATTCCAATTTAATATAATTAATATTCCTATCACCTTTACAGCTTCCAGAAACTGCTTTACTCATTATTCAGTCTTTTAGACATAAGATGTATGCAGCCATTACTCTACCTATAAAAGATTACGAGGCAAAAGTACTCTAGTACTGTGTTAATGGAATACTAATCATATTGACTTCATTAAATACTTGAAAGAGGGCCGATTATGGATTTTCCCCCTATCTTCTCTAGGTTTCACAGAATTCTCACATTTCAATTAAAATCAATTAATTTGATTAAGAACTAATCAAATGAAACTAATCGATGGAAATCAATGGTGATTGGGAAATATTCAGCGCAAGTGTTAAAATAATACGCATTGAAAAATATTAAAATATCCAAACCAAGTTTTATTTGAAAGTATTTATGACTATCTAAATTTTCAAATTAGTTGCAAGTGTCAAAGTTATCAGAATTTATGTTCTTACAACGACATATTTATGTGATGATATAGTTGTAATCTGGGAGTGAAAGGCAACTTGGGACCTCATCTGATTGAATTTAACTTACGTAAAATGTTTATTATTGATACTAAATTTTACTTCTTTATTAATAATTACATATATGCAAGCTGTGAATTACGTAATATAATCTAGAAAACTAAGATCACGATACTTATCATCAATTTATGTACTCGTATCATAAAAACGAAATACGTGGTAAAGTAACATTTAAAGCTGTTTAAGAAGGTGTGAAAATGCTATTAATTTCGCTTTACTTTCTAACAAATATATATTTTTAGCATTATAGAGGACGTATACCAAAGCTGCCTAATTAATTCAAGTCTCCCTACTAAATAGCACATGGGAGTTACGAAATTAATTCGAATATGTTGCGGCCAACTTTCTGTTACCTCGAATGTATACAAAGATCTCGAATACGCCACACTTAATTTCTAAAGCGAAAAATTAAGCTTACCGAACTTTTGCTAAGACTATTTTCTTTTTATTAATATAATTCTTTATTATATATGCTCTAATCGCTTTACAAATTTATATAATGTAGGTGAAAGAATATTACAAAAAATGTCGTAAATAATCTACTGCCAACCCAGGATTTCTGCCATATCAAATTCTCATTCAAGAAAAAACTATAAGGACACTAAAACGTCATCCCATAAAATAATTTTGACCCAGCTTTATAGGGAAGTTAACCATCCGATCAATATCAACCCAGAAATTGCGACCACGTAATGTAAAAATTTGTATCCGAGGATAACAATGTCCTCCCAGTACCTGTCATTAAGATGTTAAAAAGCTATACGCTTTGGAAGAATTTACTAAATCTTACTAAATTTTTATTGTTGAATGATCGTGAGGTAAATTGAATGATAATTACAAATTGATCAAAAATATTAAAAAATTTATTTTACACATTCATGTAATTTAAAATGCAACAATTATAGCTTAATTACTAAAAAAGCAATAAAATAATGATAAATAAAAAATACAAAATGTTAAGATTTAACCTCGAGTATCCTAATAGTAAGTTAACATTCAGTGATTTTAATTCGACAGAGTAGCCTTCTGTTTAACTAATAACAAATATTTATCCCTAACGAACAAATGAGTTTCGATGAGAGGGATGGCAAACTGAACTAATAGACAAGTTTGATCACTTTCTCATAATTGTGGCCTGATACAGAGGGGTGGTTTTGATTGATGCTCAAACCGTTTAGATTTGAACTATTTAATCGCTTACTAAAGTACCATAAACTATTTGCCCGTTCACAAACGCATGCGTTTCGATGAGAGGGATCCAAATCAATTACAAATCTCTTTAACCCTTCTGTTCATGACATATTTTTCACCGTTCCGTTCACGGAAAGGTCTGGCTGGACCTTCATATGTTTTATATGAAAATTTACTGTAAGATTAATAAAATATCCTTTTTTATAGTTTTTTTCAAATTTATTTTTTGTTTTGTTTTTAATTAATTCTCACACTTTTGACATTTTAAATATTGTTTACTGTGTTGTAGGCAGACCGGATCGGCGCATAAGCCACACGCAAAGCGCGTCTTTCGCTGCACTTTGTCATTAATTCGGCAAATTTGGCATGATTTCTTCTGAATTGATATTCTGCTAGTACTGGGCAGTGGTATTTTGTTCTGGATAGGTGTCCCGAAAAATGCTTCGATTCCATCTCCGATTATTCATTCTTTCCTCTATTTGAGGAGTGACTAACTACTTCACCAGAGAATATAGGAACTGGCGGCGTGCATCAGAATTTTTCGTTAGTGTTTTATCATTTACATTTTTGTAGATGATAAATGATGCTAACGCTGCTATATTTAAGACATTATAGAACAGAGCTAATGGTAATCGTTTCATTTGGCGCTTACAGCTATATTCTCCTAGCATTTGGTCCATTCTGTCAACTCCTCCTTTGTTCATATTATAAAACATAATATAGCTTGTGGTTTTCTAGCTGGACGAACGACTTTATTATCGTAGTGAACCGATGAAAGTAAAAGAACGGCTTTGTTTTTCTTCGGAACGTATGATACCAAAGCAACGTTACTCGTGAAACCGAAAACTGTTGAATGCACTGGACGGCTGCGGTCAGCTAGCATCTCTTTGGTATGTATTTTTTATTTTTCCGTAGAGTTCCAACAAAAGCCAATCCTGCCGATCGAAGTTATTCAATACCGTCTAATGTGGTAAAAAAATTGTCAGCAACAATCGTCGGATTGTTGCCTGTGTATAAAATGTCTTTGCAAGGATAACTGCTACATGAGTCACAGGCCCACCATATTTGTATCCCATATCTAGCAGGATTAGACGGAATGTAATGTGAATTTTGCATTTCCTCTATATGGGAAGAGCTGCTCGTCAACAGTTATTTTTTCCGCCGGTGTATATGCTGTTTCTAGATTATGGTTTAACATTACCCATATGTCACGAATGGCTGCTGCTTTGTCTATTTGTTGCCGCTCAACACGAGACCTTTGCTCGTCAAATCTAATGAAACGGCTTATAGCGCAAAATCGGTTGATTGACATCGTTGCTCTAAACCTCGGGTCATTGTTGGTTTTCCACAACTCTCCTGTATGTTGCATGTTAGAATGATTCACACTAGCAGGTAGCAATATACCGAAATAAGCTAACATTTTTGGTGAGTAACAGGAACAAATTTGGCTTCTTTTTATAGGTGCTTTTCGGTGTTGTATGTCAGTATTTCACTTGCAGCTTTTCTATTGGTTTGCCTTTTTATGATGTCGATCGTTTGTTCCATGACTATTGACTTGAAAATGTCAATTGGGTTTTGACTCATTCTCCGTCTAGCATATCCACCAGCTTCTCGAAAAATATTGTGTGCTCGGATACGCCCCGATACTGGTGGATCTATTTTCCATTTTGTTTCATCACGTGCAACAAAATATTCATCAGAGAATGGCCTTTATTGTTGCTGTTGCACGATTTCATTTTCAGCATGCGATGTTTCCCAAATCTATTCATCGTCACTGTCTTCAAAATCGCTCACACCTCCTATTACCAATTCCGATTCCGCATCAGAAACATCTCCTTCTGGAACATTGTCTTCTAGTTCATCATCACAGATATCACCTCATCACTAATATCACTAATCTCCATATGAAATAAACTCATTTGATTTTTCGATAAACAAAAAATTTGTTTACGGGAAATGTTAAGGTCTAGGTAGACCTAATCGTGTACAAGGCGTATATAAATCGCTTTTAGTGTTTTTACATACAAAAGTATGTAATTTTTTAAATTTTTTTATCAAATCTCAGGAGAAGTGTTGATTGAGGAATTCATGACATTTCATATAGGTCTACAAAATATTTATATAAAAAAACACATTTAAAATTTGAAAAGGTCTGGCCAGACCTTAAAATGAACAGAAGGGTTAAATGAAACTTTTCCAATCATAATACTTTTAACGTTGTCATAATAAATTTTTCAAAGTTGGCCGTATGCTGCTATATACACATGATACAGTAAATTAATATCGGTTAAATTGCAAATTGTATTTGTTGTTTGTTATGATACAAATGTTTTCGGCTGATAGTCACTTTCAACTAGGATATTTCAATTTAATATGTAGTTTGTTTAACTTTTGGCTGAAGTAGTCAAGCCACTGCATTATCGATTTATTCACTTTCGGCTGGCAACTTTCGGCTAACTTTAACAAGATAACCACTCCTCTATATCAGGCCACAAGTATGAGAAAGTGGTCAAACTTGTCTATTAGTTGTTCAGTTGGTCATCCCTCTCATCGAAACTCATGCGTTTGTGAACGGGCAAATAGTTTATGGTAGTTTAGTAAGCGATTAAATAGTTCAAATCTAAACGGTTTGAGCATCAATCAAAACCACCCCCTCTATCAGGCCACAAATATGAGAAATTTTTTAAGCTTTTCAGTACATCAAACCCGTTTATCTATGTCAGGCCAGGGATGTGAAAATTTTCTAAAACTTGCCAGGTAAATAATTTGATCACCATACTGATTCAAATGTATCCATTCGTGGACGGCTAAATTGTATTGTAGTGTAACAGCGATTAAATCGAACAAAGTTATATTGCAATGTTTACCATAAAATATTTTCAATGATTTTTGTTATTATTGTGATAATCAATTTTTTAAATTTCCTTTATATTTTTAATTTATTTTGCAGGCCAACATATTTCTTTACACAAAATAAAATATTCGTTTTTATTAATTGATCAATATCATTCAATTTACGACACATTCAAACTACAAAAAATTAGTAAGGTTTAGTAAATACTTCCATCGCCTATATACACGAACGAAGTTTTTACTAAAACATTACTAAATAAAAATGACGTCACTTAACACGTAACATGTTGACATAAAATAATAAAATGTTTTATAGATATTGAATAGAGGTATCTCCGTATTGGGTTTCTGGTTGCACCGATTTCAGGTCTTTTGCATGAGTACGAGGGCCCAATAGTTTTTTGAATTCCAAAATTCGAATATTTTGTAAAAAACCACGATTCACTTAAATTAAAAAAATCGTTAAATTACCCAAACTACAGGAACTACAGGAACATTAACAGCCCGTATTGTTGCTATTTACAAGCGATGATGACTTCCAAATATTTTGGGTTATTTGTTACAGACAACCCTTGATTATATTGGTTCAGGTTATTTCGACCAACCTGTATACTCTTCTCTGCGATGCCATAATTAAATTATGGCTAACTACTTCGACGATCGATAATTATTTAACAATTAATTCACCACTTAGTGACGATAATTTATTATCTTCTTTCGATAATTTATCAATTTATTTAATAAATCAACTACAACTTTTTTGATTATAGTTTTCCTTTATTTTGTTGAAATACAATGGCTTTCTTTTTAGCACGATGTCGGAAGAAGTATACCAAACAACAAACTCAAAAAACTGAAAAGTCAAATTCACTTTCTAAACTGACTTGTAATAATGATTAGGGTTACCCGTTGGATAATAATGCACTATGAACCATCGCCAGTGGTAACACGTATTAGAAAATGTTCGGATTAGATGCCCATTATATCTTTAAAGCAACCATGTTTTTCAATCATATTTCCGGATAAATCACCAAAATTGAACGTTAACACTTTTTTTCTATTAAAATAAGAATGAAAAGTATTTAACAGAAAAAAAATTGTTTTTTAACGGGTTTTTAGTGAATTATTACGCACGTACATTTACTGTTATTACAGTGATAATTATCCATTTATTTGTGTCCGAATAGTGAATTCGATTAATTTCGAGTTATTGGCGCTACGGGCCGTAGATGCGACCAAATATCGATAGTTTGGCTCAATCAATGATCTTTTGAGCTTAAAGCTCAATTGTGTCGCTCGAGCGCACAGAAGTCTAATGCAACTAACTTAATTTCAAGATGTTGGTACGTCACATTTAATAACTACTCGCCCTAATCCGAAACTTTTATAAACCGAGCCGTAGATGTGACCAAATATCGATAGTTTGAGTAAATTAATAATTTTTTGAGCTAAAGCTCAATTGTAGTGCTCTTAACCTGCACCGACCAAATTAGCCCGCCCCAATGAAACCTGTACTATAATTTGTTACACATTTATTACAATTTATTACAACAAATCCCGATTTTATTACAGCTACCGGTTTCGAGGAACGAGTGGTCGGTTTAGCTTACAATTAAACCTGCACCGCCAAAATTGTAACTTTTGATGTAGCTATGATATCGGGATGATTCTTGAACCAGAATTTATTACAAATTAATTACATTGAATAAGTTAGTTCAAGACCACTCCTATAACTATCCTAAGGGTAAATTTCACCCCAAAACGATTATATATTTCAAAAACGTTAATTTAACCAAATCTAATAAATTTTTGTACACCGGACTGCCACAATATTTTAGGAAAAATAATGCAAGAAGTCTTGTCGAGAGTATTTAAGCCCTATCCAGATGGGTAATAAATTATTTTTGTGTCAGGATACGCGGAATTCGCTCCCAATGGTAGAGGCTTCAAATAGGTAATTTAAGGGTCGATTTTACAACCATTAATA
Source organism: Nephrotoma guestfalica (assembly GCA_963691935.1). NCBI lineage: Eukaryota > Metazoa > Arthropoda > Insecta > Diptera > Tipulidae > Nephrotoma > Nephrotoma guestfalica. The sequence goes on along the minus strand of OY829913.1, from coordinate 204,618,239 downwards.
ATTTATTACACCAGACCGCCACCAGATATTGAGTGAAATGTTACTCCTTGGACATTGTGGTGGGTAAATCAACCTTATCCAGTTGTGGGTAGGTTAACCTTATCTAGTTGTGTAATAAAATATTTTTGTGCCAGGATACGCGGAATTCGCTCCCAACGGTAGAGGCTTCAAATAGGTACTTTAAAGGTCGATTTTACCACATTTAATAATTTATTACACGAGACCGCCACCAGATATTGAGTCAAATGTTACTCCTTGGACATTGTGGTGGGTAAATCAACCTTATCCAGTTGTGTAATAAATTATTTTTGTGCCACGATACGCGGAATTGGCTCCCAACGGTAGAGGCTTCAAAAAGGTAGTTTAAGGGTCGATTCTACCACCATTAATAATTTATTACACCAGACCGCCACCAGATATTGAGTCAAATGTTACTCCTTAAACATTGTGGTGGGTAGGTCAACGTTATCCAGTTATGTAATAAAATATTTTTGTGTCAGGATACTCGAAATTCGCTCCCAAAGGTAGAAGCTTCAAATAGGTAAATTAAGGGTCGATTCTAACACCACTAATAACTTATTACACCAGACCGCCACCAGGTATTGAGTCAAATGTTACTCCTTGGACATCGTAGTGGGTAAGTCAACCTTATCCAGTTGTGTAATAAATTATTTTTGTGTCACGATACGCGGAATTGGCTCCCAACGGTAGAGGCCTCGAATAGGTAATTTAAGGGTGGATTTTACCACCTTTAATAATTTATTACACCAGACCGCCACCAGATATTGAGTCAAATGCTACTTCTTGGGCATTGTGGTAGGTAGGTCAACCTTATCCAGTTGTGTAATAAAATATTTTTGTGTCAGGATACGCGGAATTGGCTCCCAACGGTAGAGGCTTCAAAAAGGTAGTTTAAGGGTCGATTCTACCACCATTAATAATTTATTACACCAGACCGCCACCAGATATTGAGTCAAATGTTACTCCTTAAACATTGTGGTGGGTAGGTCAACGTTATCCAGTTGTGTAATAAAATATTTTTGTGTCAGGATACGCGGATTTCGCTCCCAATGGTAGAGGCTTCAAATAGGTAATTTAAGGGTCGATTTTACCACCATTAATAATTTATTACACCAGACCGCCACCAGATATTGAGTCAAATGTTACTTCTTGGGCATTGTGGTAGGTAGGTCAACCTTATCCAGTTGTGTAATAAAATATTTTTGTGTCACGATACGCGGAATTCGCTCCCAACGGTAGAAGCTTCAAATAGGTAATTTAAGGGTCGATTTTACCACCATTAATAATTTATTACACCAGACCGCCACCAGGTATTGAGTCAAATGTTACTCCTTGGACATCGTAGTGGGCAAGTCAACCTTATCCAGTTGTGTAATAAAATATTTTTGTGTCGCGATACGCGGAATTCGCTTCCAATGGTAGGGGCCTCGAATAGGTAATTTAAGGGTCGATTTTACCACCATTAATAATTTATTACACCAGACCGCCACCAGATATGGGGTCTAATGTTACTCTGTGGTCGTTGTTAAGGGTAGGTCAACCTTATACAGGTGTGTAATAAATTATTTTTGAGTCAGGATACGGGGGATTGGCTTCCTTTTTACCACTAGTTTCGGCTAAGCTAATAATTAGTATTTCTCTAATTAAATCTTCACAGTCTTTCTTATTATCAATTAATATTAATTGGCCAATAGATGCCAGGTATAAAGTTTTAATGTTTTTTCTCGAATTTTTAAAAAACTCTGAGTATTTTCGTATAGTATTTTCGGTAAAAAATTAAAAATCTATATTGGTATTTAAACACAGTAGCATGTATCTAACATTTAAAATAGTGTTAATCTTGGATGTCAGAATATATCACATTTTTTCTAAACCGCGCCTTGCGTTAGAAGCACAAACTAATTGAATTTAACAAATTTATTTCATTTTCAATGATTTATTAGATACAACTTTAATTTTGTCGTTTATTAAGTAGAGCACTTTTTTGAACCATAGTTATTACCCATATATTTTGAAGCTAATTCCGTAATCTGACACAAAAATAATTCATTACACACCTGTATAAGGTTGACCTACGCTTTACAACGACCACAGAGTAATATTAGAACACATATCTGGTGGCGGTCTGGTGTAACAAATTATTAAAGATGGTAAAATCGACCCTTAAATTACCTATTTGAAGCCCCTACCTACCATTGGGAGCCAATTCCGCGTATTCTGACACAAAAATAATTTATTACACAACTAGATAAGGTTGACCTGCCCACCACAATGTCCAAGGAGTAACATTTGACTCAATATCTTGTGGCGGTCTGGTGTAATAAATTATTAATGGTAGTAAAATCGACCTTTAAATTAAAAATTTCAAACCTTTACCGTTCGGAGCAAATTACGTGTAACCTGACTCCAAAATAATTTATTACACACTTGCATAAGGTTGACCTACCCTTAACAACGACCACAGAGTAACATTAGACCCCATATATGGTTCTGGTCTGGTGTAACAAATTATTAAAGATGGTAAAATCGAACTTTAAATTTCCTACTTGAAGCCTCTACCACTGGGAGCCAATTCCCCGTATCCTGACACAAAAATAATTTATTACACAACTGGATAAGGTTGACTTGCAAACCACAATGTCCAAGGAGTAACATTTGACTCAATATCTGGTGGCGGTCTGGTGTAATAAATTATTAAATGTGGTAAAATCGACCCTTAAATTGCCTAGTTGAAGCCTCTACCGTTGGGAGCCAATTCCGCGTATCCTGACTCAAAAATAATTTATTAAGCAACTGGATAAGGTTGACTTGCCCTGGATAAGGTTGACCTACCTACCACAATGGTGTAATAAATTATTAAATGTGGTAAAATCGAACTTTAAATTTCCTACTTGAAGCCTCTACCACTGGGAGCCAATTCCCCGTATCCTGACACAAAAATAATTTATTACACAACTGGATAAGGTTGACTTGCAAACCACAATGTCCAAGGAGTAACATTTGACTCAATATCTGGTGGCGGTCTGGTGTAATAAATTATTAAATGTGGTAAAATCGACCCTTAAATTGCCTAGTTGAAGCCTCTACCGTTGGGAGCCAATTCCGCGTATCCTGACTCAAAAATAATTTATTAAGCAACTGGATAAGGTTGACTTGCCCTGGATAAGGTTGACCTACCTACCACAATGCCCAAGAAGTAACATTTGACTCAATATCTGGTGGCGGTCTGGTGTAATAAATTATTAATGGTGGTAAAACCGACCTTCAAATTAAAAATTTCAAACCTTTACCGTTGGGAGCGAATTCCGTGTGTCCCGGCACAAAAATATTTTATTACACAACTAGATAAGGTTAACTTACCCACCACAATGTCCAAGGAGTAACATTTCACTCAATATCTGGTGGCGGTCTGGTGTAATAAATTATTAATGGTTGTAAAATCGACCCTTAAATTACCTATTTGAAGCCTCTACCATTGGGAGCGAATTCCGCGTATCCTGACACAAAAATAATTTATTACCCATCTGGATAGGGCTTAAATACTCTCGACAAGACTTCTTGCATTATTTTTCCTAAAATATTGTGGCAGTCCGGTGTAAAAAAGTTTATTAGATTTGGTTAAATTGACGTTTTTGAAATATATAATCGTTTTGGGGTGAAATTTACCTTTAGGATAGTTATAGGGGTGGTCTTGAACTAACTTATTCAATTTAATTAATTTGTAATAAATTCTGGTTCAAGAATCATCCCGATATCATAGCTACATCAAAAGTTACAATTTTGGCGGTGCAGGTTTAATTGTAAGCTAAACCGACCACTCGTTCCTCGAAACCGGTAGCTGTAATAAAATCGGGATTTGTTGTAATAAATTGTAATAAATGTGTAACAAATTATAGTACAGGTTTCATTGGGGCGGGCTAATTTGGTCGGTGCAGGTTAAGAGCACTCTCAATTGTGTCGCTCGGACGAGCTGTATATGCGATCAAGTATCGATAGTTCTAATTTTAGGACTTCAAATTTCGATTTCTTATTTTTTAAAACTAATAATATACATAAATTTTATTTATAATTGTTGTCAATTAATGATTATTCATATTTTTATATTACCTATAATCATATCTGCGTCATTTCGTGGTTTGTATTTACAGTGAACTGTCGCTATAGTTTATCGGACTATGATAATTTATATTTTGTTCTATAAATTTTTGTTATCATTAAAAATTCCGTGTTAACTATTTTCGAATAGTATTTTGCTGATATAGGGCCAGCTGCGCGAAAATTATGGGATGATAGTTAATTCTGTAGTTTTTTCTGGGATGGTAAATCCTGGGATCAGATAAACTATAGGTTGACAGTGATTGCCTGGAATGATAAATATATCGCGATAGTTTAGTGTTGCTACTACATTTTTCTGGGATGATTCCTGGGCTAACTTTTTATACGTTTCTCAAGCCAGAACGCTTTCTATTATAAATTCTAAGATCTCTATTTACAATATTGTTAAATACGAATATATTATAAACGTCTTCAAATTTTCGTCAAAAGCAACAACAGTGCAATCGTAAAATTGAAAGAGTATGTGTTATTTTCGAAGTAGAAAAAACATCGATAATTGAATTGAAAAACAAAACAAATATTAATTTGACGAACTGCTATTCAAAATAGTATATTGTATAATTAGGAGGAAAAGTACTGCATTCCCGGACGATAGTGGAAATTGGTAACCACGGGAGTCCGGGAATACACTTTTCCTCCGAATTGTACATACTATTTTTTCTCCGATCGGACTTTAAAACGAATATAAACCCAAAATAATTTTTAGTATTATTCATTAATTATCATATTCAGAAATCAAAACAAAGTAAAAAATCGAAAATACTATAAAATTATTGCTTAGTATAGGCTCTTACTATTCCATGGAAAAAATTTACTGTCAGTAAAAATAAAAGCGAAAAAAAATATAGATTTACTGGTTGTGTACGAAACAAAAAATTTTGTCAGTAAAATTTTACTGAGAAAATAATTATCATGGTGTTAGTGTGCTGCCATAACGTGCTTTAAAAAAATGTAAACTGAAGTATTTTTTATGGCAGCATTTTTAACACATCTACAAAAAATGTATGTAAAGACAAGAAATTTTTCTGACACTCATACAAAATAAATCGTTCGCCATTTTTATAGTCAAATCTCAGTTTGTTTTTTTTATTGGGAGTTTAGCTTTGCTAACGTTCGGGTATTTAGTGGTTTTATATGGTGTTAAAATATATAAAAAAAATCTAAATACTGGTCACTGCCAATCTTAAAATAGGGTTCAAGGATATTCTCATCACAGTTTCTTTTGAAATCAGGGGTCCAACCATCGCCAGTAACTAGTCAAATTCGATCACAGTCATACGAGTATAATTATAAAATAATTTTAGATCTTGCCGCAACTCTTTAAAAATACAATTGTATCGCCCGGTTCGATTCCGCTCTAAATAATAAAGGCGTACCCAACATTTTGGTTTTTTTTTTGGTGTGTTTTGGACATTATTCAGATCCGTAATGTTAGATGGGTCTAAATAATTCAAATCTTTAAAATCCATATTGGTTATATTAATATAAATTATAAAATTAAATTATAAATGATGTACGAATTACAACTTTTATGAAAATTTTAGGTTATGAAAAAATGTAATTGTCAAAATTAAACCATACAATTTTGCTATAAAAATGAAATAAAAGATATTACTTTTCTTTGTCACTCTTATAGAATTTTAAAATTTTTTTGTTTTCGTTTTTTCAGTAAAAAAAAATACTGTCAGTAAATTTTTTTCATGGAATAGGTGCTTTAGACACGACATCATAAGTCAAATACATTTTGTTTTTTTCTTCAAAAGTTGGCAAGTTTGTGTACCTATTTCATTTATAAAAAACGTGTGCACGAAATTTAAGGGATATGGACAGTGAAAGCGAATTATCCTTATCTTGTACCCCGCCGGATATAGTGGAAGCAGCTTATTCAGCTACATGTGATTTACTCTCGCAAAAATCGAAGGAAAAATACGAAAATGCTTATAAACGCTTTATGGATTATCGTCAATCTAAACACATCAAATCATTTTCGGAAAGATAAATGCGTTTGACCTTATAAGTGTAATTTTATTTCTTCTAAACAATTAAAAATCCATACGGAAATATATTCTCGGCCTACATAGGCCAGAAAAAATATTCTCGTACTATTATTACTTGTTGCTTAGCAACAAATACAACATACTGGAATCATGAGCTTTTCGTTTCTAAAAAACAACGGAAAGATATATTTTTTCCTACGATCGGAGAAAAAAATTATTTATACTATACTTGCTACTAAAGTAAAACATTTTGCGTTTTTTTTCTCGCAATGGAATTTTTTAACATTCAATTAATGTATTTTTAATTAATAAAAACCACAACAAACCCTGATGATAGCGTAATTGCCATAAGCTCCGAAAATTTGGTTGTTTAATTAGTATACGGGTGCAAAGCAGAAAAACAGTGAACATAAAAATTATTTTGTATATTTGTTCGCTTAAAGCTGTTTATTATAATTTACGTAATTTCTAAAAAAAAAATGAATTATTTAAACTGTTTTAAATTTGTTTTTACGCAAAGAGCAGGAATTATGAGTGACGACGAGGAAAATAATAAGGAAAAGAAACGTAAGCAGAACAATGAAAGAAAAAGAAGATTTATGGCAAGGCAAAGTCAGTCTCTTGCGAAATTACGTGCAAATGATGCTGAACATCAACGAAGACGAATTTCCCAAATGACACCCGATCAATTGCAAGCACATCGAACTGCTCATGCAGCATCACAACAGAATCGAATCTCCTAAATGACACCCGTGCAATTGCAAGCGCATCGAACTGCTAACGCAGCATCATAACGTTTAGCTCAAGAGCGTGCGAATGAGGCTGTTCGCAGAGAAGCGATTAGTTTCAACGAGTGCAACCAACCTGTTGATTATCATGATTGTGGAACAGTTGATAAGCAGTGCTCATTTTGCCAATCAAGAAACTTTACTGCAGAGAAACCAGATGACGGATTGTTCACATGCTGTTGTCGAAAAGGCAAAGTTATGCTGCCAAATCTAACTGACATTCAAGGACAGATTGTTGAGTATCCTGAATTTTCCAAAAGTCTTATGTCCGACACAACAAATCCAAATCGAACTCATTTCCGACAAAACATTCAAACGTACAACAGCGCCGTTTCATTCGCATCCACGGGTGCAAAAATTGTCGATTTGCCAAGAAGAGGACCATATGTATTCAAGATTCATGGCACCACTTATCATCATACGTCTCACTTGCAAACAATCAATTTGCCCAGCTTTATGTACTTGACAGTACACAAGCTACTGATGTGCGTCAGGAATGCGCTGCAATTGATAATGGTCGCCGTGATATTTTGGACAAGATTGATCGCTTTTCTCGTATACGCAATAGATTAGCATAAAAGTTATCAACCGATACGAGATGTTGAAGCACAAGAGACTGCACGAGCTGATGAAGCAGAGGAAGATCCTCGAATTGTGAGCATGGCATTTAGATGCGATCGTCAATCGGATCAGCGAAAATACAACTGGCCAATCCAATGAAATTGCGATGATATTCGTAAATGCTGATGGTGAGCCGCCATTTAATTGTGACATTCATATTTACCGATTAATCCTAAAGATCCCAATCACCAGTTCATTAACATCAATATTCTCAGTCTAAACTTGGATCCGATGACTTATGCAATACTTTTTCCATATAGAGAGCCCGGCTGGCATCTCAATTGGCAGTGTGGCAGTTACAGTGGTGCAAAATTAAATCCAGTTCGTAAGAATATCAGTATGCTCCAATATAAGGCTGCATTGACGGCAATACGAGGTGGCTTCAATCCAATCATGAACGCAGGAAAACTAACCCAGCAAGTTAGTTGACTGGTATCAATACGCTAGTTGACTCACATCTGCAGGTAGAAAGAAATAATCTCAACTACATTCGTCAAAATCAGAAACGACTTCGGGCTGAACAGTATCAAAGTCTCGCTGATCACGTCGCAAATTTAACGCGAAATGAACACATTGCAGCCGGCGTTTCTGTAATTCTGCCATCAACTTTTTAAGGTTCACCTCGCAGCATGCGAGAGCGGTGCTATGATGCAATGAGTGTTTTCGCAAAATCTGGACCACCTAACCTTTTCATTACATTCACTGCAAATCCGAGTTGGAAGGAAATCACAGCAAATTTGAGACCAGGAGAAAATGCTTCCGATCGTCCCGATTTAGTGACTCGAGCTTACAAGATCAAGTTAGATGATCTCATTAATGATTTAGTCAGAGATGGAATTCTTGGAAAATCAATTGCTTATGTTTATACAATCGAGTTTCAAAAGAGAGGTCTTCCGCAAGCATACATATTAGTGACATTGAAAAGTCAAGATAAATTTACAACTGCTCAAAGGATTGATCAATTTATCTGCGCCGAAATCCCACTACGCGAAATTGTACTTAAATGCATGCTTCATAGTCATTGCGGCAGTGTACATCCAAATACACCGTGCATGAAGGACGGAAAATGATATCATTTGTATCAAAGGCGAAGTGGTGAGGAAGTAAGCGTGCGAGGAGTTTTAATGGATAGTCGTAATGTGGTGCCATATAATCCGTTTCTAACTTGGAAATATAACGCTCACATCAATGTGGAATGATCCACTTCTCTGCGATTCGTAAAATATATTTACAAATACATATTCAAGGGATATGATTGTTCCACTGTCGCCATCACAACAAATGATCAACCTGAGCTGCGATATAATGAGATTACAAACTTCATCGATTGCTGATATGTGAGTGCTCCTGAAGCAATGTGGCGCCTGCGAGAGTCAGCAATGCACGATAGATCGCACTCTGTTATATGAGACTGCTAGTTCACCTTCCAAATCAACAACGAGTTGTTTTTGAAGTAGGTCATGAAGAAGAAGCACTTTTGGCTGTGCGTACTGGAAATACCAAGCTTGAATTCTGCTTAACACAAAAGACGCAACTGCACGAGTTCACCTTTACACCGATATCCCTTATCATTTTGTTTATAAGCAAGGTCAACGGCAAGAGCGACATAGAGGAGGCGAAAGGACAATAGCACGAATGTACGTGGTGAGCATTAAGAATGAAGATCGCTTCTATCTTCGATTACTGCTACTAACGGGTGTTTTAACAGGTGCGCTTCAACTTTTTTCCGATAGGGACGGCGAACGACTCCATATTTTTTATTAATCTTTTGTCATTTGGAAACTTCATTAGTATACATTTCATCATGGAACGCTACACACGTGAACAGCGATTGCAAATCGTGCAAATTTTTTATCAAAATAATCGTTCTGTTGCTGCTACTTTAAGAGCATTACGGCCATTTTACGGTCCATTTAACAAGCCAGCCCGTTCGACAATCGACCGTATAATGGCAAAATTTGAGTCTACGTTTTCGCTACATAATGTTCCGGTGCCCTCGAGAGCAAGAAGTGCTCGAAGTGTTGAAAACATCGCAGCCGCCAGGGCTTCAGTTCAAGAAGACGCGAATGTGTCGCTCACACGACGTTCGCAACAATTGGGCCTTTCTGTGACATCATTGTGGCGAATTTAACGTAAAGATCTTGGCCTACATCCGTATAAGATCAAGCTGACACAACAACTAAAGCCGTTTGACCATTTGAAGCGACGCCGATTCGTGAATTGGGCTCAAGAGCAAATCGAAAATGATGCAGATTTTCACCGAAAAATCATCTTCAGCGATGAGGCTCACTTTTGGCTAAATGGATTTGTCAACAAGCAAAATATGCGTTACTCGGCAGGAAGCAACCCACACGTGATTCATGAGGCACCGTTGCATCCCGAAAAAGTCACTGTTTGGTGCGGATTACATGCCGGCGGCGTCATTGGGCCATATTTTTTCATCGACGATAACGATCGCCACGTTACTGTTAATGGAAATCGATATCGCGATATGATAAACGATTTTTTTTGGCCGCAATTGAATGGAATGGACTTGGACGACATGTGGTTTCAACAGGACGGGGCCACATGCCACCAGCACACGATATAATCGCGTTATTGAAGACTAAGTTCGATGAGCGTGTTATTTCGCGAAATGAGCCCGTTCAGTGGCCGCCGCGCTCGTGTGATTTGACACCTCTAGATTATTTTCTTTGGGGTTAGGTGAAGTCATTGGTCTATACCAATAAGCCGGCGACGTTGCAAGAGCTCAGAGCCAATATAGATCGTGAAATTGCTGGAATTTCGGCTGATTTATGCGAAAGAGTGGTCGAAAATTGGGTTCAAAGATTGGACTTCGTGAAACGTGCGGTGGTCATGCAAAAGAAATCGAGTTTCATACTTAAATGTATATGTTCAAATTCGTTAATAAAAAAAAAGTTAGTTCAAAAGTCGAACAGTTTGTGTTTTATTCAAAAAAAAAGTTGAAGTGCTCTTACATGTTCTTGGTGCAACAAGTTTTGAGATTTTGCGTACGGTATATGAAAATTTATGCTAGGCATTTAAAGCGGCAGCGATGGCAAGAGGACTACTTGAGTCGGATGAAGAGTGGAAGTGATACTTGACGGACGGTGGAACATACTTGATGCCTAAGCAATTGCGAGAGATGTTCGCTTACATTTGTATTTTTTGCCAACCCGCTCAACCTCTCAAATTATGGCAGAATCATCTAGGAGATTTTTTACTCGACTACATGCGACGACACAGTGAATCTATATCGATCAAATCGGCTCTTCATGATAACAATTTTGTTCTCAAACAGCACGGAATGTCATGCGGTTCAGTTGGTTTGCCTGTTCCAAGCGGTAACTCACCCGAAGAAGATCAAATTTATTATCAAGAAGCTTGCGGCATACATCAAAAGTATGATTGCAGTTGAAAATAATCACGCACAATGTAAGCTCTTTTTTATCGATGGCCCCGGTGGCTCAGGCAAGACCTTCTTATACACAACTTTAATGGCAAACTTTTTCGATGTGAAGGAGGAATTGAGCTGCCATTTGCAACAATCGGAACAGCAGCCACTTTGCTTAAGGGAGGACGCACGCTTCATAGTAGATTTAAACTTTCAGGGCCACTTCTTGATAATTCAATCTCATCAATGCGAATGACATCACCAGAAGCTGCAGTTTTGCATGAGGCTGCTGTTATTGTTATCGATGAAATTACAATGCTTCCTAAGAATGGTCTCCGCTGCATTGATAAGCTCTTGCGAGAGGTGGTGGGAAATGACATTAGCTTCGAAGGTTTTGGACCTTAGCTGTGATTTTCGTCAGACGCTACCAGTCATTCAAAGAGAAACGCGCACTGAAATCATCGAATGCTGCATTAAATCAAGCCCTCTATGGAACCAGTTTGAACAACTTTTTTCACCACCACCATGCGCAACGCAGGTCAACTCGAGCACAATGAATGGCTGCTGCAAGTAGGATTAAGAACTTTTCCTGCAACGCCTGGTATTTATGAGGAGGGAACAATTCAAATTCCGACCGAAATAGTCACAAGTCAAGATCTAATTAGTGTCATTTTTAATTATATTGACCAAATGTCAACAGATGAGCTCTCAAAAAGAGTTATCGTTGCTCCAACGAATGCCAGACGCTTGAGATGGGTCGAAGAATAATCGACTTGATTCATGGTGATGCAGAAATTACTACAGCGCCGATTCGTTAATAAGCGAGGATCCTAACGATGCACTCGACTTTCCCGTTGAATTCCTCAATGAACAGAACCCATCCAGAACCCATACGGGTGCGAAGCGCCTCAGAACAACCTAGTTTCTAATAATTAAAGTTATTTTTTTACGCTGGCATAAAATTAGCATAATTAAAATTTTGCCATTATGAATTAAAATAAGATTAAACAACATTAAAAAAACTTATTACAAAATTAAGTTAACCGTATTGAACTAACTATTGTTAAGCCACCAGTATTTGGATTTTTCTCGTAAGAAACACTCATTTTCAACTCGCTTAAATGCAGTGCTGTATCGTATATAGTGTTCTGGATTGTTGAACTTTCCGGTTTCGAGTCCTTTCTCGTTTGTACTTCTTGACACATTGTAAATTATTGGCCTCTGCTCTGTATCTTGGATGAACCCAATTCTATCTAGAAAAATAAATGCTTCTGGTCCTGGAATATTATTATGTTGTAAGCTGTTTTCTAAGATTTGACTATCAGTATAGTAGATTATTCGGATTAAGTGAATGACGTAAAGATCAATTCAAAAATTTCAAATGACTGTCCTGCCTAATGTAAAATGGTAGCGCATTAAAAAAGGTTGGTGCAGCGACAAGATTAGAGCGACGGAAGTGGTCGTTGTAAAATCTAGGAATGTTGCAGAGAAATTGATGGCTGCCGCGAAAATTGTATCGAAAATCGCTTCTTAAACAATCTCTCAATACCTTATAGACATACAACTGTTTTAACGGCAAGATGTTGGTTGTAGTGAATAAATTCCAAGATGGTTCAGTTCGTGGTTCTTTAGAAATATTCTCAAAACTATTTTTTGTTGCACGTATAAGGGATAAAGAGTAGCTGCATAACAACCACCCAGCATACCAATCCATATTCTAATTTAGCCATAACTAGTTCATGATAAGCAAGTTTTGGCACCGGAGCAGGACAATAGTCACGAAGGAGGTAAAAAATTCTTGCTGTTGATGTCAGATACCGATGCGTTTTTCAATTTATACAAGCGTCCAAGTGAACACCAAGATATTGAAACGAGTCAACAGGCTCGATGTCAAAACACTCAACCAATAGATGCACATTCAAGCCTGCTGTGATTAGTCATTCGAGGCAAAAAGACCAAATTAAAGTTACCAGACAATTTAAACAACATGAACTTAGTTCTTTTCCGGCTTAGAATCAGACGATGCTTGTCGAACCATGATAGTAAAATTTCTAGATCAGTATTCATCATCCAAATAACGTTACTGGGAGAATTCCCACAATAAGCCAAGGCTTTGTCATCGGCAAACCCGGTAGAATAACCGTGAAGATTCAGAATAACCCCAACCCCAATAAATTTCGAATCGCTTAGTTTGTCATTTATCTTAACTCTCATCGATCTACCACCTAAATACGATGCTAACCACTTATTTGAAACTCCCCTAAACCCTATAATATACAACGTAAGGAGCAGAAGCTTATGCTTTAGCTGTTAGCTGTATCAATAAATTAAGCACCGCAAGTATTACCTTTATTTGAACCAATATTGATTGTATTTAAGAATTCCAACAAGGCCGATTCGGTACTCCTACCTCTCGTCTAGGCCATGTTGATGAACACTCAATACACCCGTTTGATCTAAAAAAAACTAGAAACCCTATTTTTAACTGCCTTTAAAAGAACTTTTAGGATTACTGGCTGCAAGTCAATAGATCTATAGTTACCTTTGTCGAGGCGATTACCATTCTTAAAAAGTGGGGTTATAGTTGCTGTTTTCAATCGATCGGGTACAACTCCCATCTCAAAGGAAAGGTTGAAAATGTGTGCAAGAACGGGACGGATATGTCCAGCAATGGCTTTTAGTATATAATTACTCAGGACAACGTTATCAATTGAGTATTTCGGTTCCAAAGCTCAAATAATTGAAAAAACTTCATAACTATAGACACTGGAGCCATAAAAAACGTTGACGGACTGAAATTAAAAGGCACATCAGAACTAGATGATGTGTTGCTAGAGTCGAATTTACCACCTAGGTCTTTAGCAATACTAGAAAAATAACAATTAAACTCATTGGCATTAGCAATTGCCATCACTCGTAAGAAGTTCTCCGTTCTGTACCACTAAGTTCCAGTTTTTTTTATATCACCGCGGTTAACTGAAAAACGCTTAGAATAATAGATTTCCTTTTCTTTTTTGATATCCACGTTTATTATGGTACACAATCTATCATAGCTTTCGCGAAGTACTGCATTATCAGGACGCTTAGTTAACTTGGTTCGCAGTTTATTTCTTTTATTAATACGTCGCGCGTAAGATCCAAACTTTCATATAACAATAACAGATTGAGCTTATTTCTTCTTCTCGTGGAATTTTGGTTCAAATTAGAGCCAGGTAACAGTATCTGAGAAACCTTAAACCATATCTCAATCAAATGGTGGTCAGAAATTTTTAAGTCTAAAGCCGACGCTGTTATACCTGAAAGATCATTAGATCTAAGCCGAGCAAAAAAGTGGTCAATGCAAGTTGAAGAAAGAGCAGTAACACGCGTGGGTATATTAATCAGTGATTCAAGTCCAAAACAAGACATTAGGTTTATATAATCAATGCTGCTGTTTGGAAGACCAAGAATATCAATATTCATGTCTCCAACAATGTCTCAAACAAACAGATTTTTAGACCTAATACTGCCCGAAGCCTGGGCGAAAATATTCCCGAACGAAAATATTTACAGCTGTATATTGAAGCCGATAAATGCATAAAAAACATATATATGAATCCACCTTAATGATATCCGCTGATAACAAATTATGGGTACTTACTGAGCAATCTAAATTTGAATCAAAATATACAGCAGCACCACCAGCCCTATATGGATCAGTGCACGCACCATACAACGTATAACCATTTAAATTATAATTCATTAGTGTGGATCCAAATTTCGTATGCAATGACGTATGCATCTTCTTTCGAATATGCGTATTTTCTCCATATATGATGAACTGATATTAAACCAGATTGGGCTTCCATACGTTATGATTGGTTTGATTAGAGCTTGATAATCTTCACGTCATTGTGCACATATTTGGAGTTGAATATTTTTATGTGGCTATTAAATGCCCTTCTAGCTTTTGTCAACTGTATGTTGATAAGCTCATTAAGGTAGCACAGCCCATCGATATTTATTCCAAGATATTTGCCATTTGCCTTTTGTTGGATTATTGTATTTCCGATTTGAATTGCAAATTGTTTCCAGTCTTTTCGTGTATCCCGGTTTTCATATGTGATAGGGTTGCGAAATAGAATGGTTTCACATTCGAATAATTCACAGACGTCGATAAAATTTATTGCTGTTTGGAGATTCTGTTGAATTGTTATTATTTTAGGCAAGGAACAGTAGATTACGATATCATTCGCGTAAGATATAGTTTGATGGTTTGAATATTTTCACTATTTAAACGTTCGCTGACTATCAAATGTTTAGTATAAAGATTGAAAAGTAGAGGAGCTGTTACTAATCCTTGCTGTAAGCCGTTACATATGTTGAAAATCTCACTGGATTTTTCAGCATATCCTGTAACATTTCCAAATTTTTGGGTTGAATTTTCATCTTGTAAAGTTTATATGAAAGGCCATCCAACCATACTGATTCAAAAGCTGTGTTCATATCAATCAGCATCGCTCCGGTACATCTTTTGGCGTTTAAGTTGTGGCATACATCGGAAACCAGTTTTGTTACTGCACGAATAGTAGAGTGGCCATATCGAAACCCGAATTGCTTGTCGGGTAATAGGTTATTGATGTTGGCATGGTTCATATGTTTTGCTGATGTTTGATAGCAGGCTGATTGATCTGTAGTTGTTTGGATTTACTTGATATTGATTTTTCTTCTGTATTCACAGCTACTCTCTCGCAGTTTTAAAACAATTTGGAAATCTTTTGTTATTTAAAAGTTGATTAAATATGCTACACAGTTCTATAATTATTTCTTCTGGTACGTGCTTAAGAACCAGACCATATGATTTTTTTGTGTTCATACGTTTTAGTGTACTCTTCAATTCTGTCTCATCCACAAATTATTTCGGGCCAGTTGGATAAATAGGATCGGATGCCTATTAGTGACGGAAAATTTCGTTTTAGTTATATTTGTATGCTTGTCATGTAGATGTTTATTTTTAATTGCTTGAATTGTTTGCATTATTATGTTTTCGTGGACCCCTGTTCCTAGTGTAGAGTTTGGTTTCGTCCTCTTTTCTGTATAGTAACCGAGAGTATTTGAATTAGTTTCGTTAGTATATAGCTCGTCCCAGATTTTGGGAGAGTCGACCAGTCTATGTTTAGTGTGGCCATGCTTGTTGTTTCGTTTCCTGAGACTTGTAGATGGTTGATCTTCATTTCTGTGATCGTTCGATAAATATTTTTTTAAAGTTCCTGAACATTTTGGGTCCTCAATTTTTCTTTCCAAAATTTGTTATATTCTATTTTAATATTCTGTTCTATTAGTTCTTGCATTTTTTGATGTACACCTTCGTACACATAAAATTTTGACAGCTCAGTGCAAAATTCATTTTACATTTGATAAATAGTTAATTTAAATGGTTTTGGGTTTTCATTAAGTTAAAATAGTTTTATAGTGGTGTAAGAACAATTTTATAATATTAAAAAGGTGGTGGACGCAAATATATAGTGTTTTAAGTAGATTATTGTTTGGTGGCAACAACAACAAGTGTGGGCAAAAAGAGGGCTTCGGCCCTTAAAAGGGGCGATGTTTGAAAGCCCAAATAGATTCGCACTGTTGAGGATGTTAGGAAATAATACTCAGCCCTCCAAAAGAAAAAAGATCGCAGAAATGCGAGTAAAGAGATTAGGATTCGGTGCAAATATAATGGATTGCAATGGAGTGAATGAAAAATATCTAATCAAGCACGAGCAGGATTTGTCCCTCCTGCTCGTGCTTGAATATTAGATATTTTAACCTGTCAAATTTTTCACCTTTTGGAATACCAAAGCGCTGGGTATGATAACCAAAGGTATCATTAAAACGCAACGTTCGAGAGCTGGAGAACTGCTGGTTCTGACAAAAAATCAGGCAGCGACGGATGCATTACTGAAGGCCACCCCATATTAAATAGTATAATTTTCTGCCAATACCTAAAAAGTTTAACTGAGGAGGAAAGCAAAGAAGGACTTAAGGACCAAGGCGTCATAGAGGCAAATAAAATAAAGAAATGGTGGAAAACAAGTTAACGGACACAGCAGCAATTTTTTAATTCACCAGTGTTACCGGAATATGTGAGAGCAGGCTTTCTACAACTAAATATTCGGTTGTATATTCCAAATCCGTTGAAGTGCATGCACCGAATGTCACAAATTTGGCCACACAAAAAAGAGATGCACAAGCGATCCTAAAATAACTTCGTCTATTTCTATCATTATCATTTCGGCACAAAAGCGTTTAAATGTAAACCAAATTTCAAATTTGTATCAAATAATTTAGCCGATAACAATGTTCCAAAAAAATAAATAGTCATTCACAATTGGCGGTGTGCAATGACGTAACTAAAACTAACCGTCTTTTAATCTTCGTAATTTTTCTTCCGATCGTTTTTAATAGATACAGGTGAAGATGTCTCGGCATTACCAGCTCGTTTTGTTCGGAATCCAAGGGTCGATCCATCATTCAGGTTGTTTACAGCGAACGGTTCTTCGTTAAACGCGTATGGGGGGACTAAATTCTTAAGACTTGACTTCAGACTGCGCCGTGAATTCTCTGAGAATTCATCGTTGCTGATGTGTCGATGCCTATCATCGGTGCGGATTTTTTGACGAAAACTGGGTTGCCTTCGTCCTACGATATTACTACTGTTTTTAGGATCAACAGGTCTGCAACAGATCCGGGAGTTTTCAATGTGACCTCAAAATGTTTAACTGTCATTCAAGGCAACATTAACATTCACAATAACAAAATTGAAACGTACGGACCACCGGTTGCATGCAAACCACGATGACTAGCACCGGACAAATTCATCATTGCGAAGACAGAATTCGAAAACATGATGAAATTCGAGATTTGTTGACGCAGCAGTCCTTGGTCCAGTCACGATTCCAGACAGGTATCTGATTCCACATCTCCACGACACTACACAACAACTCGAGGGCTGTACTATATTCACAACGTCGTTCCAACGTCTTATGTATTCAGCACTACGCGGGCGTGACTTCTGTTTCGTATATTTGCACGACGTGCTCATTGCCGCTCGAAATTATGACGAACATCTCAAACAGATTAAAATTATTTTTACTAAATTAGAAGAACGTGGACTTATTGTAAACGTTGACAAATGCGTTTTCGCAAAAAGCGAAATTATCATTTAGGCCATTTGGTACTGGACAAGGTATATTACCGTCGCATGAACGGGTTCAAGTCATCAAAAATTTCGAACGACCACAGACTGTTAAACAACTGAAACGCTTTTTAGGTATGATAAACTTTTATCGCGGTTCATTCCAGGCGCTGCTGCAGACCAGGAATTGTTGAACGACTACTTAAAAGGTTACACTAAGAACAGTTGAGTTCCAATACAATGGTCAACTGAAGCTATCAAAGCGTTCGATAACTGTAAAATTAAAGTTACAGATGCTACTTTACTTATTCATCTATCATCATCAGCACCTCTGGCCATCATGGTTGATGTTTCTGATACGGCGATCGGAGCGGTGGTTCAGCAGTTCATATCAGACCCTGGTAACCAGTCGGGTTCTTTTCAGTACGGCTCAATGATACGCAAAAAAGATACAGTGCTTATGATCCTGAACTTCTCGCGGCTTATTCGGGGCTCAAACACTTTCGACATTTTTTCCAATGTCGTTTATTCACGCTTTATATCGATCATAAACCACTCGTCTACGATTAGAACACATCCTCGTCAATTCACGACTGATATTCAACACATCTCTGGACTGGATAACGTTGTCGCAGATGCTCTTTCATTATTGATTATGCTATCATCGCAGATGCTCAGACCAATCACGAAGAACTTCAAGAAATTTTAAGGAGTAACTCTGTTCTCAAATTCGAGAAATTTCCCGTTTCTTTCAATTCGAAAAAAATAATTAATTGCGATATTTCTATTACTACACCTAGGCCATTACCCTAAATTTCCGAAAGCAAGTTTTCGAGGCTTTTCACAATCATTCTGGCGTCAAAGCTTCCATCAAACTTTTAACTAAGAGTGTTATCTGGTCATCAATTAAAAAGACGTTGAGATGATGGCTCAAAGTTGTGTTGCTTGCCAAAAGACTAAGGTTTCAGTGGTTGCTTACTGCACACTTAGGCCAATTTTTAGGCCCATTGTGATACCACTCATTCACTCCACATCATTAACCCACCTACTTCACCTACTCACACAACTACAGTATACCACCTGCACATTGCAAGCTCCATGTCAACCTGTACATTGACATGGAAGGTGGGTCGGCGCGTGACACGGAATTCTGCACTCCATCAGAGGGTCTTAGTTGTATTTATTAGCATCACCGATCGTAATCGATGATGAAAATTCGATTTGCATCTAGCCTCTGATGGGATTCGAACCCAGCACCTCCCGGTCCAAGTGCCGAAGCTTTAACCACTACACCACTTGTCCGGTGCCAAAAGACTAAAGTCGACACACAAAATCGCTGCTTAGTACTTATAAGTTAACTTCTCAACGTTTTTCGATTATTCATCTCGATATCATTGGTACATTACCAGTTTCTGATAATCAGCGGTATTTCGTCACATTGGTTGATAGATAAACTAGCTGGCCCGAGGCGGTTCCACTCGCATTGGATAGCTCGCTTTGGTGTTCCAGAGTTCATTGTCACGGACCAAGGCATGCAATTCGAATCACAACTTGTTCACGAAGTGGCTAACTTATTCGATTTTGAGCGCAGGAGAACAACTAGTTACAATCCAAAATGTAATGGCATGATTGAGAGATGGCATCGCGTCGTCAAATCTGCCATTATGTGCTATGAAATGATACCGAAACTGATTGGGCTAGTGTTATTCCTTCAATCTTACTAGGACTACGAACGACTTACATTAACGAACTAAAAGCTACTCCAGTAGAACTTGTTTACGGATGTCCTACTGGAGTTCCTGAAACATTTTTAGATACTACGAACGATCAAATTTTACAATCAGACTTCATTACGAACTTAAGACGACACTTTGATGAAATTCGACCTGTGCCGGCTTCTCGACATACTACGGACAAAATTTATGCATTGCTCGCACGTTTTCTTAAGGACCGACGCAGTAGGCAGATCGCTGCAACCACCATACTGGACCGTATATGGTTATCGACCGTACATAAAAATTTTACACTTTGGAACTGAACGGACAACATGTCAAAATTTCCATCGATCGACTCAAACAAACCGTGTTACTCGGACAATCAATCACAAATTACGGACGCATCTGTGTAGTTACACAGACTACACAGAACCCATTATTTCAGCTGACGAACCCAAATTACCTACCGTGGGGCCGAAAGTTCGCAAACATGTTCGTTTTGATCTTACACCTAAATCTTTTAATTGCCAAAAAATCATCTTTGGTCATGACACATTACAATGAAATCGGGGTTATCTCGAAACTGTAGTTGTGAAACCAGTAGTCTATCTAGGGCATTAGATCTAGGCCCGTTGCACACTTGAGCTATATTTTTCAGTAAAGTGAGCTATGTTTTGAGATCAAAGCTTCTCGGTTTACTTTGCAAAGCCTAAATAAGTGAAATCGAATTCGTGAAGCTTAGCTCAAGCCACCCGTACGCCCCGATTTATTTAATTTCTTTATTTAAACCTGTGACATAGCTCACATCTCTCATTTTTTGGCGGGAAGCTGTAAAATGTAAATATAGCTCACATTAGTCAAAAAACATATTGCCGGGGAAGGCCCTCAACATTATTTAAAGATCGTTGAACATTTCTAAACCAAATACCCGATGCACCATCGAACCATAAGGCGTTTTCGTGCACATTCGGTTTCCTGTATATAGTCGAATGGATTCGGTTCGGGGGTTATCTTAACCCAAAATTTCACCATCGTACATCTAAAGGAATTCAAAACCTGTTCATCAAATTATCACAACTCACACAGCAAACACTTCATTTCATAAAACCTCCGTTAATGAGGGGTTAGAATTGTGTACTTGATTTTGAAATTAAAAGATTAAATTTTTTTAAAGGTCAGGAGTCATATTATTATTTACCAAAGTCTTATCTGATCATTGTAATGTGCAATACCCGTACATAGGCTTGGAAACAAATAGCAACGTAGAGCAGCGTTAGACATGATTGATATGCATGAATAGAAGCAGATAATTCGTGACGTCGTATTTTGTGCTTAGGCATTCAAATAAATGATTTAATAAAATTTACAATAAATATTTGCATAAAAAGTTTTATAAAATTATACGACGAATGCGGAATGGTACAATAATAAACCGGTTGTTCACCTGAATAAAAATTTAGATGATGATTTTTGATTGGACAAGGTCATAGCTGTTTGTTGCGTGTATTCCTAACATATCGGACAATTGACCATGACAGTCGTTTTCATGGTATACACACCTACGTATTTACACCAAACTAACCAATTGTTTAAAATATTAGCTGGTGGACGAGAATATATTTTTGCTAACCAGCTATAGTTACATCATATGCGTTGTCATTCATCCGGAAATATGGGATTTATTAAGGCCAGATAACCTCAACATTTCGTATGATTGTTAGTAGATATTAGCGCGACGTGTGTCATTCTAGGTAGGATAGTAGAACACGAGTGACACGAGTGATGATATTTGTTGGCTAAACAGAGTAGTTCCTAGTTCCGACGTAATTTGCATATACGAATATGTCGTTTGTGTTTATTATGAATATTTTGAATCAATGATGAGTCATCGCATTTGTGTGGTAATTAGTTTCTTTGATAAGAAATATGTAGTTTCCCAAAGACGTAATTTCATTGTTCTGTGTTGCAATGGTTTGTGGATTTACTGATACGGGCATTTTAATTACTAAGAAATTTTTGAATATACAGTTTGAGTCAGGGATGTTATTGTCGGTACTTTTTAATAATAATTATTCGATACTTTCGAGTAAATTTCAGTGCTTATCATAAAAAAATTTTAGAAATTATAATTTCAATTCGAAATAACGTTTCAAGCAGAGGGAGGAAGCTGCTTATTTGACATTTATGATTGAACGGTTAAAGTCTTAATAAATAAATCATGCTATGATATGATAGAGGCGTACAGATCAACCGTAGCGCCGATCCTAGGTACGTTACCATAACCCTGAAGTATCAACAATCAAATAACAAATTATATCTGAATGCGAATAATATTTCAGCATCATGCGAGCCCAGGCCCTGCCTGCATCCTTAACAGATAAGGTTACTTAGGAAAGGTTGTTAGTCACAGAAACAATTAGGGTGCAAAATCAATTCACACTCTAGATTAGATTTTGTTAGTTTATTAATTTGGGTTAGTTGTGGTTGAGGTAAAGGATACTAATAATCATCATATGTATTCGGCATCAATCATAATAGACTGGTTAGGTTATTTAATTCACATCTACGGGTCATCTCATCATATACTGCTTATAGCCTTATTTTTCCCTATCTTCCCATATAACACCATCTAACCGAGGAACTTCACGTTTGTAATGACGCGACAGTATTATCATACATACGATGACCTAAATGTTCGGTTGATATTGTAAAAAAAAATTGAATTCGGTATTGTCATTCAGCTACCTATATTTAAATTCATACAACTAAAAGCAGGGTTGATTTAGATCTAACATTCACATAACTCACTAAAACATAACCTGAATTCAACCAGAAAGATCGTCGAAAAACAACATTCCATAGCAAAAAGTTTTTGGATCGTTAACATATTTGATTGGATTGAGTTTATCCTCAAAGCGTAAGTAGTTAAATAGGCCTTCTGATCAAGACAGTTGCTATCACAATCTTCCCTGACCTTCCGGTATGTTCAATTTTTTATTTTTTATTTGTTTATTAAATAATAAAAATAAATTGAATTATATTTGCCGACAACTTTATTGTTTTAAGTCAGGACTTTCGACAAAATTTCAATTTATAGAATTATACTTTAAATAATTAATGAACGAATTTAAATTAGGAACACAAAACATTCTAGAAATATCTTGAACCTAGAACGCATAGAAGTCATTTAATTAATTTTACTACTGTGGGCAAACAGTAGTAAGACTTTTTAATTTAAATTTCGCGCGGAAACCCATTCGTCGAAATATTTTTTTTCTATGTTGGTATGACTGTCAGTGACATCTGTGCCAAATGTCACATCAATATTATCATTAGTGTTTAGTACACGCTTGTCGTTCTGAAGTACAAAAAGTGCATTCGGCGATTTTTACAATGAGTGAAATTATTCAACAAAGAAGTTCCATTAAATTTTGTGTGCGGAATCAATTTTGTGGTGCCAAAACGTTCAGAATGTTGCAAAAGGCCTTCGGTGATAATTGTATGTCGCGAGCAAGTGTTTTTGATTGGTACAAATTGTTCAAAGAGGGTCGAGAGCGTGTTGACGACGAACCACGTCTAGGACGACTATCAACACCAACTGATGATCAACACGTTAAAAAAATCAAGGAATTGGTGCTCGAGAATCGACGATTAACAGTCAGAGACCTTACTGGCGTTGAAATATCGGAAGAATCAGTGAAAACCATTTTGAAAGCTCATTTGGGCCTATGAAAAGTGAAAGCACGATTGGTTCCAAAATCACTCAATTTAGCGAGGTGTGGTCCAGCCAAACTGTCAACAAGGAATACTATTTGAGTGTTATGCGTCGTTCGTAAAAAAAAAAAACGGAATTATGGGTCGACAATTCTTGGTTTTTGCACCACGATAATGCACGTTCTCATACTGCATTGGTTTTACGTCACGCCAAAAATCATACCACCCATCATCCACCCATATCGTTCCGCAACCACCGTATTCGCCTGATTTAGCTCCGTGTGATTTCTGGCTATTCAGCAAACTCAAACAACCGCTCCGGGGAAACCGTTTTGAGTCAATTGAAGACATTAAGCGTGAATCGCTACGCGCATTGGAGGCTATTCCGGAAATTGACTTTAACAACTGTTTCGAGGATTGAAAAAAACGTTGGCACAAGTGTATTGAGGCCGGAGGAATTACTTTGGGGGGGGGGACGAAATAGATTTGGAGAAATAAATAAAGAATTTTAAAATTATGAACAAAGTCTTACTATTTTTTGCCCACAGTATTAAATAACTTGTCTCTTTTATGTACAATAACCCACCTAGCGGAAGAACGGAACAAACATTCGCAAACCGAAGTGACATCTACCACCAAATTAATTAATTATAAAATTATAAAATCCTCCATTTGTAAATTTAAATTCAATGGCGTCCTTCTATTTCAATTCTGTCGCCAACCTGAACGTACGTCTTATTATAAAGCTATCAGTATTAAAGTGTATAAAGTTAAAACTCATGTTAAATATCTAATATCATTTGTGTTATCCGATTATTCTCAAATTATCAACTATTTGGGTAAGTTTTGTTAGAAGATATCTTAATAAGCACTAATAAAATCGTAAGTGTTTCTGTAAAAATATTTTGTTCTTTACTTTTCAAAATTATTCAATCTTACAAGTGCCTCCTGATGGTAATTGCTTGTTCTCCTCATTAGTAACCCAAATAATATCCTGTCATAAATGGCATAGTGAATATAGGAACCATGCAAAAAACCTTAGAGAGATAGCTGTTAATCATATTCGCCGTAATGTTACACGTGGAAATGTTACGCCAGAAAATGGCCTGAATTAGCAGCTAGCGATCAATTAATCAATTTATTTCTTATTCAACTTGCCCGTGAGAATACTTGGGGTGGTGAGGAAATATTACAAGCTACATCAGAAATATATCAGACCAAAATCGAAGTATATCAAGTCAATGCAACTCCCTTAATCTTTGGTACTTCAATTGAAAAAATATTTCGAATACTTTATATAGAAAAGATTTTTTAATCTACCCTCCCCCCCATTCATCCACCTTCAATTAGTCACCTCATGCAAATACAGACCGATTCTAGTTCATTCCGGTTACAACCAGTCAAATCTAACAATCAACTACCTCTCATAATAACTAAACGTACTAACCTGTTCCTACCTACTTTTGTGTAGGAACATGGAATGTTCGGGGTTGTGCTAAGGTTTCAAAGCAATTAATAATCGATAAAGCATTAATTAAAGTTGGAATAGATATTGTAGCTATACAGGAAACAAATTCAGTTGCCCTTCAAATCAACACTCCACGTTATAATTGGTATTTGGGTCATAGAAAAAGAGTGATGCCCACTGTACGAAACCGTGGAGTTAAAAACGGAGTTGGAATATTAGTGAAACAAAATTGTGGATTAAAAGTGCGATATTTCAAAGGTATATCAGAAAGATTATGTTTTGCAATCATAGATGTCAAAGATTTCATTTTTCTCATCAATTGACTGGAATGCGCGCTTCTCATTTAATGACTTAGATCATGATGTGCAACTATTTTATAATATTTTGTTTAGTGGTATCGACAGATTCGTTCCAATTTCTGTTTTTAAGAATAATCGAAATAATCCTCCGTGGTTTAATAAATGCTTGATTAATTTAGGTAATCGCAAGAAGAAATTATATCGGAAATGGAAAAGATCCAACAATGCTTCTGTTAAATTGGCCTTTTCTTCTGTATCTAATGAATTTGATTCCATGCATAAAATAGCTTATAGAAACTATATCAACAAGGTTCAAAATGATTTGATATTAAATCCGAAATCGTTTTGGAATTTCGTTCAGTCTAGAAGGAAAACATGCGGTTTTCCGTCGACAATGTCTTACAATAATGTTTCGGGCAATAACTCTATAGACGTAGCCAACTTATTTGGTTCTTTCTTCCAAAATACTTATAGACTAGATAATGTTAATAAGGGAACACTTGCGGATACAACACATAATAGTACAAACACCACCTTGTATATACCTCGTATCACCCCGGAGGATATTATCAAATCACTCACTCAGTTTAAAGATGGCTGTGGCCCAGATGGTGTTCCTTCAAGTTTCCTAAAAAAACTTGGTCATGAGCTAGCATTTCCTCTATCAATATTATTCAATGGATCACTTTCGTCGGGAATTTTTCCAGTTCAAATCCGGTAATAGTGTTGTGAGCCGAGCGGGGTTAAGGCTTTTTAATTAAACAACTTTAATTTTTATGTTCAATTTTGGTAAATTATTATTATTAATTCAGTTTTGTTAAATTTTATTTATTACAATGTTTGTTATTATGATTTTATAATTATTTATTATTTTTATTAATATTTTTATTAAACGACGGTCACAACAGTAATGACCATATTTTACATTTTTTATATTTCTCGAAATTTTGTTATATACAATTAAATACATAAATACATATTCAAAGATCATAAAAAGTTAAGTATATAATATCAACTTATTTTATACAGGGTTGTCTAACATTTTATATAAATAAGTTAAACCTAGTGTTCGTTACATCTCCCTGCTTAAATCAAAAGTTATCCCGTGGATAATCTTTTGTATAAAAGTTAAAGTTATAACTTAAGTAATTACAATTATAATTTTAAATTTTAAATTTTAATTTGATTAATTGAGATTATAAAATCCTCAATTTAATACATAACTTATTTTAAATCTAAATTTTTTATTTTGATTTCGATAAATTTTTTTTTTTTATTTTATTTTATTTTTTTTTTTTTTTTAATCCTTAGAAAAATATATTTTCCTTAACTAAAAACAGATTTTTTATTTTATTTTTTTAATTTTATAAAAATTACGTAGAAATATTTTAATAAACATGATTTTATATGAATTCATAAGTTTTATTTTAATCAATTGTACTTTTGTTTAAATAATTTTAATCTATTATGGTGAATGATTTTGGTTGTTCTACCAATTTTTACAGAGGAATCTTCCGGAGAAATAACCTCGACTATTTCATATGGACCAAACCATTCTGGATCTAATTTTTTGTTTATTTCGTTTTTAATTAATACAAGATCGCCTTGTTTAAATATGCAAGGATTTAAAGATCTGTCGTAATATGATTTTGATTTTTCTTTTGTTTGAAGTAAGTTATCTCTTGCAATAGCGAACGAATTTTGTAATCTATATTTAAGATCTTGGCAATAATCATCAATGGTGTAAATAGGTTCAGGTTCCTTGGATATTGAACAAGGAATGTTCGGTGTAAAACCAAATACTAACTCGTAAGGCATATATTTTGTTGAACTATGAGGAGTAGTATTGTAACAGAAAGTGAGATAAGGTAGCCACATGTCCCAGTTGGAGGTATTAGATTGTGTGAAATTCCTTAAATACTCCCCCAAAGTTTTATGAAATCTCTCCAGTGCACCGTTCGTCTGAGGGTGATAAGCTGTGGTGGAGAGTTTTTTTATTTTGAGGAGTTTACAAATATTATTAAATAGATTACTCATAAAATTGGCTCCTTGATCTGTGAGAATTTCGCACGGAATACCATAAATGCAGATGAATTTTTCCACGAACGCTTGTGCTACTGTTTGGGATTCATGATTAGGCAAAGGATGGGCAATAGAGAATTTACTTAAATCGTCCTGGATTGTTAAAATGAATTTATTATTATTGTATGAAGATGGTAATGGTCCAACTATGTCAAGAAATAGTTTTTGAAATGATTTAACAGAAGTTGTAGTGATTCTCATTGGTTCTTTTGTATTTTTACCGTGTTTATTTATTTGACACGATGTGCATGTTGATATGAAATCTTTTATTCTAGAGTACATATTTGGAAAACTGTAATATTTTTGGATTCTTAAGAAGGTTCTGTATATTCCTTGGTGTCCACCCAATGGTGACACATGAAACTCATTTATTAGTTGTTGAATTTGTGAATCGTCGGTAATATATTTTATTGCATTTAAATTATTTTCATTTAAGTTTAGATCTATTGGATTTATGATTTTATTCATTTCGAGAGTTTTTGAAGTACTCGGAACTATTTGATTTTCGGATTCATGACTTTGGTGTTCTAAACCGATTGGAGCATTTATTTTTTGAGTATTTTGATTTTGATGGATAATTGGATTTGAATTGTTAGGTAGATTTATTGTTTGGTTTTCGGGTACATCCAAAGTTTGTCTGTTAGGTAATTTTAAAGATTGATTTTGATTTTCATGGAACCTTTTAGATGCAGATCGGGTAAGTGCGAAACAATCCGGTAATTTTATACGACTCAATGCGTCAGCGTTTTTGATTAAAGTTCCAGGCTTATGAACTATGGAAAAATCGTAATCTCCAAGACATAATTGCCAACGTATTTGACGAGCCATTGGTGTTTCCAAATTGTAGAGCCATAGAAGTGCTCGATGATCGGTGACTAAGACGAATTTGTGCCCATATAAATAGGGTCGAAAATGTGACATAGACCAAATTGCTGCCAGAAGTTCCTTTTCGGTAGATCCATAATTTTGTTCAGCTGAGTTTAAAATACGACTTGCATAAGCAATGGGGAGATCGAAACCATCTACTTCTTGTGAGAGTACTGATCCAATAGCAAAATTACTTGCGTCACTGGTCAACTTAAATGGTTTTGTAAAATCTGGCACTCGCAAAACAGGAAAACTAATGAGAGATTTTTTTAACGAATCAAATGCTTCTTTGCATGTTGAATTCCAATCGTACGTTATATTATTTTTCAAAAGGTTAGTAAGAGGCTTAGCAATACCCGAGAAATTTGGAATAAATTTACGGTAGTATCCAGCTAGCCCCAGAAATGATTTAATTTCAGTTTGATTTTGTGGTACAGGAAAATTTTTCACGGCTATAATTTTAGTTTCATCAGGCATAATTCCATTTGGTGTAACTACATGACCCAGATATTTTATTTCTTGCCGCAAGAAGTGGCATTTTGAAGGGTTTAACTTTAAATTATACTGACGAAATCGCTTTAGTACATCTTTCAAACGGGTATTGTGTTCTATAAGTGTGGCTCCAAAAACCACGACATCGTCTAAGTAGGCGAGACATTTTATATTATTTAGGCCGCTGAGCACACTGTTGATCATTCGCTGGAAAGTCGCAGGTGCCCCTTTGAGTCCAAACGGCATACAGACAAACTCATAATGGCCCTCGTCGGTGCTGAAAGCCGTTTTCTGGAAGTCCGAAGGAGAAAGTTTGATTTGGTGGTATCCGCTTTGAAGATCAAGCGTGGAAAAATATTGAGCCTTTCCGAGTTTATCTAAAATATCAGATATATTGGGGAGAGGAAAAATATCGTCGATGGTGATTTGATTAAGTCGGCGGTAATCGACGACTACTCTCCATTTCTTTTCCGTCGTTGTCGATTTTTTCGGCACTATCAAAAGTGGAAAGTTCCACGGACTCATGCTGTGTTGAACGATCCCTTGATCTAACATTTCGTTTACTTGCCGTTGAATTTCGGTTTTTGTTGAATGGGCTTGACGAAATGGACGGACATGAATCGGAGGTGAATTTGGCAAAACACGTATTTCGTGCTTTAAAACATCTGTAGTGTTAAGTATGTCTCCCTCTAAATGAAATACATCGTTGTATTCGGATAAAATAGGCATAATGGAATTTAATTCCTCACTATTTAAATGGTCAAAATTAATTGAAGATTTCAGAATAGGCATTCGTTGGTTTAATCGATCATTATTTTTCTGAAGAGTAAAAATTTCATAATCGTTAATTGGTTCGATGTAAAATTTCATATTTTGAATATTGTTGCATTTATCTGATAGGTTAACAATTGGAAGTGTGATATAATTTCCATGAACCTTCTGGATTGAGTTAGCGATAAAGACTGAGGAGACCACTTCTTGAGAAGGACAAATGAATTCAAAATCATTGGGAAGATTTATTGGTAGTGTAATGATTTTCTCACTTCGAGGAGGAATTTTAATACTATCCAAAGCCTCGATTTCAATTTTTGGTAATAGTTTTAATGATAAGGTTTCTAATTTAAAAGGTATTTCAACCGATAAATTTTGAAAATTTATAGTACATTTGTGTTCGCTCAGAAAATTCTGACCAATAACACCAAAGGCATTTATTGGAATATTGTCGTCTACTATTTGAAAAGTTATTTCGATAGTCTTTCCATTTGGAAATTGAACCGTTCCGTCACATTCAGCAAGGGTTTCTATCATTTCGTTTGAAATGCCCTTTAATTTACATTTTGCGTCAGGATAGACAATGGTATCCTCGTGAATAAATGATTTTTTTATTAAGCAAATATCAGCGCCTGTATCGACTAGAAAAGGTATATGTTTATATTTACAAATGTCGATATTTAAATTAATATATTTGTTTATAGAATTGACGGTTGTATCGGTGATTTTATTTAATGCTACTGTACGAATATTTTCTTCATATTTGGGTTGACAGTCCAAATTTACCAACTCATTTGTTGATTGTTCTAATTTGAATTGATGACACTCTGAAGATTTCGGGCTCTCGAAGGAGTGCCTTTGTCTGGCTTCGAAAGCCCGCTGACATTTCCCGAATCTGTAGGAATTTGTAATGAAGTTGCTCTATTATAATTTTGGTTATATTTGAATGAATCGCTTTGCTTTTTGCGAAAGCAATCCTGAATTTTGTGACCTGATTTTTTACAGTAGGCACAATGTATATTGACGGAGTTGATTGTTCTTGAAGTATTTTGGGTATGGTCATGTGATGAATTTCTTTTAATGCAACAAGATTCCGAACTATGTCCTGATCGCTTACAAATCTGACAATATTTAGAATTGTGTGAATTGCGATCTGAGCTATAGCTATGGTTACTATATAATTTTGTTGAATGTTTGACAGTAAGCTCTTCCTCCATAGCCCTATTAATAGCTTCACTTAGATTTTCAAAACGACATGCTTTGACTATTATTTTAATCGAGTTATCCAACCCTTCTTGGAAACTTTTGAGAGCAATATTCGAATTTAAATTTCGAATAGTTTCAGCTGCGGATATTCCTTGAGTTTTTATGCATGCTTCATTTAAATCATGGAGTAATGTCTCCAAGCGATTAGCATAAGATTTAACATCTTCATTTTTTCCTTGTCTTAAACAAGAAATTTCCATTTGAAGATGACCAATTGATCTCGTCTCAGTAAATTCAGCTTCAATAATTTTTTTAAAATTGGCCCAAGTATCTAATGTTTTATATTTCATCAGATTGTAGGCCTTTCCATCCAATTTTAGTTTAATTAACTGAAGAAATTTTGCCACGTCTTGCTCGCGAAGTCCATCATGGACCATTTCACAAGCAGTGACAAATTTATGCAAATCTCTCGAATTGCCTGAAAAGTTTGGAACTAATTTCAGAAGAAATTTTGTATCAAGTGCAGCCATTTCGTTTGCTGTTTGATTCAAATTATTTTCAATTAAAATGTGAGGATTATTGAAAGGTATTGGTGGATTTTGGTTTGATGAAGTAGATTGAATTTCTGAGTGGTTTGTAACTAAATTTGATTTTATTTTGATATGAGAATTGCTGTCTGTATTAGATGATACTGGTGAAACAAGTTCAGTTTTAATAGAGGAAACATCGATAGGAGGAGAATTGGGTTTGATTCGAACTTTATGGGATTTTGTAGCTTTTCTTTGGTTGGATCTATTTGTTTGGTATTCAATAGCAATATTGCGCAAATGCAAGAACGAGGAAGATTTATCAATTAATTCGCTATCGCTAGAATCACTAGTTGGCATAATAATAAATAATCGTAGCCGAATGCATTAATCCGAAATTAAGTTTGATGCGCGAAAATGATTTTATAATTTAATAAAAATTAAATTGTAATTAAATATTATATAACAAATGTAATTGATGAAAATAACAACTTAATTGAATTCAAACTATCAACATTCAGATTATAAAATAAATTATATACACCTTTATAATAATAAGAACTATTAATAATCAATAAATTATTTCTTTTCGAATTTTTAGATTTAATTTAAATATTTTTTTATTTCTATAATTTTGAAGTATTATTTTAGAATTGACTCAGACTTTAAATTGAAATAATTAATTTGAAAAAAAAGGATTTTTTTTGTTTTGATTTTGTTGGTTAGATTAATAATTTTAAAATTTGTAAATTGCATAATTTCTTTACTTTAGATTAAGACTTTTAATTATAGTTTGAAATATTAAGTAAAGAAATTAAAACTTAAATTAATTTAAATTAATCTCAATAAATAAAGAAAATATTGTGAATTTATAAAAATATTTAACGTCTACTTAACAAATTGTTGATCATCCATGGATAATATTCCTGACATCAATGATTGTATATAGTGGTTTAATGTTGTCAGCATGCAAATCATAAATTCCAGTACATTTTTATGATATCGTGTCTCGTGTAATGACATTGTAATTGCGGTTTACAGCCAAACTTACAATTTTTGTTGTAACAGATGGTCGAATTTTATGTATTTGTATTCATTAAGAATTATTTTTATTTATTTTTTTTTTATGAAGATACAATATTTTGATGCATTTACTTATTTTTGTTGTTTTATTAATTTTTTATCATTATTAAATTATTTGATATTTTGGTCGGCGATTGATCGTCGTAGAGGAAGGACGTGTTTTTGTCTCTCCTTTAAATAAATAAATAATTTATTTTAAATGTATTTTAATTAACTAATAAAAAGTAATATTGATATAGTTGATAATTTTAATAAATAATAATTTCAATAATAATTTCCGTGAATTTAATAAGTGAAGTGAATAGTTGTACGTATTGTATATTTATTTTAATCTGTGTACGGTTCGCTTGTGAAGGTATAGAATATGTACATAACACTTTTCGTTTATATGTATTTTGATACCGTTGCTTGAACGCAACGTACGCAGTGTATGTAAATCTTCAATATGTGTGACTTTTTTGATTCCAATGGATGCCTAAGATAAGTGTTTTTCATTGTTTTAATTCATATGTTTCCGAAATAAATTTTAATTATATAAAATATGTATTTAACTGTTTCTATTTGCGTAAACGTGTTAAGAGAGGAGCGTAAAATAAAATACCAGTTCATTTATATGTTTTGGTTTAGTATATTAAATATATACATACATTTCTATTTTTTGTTTTTGCGCTTGTTGCGTGAGTGAGAACTGAGAATAGATTATTATGATCATGCTTAGTGTTTTATAATTTATCCCTTCCAAGTTTCAACTAAAAAAAGAATAAACAGGAAATAGACAAATAAAATAAAACAAAATTTTGAGGGGATAAATATATGACGAAATTGGATAGAAAATAAACAAGCATGATCGTGGTTTATTCTGTACTATTCGTTTTCTCCTCGACAGATGAATTCATTCATTCATATACACCCATCCTCCGATTTACACGGTAGATTTTTTCCGCGGAAAACGTATTATCGCATTCATATATACAGTTCCTTGTAGAAGTATAAATTAATAATTTATTAATTTGAATTTTAGGTTTAGTGTAAAATTAAATTAAATTTCTTAAATTTCTTATTATTCTTGTTTTGAACATGAAAATAACAATTTAACGAATTTTGGAACTCTAGTTTAGGACATGTAGAGGTAGGCGGCTGTGATCGAATTGGAATTGTTGGCTTAACTTTATAACTTTGCTATTTCCGCGAATATTTGAATATTTGGAATTACATGGAAGCTACGGAGTACATTTGAAATGCAGTCAAATTTGCTATATGTAGATAGTTTTTCGGGATCATGCACTTTTTAATTAAATTTTTTTCTAGATTATTTGGAAGACTGTAAATTGGTAAAGGTTTTGGTTAACTTGTTCTAGGTTGGATAAATAATTATCGACGTATGTCGATTATATGATTTATAATTTATTTAATGCTGTTGTAGATATGTATATATATGTGTGTATGTATGTGTGTGTGTTTATGTGTGTGTGTGTATGTATGTGTATATATGTATGTATGTGTGTGTGTATATGTATATATATATATATATATATATATATTAGATTAATCATAGATTAATTTTTAATATGTTATTTTAATATTTTCTGATTTATTTATTTTATAATTAAAGCATTGAACCATATAATTTGGTTATTTGATTATCATGGATCCTACAGATGTGCTAGCTACTGATTATTAATTCTGTTATCTTACAGATTCCTGATTACTTTAATAGTTTTATTTAATTTTGGTTGAATTTGTTTAGGTATTGGGGATTCTAAAGCTGTGAAAAACATTCATTATTAATACATTACCTTACAGATTCCAGATTAGCTGTTTTTGGAACCAGTTTTCGTTTGGTCATTTTCTATTTTTATAAATAAACATATTTGTATTAGATTAGGGATGACAAGGACAAGTGACTTTCATAAATATTTTTTTATAAATAAATCCATCAAATCAACAGACTTAGAAGTTAGGAAGGCCGTGCGTGCCTTCCCTGGATTCGATTTATTTTATTTGTTTTAAGAGAACCAAATTAATTTAGTTAATACTAATCGTTACTTTACATTTATTTTATTCAAGTATAATTTTATTATATTGTATATATATTGTCCTAAATATACTAATGAATTTTAGAGTTATTTTGAATATAGTTCAAATAACTTTGGTTTCAGGAAATTCTACTGTAAGTTGCGGAGTTGCAGAATGATTTAATTAATAAATGTTTCAATTATTTAGGAAGTCGGAAAATATGAATTTAGTATTAAATTTCAGGAAATTTACAGATGCTTGTGAATTAATGCTTCATTGTAATTGCTGATTGTGTAGTTTAGAATTGTGTTGTCATTTTATTACTAACGACTTTACATAGGTGTCTGTAACGGGTCGAGTCAACCAATTTTGGTTAGGAAGCCGAAAAGTATTAATAGAATTAAATTGCAGGAAAATTCCAGATGCATGTGAAATAATAATATTTTTTCTTAGGTTGCCGTTTTAAAGAAGCAATTGTTGAAGACCAATACCATCGTTATCCATTAACCTATTAAGCCTTTATCCTTCATCTAGTAGATTAGAATTGTGTTGTCTTTGTGTTACTAACTATCGGCTATACCTAGGTGTCTGTAACCGGGCCGATTCTGTCCCACTTAACTAACCTATCCAATCCTTCGGTTTTGTTATGTGTAAAAAAGGGTGTACGGTGGACCCGGCGTCATCCGGGAACTCAAGCCTAAGAACTTGGTCGTACATTCAAAATCAATCAATCAATCAATCAATTATTAAATTATTTGATATTTTGATTATAATTATTTTGTGATAAAATAAATGAATTCAGTAGAATACATTTTTCTCTATATCAGTACCACTTTAAGTTTGAAACTTTTGCACCTTGATTTTTATTTTTGATTAGGTTCACTTTTCGTTTACGGATTTTCACCGAAATGTATTAAATTTCATATAAAATTTATATATATGTATATACTATATTATGTAGTATGTAATACGGTACAAATACACGGCACTAGCACATTTTTCATTCAAGAAAATTCACTGTAATTTTAACGGGGTAAATACCGTACATTTTCACATGTGGTTTATCACTTTCCATTTATAGTTTATTTAACATTTGTTGGAAAATTAACTTCAGTTTTGCACTACTTTTCAAAGATTTGGCAAACAATTTTATTTTTTTTTTTGATTCACTTGAAGATCTAACTTTCGTTTTTTTGTGCTTCGTTTGAAAGTTAGCGTTTTAAATATTACCACAAATAACGTACCGTTTTTAGGATTTTATCAGTTTTTTTTCTTAGAAACTGCGAAACTTTTATCCCACCGCTGACACCAACTGTTGTGAGCCGAGCGGGGTTAAGGCTTTTTAATTAAACAACTTTAATTTTTATGTTCAATTTTGGTAAATTATTATTATTAATTCAGTTTTGTTAAATTTTATTTATTACAATGTTTGTTATTATGATTTTATAATTATTTATTATTTTTATTAATATTTTTATTAAACGACGGTCACAACAGTAATGACCATATTTTACATTTTTTATATTTCTCGAAATTTTGTTATATACAATTAAATACATAAATACATATTCAAAGATCATAAAAAGTTAAGTATATAATATCAACTTATTTTATACAGGGTTGTCTAACATTTTATATAAATAAGTTAAACCTAGTGTTCGTTACAATAGGAATGATGTCTCTAATTATAGGGGCATTTCTATACTATCAGCGATCCCTAAATTGTTCGAATCAATTGTTTGTGACCACATGTATTTCGGTCTGAAGTCATTTATAGTTGACGAACAACATGGGTTTGTCCGTGGAAGATCTACCGTGTCGAATTTAATGGAATTTTCAAAACGTGCCTTGGAGGTGATTGAGGCTAAGGCGCAACTTGACGTCATTTATACTGACTTTAGTAAGGCGTTTGACTCAATCAACCATGTTATTGTATTGGAAAAATTAAAATCTTTTGGCATTTCTAATAATTTGTTAAAATGGATTGAATCATACCTTACTGAACGCATACAGTTTGTAAAAATAAATGACAGATTTTCTAATCCGATAAAAGTGCATTCGGGAGTTCCACAGGGTTCCCATCTTGGACCCCTTATCTTCATTTTATTCTTCAACGATATCACCAAATGTGTCAAATTCGCTCGTTGTCTAATTTATGCTGATGATCTAAAAATATTTTCCCCTATAAATAATACGCAAGACTCATTTAATCTGCAGAAGGACATTGATGCAATTAGCCATTGGTGTGAAAATAATTTATTATTTTTGAATACCAAGAAATGTAAAATTATGTCATTTACCCGCTCATCGTCATATGTAATACATGCACAGAAAAAATAAATTTTGTTAAATTGATAAATTACTGGTTTTCAATTTTGTATAATTTTTTTTATATATTTGATAAAATTCGTAATGCTTGCAATAACTATTTGTATAAAAAGCAGTAGTCTTTAAATAAAGTTTTTTATTTGACAAATTAAATAAAAATGTGCAAAATATGATTTTCAAATTAGCCATTTTATACAACACGTAAGAACTGTATAAATTTGCTTTTATGTCTATAAAATTTACGTACTGGCTTGATAAATAGTTTATATTTTTTTTATATACTGTTACAATATATAAAATCATTGCTCCTAGAAAATTTTAATTTCAGTGACGTCATTTATATAATATCAGAATTCCAAATTTATTATGGTTCACACTTGAGGCTCACATGAGAAAATTTAAGAGTTATCGTTGTATGAATCCTACTTTAAAAATTTCATCGTTTTTTCTGTAGTTACAGAGAAAAATTTATAATTTTTTTCAAGACATTGCAAAACTGTTAAACACTCAATCATAAGATCAATTCTTAAAAAAAATTACCTGACAAAAAACCATCAGGTATGTTTAGCTATACTTTCTTCCGGGGATTAAAGGTACACAAATAACCCTTTAAAACCAAATTTGGCTGGCTTAAGAGACTCGGACTCAGTAAACAGATACAAAGTACATGCAAAAATTTATTTGGAAAACGCGAAACTTCTGCAAAGCAATTCGAAGATGGATCACTATTTCATCTTACAGTTTTGCTTTGATAGTCTTATAAGTACTTGTTTGTACGGGGTTCCAAATTACGGGTTAGAAAATAGATTTTTGTTTAGAATTAGTTAGGAGAAATTGAGTCAAAGTTAGCATTCACGCACGCTGATCGTTTTCATAAATTGTGTATAATTTAACCGTGCATTAAGGCAAATGAGTTCCTCCTTTTTTCATAAATTATACACCTCGTTTTCATTTTATTAAAATCGTTCATAAATTATAAAACCATTGGTATAAATATTAATAATCATAAGTCGAGTTATGAACTTGACTCAGGAATTTATGACTTACATGTTTTTATGTCATCGAGTTATGGCTTTCAAAAATATGTTATCATTTTCATACATTTTGTAAAAATCAGAAAACCGAAATATTGGCGTTTACAAAAGCACATTTATTCTAGTATTCAGTATCGAAATTTTATGCCGACAGGATGTCACTAACTAAGTTTGTGTTTTTTTATTAGTTATAATTATTATAAATTATAAAGTTTTTGAAAAATATTGTGTGATTCTATTAGTTTTTAAAGTGTTAAGTGAGAAATGTGTTAAGACAAAACCTTTTTTCTGATGCCAAAATGTGAAAAAATGGCTGGTTCTTCTAAACAAATGCAAAATTGAAGTTGTTGTCTTCGCCATATTGGAGGTTAAATATTCAGGTAAAATAAACATCGGTGATAATTTCGAGATATTTTAATCTATTCATTCAAATTATCACTTACAGATGGTGATGCAGATAAGTACCCGAGAATAATGAGGGTCATGTAAAATCTCTAATTAGAGCAACCCGATCCATTTGGTCAAAAATAGATTGGAGCATCTAGTGTATACCTGTACGATGCTTATCAACCCACTCAACACTCGAAAATGCAACAACCAACTGGTGAGTTTAATGGAAAATAATTATTAGTTTGCGATAATAGTTCAATCAATTCACTTTTCAGGTTTTTGGAAACTTGTGCCGGCAGAATTTTTCATTACAAGAGGTGCTCCTGGAAATCCAGCGTAAATTGTTGCAATTATCAACCAAAAATATTTCATTAATTTTAAAAGTTATGTTTGTTTGAAAAAAATCTAAGTTAAAAATAAAAAATAAAATTAAATAAAAAATAAATTCATAAAATTAAATACAAATTTTATATTTTCATTAAGATTGAGTTATCGAAAGAGATTTGTATGTTGACAATACATTTTTTATAAACTAGAAAACGAAAGATATAGTTTTCATGAAATCAGGTTATCGTATCAATAAGGAGTTTCTTTAAAATAATTAATTTTGCATCATAAGCAAACAGAATTATTATAGATTACTGAAACTGAACTTCAGTTTGAAAACATTAGTAACTTTCGCATAAATCGATTTATCAAAGTGATGAACCTCTAGTACTTATTTTAAAAAAATTATTTATCATATTCATAATTTTCTTATAAATACTATAAACTGTTCATACTTTCTACCACATTTGCTTTTCCCCTTAAACCAATGAAAAAAATTATCAATTTTGTCAATTTTACTTATGGGTTGCGTTTTTTATCAATAATACTAATATTTTATCAATTTTACTAAGTTATTTTTTTTCTGTGTGATTACTGTATTAATAATGATAAGTTATCAAGAATAACTGAAGTAAGAGATCTTGGGGTTATGTTTACACAAACCTTATCAGTGAATTGGCATATTGATTTGATAATTGCAAAGGCTTGTTCTATGTTAGGATTTCTTAAACGAATTATGAAAGAGTTTAATAACCCGAAAGCTTTGATCTCGCTATATCAATCTCTTGTCCGTTCACAACTTGCGTCATGTGTTTGGTGTCCAAGTTACAGTAATCATGTCAAGAGAATTGAGGCGGTTCAGAAATCATTCTTAATTTTCTATGCCTGGAAAACTATTGGGTTTGATAATCGTAGAATGTGCTGGGAGAATGTTTTAGGCCTCCCTCCATATACCGAGCGATGTAAATCTCTAAAACTCGAGCCACTTGATATTCGTCGGCAGCATGCTGGGGCTATTTTCATTTCCAATTTACTAAATGGCGAAATTGTAAGCCCGTATTTATTATTTAACCTTAACTTGTATGCCCCTGTGAGGAATCTACGTACTCGAACCCTTCTGAAATTAGATTTTCATAAAACTAATTATGGATGTGACGAACCTTTGAATTTAATGTCGAAGTTTTATAATCAATTAAGTATGTTTTGTGATTTTAATATGACGAAATCTGGAATCAGACTATCTTTAAAGGAAAACTATTTTAAATAATTTATTATAATAACCAGAATTATGTATTTCATTTGATATATTTTTTATTGCTAAAATTGTACTGTAATTTATATTACGAATTAATTCACTAAAATAAAAAAAAAAAAAAAAAAAAAGGATTAAGTGAAGTATTCTATAGTACTAATTTGTACCCATTTCCGATCAGAATTTAATTCAACAATTTCACATCTCAACTCGTAGAATAACTACAACTATATACGAAAGTATAGTAAAACACGGGCTATTCGCATTTTAGGCGATTTTAATACTCATATAAATACCATAAATACCGTATTAATACCGGACAAGTGGTGCAGTGGTTAAAGCTTCGGCACTTGGACCGGGAGGTGCTGGGTTCGAATCCCATCAGAGGCTAGATGCTAATAAATACAACTAAGACCCTCTGATGGAGTGCAGAATTCCGTGTTATGCGCCGACCCACCTTCCATGTCAATGTACAGGTTGACATGGAGCTTGCAATGTGCAGGTGGTATACTGTAGTTGTGTGAGTAGGTGAAGTAGGTGGGTTAATGATGTGGAGTGAATGAGTGGTTATCACAATGGGCCTAAAAATTGGCCTAAGTGTGCAGTAAGCAACCACTGAAACCTGAAACCTAATACTCATATAGGATTGGATCAATTGAATTTATCACATAAAAAAATATTAGGGCAAAATGTATATCATCAAGAAACTGGTGAACGTGGCGACATACTTATTGAATTTTCACTGCAGAATAGTTTCTCAATTTGTACCACTTTTGGTCGTTACTACTTGGAAAGGTCCTAAATCATCATCCCAATTAGTTCATATATAGTTAATATTTGGACGTGTAATCAAAGTACAGTCTGACTCACGGAAGCTAATTAGAATTGCATTGCATCCACATGAAGACTACGAAAGTCAGAATTTTCAAAATTTTGTCAAAACAGTATCAATCCAACGTAATAAAATTCCTGGTTAGAAATTTTTTCATATTAGATGGTACTCTCAATTTCCCAATGATAACAGTTGAAATAGTTTGGAGGGCACTAATTCTATAAAGGCTTCACCAGACCTAATTTTAATCAGACAAGTCACTATGACTAAGGGACAGAAAACACCAAACTTGTTTAAAAACTGCTTTGAGAAGGACACTCCGTAATCCTCATCTGATCAGAAATTGTCGATATAATGTTCAACAAGAATTTAGAATATCCAAAGCAGAAGAATGTAGAGAATTTT
This sequence comes from Nephrotoma guestfalica, assembly GCA_963691935.1. Lineage (NCBI taxonomy): Eukaryota > Metazoa > Arthropoda > Insecta > Diptera > Tipulidae > Nephrotoma > Nephrotoma guestfalica. The sequence continues at coordinate 204,577,332 of OY829913.1, read as the reverse complement.
CCCAAAATTTAAACGATGTAAATCCTTTTAGTCAACTCCGCCAAACCTACCAATTTATTCGTTCATTTAGACAAAATTCTAATAAGATGGCAAGTACATATATTCCTTTGTCAGGATGGGAGCAATTATTATCAACTACCTCGGGTTCCGCTGTTCCTCTAATAACTGAAAAAGACCATTGGCCATTAGGATTGCCTCCAACTCGGGAATAAATAGAAACCATCCTATTTCCCATTAGAAGAGGAACTGCTCCTGGTTTAGATCAAATTTCAATTGAGCTATTACAAGCTTTACCTGAAGAGGGAATGAAGATCTTTCTGTATGTTTTACAACTGGTTTGGCAATTAAACACCTCACCAAGTGAGTGGTTAGAAACGGTCTAATTTCCTTTACCAAAAAAACAACGACCCAATACCATCACAGATTATAGACGAATAACTCTTTCAGACACTGGGTATCGAGTAAATGCAAAAATCCTATTATCTAGTTTCGAAGAAATACACACTCAGATAGGATCATATCAGGCTGCATTTTAATATGCATATGCATAAGCCATATGCAAAAAATCTTATTTTTCCCACACGTGCGGAACACCAAACATTGAACGGAAATTATTGTGCGCATAAAGTTTCAAGGCCGGTTCACACAAATAGATAAAAACCCTGGAGTTTTTCGTTTTTATGTAATCAGCCAGTTGACGGACAGTAACCCAATGATTGCTCCTGCTTAAATTTACATAATTTTTTATATTTCTCTGTCCTAATTAAATACAACTGCCCAGTTCTAAAGGTTTCTGCCTTTGAAGTCATCGTACTGCATTGGTGGTGTCCAATAAATTTCGTATGTCTGCATTTTGGTGCCGATATATCCGCTGAATGTGTTTATTTGCATGTTTTTTTATTTCATCACTGACATATTCCATGTTTAAGTCCCTATGTACGTTATCATTTCTGATGTGTCATGGTGCGTTGACAATTAGTGTCTTCTTGGTACAACCCCAAAGTTGAATACCGTAGATCCATACTGATTTAAGCATTTGCCAGTATAATAGCAATAACATGCTCTTTCCATCTAAGCTTGCAATTGAGAGTCATACCAAGGTATTTGGCTGTATTTGCATTTGAAACCTGACATGAATTAAGTTCCACTGGAATCCAGTTAACTTTCTGGTTTGTGAACTTCAAGCGAACCGATTTTGCTTCGTTTAGGCTAATGCGTCATTTCTTTGTCCTGCTACTCACTGAGTTGGTTGCTTGTTGAAGTTTTGTTGTTGCTTCTGATATACTCTTTCCAGTCGCCAGAATAGCTGTATCATCTGCAAATGTTACTATGGTAGCAACCTTCTATATTTGGCATATCTCTGGTGTACATGATATACAATATGGGACCCAATACGCTACCTTGTGGTATGCTTACTGCTATTCTCTTGAGTTCAGAGTACTCTCCGTTATATTTTACACGGAAATGCCGATCTGCAATGTAAAATTTAAGAAATTGATAGAACTGCTTAATTTAAATTCAAGTCCTTGGTGTCAAAATTTATCGAAAGCTTGTGCTACATCTAAGAAGATACTGGAGCATATTTTCTTTTTCGCCCCTCAGCCTAGGGTACTCAGAGGGCTTCGGCTGTCTCTGTGTACACCTAGGTAACACCAAGGTAGCCGCGTCCTCGTCGCGGGGGGCGGGTGCTGCTTCGACAGTAGCAAAGTGCTACCGGGGACCAAATGCCAATGGTATAAATTGGCTAAAACAAACAATGAATACAACAAATACGGAATGTAATACCCCAGGTGGTACAGCAGCAGATATGCTGCCAAATCCACACTCTTCGGAGGCAGGCCCAACAGATTTTGGGGTGGGCCAATCATTGTTTAACCCATTTGGACGAAGTTCCAAATTATCAAGATCACCAAGATCTTCAACTGGAAATATATTTCAGTACGAGAAGGAAAATGCCGAACTCCGTGAACAACTAAGAGAAATAAAAGAATTTACCGCTAAATTGAAAGAAGAATTTACAATTTTAAAGAAAGAAAATGAAGAACTCAAAAAAGCAGTTGAAACACGTGCAGAACTTGGGACGACACCTAGCCCAACAGTCGATGATGGCATTAATTCATTCCATACGGATGAAGAAGAATTAGAAAGAGAAACAAATTGGATGTTTAACCGGAATAAAAGACCAAGTAAGAAAAGGAAAGCGCAACACTCACCAGAAATGGCGGAGACTTTACCATCAACTTCAAAACAGGTTGCCAGAAATCAGTTAATCATCAAGAAACAACTAGCTCTAGAACAACAACCAGCTAAACCGAAAGAAAAATCACCTCCACCAATAAATGTCGTCGGGATATCAAATTTCTCCACTATACAATCGATTATGAAATCGATTACGATAGCCGAGTACAAACTCGTATCTCTAAACAACGGCGTCTGGAAAATTAATGTTGTAGACTCTGAAACTTATAGAGCTTTGGCTACAAAGCTAAATTCCGAGGGGCATCAGTGGTTTACCTATGAGGATAAGAATGATCGCCCAATTAAAGTTATGGCTAGAGGTCTTCACCCAACCTGTGCAGAAGAGGAAATTATTGAGGATCTCAAGCAAAAGGGTTATCAAATAGAAAATGCCGTAAACATAATTAAGAAAGAAAAAATCGAAACTGAACAAGGAGTTCAAGTTAACAAAAGAGGGCTTCCACTATTTATGCTCACTTTTAATAACAAACAAAAAGTGGAAGATGTGTATAATATCAAGGCAATACTTAGCATGAGAGTTAAAATAGAGCCATTGAAAAAGAATAACGGATTAATACCGCAGTGCAAAAAATGTCAAGGTTTTAATCATACGCAGAAATATTGCCAAAGAGAAATTAGATGCGTGAAATGTGCCGGAAAGCATCATGCCCAGGTATGCCCGGTTAGTAAAAATATTGCTGCAAAATGTGTCAATTGCAATAAGTCACATCCCGCAAACTACCGGGGATGTGAAATAGCTAAGGAGCTACAACGAATAAGAAATAAAACGCGAAAACAAAGTCCAGGAGTATCGGTAAAAAATTATCAAACTTCCACCAAAGAGGAACCTAAACCTCATGCTAGTAAAACGGGAGAACCAAAACCAAAACTGTACTCGCAAGTAGTCATGACAAAACCAATTATTTCGGAGCACACTACTGAAGGTACAGCAGTGCTCCAAAAGATACTAAGAAGCATGGAAGCTCTTAACATTCGTCTAGCTAAACAAGAGAAATGCCTTCAAGCTCTAAGCAACAGGTTAGATAACCAAGACTCTCTAAATGAAATGAAATCCATGCTCTATTAAAATGATGCAAACAACAACAAATAAAACATTAAGAATAGTAACCTGGAATGCAAATGGGCTAATGCAACATATTCCAGAATGCTTAGTATCGGAAACCCATTTTACTTCAACTTCATATCTTAAAATATATGGATACAATTGCTACCACGCCATTCATCCAGCAGGAAGGGCAAGGGGAGGATCGTCGGTGGTTATAAAAGAAAACATCAAACACTTTATAGATCTTAAAATTGAAGAGGAATTTATGCAAGTAGTCACCTTAAAAGTATTTATAAATAACAACAAAGAATATAGTGTATCGTCAATATATTGCCCCCCAAGATATAATTTAATTAAACAAGACTATTGCACGTTATTTAAATCACTTGGATCAAGTTTCATAATCGGAGGTGATTTTAATGCAAAAAACACCTACTGGGGATCAAGAGTAACCTCTAAAAAAGGAAGAAAGCTGTTTGCAGCAGGAAGACTATGCAATTGCGATTTTCATTCTGGAGATCAACCAACTTATTGGCCTATGAATAGAAACAAAATACCCGATATCATTGACTTCTTTATCACCAAAGGTATAGACGAAAACTACATATACCTAGAAAGCAGCGAGGGGATTATGTCGGATCATACGCCTGTTATTATGACAATCAGTGCAACGATTGTTAAAAAAAACTAGTCCACCTTCGCTAACGAACAAAAAAACCTGCTGGGAGAAATTCCAGAAACTTATTGAGGATAATATTGATCTTCAGGTGCCAATTAAAAACCCGATAGAGCTAGAAGAAGAACTAGAACAACTCAACAACAGTATACAAGAAGCGGCGTGGAGTAGTACCCCCTCAAGTTCAAAGGAAATGCGCCGAAATGCTACTTATCCTCTAGAAGTTAGGGAACTGGTTGCAGCAAAACGACAAGCAAGAAAGGCCTGGCAAAGAAGTCGAGCGCCAGAATATAAAACAACTCTTAATTTTTTATCCAATAAACTAAAGTTGCTAATTAAAGAAATCAAAAACGAATCCATTAATAAATACTTGAGTGGCCTTACTGGGGAAAAAGATACCGAGTACTCCCTTTGGAAAGCGACAAAAAGTTTAAAACGACCTAAACTACAAATTCCACCAGTAAAAAATGAAGATGGTACATGGGCTATAAGTGCAAAGCAAAAAGCTTCGTTGTTTGCAACCCACCTCGAGAACACGTTTCAGCCACTACCTAGACAAACTGCAGAGGAAAACATACCACCAGTATATAAAATGGATAACTGAAATATATCTCCTGTCACACTACAAGAATTAAAAGAGGAAATCAATCTCAACCTAAACACAAAGAAATCTCCAGGATATGACTTAATTACAGGACAAATAGTAAAAGCTCTTCCTGAAAAAGGTCTGCGTAAACTACTCCAAATAATTAATGCAGTGTTCAGACTTAAACACGTTCCAAGTCAATGGAAAGTAGCAGAAGTAATTATGATACCTAAACCAAACAAACCACTTAATGACAAAAATTCGTATAGGCCGATTTCCTTACTCCCAATAATTTCAAAATTATTCGAGAAACTACTCCTAAAGAGGCTAAAACCAATAATAGCAGAAAGAAATCTTGTTCCTCCACATCAATTTGGCTTCAGAGAAAATCATTCAACAATAGAACAAGTACACCGAATTACAAACATAATTGAAGACGTACTTGAAAAAAAGAAAGTATGTTCAAGCGTCTTCTTGGATGTAGCACAGGCCTTTGACAGAGTATGGCATAAAGGTTTGGAATATAAATTACAAAGAGACTTACCAAAGCAGTTTTATGAAATTCTAAAATCTTACATATCTAACCGACACTTTCGAGTTAAATTAGATGGCGAATACTCAGAAATAAAGAAAATATCAGCAGGGGTACCACAAGGTAGCGTTCTGGGACCAACTTTATATGTTCTATACACCTCGGACCTGCCAACGATAGAGGATACTAACATAGCGATGTTTGCGGATGATACGGCCATCTTAGCAGTTGCTAATTGCATAGAAGAATCTACAAGCAAATTGCAAAGAGCTACTAATATTGTCAGTACCTGGACCAAGAGATGGCGAATAAAACTTAATGAAACAAAATCTGTTCACGTAAACTTTACCAACAAGAAGGTCAACTGGATACCAGTAGAACTGAACTCCCAGCAAATTCCCTATGCAAATACCGCAAAATATCTAGGCATGACTATAGACGCGAAACTAAAATGGAAAGAGCATGTGAAAAAGAAAAAAGAAGAGTTAAACATCAAATACAGAAAGATGGATTGGCTCTTAGGAAGAAATTCTGAGCTAACTCTACATAATAAATTGCTACTATACCGGCAAATCCTAAAACCTGTGTGGACTTACGGTATTCAGCTCTGGGGCTGTACAAAGAAAACCAATGTCAATATCATCCAGTCATTCCAAAGCAAAGTCCTTCGTGGAATAGTTAATGCACCGTGGTACATAAGAAATGACAACCTCCATAGAGATCTGAAGATGGATTTCGTTAGTGAAGAAATAAGCAAACACGCGAGAAAACACATGCAACGTATTAGTCTACACCAAAATGCTGAGATACGTCGTATGTTGGATGATTCAAACCTAGTAAGACGGCTGCGAAGGAAGAAACCGCATGATCTACTAGATCCAATCAGGATCGACTAAAAATATAATAAAATTGTAAAGGGGACTAGCCAAAGGGCTACAACCCTCCAAACAAGAATATAAATTATGAAAGATAAATTACTAGATGATTTATAAATCAGTTGTAATAAATAAATATATAAAAAAAAAAAAAAAAAAAAAAAAATATTTTCTTTTTCTCAAGTGCATCTTCTATTATGTCCGTTATTTTGAGAATTTGTCTATCGTAGAGTGATTTTCCCTAAATCCAAATTGGTGTGAATTAAATTTCGTTCTTCTGTTAATGGCTTGATCCTCTTCAGCAGTAATTTTCCTTATAATTTTGAAATGACAGGAAGTAGTGAAATCGGCCTTACGACTTTTTTGTCTTTTGCTGGTTTGCTTGGTTTAGGGACATATTTTAGTCTGAATTCAGCATTTATTATTTGAATCAATTTTCGTAATTCCTTCTCGGGAATGGCTTTTACGACTTGGCCAGTAATTAAATCATAACCTGGAGCTTTTTTTGCATTTAAATCGTGCTTGATGTTGTTTGGCTTATAGGGTGAATTTATGTTTTTGTTAGTTGGGAATTATTATAAATTGGGTTATAGGCAACACTGTATGAATAAATATGCCTTCACTTCCGCGTTACTCATAACAAGAGATAGCCGTGTTTTATTTTCCACATACGAAAAATCTGTTTTCAACAGGTTATGGTCCAAGGTTTTTGGCAGTTGTTTTTTATTGTGGAATCAAGTAAAAATCCTTGTAAATTGAGTGATGAAGTAATTAAAGTAAAAGCTTGTTAGTAAAAATTCGAAAACTAGAAAAAGTGATGGCGTCGAATAGTGTTCCAGTAAATTAATGGGACGTGAAAATTATAATGAATGGGAATTTGCCATGAAATCATATCTTGAGCATGAAGATCTGTGGTGTTGTATCGAAAATAAAGACCAGACAGTAGATGAAATAAAGAAGGCCAAGCGGGAAATACAAGCAAAATCAAAAATCATCATGTGCGTGCATTCCAGTATTTAGGTTCATATTCGGAGTTTAAAAACTTCAAAGGAAGTGTGGGAAAAATTAAGGAAAGTATTCCTGTACGTAAAGTCAAAATTACTCATTAGTGAGTACGGTGATACCAAAAGTTCGGTGAATACAGCGTTTATTTCAAAAGGAAATAGAAAGCGGTTTAAACCAAAACGCTACAACTGTAATCAGATCGGTCATTTCGCAAACAAATGCAAGTTTCCGCCCAAAAAAAAGGAGACGGAGGATAAACAGGCTTTGCTCTCAATTTTTGCGGTAAATGAAACAAAAATTCATGATGCATGGTATATCGATTTCGGCGCATCATCGCATATGACAAATAATATGCAAATTATTACAAATTGTTCCCGATTGGCAACACCTAAAGAAGTTATCATGACTAACAACGAAAAGGTGCCAGTCAACTGCAAGGACACGAGTAATCTGGACATCGTAGTTGACAGTAATAAACAACTGTCACAGCAGACGTAATGTATGTGCCTGAATTATCAACGAACTTAGTGTAGAATTTTTGACAAGCGTAATCAGTAGTAATCAGCGTAATTGCGACAGCAACTCTAGAAATGGATATGTACCAACTCGATTTGGATAAAAGTGCGTGTTGTTCATTCGGGTCCAGTTGTCAAGGACAATTTTGAATTGTGGCATCGCCGGCGTGGACATATGAGCGTCCAATATATGAAAGAGTTGCAAAAATCATCGGGAATGGACATTGTTGAACCAAGTGACAAAAATGAAATTAGTGTCGTTTGCTGTAAAGGAAAGCAGCCAAAATCACAGTACGGAAAATCGACCTCATCATCGAATCATAAATTAGAATTGGTTCTTGCAGATTTGTGCGGACCCATGGAAGAGAAATCGATTAATAGATCGCGTTATTTTTTCTCCTTGGTTGACGATTATTCGCACAGACGCTCGTTTACTTCTTAAAATCCAAAGATGTGTGGAGAAAAACTAAAAATGTTGCGGACAGGCAACGGTGGAGAGTTTTGTAAGAAAGAACTCCTGAATTTTCTTCAGAGTTCGGGGATTCAGCATCAGACGACAATTCCATATAACCCACAGTAGAACGGATAGTGTGAACGCATGAATCGAACAATTGTCGAAAAAACGAGGTGTCTTCTGATTGATTCTGGGTTATCGTAACGTTTTTGGGCCGAAGCGGTGAACACGGCTGTATATTTAATCGACCGATCACCGACAAAGGTGTTATCAGGACGGACACCAGAGGCGGTTTGGACTGGAAGACAACCAGATTTGTTGAACTTGAGGGTTTTTGGATCAAAGACTATGGTACATGTGCCAAAACAAAATCGAAAAAAACCTCGATCCAACAGCACAACAATGCAGAATGGTTGGCTATTGTGAAAATCGAAAAGGGTGTCGTGAGCCCGTGATTCTATTTTTGATGTGTCCTGAGAATTGATAGCGATTATTGTCCAGATATTGCAGAAACTAATGATAGTGGAAATCGGCGTTCAAAAAGGACACCGAAATTAAACAGAAAAAATGATTTCGTTTGTTCGTCAATTGAGTTATCGACGAATGATCCGCTTAGTGTTGAAGATGGAAGATGGATATGAAGCGATTATGGCAAACGAAACATGGACTCTGTGTAATCTACCGAGTAACAGCAAAGCAGTCAAGTCAAAATAGGTGTTTAAAACCAAATTAAAACTAGATGGTTCAGTTCAATACAAAGCACGGAACGTTGTAAAGGGTTGTTCCCAGTGTGAAGGTCTAGATTATAAGGAAACGTATGCACCAGTAGTAAAGTATAGTTCAATTCACAATCTGTTGGCACTAGCTGTTCAATACGATATGAATGTTGAGCAGATGGATGCCGTGTCTGCGTTCCTTCAAGGTGAGTTGAGGGAAACTGTGTATATGTTGCAACCAGAAAGTTGGACAAGGCGTTGGTAGAGATCGGCATGACACGATCTAATAAAGCTGATAGGTTTATCTATTATAAAATCAACGGAAATTCAAAGTTGTTTGTTGCGGTATACGTAGATGATTTTTTGATTTGAAGTACCAACAAAGCACAGAGCACGGGTTTGAAAGACAAACTGTCTAAACGTTTTCAAATGAAAGATATAGGAGAAGCCTAAAGCATTTTGGGATTCCGAATTACGAAGGATCGAGAAACGGGTGTTTTATTGCTGGATCAACAGGATTACATTACCAACATTTTGGAAATATTCAACATGCCTCAATCTAACCCTTTTGTGACGCCAATCGATATAAATATTAAGCTAGACAAAAGTATGACACCAACCAGCAAAGCCGAAATTGGGGAAATGCGGAAAATTTCATTTCAAGAAGCGGTAGGCAGCCTTCTGTATGTAGCACAAGGTACGCGACCTGATATTGCCTACGCAGTAAATTTGGTGAGTCGTTTTTCAAATAATCCCGGAAAGCAGCATTGGGTTGCAGTGAAACGGATCTTCCCGTTACTTGAAAGACACAGTAGGTGCGAAGCTGGAATATCGGAGATCGGAATTAGAAAACATTACTGGTTTTAGTGATGCAGCCTGGGAGAGTGATCTTGATGCAAGAAAATCCATCACTGGTTATTTTTTTCTCAAAGACAGAGGAGCAATAACATGGTCATCACGCAAGCAATAAACCGTTGCACTTTCTTCAACTGAAGCCGAATATATGGCTGTCTCGGCAGCCTGTCAAGAAGCATTATGGCTTCGTGGAATTAATGGACGTGGAACTCAGCAGACGAAACGCAATTATTTTCCACATACCACAAATCTGTTTTCAACAGGTGCCATCTTTCAATTCCCCTATGTTACAGATCGTATATTATGGTCATCAATTTTGCTAATTGTTGTTTTGTTTTCATCTAAATTTGGCTAGGTAACGGTTGGATTCTTCCAAGTGAGCCGCAAATTAAGTAGCTTTTTGCTTGTCACTTTTGGCCCAGATTCCTCCTTCATTTTTAATAGGCGGCACGTACATTTTTGTTCTTTTTAATCTTTTTGTTGCTTTCCAAAGAGAGTAATCAGTGTCCTTATGTTCGGTGAAATCACTTAAGTAATTGTTAATAGTTTCGTTCTTAGTTTCTTTTATAAATTGTTTCAGTTTATTGCACAGATAGTTGAGGATTTTTTGTTTTCCGAGGCGCGTGTCTTTTGCCAGATATTTGGTGCCTTACGTTTCGCTCTCTCGTACCTCCAGTTCGTCTCCTAATTGTATCGATGCTTTAATTGGCACTTGAAGGATTAGTTTAGGCAAGTTATCGTTATTAATTATCATTGTGCTGAGTGTCATGATAACAGGTGAATGGTCAGAATATATCCCCTCGCTATTTTCGAGACACATGTAGACCTCGAAAATCCCTTTCGTTACATAGAAATCAATGCGATGTGGTATTTTATTTCTAACAGCAGGCAAATATGTTAGTTTACCTCCAGAATGGAACTCGCAGTTGTTTACCCACCCTGCTTCGAAAAGCTTTTTTCCTTTGCGGGTTGTAAGTCTTGATCCCCAATAGGTATTTTTGCATTAAAGACACCACCAATAATAAAATTGGATTCTAGTGATCTAAAGAGTCTGCTATAATATTCTTTGTTTAGATTATAGCGTGGAGGGCAGTAGAGAGAGGAAATTCTGTGGTTTGTCGTTTTAACTTGCATACTTTCTTCTTCGATACCAGGTTCTGCATAGTGTTTGACATTCTTCACTATTATTGATGATCCTGCCCTCGCTTTTCCTCCTGGGTTCATATAGTCACGTATTTTAGTAAATAATGTTTTTGCCAAATGGCTTTCCGATATAAGACATATATCTATTTTTCGTAAATTTAGAAAAATGTCTAACTCTGGAATATGCTGCGCTAGTCCATTTGCGTTCCATGTGTTCCCAGTTCGAAGTTTCTTGCCCTTTTAGACGCTTATATAAAGCTTCTAGACCACGTTCTTGCTTTGTTAGCCTAGCATTTATGGCTTCTATGCTTCTACATATCCTTTCAAGAGGATCAACAGTAATAGCATTAGATGACTGTTGAACAATTTGCGAGTAGGTTTCCGCCCTGTATCTATAACTGGTGGATTTGGTCCTCTTGGGTTTTACTTGTTTTGTTTCTGATGTATCGGAATCTGATATATTAATTTTTCACATGTTATTGTTTAGTACTCCGTACTCCTTAGTGGTCATTGATTTTATTATATTTAGTTTGTATACTAGCAAATTCTGTTACGCCGAAGACATTAATTGGCGGAGGAGCCTTTTCTTTCGATGCAACCTTTTGTCGTTGATTTTCTTGCTGTTGTTTTTGTTGCTGATGTGTTGGACTAGTTTTAGTAATACCAGTTACAGTAGCTTGCGATTGTTCTCTAACTTCAGACGAGAATTCTGCTCTTCGTTTTTTGGTAGGTCTTTTTTTACTTTTCAGTACCCAATCTGTTTCTCTTGCGAGTTCCTATTCATCAGTAAGGAACTCGGTGTTACAACTGGTGTAAGTACTTTCAATTTCAATTTCTTTGGGCTTCTTTAGTTCTTCATTTTCCTTTGTTAGTTTGTCAACTTCGCTTCAGCGTTTTCATTTTTCAGCTGATTTGCTGAGTTAATTTGTCTAGTTTGTGATCTTGACAACTTTGAGCTACTTAGAATCCATTCAGCCAGCCTCGTTAGAGGGTGGATTAGCCAACTGGGTAGTACCAACTAGGTACCATCTGGGCTATTTTATCCTTTTTCCGATGTATTCATTGCTTTAATTGGTCAGGTTATACCTCCCAACACTAGTTCCCTGGCGGAACTTAGCCACTGCAAGCAGTGCCCATTTCTCGCGACGTGGACGCACAAGAATTTCTCAGGTGCACACAGTTACAGCCGAAGCCCCCTGTGCACCCACTGCCGAGGGATAATTTTAGTCTAATTAAGGTTTTGGATAAAACATAAAAAATAATTAAAAATATGTCAGCGCCACATCCGGACGCTACATCTTTTCAGTAAATATTTGTGTTTATGGTAACTGTTCGCATTATTCGAACTATGGTACAACTATAACAAATAATATAACATGCACCAAAAGGCACTAACGGGACAAGTTTTTATTTAACAAAAGTGACCACAGGATCAAATCGAATGAAATAACAAAATCACCGAAAATTGGTTATTGATATATCTGCATCTTTATTTAAATAAAAATCAACAATAAATCTAAGCGATCGATACTCTAATATTGAGTATTTCCTCCCACGAGCTCTGATCATATCTAGCCAAAAAGAAGCCTACTGTGCATCAGGTTTGCAATGTACGCTGACTGAAGATCATCTACGGTTTCTGGAACGACTTCCCTTTGTCTTAAACGATGCCCTAGACTATCCTACACCTGCAAACAATTCGATCAATTCCCATCTCATCCAAATAATTATTGACAACGTTTGCAACGTGGAGTCTAGCGTTGTCATGCATTAATAATTCGAGTGTCCGGAATTTTTTGACGAACAGTGTAATGTAATTGCATTATGTAATTTGGAGAATAGATTGTTAAGGTATGCCGTAGTAAGACAGTTCCAGGTGACTGAAATAAGCACTGCTGGAACTAGCAAATATGATGATAATCGGGCACGGTTACATCAACTGGTGATAGCATCTAGATGTTCTATAGAAGCGCTTTATGATAGCCATTTATCATGTCACTTAGGTTGAATTGTGGTTAAAACGAGATCAACATTACTGCGTAATGGAATCCATATTGTTGTAATTGCCATTTTGCTACATTGACACTTTGTTGGTAAATCGAGCCATATTGCATTTCGCTTACATTTGTATTGTAGTCATGCAATGGTAGTTGTATGTCGTAGAGATATTCTCTTTAATGTACATAAAACTTTTTTTAAATTATATTTACTGATTTACAAAACCAAAGTTTCGAGTGTTTAGCTCTTTGGCGAGTCCCCTTTACAGCCTTTTCATTTTAGCCGATCCAGATTGCATCTAGTAGATCAAGTGCTTTAATCCACCACGGCCGTCTCACTGGGGTTGTATCCTGATTATTTTTTCACTAACAAAATCCGTCTTCAGATTTCTTTGGAGGTTATCATTTCTTATATACCACGGGGCATTAACTATTTCACGTAGGACTTTGTTTTGGAAAGATTGGATAATATTGACTTTCGTTTTCTTTGTACAGCCCCGAGCTCAGTTTCGCAAGTTCAGGCAGGTTTTAGAATTTGCCATTTGAATTGATATAGTAGCTAAGAGAAAACTCAGCTTTCTATATTTAATGTTTAACTCACCTTTTTTCTTTTTGACGTGCTCTTTCCACTTTCCATTTAAGTTTCACGTTTAGTCATGTATAAATATTTTGCCGCCTTTGCATAGGGAATTTGCTGAGAGTTCAGTTCTACTGGTATCCATAGTTGACCTTTTTGATGGTGAATTTTACAGGAACAGATTCCAGGCTCCAGGTTTCCGTTCATCCAGGTACTGACATAATTAGTAGCTTTTTGCAATTTGCTTGTGTATTCCTCTATGCTACGTTAGTCCGTTGCTATGTTAGACTCCTCTATCGTTGGCAGTTCCGAGGTATATAGAACATATAAAGTTGGTCTCAGAACGCTACCTTATGGTACTCCCCTGCTGATATTTTCTCTATTTCTGAGTATTCACCATCTAATTTAACACGATAGTGTCGGTTAGCAAGATTTTTGTATTTCATAAAACTGCTTTGGTAAGTCTCTTTATAATTTAAATTCCCAGCCTTTATGTCATACTCTATCAAAGGCCAAATGCTACATCCAAGAAGATCCTTGAACATACTTTCTTATTTTCAAGTACATCTTCATGTTTGTAATTCGATGTACTTGTTCTATTGGTGAATGGTTTTCTCTAAAACCAAATTTACGTGGAGGAATAAGATTCCTGTTTATATTATTGGTTTGAGTCTCTTTAGGAGTAGTTTCTCGAATATTTTTGAAATTTTTGGAAGTTAGCAATTCTGTATATACGAATTTGATGATGATGATTACTTCTGCGAGACTCCATTGGTTTGGAACTTGTTTAAGTCTAAATACTGCGAGTTAATTATTTGGAGGAGTTTACGTAGTCCTTGTTTAGGAAGGGCTTTTACTATTTGTCCTGTAATTAAGTCATATCCTATGGAGATTTCTTTGCATTTAGGTTAAGATTGATTTCTTCTTTTAATTCTTGTAATGTGACATTACATTACATTACATGTTGACAAAACATTACATGATTTCCTCCTTTGTTTGTATAGGTAGAGGCTGGAATGTGTTCTAGAGGTGGATTACAAACAACGAAGCTATTTTCTTTGCTATAGCCCATGTTCCTTCTTCATTTGAAGTTTAAGTCGTTTTAAACTTTTCAGAGGGAATACTCCGTATCTTTTCCCCAGTAAAGCCACTTAGGTATTTATTAACGGACTGTTCTTGATTTCTTTAATTAGCAACTTTAGTTTATAGTACAGAAAATTTAGAGTTAGTAACTTCTATTTCTTCTTCTAGGTGTATCGGATTTTTAATTGACACCTAAAGATTCGTATTGTCCTCAACTAGTTTCTTAAAGTTCTCCCAGCAGGTTTTGTTATTAGTTAGCCAAGGTGGACTAGTTTTCAACAATCGTTGCACTAAATCTCTTAATAACAGGCGTGTGATCCGACATAATCCCCTCTCCTCATTCTAGGTGTATGCAGTTTTGAACTCGTAATTGCATAGTCGTCCTACTGTAAACAGCTCTTTTCCTTTTTAGAGGTTACTCTTGGCCCTACCTACTGAGTATTTTTTGCATTAAAATCACTTTATAAAACTTGATCCAAGTGTTTTAAATCATGTGTAACAGCCCTCCTTAATTATAGGTTATATCTTGGGGGTTGTTGCCATTTACGAAGATGGATTGATAAGTCATTAAAATAAAATAGTAAACATATTTTTTTAAAGTAAAATTCACTTTATTTTTCAACGTAGCCTCCTTTTAGCTCGATACACGTATTCGAACATTTTCTCAATTTCATTAAACCTTGCCAACTAGATCAGGTGAATATGGTGGATGGAGAAGCAATTCAAAGACCAATTCCTCCAGTTTTTGCTGTATTTGCCATAATGAATGTGATAGTGCAATGCTGGAAGATCACATTTTCTTCTTCAAATGTGGCCATTTTTCCTTATTTATTTCATTCCAAGTGCTTAGTAATAATGCTTAATATTCACCTGTGATGGTTTTACTCTCCTCAAGATAGTCGTGAACATTATGTCTTGTGTACTGCAAAGGATAGAGGTCATAACCTTACCAGCCGATGCCACCGAACCAGCTTCTACCCAGTTTTTACTGTTGTTTTGATTTTGGCACATAGTGAGGGAGAATTAAAGTTATAGTTAGATATACGAGTAGTTCTACTCAACATGGTCAAGTTGTAAAATTTGTGATGAATTCTAAAGTTTGACAATCGGTTCCAAAATAGTAGATTCAAATTAAACAAAAAAATCAGAATATGGTACGTAATTAAATTAAATCAAAATCCGACCCTAAAATCCGAATTTAGTTGATTAAAAAACATCCGATTTACATCGGATACACAATCCAAAATCGAAACTTAATGCACTTGCCAAGATAAATTTCACTCGGCCAGATTACAGAATTCACATTATAACAATTAGTTGTTATTATCGCATTCATTATGCACAGCCATATTCCAGATCTTCATTCGGAATTCACGTTCGTTATATTGGAGACCTACACTCAAAATTTTTGACAAAAATTTTAATTTTTTTTACACACACCAAAACTCCAGGGCAGGATCATCAACTGGCCAGGCTGGGGGCCAATATCTGGATACCTGGCGCTTTCCGGATCAAATAGCCTTATCTGGTTATTTTAACTTTGCTAGTCATTCAAAAATCACTACTATGGACAATGGCATGATTAAACCTGATCCAGATGTGTTCTACTACCAAACGAGGAGGAGGGCTTTGAGAACTCTAACAAAGCTCAACCAGATTCCAATAGAGAGAGGAATCGCTAAGAAGACCTGCTTATAAGTAACAGCCATTAAGCCGTTAATTAAGGTATCCAAGGAGCACATAGTGGGAGCAGTAATCAACAGACCTCAGAAAGACGATAGCAAAGTGCACAAAACTTGGTGTAAGTTGGAAAAGGCTCTAGCCTCCACCTACCTGAGAATTATTAGGAAGAACCAGTGTCAACTCAGTCTACTTGCTATGTGGCCCTCTCTAGCAAGGAAACTGTAGAGCGAGGCTATTTCCTACAAACCCAGAGTACGATTTGGATCCCAGAGAAGCATATTAATCCAAAGGAGATACTGCAAATTTGCATATGAGCAGTCAGACCCCCAATAGCAAAATTGTGGTAAAGAGTAGTGCCTGTTGCGCTGGTAGTTAACTGATGGCATGTGAGCTATGAGTTTAGTTGATAGTGGCCCGATCGTTACTCAGAATTATAGTCAGTCTGTCGGAAAGTAATGGCCGGATGGAAACACTCTCGACCGGTAATGAGGTCACTTAACAGACTGCAAAAAGATGACTTCGCAGTCGAAGGTTCTGATGTATCTATGGTCTGTGGTGGGGGTGGACGAGTCAACATAACTGCTTATGTGTTTGCAGTTCAACATAATAATTGCAGACAAGATTAATACAGGGTGGCTGAGACCAAATGTTACTGACTTCACTCTGCTGTCATTTGTGTAGTTGTATTATGTTCATCCTAGAAGGAGGTCCAGTCGGTGGGTATCAATACTTGGAAGTAGGACCCTACTCTATATACTTTTACATGCAAGGAACATAGTCAAGATTCGTTCTACCTAGTTGCTACAAAAGTACAGAAACGCTTAAATGCAACGGTTAGCATTGAGAAGGATCGTCAACATCTCTGGTTCTTATCAGTTTCATAAGAGGAAAACTAGGGTCTTTATTTCATTTTTAGTATGAACAGGGATTGATTTCTGGTTATAGCTATCTTCAATTATGAAGAGATTACAAAACCTACCAATAAATCTACCTTTAGAAACAGCAGGAAGCCCTCCCAAACCTATACAGAAGCTAGATGATGCTTATACCAAAAGCAAATGTAGGTGCGCGCCATCTTAGTGGTCGAAATAACTCTAAATTATCCGTCAAAAATGAAAGAAGCTGTTCAGAAAAAGAAGAAGAAGAAAACAACCAGAACGTACAAATTCAAACTTAGAAATGTCAGAAGCAACGCATTTAAGGTATGTTGTGATCAAATAAGGAGGAGTTTTGAAGGATATCTAGCAATGGTCATTAAACATCTTAAGCTTTTAAAGTCGGCAGGACCTGATGGTATTATTCAAGTGGATACCCAACAGAACACGGACTGGCATTACCAACCCCAAAGACGTTAGACTTATAAGCTTATCCTAGTTTCTCCTAAAAAATTTGAAAAAAAGCTGCCGAAATCGCAACATGCGTATTGTAAGCGAAAATCAGTGAAAACTGCCTTGCTATCCTTTATTTGCCCTGTTGAGAAATCGCTTGAATATAAGAACTTTTTCATGATAACCTTTCTAGATACAGAAAGGGTATACTTCAACATCGTCAGACCGTCAAATCACACGGATATATTAGATGCTGAAAATCGGGATCGTTATGGCTAATTTGGATGTGAGAGATTTTTAAATAGCACACCTCAAGTTGAGGTGTTATCCTTCCTTCTTTGGATCTTAGTCACAATGATCACACCGCGTACAATGGCTCTATACTTCAACCATTAGACCCATTATATTATATGGGGTTACTGTTTGGTGGGCTCTCAATGATCTGACAAATCTTAAATCTTTAACGGAAATGTATCGAATAACTACTTTGTACATCAGTGTCGTACTCAGAAGCACGCCCACTTAAGTACTGGAGATGATGTTTGCTCTTTGATGGCACAGGTAAACAAACTGCATCGAGCTCAGCTATAAGGTTCAACTTCATCTCCAAGTGAACCTGCAGACACAGGACACTCGTCTATTTTAAGTAACAGAGATATTCCGACCATACGTGTTAACTTCTTCACGGATGGTTGAAATGGCAAGTTCTGTTATGCATTGAACTCAAGCCCTCCCCCCATCTCCTCGAGAGAGAGAATATTCGCATCAGGCTCCGATTAAATCGCTAAAATCAATCTGTTTGCGTAGAAATGCTCTTCTGCTCTTCTTCTCCCATCAATGAGTGCAAGGCCATTTTAATATTACGATGAATATAAGAACAAATAAGGTCGCTCGTCGTGGGTGCTTCAATGGCCAGATGTTGAAATATGGATAGACGTTTTCAAGCAGACCGTGACGCGCTTCTTGTAGCAATGAAAATCGAACTGGAAAACTTTTTAAATTACTTTTGTCAAAGCTTCGTGTACCCGCCTAACAGCAACGGCATATATTCTAACTTTGATCTGGTAGATTTTTGATGTAGGAGCGAAAAAGATACTGAACATGTCAAAGGTCCGAAATCGGATACCGAAAGTCCTCAAACACGACATTACTCAATTACCCATTGATTGCCCGATTGCCTTCTCCAAGAGATAAGCACCCCGAATCACTCTTCACTGAATTAAAGTTAAACTGCGAACAGGGATCCCGACCTAATCTTTTCCCCATGGTGAACGTTTCACCGTCAGCATTTTTCCGCAGCGTCAATTGGATTTCCTCACCTCTTTTACAAAAAAATATGAACTCATTACCCTACAGTAACATAATTTTATCACTCCAATGTTCCTTGACTCCTGTAAAGTAAACTGGTCGCACACTTATAGGTCGCTGATTGTTCGACGGGACTCTCTAACATGGCTTCCGGCATATTTCTACAATTGATAGACACTATGACAGGCCGCATCGATGCAATACTCAATCATTGCTTAACTGGATCACAACCATGTTTTGCTTTTGACAGTATCAACGCGATGCCAGTCACTTTGCCGATATACTAAACAGGTATTTCATGAAATATCGTTCGTAGCTACATTCCATTACAACTGCTGAACGAACTACAAATGAGCATTCTTGCCGCCCGCATAAAACTGCTCGTTCACCGATTCCTAGTGAACCACTCACAAATTCAATAAGAGTATACGGACCCAACTGACAACAGTTGATGCTACCTACCAAAAGGTACAGCACGTCAAATTATCTGTGAAACTATCGTTTACGACAATGGTTCACAATTTGCTTCTGCCGAGTTGACGAGGTTCCAATCCATGTTTACGACTAGTCTGGACCCGCAAGGCGCACTACGATCCAGATACCATAAAATCTTTCAAAATTTGTCCATACCGATGCAAATACTCAGACGTCTCGCCGACTGCGAATGCGTCTCGCCGATTAACGACGAAAGCCTAAAGCGCTACTGAAGAAAATTAACATCGGAAGTCTAGTCACCACAACTCCGTGAACAATTTGTTATTTTTTATTTTAGTTCGCGATTTCTGATTGTCTGGATTATGGATGGTTGTGCAACATATATAAGGTTCCATTCGGGACAATATCAGCCGGAACCAAAAAAAACGCCATCCGGACTGGAAACTAATGAAATGGGAACCTTCTGGAACGTTGCACATAATGAGCATAATCCATTCTAGGTCATTGTGAAATATTCGACCAATACAATGACAGCCAGAACATAAAAGCCAACCGGAAACACGGTTTTACCAGCCGGAAATATTTAGCACTCGGCGGAATCATAGCAACGCCGGCCTGAACCACAATGAAGTCAGGCAGAAGAAGCAAGCACCAGCATGATTAGACGATTTTGAAACTAACTTCTGAAACTGGAAAACTTAAACGATTTCCATACCAAATCGGTCGTAACCATCAACACCTAAAGATAGCAGGTTCTATAAGATTGGGGCATACTAGAGACTGTCAAAGCAAATTTGAAGGTTCAAAGAGCCGTTTATGCAATTGCCGAATGTTCATCATAAGAGGTTAGTCTAGATAAAATCTAAACCAAAATTTAGAACAGGCTAAAATCTAGTATAAACGAAACTTCATTGATCAACCTTGAAGTTAGAGAATAGATTTTAATTCACCGTCAGCCGCTATACAAAACTCGAACTGATATGAAATAGTACAAAATTTTATTTTACGTGTTTTAGTCTGCTTGCACTTAAAATATAAAAATAATCCGCCATCTATTAATCGTTAGATAAAACAGAAAAGCTTTTATCTACAAGAATTTTAAAAATAGCAATTGCTATAATTTCAGTGTCATCTAGAAACGACTTTGTGAACTACACAACACATATAGAAAAACAATTTTCACCTATCTAGGCAGGTGGTTGCACGAATGACAGGTTCATAAACACCGTAATTATTGTATTTGCTTTAAATGTATTCTTCGTCCCAATAATCCCATTTTGCATTTGCACCAGTGGTGTGAAATGTGAATGGCCTTTTGAAAAACTGTATTTTGCAAAACAAGCAAAAAATCAATCG
This sequence comes from Nephrotoma guestfalica, assembly GCA_963691935.1. Taxonomy (NCBI): domain Eukaryota; kingdom Metazoa; phylum Arthropoda; class Insecta; order Diptera; family Tipulidae; genus Nephrotoma; species Nephrotoma guestfalica. Next base: position 204,556,904 of record OY829913.1, on the reverse strand, counting down.
GGCGATATAAAATCGACCGGTTTAATAAAATGTTTTATTGACTTGTGGAAGTATAAAATCGCTTTAATAGCAGAATGCAAACATTACAAGATCCGCTTTTCATTTGCACAAAAATATGTTTGGTTTTGTATTTTATTTTTTCACTTTACATCTTTTCTTTATTTGTTTGCTGTTTCTGTCTAATTTTGTTTTTGTTGTAGATTGGTATGTTTGCGTTTTTTTTTTGTTGGAATGTGACGCAAGCGCTATAAGAATTGGGATGTAAATATAGCGGTTTACAAACAAAATATGAAAATACGATGCGATTTTAATTGAACACGCAAATCAATTTTTATTGTTGAGCGCATTTTCTGTACCAAATTGATTGAAGGGGGTTGTATTATAAAATATACAACATCTTGCATATTTGCTTGCCGTATTGGGTCAATAATCTGCATCGTAATATTAAAGTGAACATGAAATGGAATAAACAAAGTGTTAAATGATGATTTAATGGAGGTCTTTCAGATATCTCGGTGTATTTCAGTCTGCATAATTTAACAATATTTTATTATTCAAGGTAGATGTGGTAAAAAAATTTGTTTCCACTTATAGGTTTGGATGAGCGGCGGTGATTCATCTTATGCTTTATATGGATATTTAAATAGTCTTCTTAAGACTAACAAAATTGTTTTGTAAGTTTTTACTTTACTTGCAGCAGATAATTTTATATTCAACATTCGTTCAACTTAAAATCTTTTTATCACTTAGGCGTTGCAAATTATAGAAAAATGAAGAAAGAAACACGCTTTATAACGTGTCCCATCAGTATTTCCTCAGAAAATGCCGTACTCTTAATCATTTATTGCACGGTTATTTTATAGGGTGAGTCAGTTATTACAGTCCAAAGCAGTAGGGCAATATTGGTTCGTGCACAGAAAGTTTTAATTTTTTGTAGGTTGTGTCACAGAATATATAAAGAAGCGACATAATTCTTCTACATCAAAATAGGATAAGTTTAGATAGGTAGATAATAGATAGTGCTAGTAGTTTTCAAAAAATTAAAATCGATTGTAAAATCTTCGCAGTACACTCTCAATTGGCTCTCTCAATTTCATTGTTACTTTGACTTTGGCTGCATCACATCAACCGTATTGTAGTTATTGGGAAAATTAAGACATTGCTATAGATTTGAATCTGATGAGACTATGAGTGATACGCAATCAATATTTAATTACAGTATACCACCCGCCGTGACGTTTAGTAATTCCTGACACCGCCGCTTGGCGCTACCACACTCTTCCCTTATTTAAAGAAAATTTTTACTCGTCCCATATCGACTAATGTTGAAATCATCCAGGCGGCTGGGCACCTTCTCAGCCGTAGCTCATGTTACGGCAGAGTTGCACCTCCTGCTAATCATTCCGGTTGACTTCATTGTCTGACCCGACCTCGATGGTTACGTTGATATGACTGGCATTGCATGGCTCACGATCATCTCATGCTTCCTGTTACTGAGGCATGATCATCGGCTCGACAAGCGCACATATCCATCAACAAGTTATCGATGTGTGATTTGGCTTGACGGAACTTCGTACCAGTTCCTGCATGGCTCTCAATCTTCCTTGACAGCCACTCAAAATTACTGTTGCGCAGCATGGACTTGAAATAATTGGTATCCCCGATACTGAACTCCTTCCATCTTGCTCCGTAGTGAGGAGGGGGGGGGGGGGTCTAATCAGAGATCCCACTTGGGCTTCATATCATGCCCAGTCATTAATTTGTACGGAGACTTCATCCCCAGTGCATACGAAGGCGTGTAGCGATAGCACATTAGAAATTGCTGAGCGAATGTTTCCATCAAGTTTTCGACGGTCTTTTCAGATGTCGTGCTGCTCATCATAAAACATCCGGCCAGTTGATAAATACATCAAAGATGACCAGGTAGTAGAATCCATTGACTAGGCCGGCGCAGTCGATGTAATTACGTAACCAATATCCCTTCGGCATCGGCAACAGCTTCATGTGTGCTGTCTTTGGATGACCCGAATGCAGTTCCTCGAGAATAGCCTTGTGCAATTCCAATGGTAACACGACCTGCTCGCCATAAAAAATACACTATTTAATCAATGAGACCGATGTTCGGAGTTGGAAATAGTCTGCCACCGCGGCATTTCTGATTTGCTTTCTCCTTTCAGGTCAACCCTGATTGATGAAATAAACGACCTGCTTCAGGACCTCGGATTTTGCAGTTTTGCAAAATGGCAAACTCTATGGCAAAGCATTCTGCATGATAGTCAATCTTCGGTATTTTCGGGCTCGGGCTTCGGTTGCGCATTAAGAGTCTTGAAATAAAATCAGCATACGCAAAACTCTTCGTGCTGATGTATTTAATGTCAAAATCGTAGGCGAGCATGACAAGCGCGTAACACTGAAGACGATTAGGAGAGTATACAGGGATGCCTTGTTTTGATCCAAAAACTGCTAACAATAATGGTTTGTGATCTGTACGTAGCTCGAACTTCCGGCCGTAGATATAACGATGAAATTTCTTAGGCGCGAACACCAGGGCAAGTACTTCTGGCTGATTCTGTGCGTAGTTCTTCTCGGTCTTGCTAAATGACGATGCTGCATACATGATAGGATGCTCTGAACCATCTTCGAATTTATGTAATAGTACTGCCCTCATTCCGTAACTAGATGCGTTAGCGGCAACAATAATTTTCTTCGTTGGATCGTAATGTGCTATTGCGAGTTCTGTTGCCAGAACATTTTTTAGTCTTTTGAATACCGCACCACGTCAGCTGGGACTGGTAATTGCTGAATTACCTCAACTTTAGATTTATCCGGGCGTAACCGACAATGATATCGTTGAGATATGCTGCAACTGTACACATATCCCCAAGCAATGTGTCCATTAGCTGTTGGAAAATGCCAGGTGCTGTCTTCACTCCAGGCTGCAACCTATTGACTTGGAACAGCCCAACGTGTGTGTTGATCACCATGAGCCTGTTAGCATCGTTATCGAGCTCCAATTGTAGGAAAGCATCAGAAAAGTGAATGTTGCTGAATACAATGCATCCTGCGAACTTCGTCAAAATGTCAGCTGGTGTCCACAGTGGATACTGATTAGGTTCTAGTGCGGCAATGAGGCCCATCGAATAATCGACTGTCACGCGAGTTCCTCCGTTTTTATTCTTGACAGCAACAATAGGCATGGATGAGTTGGCATACTCTATTGGTTGAGTAACTCCCAAAAACTGTAATCCCTGTAACTCCTCCTGAATTGCTTGTGCGGCTGCACACGATACAGGCCGCTGACGACATAAAACAGACTTCGCCCCTAGTTTCAATTTAAGCGATACCTTCATTCTGTTACATAAATCCAGAACATCATCAGCGAACACAGAGGGGAATTTCGCCCGGACCTCGTCCGTCAGCGACAGCTCTCCATTTGCGTGAACCCTGTTGCACAAACACATTCAGAGCGGAGTTTGCAACGTAGACCTGTCCGTCAGCTTTGCACTTGTACAACTTCAGTTTAGCTTGAAAACTGCCCATTATGTCGAGATAGACACCAGTTGCGTCGGCATTCCTAAAATTTTCCAGTTTGTTCGTGAGATAATCGTCCAATCTGAACCCGTATCGAGCTGTAGTGATACTTTGCGGTTATTGATGGACGGGATGACAGATTTGCGTGTTGACTCTGATCCTGCCTGAACCGCAAAACTACGTTGTCCCTTATCGTTATCTCTTCGTGCTCTTTCGGCCTTAACGCGAGCCGCTGACTGGCAATATCCGCTCTTGTGCCCTTGTATTTTACATGTTTGACATTCTTTGTCCTTAAATGGGCGTTCCCGATGGAAATTAATTTCACCGCACAACCAGCATGGGAATTTCCTTGCCTGATCCGTACTGTAACTCGCTGCTTTTGTCTCGCAGATTTCCCGTCCTGGGTTCTGTTGCTTGTTCTGATTCCATTCTGACTTATTCTGTATTTACAGTACTTCCGATTTGGTCGCTCCTATGCAGATTACCATGCCTTTCTCACTTATGAGGTTGTTTAGACGCTTAACCGACTATATTGATGGATGGCGATGGTATGGTGCGCTAGGCTCAGATAATTTTTTTATATTTGGTACGGAAAGTCTTGATTGGCTTTATAACGGCATTTGTAATCGATGCCGTTGTAGTATTTATTGGAATGCATCCAATGCGATTTACTGAATTTGAGTTTGTATACCGATTAGGATTATTTACACTGATACATACTTGCAAATGGCACTGGTTGGTTTTCTTCATAATGGCCGTGAACTCTGCGATGTGTTTGTAGTGCGGTACCCTGAATAAACCGATCCCCACATATTCCACAAACGTATCGAACGCCGGTATGAATACGCATATGTCGAACTGCGTCTGGCAACTTGCTCTTTCGACAACTGTACGTAGCGATTGTAATTCGAAATCTTCGTTTGTCAATTTTGCTAAGTGATTTTTCGTCACATCCAACATAGCGAATATTGCGTTGATTTTGTATTCTCAGTTGGTTCAGCTTTGCAATCGCGGCTGAGTGTGTTAGCTACTTTCATGTCCACACCTTTCTTGTATTGTACTGCTGGCGAATATGGCAAAACATCAAAAAGACTTTGTCATAATCGCATGGGTGCCTGTGGAATCGGTTTTTTGAAAATCGTTTTCAATGGTTTATGATCGGTTTCGATGTCCAATTTTTTGCCATACACATAATGGTGAAATTTTTTGCACGCAAATCTTATGGCGGCTGCTTCTCTGTCGATTGGTGGATCATTTTTCTCGGCTTTCGTCAATGCCCTACTGACATATGCGATCGGTTTTTTTATTTTGGACCAGACAAGCTCCAAGATCTACGCAACTTGCATCGCAGGAAATTTTAACGCTTTGATTTACGTCATAATAACCCAGAACTGGCGTTGTTGTGATGATCTCTTTTAACTTCTCAAAGCTGTTTTTTGGTAAACATCCCATACCCATGCGGTCTCTTTTACTATTAATCTTATCAATGGTTCTGTCGAATCTGAAAATTTCGGAATAAATTTTGCAAGATATGTTACTGTATCAAGAAATCTCTGCAATTCTTTGACATTAGCTGGTGTGTTCGAATGATGAACTGCTGATACCTTATTCAGATCAATCTCACAACCGTTGGATGTAAAAACAAGTCCAAGAATTTTTACTCTATTCTTGTTGTATTCATATTTTCTGTGATTTAATGTGTAGCAATAGCAACCTCGCAATTGTCGATGCCTTGCAATGTCTCGTTCATAATCTGCAAAAATACTTCAGCTGCAGAATTTATACCAAACAGCATGCGTAAATATCGGTAACGTCTCAATGGCGAACCGATGACCAAGTATTTTGACGTTCGTTCAGTCACTTTAATCTGCCAGAAACCATGTTGACAATCCAATTTTGTAATAAGCTTGGCCTTTCCTACTTTTGCGGCTATTTCTTCCACTGTATTCAACGGGTAATGGCGTTGTTTTATGTTTTTATTTAGTTCGACTAGATCCATCCATACACACTCGAATGTTTGCGTTTTTTTCTACCACCAGCATAGGGCTTATGGCTGGGCTTGGTTCAGTAACTAGCGTTAAAACTTTCATTGTAACCACTCTGTCCAATTCCTCTTTTGTTTTATCTCTAAATGCAGCTGGAACTCGACGCGGTGGAATTTTTTTGAACTCGACTGAAGACTTTTGACTAGTTGACTTGACTTTTGTTGACTTTGAATTGTCAACAAAATCGATATCATACTCGTAATTGTTGCAACAACCCAACTGTATATCCACTTTTATCCACAATTACTTTAAAAATCACCTGTCCTGATTTTTGCGGCGATACACACCATACCTTGGTTTCACCTATTACTTTGACTGTGTCGATATTAGATGTTGATAAACGTTTAGTCGATGAAATGTTTACTTTTAATTTTAATCTGGACGCTTCTTTCCGCGATGTTACGTTGCAGTGAGCTCCTGTGTCCAAATCAACTAACAGTTCACTATCACCGACTTTCAATGTTTCAATCCATTTGTCTTTTTTAATTGAACACACTTTTATTTCTACCTTTTCACATTCAATACTGCTCACGTTGTAATCATACTCGCTCTCGCCACTCGAATCTGAGTCACTTTCGGAAGAGTCACTGTCTATTTTGTTCACTTTCCCCGATTTTTTATATTTCCAGATTCCATAAGACGTTAGCTGATATTATTACAAAGGCAAAAGAGTTACACTGGATACAGCTATGTAGACATTCTTGTCATTTGTGAGTCAGGAATACAAACTATTACAATTTGCTTCGAGTAAAAAATGTATTAAAATTAAAAACCGACTATAATTTCAATGAGTCATCAATTACCCAGTTATGGCCAAACAGATTGCCTCAACAGATTCAAATGGTGTTGACTCTATTCTATAACGATGTTTAATGATATTAACAACATCGGATGCAATAGGTGTCTCCACCAGTATCAGAACAAATGATCAAATTTCCATGGTGGCCAATCATTGAGATAAAGATGTCAGAAGTTCAAATCGAATACGTCGTTCACCATTACGTTCCACACTAAAACGCAGAAGATCTCAAATTATACGGATGAATGTTATTTGCGTCGGAAATGGTGAAACCTTTACTATTGGCCCACCTATCGCGTAAATTTCGAGTCGCCTGATAAACTAGTGGTAGCGGTATTTGAAACCAGAAAGAAACAACAATTTTGTAGGACTAGTTGTTCGTCCAGTCCAGTGAAGATCATACGGTGACTACCTTGTCTTAAACAATGTTACGAGTTATGCCCGATGATCGACGACCCGATATTGAACGTATTGCAACGTATATTTACGATTACTGAAATTAAATTCCTTGAACAGGTTATTAACGCTAACGGTATAGTGCCATTGCAGGAAAGAGTCGATTTTTTCAAAGGCTGTAAAAATAATTACCAGATCACAATCAACCATTCAGAAGATCATGTGTACTTCATTCGAAGCCATTTACTGCATAAACCTAGACCAAAACCTTTCATAATTTTAAATTAAAAATGATACTAGAGCTATGATCAAGAACTGTTCAGCTTACCAATCTTCGAACGTTTCTGCACGTTTCTCCAAAATGTATGACAAACCAAAATCTAGCATGGCTTTTTGAAGTTTCTATTTTCACTGATCAAAAGGTTCAATTTCAGTCGCTACTATTTAGATTTTTTTTTAAATTGCATGGACTTACACGCAATAAGCGAACCATGAGTTATATCACAAAGTGAGAGGCTCAGAAAAGGCCAGATTAAACAGTACAAATCTTCTAGCTATATCAGCCGAGGTAGTTTATGGAAACCAACGTGCTATGTGAATCACTTTCTAAAGACTCATAATACTTACGATCCACGAAGACAGTTCATAACTATTCTAACCGTATCATCAAGCCATAGTTCTTAAAAAGTCTTTGTTAGTAAATATTTGAAAGAATGCTCGGAGCTCATTACAATCTTCATGTGCAGCTTCGCACAAGAATAACGAAAAATGATCAGTTATAATACTAACCCAGGAGTAATTAAAGAGCCCTTGCGTCTGTTAAATTTACATCCAGTTCCAATGAAAGTGAAGTAGTTAGTAAGCTGTAAGTAGTTAGAGTCGTAATGGCTGAAATAACAAGTTCATCCAGTGAAAATACAAAAATTCGGGATTGAATCGCTAATTAACCTTAGAAGTAGTTATTTTGATTCTTTCTCCTATTGTAAGCGATAATAACACGGAAAAACGGCAACTAATCAACAAAATCGTATTCCATTCAACAATTGAATCAATAAAATTCAACAATATAAAATATTGATCAACTCAATTAAATAGGTTTCGCTTAAGCACACTAAATATCATAAAATAATTATGACATAAATTTGTACAATTGAAAAAGAGACAACTATATAGCAATTATTTTATTATACGTAGAATGACACAAAATCAAAACGAGAAGACATTACAAAAAAGTTCATTTGGCATTTCAGTTGAATGAATTTATAAATTGCGAGATGTCAAAAATTTTTATTTATCGATTGTAAATTAAAATCTTGTGAATTTATCTAGTAAATGTATGTGAAATGTGTATTAAACTAAGTATAATTCATTGGTGTATTAATTTAATATAATATTTTTGTGTTTTTAAGAGAGCTGTGGTAAAATATTTTTTTTTGTGTAATGAAAGTTTTTTTTTAATATTTGGAGTGAGTGAGTCGGCCATTGTTCTATTTATTTGTTAAATTTTTGTTTGCGATGGAAATATAATGTTTGGTTTATGTATTTGTCTCATTCTAACGCATGTGTATTTATGTAAAATGTTGCAGGGGTAAGATTTGGAAGAAGCACTTTTCATTCATTGTATATGAGTTGATTCTTGTACCTTAAGGTAAACGGACGGGTGAATATTTACATTGCGAGTTAAAACCGAATCGTTTTCTGTGTTTTGAGATAAAAAAATAAATTAAATAAGATTCTCGAAATTCTTATTCGTATTTTTTTATAAATTGTCTTGTGGTGTGTGAAATTTAAAAAAAAAATATAAAGGTGAATAATTTTTGTTGGTTTTTGTGAATATTTTGGTATTGACACCACACCCGAAGCAGAACTTATCCCAATTAGTGGATTATACAGAGTACACAACAAAAAGTGTTTAAGTGAAAAAAATATGTAAGATGATGATTAAATAGAAAATTTAGTGTGTGTATTCTGTCTGGTGTGTGTTTGTGTGCAATGTGTGACTCCCGTACCAATTCTCCTGCTTTAGCAGTGCGTGCGGTCCCAAGTGTGTAAAAAATATTTGCTTCCAAATATTTTCTCATCTCATTGCATCCGGTGTGTCACAATTTTCTGTTCATGGTGTGACATAGAGGTCATAGAGGGTCATATAAATATACTAACCCTTCCAACTGTAAAATATATACACCTCGCAAATACTACTACAATTACTATCCCCTATATTAGTATTGTTACGATTTACTACATTTTATAATCATACAAAAAAAATTTTTTTTGAGGTTATGTGATTGAATACAAAAAAAATTATTCAATGAAGTGTTTACGTTGATCTAAAAATCTGAAAAATATCTGCATTACGAATTGCAAATAAATTGCATTGAAGTTTGAAAGTGTTTGTTAATTCTGTACAAGTGTTACGTTACAAATAATCAAAAGATGTTAGTAATTGTCCAATGGCAACATATTGTGAATTTTCATTTCGGAAAATCTTATGTGGGTGTGTATTATCTATTCTAGATATTTTTTTTTACTTTTTTTTATCAAATCAATATTTAAATGTACAGTGAAATTGGGTAGCATAGAAAAATACAAAAAATAAACGGAAGCTAGGATATTGGGGAATGTAGATTATCGGCACGACACGTAAATGGAGGGAGGGTGGGTCGATTCAAGCCGAATAGTATAATCCGTATCTTTGTACCAAGATGAAAAATGTCATGAGACAGATCAGGAATTTTAATTGCTCCCTTTTTTGTCATCAACATCTTTAATTCATTTGTCTGATGGGTGGCCATATTTGTAAATTTTATATCGTATTTAATCTGTGCATACCTAGAGACAGGGGCCTGTTATGTCTGGAGCAATGATTCAAGATGGCATTAACGTTTTTATTGGGGTAAGGATACAACAAAACTTTTGAGTAACGGAGGGTAGATATTATTATATTTTGTTCGGGTGACGATTGATGATATGGGGTGGTGCGATGTTCTGCAACAATTTATTCATTAGTGTAATGTTGCGACCGCGCAATACGATTTTTATTATTACTAGCATTTTTCAGAAGGTTATTCCTGAATATTTATTCCCCAAATGTTAAGGCGTTTTCTTTAAGAGCTTAGTAGTTATAATTTTTACATTATGTCATTTTACAGGTAAACATGTAAAAACCATTTTACAGGTTTACAATAAAACACTTCGTTTTTTTGCCGAAATTAGGAACACTGACCTAAACTTAATTGTGTATGACTTAAATTTGCGAACATCTACGGAACAGATAAAATTGTAGGACGTTAACCACTTAGTTTGCTCTCCGGTGAGCTGTAATTATATAATGAGCAGAGGTCTATATATAATCATGTAGGAAGCCAGGGGGAGATAGAATTAAATTTCAGGAAAATTCCAGATGCATTTGAAATAATAATATTTTTTCTTAGGTTGCCGTTTTGAAGAAGCAATTGTCAAAGACCAATACCATCGTTATCCATTAACCTATTAAGCCTTTATCCTTCATCTAGTAGATTAGAATTGTGTTGTCTTTGTGTTACTAACTATCGGCTACACCTAGGAGTCTGTAACCGGGCCGATTCTGTCCCACTTAACTAATCTATCCAATCCTTCGGTTTTGTTATGTGTAAAAAAGGGTGTACGGTGGACCCGGCGTCATCCGGGAACTCAAGCCTAAGAACTTGGTCGTACATTCAAAATCAATCAATCAATCAATGTAGGAAGCCAAGGGGAGATGGGTCTGAGCTATACTAAAAGTGATCTTTTCGGTTAATTGATAGTTTCGTTTATGGATTTATTAATAGATTATGTGATTTTACGCGTGAGGACTCAACGCGTCAACCACGATTGGAGTTCTCCACTACAAAAATCGTTTGTCTTATATCAATAGAATATATTGCCTGACTCATCGGTACACATAAGATTGGCTCGTTATTCCATTGTCTAGTAGAATTTCAACAGATTTTATACTTTCTAAAGATGCAGCCATTGACTAGGTATAGTTAATCACTTGTAATCGCTACGGCCGCTTTTCTGACTTTAGAAGCCAGGTCACGTTCAAAGAATTATTTTGTAAACAAGCGATAGTTACAATAATGAAAACAACTTTAGAGAATTAAAAGCCTGCTAAGAATTAACTCAGTTTCATTTGCTTATGTTAAACCAGTTTCTCGGTCAGAGCCTCCTTAGTCCCTTATTTTAGCTTCAAGACTGCTAGTTAATGGATGATTTTTTAACCGTTTGGTTTATAATTTTCAAAAAAAAAACTATAAAATTGCAAAAATATATGAAATTTTTATTTCAATCAATGTTTGCCATTAATTTTTTAAAGATTATTTCATGTAAATGTTGGCCACAGCTACGTTTTAAGTAGTTCAGGCGATATATCCAATTTTTTACCACTTTTTCGAGCATTTCGATTGGTATCTCGCTAATACATGTTTAATGTTATCTTCCAATTTTGTAATCGTTTTTGGTTCACTGGTATAGACGAGAGACTTCACGTAGCCCATAAAAAATAATCAACGGCCAATTCACCGGACCGAAACGTGAGATAAATTGCTCATCGAACTCATTTTTCAATAAGTCCATGGTTTCGCGTGATGTGTGGCATGTGACCCGTCTTGCTGAAACCGCATATCAACCAGATTCAGATCATACATTTTGGGCAAAACAAAGTCCGAAACCATGGAACGATAGCGAGCGCCATTGGCGGTGACGTTGCGACCATCTTCAACTTTGAAAAAATTCGGACCGATAATTTCACAGGCCTCTATACCGCACCAAACAGTGTTTCTTTCTGGGTGCATTAGAAGTTCTTGCATTGCCTGACAGATTTTCCTCCAAATGTGCTAAGGCCCATTCACCAAAACTTCAGCGCTGTGGCAAGTCGTTCGGCTTCAGTTGTTGCACGAGCTGTATTTTACACCTCTTCAGACCAAGATCTATATATATCTATATCTCAATAACGTGATATTGCTCAGTACTTAGTTCGATTACGACGACCATAAAATGGACAAAGTGCGCGAAACACATTTTTCACTGAACACGAATTTTGATAATAAAATTTGATAATTTGTAAACGTTGTTCGTGTTCTAAAAATAAAATGCAAAAATATCACCCGATAGAATGATGGTAGCTTTTGTATTTCACAAACTCTTCTGTTTGGTGCTAGTTTAAACTAGGGCCGATATTGAGAGAAGTATAGACATAATTTGAATAATTGAAAATCACAATTGTCACTTCTTAAATTTTTTATTTAATTGTTTTCTAGTTCAAATTTAAGATTTAAGATAAATGAACAGTCGAAATTTTTATAAAATTAAATTCTTTTATTACAATACATTCCTTCCCAGAAATGCTAAAGTGGTTAAGAATTAAGCAATCGTAATTTTAAATGCTACTTAGTGGTCGTTTTGATCACATCGTTTTATAACGGTTGGGGTTTTTGCAAACGCGTTGAGTTTTTAACCTTAGAATAGCAGAAACGGTCGAAGCCGTCTCGGAAAACGTTTGAAGTTGCATATGAAAAAGAGATAATCATTTCTCACATTTATGTACACAATTATAGTTTACTGTTATCAAAATGCCACTTCAGCCAATGCACCAACGTACTCGTTTTTTCCGTCTAAAAGCTAGTTTGCTTTGGGCCAAGGCACTTCCGGATTTTTTACGATTCGTTTTTACGTCCTAAATATGATTTATTACTTTTAATTATGAAATAAATGTGAACAACGCCAAATATATCGTTACCCTTGTCTATTTAGATTAAATTCATCAGTTCCATCCAAATTTATGTAGAAATCATAATCATACCTTGTACTTAGGGCTGATAATGCCGGTAATTACTCTGACAAAATTCCAGAATTTCAGGATTGTACTGTAGTAACTTAATGTGACATTTTTTTAAAATAATTTACTGACTTAGTGTAATAGGAGTTGGCCTAAGCCTACCTAAAAACTTTCTCAGACAATAAAGTGCATAATAAATTTACACAACATAATACCTACAACAAGTTCAAACCATAATTAAACAACAAAAAGTCAAAGTTGAACAACAATTTTATGCTGCTTTGAGTCATCGCATAAAAAAGAGGAGAACATCATTAATTGTTTAGTTTCAGACGCAGACACTCCTGTGCCAGCAAAGTTAGTAGTCAGACGCAGGACGAACTTTTATCAAGCGATGCATGTAATAATAATAGCAAAACAATTGCTATAAAGGTTCAGAAGATTCAATCTGCCCAAAGATGTGACTAAAACTATATAATTATTTGGATTTGGATTAAATGGTCGTTTCCGAAAACATAGGTAGATAAAATGAACAAATTTAATCGAAAGAAATATCGAAAATAAATTCGAAAAAATTAATATTGATTTTTTTTCATCGAATTTTTGCTCGAATTTCGACTAAGTCGATATATTGTTATGGCTAATTTAATTCGGTTCCTTTAGAAGATGAAGCCTGCCGTCCTAAGCCGCTTTCCCAATTTTTACAATGTTGAGGAAACTAGCTAAGTGAAATTATTGTAATTTTAATTTACTTAAATAAAAATTAATTCAAAATACTTTCATTTGTAATCAAATTCAAAATAATATAAACAACATATAATTCAGGCAAATGATACTTTCCAAAATAACAAATTAGTGTGACTACGTAGCTTGCATGAAATTTTTCGAAGCATTTACCAGCACAAAGTGCAGAGAGGGAATGAAGGGCAATCCTTACATTTTCGGGAACTGGTATTATTTCCTTAAAATGATTGGATATCACAAGAGAATTTGTTGCTGTATTTCTGGAGCCACTATGATACGGCCTATTCGTTACTACTAAATCTTGCCCTTTTGTAATCTTTTTAGGGAGGCTTTAATTGGTACATCTCGAAATTGTAGGATACTTTGATTTGAACCAGTGGTTTTCTTGTACAAAAAGTATGAGTTCCAGGTAGCAACATCCAATAAGTGAAACATCACTTTTTTACACCAGCGAATGGTTTCTTTTGGTGATGAGTAATACGATACCATCTGGTCACTTCTATGGGGGATGAGCATTTCTTCAGGTTTTATGAACACGCCATACTTATTTCGGATTTCAATAAATTTAGGTTAAATGGCTGTAGTGATACAAAGAACGTCGCATTTTTCCTTCCAAATCCTCCTCTTGCGAGCTTTTTGCGCACTACTTCCACAGGATTTCCCATCGTGTTCGATGGATAACAGCGTGTTGCAAATTTACATGCTGTTATAGTAGTAGTTATCCATAAAAACATGATGTTATTTTTGTAAAAATGGGTTCATTAGTCGATTTACTATGAAATTTACTTTGGAACAATTAGAAACATCATTTTTGCCCTGATAAATTTCAATATTTAATACGTAACCACTATTACTGGTTAGTTCGTAAAGCTTGGCTCCAAACTTAGCTTTATTGCGCTTGATGTATTGTTTGAAACTCAGTCTATTTCGAAACATTAAAAGCGATTGGTCTAATGACAGTTGTTTTTCTGGCCTATATGTCTTGAAAACTTTGAATAAACAGTTTTAACAGTGGGCTTATCTTTTTCAATTTTCCATTATCATTGCTATTCACATTACAACTAAAGCTATGTAACAACTGCTCAAAGCGTCGTTCGGACATTGTTGCAGGAAACAATGGGTGGTAATATAGAAGATCATTAGAAAAAAGCGACCGTATTGTTGGAGGTTTTACTTGTGATTGCAACATACAAAGCCCGAAATACTTATACATTTTCTCGAAATCAGGAGGTCCAACAATAGCAATACAGCAGTTCCTCATTACTGGACGGTTACTTTCGCAAAGTTTTTGCCATACGCATTTTGTTGGTTCGACGAGCGTTTTCAAAATTAACGGATTACAATTTTTTCCAAAAACTTGTAGTGGTGTTGCGTCAGGTTGAATTTCAATTTGTACACCGCTACTGCTCGCATAACTTAACGTCATCCATCCATTCCTCATCCGATTCAACGACAATAGGTCCAACTAAATCTTCTTGATCGGAATAATTTTCGATCTCGGATATTTCGTCCCCTCGATCCTAATGATCTAGTTCAATAATTGATTTTTCCATTTCATATCGTTATTATCGTTTATTGATGGTTCATATGTCGGATCATCTCCGTTTTAGAAGATTTTACCTAACCGGTGTCAACATTGAAAAATAAAAATAATATTTCACATTTTTCGATAAAACAAAGTTGTTGATCGTACCACAATATTCTTACTACTGAAAATTATATGGATTATTGACCGGTTTGTCTTTTCCCGAAACTGAAAAAATTGCATTTGTAGTGTTTTTTATAGGGGCACATATTTATTTTTTGTATAGACAGAAATGCATTTTTTGTCGGTAATTCCCGTCTTGTCCTTTGTAAATGGCGGCAAATACCATCTTGTCCTGCGTTATTGAGCTGTTGCTGTCGGCATTTGCCGTCTATTCCGCGAATGCGTTTACCTGATTCAACCTTCATTTCTGACCTTCAAACTAAAATAAGGAACTTCTCAAAGCCACTTAGCACTGGATTATTATGCGCTGAAATGACAGAAAAATGATTTAAAAAATTCATAATTTATAATATAATGTTGATTGGAAGGTTATCCAATTCAAGCTTGATAAAGTAAACTTAAAAAAAACACACAAAATATTCGGAATGTATTGTAATTTTTATTTCATTTTACAGATTGATCCTTGCCATTTTTAGTTAAACAAGATATCATTCAAATGTCCTCCACGGGACTTCTTACAGGCCTTGATTCTTTTGCGGTAATTTTCAATGACTTTTCGGCACATTTCGGGCGGTATCTCGGCCATTACCTTACGAATATTAGTTTTCAATTCGTCAAGAGTTTGAGGATTGTTTGCGTAAACACGATCTTTCGCGTAGCCCCACAAAAAGAAATCCAAAGGCGTTAAATCACAGGATCTTGGAGGCCAATTGACATCAGCCAATCGCGAAATCAAACGTCCAGGAAATTTCTCTTGCAAAAGATCTCGATTTGCTCGTGTTACGTGACTGGTTGCTCCATCCTGCTGGAACCACATATCGTCAAGATCATAATCTTCGATTTTCGTAAGAGAATCAGAATTGACGGTAACGGTTCGTCCATGGTCGTTCTCAAAAAAATACGGCCCAATCACACCACCAGACCACAATGCGCACCAAACAGTGACTTTTTCCGGGTGTAATGGCTTCTCTACAATCAATTGTGGATTTTCTGAGCCCCAAATTTTACAGTTTTGCTTATTAACGTATCCACCAAGCGAAAAATGAGCTTCATCACTGAAGAAAATTTTGTTCGAAAAATCAGCATCGACGGCCTGTTTTTCCAACACCCAATTTGCGTATGTTCTTCGTTGTCCATGGTCAGCAGGCTTTAGCTCTTGTGTCAAATGGACTTTATACGGATGAAGATGCAAATCCAGATGCAAAATGCGCCATAATGAGCCATAAGATAGGCCTAAATGTTGAGCTCGACGAGGAATTGACAAATTTGGATCTTCTTCCACACTTTCAGCTACAGAAGCGATATTTTCAGCATTGCGAATGTTTCGATGATGCACAGACCTTACAATATCAGTAACAGATCCAGTTTGTTCAAATTTATTCACTGTATTCAATATGGTTTGCTTTGTAGGACGATTATGACGACCATAATCTGCTCGTAAAGCGCGAAATGTGGATACGGCAGAATCACTATTTTTATAATAAGATTTAATAATTTTAACGCGTTGGTCGATTGTTAAATGCTCCATATTCTTAAATGGCAGAATGTCAACTAAATAAATGACAGCGTACTTGACGTTTATCTTTGACAGATGTCGGTATACAGATTTCTACTTTATCAACCTCGAATTGGATAACCCGTTATGTTTGATGTTTTATTTTGCAATATATTTTTGTGATAAAAAACTTTTGAATTACTACTTATTTTATTGCCCACAACCCCGAATTCCGAGATTTAGAATGTCCGGATGGCAAACACAATTCTGCGTTGTCCAAAATAGTACAATTCATCCTCTCTGAAGAAAAATATTCAACATCACTATCACATTATGGAGGTGTCAGATTCCTCTAATCCCCGAAGTGACAGTATGTTTAATAAGATAAGAAACGTATACAATATTATTGATTCCCTACGGTTCCAATGACATTTATATCCCGAATTGTGTTAGATAATCGCTACATTTTTCCCTACCGAACGCCATTTGACTCTTGAATCATGGCACTACTTAATATTAATATCTCTCGTGTCATCAACAGCGATCCCACCTGATGTGCCACAGTATTATCAATATCGTCGATTACTTCAAACTAAATCCTTGCCAACAAAGTTAGTCTGTTACTTGATCCGAATTCAGATCATCATTTGAGACCCACGAACTTTAATTTACTGGTAGCGAATTCGTTTCACGATGTTAAGCCTTTTTCACAAATCATAAACTTCAAGATGTTATTGTTTGTGTAGTACTCGTAGTACGATTGCATTTCTGATTTCGCTTCTTTTAATTGAAACCACCTTAAACATCAATAAATGTTTAGTACGCGTTAAATGGTGTGTAGATTTTTTGACGTGGGACCGTATATTTAAAATATTTTTTCCATATCGAAAATGACAAACAAAATTATTCCCCGTTTAATTTTGTGTCCAGTCCAAAAATATTACCACAAAGTTTTTACAGTAGTATGCCAGCAATAATAATTTAAACAAATTATATTGGTGATTGTAAAAGTACACATTAAGATAGGTGTTTCTCGTTCCGCTAAAAGCGGAATATCGAGAACCAATTTCCGATGTATTCGCAACTCATTATGTAGTGTTAACTCACTCAGACGTAATTAGACGTCAGCTATCGTTACCAAATATTTGGACTACAGTTTATTTGTGCCGATTTTGTTTTATTGTAGCCCTGCACCCGAATTCCGGCTGAATGATAAATGGTAATGGGAAATGATATGGTTTTATTTTTCGACTAGTCATTTACCTTTACCATAAAATTTGCGATTCCCGTTTAACAAATGAGATTTAACGTGAGAAAAATTTAATAAATGCTTTTTGTACATTAAATTACTATAAATCTTGATCGCTATCAAAATAATATTTTTTAATTGAAAAATACAAAACCAACCGATTCCTATGAAAAAAATTGTTATGGGTTTTTTCTCAGTCACGGGTATCGCTTTTCTGGGTTTTTATACCAATTGCATTTTTTCGACTAATAAAAACCATAATGGTAAATTTACTAACGAACCGGAATTTAGGTGCTGGTAGCGTTAGTGATTATTTGTAGCTTGCTTTTCGTTTCTAATATGTTGTTACGAACTGCTAGACGTCAAGCTTTCTTTGCCCTGTGCATGGTAGGTCTGAGGTATACTCGTACTTATAGGTAATAAAAATCTTCTCAATACGTTATCTTGTTATATTTGTTTCGTTTAGAGTATTCTTCATCAAGTAAGAGTCGAAAAGGTCGGTAAGCAATAAACGATTTTAGTATCTGATAAAATTGGTTTAATATATTTTGTAATTTATATTCCAGGCCTTGATGCTACACTTTGTTGTCTTTGTCTTGCCCTTAGGTTGTGTTACCTCCAATGAGACATATTGTTTTTTTTATTTTCAAGTTCATCCGATGTATTTGTTCAATTGTTGAGACGTGTATGAATTTTAATCATTGTCCGGTTTGTTTGGCTTTGCTATCATTGCGACCTTCCATTAGCTTCTGACGAATTTAAGTTTAAATTCTGTGTGATGGAAATTTATTTACGAATACGTTATTTTGGTTCTTTTGGTTATTGGCGAAATTATAGCCTAGCTGGTAGTTGAAACGTGTTTTCGATGGAAGCTACCAGCTGAGAAATCTTTTGTGTCGTAATCCTAGCCAATGTTCCGGCATAATTCTTGACTACATAGTGGAAGTTGAGGTTTAATCCATTTTAAACCTCTTATTATTTTTAAAGTGAATACTCGGCAACTTTTCCAGGTATTTGTTAATCTGTTCGTTCTTGATTTCTTTAATTAGCACATTTAATTTATTGATTAGTGGAGGAGCTCAATTTCTTTGTCAAACTTTCCGTTTTGCTGTATCTAGTTCTCTTATTTCCAGAGGATAATATTTCGAAGAAAGTTATTTAAATTCATGATTCTAATTCGTTTTCTATCAACATCCCTGATGATTCGATAATCCGCCTTTACCCATTTTCTAAGCATTTGTGTTCTATATCTTTGATGATAAACCAACCCATTTTGGTATTTTTTTCAATCTAGTCCAACTGGTTGGTTTCCATCAACAATGAGATCCGCATCTGCCTCTTTTTCCAGAGGCAAACAATTCCTTTTCGGGTTGAGATGTGATTTTACATCTCTGTATGTTTTTTGCTTTCAAAACTCCTCCGTTATTTTCTCAACGAAATTGTGAACCAAGTGATTAAAATTGTATACTATATTACACTTTTAAACAATACTTTCATAGATTTTTGTATACGTATTTTCCCTTATGACTCCGTTTGGTTAGAACTGTAAATCATCTCTGCTTATTAATTTTTAAAGCACTTATTTCAAGCGATTCTTCCAATTCCTTCTTGTTTTAATTGGTCGGAATGGCTGTTAGAGTAGTTAGTTCTGGATTTGGATCCAGTAAAGGTGCTAATGTACTAGTGTTCAGGAGACCATATTAGGGTAGTTTTGTTTTCCTTAGTAATGTCTTTGTATGATTGGATTAATTGATGTAGAATAGATCTGTAACACTTTCGATCAAGCATTTCTTTGGTTTGCATTGTATTTGTTTTTGAATTCATTGCTTTTTATTAGAATTATAAATAATTTTCTCAGTGTAAATGTAATTTCCACGATTTCTATTAATCGCCTATATAGTTCAGCGTCTTCTGTTTCGTAGTGAAAAGTAGTTTTAGTTGTAGATATTGGTGATTTTGTTAAGACTAAATGATGTAGAAGAATTCTTTGATCAGATCCACATCAAGTGAATTTGTGGAGTGAAGCAGTGGAGAAACACCTGTTTTCCAGAAATCCAATAATATTTGATTATTTTCGTTATTAGCTCTAAAATTGATTTATTATCCAGGTTCACTAATTTTTGAATTGCATATTGTGGTTTTCAATTGTTTCATAGGCATGCTTTCGATGTTCTTCATATTGACGTTGTCCCTTACGAAACTAATAACAACGTGGAAACTGAAACAATTGCTTGTGTAGTAAACCTCAACTTAAGATACATACAATAGTGAGGATGCCATCAGATCTCGAATTTTGAGGTGGTATATAATTTTAGCCATAAATTGCACGCATATTCATAGATCAAATTTTTTTGTTTCGTTTATCAGCCTTACAGCTGATCTGAATAATAATTTGTGCAGATTCAATTTGGTGTTAGATGCACAGAGAGTTTTCTCAATCTTGTTTTTTCGATATGTAGTACACCATTAGATTTAAACGAGCAGGTGTTTGATAAAGATTCTCCTTTCCGGAGCCTTCTGGCTAGCCTGGTTTTAGCATAAGAGCATTTTTACTCGTATGTTATATCTATTTGCAAGGAATCAACCGAAATGACAAAATCGGATTCCGTTTGACAAGACGTAGGGTGTGGCAGCAGCTTTCCTTGTCTAAAGGCAATCTATAAGATCCGGTGACGCGTAGGAACACAATAGGGGTATTAATCGTTCCTGTTCCGTATCATATCTTAGGGTACCAAGTGATGCCTGTTATACAACATCCGGTATTTCGCATGCTGTTGTAAAATATGCCGTTCCGAATGGATCCTTATCTGAGTATCCTATATTTATAAATTGGAATATTTTTAATTGTCTGTGAATTGACTTTTAGATTTTCTGCAAAGCATTAGCAATTTCAAATATGACATATTTATTCGTATAATTATGCTACCCTCAAACACATATTTCACAAATCAATGTTATTACATAATTGATAAAAATCACAAAATGGAAAACATGTAAAGCAACAATTATATAATATTGAATTCGGCAACTAGATTTACCGGCAGCATAAAATATGTTCCGTCTATACCACAAGCGCAATACAGCATGACATTATTAGTCTACAATAGAACTGAACTCAACATCTGGATTTTTGACATCGTCTAATTTTATATTAATGTCCTTTTTGGTGATAATGGTACAGAATATAATTTATCATTTCCCACTGCCACAGAAAAAAGGAAATTTTGGCATTCAAAAAATTATCATACAAAAAGGAATACATACATAAAATTAAATGAATAAATATTAACCCCAACGTCAAATACAAATTTATTTATAAGAAAGAATATATATACATATTATAAGATAAGTAAAGTCGATATATATACGTATTAAGAAGTATATTATATGCGAAAGTAGATAAATTGGAGTGATCTCTCTTACGAGCATAATCCATTATTTATTTCACCTGTGTATCCTTTTTCCCATTCTGTAGAGTGTTACATATAAAAAGTATAATATCATAGTGACCTTCCTGTATATTTTTTCAAGTAGTACTCCTGTGCTGAAGGATGTATTCTAGACTTTGAAGTAAATGTAAATGTGGATGGAATCTTATAAAATTAATCATGGAAATAAATTTGTCACATTTATTACGGATAATACGGAGTGCATAATATTTGTGAATTTTTAGTGCCCATACATTTTGTTCACAAATGACAATGCAAAGTGCATTTGGTCCAATTTGAAATGTATCTTTTCATTTTCTATTGATTTAAATTCGAGGAACTCGGAGACTAGTAAAACATTCATTCATAATTTTTAGCTCAATTCAGAAATATTGGAAGTTTATAGTTAATTTGGAACTAGTCGGGAAGACTGGAAGTTCGATTTAGGAACATTAAGCATACTTTAAAACGGGATTTTAGTTTCATTATTTTGTAATACATCTAAGACCGTTGGCATGGCTGGATAGAATCTTAGCAGTCAAGATATTCTTGGGCAGCTATAGAATTATTAAAGTACAATTTCCCATTTCCAATTAAAATCTATGCAATCACTATGAAGTTTTTTTTATTTCTCTGAACAAGTATTTTGAATGTGCTACCATTTTTGCCTTTTAATGGTGTACTCTAGAATTGAAAGAACATATGGAAATTGCGCAGAGAAGCGTTTGGTAACGGCCTTGATTGTTTTTTATGTCAATTTAATATACCTCTACAACTGCCAACCTCTGTGAATAGAGAAATTTGCGAAAGTAACATCTGAGCATTTTTCTTCAAAAGGAGAATCGAATATTAAATCACTTGGGAAGGTAGTCTAGTTCTGGGGGTGACAGATTTGGTTGACCGCATGAGAATAACTTAAAAATATTGGTAAAAAGTATGCCTCATCCAGCAGCCCTTCGAACCTTGCTAGGAGTTAATTAATCCGAAAATAAAACAACAACATTATGTAACCTGATTAATGAGGTGGCCATACCCCTCTTTAGGCTTTATCGCCAAAAAAATAAAAAATAAATGAGAAGGTTAGTTCTAGGTAGTGTTCTTTTTCGTGTTTTATGTTATTCTCGAGTGCATGAAAATTAAATATATCGCTATATCTGCCAACTCTGTAAACAGAGAAATTCAGGTCGACACCATTTTCTCTTAAAACGAGAGTTGAGTATAACCTATGCCTACCTCTTATTCTCATCGGGATTAAATTTCAAAATTTCGGAAATAAAAACCCTGGATGCTGTTAGAATGAATCTTAGTTTTTACAATGAAAATGAGATTTCAAAAACTCAATTCGAGTGTGGTTCTGGAAAATGGCAAAATTTGAATGGATGCCATTTCTTAGCCTTATAAGATGGAACTCTGTTTGTAAGAGTTTCGAATGTGGATCTCGAAATTCGAAAGTAACTAATAAAACTCAATATATTCAAAAGATACAGGTTATGTGTTGAAATAGCTGCTATGACTGTAGTAAGCAGTGCTTCTGGAAAATGGCCGATTTGAATTAAAACAATCCACTTTTCAACCCATTGGGATGAAAATAGCTTTGTATGATGCAATTGTGATTCTAATATGACTTTCGAATATAGAATATAACCGGATGGGATGAAACTTAGTTTGTATGATCGAAATTGACCAGTTTATGCTTAAATTTTGTGAAGAGGTATTTGTATCTAGCTGTATCTATGCGAACCATAGATAAAATCAGTAAAATGTGATATTTGTTGTAACTTGGCACTTGTTGTAAGGGACAACGGGGTTCCAAATTGAGTTCCAGACGTTATTCTAGAAAATGTGAATAGAAATAAATATCTAATGCTCAATCGAATTGGGAGAAACCCAGTTCAGCCCGAATATACGACGAGAAGAATTAGGACGATTATAATGAAACTTGACTTATATGGTGAAATTCCCAATTTTAACGGAATTAATGGCTTATGAAGGATGGTCAATCTAACGGGAACCAGTTCTGCAGCTCATTTGGCGATGAGACTTGGTTTTTGTGATGTGGGTTTTGGAATTTTTAAATGGAACTAAACAATTTCTTAACCAATTGGGGTGTAGCTCAAGTTGTAAAATTTGGATTTAGGCTTCTAATATAACTAACTGATCTGGTTGTGAAAAATAATTAATTTAAGTAGAACTGGTCTAGGATTCGGGTGGTATAATGCAAATGGAATTTCGAATGGGGCTCTAGAACATTACCAGTTTGATTGACACTAAAATAGGAGATGATGTACGGCTTGTATAATGAAAATGTCCAATTTGAATAAAACAAACCAAAGATTCTGAAATGCTCATTTTGAACGAAACTCCCATTTCAGCCGATTGGTTTCCATAGACTACCATATAGGCTCACTTTTTGTAAGCAAATACTATTCTAAATTTAGAGAAGCAACATAAAATACTAAACTGAAGTATGTGAAATTTATATTCAACTTTGTTATTGTGTTTCTCTACGTTATAATTCTAAGAACGCTCCTAATAGTCCGTCAAGAAACCGTCACAGAAAAGGAACGCTGCACGCTGCACTTTGGAGACCGACTAATACTAATCTGCTGCAGCGAGTATTTCAAGGAAAAAATTATTTAAACAGAAATTATATTTAAATTCTTTCCCCAGTTTCCTATTCCCGGGGAATTACAAGAATAGTACCACTAATGAGACTATTCCGGCCTTCACTGGAAACAAGGAATTGGGGAAAATATTCTTATAGCATTTTTGTCTAAATTGTATTTTTTGGTCCTAGTGAAGGAATCAGTTTGGTGTAAATATTTATGAAACAAAGTTAAATGGGGAATTATTTTTGCTTACACATTTTTTTGAATCAAAAGTCCCAATCTACTTTGTTTTGTAAATATTTACACCAAACTAATTCCATCGGTAGGCTGGAAAAAAATAATTCAGACAAAAATGATATGAAAATATTTTTCCCAATTTCCTATTCTCAGGGAAAGCCATACTAGAGTATCACTGGTTGTGTAATTAAAAAATTTCCGTTTTTTGAAAATTATTATTTAAAAACTTGGAATGTTCTGCTTTTGTAAAGTTTACCGAATTTTTGTAGATTTAGTATTTTTGAAATCCTTAGTTACAGAAGAGAACCATTCTACTTCTTTTGTTGTCTTAAATTATATACTCTATAGGCGCTGGATGAAATGTTTCATTTACACTAAATTTCTTGACCACTTTTTGAATTTCGTACATAATTAATTTTGAAATCTGAAATTTTTACTAATATTCTTCTCTTACTTTGTTTTGTTTAAAGTTCACGAATTTGAATCCCAACGACATCCTCTAAGTCAAATTTGATCAAAATGTAAATTCATTTAACTATAGAGTAGTTTAAGAAATAATTGTGTTCTCAGCAAGTCCAATTTCCAAAATTACGTAATTTTTTTTTATATAAATCATGATACAATCCTTCAATTCAAATTTAACCAAAATCGACTAAGAAATGGTCAAGTTTTATTTAACATGGCCAAATCCCAGAACTTCAAATAAAATGAAAGTTGGTATCCCATTCACATTCTATAACCCAAATCCAAAACTCCCAATCCGTCCTACAAAAAAAATTAGGCCAAAATCAGTTGAGATATAGACTGCTCCTCATGCTCAAACTCTAATTAGTTTTAAAATTCGTGTTGAATTGGAATGTTTGACAAAATTTCAAACCATTCTAGTCATATTTAAAGGGAGATTTTAATTTCTGGGATTTTGACGTACCCTTAAATATTTCCGATTCATTTAAGATTTGTATTGAAAAGCAAAAATAGAACGTTTCGTCTAAACTCCCTGTTGCCTGCACTGGACATGGAGTACTTACAGTTGTTGGACATCCTCAATATACAAACGTTTCTAATCCAACAGAACCGCTAGATGACCTTATCATTGTCTTTAATACACCACATCTTATTTAGTCGCTGTCGGACGAGTGCAGTCATATGCTCGCATTTAATCTAACAAGCCAGAAAGAAATTCTATAGTTTTGAATGCTGGCCTTTACAAAATTTGTGCCAACAAGAATAATCTTAACAGACAGCTTGGTATGATATGTTCCTCTGATGTGTCCTAGCAAAGTGATCTAAAGTTTTCCTTTGTTGACCTATATCACCCCCCATTTCGGTAATCGTAAGTTACGAGAATGATATTACTCACGATTATATTGAAGCTTCGTAACGTTTCAATTTTCGTAAAGCATATTTCAACCATCTTAATGGTTTGTTGGCTAAGATAGATGTTGATTCCATTTTAGGTAAAACTCATAATATCGAAGCTCAAACGAACAATTTTATGTAATCTGAATATTCAACTTATGTTAATGCATATATGTAATAGCTTTTCCTGTCTTTAAAATAAGCTCTTCAATAACTACATCAATGGAATACAATCTGACATTATTTCAAATCCGAAAATGTTTTGCAAGTTTATTAATGTGTATAAAAAATCTGATTCCTATCCAGCCAATCTCAAACTACTGATAATCTTGGAATAATAGCCAACTTGTTTGGTGAATATTTCAATCAATCATTTTCTCTGTTAACACCTTACCTTATATTTCAACTTTCTCACTAAGTTGCTAGAGAAAGTAACATCTTCGTTGTTGTGGAATAACCTAATTTGCTCTGTTGCAATCAATTTTGACGGGACCGTTTATGGCACTCGTTCTTTACGTTGAACAATTGTGACGGATAACTTTTGTATTCGCCATTGGTCGGTTCCTTTTGGTGAGTTATTTTCTTCCTGATTTTAAGATGGCATCTTTTCGAACGATTCATTGCTATTATGGTGCGTTGCCATAAGACAACAGCTACTATCGAAGCGTTTTTGCTGTTCATTAGTGTAGAAGTCGTCTAAACTGTTAAGCCACGCAGAAGCAGATATAGAGAAAAAATTGTGATCGTGGTGATTCATTTAAGTTTAAAGATTAAATGTATAATCTTCGGAGTTTCATTCGAGAAGAGAGTTTATAAGAATTTATGTCAAACTTAAAAAATATTTGCTTTCTCTGATAGATGACCTGTACTAAACAGTTGTGTCTAATCTGTCAATTAAAAGGTTTCAATTTGATATTTATAATGTTCACTGAACGCGAACATATAAAATGGTAAGCAAGGCAACCTCAATAATCATCGCTCCAAACTGGTTTCAACAACTGATATACATATTTCATTAACGATCAGTGCCGAATTTTAGATCAAGATTAAGATGTGGTTTATTTAATATTCGAGTGTGAGGCCTCTTGTCTTTTTTCTAACCTTCTACCGTTATCATTCACTACAGAATCATCAAATGACTTATTTGGTTAACCACCATTTGTTAAACAAGTAAGGAAGGTTTAGGTCTAACTTAATGTTTGGATCGGTTGAAGTTGCAAAGAATAATAGGACAAAGTTATGTTTCTAGAAGAGCTGCATCACTAACACGTGGAAATTATTTGAAGAATGACAGAATATTGCAAGCTAATCAAGAAATTCGACTACACTGTATTGTGTATGTGTGATCATTAATCTTTACAGAAACTATTTTTGTAAAAGTACAAAATTTTAAATCTAATCACAAATTAACCATACTTTCGCAAATAATAAATCATAAATCATTTGACTTTTCACTGAGAAATCAGGTATATGATGTCGAAGTTTAAACGAGGTTAAACATCCCATCGAATTTACAAAATGTGAAAATCTTCTCGTTTTCCCTTAATAAATCATTAAACATCATCAAACATTATTTTCTATGTTATTGGACGCTTGGTAAATTTGCTGATTATTCGTTTCCTAAAATAATTTTTGTAGATCGCTGCCGATGTCAACGAAATCTAAACGAAATATTTTCATTTGCAATTCATCCCCATTTCATAGTGCTCGCTAATCAATTTTATTACAACGATTTAATGTTATTAGATATTGTTTACTAGAATCGGCTTAAAATAATGGAAAAACTTTCGCTATTCCTTATTTATGGTATTGAGGATAACATCAATGATGTAGTAGTCATGTTTGTTTTATTACTAACGACGTTTGACAGTAACATTTGGAGCTGATAAATCATAAACCAAAAAAATTTGGCGCCTATTTGTTACTCCGGGAGACAAGAAATAAGCTGTAATAGCATAAAAAGAATGAGTTCTTAGGGTCATTTAAACTAACTGTTTATGATAGTAAATTAGGCCACCTAGGAAAAAATATAGATATGGAATTGAAAGGGCGAATGCAATTGAAAATGTGAGGAAATCTTACCCTAACGATTATTTTTAGTTTTTACGGAAATCAAATAATGTTAGTGCGCAACTCCATTTTCGATACATTTTTGGGGTTTTTCGCAGTTTTACTGTGCTTTTGTGTGCTATTCATACATAATTTTTGTTTCTCTAAATAACATTCGAATTTAATTTGGTGACATGTAATCGATAAGTTAGGCAAACGTGATATAAAAGGGCCTTTCAATTACCTTTATTTTCACAAGGTGGCAGCGTTGGCTTTTGATTCACAGGGACCCGCCCAAGTTTGTCTTTTCTTGTTGCGATTTTGTGTTTTCATTTCAATTCAATCCTTTAAAGAAATTGTAGCAATACTATAAATTGGGACCAAATTTAAAACTTAAAAGAATACACCTTCCCGTCTCAATTGAATCCCCAATTCTAACACAATTTAAACATTTCATTGTTTAAATTTTAAATATTAGACAAGATACCATAGTTATCTTGCACTCGAACAAAAAGCTCGTTTTTTGCTAAATGAAACAGCTGTGGCTTGGTAAAAATTTAGAGTCAGTGTTATTTTATGCACAGGTACTCGTAGCACGAGAAAGGACGAATAATTGCAAGTTTATTTTTCGTTCTTTCCAGTCTGGAATTAAAGCGTAAATTGCCACGTTCATCAAGGATTAAAGGCTATGGTTTGGCATGAAAGTGGCTTTACTCCTATTTACATCGTCCATATTCAATCGGTGAACTCACATATAAGATATTTATTAGCGTTTACTGTGGGTCTCTCAGGATTCGTAGCTGGGGTTTTTACTGTTTTTAATTTACATTTTAGATCATAATTCTGTAACTTCCTTGCATTCGCAAATCATATGTCATCTCCAGTTGAAATAAAATACCATCAGTTTGTATATTATAAAACCTTATCTTGTAGTTTTCATGTAGATGTTTTTAGAATGACAAGTTCCCGACTATCGTTTTCTTGGTATTCTTATCTCAAGTCTAGTGTTTTACTTAGAATGGTATATTTTTCTCAACCGTACTCAAATCTACAATATCGTGCTGGGATAGCGCATTCAAAACCACTTTAGATCTCTGTCCGTTAGACAGAAACACGGGATTCGGATCATCTGTTTCAAACTAACGTGCTCATCATCCTAGCCCATATTCCCAATAGTTAGATTCCTGACCTACACACCACATGCTTGTTTTCAATGTTCTGAGGAACTTTTATATCACTAGTGGTAACGTTTTCATTAGTCATGTAGATTATTTCTTCGATCGAATTTTAAATTTAAAAAGAAGTTCTCAAAATTTAAAACAGGTCTGAGAAGGTTTTTTCAAAGTAAAATCACCAATCATTTTTAATAGTTTTCCTTATGAAATTCGGATGTGTAGTATATTTTCATCTTTCTCAAAAGAATTGAAACATTGGCTAAAAAACAGACTAAAGATATAAAAAACTTCTTCAGATTGTGCGTATTTTCCCCTCCAATAAAGGGTAGGATCAGCTGAGAAAATTATAGCTGTAGGAAATATTCCGATTCACAAGTGAAAATAAACTCAAATATAAATAACACCAAACAATTAAATTACTTTATTTGTCGATAGAGCTAATGAACTTCCATGACCAAAATCTAATTTTACTCTGATTACAAAACTATGACCAAAAATAAAATAAATAATTGTACAGTTTCAGTACGTGCAAAAACAAGATTTTATACAACAAATACTTTCACATCTTGTGCCTAAACATAGGGTGACTCACACAAGTCATCCTACATTTATATACTTTAATCTTCAAAAGGAGCGTAAAGCAATAAAAACATCTACATTTTTGCCAGATTGTTTCAAGGCCTCCAAAATTGTGGGGACTCCACAAGAGCAGGACACGATGAATAGAACTCTCAATTTGGTGACAATTATCACAGTTGCATGAAGAACCATATATCAATTGCATTGAAAGCAATTACAACCAATGGGTTAGGGTCCCGCCATTTTTCAAAATTATTATACTGTGCTACGGCAGCGGTTTGCATTTGTACTCTATGCTATTAAGTATTTAATTTGTTCATTTTATTTTTAGGGAATCTAACTCTTGATGAAATAAATAATGGTTTACATAAAAAAAGAAGAATCTGCAATAATCTGGTCAACAATTTTTCGTAAGGACATTAAATCACTGCTGAATATTGCAGATGATCTAACAAATTTCATGAAGCCACTAAACTATATTTCTGATGTGATAGTGGCAAACCTTGCGCGAATCATTTGTAGCAATGTTCAACGATGTACCGTATCCAATATAAGACAAAATATGGTATGAAATGGAGATTTGCTGTAATTATTATTTAGTAAGACATTGATATGTAGTGTCACTGTTAGCAAATGGTCAATTCCGTTTTCCGTGAGAGTAATATCCTGTTTAACGAAAGATTCGGTATTTGACATTTCCTGTCAGGCCAATTATGAGCAATTGGGTGAAGGAGATTGTTATACCGATTAACTCCAAAGCATTCATGTTAATAACGTAGAACTTGTCTAGAAGACATCCCAATAAATATTCCGTTTCCGCATCCCAAAACCGATAGGTTTTTATGGTACCTAGTCCGCTCCATTTGGGACACCGTTTTCTGACCCACTAGATTAGAGATACACAACAAGCCATGAATAATAATGAACTCTCTTAAGTATTGTTCATATCTATTGTTCTAATGGCCGAGGCCCAATTTAACTTGACTCAATCGACTTGCGGCCATGTTAGTTATCTAAGATACAATCCCGAAACAATTTGCGTGATGCCAGTGGCCCTATAATGGCTTAAGTAGTACACCCTAATTATTCGCCAAGGATAAATTTAATTTATGTGCCATTCGACTCGTGGTTACATCTGCGATAGTGCGTTGAGATGGTAATTATAATGGCTGGAGTATTAGTACATCTTGAATTTTCATCGAAATTGAAGGAATTTCTTTCTTACTCCTGGCTCATCTAAAACAGACCAAAGCACCAATACAATGATTTGAAGGCCATTCAACTCGAGATCGTGTTAGTTGGCTCTAACGACAAAACTAATTTAATTTGCAAAGTATAAGGGGCACAACAAGAACGAATACACATAACGGACCATTAAATATGGGCCATGAAAAATGCAAGCCTTCATTACAATATTTCGAATTTGAACTTACTTAACGTGTTGCTCAGCTAGAGCTAGATAATATGACCGCGAGTCGAATAGTAAGTCCTAAGGGGCCTAGACCAGTCGTCGTTGAATATGTATTTTGTTGCTGCTTCTATTTAAAGCAAGCAAATTTGTGCAATTACGTTGACGACACTCATAATATCATCTTTTTTAATAATTTGAATGGGTTATGAATTTGATAAAAACAGTGTTGAGTGGCAATCATTTCATTATTTTCTAAGAAATCGGCTCATACTTCTTGAGTCACAAAACATTTTCGTTCTTCCGAGTCATTTATTTGATTTCGAAGAAAGAAGGCGTATTGCACGATTCGCAAGAATCATTGGGAATCTGCAACATTAACAAATCCTATCCAACCAATAAAAAAGTTGTTGTTGATAAGGTCGCAAAGTCATGCATTACGGTGTGGCTTATTTTTACCCCCCTTGGCTTCGTTAATTATACTTGGTTGAAGAGTTGGACAGTGCTGGAAACATTACATACCATATTTTTATAAATATAATTTACAATGTTAATCTTTCCTGTGATTTATAATTTAATTCCCCAAACATATTTTCAAATCGCAGAGCAATCATAAATATTTTGTATTACCCAGTCCACCATATTTTTAGTTTGGAGATATTTTCAAATCAAAATAAAAGAAACCTCGAGCACACATATCATTATCAGACCCATTGAATATTACTTTAATAATAATCAATTGTGAACTACTCAAAAAAAAAATACCAATCAGGAAATACTCTTACATATTTATTCCCTTTACTATTTGATTTTCCTTGGCGTAGCAAAATTTGAACAAATCGAATGTCAGTTCGATTAAAACAAATTTATCGAAAGTATATCTTTTATATCCACCAATCCCTTAAATCTTCGTCCAATTTATATTATTGTTGTCCAATTTATATCTTTTTTGTTGTCTCATTTTTATTACGCACGCAGTGCCAAGGTATTAATCCTAAATTATTTTCGTGAATTTAATTTTTATGCTTGCACGATAAATATGGTGAACCGTAATTTTCGGTATTTTAGGCAATTACATTCGTATCGGGCTAATATATATATATATATTACATATATGCTTATTACGTATATGGAATATTAAAAATTTATTTTGTATAAAGATCCTTTATCTCTGGTTAAAATTCCCATAAAATCCCTATTTATAACTAATTGTATATTTTTTAAGTAATATTATGTAATAAAGTGTATGTGTATATGGTTATAATAAGAAAAGGGTGAAACCCGGATTAGGACAAGGCTTAAGAGTTTCCTATCTAAAAATTTATTAGATCTATTAACAGAAAGGGTGCGTGCTTTTACTGTTCAGAACCCTGAAAATCATATTAAAAAAAATTATGAAATTTATTTTTAGGGTGGCGAAAATTTTCTATTCGTTTATATACGTACATATAAATTGAATCAAAAATTGATTTATTTGTAAAATAATATATATTTCGCCTTAAGATCTATATTTTCATGTAATAGCGATACCGCCTGATGGAAAGCAAATCAACTCTATTACTGCTGACCCCAATTATTTTTAAAAATTAAATTATAAATCCAATAAAGTTCTTTATTATGCTGTCGATATATACAATATGAACAAGGGACTGGTCCCCCATAAGTGTTACATACAAATTAGTCAGCTATATATAGTGCACATTAAACGTACACTGCACTCTAAACAACTTGAAGATGAGAGATTAGTCCGGAATTTAATTGACTAAACAATAACTGCTTTCTTTACTCCAAATACGCACCTATATAGTACGTGGATATTATATCATACGTTATAGTCCAAAATATATGTATATCGTGATACTAATCTACCAATGCCTTGAAGACTACGTTAGCATTGTGTTCATTAATTAGTTAAAACATTTTTTTGTCAATTTAATTTTATTTGTTTTGTTCTAAATCAGAACCCTCATTAAAATTGTCGTCTGTGTAAATTAACGCAAAAGCATTTAAAAACGACGTTTTCTAATTTTATAAAATTATAAAGTCGACTGGCCGCCGATCAGATCAATTAACAAATGTGATATAGTGGCAAACATTCCAGTTTATTTTTTATTTTTTTGGTATCCACTTTCATGTTACCCTCGTTAGAAAGCAAGAAATAATAAAATTTCCAAGTGGAAATTGAATTTTTACTGGCGGCAAGCAGCATTACCAATTCAATATGTATAACACACGATTTTGTGTAAAATGGAAATTCAATGGATAAAAATAGAGACAATAGGTACGATAATCGAAACACGTCACTAATGTACATATACTAAAATAGTTGTATAATTATGTATTTTAAATGTATATGTTATCATGTGGGATTACATACTATGTAGTAGATACATGCTCGATTATTATGTTTTCAGGACATTAGATTTTTTTTAATCGAAACATTTCTAGAAATTTGTACAAAATGGAATTGAAATTATGCGGATATGAGAAAATTTGTTTTTGTACACTAAAATAGTAAATTTGTTAATGGCCTGAGGCTATTATTGGTTATGTGACAAATCGTAAGGCAAATAATTAAGTATGTAAGTACTTGTTAAATTATAGAATACACAGACGTTTGATCATCCCTCTCTGTTCGCACGTGGGGATCCCCATCAATATTATAATTATTATTGTTTTGCATTTACAGTTGAGAAGAATACAGGATGCTGTTTAAAATAACTTTTAAATGAAATAAAATTGTATAATTTATATTTTATTGATTGATTATATGGTCTTTAACATTATGTATGGAATATAATGTCGGTCAAGCGGCCGCCACTGGCTGTGGGGGAAAGGCGAGCTTTTAAATACATTTTTCATAACATTTTCACAAATTTCTAGTGTTATTTCAGCAATTTGAGTGAACTACAAAAAACTATGCGTTTTAAGCAACGAATCTCATTTAGCAAATCATTCATCTCTTTAATCAAATTTAGTTAGTCACTGCGAGTTTTCTGAATTTCTCATCCAGTAATATTTTTATATGAAGGACGTTTAAATTTTACCATTTGTTTCCTACCTTGAGTTAATTTTTAATCTTTGTAAAATGTATGGGCTAATCTTAAGGATCGATAACGAGTAGGACGTGACACTTGGATCAATTAACTGTTTCGTTAGAAATCGATTTTATGAAATAGACATCTTGCTTGACCTTAGTGCTACAGTATATGACAAAATAAACCGAACGAGGCTCATCAGAAAACAATTTTTAGCATAACACGTCAGCAGATTTCTTTTCAGCCTTATTTATTTATGAAGTTAAACGTACATTCAACATTTTTAAATTCAATAAAAATATAACAAAATAAGTGAAATTTTAATTGAAAAATTAATTAATTTTATAAATTGGACTATTTTTGCTACGACAAAATAAACAGATCGATGTAAAATTTAAATGGCTTTACTCATTTCACTAAATAATCTAACTACTAATTTCAAAGGATTTAAGCATTAATATTTTGTTGGTCCTCCTTTAGCGTTTTTAACTGCTTGCAACCTATTTGGCATAGTATCAACTAGCTTTGCTGTGACCTCTATCCCAATGTTTTTTCATGTCACCTTAATTAAGTTGAAAAATTCTCTTTTGTTTGTCCTTTTTGTGGTCGGGATATTATGATCGATGATCGACCACAAATTCTCAATCGGATTGAGATCTGGGCTTTGTGGGGGCCACTCAAGCAGTTTAATTATTTTTTTTAAATGTCGATGCAACTTTCGAAGTGTGTTTGGGGTCGTTGTCATTATCCCGTCAACCAATCACCGACTCCGTTAGCTGAGCAGTACCCCATACCATAATATACCACCACCGTGTTTCACTGTCGTCTTTAAAAATCTATTTTTGAGTCCCTAATCCCGCCCTCGCTAAACTCTTTCACGCCTCTTTCACCCAAATAGTTCAAATTTGGACTCGTCAGACTATAAAATTGAATGCCAACATTCTTTCTCTTTCCCCTGGTGCTTAGCTACAAAACTCAGCCGTTTCTTTTTGTTGATTTTGCTAATGAAAGGCTTACGTCGTTGATAGCAATTGATCAATCCACTTTCTTTTAGCCGCCGTTGAATAGTTTGAGTTGAAACATTCAAATTGTATTGCTCCTTTAATTCTCTAGCAGACTTTGTTGGGGGTTTCTTAACCTCTCTTACGAGCATCACATCATCTCTTTTAGAGGTTTTCCGTTTACGGCCACTACCAGGACGGTTTAACAATAAGGCGATTTGTTCAAATTTCACGCATAGTTCCCTTACAGTAGATTTCGCCATTGTAAATTTGTTAGCAAGTTGTTGGTACGATAATCCGGTGTTTCTATCCGCAACAATTCGATCTTGGAGGTCGATAGATAATTGAGGCATTGCCGTATGTAATAAATTAATTAACATTTTTTTTTTAAATGTTTGTACCCCAAAATAAATTTATATATACCAATTGATCTTGTTTATCATAAAACATAAAATTTATGCTTAAAAAATATCACAACCAAAGCGTTCGGTTTATTTTGTCGTACTAAAATTTGGGATCGGTTTATTAAACAAATTGTTTTCTAAAAACGGGGATTCCCTATATTCTTTCAATTTAAAAATATTATAGTAGGCTTCTAAACAATCAAAATGAGGTATAATAGGTTGAGGAAAAATATGAAAATATTGACACAACTAGAGTTTTTCGTAAATCAATATAGTTGGACTGTTTATTTTGTCGCATACTGTAGTTAAAAGTTAGTTTTAATGCTCAATAAAATTTGTACTAGTTCAATATTGTTCGAAATTTGTCCTAATCTTAAAGGTCTTAAAGATTGTTGAGAGTTAATAGTGCCTCTGAATGAAATATTAAACAACAATAATTGTTAACTAATTTAGATTTTGTATAGGCCGTCATATGTATTGTACTTGTCGGTTTAATTGCGCAAGTGTAATGATCAAGTAGAATATTACGAGTGCACAACTAGTTGAAAGCTTTGCTTGTTATGTGAAGAACTGATCCATTAGATGTTGTCAAATCAGACACTTGAATGAAACACCTGACATTTATATTTGAAAATTGAGCCATTTACTTGTGCAGTAATCCACAGACCATCTTGTTCTAGAATAATCTGCCCCTTAAGTCTCCTTCTAATAACGGGTGTTTTTTTAGGAGGTTTGTTTTTCCGATAGATGTCGTTTTATTTTATGACAGTTGTTTTGACAGCTCAAAGTGGCATTTCTACTCAGTATTGTTTGGCAAATCATTATGAATAGGTTAACTCCAGAACAACGTTTTCAAATCGTGGAAATTTATTTTCAAAATCAGTGTTCAATTAAAAATGTTTATAGAGCACTTCGTGAATTTTATGGTGCACATAATCGTCCGTCAGAGACCACCATAAAGAACGTAATTACCAAATTTCGGTCTACATTCACTCTTTTGGATGCCAAGCCACCGACAAGAATGAGAAGAGTTCGTACAGAAGAAAATATTGCTGTCGTTGAGGCCAGTGTCGAAGAAAACGACAATTTATCGATTCGTCGTCGTGCTCAGCAAATTGGACTTTGTCCATCGACTTTATGGAAAATTTTACGTAAAGATTTGGGTTTGGTGCCATACAAAATTCAATTGGTGCAAGAATTAAAGCCACACGACCATCGTTTGCGCCGTGAATTCAGTGATTGGTCGTTAAATCAATTGAACGAAGATCCATTTTTTTACCGTAAAATTCTCTTCAGTGATGAGGCGCATTTTTGGTTAAATGGATACGTCAACAAACAAAATTGTCGCATTTGGAGCAAAGATAATCCACACGCCGTTCTAGAATTACCAATGCATCCTGATAAATGTACTGTTTGGTGCGGTCTATGGGCTGGTGGGATCATCGGTCCATATTTCTTTAAAAATGAGGAAGGACGACGCGTTACCGTGAATGGAAATCGATACAGAACCATGTTAAATGAGTTTTTGTTGTCAAATCTTGAAGATATGGATATGAATGAAATGTGGTTTCAACAAGATGGTGCCACTTGCCATACAGCACGTGAAACAATCGACTTATTGAAAGAAACTTTCAACGACAACATTATTTCGAGAAATGGTCCGGTGAATTGGCCTCCGCGTTCGTGCGATTTGACGCCACTCGATTACTTTTTGTGGGGATACGTGAAGTCATTGGTTTATGTGGATAAACCTCAATCGATTGACGCTTTGGAAACCAATATTCAACGTGTCATTGCTGACATACGCCCTCAAATGCTTGAAAAAGTGCTGGAAAATTGGACCTCCAGAATGACATTTGTGAAAAATAGTCGTGGTAGCCATATGCCAGAAATTGTGTTTAAATGTTAAATGCCAAAAAATTATCTACCAAATAAAAAAAAATTTTGGTCATTTCATAATTTTATATGTGTTTTATTCAAAAAAAAAATCGGCAACCTCTTAAAAAAACACCCTTTATAAACAGACACATTATTCCCTTCTTTAAACATAAAATTATAAATAATAAATTTATTTGTTTTGTTGTTTTTGTGGAAAGACTGGAGATAAAACTAAGCAAAAGTATAGGTAAAAATGAAGACGATCGAGTAAAATATTCGAATGTTTGACTTTACTGGAAGGATATTTTAATTCCAACGACAACAGTCCAAAAATAATAAATGAAATATGAAAAATTGCAGTTAATTATTAATAATATCCAAACGAAAGCTTTTTACACATTTAAGTAAAGTTATTCAACGATAAATTATTTGTGATACTTTGACATAAATTTATCTTACTATTTTACATTTTATCTTGAAAAAAATTTAGAGGATGCGAATTTACTAAAACATCACGATATCTAATGTAAATCTAGACTTCTACGATAAAGTTATCACTTTTACACATTGCAATTTATCTTGGTTTTTGGAGAATTGGGGTACTGGGTGTAAAACACCCACAAAAACAAATCACGAGTTCTGACCTGGGTGTACAGCACCCAATCAATCAAACAAAGTATTTTTTATGGCAACCAGAATGAATAAAATTCTCCCACTCAGCAAACTTAGCAACTCAGCAAACGATTTTTTTTATGGTAGAAACATAAATTTTTTGTGCTTGGTGTGTCGATACAAAAATTATTTTTTTTGGAAAAAATTGAAAAAAAATATTGGAGGAATTCACTCTTCATCTTAAACAATATTTTTTCGTTTTCTTGAAATTTCACTTTGCATTTAATATTTTAGGTTATTTTTCCGTTAAAATATTGTTAATTCAAAATTTAAAAATAATACCGACTGATGAACTAGGTAACTAGGCCAAAATGGTTCCTTCGACTATAAAAAACACCCTACCTAGGTATCACAGTGCGTACACAAAATATTAAGAACACAGGATTTTCAGATAAGAAATATTTTATTAAAACTTATTTATTAAAATTTATTTGAATTTGTTTATTTAATATAAAGTCGACCATTAATGGATATATTCAATGCGATTGGATGAGTTGACCATTATATTAGAACCGTTTTGTCGCAGCTCTTCAACTCGCGTTATTCCTAAATCATCACAAACACACAGACAGACAACAGTAAAATATAAACCTAATCCTGATACATCGTCCTCATATGATTTGAGATAGTAAATGTCTATGCAATACGGGATCCAGTGATGCCAGTTGATGTCTATCGGAATCCTAATGCTTACCGGCCAATTTCGATAAGATGAACCCGGCCAATGGAAGTTCAACGAGAAAATATTCGTACCCAATATTCGTCCAAATATCGTAATCGATCGAATTTGTTTGATCGATAATGGTGGCCCAACCTCAATATCTTCGCGGGTAAAATCTTGAATAAGTTGAAATCGTCGTGGGTTTTGTTGCATACCACCGCATCTGCCTTGTGAACTGCTACCATCGCAGTTAAATGAATGTCTCTGGAAACGCAAGTTCGACCAAACCCAAACAAATCTATTTTAGAGTTGTACCCTACGAAATTAGCAGCATCGAGATTGGAGATGAAAATCCATTTTGGCCAAAACGAGTGAGATTAAATCCCAATGTTTTGATGAAAGATGGCTTGAACGCCAACATATAGTAATCTAAAGTAAAACGAAATTGTTGTTAGTTAAAAAATTTTACCATTTTTTTATTGAAAGACTTACTTGTATTCATAAACCGTTATTCGAAACATTTCTTAAATAACTATCCGCCCATTTAGCAAGCGCTTCATAATCAATTTCACTATGTTCGGCGATAGGTTGGGCATACATTTTTAAATTTTCCGCGCCTGTTCATTAGGAAGCAGAATTTCGATATTACGATGTAAACGCCTTGGACGTAATAATGCCGGATCTAACGGATCTATCCGGACGGTTTGTAGCTATAATCATTTTAACCTAAATCAACGAATCGAAACCATCCATTTGATTAAGCAATTCCATTAGAGTACGTTGAATTTTACGATCGACTGATGTACCTTCGGCAAAACGACGACCTCCAATTACATCAATTTCATTTCATCCATTAATATAATGCACGGTTGATGATCACGAGCGTAGTTAAACACTTAATTCATTAAACGAGCACTTCATTTACTCTAGTTCCAGCCTTCAATTTTGTCTTGTCTAACTGACGTCGACATCCAACAACATATCGTGGCCCATTTGTTGCCTTCACAATAACTATACAAATATAGATAACATAAAACATCGTTTCACTGAATCCCTGACATATTGGAGGGATGTACCTACATTTATCCTCATTCAATTGTTTGAGTACCTCCCCGACAATTTGCCCAACACTTTGCAACGCTTTTAAATCATTTTCTAATTTATCGAACTGTTTCGGTAAATCTTTTAATTGTTCTCGCACTGAAAGTAAACATATAAAATACAAATTTGGTACATTTGCTTATAGCCGGAATGATTTTGTTATTTTCCATTCTACATGTATTCATAAACAGTCAAATAAAAATTGATCGGTTAGCTGAACACAAATTGTATAAGATCGGTATCATTCAACATTATCAAAATTTCAATGTCCGTTCGATAGCACTCAAATAATTATGATTAATGTAATCGTATTATCCTTTTCTCAGAATCCAAATCATCCACTTCCACATCACTGCTGATATTATCCGGTTTCAATGATCGATACACAGTTTTATACAAGTATTTTGATACAAATATAAGACTGGACTGGTTTTCATTATATTTGTTTTGGTTAAAAAATGTGACACTCCGATTTTTGTTTGATTTTTTTTTCGCCTGCTGAATGATTTTTTTTAGGTTAATATGAACTTGTGCTTGATAGCAAAATAATTTTTATATAGTTTCGTAAACTATCCAAAATAATTAAAAGGCATATTTTATTTCATCGAAAAAATTAGAGTTATGGGTAAGATATTTTTCTATAATATAAAATTGAAATATTTAGGAACAATCAAAACTAGGCACGAGATTATTGATTTAATTTTTTTATTGCGAAAAATTTGAGTCATATAATCCAATCGAATTTGCACAACTTCTCCAAGTTTGAGCGCTAATAACAAGATATTAAAAGAGAATTTCGAGAAAGGGAAAACATTAAGCCATAATAGCTATTGAATATCAAAAAACTAGAAGAAAATGTTCCCGCAGACGCTTATCGAACCTGCATAACTTACCCTTACTTTAGTAAAGAACGCTCGTAAGGTAGAGAAAACGTGCCTTTTTGTAACCTCATCTAAAGACTACCGTCTTCCCTCGAAAAAAGGACTGGCCCTTCTATTCAAGACCATTTAGTTATTTAAAATTTTGGAAGTCGAAGAAATAATTTGAGTAGAAGGACTTTCGAATAAAAGAATCGGTCCTTTTAATTGAATCTTAGTGTTGAAAATTGTTGATAAGGAAAATTATTACACTTTATACTTTATATCCAATAATTTGAGTTTAAATCCAAAATAGTCTTCTTGTTTGCTTTTCGTTGTTTTTTATTATAAACCGAACTTCATTCATTTGGACACACGATTCATTTAGTTCAACTAATGTTATATCTCATTTTTCATGTAGAGACACTGCCTTTAACTCTAAATGTATACTTGTAGACTCCTTTAAGAATATTGTTGATCTCTGGACATTGATTTTGTATGCTTTTTTTCCATTCCACTGGGAATTTACCGGAACGTCATCGTTTTGTTTTGTGTTTTTGACGTGATTTAAGAACACAAAGTAATATGTTAGATACATAATTTGTGAATTTATTAAATTTCACCATACCATTTAAATTAACAAAATGTTGCGTTAATTTCCTAAATAGTTTAATCTAATTCCTAGCAAATAAATTTAAAAGTAATTTCATTATTATTCACATTTCCTCAGTTAATCCACTTCATCATTTATTAAACTTTTTCTTCTCAATATTATTTCCATAAATAACACATACAAATATATATAAATGTATAATTAAA
Organism: Nephrotoma guestfalica; assembly: GCA_963691935.1. Classification (NCBI taxonomy): domain Eukaryota; kingdom Metazoa; phylum Arthropoda; class Insecta; order Diptera; family Tipulidae; genus Nephrotoma; species Nephrotoma guestfalica. The sequence goes on along the minus strand of OY829913.1, from coordinate 204,515,868 downwards.
CTGTGGAATATTAATATTAATTAAAAAACATTAATACACCATATTTTATTTAAAATTTATCCAAATATAAATGAAAAATTCATAAAACAAATTTCAATCGCAACTATTTTCTTATCATCTGCTATTTATTCCACTGCTCGCGAGCAAAAATCGAGTCAACATTTTGGCGAAATTTAATAAGCATTTTACACACACACACAAAATAGAAAATGACAGCACACATATTAAAAGTGATATAATATTCGTATACAAATTCTCATGAGAATTTCGTACAAAATCTGTGTCCTGATTCCTCATATAAACCAACAAAAATAGGATTTGTGTTTATAATGTTTACGATTTTTGGACCATAGGACTTCATCCATTCTATAAAATCTATGGCATCTTCAAGTTTCTGTGGAAGTATCAGGCGGCCCGTACCATTCTGCAGGCTCGCCATCAAAATAAGATTGTTGTATTAAATTGCTCCCATATAGCTCTAACCATTCGTGATTCATTAAAGTTGATAACAACAGCTTTAATGATGTGTTTAAATTCTCGATAGCAAATCAGCACTGGACTTTTTCAATAGTTTGTGTCTTGACCCCAATCTAAAACCCATTCTTACTAAATAGGATGAAATTGCATTTTTTTTGTTCAAAATAGCTTTTTCTATGCATGTGTCATAATTAGAACTATAAAACTCTTGGTAACTTCTATTTTGTACCACGTCGAGTGGCTGAAGTATTCCTGTGAGATTCGGTGGTATAAGAATAATAAAAATATTCATCCTTTCCCATTTCTTGCTGTTATAAAGTGTATCGTGCCGCCCATAATTATCAAGAAGCAGTAAAATTGGCTGCCGATAAAATGACGTTTCCTTCCTGCTAATTATGTTACTTTTAATATAATTATCTAAAATATCGTCATTCCACATTCCCGTTTGGTTGACATCGACGAGAAAACCGGCAATCACATTCGGTTTTTTTAAATTTTAGAATAGTAAATGAGGTGTCAACACTTGGCCTGCCATACTTATAGCAAATGTTACAGTACATCGCTTGTGAGATTAATGAGATTGATTTAGCTTCACTTTCGAAGTACCGAGGCACTTGATCAATATTTATCACGTTTTTAGCATTTATATTTTTTTCATTTATTAAATGAAATATTTATTCGTGAAAATGTGTGATAACATTTACCACGTTATCAGGTAATAGCCTCGATTATGTTTGGCGCCTTAACACCAAATTAAATCTTTTTTCAAATTGTCGAGCCATCCTTTTGTGGCTTTAAATTCTGCATATTCTGTGTTATCTTTGTTGGCAAATAAAACTATGCAAATCTTTGGCTTTAACTTTTATATAACGATCTCTTACACGAAGTCCATTTATATTCCTATCTTTAATCCACTCAATTAATAATTCCTCCAATTCTTTAAACTGTTCTTTTCGGCCTCCGCCTGCGAGTCGTCTCACATTTTTTATTGACACATCCGAAACCATCCTTTTAAATTTGTTACAGGCGTTCCTGGTTTCTTTTGAAAGTTTCTTAAACCCAAAAATATTTTTTTGGTATTTAGATATTATGTTGTACATGATTTTCTAGAAGTTTGTGCTTTTGTAGACATTCTAAATTAATTAAAAATTAATACTATATCAAGTAATAATAATAATTACTTATTCTATTACTTTTAAATATCAAATCAATCGTTAATTTCTTTTGATATTCGAATACAAGAACCACTGGTCCTTCTATTTAAACAAAAGGACCGGTTCTTGTATTCGAGGGAAGCAGCGTTGTGCGACTACGCGTAATTCAAGACAAGTCATTTGGCGTAGAAAATGTCAACAATGTGTAAAGTATGAAGAATATTTGTAGACAATGTAGATTATTACTTTTGTTTTGTTGTTTTAACTTCGGTCTGTTAAGGTCAAGCTATTCAATTCATGATAAAAATGATAAGGTTCGAAGGTTCCTGATCAAAAAATTCTAAAAAAGTTTATAATTTATCTGGATGGATGTCTGTACCGATGATATCTCAAGCACGGCTTATGCGATTCGAATTTTTTTCGCTAATCTTCTCTTAATTTTAATTCGGTGTATTGAAAAGTTGTTGGACCTCTACCTCAAGGGGGTCGGTACCTGCCATAGGAAATCACCTAATACCACGACATTGCTTTAAATTTTTCCTATATACTCGTGAAGTATATCGTTTGAAAATTTTTGGATCAGACAACAGTTTCTATTAAATTTTGGTTCATAAATACGCCGTTTTGGCGTTGGTAGCCAATTTTCCGGTTATCATAAAATATGTACTTGTCGCCTTGAATAATGTCTTAAATTCCAGAAAATCTTAGTACTAAAACTACCGTTGTGGCGCTGGAAACAGTTACAACTTTTATTATTCCACATCATGTTTTAGCGATAATAGCTAATTATTCATTACATTTTGTAAATCATTGAAGCAGTCTTGAAGAATGCCGCAAATTTTTCTGAAGCATATTAGTATTTAAATTACAGTTGTAGCGCTAGAACCAGTTACAATTTTTTCTCATTCCCATATAATCGTGTATATCATTTGAAAGGGCTTGGAAAAAAATACAATTTTTGTATTAGCCATTTAGTTGATAAATCCACCGTTTTGGCGCTGGGAGCGAATGATTTATTATAGAAAGTGTGACATCAATGAAAAGGTCTTGAATAATTTCTCAAATTATCTGATTAATACTCCAAAAACCATTGTGGCGCTGATTACAAATAATTTTTTTTCTCGTTCTGATATGTTGATATATTCTGTTTTTAGATTTTGGATGAAAGCAAATTTTTTATCAGCAATTTATTTCTGAAAACCACCGTTATGGCGCTGGAAACAGTTACATTTAATTCGTTCCAATGAAATCATGTGACGTATAAACAATCATCGTTGAAAGGTTTTGGAAAATTACCAATTTTGTTACCAGCACTTTAGTTCTCAAATCTACTGCTTTAGCGCTGGTGACAAGTTAATACTTTGGTATAGAATAATATACAACATGAAATTTTTTTACAAAACCAATGAAGAATCAGGAAATAGTTCTTGGGTCATTTTGTGAAGAATTATTTAGCGAAAAGTTTCATTTTTCTTTTTACGTTAATTTTCCGGGTTTTTGCACCAAACCGCAAATTGAAAATTTGTTGGTTTACAAATCTGTTGAATAATATTAAATGAAAGTATTATTAAATGTTTGGATTAATATAAGTTCTCGCGTATTTGGTCCAAAAATTGTTTCTCGTATATCACTCGTATGATTGCATATCGGTAAATAAGCATACATCGGTATTTTGCTTAATTTTATTCTCGCAGGTGTTTAACATCTGGTTTAATATACCATAAATACAATACAGTTGTCGATGTAATCCACTTCGAGTTGTTGGTCAAGGAACCCGAAAAATCGGAACACACTCAAAACATTTTTTTTGCATCCAGAAATTATAAAATGCAATTCTAGTTGGGATCGAGTTCATCAAAGAGAAAATGTGGTTACGTATCAGCTCTATCGGTGGCATACACATATGGCGGCCACAGGAATTATTGGGGTATTTGAACGATTTTACCAAAATTAAATTTGTACTGTGTGATGGTCGTTATTATCTATTCATGAATTTGTGCTTCAACATTTTATTGTGTGGTGATGATTTTGTTCATTGAAGCACCATGGCTCAAAGCAGTTTATTTTGACAGCTCTTTATTTGGTTTAAAAGCTTAACGTGTATATAGCCCTACATTTTATTTTTGGAATATTTCTAAAATTGTACTAAGCCAGTTAAATTACATCCAAGATATATCCATGTTTTCGCATGATACCGTTTTCCGAGCAACACATATTATAAACATTTTCAACATTGTCTACATTTTCTACATTGTCGACGCCATTTTTTAAAATTGTTTACATACATTCTCTACACATGTAGAATATTAATTATCTACGCGGTGTAGACAATACGGCACAACACTGGAGGGAAGACGGTAGTCAAATTTTGAGAAGTAGTTTTACAAGTGCACGTCGTAAGTATGTTCTTGCACAACGATAGTCCATAGGACATTAAGCTTACGCAATTAGCTCATAAACTCACCTTAAGGTTGATTATGATTATGCCTTCTAATGATTTTAACGGTTACTTGTTTGATCATTAATACTGTGCTTCCACATAAGAAATTTATTATTACTTACATACTACGAGTATGTATGTACGAGTATGAACCAAAAAATATTATTACATATTCTATGAACTTTAAGGTCATCTATAATCATAAAATTATATAGCCATCAATCATTATTACATATTTCGATTGGATCCAGAAAGCTTTTTTTTCTACTCGAATATAATATTGAAGATATATATTGTAGCTAGTAAATTCATAAATCAATAATTGATTGAAATTCATTAGTCTCTCAAAAAACAATTTATTAAATATTACAAAAAAAAGAAGAAAAAATTCAACACCCATGCGTTATAGAAATTTTAGATCGTCGACAGACCGACTAATTTTCATCTACTAATTCTTTTCTAGATAATTTCATTTTTGATTAATAAGTCGATTTATTATTATTTCAATCGATTTAATTTCTTATGTACCGAAGACATTTTCTTATATTTGTACACTGTTTGTGTGTCCAAAGAGTATACGAGCATAACAAATCAAATGAATTAAATTTTTATGTTTGATTGCTCTGGATGTGATTGAATAGATTTTTTTTGTGTATGTATGATGTGTACTTGCTAGAAAATAGATTTCCATTGAATTATGAACAAAATATGATTGATACGGCAAATATAGCACAAGGTAGGTAACCGTATATAAAAGTAATTTCCGGAATTCGCACGGTGAATGGAAATTCATTGAACTTGGGAGCGCATATTTGTATTCGTATGTTGTTCGTCTCTCGTTTATATATAGTTTTACAAGGTGATTTATTAATAATTTTTATTGATAAATGTTGCGTGATTATAAAATATCGCCTCCGATCATTATTACATCGAAATTACTCGTCATGGTTAATTTTGTATTGTGTGTATGCACTTTATGATGTGATCAAGCATGGATATGGAAATATAAAACTATTTTTGTATTCGCATGTGACTATTAAATATCAAAACTAATTTTAAACCTGTCGAATGCATTTAGTTTATTAACAAATATTGCATATTTTTTTGGCTTTTGACCAGGAAAACTCAATTCTCGGCTATAAATCGGTGCGAGATGATGTACATAAGTACAGTGTAGGCGGATGTGTAAAAAAAATTTTGTTGCACCTTGTCTTGTGTGTTTGTACACTTTAGTTCCATTAAATTTTTGTGTTTAGTATTTTTTAATTAATAAATTATTTTTTTTATGATAATGTATTAATAACATAAATTGAGTCATATCATGTACACGAGTGAAGACATACTGACATTTAAAACGAAATTTTATCAATTAAAATTAATTAATTAAATTTTGTGCGTACATATTAATAAAACTGGAAAAAAAGATTTTAGGATCTTGAAGAACGAAGACAATACGTATACAAACCCTAAAAAGGTATCATCAATTTTACTCAACTTTCGGGTGATGATGATTTTAATGAATAAAGTTTCTTGGTGTTTTACGTTTAATAAAATGGTGTACGGAATTATATTCACTGTAAACGAAAAAATAAAAATTAATGAGTTTTAATTTACATTTTGAAATGTTGTTTATTATTTCTGGTGCATGACTTTGGAAAAAATTTAATTTTTTAACTCTTTTATATGTTAAGGTATATATTGTATTTCTTTGTTTGTTTTTATAGTCGTGGCTAAGGTAGTTGAATAAAACATGCTTCGAGTATATTTAGGAAATTGGCACCCGTTTATGAATCTGTTTTTATCTTCTCCTTAATAATTGTACATCTTGGAATAATTTTTTACATGCAATTATTTTTAATTTTGCGGTTTTGCAAAACAAGCAGAGATTTAAAAAACAGTATATCCAGACTTTTATGAAAAAGACTTTTCATAACACGATTTCATTTAGGAACTGGCGGGGTTAAAATTGTGATCTTTGAATCGGTGGAGGTTTTTTTATCTTTATCTCCAATTTGGGGAACATAGTCGTCCACTAGACTGGACTATCTGATTCTTTGCGGCCGCTTGCTGTCAGTACTCCCATGTTTTACCTCAGCCAATTTTCGCTACAGTGATACGTTGTGAGAATCTTCGGTGCTTTCTTAGTTAATATGTTTCTGTCAACTCTGCTTATTTGCATATGCAATCCTCCGATCTAGCCCTAACAAATTAGGAGGAGTTATTGCATTAGTGGCCTCAATTGCCATTTTATTCATTTTACCCTTTACTCATACATGAAAATTCCGAGGGTTACAATTTTATCCTATTAACCAAATCATTTTTGACTTATAGTAATAATTATTCTTTTATTAACATGAATTGGAGTTCGCCCCGTAGAAACTCTTTATGTATTAATTGGCCAAATTCTCTCTTTACTTTACTTTTCTTACAATTTAATAAACCCCCTAATTAGATAAATCAATCAATTAGTTAATGAGCTTGAACAAGCCTATGTTTTGAAAACATAATATAGAAATATACATTTTCTATTAACTTTACTAAAAATTATGATTTAAAACAAAATAAATATTAAAATTTTTAAACTCACAAGAAACATTAAATAATTCAATGAAAATGGTAAAAATCTCTTTCACGCCAAATATATCAATTTATCATATCGAAATCGAGGCAAAGTACCACGAACTCAAATAAATAAAAAAGAAATTAATATTAATTTAACATAAAAAATAAAAGAATAAATATCACACCCTAAAAAAATAACAACAAACAACATTCTTATAAATAAAATTCTAGCATACTCTGCCAAAAAAATTAAAGCAAATCCTGCTCTACTATTCTCCACTTTAAACCCAGAAACTAATTCAGACTTCCCTTCAGCAAAATCAAAAGGCGTGCGATTAGTTTCTGCTAATATAGATGTTTTTATCAAACATTTGTAATTTTTGCTGATGTTTGCGAAATAGTGAAGATATATCGTCTACTTAGCCCAGATGATTTAGTAGATTGGATCTTACTGGATTCTGTTCGGGGTTATATTATCTTATCATATTGTACTTCCAAGTCTGATCCCTATTTAGTGTTATAGTATTTGTCACTCTTCTTAACCCTAAATTGAATTCTATTTGTCGCATCCTCAATGCATTTCTTTCTTGAGGTTGACCAGAATTTCCATTGCGGTGTTGGTTGGGAAGCAGCCCCACCAGTTGTTGCATTCTCAAAGATTATCTCTACTAGTGGATACTTGTACTAGTTGTGAACTTAAAGTCTCTTTAACGAACCCCAAAATATCATGAATGAATTAAAAAGCCATCAAGTCACGACGGTGACCCAAATGATAGGGGAATCGTAATTGAAGAATTTATTCCAAAAATGCAACCGTTATATTGTGAATAAGTTAGCCAACCAAATATTTTAATTAATCATAATTGGGAGTAACTAATAACGGACGAACTGTTGAAAAGAGTAACCAGCTGATCGGTAAAAGAAAACTGAATCACAATGGATCACAGAGCAATTATGTTCATTGTCGAGGCAGTTTCCTCATTGAACACAGGTGAAATAAGAAACATACTCACTAAACTCATTAACATACGCGATACCTGTCTCAAGGTTCTCCAGTTATTAAGAATAAAATGACGCGATAATAAACCAATTAACTGTATTATCTGTTGATGACACTGGCTTTAAAGTGTAGGGCTAATACATTTAAACGATCGTCGTGGTCAAACGAACAAAAGCAGCTTAGAGTCATTCTGTATCTCAGCACCGGGTAACTTAAAAACATTGAAGTACTTAGTACGTAGGTAAAGCCACAACCTGTTGGTAAAACACTACTATGGGTTTACTGAATACTCTATTGCCGCTCTTGAGAAAATAGTTAACAGAGGTCGTCTTGGTGAGAATGTTCAACATTGTAAAAGAGTCATACCAATAGTACTTTCTGGGAGTATTTCTAGATGTAATGAGAGCTTTTGATATCTGTAGTGGCCTACTATTAACATTTCTGAACGTGTTAATAAGGATTGTTCGAATGCTCCAGTGCGCAGGATGATGTTCAAGAAGTAGGATCTGCGGACGATAAGGTCATACCTTATCAGAAATTTAAGACAACACAAAGTATAATATATAAGTAGGCAAGTTGGTGCAATATCATCAAAATGTAGTTTTCCTTCCATAACCGTCGTGATCCAACCTTTAAGTCTTCTTGACGTTAGGAGAATGCCACTGGTGGTTGTTAATGGACGGCAAATACAGTAAGACCGTTTATATTTCTTTCCTAGTTACAAAATGAGAAAACGGCTAGATGTTAGCTACGAGAGCGTTCAAAATAAGGCTGAAGGTCTTAAGTAGGCTCAACAGACACGTTCGAAATACTTCCATTACAACTTGGCATGTGGATGAAACCGATCGATAAATGGCAGAATTACTCATAGTTTCATGCCAAATATAATCAGAAACACTTGAAAAAAGGATGTCCTAAAGTGCTCCGTTTATGCATGGGAAATTCGAAGTCTACACACATTGATTCGGTTTATCTTATGTGAGCTGTTGCGATTGGGGTTTTATCTCGCAATTCTTTGATTTTTTGTTACTTGGACGGTCTTTTGTAATACCATAGGACATTTCTCCTTTCCTATCACTATAGAAGCCATTTTGCATGCTCCTTAAAAAGGCAGTATCCTACAAAAATCTCTTCGACCGTTCTTAATGTTGTCTACGCATGGTATCACATTTTTCCAGCTTTGGGCAAATTTTTATTGCTGTGTTGCATGTTATGGTGTTCATTCACTTTTCATTTGCTCATGATTGCGCTCCTTTCTCCGGAGCGCTAGTTTAATCATTGAGACAGCCCTCCACCTTCTCCGTTCAGGTCGCAATTAAAGGGCCGTACCGCGAACCTATACCTAGATTTTGAAATGCACATCCATCTCGTTGAGGGATGGATGGCCACTCAATATTACTCTAGACATCAGAGTAACTGATCGAATGTTGTTTGATGGTGATCTAGCGATAGTGCCGAAGATCAGTAACGTATGGAAACAAATTTAGTCTGACCAGCTAGTAGGCTGGTACTTATGTTACCAAAAAAACAAGTATTTTCTAGAATTTATGTGACCATATTTTAAACGTGACCTAATCCCAAATAATTTTCAATATCTAAAAGTTTTTGATTCAATATGCAAGGTTCTAATGCGTTTGTGTATGATTATAAATGTGCCCACTTAAACATGAATCGGTTCAGGGAGATAGTAGACGAATATGCGCCTCCATGTGACAGGGATGGATACAAGTTTTAACCTGGTCAAGCATTTTGAACACGGGCCAACGGAACATGAAAAGCACGGCGCGGTGGGAATCACAAATAAATACGTTCACAACATTAAATATGTTCATAGTGGTAAGATTGTAAATTCGAATGAGTATGTTACATATTGATGTATTGGGCGCACGTGTGGTATTTGTTGTTGTTTCTTTCGTGTTTCATTTCTAATCCATTTCTTTGAAGTTTTTTTTGTGATTTCAAATTCTCGTTCACCATCGAACTCCTCTTTTTAATTTTTTGTATTTCTCCGCTGCTTTTTTCCTCTTCTTGCTGTGACTTATGAGAAGGATAAGTATTTCTTGTTAACCTGATTATTATGTATTTTCATTCGACTAATTATGTCTTTGGCTCCTGTATATACTCATGGCTTGCTAATTGACTGGTGTTCCAGAGTGCATTAGGTAGTTGCCCCTGCTTGTTGTTATAAGCCCTTGTTTGAGTACGCTATCGATCTTGTTAGTGTTGTTTCTTCTTGTCTGCGTTTTTGCAATAATTTCCTAACCAGCTCCCAGGGCTGCCGGACAAAGGATACTGGCTTATCGAGGGAAGGATTTCGTCTCGTACCATGTTTTACTTTCTTATTTCAGTTTTTATGTGGTCGGCGAAATTTTTACTAGTCCAAGCAATATAAGTTTAATGTTCAAACTCGTGTCACATATTCGATCGCTTTCGAAATATCAAGCACAATAGTTTGAGTTACACTTGATTAGTTAGGGACGGGATAAAATGGCCTGCGGCCCAGGAGAGTCACCATTTGCAAACAATAAAGAGCAAAAACAAGTACGCACTGAAAGCGATGACGAGGCAACGCACAATAGTGTCCAAACTTTAAATGAGATAGTCTTCATATTCGAGAGTGAGATACGAGCTGTAAGCAAAATACCTGTTGCAGTCAGAAATATGGTTTTTGTATGACGCTGGTTACAAAATGTGCCTAAAAGGTTATCTAGCCGAACGAAAAAAGAATTTTGAACCGCTATCAAATTGCAAAGAAAAACTACATACGCGCAGACACTAGTCGCAAGAAAACCACCGACACCTGTAATCAAAACAAGTGTTAAAAGATCCCAAAGCTTCAGTGGCAACCGTCATGTGTCATTGTACAACCAATAGCTGGCAATAAATCTACGTTTGCTAGCAGGAGCGATGGGTGTAGCAATATTGTGGTAAATACGGTCAGTGACATCCGTGAAAAAGGAGTGCTGATCGAAACTGCGAAGTCGGAAGACTTGGTATTGTTTCTGAATAACAAGAGTCTTTCGGAAGTGGGTTTGGTAGCAACGCTAGCAGTTAAAAAGTTGCCTCCCATCGTCACCCGTCGACGGTCTTAAGATGGCGATTATCAATCAGAACAGAACAACAATAAAAGCTGAGGATTTGAAACACAGTTCCAAAACAGGGTCTAAAGATGCCGCGATGGTTAATTGGACCATTGAATTGACACCGGCCGCAAGAAATACCTTAATAAAATCCGTAGAATATACATTAGTTCCTCATGTAGAATGGAAGACTATTAGGGTCACAAGGTGCTTTAAATATCATGCGTTTGGGCACATCGCAAAATTTTGCAAAGAAAAACAGAAACATTTGTGGACACTGCGATCATTCTATGGACATGGCCAGAAGCTCTGTCCAAAGAAGAGAGAGGCACCAAAGTGAGTCTTCAAATGGTATTGAACCTAATGATGAGACATACAGTTTATCTCAACTAACTCACCAAGTATCTTCAAATTCTAAATCATACATTTAAATTGCAAATTCTTTCATTGCAGATTAGGCAATATTCAGAAGATCTTAATATTAATCTCTATTGTATGCAAGCACACTACACGTATTATCATCGGAGACGATGATAATAGACAAACGGTAATTGACATTCGCAATGGTGATCTGGGGGTGCTCAAAATATCACAGTACTGCGACTCGTATTGCCTATGTGTTGAAGCTAAATCAAACCTAGTATGCATACTCGTACTTCCAATATTCAGACGATCCAATGATATATTTAAACAAACTACAAAACATTTTCAATGGCCTAAAATTTCCCGAATCCTATTTTCCAATAGGGCGAAAAAATTGGAAATTCGCAAATCAACCTTGTAATAAATTATATCTCTTTTCATATTCCGATTTGTATTTTTGGCCGTCACGTTTTTATTTCATCAACAATTTATTATAAAATTAAATTTTAATAGCCTGACGATAGGGTGGCATGACAAAAATTTATTTGTCAAAATATTTATTGTTTTCAAAAACTCTCACTTATTTTGCTTTAGTTAGTAGAGTACAAAGTAATAGCAATTTTTTCCATCTGTGATCATACCATGAGTAAAGGCATTCCCTGAACGCATGCAACAGGATGTGCACCAAAAAATCCAAATTTATTAAAATTTATGGACTAGTAAAAATATATCCAAATGCGAATGATACTATGAAAATTTTTGTTAATTGGCTGTGCAAAAAATTAAAACATTTTGTTTTTAAATGATCAAAGGGTTTATTTATTTATGCGCTGATAAAACCTATATTTGTACCATTAGTTATATTCTGATTAAAAAGTATAACAAATATTAATTTTATTTTCATTTTTGATATCGATTTTATTTTTAAGGATACTAAAGGACGAATGTTACTCAAAAACATATTGATACTGGAGAAAGATAGCTATTTCATAATTACGTAATTAGTTTATCCAAGGAAACTCATTCGAGAAATGTAGAAATATTCTCCAGAAAATCTTTTAATTAGAGTGTGTAGTGCAATAAATTGAAAACTTGTAAATTATGTTTGTTATTAACAATGTCTGTTTAAGTTATCTTTTATAGAAAATATTGTTTTTCGTAGCTATGATACAACGTTGAATAATGGTTGTCTAATGAAAACATAATTTAACTACTTAAAGAAATGTAGAACTTATTATATAATATAGCGAACATATAAAGAGAAAATAAATACATACCTAGAATAATCTCTTTGAACTGACAGCCCTGATTATTTTTAAAATACATACCTGATGAAATTAGTCGAACATTTTCTAAATGTCCAAATGTCCCCTCTTAAAAGAAGGATTAAAGTTAAAATATAAAAAATAAAATAAATATAGAGATGTTTGCAAGTACAAGGAACATTCTTATAAATATAAAAGTATAGATTCAAAAGGCGAAAAAATGTAAGTAGCACTGCGTAATTGGGTTTTGTGTTTGTAGCTAAGGTTGGCATGTAACTAGTACCTGAATATTGATGTATTGTTCAATACATTTTAACTTGATAGCTTTAAACACTCGTCACACGGCCTACTGAAGTATTTGTTGAACCCACGAATGTTAATTACCCAATGTGTCTAAAATCGGTTAAGCGGTACATTGGAACTAAAATATGCGCACTTCCTTGTTCATCTAGAATAACTCTTAAGCTATTTTTGAAACAGTCATTTATTCGAAGGATATTTGCTATCTTGGTTTCACCAGAGCCATCTTCAACTATGGTCAGTGACAACATTGAATTTTTGCTAATGACGTTACTTTACGCCGACGTCTTCTCTTTTAATATTGTTTTTAATACAAAAACACCAATAACGCATCGATTTTAATCGTTGAAAATTGATCACATTAACGCAGAAGAGAAAAGTAAATCCTTGTCTAAAGCAAATTACGATTAAGAGAGACTGATTTTTTTTAAACCGTCGACATAGCGTTACGTCATCATTTTAGCTACTAGGGCCGTATTAAAGATGGCTTTGGTTTCACTGATTTATTTGTGACATAATGACAAACAAAGATTGGTTATTTTCGCCCAAATTCTGTCACCAAACTACTAAGACTGTATTAAATAAGATAATTTTTGTAAGACTTTAATTTTTAAGATTAAAGTACGCGACTTTGATATAAAAACTTAAAATTAAACAAATTAGTTTTGACATTTTGCCTCCATAGGTAATTCTAGATCTGTCAAAAAAAAGTTCTAGTTATTTAATAATAAACATTTTCTGTATCAGACACATCATTTTGAGCATTGGAGCTCATTTATAATACGATGTGTGGCTCACAGGAACCAAATATACGAGTGGGTAGTGAGAAGTCTGGTAAAATTGCAACAGAGGGCGCCACAATCGCAAATCCCAGATGTCGTGTCAATACCACCCGTCTCTAGACCAAAATTGACAGCCATTCAAAACAGACAATCCATTGTTTTTTTGCAAACATGGAAAAAAGTGAATTTCGTGCGTTACAAGTGGTTTACTGATTTTCGTTGTGGTCGTACAAGCACAACTGATGCCGAACGTTCAGGAAGCCCAAATGAAGTCATCACGCCAAACATGGTTAACAAAATCCATGATACGGTATTGCAAGACCGCAGAGTGAAAGTGCGCCAGTTAGCTCAGGTAGTAGTTATCTCAGATGAACAAGTGCACAGTATATTACATGAACATTTGAATATGAAAAAGCTATCCGCGCGTTGAGTGCCGCGTTTGCTTACAATCGACCAAAAACACACACGTGTGACAACTTCAGAGGCAGGTATCCGCCATATTCTCCAGACTTAGTCCCTAGCCCCCTGCCCCTGCGACTATTTCCTGTTTCCGAACTTGAAGAAATGGCTTAGCGGAAAGAGATTCGGCTCTAATGAGGAGATCATCGATGCAACAAACGCCTATTTTGAAGGGTTGGATAAATCGTATTATTCGGAAGGGATCGAACAATTGGAAAAACGTTGGACTAAGTGTATCGCGCTAAAAGGCGACTACGTTGAAAAATAAATTTTTTTTGACGGGAAATATTATTCCTTGTTTCATTTTTACCAGACTTTTCACTACGCTCTCGTATTTTGCCGAATCTCTTCTTATTCTCAAACGAAAATTTTATCTTGTAACTTGGTGGTAGCCCCGCACAAATCCACGTTACATTATCGTTTTATAAAATAATTTTATACAATTTAAATTTAGAGAAAATAAAAAAGTACCTTGAAATCCCAGAGCCCCTTGTGTCATATACAACGATTTTGCACCATTTTGAAATAACGTATTGTGTACCGCAGTACCAAACTTACATATTTCTGGGCCTTTGGTAAATGGTTTTTAACATTAGAAAAGTATTTTCAGTAGGACTTGAAAAGCGAACCGCGAGATAGGTGGGAGTGCTTGGCCCAAGAACACAAACAAAAAACACAGAAAACAAATTTCACTCTTTTGAGGAAATTTTTCATCATTCTCTGATGTCTTTGAACTGTTCAATCATTGAATTGTTGGTGCGTACGTCCAGCAATTGTCCCTGAGCATTTTGAGCTTAATAACGTGATGGTTTCAAGACTTGCATGGCATGTAGCATCATTATGTTGAAAATAAAGGTTGTCTGTGTCCATTGCATCAACTTTGAGCCAAAAAATCGGTTAACATTGTTCAATAACGCATTTCATTCGCTGAACCAGCCGCTCTATCGTCATTTTCAAAGAAATACGAAGAAATAACGCCCCAGCCCAAAAAGTGCACCAATTTGTCACTCGTTTTGGATATATAGATTTCCCCACTATTTTTCTAAGCTTTTCAGACCCGAAATACGACAATTTTGCTTATTAACGTAGCCATCAAGGTAAAAATGAACCTCGTCGCGCAGGATGATTTTGTTGAAAAAAATGGTATCATTTTCTTGCAATCCTAACAGCCAGTTAACACGCATACGGCGTTGTATTTGGTCTGCTGGCATTAATTCTTGTGTTAGCTGGACCTTGTAAGCCTTTAGAGCAAGATCTCTGTGCAAAATACGGTGCAAACTGGTTTGTGGTATGCCCAAATCCTGTGTACGTCTTGCAATGGAGAAATAAAGGTTTTCCATTACACTTCATCAAGAATGAGTTATAATGGGTTGGAGAAAAAGAAATCCATTATTTTTTTGTTAGATGGCTTTTGTGGCATATATGTCATACTTATACTCGTTGGAAAGGGGGATTCATGTACTAAAAATATTATTTTGTCATTGATTTGATTGATTCATTAAGTTGTGAGTTATAGCGAGTCAAGGATGCAGAGGTAAATATAGAGAAAATTCACTATATTTTGCTTCGATTTGCTTCGATAAAGGCGAAAACGCAAGTCAGGCGGCAGAACTTGTGAATAGTGTCTATGGTCTCGATACCATCACAGGCAATCATGAGCAGTTTTAATTTCATCGATTCTGTTTCGGTAATTTCGATATCAAAGATGCACCATGCACTGGAAGATCAATCGTCGAAAATGTTGATAAAATCCTGGAAATTATCGAAATAGACCGGCATGCGAGCTGTCGTAGCATCGCCCAGGAGCTGAAGATCGAACACAAAACAGTTTTAATAAACCATTTGCATAAGGCTGGCTTCAAAAAGTACCTCGATGTTTTGGTGCGAATCCTTGGCCAAACTTAACGAAATCGAGCCATTTCTGAAGAGAATGGAGACTGGCTACGAGAAATGGGTCAACAATGTCTGATATTTCGTAGGATTGGAAGGGATTCATCTATTATGACCTGCTGCCCAATGGCCAAATACTCAATTCGGACCTCTATTACCAGCAATTTGGACCAACTGAAGGCAGCAATCGACCAGATTTAGCCAATAGGAGCCGCGTCGTGTTGCACCAGGACAACGCTAGGCCTCACACGTCCATGATAATCTGCCAGAAGGTTCGGGAGCTTGGTTGGAAGGTTATTATGCATCCACTTGATAGTCCGGACCTGGCACCAAGCGATTATCATCTCTTTGAGTTCATGGTAAATGCGCTTTTGCTGTTTTCCAAACACCGACTTATTTGTGGACACCGACTTATTCAAATAAGTCATCTCGCAATGAGACTTATTTGATTAAGTACGTCTACACAGAAATGACTCCAAAAATGTCTGCATGCACTAAATGTAGTACATGCAGTTTTTATTTTCAAATCTAGTGGCAACGACCAGCATATCAAAAAATTTACCGACCAAATGGCACAGTGATTAAAGCTTTGGCGTTTGAATCGGGAGGTCCCGGGTTCGAATCTCGATAGGGGCAAGAACACAACCACGACCCCCTATCGGCGTGCAAAACTCATGGGCCGATCTTCCATGTCCAGTACTATAAGCTGGCATGGAGCTATGCAATGCGCAGATGGTAACTTAAATCGGTCCTATATCCGTACGTCTTCGAGTTGGCAGAAATTGCGTAAAGTAAGACGGGAAAAATAACCCTCGAAAGAGCAGTGCTTCGACTCCAGAAAAGATTGCATGTCAAGAAATTTATTTTCTTCCATATAATAGAAATTGCATTTTGTTTTTTGTTATTACGTCACAAATAAGTCTGTACAAATGAATTGGAATGACTTAACCGACTTATTCAAGATGGCGTCAAATAAGTCAATAAATCTATAATAAGTCGGTGTTTTGAAAAATCATGGCCAAGCGTTATTAATATTTTGAAATTATCATCTTTATGAAATAATTAAATCAAATTGGCGACGATTTCACTAAACATGATTGCCAACAGTTAGGAGACCTGAAAGTGTCCAATGTGTCTTGCCTTCAACTATCTGTGGGCTATGCTCGGATTTGGAAGTAACAGTTTAAATCTTTTGCCCAAATTATGCGCGGCTCCGTTTAAATTCTATTGGTATTGAATATGCCACCATTAAGTTATGGTTAAAATTGCCCGATATAAAACATCATATCCTTAAGTTGGTCATCTGTCAACAACATAACCATAAAATATTAGCGATTTTCTATCAGCGTCTTATATACTTTTTCTTGTGACAGTTTTGAGCCGAATACGCGTCATTTGCGGGAACATTTGAATTACTTCTTCAATTTGAAGAAATCGGCAGCTAGGCGCATCGATTGCTTGTAGAAGCATATGATTAGGCTACCTTAAGTGAGAGAAATTATCGAGAGTGGTTTTCTAAAGTTTAAACACGGTGAGTTTGATGTCGAAAACAAAGAACGTAGCGGAAGACCGAAAGTGACGCGGGATTGGACGCATTATCGGATAAAGATTGGTGCCAAACGCAAGAAGAAGTTCACTTACATTAGGAGTGACTCAACAAGTAATTTCACTTCGTTTAAAGTCATTGGGGATGATTCAAAAGCAAGAAAATGGGGTTTCATATGAACTGAAGCCGAGAGTGATGAAAAATGGATCCACTACAATAACCCATAAAAAAATAAATAATGGGGGCCACCTGGCCATGCTTCAATATCGACAACAAAACCGAATATTTATGGAAAAAAACACATGTTGTGTATTTGTTGGGATCAGCTTTGTGACGGACCTTACCTAAACCTTACTGGAAACACGCAATTGGGAATACCCCGTCTGACTAGCACTTGTTTCAATCGATGCCGCATGGCCTGTCTGAGTAGCACTTCACATCATATGAAGATACCAAAAATTGGTTTGATTCATGGATAGCCTCAAGATGGGAAAAAGTAGTACCGTTCTTTCACCATAAATGGCGGAGACTTATTTGTATACCCAGTAATATTTCAAAGGAAATTGATTTTTCTAGTGTCTAGATGCTGTGCGAGAATGATTGGATCTAGCAGAAGGACTATGATACAATAGCAATATTATATTTATAAGATAAAATATTTGATGAGACTAGACGAACTACTATTAGAAAGCATTTTGGGATATTGAAATAAATTAATCAAAAAATATTTTGGAGTTACTCAGGCGATGCATAGAACCAGATATTATACAAGCGGAATTTACACATCGGTTCCGGTCTCTTAATTAAAGATTTTACCCTAATTTCACGACCTTTGTCTTACTCACTCTATCCTTAAAACATATATTTATTTAGTTCAAAGTTTTGTGATTTATTATGATTTTTAACTCAGACCATCGACCTCGAAACGGTCACTCATAGCTACAAGCAATAGCGACGCCACGAAATATAAATCTTTTGATACTAAAAAAGTGAAAACAGGCTTAACAGTCGTTATAACGGGTGATTTTTTAAGAGCTTGAGAACTTTTTTTTAAAAAAAAACGCATAAAATTTGCAAAATCTCATCGGTTCTTTATTTGAAACGTTAGATTGGTCCATGACATTTACTTTTTGAAGATAATTTCATTTAAATGTTGACCGCGGCTGCGTCTTAGGTGGTCCATTCGGAAAGTCCAATTTTGGGCAACTTTTTCGAGCATTTCGGCCGGAATAGCCCGAATTTCTTCGGAAATGTTGTCTTCCAAAACTGGAATAGTTGCTGGCTTATTTCTGTAGACTTTAGACTTGACGTAGCCCCACAAAAAATAGTCTAAAGGCGTCAAATCGCATGATCTTGGTGCCCAACTTACCGGGCCATTTCTTGAGATGAATTGTTCTCCGAAGTTTTCCCTCAAAATGGCCATAGAATCGCGAGCTGTGTGGCATGAAGCGCCATCTTGTTGAAACCACATGTCAACTAAGTTCAGTTCTTCCATTTTTGGCAACAAAAAGTTTGTTAGCATCGAACGATAGCGATCGCCATTCACCGTAACGTTGCGTCCAACAGCATCTTTGAAAAAATACGGTCCAATGATTCCACCAGCGTACAAACCACACCAAACAGTGCATTTTTCGGGATGCATGGGCAGTTCTTGAACGGCTTCTGGTTGCTCTTCACTCCAAATGCGGCAATTTTGCTTATTTACGTAGCCATTCAACCAGAAATGAGCCTCATCGCTGAACAAAATTTGTCGATAAAAAAGCGGATTTTCTGCCAACTTTTCTAGGGCCCATTCACTGAAAATTCGACGTTGTGGCAGATCGTTCGGCTTCAGTTCTTGCAGGAGCTGTATTTTATACGGTTTTACACCAAGATCTTTGCGTAAAATCTTCCATGTCGTCGAATAACACAAACCCAATTGCTGCGAACGGCGACGAATCGACATTTCACGGTCTTCAGCAACACTCTCAGAAACAGACGCAATATTCTCTTCTGTACGCACTGTACGCATTCGTGTGGTTGGTTTAATGTCCAATAAAGTAAACTGAGTGCGAAACTTGGTCACAATCGCATTAATTGTTTGCTCACTTGGTCGATTATGTAGACCATAAATCGGACGTAAATCGCGAAACACTTTTCGAACCGAACACTGATTTTTGTAATATAATTCAATTATTTGCAAGCGTTGCTCGTTAGTAAGTCTATTCATTATGAAATGTCAAAGCATACTGAGCATCTTTCTCTTTGACACCTTGTCTGAAATCCCGCGTGATCTGTCAAATACTAATGCATGAAAATCCTAACCACAAAAAAATCACACTTTAGTATAGGGTTTTCCAATAGGAATGATATGATTTTTAAGTGACGTTTCGGCCATTTGTAATATGTCATGATCTGCCATTTTTTGTTTCATTACATTCAGTAATGTTTACAATTTCATCATGGTGAGATATACGCAAGAACAACGTTTACAAATTGTTCAGTTTTATTATCAAAATAATCGTTCTCCAATTGCAACTTTTCGCGCGCTTTTGCCATTTTATAGTCGTAATAATCGTCCAAGTGTGCTCGCTATTCGTCGAGTTGTGGAAAATTTTGAGCGTACATTTTCTTTGTTGAAGTGCCAATAAGACAAAGATTCGCTTGAAGTAATGCAAAAATTGCTGCCGTTCAGGCAAGTGTTGCTGAAGACCGCAATTTGTCGATTCCAAGACGTTCGCAAGAATTGGGACTGTCTCAAACCACAACCTGGCGGATTTTGAGAAAGGATTTGGGTTTGCATCCGTATAAAATTGTTCTCACTCAAGAACTGAAGCCATTGGACCACCGTAAACGTCGTGAATTTGCTGATTTTGCCTTGGAACAACTTGAAAACGATAACGATTTTTTTAAGAAAATCATTTTCTCCGATGAGGCTCACTTTCATCTGAGTGGTGCGGTAAATAAACAAATCTGTCGATTCTGGTGCGAAGAAAATCCACAAATTATTCATGAAAAACCATTACATTCACCTAAATTGACAGTTTGGTGTGGTTTTTGGTCCTGTAGAATCATCGGCCCGTATTTTTTTCGAAATGAAGCTGGTAACATCGTTACTGTCAATGGAGATCGGTATAGATCGATGATAACCGACTTTTTATGGCCGAAATTGGAAGAAGTTGATCTTGGCAACATTTGGTTCCAACAAGACGGGGCTACGTGCCACACAGCAAGTGCAACAAGTAAATTATTGCGAGAAAAGTTTGGAGATTCGATTATTTCAAGAAATTGTGATATTGAATGGCCTCCAAGAAGTTGTGATTTAACACCATTAGACTATTTCTTGTGGGGTTATTTGAAGTCATTGGTCTTTAGCAATAAACCAAACACTCCAAGCTTTACAAGTCAATATTGAACGTGCTATTCATGACATACGACTTGATTTAGAGAGAAAAGTGCTCGAAAATTGGGTTAATCGAATTCGTTCCTGCGGAAGAAGTCGTGGAGGCCATTTGAATGACGTTTTATTCAGAACTTAATTGTATCAATTGTACTTCACATTAAATAAAAAACATTTCAATTTCCTTAACAAGTAGTGTGTTTTTTTTAAAGAAATCATATCACTCTTATTGGAAAACCCTATACATACGAGTATACCTTTTAGAGAACTAGACAGCTCACCCTAAGTAATTGTCACGTAACGTTATTTAGATAATCTTCTAAAATTTACCGCAACTTGCCTGTTCCTCAATTTATTGTAATTTCGACTTTGACTTTTGAAGACATCGACATTGACCAACATCTTATGTAAACATTTTTGCAAACTTCCTATTTCCAGAAAAAACCAGAATGGTGTTCCAGTTCGGCAAAATAGGAAAAATTTTATTTTCGTGAGTTTTTGGATTTAAAGCTCCATTTAATAAAGCTAAAGGGAGTTATTTTTGAAAAATTAAAACTGTAATTTATCTCAATTTCCTAGGAAAGTCTGCTGCCACAAACCACTTTCATTAAATTAAATCATCAGTGCGGAAACAAAGAGTGTTTTCTCACGGGCAACAACGGATTAGAAAACGTATAATTAATAATAGCTGAGAACGGTACAGTTGATGATTCAAATGATTTGTTTTCTATCTTCCTTTGTAAACTCAATCATTTCTTCTATGCTATCTTCCAAAGATTTTGGAAAAATTGGGTACAATCTTTTCACAAAAAGCAGAAATGCAGATTGGGCCAACATTTTACGTTAAAATTACAGGAAAAAGTCGCTAATGCCAAAAAGGTGACAATCACCAATCACACAATTTATTCTTTAAAGCAAATCACTTTAAATCTATTGTACAATTACGCTTGTAATCCGATCTCGGCAATTTTTTGTTTTGCCTTTTACAACACAAATAATTTCCATTCATTTTTCATTTCTTATCATCACTACTGTATATAGAATTTTTTTTTTATTTTAGCCAAACAACACCTTAAAACCCACTTAAATATACAAAACACACGCACATTTCTATGTTGGAAACGAATTTTAATTAAAGACGAAAAATTTCTTGTTTTTGTAAGGAAATCTACTTTAAATACATATTATAGCGATAATACCCACACACACACACACACACACACACAGGCGAAATTTAAGAAAATTTATAAGCCAAATAAACATTCTTACAAAATCAGTTTTTGTTTTGTTCATTCTTTAGTTATATAGAGATATTCGGTAATAATACAGCAGAAAAAAACAACAAGGGTATGCGATTTTCCCATTGAAGCTCGATGAATTTTAATTTGATTTATGATTTTAGTTTTTCTCGTTTCTCCTATTTTTTTTCGACGAATACACATTTTTTGCTGTGCTGTTGTATATCGGATTGTTGTCCACTTGGCGTATACGTGAAGATGAATATGAATAATTGAAGTAAAAAACATAAATTCATAATATTTCACATATATTAGAGAAAAACATAATCATAAAACATAATTTGGCATATGTTATGCGAAATCCCTTAATTTGTTATATTTTAGCTACTAACAAATTTTATTTTTTTATTGTTATTCGCGTATCTATATATAGAGATAGAGTGTATGAAAACGAAATTATTATGTATTAACATGACTGATACGTTATCATATATACTCCGGGCTTATACTCGTTTATACATACTCGTAATATGGGAAGACATTATAATGTTGATATTATTACGAAATGTTGTAATAGTGATGAATTTATTTGGATAGCGTCGAACGCACAAAATTTGTGCTACACAATTCGAACAAGTGTAATAATAAACGCGATTTATATTATGATATGATGAGTGAAGGTGGTTTTATACTATTAAACATATTTTTCTGGTCGTAATCAATGAATAGAACAATCTGGGGAATATTACGTACTCAATCTATATAAGAATATTATTTAGAAAATTATATAGACACACACAAGAAATAGTAAAAGAAGTTTTTATTATTTTATTTAGTTTTTTCGTTGTTCAATGTCATAAAATACGTCATAGTGTTCTCAAATAATAATATTGTAGTATTAAAATAAAATGTGTTGTATTTCGTTGTCGAGCAGCTAAATCACGTAATTTTTTGATAGCACATTGGATTCATGGAAACACAACATATTTTTTATTGGCTTTCTATTAACGGGTGAAAAATGATTACAAAATAACGCGTGCTATTCTGGCATGTGTTTGTGTACAATATTATACAAAGAAGTTATTAACTCTGACGTCTGAGTTTTATATAATAATATGGTGTATCCAAGATTTAAATTACTTAATGTTTTCCTGGAAAATCACTTTTGATAAGCTGTTTGTCGTTACTCGTAAAAAAATAATCAATTTACACTGAATGAACGGTTTCATTTTCATGCATGCACACATGAATTATCGCATTATTATTTTATTATGTAGACCCTTATCACAGTTATGATGAAAATTCATTGGTCATTTTCTATTTGAAAGCATGTGCAATATTTTAATTCTGTGCGTGTACCGTAAAGAACTTTGTAGTTGTAAATAGAATACTGATCGTTCGCTTCCGGATAATTTCTCTATTTATGTCGTGAAATAGGGGAAAGAATTTATTTTTAATTTTATTTTTATGTATAAATTAGTTTTGTCCGAAATCAAAAATGATCCCAGAACGCTACCTTGAAGTACACGTGCTGATATTTTCTTTATTTTAACCTATTCTTTCGAATGTCAGCTTTGAAAGATTTTATTAAAGTGCTTTGGCAAGTCTCATTGTTATTTATGTAAACTTATCCCCAAACTCTATCCCCGAAATTAAATCAAACAATTAATCAGGCCACATTAGCATAATTATATCTCTCCAACTCTTGTGTGAAGTTAGCCCCGCCTCGTTTTATATTATATTTTATTCCAAATACACTTCATATGTGAAGTTAGCCCCAAATTTTATAATACGAGCATGACGAATAAAATATTTATTAAAATTATTTTAATTCGCAAAACACACGATAATTATTACTAACATATGCTATGAAAGCTATAAAATAAATGCAATAATTCAATAAAATGAAATAAAATAATTTTTAAATTGGCTCATAAATTTGTCAGATTATGATAATTTGGTTCTAAGACGGCCAAACTCATATCTCACATTTAGCAAAACGCGAAAAAAATCGTACCGTTGCAACTTGGCGAAATTAAGCTCCGACCAAAATATTTACATATAATATGTAATTTGACATGCAAAAACTATTAATTTGTCGGAGCAGAACTATATGGTTTTGAAATAACCAGATCCATACGTCACTTTTAGAAAAATATGAACAAAATCGTACCGTTGCAACCTAGCGAAATGTGGCTCCCAGTAAAATATTTAGATGTAATTCATTTTTGACCAAAAATGCCATTTAATTTGACATGTAAAAAGTATTAATTTGTCAGATCCGAGCTATATGGTTTTGGGATGGTCAGATCCATACGTTACTTTTGGTAAAATATAAACAAACAAGTTATAACTTAGTGAAATTAGGCTCCGAATAAAATATTTAGATGTAATTCATTTTTGACCAAAAATGACATTTTAATTTGACATGTAAAAAGTATTAATTTGTCAGATCCGAGCTATATGGTTTTGAGATAGCCCATCCCATACGTTTTTTTTTGGCCAAATGTAAACAAAATCGCATCGTTGCAACCTACCGAAGTTAAGCTCCGAGCAATATATTTAAATCTAATTCATTTTTAACGAAAAATAACAATTTAACATGTAATGTTTAATAATTAGGCTCCAAACAAAATATAAGGTTGGGGAAAAAGTAATCCATTATTTCGTGCGTTTAGTTCGCTTTATTTAACATGTATACGATCATTCGTTTTGGCTCAAATATGTGCCATTATTTTCGATAACTCATTGCCATGTAGAAGGCAATATCATTATGCCGCTTTCCAAAACGTCTTGTCGTTATTAGCAAGAACTGAGATAGACAGATTTTACAAGCCTCTCTTGAGGCAATTTTTACAAACACCGAGTTATTTGTAGACACCGACTTATTCAAGATGGCGTCACATAAGTCAATAAGTCTGTAATAAGTCGGTGTTTGGAACACATCCTTAAAGCTCATTGTATTAATAGGTTGGCTAGAAAAGACTAATATTACGTGAAATTTGAGCTCATATGTTGAATTTCTCTATAAAATGTGGACTATTACGAGTATGGTCACCGTAATTTTGTATCATTTTGTCTGACGTTGAAGTTATCGTGTTGACCTTTCCAGATATTTATTGTAATTTTTCATGGCT
Source organism: Nephrotoma guestfalica (assembly GCA_963691935.1). NCBI lineage: Eukaryota > Metazoa > Arthropoda > Insecta > Diptera > Tipulidae > Nephrotoma > Nephrotoma guestfalica. The sequence goes on along the minus strand of OY829913.1, from coordinate 204,490,796 downwards.
GAATTTGGTTGACTTCTCAAGCTCAGACTTTTAGGTTCGCCCATAATGAGACCATCAGCACTGCCAGGTTTCCTTAAATGTTTAACTAGCGATGGAAGGACCATTTGAAAAGTAATTTAGTTGAGTTATTTGAATTAACTTTATCATAATTAGTATGCGTGAAATCATCAAAATTCAAATATCTGAAATCACATCTAACAGTTATCTTGGCATACTATGTCGCAATATGCTCAGAGTAAGGTGAATTAAGGAAATCATTTCCGGACGAACTTCTCTTTTTCAAACCACGTTCTATTATTTTATGCTGAAATGGAGTGTGGTTAGGAACGCAAACACGCCAAATACTCACTCAATCCCTATCTCATCCAAATATATACTTACAACAACGTTGTAATTAAATTAAAATTGCCGTCCAATAAAAGAGCGTGTGGAACTTTGTGATCTGCTAGACACTCCACAATATTAGTGAGCGGCAATGGTCCGCGACTACATGAATTCTTTCTGGGGCTTCATTATAATCGTTCAAAATCGCCCATCCGATGATCACGGACTAGACCTTGATTCGTTAGAGAACCAAATGAAGTCCGAGCTTTCCGTGTTCCAACCTATTTGTGAACGAGAAATTCAAAAATGGTTTTCTGTTTGCAGGGCGCAGATCTGCAGCCCGTTTTCATTAAGCTGTTTTGATGCTGTTTCGACTGAAACGTTGACACTAATGTATCCTAGATGTTTTGAATCGAAAAGTAAAGTTTTATCGATAACATTAATCGATGGCCTCTTACTAGATTTTTGTTACTTTTTGAACTCTGGCCAAGTTTTACGAGGTTTTGTATTAGATTATTTTTGAAACATTAGAATATATGGACCAAGTCTTGGTTAGATGATTATTAAGAAATTGATCTTCTTAAAATACCTCATCAATGGCAGCATGCCAGGGAACATTATTAATTAGCATTACAATTGATGTTTGGTACATATTTCAAGCATTACGAAGATAAATTAAGCCCCTATTGCCTATACACCAAATGGTCAAATATACAGATCCACTGTATGCTCCTTTGGTTTATACATGTATATTTTCGGACAAAATCACGTCGATTTATTTTATTACCATTAATATTGATTTGCCTTTTCAGGCTCCTTGCGTCCACTGAATTTGTAATTTTCTATTTCCGATTATGAAATTGTTTATTCCCAAGTTGAAATTATTTGTTTCCAATTTGAAATTGAAAAGGTATATAGGGTAACCGGTTCAGATTTGACATATCGGTTATTTTGGCCCTGGCAACACTAATGTCATTCTTTCTTTGACAGAAAACCAGCATATTATTTCTAGTTGATGGAATGAGTCGCTTAACTCTTCCACAATAGTGGGAAATGTTGAAAATTTACTTTCACAACAAAGACAATTGGTTCGAAATCCACAAGAAAATGTCGTACAAAATTTTGTCAAACCACGGGACTCACACTCAACGGTATCAAGAAGTTTGTGCATAAAGTGCGTTATACAGGCTACCTAGTCGACAATCCAACGCGGTGGCCGAAAATGTGCGCCATAACGGCCGAGAACATCAATTCGTCATCGTGCATCGGAAATAAACTTCAGCCGGTCTTCCATGCAACAAATTCTGCGTAAAGATCTTGGTTTGTGATCCTATAAAGTTCAACTGGTTCAGCAATTGAAGCCCCTTGACCATCCGCTTCGATATCGATTCGCTGTGTGGGCCTGCGACAAACTTGAAATTGATGAGGGTTTTGCTCAAAAAATCATCTTTTCAGACGAGGCGCATTTCCATCTCGGTGGGTTCGTAAACAAACAAAATTATCGCATTTGGGGATCGGAAAACCCACAAGGATATGTGGAGAAGTCAATGCATCCATTGCGTATTACTGTTTGGTGCGGCTTGTGGCGTGGTCGCCACATGTTAACATCTTTTTTGTGGCCATATCTTGAAGATATGGGTTTGGACGACCTTTGGTTCCAGCAAAATGGTGCGCCATGTCACATATCGGCCGTTACAATAGCGAAACTGCGTCAAAAATTCGATGGTCGCATTATCAATCGAAATGATGACGTGAATTGGCCGGTAAGGAGATGTGATTTGACGCCTTTGGATTTTTATTTGTGGGGTACCGTGAAGGACAGGTGTTATACGGGAAATCCACAAACAATTGAAAGTCAATATTGAAGCAAGCATTGCCGAAATAGATCCGCACATAATCCAAAATGTGGTCAGGAATTGGACCGGCCGAATGGAGTACGCCAAAGCCGGCCGCAGCCCCCATTTGAATGAAATCATATTCCATAAATAACCTGGAGGATTGTATTTTCAAACAATAAATTTGGAAATATATTAAGCCGTTTTTGTTTTATTAAATTGTTAAATCTGAACTTATTATTGGGATACACTTTAGTTTTCGTATTTAATAGGCAAACATCTGGACAGCTGTTTTAATAATTAGGCTACCAAAGGAACAAACAAAAATGAAGTTTATGAGTCTAAATATATATTTGTGCGTTAGAATATACATTTTTATGTGTACGCACAATGCCTGAGATGATATGAATGGCAGTTTCAAAGATAAATTACCAATCGAAAATAAAAATAGCAGAAAATTGCAACACATGTATAAATGAGGCTGGTCAGAAACTTGCACAATAACGATAACTTTATAATTAACCTTGTATAGATTATTTCATTCTAAATTGTTCATAGATCAATATACGTCGATAGCCAATAAAATTTGAGGAAGGGACACGGAATTTCAAGTTACTAGCTCAATTAGTTATATATTTACGTTATAAATAAAATCGAAAAACCTCGGGGCAGATTTTTGTGCCCAACTGAGGGTTAATTAAAATTGCTACTTGGCTCCTAAAAAATGGTATTTTGATGTGTTTTCAGTCTGTGTTTGCAGTCTGAATTGTATTGGCTATGCATTTCCTTGATTATCAACTGAAATATTGGTGAAGTCGGTAGCGGTGCAGAAAGTATGTTCGAACCACATAGAGTATTCTGTCCCTCAAATATTTATTGTAGTACTTTTAATTTCTTACCAATATCATCCCTGAGGTGTACGTAGTGATGGCAAAATCGGTTATACTATTCGTAATAAAATAAACAAATTCATAAATAATAAGATAATTATAAAAATATAATGCAAATTCTAAGAATTAATAACATTACTTCTTGCTAAAACAGGCTCTTAAAAAGCAGAGACTATCAATTGTGTCATCAGCAAGGCGTGACCTGAAAAAGAAAAAGCTCTTTCAGCTTCTACGCTGGTTGGCGGAATCGTCAATAAGAATTTATAAATAAATTCAAAACTTTCTCCTCTGGTACCGGTATCTTCGAACTGTGTTAGTTCTCTTCTTATAACGGTCAAGAAATTTAAAGAATCTTTTTAATTAAGAGAGACCGGGGAGCTCTTATTGCTTTTTCAATTGCATTTTGCATCATCTGTTTCATAGTTAGTTGAATTTGTTGTTGGTTATCGTCTGTCGATACTTCTAAGATATCTTCCTCAGAATGGTGGAATGGTATCTGTAGATCTTATTAATAAGATGGCTCCGTTCGCCTTCCATTTATTCGTAATTCTAGTTTCGATTTCATTTCATTTGAAATAATACTATTTATATTCTGCAGTCTTGATAACATGAAGGTAATAGCAGCGTTCGCAGTAAGAACATTTGCATCTCTTCGGCACAAAGCCGTTAGCTTTATTGGGCCAAGCACATTAATAATCTGCACCAATAATATCCAATCATATTCACAAAATGAATATTCGATGAGGTTTAGTTCTACGATCGCCATCTGTAGATCAGACTTTACTTTGTAAACCCGCTCGATCATTATCAACAGGCTATTCCATCGAATTTTAGAATCTAAGGTTAATTCCAATTCTTTCCCATGGTTCAGTTTTACATATTTTTGCCACGTGGTATTTCTTGTGTGAGAAGCTCTAAATTTTTTTACTACTTTACGAATTTTTGTTATCAGAGGATGTATAATAGGATTATGTTCAAATTAGTTGGATAATTCTGAATCTAAATTATGGTTATGTGAAATTTCATAGTTCTCTGTACCGGGATTTACATCATCCTCGCATTCGTTTTCGGAATCTACAGTTTCTGGACAATTTACTCCGTCAAAAGTATCAGTAGTTTTAGATAATTCGTCAACGCAAATGACACCCAATTCAGAATTTCTTCATATAAGGCACGTCAAGCACTGCTAGCTGAATGCCATGAGCAAGGCAACGCTGATGTTCTGGCTCAATCAACCTCCCGAGTCTTTTCATTACCGATGCTCCATCGGTGGTTATGCTTACTAACAATGTCCTTTTCAAGCGATAAAGAGAAGGTGGGAGCACTATCGTGAATACGGACCAAGCCTAAATCCAATATTTTTTCATTGGAATGAACATTTATATTTAAGAATCGACGGCTTCTTATGGAAGCCCACTTATCAAAAGTTAAACTTAGTCTAATTTTATTCATTTTCTTGTTAAACAATTCGGATCTTGTTTCCTGTTGAATTTTTGCAGCATAATCCATTACAATTTTTTTATGGTGTTGGGTGATTTTGGTATTTGATTGCACGTGAATTCTTTGGCCATAAGTAAGACCCCGAGATCATTTAAGGTGCAAAACACAGAAAAGGTATACCAAATAAAATAAAATGGCAGGCAAAGAAAGATCTTGTTTATTTTCACCAAAGAGTTCTGTAATTTTGTTGGATGAACTTGAATCAGAGAAATTTGATGTAGAGCACTTATTTGCCGTTTTGCTATATTTATATTGTGGATCGCTAGTAAATGGGAGCGAAGCGCACTAGTAGATCCTCCGCAACATTTAATTTTTTTCCACATTTCTTGCATTTAGCACAACTTATAGTTTTTTCCCCTGCTATCTGTTCTGGGGCCAAGGCTCTCCCAACTCTTTCACGGTTTGCTCATTTACGTCCTTACCTTTACGCCTGTATTGGCCAATTCGAGGACGTACGGATATAGGTACGATTTTATTATTACATTTTATTATTATTTTATTACATTGCATAGCTCCTTGCCAGCCTATACTGGCATGGAAGGGGGAATGGGTCGGCCCATGAGTTTTGCACTTCGACAGGGGTCATAGATGTGTTCCTTTTCATCACAAATCGTAGTTTGTTGATGAAAATTCACTTTGCATCCTGCCCCTATCGGGATTCCAACTCGGTACCTCCCGATCCAAACGCCAAAGCTTTAACTACTATGCCATTTGGTCGGTGAAAATGAGTTCATATCATGTACTTATCATTTTTGTCTTTTCTATATTCTTCAAAAATTTTATTCTCCATGTTTTATATTCAGAATTTTTAAACTATTTATATTACGATTAAATTACTTTGATTCAAAAATCATATGAAATGAATGAACAGAAATGTAGAAATGTCAAAATGTCAAACAATCCAACCAAAAAAGTATAATTTGTACGAATATCGAAATAAAAACTGGGCGAAGAATGAAAAAAACAGGTCGAAAGTACAAACAGAGTCATCTCATAGGAAAATATTTCAAAAGCGTTTTTTTAAAAACTGGGCGAAGAATGAAAAAAACAGGTCGAAAGTATAAACAGAGTCATCTCATAGGAAAATATTTCAAAAGCGTTTTTTTTTTCAAATAAAACCGGGTTTTCGGTAATTGAAAACGGAACGAATAATCGGTTAACTGGCTAATCGAAAACCGGGTTTGCAATCACTAGGTGTACGTATTTTAAAAAATTTTTATCTGACAACCTTACCCCTGAGGTACACCGGAAGTAACAAATAGGAGCTCGAAAAACAGTTTGTTACAAAAAACTGCTTTGGGACCATTGTAAAGTTAATTGAGAAGTAACTTAGCAGCAAAAGTTAATTATCCCTACAAAGTAAAACCAGGTTAGGAGTCTGTCTTAATTCCAAATGGGCTTAACTATAAGGACACCTTTCGATAATCTATATTTACCGATTCTATATGAAATGAAATTAGAAATATCAGGGACATCCCACAGGTGGAGATTTGGGCTTAATATTTCTAACAGTTTATCGCATCACACGATTGAACTAGCGATTTTTTTTAATTATAACGAAATATTTACTAAAATTGACTAAAATCAAATATGTTATTCAAACAAATCTTTTTGTTTTGTTTTTTAATCACATAACTTGAATAAAGACAGATCTTAAAAGGAATTAACTAATTTTATTCATTTTAATGTTAATTTCTTCTTTTTCTGTTCTTCATCATATTTTTGCTGAATTGTTCGGTAAATATTTTCAGTTTTAAATTAATAAATTAAAATGTTCTAGACCACTTTCGAATAGTATAATAAGGGCCTACTTAGTCGTCAAGTGCAGATTTTCAATAAACTTTGATAACTATAAATTTTGACAGTTATGCCTCATGCATTCGTGATGATATTCGTTTTAGACTGCGTACATCACATCGGAAGTTAGTTCGGCACAAATACCATAGTATCGAACTGAATTTCAACTCGCGTGTCGAACTAGAGTAGGCGGGGCATAAAGCATTTCATGAAATTTGATTGGTTTTGAGTACGGGTGCGAGTATGGTTCTTTTATTTCGGATATCATGTACGCATCATTATCGTGCGAGTTAGGCTTAGTTTGATGGATTAGATTGATTTTGTACCGGTGTGAATTTTCTAACGTTAAAAAAAGTGTAGGTACACAAAAAAGTGGCAATATAAAAGTGGCAACATAAAATTGTAAATGGTTATACAATTCTGATTATATTATTGAAAATTTATGCCAAGAGCCATGGCCTATTTAAGGAAATGGCCCAACGATATTTAGATAGCCCACTTCATTCCCTTTTATTACCATATAGTCACCATCCGAGCACATCTCCAGATTTTGCGATAATTTCCATAGTGTAGCATTGCTTTTGCCGAATTTTGTCGAACTTTATATTTTGTCATAAATTATACTTATGTACAGTGATTAAATTTATATTTGGAAACCATTTTTTGTGTTCAATTATGTTTGTTTAATTGATTGAAAATTGTTGTTTTATATTAATTTTTAGAAACCTACACTTTTTGAAGTCAGAATCGTATAACCATTTACACTTTTATGTTGCCACTTTTATATTGCCACTTTTTTGTGTACATACATTTTTTTTAACGTTAGAAACTTCACACCGGTAGATTTTGTCGGCATATCGATCACAAAGGTAATTTTTTGTAGTTAAGGTAGTTGCAAGCTGATCTACCACCGGTGCTTTTCTAAAATTTACAATCGCCATTGGAGTCGACTAACGTTTCTTAGGAAATGACAAACGATGCGACTAGCAGAATAAAACCCTTTTACAGTGTACAATTGTGACTTTGCTGTTAGAAGTGTATATTAGAAACCTGTTCAAAGATAAAATTATTATCTGATTGATATTGAATGAACTTTGTAAGATCGTGTAAATAGTTAACATGTAATCGCAAAAATAACTGGGTTTCATTTTTATGTTATGTAATTCATTCATAATCATTTTGTTAAAAGAAAAAAAATCAATCACGGCCTTATCGTTTGTATGACGAACACTCAGAAGGTTAAGAAAGCGAACCACTCTTACAACATTTTAATTTTTAATTTTATTTTTATTAGTTACTTTATAAAGGGTGTTTTTTTAAGAGGTTGCCGATTTTTTTTTGAATAAAACACATATAAAATTATGAAATGACCAAAATTTTTTTTTATTTGGTAGATAATTTTTTGGCATTTAACATTTAAACACAATTTCTGGCATATGGCTACCACGACTATTTTTCACAAATGTCATTCTGGAGGTCCAATTTTCCAGCACTTTTTCAAGCATTTGAGGGCGTATGTCAGCAATGACACGTTGAATATTGGTTTCCAAAGCGTCAATCGATTGAGGTTTATCCACATAAACCAATGACTTCACGTATCCCCACAAAAAGTAATCGAGTGGCGTCAAATCGCACGAACGCGGAGGCCAATTCACCGGACCATTTCTCGAAATAATGTTGTCGTTGAAAGTTTCTTTCAATAAGTCGATTGTTTCACGTGCTGTATGGCAAGTGGCACCATCTTGTTGAAACCACATTTCATTCATATCCATATCTTCAAGATTTGACAACAAAAACTCATTTAACATGGTTCTGTATAGATTTCCATTCACGGTAACGCGTCGTCCTTCCTCATTTTTAAAGAAATATGGACCGATGATCCCACCAGCCCATAGACCGCACCAAACAGTACATTTATCAGGATGCATTGGTAATTCTAGAACGGCGTGTGGATTATCTTTGCTCCAAATGCGACAATTTTGTTTGTTGACGTATCCATTTAACCAAAAATGCGCCTCATCACTGAAGAGAATTTTACGGTAAAAAAATGGATCTTCGTTCAATTGATTTAACGACCAATCACTGAATTCACGGCGCAAACGATGGTCGTGTGGCTTTAATTCTTGCACCAATTGAATTTTGTATGGCACCAAACCCAAATCTTTACGTAAAATTTTCCATAAAGTCGATGGACAAAGTCCAATTTGCTGAGCACGACGACGAATCGATAAATTGTCGTTTTCTTCGACACTGGCCTCAACGACAGCAATATTTTCTTCTGTACGAACTCTTCTCATTCTTGTCGGTGGCTTGGCATCCAAAAGAGTGAATGTAGACCGAAATTTGGTAATTACGTTCTTTATGGTGGTCTCTGACGGACGATTATGTGCACCATAAAATTCACGAAGTGCTCTATAAACATTTTTAATTGAACACTGATTTTGAAAATAAATTTCCACGATTTGAAAACGTTGTTCTGGAGTTAACCTATTCATAATGATTTGCCAAACAATACTGAGTAGAAATGCCACTTTGAGCTGTCAAAACAACTGTCATAAAATAAAACGACATCTATCGGAAAAACAAACCTCCTAAAAAAACACCCGTTAAATTAAGTTATCTTGTACGACGACAGATGGATATATGTATTTCCTCTTTGGTGTGAATGTGGAGTGGATATTGAGTGTGAGTGCGGCATTGTAAAATGGTGATAAGATAGTGTGAATTTCAAGTGTATATAAATACTTATACATGTTTTAGTAATATTTCTAGAGATAACACTAATTACTATTAGTATAATTGGCCTTTAGTTTGTACTTTGGTTTGCCGCTACTGTAATTTTGATTTGAATGAAAGTGAAATTTGTTATAATACTTATACTTTCATCGATTGATTAAAAATTAAATGATTTGAAATATTTATTTAGAAAAATTAAATATTCATTTGTGTACAAATAATATTAGTGTGAGTGCGAGCATGCTTGCCTACGTATGTGTACATTTGTGTGTAAAGTACACATTTACATAAAGTTTTATAATATACACAAATAAAATAATAACTTATAATTTTTTTCTTTTTTTTTTATAGTAACCTAGAATGTTGTTGACGTCAATCATCAGCTTTTGACCTCCTTGGCATTTTTTGTTTGAAGAAGACAAGAAAACAACAAGAAGCATAATTAAAAATTTAAAAGAAGTATTAGATAAAAAATATTTTAATGAAGTTTATAAATATTTTAATTTTGAATATAAAAATAAAAAAGAAAAAATTAATATAAAAATGGATTTTATATTATTTATTACTCAAAATAAAAATAATTTTATTAAAAAAAATTATTAATACATATGAATGTGTAAATACATAAATAAATAATTTTTTTTAACTCTAAAATAATACAAATATAGTAATTTTTTTATTTATAAATTAAAATAAATATTTATTTATAATAAAGATAAATTTAATTAAATTCAAATAAATATATAAATTTAGTGTGTATGTGTTGTGGAAAAAAAAAATAAATAAAAGTGTTTGTATTATTTATTTTTAAAGTGTTTTTATTGTGAAATAATAATAATAAATAAATAAATAAATTTTATATTTATAATAAAAATTTTGTGAAACGCCAAAAGGATTTATAAAAGGCCGCCAACCTGGAACTGATGGAATTAGAGAATATTGTGGCCAATACGGTCTACTTAAAAGCGAGAGAAGGTAAATTTATTTTGTTTTTGTATATTTTTTTAAAAAAATATTTTAATTTATTCTGCTGCGTGATAGAAATAAATGTCACGTGAATTTATTTTTATTATTTTTATTTATTATAAACCAATGTTTGTTTTAAAAAAATTATTTAAATAAATTTTTTTTGTATAATTCAGTGGCTATAAAATAAACATAGGTTTAATATTTGTTAAATTTGTTGGTATAAATTTGTTATATTTTATGGAAATTGACATTTTTATGATGAACGAACATTTCTTTTTAGAGTATTTATAACAGTCGTCTACCTTTGCCATTTTGAAATTGGCTTGATTCCTTACTTACCTTAATTGTTTATCTCAGTTGAATTTGTGAAAATGTTTGGTTATTTCTTCAGGAAATAATCTGCACATTTTCTAAAAGCCTCGTCATTTCAGAATAGATGAACATTTGGTTGATATTGAATTATTTTAAAATTAAAAGCTTGAACGCAATTCTCTCTTATCGGACTCTTTTTAATATATATATTGCAGGTTTTTAGCTCGCGTTGGGTGGTCTTACAAAATTTGTTTCTAGGAAAATTAGTATGAAACATAAAAAGGAAACCAAATTTATGTTATTTGCCTCACTCTGTGTGCATAAAGATGTTTTTTTCACAGACAAGTTTTATATTGTTACGAATTAAGTCCTTTCAAATCCGGTTTGTAAAAGCTAGATTTTCAATACCTCTATAATTTGACGGTTTGTAACAACTACTATTTTACTTTACAACACAATCAGAATATTCCCGAAAATACCTGAAATAACTTAATAATTTTCTAATATTTGATAAACACTTACACGGAAATATTCCCGAAAATCAATAACAATAATTTACAATTACTTTAAATCACACCATTAATTACACTTTAAGCACCGCTTTTAAGCTATTGCATGTCCCGTTCTTGTAAAGAACTCCTCATGCGTTCATCCCACCACCCTTATTTAAATCTATACCACTTTGAATGTTCCAGGCGCTACACGAACATTCGCAACATTTCTGTTCTTAACTAATCTACTATAAAAGTACTTCTAATGCTTCAATCTTGATGTCACTATTTGTTTAATGTCAACAATTCCTAACTATTAACTGCACAATTTACGCTGAATCGCGTCCAACCAAGATCATAACATTACACTTCACCTAAGCCTGTTCGTACCGAATAGGGCCAAAACTACTGCCTCTGTAGTTTAGGCAGCATAGCGTCAATCAATTGATCTTCTCTTTTGGCTTCGCCATTTGACGCCATCCAACCTCGGAGACGCCATCTTTGGCCCATTCTAAATTAGCCTCACCAAGTGTCTTCTTCATACTGCGTCACCTGCTCGCACATCGCTTTATCCATATTGTCATACTCGAAAACAACCATCGCCCACATTGTTTCAACTTCGGCCGCAACAACCTCTCTCTTTAACCAGCATCTCGTCGATGATATTTTCCGCCTTGGTAGGACGCTTTCACATTTCAGCGATGTATGGTCTAGCTTGTTCAATGAATATCGTGGTCACTCGCCCTAATTCTTATCTGTTTGGGCATTTTTTCCATAGGCCGTTTTTCATATCGATTGCTCTCCATACAGCTCTTGCTCGTTATTGCTTTCCACCAGTTGCACCAACAACCTTGGGATATATGTTTCACAAATCTCCCTTCCGTTCACGTGCTGTCACGCATACCGCCCAAGCTGGATAGCCTTTCTATGAATTGCCAATCACCACTACCGGTTATCTTTGTTTCTATAGAAGTCATAACTGGTGAATTATCCGCAATTTCAACTTGCCTTAGCCAGTATCTCCTCCAAATACATTTCAATGTTCTTCCTACTGGACTATTCAACGATCCTAAGCTAACCACTCCAATAATCTCAATTCGATGTGGTATTTATTCGTTCACGTTATGTCTCTCTATTTCGTCCCAACTGCTCTTCGGCATCCTCCGAAAACATCGAACTGCAACGAGTTGGTCATTTTTCTTTAAGCTAAAACATGTTGGATTTTCCCCGTCATCTCACCATCTCTGGAATTATCACTATCATTATCACTTTCGTGAAGTTCTCTCGTTACATAACCAATCCATGCTCCAAATGCATCAACACCGTTTTTGCCAGCTGGTCCATTGTCATCCTCATTCACTATGGACACCAACCTTGCTGGTTCTTGCTGACCAACAAATGGCTCACTGAAATACGTCGATTCTGCATATGGCTGAGTATCCAAAATGCCGAGAAGTTTGTCTCTTATTCGTGATCCTTGAGCTGTGCCAACAGTGAAAAACCACACCCACTACATGATTTTCATCATGCGGCTCCACATTATTAACTACATTCAACTCCAACATCTCCTTCTCCACTGTTATCTGACCATCTACTCCATATCACCTACTTCATTATTTCGTTTTGCCAAGTATTCTTCCTCTCGATTGATCCAGTTTCTTCTCGATGGGTCCAATTGTGTTGGTCTAATTTTTAATACATTTTTTTTTAATTTGTTGCGTATGACTTTGTCGATCAAACTTTTGAGTTATAACAGCCAATAATTGCCCCATATCGGAAGTTCTAGTTGGCCCGGGAACCGTTTCTACCCCCACATATTTATCATTTAGTTTTTATTTTATTACCTCCTCGAACTCTAATTAATCGGGTCTGATCCTTTATTCTCTATAGCCACACGTAGTCGCAATGTAAATTCGTTTTCGTGACCACTCATTGGTATATTACGCTGCTTTAGTTGGATTTTAATTCCGTCAATTCCTTTAGACCCGTCTTACACTACTAGCAGAATTTTCCCGAAAATACCAAAAATATTCTGACAATAATTTTCCTAATATTCACTAATGCACTAAAACAACAACAATTTCTGCGATTATTTCACCGCTAATTCACTTTAAACACCACTTATATTTTTCCCGCTAATTTTCGATGTTAAGCTCTGACGAACTGCCTTTTAACTGAGACTGTCTTCTTGCTCATCGTATCCGTATTTATATACCGCGCTGAATAACTATTCCAAATAGTATACGCACTTTCGCAACGGTTTTGTGTTAGACTAATCTACTAAATATATATAAACAATTCCTAATATTTAACTGACCAACTAACGCTGAATTAATGTTCAGCCCCACGCTGAATTGGCGGCCACCACAACTAGACAAATAGTCGAAAAGTCGAGAACGTAATAATATTCTTAATCAGCGATTAGAAATGAGTTCCATTTTCTTCTAAGCCTACTCACTACCATCACCCGTGTCTACCAATCCGTTTTTATCTGTTACGTTTGTTTCTCCGGTATCGATCGCGCCGGACATTGCGATATTATGCGCTAGCAAGCCGTTAGTGAGATGGTTTTTGGTTATTGCTATGGTTAACAGGAATACCAAAAAATATCCCCTCGGTAAAATATAACCTTGAATTCATATTTCTTCTTTATCTGTCGAAACGATTAATAATTTTTTGTGAATTATGTGGAAATTTAATGTAAATTTATTTTAATTATTTTTTTGGCAACAAAAACCTAAAAAATCGCGTTTCTTCGCAAGGTCCTATCGCTGATGTTCAATTCTTGTGAATGATGGTGGGTTGAGGTGCTCGGATGTTGACGCACACTTTCAGCTAAAGCAGCAAAATTTTCCATAGATCGAGCTGTGGACGGCGATACGAAACGTGTGTATCGTCTTTTAGCATACCAGTCGAACGAATTTTATTCACAAATTTCCTCAGACTGTTCGCAGTTGGCGCTTCATTTCTACCAAGTTTTGTACGCAATTTTTGACAAGTTTCGACAACTTTGGAAATAAGTTTTCAATATTTCCCAACGTTGATCGAGCGTGTATCGACTCATTTCATTCATCGAGAAATAACCGCTAGTTCAAAAACGAACAAAAATATGTTGTACTCTTTATTACAAATATCCTTTAAAAGTTATGATTAAATCAAAGAATTTAGTAATAACATTTACTTATATGTATTCACTTGACCAATGCAAAGTACCTTGTAAACGTGCATACCACATTATTGGGAGTACAAATAAGTTTAGAGGTTGTGTAACTTCGAAGCTGTATATTCAGAGAAATTGGTACAATGTATTTTATTCAAAGTATTGTCCATTGTTACCTACGACTTTTTCCCACCTTTCCGGCAGCATCCGGTTCCCGGAAAAAATTCCTCGTGTTTTAAGACGATCCAAGAATCGACCCAATTTATGGCTTCTTCGTAAGCAGTGAAATGCTGCTCGGTCAGACCATGAGTCATCGACCGGAAGTGGTAGTCGGACGGAGCAATGTCTGGTGAATGTGGCGGGTGGTTTAGGACATCCCATTGAAGCGCCTTCAAAGTTCCCTCGACCACTCTTGCAACATGTGGCCGAGCGTTGTCTTGCTGAAATATCACTCTGTCATGTCTTTTGGCATATTGTGGGCATTTGAGCTTCAGTGATGGTTGCGTCATGCTGGAGTAGCTCATAGTAGATCACTCCGAACTGATCCCACCACATGCACATCATTAGTTTGCCATGAATATTCGGTTTGACGTTGAAGTAGATGTATGACCGGGCTTACTCCACGATTTTCTGCGCTTTGGGTTGTCGTACTGTATCCACATTTCGTCCCTTGTCACGATTCGATGCAAAAAAACCTTCCGATTTTGTCTTTGGAGCAGTTGCTGCATGTACGTGAAAAAACGGCGTTCGACGTCTCTTGGCTTTAGTTCATGCGGAACCCAATTTCCTTGTTTTTGCACCATACCCATGGTCTTGAAACGGGTTTGAATCACTTATTGAGTCACTCCCAAAGTTTCAGCGACTTCCTTTTGAGTTTGGCATGGATCTTGGTTCAATAATGCTTCCAAGTTCCTTTTTCAGTGTCTTCAAACTTTAATGATCTCCCTTCTAGTTCTTTGTCACTGGTGTCAAAATCACCACTTTTAAAATTACTCCATATGCTTCACAAGCAATCGGTGTCCATCAGCTGTAATTTTCTTTAAATTACAATAAAGCAGCGCTTCCCGCAAATTGTGTTTTGTTGGCACAAAGGTTGACATAGTTAGAGTAGAAAAATATGTTGTTTACATTTCAGCCAAATGATATATACGGATTTTTAAATGATGACGTCTTAACGTGAATATAATTACAAGATGGCCCGATGTTATTTAATACTAGTTACGCCATCTTTTGTAAAACCCTCAAAACTTATGTGTATCTCCAATAAACTTCAAAATCACAGCTTGAAAAATCAGGTTTCCTGGGTATCAAATTAGTAGAAAATTAGTGGAAATGTGGGAGGAGATAATAAAAACAAATAGATTCAACCTTATGAAAGATGTAGCTTTTCTTTGTCGATGTCGATGTTACCAATAATTGAACTCCTTTCGTATATTCAATCAAAATATTTTTCGTTACGTTACCTTTTCTTACATTTGAAGCCAGTAATCGCCTTTTTAAAACATTTGTCTCGAGACATATTAGTGAAACCTGTTTTGAAAGTAAACCGTGAACTAATCTCTTTTCGATATACTCGTATAAGTAACAGATTCTTAGTAAAGAAAATATTTTTGCTAAAAATTTTAGGCTCGTTATAACCAATACCCAGTAATCGTGTTATTGTCTCCAACAACTTTTCGACATAAATTCCGCTAATTATTGCCTCGCTATCAAGAAGCGGGGCTAGAACAAAGTAATTTACTTCGACGGGATAAGCATTTAGTTTTTCGAAGTTGCTGAATTTCTAGTGAATAGTGGAAGTGTTCGTCATCGATTTCTCTGATCTGAATCGGTTTAGTCGATGAGGGTATGTGACCGAATACCATATTAGCAGTTCTAGTTAGATTATTGTATAAACCGACAGATATAAGTACGCAAAAATATGCAATCCATTCCTCAGTTTTAAGGGTATTATTAACACATTTTTATTGAAAAACAATGCCTCCTTCCACGGCTGACTGGATTTTAACAATTCTTGAGGCAAAACACTACGATAAACCAGATTCCCTAGGTTTTTCAAAGTGGCACATTTTTCCAATTATATAGGGAGTTGAAATCTTGGATATACGAATATTGAACTAAATTTTATTTGCAGTGCGTTATGGTGATGCGCGTACTTCTAACCGTGAACTACTTTGCGTTTTGAAAGGTGTTACTCTTCTTTTCGAACCAAGAATATTAAAAAATACATTGTTCTTATAACCTGTATTATAGTAGATGAGGGTATTTGTGACGGATGATAAATGAAAAATCGTTCATTTATATAATTATATAATATATTTATTACATATAAACCATACATAAAATTAAAATATTACATATAAATTCATGTAGTGATTATCACAAATTAATTCAAGAATTAATAAAATTAAAAATAAATAATAAATAAAATGGTGTATAACACAGCATAAATGAAATACAAATAAGTAACTACGAGTACATATATAGGGTTTTCCAATAAGAGTGATATGATCCAAACTTTCCTCGCAATAATTCAATTGTTGCACTTGCGGTGTGGCACGTAGCCCCGTCTTGTTGGAACCAAATGTTGTCAAGGTCAACTTCTTCCAATTTCGGCCATAAAAAGTTGGTTATCATCGATCTATACCGATCTCCATTGACAGTAACGGTGTTACCAGCTTCATTTCGAAAAAAATACGGACCGATGATTCCACCAGACCAAAAACCACACCAAACTGTCGATTTAGGTGAATGTAATGGTTTTTCATGAATAATTTGTGGATTTTCTTCGCACCAGAATCGACAGTTTTGTTTATTTACCGCACCACTCAGATGAAAGTGAGCTTCATCGGAGAAGATGATTTTCTTAAAAAAAATCGTTATCGTTTGTAATTGCAATTTGTAAACGTTGTTCTTGCGTATATCTCACCATGATGAAATTGTAAACATTACTGAATACAATGAAACAAAAAATGACCGATTATGACATATTACAAATGGCCGAAACATCACTTAAAAATCATATCATTCCTATTGGAAAACCTTATATAAACATAAAAATTTGGTTCGTGCGTTTTAGTGTGGTTTCCGGTAAAGTTTTACTTCTGGTATTGAATAAATACCGCGAGCATTTATTAAGGTCGGCTCGATATTTTTATGTACAATATGAATAATATTGTACCACAGAATGTCTTCGTTTTCTGGCCATTTCCAATTGGTTCCACTCATTGCCATAACCTTAACTCTACATTCATCGGCTTTTGATTCTAAGACCATGCCTGGAAAATATTCTTACTCATATCTTACAATTACAAATGAATTAATTTTAATTGCCTCATTATGCTTCGTGGTTTCCAAATCCTTCTTCTTATTAAATAGTTGTTTCTTTAATTTATGCTTTTTTCTCTCAATTCCTTCCTTGCTGTTTTCTCGTTCTCTGTTCTAGCCTTTTCCTTTTCTTTTCGCTCATTATATTTTATTCAAGGGCTATTGGAAGCAACTTGAGGTAGCTTCTCCTTGGGTCGTTTAACTCTTTCCCTGGATTCTTTAATATCTTGCGGCCAAAACAAGCAATTTTTAAACGGAGTTGGGATTGCAGAAAACGCATGGTTACTCACTAGTTTCAAAGGTGTAGAAATGTTATCTAACTAACTGTATAATACCTAATACCTAACTGTTTTTGAAGTATCAAGAGTAGTCGTCTCCATTACATTTTGGTGGTTTGGATACGGATGAAACGTTAAATCTATTTGATTTTGGCTGTCTGAAGCTGGATTGCACGTCTCCGTTGCAATTTGGTGGTTTGTCAATTTCGGATTAAATTTAAAATCTATTTGATTTTGGCCGTCCGGCAATAGCTGGTTTATAAAATGCTGATCCGGTAAGTCCAGTAAAATTAATTGAATTGTATCTTCTTCTTCCACGGGGAGCGTTATTTCAACTTTAAATCATGCTCTATTTTAAGCCAATAATTGAAATATTTTTGTATTTTTCCTCGCCATGCCATTTACGATGACTTTCAGATGCATAAAAACTGATTTTCAACGATTCATCCAAACGACTTTCAAAGAGGGTCAGAAATTGAAATAGGGTTTCGGGAGACTGTTATGTGTCAAACGTTTTTTTTTATCGATTCTCGATCTTTCCAGTAGCAAGAGCTGAATAATTTATGACATCTTCGGAAAATGGGCATAATCCGCAAGTTCTAATTCCGTTTCGGAAGACACGTTCTTTATTAACAAGATTTAAAACCTTTTCGAGTAACGGTGCAAATTCCGCACGATTTAGTTTAGCACCACAATTATCCATTCGCCATTTGCTTACACAGTCTTTCCAAGCCAACTTGAGGGGATGAAAAAATGCAACATCCATTGGCTGGCTTACAAATTGACTTAACTCTACAGTCAAATGTGACGAATTCCCATCCACAAAGAGTACTACCGGCAATTCTATTTTCCTTTCCAAAATCCATGGATAAAAATTTTGGTAATGTACTCATAAAATGTAGTGGAAATCATCCAACCACTTTTCGTATAAATTTTACCCCACTTTTTTGGATATTTGTTTAAAATTTCCGAAGGAATACGCCTCTTGAATGGATATATTACCATATGTGGTGGGAGCATTTCACTGGCATTCGCTGTTACAAGAACAGTATAATTTTCTTTAGAATCATTGGCTACGATTTTATTGATTTTTTTGCTCTCTTTTCAACGAGCACGTTCTCACCTGTTGGCGTTAAAAAAAATGCGGTTTCATCACAGTTAAATACTCTTGAGGGATCGTTTATAATATTTCCTTCTTCGAAATATTCTGGTACTTCGCGAAACCAACTTCGAATTTTTTCCTCCGTGACAATGGACCGATAGTTTTGTAAAATCTCTGTAAGACGCTGCGATATCTCGGTGTGCCGTCTGAGAAATCCCTCAAACCATGCTCGACCTGGCCGCCCATTGATAAAATTGTTTGGCTTTTTCAAATTTTTTATTAAAACAGCGACACTATCAAGTAGCTGGATTTTTGTTATCGGGAGGTCTGCTTTATCCATTTGGATAATCCAATCTACTAGTATTTTCTCCTCTTCTAGGGTTCCCATATATTTTGCTGGCTGCGTAAATGGTCATTCCATTTTCGATGGTCGCAATAGCTTGAAGAACGGTTGCTTCCGAATATTTTATTAATTGGTTTCTGGTCTTTCTTTTGCCCACCGTAACGTTAAACCAGACAAGATTCAAATTGTGATCTAGTTGAATGTAATTGTGACAGATTAATTGTTGGGTTTGTTAGCACTATAGGTCGTTTAATAAATGATAGGTCACATCAACAAAGATGAATCCTTATTTAATTAAATATTGCATAATTATTAAATGTTTACGTTTTATTGTTTTATAAATTGTCAATTTAAGAATACATAAAAAGTTATGTAGAATGTAATTCGGACCTAATTTGTTGGTATTCCGAACCGAACGAAAATAGTTAATTGTGACCGCAAATGTTTATGGAAATCTTTAAGTTTAATAAGAGAATTTGCTTAGGTCACAAATAGATTTTTATAATGTTCAAGCTGGTCTGCATTCAAAGTAGTTAAAATAAAGTTTAAAAAAATGCTTCATATATAAAAATATTATCGTTTTAAAATTGTTTAATGTTATATATTGTTGACCTATTGATCAAAATTACCGACATATAAGAAATGTGCTTGCTTGTAATGTGGGCCGAATTTAACTTGTGTTTTTAAGCTTAAATTTAAATTAAATCACATTTCTATTGAATTTTCACTTCATTCAATACAAATACTTTTTAATTAAACATAAATTTTAGTTTTAAGTTGTACTTACCGTTTTTAAACATAAAAACTGATTTCAGTGAATTCTCACTTAGATTGCTTAATAATTTATGAACTAATTTACAACAAATTTTTTGACAGCTACAAACAAACGCGGGTTTTTCCCGCGTAAACTACCCATTCCAATGTAATTTTTTGTAGAGCGGCAGAGAAGAGTATATTACTATTTATGAGATAGCAACTGCATTGCAAATGAATTAGATCACAAAACCCCGCTAGGTCATGAATACGCCCAATTACAAAGATATGCTACGCCTTCGTAACCCTTTTCAGAGCCGTCTCCAAGCCCTTGAAACTCGATTGGTTTTGCCATTGGAGCGATGACGCATCTAGGAACAGAGATCTAATGAACCAAAACTAACTGACGCTTGAACTAGATCCAGTAATCAGGTATTGTTGAGATGATAAGCAATCATCCCATCCTAATTTTGATGCCCTTAGCGTTTGCATGAAAGAACTATGAATTCAATTGGTGTGCAGAGCCCTAACAGATCTAATAACTTTGCACAATTTCCAATAGATAATATCGACCTTTTTGCTTTTTGTACATATTTTGTACACAAGTACATTATTGTGCTATTCTATAAGTTTTAAATGAAAATTTAAATTATCTGTTTCGATGTCCCTTTGAATTTCTAGGACTAAAACGATTTTGAATTAAGAGGATCTTCTGAAGGCGAATCATGTGAGTGATTTAATGTTATTTTTTGTAATTCAAATCCTCCTTTACTCAATAGATCCATCAGGTTACTTTTTAATTTTACCGCTGTTTCTAAACCGTCACTGCGAAACAGTGACTCTCATCTAGGATCATGATTTTACCAGTACTTATTGAACAAATTATTTAAATAAACTAAACAATAAAAAACCAACCCACAAAAATTAAAAATGTTGAGCTAATTTTTTAAATACTTCATTCAGCCTTTGCGTATCAAACTGAAATTGATTTAAGGAAAATGAGAAACATTATTTTATTCAGTTGTTATGCACTTCGGTTGTAGTTGTTAGTTTTCGCTATCGATGTATTCGATTACAAGAAATATTACGTTGTTACTACGCATTGCAACCAACAGGTTTCAATAATTCATTTAAGTATAAATATATTTGAACTGTTTTTCATAACTAAAAATGTATTAACGTCGGAAATGTCAATATGGATCGTCCAAAACTTCTAAATTTTTTGTCGATTGCCTCTCATCTTTTCATAATTTTACATTGCGGTATACATTTCCCTTTTTTTGAAGAACGTCCCCAATTTTATACTGTTAATTTTTGAAGGTTCAAAGAACATTTTCATACAAAACTTGAATGTCTGTCGATTATTTATCTGGCATATGAATGAACCATAGTGAGCGAGCAAGGCCTTTCATACCACTATGGAAGAACCTTCATGTTTTAGTGTTTAATTTACACAATTTAAAAACTATCTAAACAATCTAAAAACTTTTGATGTCGAAATGGCCAGGATTCTGTGGAGATGAATTCTTTGCTAAGTTTATGGGGTCGAGAGATATATTTAAAGAGCCTATTAGAGCCATAAACGAACGAATCTGTATTTTTTAAACCAGAAAATTTTTAAATTTATAATTTTTCAGCAATTTCTTATTTCGAAGTGCAGCGAAACGATTTTCATTATAAACAATAACACAATTAGATATGTGATTTAGCAATTGGTTACACTATTAGACATGTCTGTTTTTATTAGACTTCATAAGAATCATATGCTTAAAGGCGGGGTGCGGTTATACGAAATTCGCTCAATACCCTGGCATCTCGATTGAATAACACTAACCAAATAATATTTTGCATAAAACCTCCATGATATTGTTATGATATCATTTAATTTAGTTTGCAATTCAAATTAATAGATACCATCAAATTTAAATCAAATAACAATTCATTCAGATTGTACGTCACACATACCGCTTACGCGTAATTTATGATAAATTATCCCTAATATTCGGAACGAGAGCATAAGAAAATAGTTTAATTAAATTGTTTTTGTAATCTATTAAACTTTAAAATTTAGGAATTCAAAAGATCAACTTATCAAATCATTTCAACAAAGCACCAAACGTGTATAGTTGCCGCAGAATCGCCTAAGATTCACAGCATATTTTATTAAAGTATATCAACATAATGAAGTTGTTGTTATTTGATTGCGCCAATCGCATTAATTCGACAACAATAAACCATTATTATGCAGAAAATAGGTCATATACACAGCTTAAAATCTTCACATTACTTATTTTATGCACACAAGATACAAATATCTCACGGGTCAAAACGATTACTTTATTGAAATATTTTAAAATCTAAATTTCTTTGTTATCTGCGTAAACACCGTATATATCGAGAAATCTTACGTCTTAAATGACCTTAATCAATTATTATTATTATTTTAACAATTTATGTCTTGACAATGATCAATAGATTACTTAACATTACTTCTCAAGTATGAGTATATTGTGTATGAGAATTTATAAATGCATTGATTGAAAAAAATAAACTTGTGTTACCAGAAAATGAATAAGAAAAACCTTAGTTACTTGTATAATTTCAGCCACTTTATATACGCCAGTAAGTATATTATATTGCAATGAAATTAACAGCGTGATAATGCAAATTGTGCGCGATCGCGACACATATTTATCGATCTCATATTATGTCTTTATTTGCACATTCAATTTAGAAACTTGCGCCATTCGCTTCATATTATTTTATTTAATAATCAAAACAATGTGATTATGCAGTTTATTGTGTAGATTAGATTGTGACTATATGAATAAAATTTTGCGCGCACATTTCATTTATGTCAATTTGAATTTTGCAAAAGTTATCGTGCTGTATAGTTCATTGTCCCCCCGTAAAGTAAATAATTAGTCGTTTCGGGGTATGTTCTACACGTTACATGAATACATTTATAGCTTGAAATGTACATAATTTACTAATGATCCTTAATGTTCCAAATACATGCTGTAGTATGAAGGAAGTATTTACTCTATAAGCAAACTATAAATACCAACACCAACTATCCTTGTAACGTTTTATTATACCGCAATA
Organism: Nephrotoma guestfalica; assembly: GCA_963691935.1. Taxonomy (NCBI): domain Eukaryota; kingdom Metazoa; phylum Arthropoda; class Insecta; order Diptera; family Tipulidae; genus Nephrotoma; species Nephrotoma guestfalica. The sequence continues at coordinate 204,467,874 of OY829913.1, read as the reverse complement.
CAAATCTTAATAATAAAGCTTCTTTTATTCTTTATTTTTAAGACAAAAATGAGCTTTACATTCACGAACGAGTAGTTAAATGGGATTATACATTTTATTTACTTTGTTACGGTACTTATCTAAGTATGTATATAAGTAAGTAATATTAATATAAAATTTAGAACTCGTACGACGCGATGTCTTATTTAAAATATAAATTAAATGACAGATGACAGAATGGGAAATTAATTTCATTCTTCTTTTAACGTTTTACGTATATTTCTCTTCTATAGAATTAATGCTGAATTATGCTAAAAGTGGGGTGTTATATTCTTACGTTTTAGACGCGAACCAAAGGTTAACATTTTTTTATGAATGTCTATCGATTAGTTCCATTATTTAGATACAATTCATCTATTTTATGAAATACAAAGCAAGCAATCGAAATTATTTGCCCAGACGATATTTACATCACCTAAATCACCACCCTACATCACCTTAATTCATTGTTTTACTGATCTTGATTGTATTAACCATGTGTTCACACTTGGCAAACTATTCTAGGAGTTTTCGTATTATTAACCGTATTCGATAATATAATTTACTGGCTGAATGGGGGCTTTTCGGGATTGTGGAGCTTTTGAGCACTGTGCGTTCAACTGCCTACTCTGCGCAAGGTGAATCGATGATGGCGTTATTGCGCTCTTCTAAACACTTTAAATAATGCTAAAGTAACGTATGAAATTTAACGGCACCATTTTATTTATCTGAAACAGTTATATACTTAGTTACATGCATTTTTGAATTTCAAAAATATAATAAAATCAGAAACTATTATTAACCCTTATGTCCATACCCGGCCACCCGGGTGGCCGACTAAAAACAACACTGAATATGCTATTTGTATAATATTTTATTTTTCTAGTTTACATAGTCTTGTATAAATTTGATAGGATTAAATACAGGGTGGCTGACACGAAGTGTTACCGAAACAAAACGCCTCTGAATTTTTATTTTTTGATGAATATTATTGAATCAAAGTAAAAAATGTTCACAAATATTTAAATTTTCGAATTACATTAGCAGTTTTCGATCTGGTCACCCTTAGCCCCGATTATGGCCTTCAAACGGCCGACAATGCTTTTGCATGCAGCACGAAAGTGGCTCTGTGATATTTTGCCCCATTCCCGGTGAGGCGCTTGCTTGAGATGATCGACACTTTGATATTTTTTTGTCCCAACCTTGCTCTTCAAAATACCCCAAACCGAGAAATCTAGCGGATTTGCATCCGGTGAATTTGGTGGCCATTGGGCAGTGGAAATGAACCGCGTAACGTTGTTTCTCAGCCAATCTTGATTGACGCACGCTTTATGATTCGGTGCCGAGTCCTGTTGAAATGTCCAGGCTCTGCGGCCGAAATATTTTTGTGCCCAAGGCTTCAACGCTCCCTCCAACATATGATCCCGATAAATTTGAGCATTTATCTTGATGCCACGGTCCAAAAAAACGAGCGGTGAACGGCTTTCGGCCGTTTCGGCGGCCCAAACCATCACCATCGGCGGCGCTTGGTTTCGAGTGGCAATCCGTTGGTCCAAATTTTCAGTAGAACGTCCAGGCAAGTAAATCTGGTCGTTTTGCTTGTTCACATATTGCTCAATAACGAACGGTGGCTCATCGGAGAAAACCAAATTCGGCAAATCGCCACTTTCGTGCAACTCATATGCTCTTTCCACTCTAACTTTTTTTTGAGCATCGGTGAGACCATGCGTTTTATGGCATTTCAAGGCCTTTAGTCCAAGATCATCTTTCAATATGTGCTGCATCCGTTCGAGCGAAATGTTCGCCTCACAAGCCATTTTTCTGCCGCTACGGAGCGGATTCTGAGCCAATTTGATCTTCACCTTACGAATGATATCCGGCGATGTTGCAGTGCATTTCGGTCCACCACCATGGCATTTTGCAATGCTGCCAGTATCGTTATACCGATTTATGGTGCGATACACAAACATTTTATTCACATGCAGATGTTTAAACTGGTTAACAATCTGCGGCTGTGGTTTAGAGCAATCACAATATTTCGCTTGAATTCCATTGCGGATAACTTTTTTTCTGAATATTTCCCACTAAAATGCTTTTGTACGCTTGTAAACAATGGAATGAACTGTCATTAGTGTAAATTCTGTCATCACTGATTCGAGGGCAATGGCAGTCTGAAGTTGGTAACACTTCGTGTCAGTCACCCGGTAAATAAAGGGTGAGGGAATAGTTCGTGGCCTTTTTTGGGTGACATTGAAACAATGAATTTTCTTATTTCAAATGAACTTTATTAAACCAAATATGTGCCATTTTGATCGATGACCTTTTGCCATTCTTCTGGTAGAGTCATGATTCCAGCACTGTTGATCTTCTGTAGTTTAGAAGCGAAAAATCGAGAAAACACATTTTCGCAGGTATCTTTTGAATTTAATTTAAAACCATTAAGATGGTTCTGAATGGACCGGAGAAAATGGTAGTCTGATGGTGCAAGGTCAGGAATATATGGTGAGTGCATCAAAGTTCCCAGCCAGCTCTCTCAGTTTCTGCCGGGTAGCGTTATCATGATGGAACGCAACGCCCTTTCTGCTGATCAATTCTGGATACAATACTGAATTTCTTGCCTTGATCGCGTTAGTTGCTGGTAGTAAAGATTAGAATCAATCGTTTGGCCGGGTAGCAGCACCTCATAATGCACGATTCCTTTCCAATCCCACCGAACACACAACATTACCTTACTTTGCGTCAATCCTGGCTTTGACACCGTTTTCGAAGCTTCACCTCGTTTCGTCCATGATCTTTTTCGCACAAAGTTGTCGTATCTTATCCACTTTTCATCACCAGTACTCATTCGCTTTAAAAATGGCTCGATTTCGTTCCGTTTCAGCAGCGTTCCGCAGATAGAAATCCGGCCCATTAAATTTTTAAATGTTAATTAATGTGATACCCAAACGACAAGTTTTTGTTTGTATCCAGCCATTTTCAAATGGTTTAAACTGTTTTGTGAACAATATTTAGTTCTTTACCAATTGCAAGGCTGCTTATGCCGGTCTTCTTCAATTTTCTGCATGCTTTCATCGACTTTTCCAGTGGTTGGTCGACCAGAGCGAGGTGCACTTTGACACTACAGGATTTCCGTGAATTCCGTCGTCTTTGGGATCCGAAGACAAACAAATCCAGCATTTTCCAACTTGAGGAATTCAGCCATCGTTGTAGCGCAACACATTAGGTATTCCGGACGTTCCCAATTCTTGGTTTGACATTGGTGCGTAGAGCGGTTTGCCAAGTACGGATTCTATTCCTGATCGTGAATTAAAATTTCTATATACATTTGGTAGGGTTGATCGATCTGACACTTATGGTAAAGCTCATTGAAGCACTAAATCTTTCAAAAATTCTCGGCGATTGTGTTTTCTTTGATCTAGCCGGGTTGTTTACCGTATTCCAAATATAGATGAATAGATTTGGGATGGCAACATTTCTTTTGGATCATAGGGTTTTTTTTAATGTCCCCACTATTGATAAGTCCCATGAGATCAATTATCGAGCAAGCGGCAATGTTGTAAAAAAATTGTCCGTTACTATATTTCTCCCGAATTCTTTGAAGCGAGTGCACAGTTACTGTACAACCCGCTCTTTTTGATTGGTTTCTCGGCCTGATAGTTGCTTACCATTTTAGATCTGCCCGGTTATTGGATACGATTTGGCAGCATCACAAACCCATCATACTTTGATTCCATATTTTGCCGGTTTGGACGACATATACTGTTTAAATCTTGTTCGTCCTACTCAAAATCATTATTTTTAGAACTTATAAAATTTAATAATTTTATTAATTTTGGAAATAATTGTTCATCCACTACGCCACATGCAGAAGGTGTGTAATATTTGCGCAAATTTTCATTCAAAAGTTCGAATATTTCGCTTATGGCAGCAGCTTTAACGGTCTGTAATCGGAATTGTTGCGTGTTCTGAATGTCAAAGCGCAGAAATTTGGATATTTCCTAAATACGGCATGAACACCGGCATTTATGAGAATTAAGTATGCATCGAATTCTTTTCGGTCAATAATTTCCACATTTTCTGTGGTTTATCTTGGTTTAGAATATTGTGTTTTGCGTAGACCTCATTGGCCTTCCTGTTTGTTTGTCTAATGATTATGTCAGACATGACATCCGAAAAGATCCACTTGAAGGTATCTCTTGTAGGTAACTTTGCTGTCGATCGCAATGTCCCGCTTCGTTGACTCCTGTGAGTATTGTGTTTCAACGTTTGACTTTGAGGAAGATTTTGTCTCCATATCGATCCATCTTTCCCTTTTAGATAAGGCAAATTTCTTCATCAGACACTTCAATTCTAGCTTCATAGTCTTCGTATACGTCTTCTATGTCTGAATCTTCTGCGTTTCTATCCGCTGCTGCAGGGAACCACTTATCTTCTGAGCCACCGTCTACGAAATCAAGCGCTTCTTCATCTTCAGCACATTCCTCTAATAAACGATTTAGGTAAGCTTGTTGATGTTCGTACGATAAACTAGGGAAATAAAAGTGTATGTATACAAAAAAAAATCTGGCACAAAAAATCTGGCAATCTAACACACTGGAAAATACAAAATTATTCGATAACAACAAGAAACTACATGTAGCCACCCGGGTGGGTCGGGTATAGACTAGTGCATAATTTTTTGGGTATTGACACAAGGGTTAATACAGTTTATAATTTTATCTATCAAATACATATATTTTGCTGTTGCGCTAATACCGTTGCTAATATTATCAACATATCAAACTGAAGTGCGTTTGATAAGTTCGGACAGAGTGCAATCGGTAGCCCTAAACCACCACGGACCAACGCTAAATACAATGCCCAACATCAAAATTAGTTCAAATCAAATTTGATCAAACTCGGTGCCTAGTTTCTCAGATTAGCCCCTACAAACATTTAGACAAACAGGCAGATTATTTATTTTATAAGTATATGCCATGGTCGCCGGACAACAGAACATATTCTGTATTGTTGAGGATGAAGTACGCCAGATGTACTACTTTAATTTGTAGTCCGAAAGAAATTTGTTCCAAAATCCAAGTTTTTGCTCGAGTATTAGTTTTAGCTACCAACTTCCATAAACAGGAAACATTCGTAACTTTTCTGTTTACCATCGAAAATATAATCCGGGACTCTGAATGAAAGCAAACATTTTATCTATTCTGCTAACGAGAGCGACAAACAGACATACATTACCCTCCAACGAGTAATTAACATATTTGCATCAATCCGATATCAATGTCGTCATTTTTTTAAGGGATGAAAAAATGAGTTGCTCCGCAACTTAGTCGCTAAGATGGATCATTGTAACAGACCCCACTAAGACCTCTTAGTCCCAAAAACGGTTTGTTACCGTCATTATTCATCCCATAAACAGCTGCTTTAAGAATCACAACAATTTGTCTGAAACACAGTGGCGTATTGTCCAATACCACAACTTCACTTCAGGGGATCATATATGTTCAGTCCAGGATCAGCTAGACCACCACTTACTGATACATTGGTGAATATGATTGGGCTCCATCGGAAATGTGTTCTGGATCACAATGTTCCCAAGCATGTCTTATCATATCATTCAGTAATGACCATACTACATCATTTCTCGAAAGATTGGCTTCTGGCCATCGAGCATGCGAGTCGTTGATTGCTTGCTCCAGATCGATTGTGTCCAATAGCACTATCTTCCAGAAGGTCTGGTGATCTTAGTGCAGAATTCTGTATGGTACACATAGCATTTATAAAAAGCAAACAATTCTTTGCAAATGACCCAGTGGTTTCTTACAAATTCTAGTTCCAACTTTAGGCCACCACACAAGGAAGCAAAAGTAGCCTCATGATTTACCAAACACATTTCTGTATTTCCAGTAAATGTTGCTTGCTTTATTGCATTTCTCTCCACTGTGTTTTTGCTAAAAAATCTTATGATCCAACCGGTGCCCAAGATGCTTAAATAGAATCCGAATAGAGTGGGATGACAATATGAAAATTCCCAAAATCCTTCGTTACATTTACTAGCAATTATTTGGCAATGTTATCGGAATATCCTTGACAGCAAAATTGAGTGTTGTTTGACTGGAATTACATTAATTTGATGAAAAGGCACCACGGGACAGGAGACAGAATTCATTTCTGTAACTCATCTCTGTATTAACCCTTTATGCGCTTCGTATCGCTTAGGATAAATTGGAAAGCAAGTGAGTTAATTACCTCTAAAGTGCCTATTCACTAGACATTCTAAACATTTAAGTAACGACATGGACATACTTATAGACTGGTTTGCTTGGGAATTAAAACCATTTTTAGTTTACTCCACGATTGCGGAACGTATCATAAAGCTAAACTGACTGACTATTTGCAAAAGTCCAAAATTAACTTCAGTTCCTCCTGCAGGGGGCTAGGAAAAATCTCATCTGGGGCCTTGTGTTTTGAACTTGAGGAAGGAAACCAGGTTTATCTGAAACATGGTTTATGGCTGATGGGTACATTTTCATCTACTATGTTAGATTCCGATTTCCTGAAAGCGGGAATCCAATAACATAACTAGAGATTCTTGACTGATAGGCACAGTCTCTTTAACTCATTTAAAAGTTCTTTCGTTCATGCATTGCATGCTTACCATGTTTTTGTAACTCCAGACCTCTCAGTCGTAAAACTAGACCCTTAATTGATAGACACGTGGACCAGAACCAGAATTTTACTCTGCTTCTTGGGTATCGTAAGGTGGGCCTAGTCGTATTCGACACCACTCGTATCATCAGAGATGGACTGGATTCGTTTTAGTGTGGGCCTTTTTTCTGAGCATCAGGTGATACCTTTTTTGTTTTTTAAGGTACTAATATGTTCCTACAAAATTAACTTTTTTTTGAGATATCGACTGTGTGTCCAAGTTTTCCAACTCGGCAGTAATATCACCATATTCAATAAAAACAGAGTCACTTCGGGTAGAGTGTGGTATTACTTCACGTATGATGGTCTACCATCGTCAGAGGTGATGGGCTTAGTCTGACTTGTGCATAACCGATAGCTAGAGGTAGATAGGTTTTGTAACAAAAAGTTCTATTACATTGACTAGATTTCATCGACCCTTGTGGAGTAGAAGTCGTTGCAACAAACTGCTCAATGGCGATGGTGATTTTCTCGATTAGCTCATTTTTGAGCTCCTTTCACCGATTTACTCCGAAAATAAAATACCAGAATTGTCGGGAATATCCATAATCTGTCCTTTGTATTAAAAGGACGGATCGGTTGAATTGTTCTAATTATCGCGGAATACCTTTGCTCCAAACTATTAATTTACATGGCGTGTGCAATAAGGCTTTGTCAGGGCCGTTTTCATCCGGACTGGTCAACAACCGATCAAATTTTGTTTCTGTGATGTATTTTAGTTGAGGTGATAACAATGTATACAAAAACGAATGTTTCTTAAAGGAAGATGAATATTAAAGCCAAACAATCAGAGCGTTTCGAAATATCATCAGAAGTTCGGCAAACAGGCATTTAGTACAAATTCTTTTCAACATATCAGTGGAGTATGTAGTTCACCTTGACATGGCACCGGCGCAGCTGCTTATATTATAAATCAAACCAGATTTTAGCTTTCGCGGCCAACATACATACGCAGTATGTGGTAACATCGTTTCTATTTAAGAAGTTCATAAATATAAATGATGTTACCACATACTACAAACAAAGTGAAGGTGAATCAGTTTAAATTGTTGGGATCAATGTTATGGATGCAAAATGATATTACTCAAATGTTCACCACGGCTGGATGTCTACAAATCCGATGGTCAAAACATTTGATGACATTTTTAAATAGGAACGTTTTTATGGCATTTATCTCAGCAATGATGTTGTTTTTTAGATCTACGATAGTGGCTAGACTGTCAACGAACACTGCTTTTCAAAAATCCCCATAAAAATTAATCTAATGGCGTTAAATCGCATGATCTTGTAGGTTAATTCACATTTCCGTGAACACCATCCAAGTTAATTCCATCAAACTGGGGTAAAATGCCTTGAAATGTCCAATTCAACTGATCGACTCGTTGTTATTTGTTTCGGATTATCTCTGACACTTTGCCCAGAACAGCGATATTATCTGGTGTCCGAACTGGTTTGGTCTGCCAGGATTTGGTGCATCGACCACAGAACCCCACGCCTGTACAATTTGCATACCAAACGACCGATGGTTATTTAAAATTGACGAATTGCGCGAAACGTGTTTTTTATTTTTCTATACCATTTTTGTAGTGCTCTTGAATAACTTTAACATGGTCTTCAATCGAATACTCAAATAGCAATAAATGGCAAACGTTCAACTAACAGAATGACATGAAATGACAGAAATCAAACAAGGCGCCTTTGGATTTTTTTTTCTTATTTTCCTGCGCCTCATTTGGACAACCCTTTATGCTTTTACAAAACGTATTAAGTTTGAATTTTTTGGGGGGTGGAAATCTATATCATGGACGCTGTGGTTAAAACACGCACACAACACTTTGAGAAGACTTCTACGCACAAAAACTACCTCAAACATCACTGCCCTCGGAAAGACTGTTAGGTCTACTCGACCTTAATAGTAAGAGGGACGTATAATGAAAATTGAAATTACAACTCCAACAAATAGTTTTCATTGTTTTTGGCTTAGTCCAACAACATTCGGTATTATTCAAGAGGGATTTATGGGTTTGGGCTGACTTTTCATTGAAATATTTCGTTTGCTCCTTGAACGACCTTACCACGATTTGTACGTCGATGTACTTTATTGCAGGTCACGACACAATTGTATGAGTTGAAATATGCTATTTTTAAGCAACGCTTCCGATTTATGCTCAGTAAATTGTGCTAACATCATGATGCATAATATAGCAAAGTATTGAACCGAATACAGAAGAACCCAGTACACAGGAACCCCACAAATAATTATTTACTGCTTGCATCTTTTCTCATTGTGGTACTGAAAACCGATTATCTAAATACGAGTAAACCGGGCGTTTTTGAGTTTTGTTGTGTTAAATACATTATCTAGTGAAACAACACATATTGGAAATTTGCAGGACCTCCAGATCTTTCGGTCACTTTTTTAGCGGCCACAGATTAGCCCTTCGATAAATTTCCCGATTTCACCCAACAAACTATCCGAGTGAAATAATGATGAGTCTGCTGGTTGTGTTTTGTCCTTCGAAAGCAGTATGAGCAGTAGTATTAGCATCTTTTTTAAATATCTGGGATTGTAATCCAGTCCTGCATCTTTTTTGTTTGGAATTCTTCTAAAAGGAATTCTTTGCAAATTTACGCGGAACTGACGATTTATTTTAAAAAACTCTTCGGCACAAATTAGTCGGATTAACTGATCGTGATGAATCATCGTATTTGTAACAATTTGTAATAATGGGAAATGAGAAATCAAACGTTATTAAAGTTACGTCTGGTGTTCCCCAAGGATCGCACATCGGGCCGTGGATATTTATTGTTTTTATAGATCAAATAACCGAGATAATCCAAAACTCAAACGTGCTCATATTTGCTGATGACGTGAACATTTTTCGAACTGTTAATGGAATGCTAGATACGAAGAAACTTCAAGAGGACATCGATAGATTAAGTGAGTGGTGTGATCGAAACTCGCTTTACTTAAATATTAAGAAATGCAAGATCATGTCTTTCCATTGTAAGAGAAATCCGCTAATTACTTCCTACAAAATCAACAACGAAGTATTGCAACAAGTTAATGAGATCATAGATCTAGGTGTTACATTTGTCGAGAATGCTAGTTTCAATAAGCATATTGAAAATTGTATTGCGAGAGCTAATGCCATGTTTGGATTTGTTAAAAGGTGGACAGGTGAATTTAAAGATATTCAAACCTTATGTTCACTCTATTTCGCTTACGTTCGATCTCAACTGGAATACGCTGTACCGGTCTGGAATCCGTACTATGCTGTACACATTAAAAGAATTGAAAGCATTCAAAAGAAGTTTCTGATTTTCTTGTTAAAAAAAGTGACTGGGATTACGACCACAATTTACCATTCCATGAAAATTTGGCTCAGTTACCTCCATACTCAACAAGATGCACGGATTACAAAATATGCACGCTTGAAAATAGACGACTTCTCTTAGGTGCGGCTTTCATTGGTAACGTTTTGCTTGGTCACATTGATTCAGCATTCAGAACATTTCGAAACCATGAATTTTTAGCACTTGAACACCATTCCACAAACTATGTAGAAAATAACCCCATTAATAGGTCGTCTAAATCGTTCAACATCGTCGACGACCTATTTGACTTTAATTTATCAAAGGACAAGTTCAAAAATATACTTAAGAATTATTTTTTAAATTTTTAATTGTTAAATCAAGATCTGATTTATATATTTCTGTGTTTTAATTTTCTTTATTTTATTTTTTTTTTAATATTTTTGTTTTAAATTAAATTCTGAAATCATACATGTAAATCACAGAATAGATTTCTTTAAATAAATAAATAAAATAAAATATTGATATGTCCATAACTGGAACCCATTCAAATTTGGTAAATATTGCTCGACCGAAAGTGGCAACATGCATAGGTACTTTTAAATTTTTTTCAATTTGAAAACACGGTAATTACTAAAACTACAATTCAAATCAAAAACATTCTAAATTGTTTTTACAAAAGTGTGGTTCGTACTGTTTTTGCAATTCCTCTAAGCATCCCTGACACAGAAAATAACTAGTGCGACACTTTGTTTCATTTATATCTTCTGTATCTAAGTTATTTTAACACATCATGGGTTGTGTGACACAACTAGAATGGTTTTTAATTTAAAACATAAACGACCAATTATTAAGAACCACAATCAAGTTTTAAATAAAATCTACTTTCGATTTACCTAGGAATCGGGACATGTTTTGTTTGGCGCTCGCTATGTCCTCAAATTTTACAAAACCCTACAGTTACTTGATGATAACAATACGCTGCAAAAGGAAATTAATAATGTTTACATTGGTAGTCATAACAACATGTTTCGGGTTTTCAATCAGGCGCGAATTGTTAATAACTTGTTGTGTTAAAACCTCTTACTTCATCAAGTTTGTCGAATATACTGCATTTAATTAAAATAAAGGTTCCGAGTAGAAAGCTGAAGGATTATCTATGTTCCTCGATTTAGATCGACACACAATGAATTATCAAGGCAATTTTAGAACACAAGAGTTTTTTATCAAACTAACGCAAACATTTTTGAACATTTCTAAATCTTAAGTGAAATTTATTGACTTATCACAATAAATAAATAAATTGAGTTTGCTTTTCCAAGAAACTGCCTGAAAGGATTAAAAGCTTTGTGCTGTAAAATAAAATAAAATATTGCGCACAATCTCGAGGCAATAATTCAATCTCTAATACAATTATTATTTAAGGCAATGTGCTCAAATTTTATTATCAATCTAATTTTATGCGTATTCCTGTTTTCAATTTAAATCACAGAAAATTAAATTTGTTTTCGTTTTTATTCAATTTTTGGCACTAAAATGATTTAAACTGTGCACTTAATCTTTCTTGGGAGAGTAAAATTAGTTTGAAGTGGTCTGTTTTCCGCCATTTCGTATACGAAATATACGAAACGGTATATAAGTTGAATCAAATTGAAAGTTAAGTTTTTAATCTATTTGAATTGCAAAAAAAGGAAAATGTTAAAGTAAAAATGTTGGTTTCTCATTTTATTTGTTGTTATTTTATTTATTAATACAACCTACGAGAACATAATACGGATAAGTAAACCACTTGTGAAAGATTACGATGATATTGAAATGAATAGATAAATAAAATAAAATTAATTGAAATATAGAGCTACATAGTACGATATACATATAACTATATATTTACATATAAGAAGCATGCTTAAGTTATTTATACAAAATAAGATGAAGAGCTAAATTCATATAATTTTAAGTGGGCAAGCAAAATACGTATGCTTCTATAAAATTTACGTGATACGTCATTATGTTTTCATATCTTTACATATATTACACAATTTTCTTTAATACATTTTATGTGAAAATATAATATACAAATATTATTAAATTTAATGTATATCTTATGTATAAACATAAGATCTGTATAATGCTTTTATATTAAGGGAGTATGAATGTATATAGCTTTATCGTATACATTAGAAGACTATTATGCTATTTATCTTAGGCAATTTGATTTGATAAACGGGTACTTAATCTATATGAAACTCTAATAACAGAAAAGTACTTCTATTTTCCTTTTTTTTTAAATTAATAGTGTTTATATAAATTTGAATCATTTAGCACTTAGTTAACTCAAGAAAAATTATTCGGGTATTGCCAACTTCCTATATATCTTTGTTTAATAAAAAATGAATTGTTTAATGTGTAGGTGGCCTAATTATTTTAAAACGACCTTTAATTATTTTCATTCTACTTTATCGCTTTATCGATGGTCAATCAAAAACTATGAGGCCAATGTTTGATGGAGAATAGCAACAAACTTTAAATACCGCTTAGGATGCAGTTTGCATTGCGTTTATATAAGGAATTGATACCAATATTCGTGCTAGAAGTAACTAATTAACTTTAACTTATTTATAGCAAATATTTCTTCAAATTATTTCTGAATCCGCTAGGTAAAAAAATAGTAGCCATCTGGTATGGCTACGTTGAACGACTAAGTTGAAAAAAACTAATCATCTTAAGTCCCTGAGTGGGGCATAAATATTCTTTCATCCGATTAAGAGCCGTAGTGATCAAAGTTATGACATTCGGATCAGGAGGTGCTGGGTTCAAATCCCACTGTGTTGAACTAGGCGGCGATTCATTGTCGATGTCAGTTTGCCACGATGATTGTAAATTATAATTGTGTGATTAGGTTAACGAGTGGTGTGTGGTTAAATGAAAAGGGAATATTGTTTGGCCTCAAAAGAACATAATAATCATTGGGTAACCGTCCCTGACAAAAAAAATAAGTGGTAGAAGAGCAACGTTTTGATGGTAAGGTAGGCCGTGGTATAGGCCTAACCAATTTTGTTTACAATAACTGTTGGAAGCGAATACGAGTTCCATGACAGAGAAATTCATGGACCACCTTTCTTGAACTAGGAGCTTTGTGAAACTGATGTTGCTAAATCAGTAGATAAGTCAAAGAGCTAAGAGCTTTTTTTTATTTTGCAGTTTCTGATAGAATTAACAGCTTGATCGATACGGTGTACATCGAAACCGATGTACACCGTATCGATCAACTAGTGTTGCTTGATATCTCTGACAATACTACTGGTAAATTCAAATAAATTTGCTGCGGTCTATTTTCTGATAATAGAAGCCTTCGAATTTTAAAGCTCTTGTTCATAAGCATTCCACACCACACGATGTATCCTGACCATCTGTAGGTTTTATTTAAGATATTTAAATTTCGAGGGAGCAACAATGCCTTTAGACAGTGACCCGTTGGGAAGAATGCTTAGCACGAGTAGAGACATAACAAATACCGGGTCGCGCAGAAAGACCGTTCTAGAGTGAATATTCAATAACTTTTTTATTTTTTATTTGATTTTTTTTAAATACAGTAAATTTTAAGGATTTTTGGTCTCTCGCAACTTAGTATAGTTATGTTGAAAACTTACACGTGTTCCATAACAGACTATCCATAGGCTACCCCTTTTTGTACTAGGAACTTTGTGAAACTGATGTTGCCAATCCAGTAGAAAAAGTCAAATGGTGAGATTCTTTTGTTTTGCAGTTCCTGATGGAATTAACAGCTTTACCAAACCCAATGTACGCCATATCGATCAACTGGTGTTGCTTGATATCTTTGGCAATATCACTTGGTAAATTCAAATACATTTTTTGCGGTCCACATTTTGTCTGATACTACATAGAAGCCTTCAAATTTTCAAGATCCTGCACATAACCCCATTCCACACCACACGATGTATCCTGACTATCTGTAGGTAGGTTTATTATTTAAGCTATTTACATTACGAAGAAGGGATGCTGTTTTTAGGCAGTGACTCGTTGGAAAGAATGCATAGCACGATTAGCATAACAAACAAATGCAGGGTGGCGCAGAAATATTAGAGTGAATATATTCAATAACTTTTTTATTTATTATTTGATTAATTTGTTTTTGTTTAATCCATGCAATCTTTTCTGGGGCCGGAACCACTCCGTTGTTCTTTCGCGGTACATTTTTCCCGTTTTAACTTTACGCAATTTCTGCTGACGTACGGCTGCGAATAGGACCGATTTTAAGTTACCATCTGCGCATTGCATAGGCTCCACGCCACACCATCATAATAGAATGGAAGATGGGTCGACCCATGAGTTTTGCACGCCGATAGTATCGTAGTTGTGTTCCTTTTAATCACAGATCGTAATCTGTTGATGAAAATGTCCTTTTACATCCATCCTGCCCCTATCGGGATTCGAACCCAGTACCTCCCAATCCAAACGCCAACGCTCTAACCACTGTGCCATTTCGTCCGTTATTTATTATTTGATTACTTTTTTTAAATACAGTACATTTCATGGATTTATTTTAAACGTGAACAATGATATCTCGAAAGTTATGGCCATTTTCTGATTCACACATTCGTGCTCTTCCTAACACATTTTCCGGGATTTCATTTCGAATGTTGTTTTTTTTAGTGCTGGTATGGTTACTGGTTGATTGAAGTACACTCTTCATTTCAAATAATCCAAAGAAAACAGTCGGGAGCGGTTAATTCTATTGAGCGCGGCGGCCAATTGAAATTGATTTTCGAAATTCAAAATTCAAGCCGTTCTTGATAGTTTGTCGAAATTAATTAATCAAGAATTCTTGCACAAGCTGAATTTTATATGGGAATATTCTTACTTTGACCAAAATTCTCTGTACGTACCTTCAATAGTCTCAGTTGTGTTGGATGTCTCCTTGTTGACGCTTCTGGCCTATTCTGCGCACTCTCCAGTACACATTAAGCTTTATCATCCGTGCTTGTCGTACGTCGTCTTCCGGAACCTGGAAGGTTCCTGGTTGCTAAAAATTGGAACCTGGAGGTTTATTGTTGGATGGTTAGAACGCACATTAAAATACCGATTAGCACGCTGCGTCAAAATAAATGACCATTGGTTTTGATAATAAAATTAAATTATTTTAATTCTTTATTCGGTTGTGTATTGTTCCATTATAAATTTCCGAAGTCTTCTTTACAAAATTCTGGAAATAAATAAAAATTTAATTAAAAAAAGTTATTAAACATTCGCAGTAGAATGGTCTTTTTGCGCCATCCAGTAGTTTTGTTTGGTTTTTGAGAATAATAGATGGTATATTTTGTCCGAACTACACCTGTCACCAGTATAATTTGGTTCTAGTAATTCGTTTTCCCTATATTGACGACAGTCGGAGGTGACAAATATCGGTGGGCGCCATATACTACGCAAATCACACCAAGGCAACGCTAATTAATACAACATCTGGCAACCCATGACGTTTTCGGACGTGAATGAAATGTTCTCCTTCTTATTCAACTCGTCGATCGAGCAATACGGCACGAAAATCAATTAAAGTAATATTTTTTACTGTTGCAAACAGTATTTATTTAAACAATAAATCACCTGAAGTTTTTGCATCTTATTTCGTCTTCGCATTTTCGCTCCAACACGTATATTGGAGTTATGAATATCTTCAGCCGTGTTGAATCAAAATAATTTGCTACATTTTGACTATTTATTAGAAAAATACGAGTTGATTACTTTAGATGCATTGTTCCAGTATATTCTTTACTGCGTGGAAATCATTGCTTCATTATCTGAAAAAGCTTTAACAATGAAACGAATGTGAAATTTTTAACAAAATAACAATTATTTAAGTTAAGAAAGACAAACAATCGGTTAACCCAGTGCACGAATTTACTTTAATTACTCAGAAATGTCAATAAACTGTACCCTACACAATTAGCTCAATAT
The DNA here is from genome assembly GCA_963691935.1 of Nephrotoma guestfalica. Classification (NCBI taxonomy): domain Eukaryota; kingdom Metazoa; phylum Arthropoda; class Insecta; order Diptera; family Tipulidae; genus Nephrotoma; species Nephrotoma guestfalica. The sequence goes on along the minus strand of OY829913.1, from coordinate 204,451,863 downwards.
TGGCAACATCACAGAGATTCATGATTTAAAGCCAACTTTCAGTATTTCAAGTTAAGATGCGCGAATATAGTTGAAAGGGATACTCCTCCCATATTGATTTCTGGGTGGGAATTTGGTTATTTAAACTAAACACTACAGTCGACGACTACAGTCGTGAGATCGATAAAGCTACACTCATGAATGTGAGTGACACTGGTTTCTTGATTCTTCTGGAAGGTCTTATAATTTCTAGTATTCAAACCAAAACACAAATCATGAATTAGGTGTGGTTCCTGATTTAAAGAAATATCTGTTTAAATTACTGCATACTTGAGTAGTATACAATCCCAAGTAAATATTATTTTTGCAAAAGGAGGCATCACTCAACCATCTCAATGTCATTAGAAATCCTAAATCATCGAATCCCAAAAGCCTAAGCTAATAACAATCATCATGAAAATGATACACAATCTTCAACGGTCACCCTTAAATCATAAATAATCCTAATATTCTCCTAATCCTCTATTGTTGACTTATCTCTCATAGTTAATTAGTCATCTAAAACTGGAATATCCTAAATTAAAGAAAAACTCAACATTACCAAACACTTGTTATCACATCATGTCTCTAAAACTTCAAATAAATAATACCGTTTGTACTGTAAGCAACACATCCTAATTCCTTTAAGTACTTCAATATATTTGTATATTAAAGTATTACTTATCCTTAATAACTTCGTCAAATTTCGTCAAAAGGCCACCTTATCGCTAACATTTAATCATATTGACCCATCATCGTATGAACACATCACATGGACGTTTAATCGAATGGATTGTTAATCGTAAATGTCATCATCACATGGACATTTAACCATATGTTCATAAACCACATCATCGTATAAGTATGCCTCCTAGAAGAAATTATTATACCGAGTATAGATATCGCACCCCATCCCCTGAGGTAACCTTCTATTTCATTTCCTGATAGATGGGGCTGTAATTGCAAAATTCTGAAAAATACAAGTCTGATCGAAAAAATCTGTTCAATATTTTTTAAAAGGCTTATCGAGTTTTTTCGTTTACTTATATTATCATCTAAAATGAATCAATGAAGATTCGAATAAAACTTAGGTATTTTGAGGCATAGAATCCGAATTTGGAATAAAAAAAATTGTGGTTCCAATTTAAAATTTTGAGGCTGGGTTGAGTGAGTTTGGTATCTCTGGATAGCTTTTTAATAAATATTGAGCTCCTGTTTTTTGCGATCAGACGTTTATTTCTCCAGTTTTTTCATGTTTTCCATATTTCTTTCTCAACCGGTGTACGATCAACCCTTACATGAACATCATAATCGTAATCAAAATATTTATAAGTGAAATTAAAACCTACGTATGCAATTGCATCGAGACATATGAATAAATATCTTAGTTACGTCCCAAGTTGATCATTATTTTTAATTCATCATTTTAGAAGTCCATTTCTCCAATATTTATCATAATCGATTAACAAGGTACTCACTTCCAATTATTGCAGTTCACTCTAGTTGCCTCGTGAAGACATGAATATATTTCCATCTTGAAGATTGATGACCAGTCGTCGAACGATCGTAAAATCATCACTGACCTGTTTTGCTAATTATTTTGGAAGCTTCAACAAACGATAATTTCGAGCCCTTGGTTTTTTTGCCAAATTTCTAATGTGTCTGAAATCGTAACTGGCCGAATGTACGTATCAGGTGCTATTTATAATTATGAACTCTCAAGATAAGTCGTCGATTTTCAAAGGTGCATGTTTTGTAATTTTTTTATCTTGCTGAGTGTGGTAAGGAACCACATTTCCATGAAATGGTTAACTATGGATGTAGATCTGGAAATTATTTGCGATATTCAACTAAACTTTTATGTTTTGCTTTGAGATGGTTGCTATGGGTAGCAAGTAGTTGCATTTTGCGTTATTACCTACAGAGTTTCTTCAACTAATTCTCTTGCATTAAAACGAAACAAGTCGATGATTAGCATCACGCATTAAAGGGAAACCATTAGCAAAACACAAAATTTTCAGAAATATTCATTATTGAATTCTAATTTCATAATCAGAATCTGTCATAACATTAATTTTTTATCATCAAATTTGTAAACTACTTCTAAGCTGCCTCATATAAGATCTCCATGAGCCGTAAGCTACGCCGTATTTTTTTTTAGATCCACTCACCATCATATGGAATTTTTAATAAATGACATTAGTTATAACGGGTGTTTCAACAGGTGCGCTTCAACTTTTTTCCAATAGGGACGGCGAACGACGCCGAAATTTTTTATCAAAATAATCGTTCTGTTGCTGCTACTTTAAGAGCATTACGACCATTTTACGGTCCATTTAACAAGCCAGCCCGTTCGACAATCGACCGTATAGTGGCAAAATTTGAGTTTACGTTTTCGCTACATAATGTTCCGGTGCCCTCGAGAGCAAGAAGTGCTCGAAGTGTTGAAAACATCGCAGCCGCCAGGGCTTCAGTTCAAGAAGACGCGAATGTGTCGCTCACACGACGTTCGCAACAATTGGGCCTTTCTGTGACATCATTGTGGCGAATTTTACGTAAAGATCTTGGCCTACATCCGTATAAGATCAAGCTGACACAACAACTAAAGCCGTTTGACCATTTGAAGCGACGCCGATTCGTGAATTGGGCTCAAGAGCAAATCGAAAATGATGCAGATTTTCACCGAAAAATCATCTTCAGCGATAAGGCTCATTTTTGGCTAAATGGATTTGTCAACAAGCAAAATTTGCGTTACTGGGCAGGAAGCAACCCACACGTGATTCATGAGGCACCGTTGCATCCCGAAAAAGTCACTGTTTGGTGCGGATTACATGCCGGCGGCGTCATTGCCATATTTTCTCATCGACGATAACGATCGCCACGTTACTGTTAATGGAAATCGATACCGCGATATGATAAACGATTTTTTTTGGCCGCAATTGAATGGAATGAACTTGGACGACATGTGGTTTCAACAGGACGGGGCCACATGCCACACAGCACACGATACAATCGCATTATTGAAGACTAAGTTCGATGAGCGTGTTATTTCGCGAAATGGGCCCGTCCAGTGGCCGCCGCGCTCGTGTGATTTGACACCTCTAGATTATTTTCTTTGGGGTTATGTGAAGTCATTGGTCTATGCCAATAAGCCGGCGACGTTGCAAGAGCTCAGAGCCAATATAGATCGTGAAATTGCTGGAATTTCGGCCGATTTATGCGAAAGAGTGGTCGAAAATTGGGTTCAAAGATTGCGAAGAAGATGCAAAAGAAATCGAGTTTCATACTTAAATGTATATATATGTTCAAATTCGTTAATAAAAAAAAAGTTAGTTTAAAAGTCGAACAGTTTGGGTTTTATTCCATAAAAAAGTTGAAGTGCTCTTATTGAAAAACCCTGTATTTTCGTATTTCGCTTCCCAATTTTCCGAAACTCGAGGAAAGTAGTCAGGCAAAAGACGTATATGAAGTTATTCCAGTATTCTATCTCATCAAATAAAAATTTTTTATCAGGCAACCACTAATCTGTAAATAACCAATTTATTCTAGTGAGGTTAGCCCAGTCCAGATTTTGATTAATTTCGATGGAAAGACTAATGGCTGAACGAAGGTTTTCTAGCTTGATATACAATTCAGGCAGTTCTTTGACACTTTAGTTGTTATTTGATTAGTTTTAGTCAGATTACTATCATATGGTTTGGAGTTTATATAAGCTTGTAGATAAATATGATCAAAGTCAATTTTGATTTATAAAAGATATTTAAGGTTAATCTGAAACGACTGCTTATCGAGACAGCGAATATGAAGCAAGTGGCTGTGTGCCGTAGCCGATTGTGGGGAAAGCTAATTTCGCGTGGACATTGTGGAACCAGGTAATCCTTTCATGCAAATCTAAGACGTGTTTTTGTTGCTGTTTTGTTGTTACGCCAGTGTTTTCTTTTCCGCATGCAGATATTGGTGCCAGTTCACTAGCGGGGCGCGATCGCAATTTCAGGGGCAAATGTTAACAAAAAATTTTTATTATGTGGTTGGTACGTTTCCAAGCCTTGTTGTTGTGCTTTTAGAGTGTCCTTTTGTTGTATTTTAGCGTGAGTGTGGCGACTCTGTGCTCACATGAAATAAATTGACTCCTGTTGGTGTGGCGACTCCTCTGCACCTACACAAAACAATTTAGCCTTCGTTGGTGTGGCCGATTATATGCCTTCACACTAATTTATTTTCTCACATGGGTGCGCCAGCTTAATTTTCTCTCACAAAAAAATATTCACCTTGTTAGTGCGGCGGCGTCTGCGTTCACACAATCGTTTTGTATTGATACAAAAAAAATTTTTCCTCGATGGAACATGGTCGTATATTACGCGCTATAATAAAAAAAATAATTTATCACGTGACTAAAAATATTTTGTACACCACACACCATGCCACTAAAAATATTAAGTTTGTCACACTTAATTTTATTGACAAAATGTCCATAAAAATTTTTAATTTTCATTATAATTTTATTATTATTAACCGATAAAACTGGCATCCGTGTCACCAATATAACGCGATGATATTTCGATATTATTGTTTTACGAAGGTTTTACTGGCCGTATGAACAGTAATATCATTTTTGACAGCTTCTAAGGCATTACATAAGTCATCTTTAGATTTTTCTTTAGTTCCTGCGAAATTTTTGGCTGCCACTCTATTTTTGCTCTAATAACTTATTGGTGATCCAATAAGAGCTTCCGGAAGCTTTTTTTTGAAATGAAACGCATTAAAATCAATTTAATAATCAAAAATTGTAAGTTCGGTTTATGACATTTAATGTTTGAAAATAGTTTCTTTTAATTGTTGTCCGCGACTGACTATTAGATGATCCATTCTATGGGTCCAATTTTCGAGCACTCTCGAGCATATCGGCCGATATTTCGTTAATTACGCGTGTTATGTTTGCGTCTAATGCAGGAATTGATAGTGGTTTATCGATATAATTAAGTGATTTCAGATATCCCCATAAACGGCGTTAGATCACAAGGTCTTGGAGGCCAATTCACAGGTCCGTTTCTTGATATGATGTTCTCATTAAAATTTTCTTTCAATAAATCGATGGTTGACATAAAGGAAGGTCAACCGGCTTCAATTCTTGAACAAGCTGTATTTTGTATGCCTTCAAACCAAGATTTCTCTTAAAAATACGCCACAATAATCCATACGAGAGACCCAGAGCTTGAGAACGGCGACGAATTGATTGATTACGGTCTTCACGTATACACTTTCAGCTTCAGCAGCAATATTCACTAAAGATCGACGTACGCACTCTAGTCGGTTGATGAATATCCAATAATGAAAAAGTGGTTCGAAATTTATTGATTGTTTCGCGAATAGTGCGTTCAGTTGACCGATTATGAACACCATCAAATGGTCGAAGAGCACGAAAACAATTTTTCATTGAACACTGATTTTTGAAAAAAATTTCCACAATTGGTAAACGTTGTTCTCGCGTAAGTCTATTCATGGTGAAATGTCAATGAATACCGTGGAATTGCTTCCACATCTGCCATATTCTCCAGATGGCTCGGCGGAAAGAGATTCGGCTCTAATGAGGAGATCATCGATGCAACAAACGCCTATTTTGAAGGGTTGGAGAAATCGTATTATTCGGAAGGGATCGAAAAATTGGAAAAACGTTGGACTAAGTGTATCGAGCTAAAAGGCGACTACGTTGAAAAATAATTTTTTTTGGCCGAAAATAATATTCCTTGTTTCATTTTTGCCAGACTTCTCACTCCGCCCTCGTAATATACAATGTTTAGACAAAAAATAAACTCATATTGTTCATATTCTCTGGTTTAGAACAGGAATAATGAAAATTAAATATTTATTATTTAAATTTGCACAATTTATTAAAGAAACAAACCGTTTGCATACATTGTAGGGACATTTGAATGTCGAAACTGGGAGATAAATTTGTTTTCTCAGTACCAGACAGCCTTAAATAAAATTTAGTAGAATACAATAACTTATGAACCCATAAATACTCTATCGGCTTGTTTGAACTTTTCTTATTTGTTCAATCCTCGCAAATGTTTTGGCTATAATAGTATGGCGTAACTTCAAGCAGTTAGTTTGATGTCGAGCACCTATAACCAATCCTGAAAGCAATTTCCATATCCGCTGTGTACTAAACTTTGTTTACGTCCATTTATTGTACACCATTCCGTCTTTCAGTATCCAGCTTTCCAAAATCCCGATTTTGATAATAGAAAGCGGAATTTTATTAGTTCGTTTCAAGGCAATAAAATGTAAAATGCATAAAATAATTGATGAATCTGAATCAAAGTGAATTGGAATTCAAACTTGAACGTTTGAAGAAATTTACGGTTTTGGTCGAAATAAACAGAACTAGGTAAAATACTCAACCCATAATTTTCAAATTTGAAGGAGTTTGAAGATCTTAGAGAAATTTGATCATGAATTTAGGAAAAAATTCTAGAGTTGGACCATGCTAAATGGAACCAGGTAGTTTCTCCCGATTTTTTTTAAATTTATTACATTTTTTGATGGAAACTAATAAAACAAAAACCACCGGCTTTTCAAATATTTTACACCTCCCGATCAAAAAAATTGATTTACTCGAAATTTTGATTATAGATGTTTTTTTGATTTAATACACGAGTTTTATCCATTATGTGTTCTGTTAAAATAAAAAATATTTCCTATGGTCTTGTTGAAAAGGGCGGTAATTTTTTTTTAATAAAATATGAAATTTGAAATTTACATCATTAATTAGTTTCATTCAAAATTGATGTTAGATTTCCATGCCTCTTAAGCAAATCAAATTTGACTAGTAAAGAAATCGGTTATCTAGTTGTATTCAGAATTTCCGAATTTTAGAACTTTATTCAAAAATCATTTAAGAATTCGGTCCGCTTCGGAATACCAAATTTGGCAATAATTGGTTAAGAATTGGTCAAATTCCGTACAGAATGGTCGAATTTGATTTAAAATTCAAGTTACTGTCTCAATCTAGTTTTACATACAAAATTTAACCATGGTTTGTTAACAAATGGCCTAACTACATTTAGCATGGCCGAATTACAGAACGGGTTGCGTACGATTTGCCAAATCCAGAATTACAAAATCGAAATTCCAAAAAATAAAATTTCTATACAAAATACCAAATTTCAAAATTCTTTTATACAAAATTACAAAATGAATTCAATTGTATGCCGAATAGTTCCTTTCATATTCCCATGGGCTTAAAATGAAATTTATTTTGGAATTTTATTGTAACTTATAATTAAGAAATTTTTTTAGAGTAATTTTTAATATAATTTAAATAACTAGGGTTTCAGGAAATTCGATTGTAAGTTGTGGAATTGCAGGAGGATTAAATGAATAAATGTTTACATTATTTAGGAAGCCAGAAAATATTAATTTAGAATTAAATTTCAGGAAATTACCAGATGTACGTGAAATAATAATAATTTTTTCTCAGGTTGCTGATTTAGAGAAGCAATTGTTGAAGACCAATACCATTGTTATCCATTAAACATATTAAGCCTTTATTCTATTTAGCCTTTATCTACTATTCCTCTAGTAGATTAGAAGTAGATTAGAACTGTGTTGTGCCGTACGATCGCTAGGTGTCTGAAACCGGGTCGTTCCGCCCCCCAAAAAACCCTTTCCTATCCTTCCTATTGTTTTGTGTAAACAGGCTGTAGGAATAGGTACGGCGTTATCCGGGACACTTGCCCAGTACTTGGTCCTACAGTCCAATCAATCAATCATAGCGAAACATTGTTAAGATCGTCATTTAGATATCTCACAATTTCATATATATTCGACAAGTCACCGCTAATATTGGTAGTGAATACGACAATTTAAAATTTGCCAGGGTAGATTAATGTAAATAGGAAAAAAGTAAAGGACCTAAAATCGATTCTTGAGGAACACCAACAAAAACATTGCGTAGGATGGAAATATCATCTCCATATGTTTTACAACTTGTTTGTGATTATTGAAATATGAATGTAGCAATAAAACAGCAGAATTAGAGAACTTATAATACAACTGAAGCTTTTGAATCAATTATGTATGATTAACACAGTCAAAACCTTAGAGATGTCCAATAGTACTAAAATCACAAATGAGCTTCGCTTATCCATAGTAGCAGAAATATCATCAACTATATGAATAAGTGCGGTTGTAGTACTATGGCCAGATTTGAATTCCCATTGGAATTTACAAAGAAAATCGTAACATTTAAGGTGCTTAAGCATTTGTATTGGCTGGCAGAATACTTATCTGACGAACGTCAGAAACAGTGGACATAACATCCTTCTTATAGAAAGAGGAATAATCGAAGCCGCACTTTCCATAAAATAGGAAATACTGATTTCGTTAAACACTGATTAACAATGAATGTGATATGTGGCAGAAATAAATAAATAAATAATTTACTATTTTGAAGTCAACCATTAATAGATTTTTAATGGCATTCAGTACCACAAACTCAGCAACACAATCGAATGCAAATGTATAACCATTGGAACTTCTATTATCAGAATTCGATAAAGGCAAGACACATAAAGATTCACTAAAATTACTTATACCGTCTAATATGTCGTCTTCAGTAGACGAACATGAAATACCAGGCAATTTTTAGTTGTTACCTGTTGATTTAGGATTATGCATATTCCTTAAATAAAACTTATTTTTCGCTTGATTGATGTACGCATTAGTTTTATTTCTAAAAAATTTAAAAGATTCCAAATCTATCATTAATTTAGGTCTGGTATATTTTTTGTGAGCCAAATCTCTACGCGCCATTAAGTTTAAAATCTGTACATTTGACTAAGGAGCAGTATGACATTTTTTAATATTTCGTTTCCGAGGTATACAAGCAGATTCTAACTGTAACACATATGTATTAAATGTATGAACGATATCGTTAATGTTGTTATAAAAATAGGTTCCACCCCAACCTAAAGAAAGGAAATGGTCTACAAAATGTTCATAGTTAATAGCGTTACAATACGTACGAACTATGGAATAATAAATTTTGTCTCTAGTACGACAGAATTTGTAGTAAGCATAAATCAGGTCATGATACGAAATGGCAGTTAGTTGGTATATAGTTGGATTAAAAGGTAAATAGCTCAAGTTATGCAACCTCAAGCAATCACTTAACTCGTTATTTATCAATATGTTAAAATTAAAATTTGCACAACATATAACTTTCTCGGCACAAGCAGGTGGAAGATTATAAATAATAATTATAAGGATTTTACCAATACGTTCTGTAAGCGTTCTGTAAAATTACTCCTTTACCAAAGGCACTGGAGATCATTTTTTTGATTTTTAATGCAGATCGATAATAAATGGCAACTCCGCCCCATCGCGTATTGTTAATTCGGTCAAAACGGATAATATTATAATTATTGATACGAAGTGACTTGTTTAAAATTTTACAGCTGAGAAGAGTTTCTGTTAACGCAAGGAAGTCAAATTTGTACTCATTTAATAAAATTGTAACGTCATCAAAATGTTTTACTAGACTTCGAACATTTAAGTGGCCGAACTTTAAATATGGGTTCATATTTACCTGTGAATTGTCACTTGGAACAGCTATACCACTACATACGTTACATGGAAGGTAATTTAATCTATTAATGTGTTGATTGCAGCAGTAATCCGAAGCTTCGTATGATGAGGCAATCTCGTTCGAAAATTTTGCATTATTAAATTCCCGAATATTTACTCCGATTGGTCAAATATTAGGATCAAGAGCCGTAAATTCAGCAGATAAACCCAATTTGAAACATGTATATTGTAAGAAGCCAAGATTTCTTCTTTTAGGCACCAATTTAAATACCTTACAATATCAACAATATCAACAAAATATCATTTTCGGTTGTATCGGTATTGAATATCGCGATACGTGTAACCAAAGCATCGGTATAATCGTTTTAATGCCAAAATTGTCATTATAGCACTTAGTGCTACAATCGGTACTAAGGGGTCCAATCGGTTTATTTATTACACCAGAAGTAGAACTATTGTCATTACTTGCAGGTTTAATAACAGGTTAAATGCTATTTGGAAGGTCAGATGTAACATCACCTACATGGTTGATTGACAGCTGTAGACTCAGCAGATGATCAACCCAAAGACAAAGACAAGTTTCTCAAACTCGTAACAATGGAAGATGCGTCGGATGCTGCCAATTCAGAAAATGGCCTTTCTAACAAACTCGTATTAGAAGATACCGCCGTATTTAGCGAAGGTGGCAATTGCAGATCTGATACATTTTGTTGTAAATGTATATTTAACGAAACAGAAGGTAGTCCAGTCTGAGAAATACGTTCTAAAATTATTTCAATTTGTTCTTTGTTTTTCATCACTTCATCCGAAAATTTATGAAAATTTGTTAGCTGACCACCAGCCAACATTTGGTGATGCTCAAGCAAACGGAATGTTTTATTCTTGATCAGGTCTTTACATTCATCACAAAACCATATAAAATTTGGACATTTCCGAATTAGGTTGCAAGCTGCACGGTCCATGGTCGCACAACCATAATGAAATGCTTTGCAACAAAAATCAGAGCAGGCAATTTTCTCATTCTTTTTTAGTTCTATATCACATAGCTACCTCTTACACTAACTATTTACAGGCACCAAAATGAACAAATTAAACAATAAAATAATAATCCAACAAAAACCTTTTAAGATTAAATTTTTTGGCGTTTTTAATTAGATTGGCTTTCCAAAAACAAGAAAATACTTTACAAAACTGTAGGTCCAAATTAGCTAACCACAAAAAAGCACATTTAATTTATACTTTAAAAAAACATTTGGTAATTTAATTAAAATTTTTACGTGGATCACGCGATCCGCAATCAAGAATTTTTGAAAAAATAATGTACGAGGGCGTAGTGAGATGTCTGGTAAAATGAAAGAAGGAATAATATTTTCGGTAAAAAAAATGTATTTTTCAACGTAGTCGTCTTTTACCTCGATTTACATTTTTGGCTTAAAAGTATTGTTTTTTTATAAAATGACAGTTATTTACTTACCGATTATTATTAAAAAAATTACTAGAAATTAAATTACATTGCATTTAAACCTTATTTTATGATTGCAAATTCCTTAAGAATTTGGTAAGCAAAACTCAATTACGTCACTTGATGTTGTACATCTGCGTTGCAAAATAATATGCATGCATCATAAATTCCGCCAAAATATTAATAACGTAACATATGGCCATGTATATTTTAGAAGATTTGTTTCATTGATAAACTAATTTTTTTTCTTATTGTTAATAAAATACTGTCGGACGATCCGCAATTGGTACAGCGATCCACATTATGGACGATTACCTTAAAACACTTTAATTGAAAATCGTTATAATATTTATTAATTTAAGATTTTATCTGATTCCATGTAATCCGATTAATTTGGTCTGCTACATTCAATGTCGGACGGCGTGTTGCATCGTGGTAGTGGCGAGCTCCCGTGGTATGTGGCTGTTGCAGAGGAATTAAAAATATGAAGCTTATTTTAGTGTTTTTCGACGATTTATCATCGTCGTGTTGTTTGTGTTTTCGTCGTGTCATATCCGTCCTTGCATGTATATCTGTTGATTTAGGATCTTATATTTTGGTGAAGTTGGTGACCTAAGGCCCGGGGTGATGCCTTTTTTTGTTATTGAACAGTTATCAGTGGATCATTGATTCAGTACATTTACGAAGCACTCTGTGTCAGTTGTTTTAGCATTTTGGCGGTAACAAAAAATATTTCGTAAGCATCCTAAAAATGGATACCGTCACCTCCCTATATAGTGGTGTACCAAGTTTCATCAACAATTGCCAAATGCCAACAAAATTCTTGTAAAATATGCCGAATTTTTTTTAAAAATGTTGAAAAATCTCCATTCGGTTGGTTTTTTGTTCCGTGAAAGCGTCATTCGTTATGTATAAGATGTTAGATAAGTATATGGTGCACATTCTTTCTTTAGTGAGTTGGGTGCTGATTTTACAGTCCCGCGCAAAATGAAATGTAAGAGGATGAGTTTCAATCAATCTTCCATTGCTATTCTTTACATTTCCCCCCCAAGGAGGGGCTGGGCCCTTATACGTGTATATTTGATTAGCTTTTTAATTTCTAAAATATGAAATACGTCATATTCAAATTACTAACTCAAGCATTATAAAATTTTCCCTTTGATTTTTCATTTTAGTTCTAATTGGTATACCAATAATTATTGCTCATGTATTTACCTGAATGTTCCCTTGGTTCATATAAAATGAAAATTTATTCTGTACCCGTGCTCGCCCTCATCTTATTGAAATGAACAAGCGTATGCAATATTTACAAATCATAAAATAAATTATTAATATTTCCACAGAAACATAAAAAAATGGAAATTTTGATCGAAAATGTTTTGTTAAACCTTTGTTCTAAATAAAGAATGGGTATATTATTCCCCAACAAAAAAAAACTTTTGAACAATGAACAGTTCGCTTTGTTTGTACATATAAATGAATTTCATCTAAAAGCTCTTTCGAATAACTTGTGTACAGGACTAAACAATTTAAATATTAAAATTTTGTTTTAACTGAAACTTATTTCCTGTTTGTAGGGTGTTTTCTTCTCTGGCCGGATTCCTAGACTATAGGTTTTATTTTTTAAATATTTTACTCCAAGAAAATGGCCAATAAATTCAAAAACTTGCCGATTTTTCGTATCGATAAGAGCCAGAATCCTGCACCAGAACTGAACTTTTATTATTAAGTGTATTTCAAATTTTTCTTTCGAGTTTGTTTATAAGATGTTCAATTTATGTACATATTTTAGTGGCTTTTGTTATTTTTGTTCTTGTTGTGATGCGTGAAGAGAGTAATATTAGTAAGAATTTTAAATGAAATAAATTAAAGTGTTACGTAATTTGGTTGATAAACTTCGTAACTAGATAAATTAAATTAAATCCAGAGTAATACATTTTGGTTTTGTGGTTTTTATGGCCAAATTGATGGTCTGTAAATAAATGGGATTCGGTTTTCTGAATAAAACATATACATACTTAATATAAAACATATATATACAAAAACCTGTATAATCAAGCATAATGTATTTTGTTATCTTAAATAATTCTTGATTTTCTTTTATTTTTAGGTAAGTTGAAGTTACAAAATATCAGCCCAATATGCACGTACTTGTGAGTATTATTGATATAACATAAAAATATTGTTTGCGTTTTGTCCAGCGTGTAAATCCGCTTCATATAAAATGAAGCCAAATTAAATAGGATTTTTTATTTTCCTGCATCGTGGTCCTGTCGAGTTTGTTAAACCGAATTAGTTAAAGTAACCGCGCGGTTACGAGGATGAGAGGATAACCAAAATTCTTGAAATGGTTTAGTTTGCGTATTAATTGCGGTCCAAAATACAATTATTAGATAATGCTTTACTAAAGGGTGATTTACATAAAACTGTAATAATCTTTTGCCTGTGTAAATAATATTTTGAAGAAAATTACGTAAAATATTGAATTTACTATACAGGGTGGCTGACACGAAGTGTTACCAAAACAAAACGCCACAGAATTTTCTTTCCCCATTCCCGGCGAAGCGCTTGCTTGAGATGATCGACACTTAGGTATTTTTTCGTCCCAACCTTGCTCTTCAAAATACCCCAAACCGAGAAATTTAGCGGGTTTGCATCCGGTGAATTTGGTGGCCATTGGGCAGTGGAAATGAACCGCGGAACGTTGTTTCTCAGCCAATCTTGATGAGATGTCAAGAAAATTGCCATATGTCCAGGCTCTGCGGCCGAAATGTTTTTGTACCCAAGGATTCAACGCTTCCTCCAACACATGATCCCGATAAATTGCCACGATGCCACGGTCCAAAAAAACGATCGTTAAACGGCCTTCGGCCGTTACGGTGGCCCAAACCATCACCATCGGCGGCACTTGGTTTCGAGTGGCAATCCATTGGTCCAAATTTTCAGTAGAACAGCCGGGCAAGTAAATCCGGTCGTTTTGCTTATTCACATATTGCTCAATAACGAACGGTGACTCATCGAAGAAAACCAAATTCGGCAAATCGCCACTTTCGTGCAAACGTAACAAACCCTTTGCTCTTTCCACTCTAACTTTTTATTGAGCATCGGTGAGACCATGCGTTTTATGGCATTTCAAGGCCTTTAGTCCAAGATCATCTTTCAATATGTGCTGCATCCGTTTGAGCGAAATGTTCGCCTCACAAGCCATTTTTCTGCCGTTACTTCGCGGATTTCGAGCCAATTTGGCCTTCACCTTCCGAATGATATCCGGCGATGTTGCAGTGCGTTTCGATCCACCACCTTGGAGTTTTGCAATGCTGCCAGTACCATTATAACGATTTATGGTGCGATACACAAACATTTTATTCACATGCAGATGTTTTAACTGGTTAACAATCTGCGGCTGTGGTTTTCCAGCCAAATATAGAGCAATCACACTATTACGATTGAATTCCATTGCGGATAACTTTTTTTCTGAATATTTCCCACTACAATGCTTTTATATTAGTGATATTTGAGCGCTCTGTCATCACTGGTTTGGTAGCAATGACAGTCTGAAGTTGGTAACACTTCGTGTCAGTCACCCGGTATATAAGCCAAAATTCCGTTAGTGTCGGACTTACATCACTTTAACTTGACAAATGGTAACGGGTTGATTACATATTTATAGATTCTAGTTTAGCTTAATTCTAATAATATTTTAAGTGCAAATTGGATCGATTTGGGGGCACGTAATAATTAGCTCCCAGAACGCTTCGGTTATATTTGCCAAATTTTTGGTCATTCGAAGTGATCCAATTAGCGAACAAATTTTACATTTATTTCGAAGATCATTTGAGTTGGGACAGCTGTTCCATATTATTTCCACTCAATAGTGTTCTTGGTTGAATGGATAACTTGAGATAACAAATAAATTTGAATCAGTTGCAAATAATTTTGTGTAATGTTGCAAATTAAGTAAATCAAATATACTTTATTTGCAACAAATTTACAAATCCATAAGATTTAACCTGCGGGTGGAGTTCAATAAGTTCGGTAAATCGATAAGAAATAACGGTAAATTTTATTAAAAAATATTTTTTAACATGATCTCCAGCCACGCTAATTCCTTTATTACATCTTTCAATTAATTGGACCGGCCTGAAGATTTGATTACATGTGAGGTTTCAACCTAGTTTTACAGTTCTTGAATTACCCAATACTTTACCATGGAATAAGTCAATTTAATAAACTCAAATAAGGTGATCGGAAATAATCTTATTTACGATACATGGAAACGACAATGGCGAACATAGTTGTACCAACCCCATCTTACTAATATTCCCAAGATAGACGCCAGTAGGGTATTCGAAGTTTGAAATTTGGGAGGGGGGGGGGTGATAATGGGTCAATAGATGATTATTTAGGCTATAAAGTCAAATGATTCTTTAATCCCTCGTTTGCCATTGTCCTACGATTGATGATGAAAATGAACACAACTATGACTCCCTGTCGGAATGCAGAACTCATGGGTCGACCCATCTTCAATATTAGTACTTTAGGCTGGAAAGGAGTTATGCGTTGTGCAGAAGGTTCTATGTAAATGGGAACTTTAGCCGTACGTCGTTGATTTGGCTACTACGTAAGGTAGCACGAGAAAAGCGAACCGCGACAGAGTCGGAAGTGCTTTGGCCTCAGAACAGCATGTACAAATTAAAAATAAACAAAATGATTTCTCCTATTCAGTTCACTATCATTTTAAAATCTTAGCCCTGGTCTTATAAAAGGTACATAGTCAATCATAAAAATTTCATCAGAATCTCAAAAATTTATTACCATTATCTTACTCGCAGATGGTGGAACCTTAAACTTTTTCGATGGTGGGTTTCCCTGCGCTGTCCATTGTATAGATTCCTGTTTGGACTCTGGATCATAGTGATAAATCCACGGTTCATCACCGATGAATATCTGGTTTATAGATTTAACCGAATTGTCTTCGCTCATTTCTAAAATTACCCTAGAAAATATATACAGGGTGGCTGAGACCAAATGTTACTGACTTCACTCTGCTGTCATTTGTGTAGTTGTCATTTTCGCGCGTCAATTTTTTGACAGATTGAAGTTTGGTTAGTTGTTTACATGTGGTCAACAAATGGGAGGAAATTCACAAACAGTAATAGTTCGTCAGCTCCAGCATTTGAATGTGAATAAAATGTTTGTGTATCGAACCATAACTCGATACAACGAAACTGGTAGCATCGCTAAACGCAACAGAGGCGGTCCTAAAAAGACAGCAACATCAAAAGAAATGATACGAAATCTGAAGGAACGAATCCAACGAAATCCTCGTCAAAGTGCCAATCAATTCGCCGCACGTCTACATGTTTCCCGATACAGCATTCAAACCATATTGGAAAATAAACTACACTTGAAGCCCTACAAGATACAAAAAGTCAAAACTTACGGAGGCACAAAAAAAAGTTAGGCTTGAAAGAACACGAGCATTAAAGGCCTTGGCCGAACGTGATAAGATTCCAAAAATTGTCTTTTCTGATGAGAAAATTTTCACCATTCAACAGTATGTGAATAAAAATATGATCGTGTTTGGTTAGAGCACAAGTCCAACGATAATTTGGACACATGAGTTGCCATGCGCAAGCAATCACCAGCTTATGTTATGGATTGGGCTGCAGAGACTGCAGATGGACGCACTCCTCTGGTTTTCATCGAACATGGAGTCAAGGCAAACCAAGAGGTGTACCGCCAAAAGATCCTAAACGATGCTTTGCTACCTTGGACACGTAAACACTTTGGTACGAACCGTTGGACATTCCAACAGGACTCGGCACCGCCACACATAGATCGAGCGACACAGCAATTTTTACAAAATTGTGTTCCGCGGGTGATTTCATCGAAAGAATGGCCACCATATTCACCAGACTTGAATCCCATGGATTTCTCCATATGGTCCATTTTGGAGAGGTGTCCACTAAAAAATACGTAGGTGTTGATGCATTGAAGTCAGCTCTTGTTCGAGAATGGAATAAAATTCCGCAAGCTCACGTTCGGTAAGCATGCAATGCTTTCTATGGAAGACTGAATCAAATAATCAGAGCCAAAGGAGGTCATATCGAGCGGTAACATGTTTGTCATAAAATAAAAAATAATCAAAATTAAAAAAATTACTGCGTTTTCATTTGGTAACACTTGGTCTCAGCCACCCTGTATAATTAAATTAATTAGAATATAATTGTTCCATAGTTAACCTTCGTGGAACCCATTTGAACAAACTTTTGACAGCTGATTTGGGCTCTTCGAGAATTTTATTTAAACTTTGTTGCTCGTTGATAAATTCCCAAATTCAAAATAAACATTGAAATTGAAGACTATTAACTTTAAAATACCTATTCATATATTTTTGTAAAGTTCATAGTTAAGAAATTATTTTACCATCGCAACAGTTTAAGATTTAAAAAATATGACCAGTGTATGACTTTTATTAAACGATTAAATTGTATGTCAATCCTAATTCACGTATATGTCGAGTACACACCTGCCTAAACGAATCTTAAGTAACCCATCTTAATTTATTTTTTTAAATTACGAGTGTAAGAAATCTGAGCAGAAGATCAGTCTAGTTTGAATTAAATAATCACATTCGTTTGACGTCATCTGATAGTGGTTTTATTATTATTGTTGAATGTTATGATTAAAATTTTATGTGTCTCTTATGGGAAAGATATTATTGTAAGATTTGTGATACAGTTGATACAGACCACAAAAAAATTAATTTTCAATTACAATCTAAATTTCAATGCTGTTGACATCGTTTTTGTGGCTAAGTGATTAGTTCTTGGTTACTTATCTCTCATTAATATTTTACGGTAAGTATGTATATTACGAGGAACTATACGCTAACAATTGAGCTCGGTAAGTGGTTGGTTCACATCTAAGCAACATTATTATTTTTGTTTTTTTTTCCAAATTTTTATTCTTTATTGAACCTAACAATCCTAGGGCGGCGATACAAGGTAATGTAAGGCTCTCTGGACCTTTACGAAGAGAAGTTGCGAATTTCGTCAAATTATTTGGAAATTTTGAATTTGCTAGGCCTTTGCTACGCATTTGCTTTGCGGTATAAAGCCTTATAGCGTGTTATTAGATGTAGAATCGAGTTCAAAATGTTGAAGTTAGATTTGCAGAAGAGGATTTTGGTTCATTTTCTACCTTGCACCGAGATTTAGAAAGAATGAAGAAGAAGTTTAATTTCTAAAATGTTGATTGAAAATCTTGATTTGATAATTTTAATATAAGATTTTCTCAATTTTATGAGTAAGGAGGAGTATTAGCAGTTTAGTTTTGTTTGTTAACGCAACGAGTTTCGGCAATTATTCTAGGCATTATTGCTAGCAAACAATGAGGGTCAAAATTATCGCGGTTGTGATTGTAAGGATTAAATCTGAAGCTAAAAATAATGATGCATCCGAGGATATAGCCAAATATGACATTGTGTGGTCTGTTGAGGCACTATAACATCAAATTTTTTTTCTGTCCATTGTATAGATTCCTGTTTGGACTCTGGATCATAGTGATAAATCCACGGTTCATCACCGATGAATATCTGGTTTATAGATTTAACCGAATTGTCTTCGCTCATTTCTAAAATTACCCTAGAAAATATATACAGGGTGGCTGAGACCAAATGTTACTGACTTCACTCTGCTGTCATTTGTGTAGTTGTCATTTTCGCGCGTCAATTTTTTGACAGATTGAAGTTTGGTTAGTTGTTTACATGTGGTCAACAAATGGGAGGAAATTCACAAACAGTAATAGTTCGTCAGCTCCAGCATTTGAATGTGAATAAAATGTTTGTGTATCGAACCATAACTCGATACAACGAAACTGGTAGCATCGCTAAACGCAACAGAGGCGGTCCTAAAAAGACAGCAACATCAAAAGAAATGATACGAAATCTGAAGGAACGAATCCAACGAAATCCTCGTCAAAGTGCCAATCAATTCGCCGCACGTCTACATGTTTCCCGATACAGCATTCAAACCATATTGGAAAATAAACTACACTTGAAGCCCTACAAGATACAAAAAGTCAAAACTTACGGAGGCACAAAAAAAAGTTAGGCTTGAAAGAACACGAGCATTAAAGGCCTTGGCCGAACGTGATAAGATTCCAAAAATTGTCTTTTCTGATGAGAAAATTTTCACCATTCAACAGTATGTGAATAAAAATATGATCGTGTTTGGTTAGAGCACAAGTCCAACGATAATTTGGACACATGAGTTGCCATGCGCAAGCAATCACCAGCTTATGTTATGGATTGGGCTGCAGAGACTGCAGATGGACGCACTCCTCTGGTTTTCATCGAACATGGAGTCAAGGCAAACCAAGAGGTGTACCGCCAAAAGATCCTAAACGATGCTTTGCTACCTTGGACACGTAAACACTTTGGTACGAACCGTTGGACATTCCAACAGGACTCGGCACCGCCACACATAGATCGAGCGACACAGCAATTTTTACAAAATTGTGTTCCGCGGGTGATTTCATCGAAAGAATGGCCACCATATTCACCAGACTTGAATCCCATGGATTTCTCCATATGGTCCATTTTGGAGAGGTGTCCACTAAAAAATACGTAGGTGTTGATGCATTGAAGTCAGCTCTTGTTCGAGAATGGAATAAAATTCCGCAAGCTCACGTTCGGTAAGCATGCAATGCTTTCTATGGAAGACTGAATCAAATAATCAGAGCCAAAGGAGGTCATATCGAGCGGTAACATGTTTGTCATAAAATAAAAAATAATCAAAATTAAAAAAATTACTGCGTTTTCATTTGGTAACACTTGGTCTCAGCCACCCTGTATAATTAAATTAATTAGAATATAATTGTTCCATAGTTAACCTTCGTGGAACCCATTTGAACAAACTTTTGACAGCTGATTTGGGCTCTTCGAGAATTTTATTTAAACTTTGTTGCTCGTTGATAAATTCCCAAATTCAAAATAAACATTGAAATTGAAGACTATTAACTTTAAAATACCTATTCATATATTTTTGTAAAGTTCATAGTTAAGAAATTATTTTACCATCGCAACAGTTTAAGATTTAAAAAATATGACCAGTGTATGACTTTTATTAAACGATTAAATTGTATGTCAATCCTAATTCACGTATATGTCGAGTACACACCTGCCTAAACGAATCTTAAGTAACCCATCTTAATTTATTTTTTTAAATTACGAGTGTAAGAAATCTGAGCAGAAGATCAGTCTAGTTTGAATTAAATAATCACATTCGTTTGACGTCATCTGATAGTGGTTTTATTATTATTGTTGAATGTTATGATTAAAATTTTATGTGTCTCTTATGGGAAAGATATTATTGTAAGATTTGTGATACAGTTGATACAGACCACAAAAAAATTAATTTTCAATTACAATCTAAATTTCAATGCTGTTGACATCGTTTTTGTGGCTAAGTGATTAGTTCTTGGTTACTTATCTCTCATTAATATTTTACGGTAAGTATGTATATTACGAGGAACTATACGCTAACAATTGAGCTCGGTAAGTGGTTGGTTCACATCTAAGCAACATTATTATTTTTGTTTTTTTTTCCAAATTTTTATTCTTTATTGAACCTAACAATCCTAGGGCGGCGATACAAGGTAATGTAAGGCTCTCTGGACCTTTACGAAGAGAAGTTGCGAATTTCGTCAAATTATTTGGAAATTTTGAATTTGCTAGGCCTTTGCTACGCATTTGCTTTGCGGTATAAAGCCTTATAGCGTGTTATTAGATGTAGAATCGAGTTCAAAATGTTGAAGTTAGATTTGCAGAAGAGGATTTTGGTTCATTTTCTACCTTGCACCGAGATTTAGAAAGAATGAAGAAGAAGTTTAATTTCTAAAATGTTGATTGAAAATCTTGATTTGATAATTTTAATATAAGATTTTCTCAATTTTATGAGTAAGGAGGAGTATTAGCAGTTTAGTTTTGTTTGTTAACGCAACGAGTTTCGGCAATTATTCTAGGCATTATTGCTAGCAAACAATGAGGGTCAAAATTATCGCGGTTGTGATTGTAAGGATTAAATCTGAAGCTAAAAATAATGATGCATCCGAGGATATAGCCAAATATGACATTGTGTGGTCTGTTGAGGCACTATAACATCAAATTTTACGCGGTGGTTTAGGTGGTTTAGGAGGAGTGTATCTTAAATTACTATCATCTGGCTTAGTTACAAATGATCTAAATCAATTTCATGATAAAACACCCTATACGATTATGTTTGGCCCAGACAAATTAATTGATATTAAATTATATTTTCCGACACGTTCTAAATAAATAGATCGCTCAGAAGAAAGATAAGATTCATTCGATTTATGTCCAGTCCCATTAGCAACAATCTTTCGATGCTAACCTTAAGAAAACACATTTGTCTGCGTGGGAACTGTTACAAAATGAACTAAAAGGAAAATGGGGACTACCTTGATTCATCAAAATTTTCTACCAAGGGCGGACAAACTTCAATCACATATATTGATTTTGCGATACGTCGCATCAATGAATGAATTAGTTATCAAAACCATGAAGCCATCGATGTATTACAATCCGGATCGATAATTGTCAATTAATTGAAAACGCCTTCTACAAACATTATCTTGGTATTGTGCATTTTGATGGACACTTTCATGAAATGTGTCCCGAGATTATTGGGAAATATATGATAGCCGCTAAGAAAGTGCTCGTTACATTTTGAGAAATGAATTCTAAATATAAAGCAGATGGTTATTATACATTTTATAAATAGTAAAACCTACTGAGAATAGAATCTAGCTTATGAGTGCCGACACTAAAATATTAATCTTCGTGGAGAAACATAAACAGTACAACCGATATTTTGTTCAAAAGTATATAGAAAAATCATTATGAATCTACCAAACAAAATTCGACATTAGTCAATTCCCGTGTTTCATGACACCAATTGATCCAGATCAGTACAAATTTTATATGGAAAGATCCAAATTTGGTTTTAGATCATAAATTTTGACTTGAAATCTAATAAGTACCATTGCGTTGTTTCCAAAACATAGTTCACAAGAATTTTGACTTTAAGATTGCCGTTTACACCATAATAATGCGGTTCAACGAAGGTATGCAAACGGAATTCGACATAGGGTTACCATCTCATAATATGTGGTGTTTAGCCGAATTTAAAAGAATGAATCTTGTTCATGGGCGGAAGGGCACACGGCCAATGCCACACACCATCTATCACCGTCCGCCTAGTAAATTCATCGTATCGTGATAAATACATCTGTATCAATCTTTATAAAATAGTCCCACCATCATTCATTTTCATCTTGCAAACTGCTTCACAAATCAACAAAATCGGCATTCTCTTCACGATCGTAATTTCATGTTTTAAGCGTTCGCTAAAAGTTTTCCAAGAAAAAATGTTAAATTTCGTAAGATATTTAACATTTGATCAGCAAACAGATCGTCTAGCTGACGAGTTTTGACTTTCAGTTGCTAAATATCAACTAGCCTCATACCTTGTAAAACGTCATGTGACAACGTTTTAATATAGCTGCCAGATCAATAATTCTGGTATTCACACAAAATTCGAATTTACTAATAGCGTTTTACTGTCTAATGAGGATACTTTTGATTTTACATCATCACATGAATTTGTAATGTATTCGTCGACATTCGATATTTGTGGCTTCCAATCACTGTCCATTGGTTCTTTTTTGTTATCGAATTACTACTATTACTATTATTTGACGATGATCCCTAATAAAATTATTACTATTGTTACTACTGTGCTGTTTAGCCGAATAATTACAGTTCCATCCCGTACTACAGATCCAGCTCGACTTGCTGGTCGTGAATTTTGAGTTAACACGTGATCCACTGCTCGGTGTTAGTGTAGTACGTGTTGGCATGTCTGATTTACTTGTTGAGTGAATACGTCCTGCAACGCTTAAACTACTTTCATTATCGCTAAATGAATCCGGTGTTGAGGCCGAAAATTATGATCATGTTTTTAGTGACATTGGAATCGATCGTTGGGATTGTTCACGGGCCTAATATGTCGGCATATGTAACCAATATGCACATGGGCTTTGCCCTTGTGGCAGTTTTTCAATTATTATCATATAATTCGGCCAAATGCTCATCGGCTTTACATGAATCGTTCTTCAATAAAAACTCATCTAGTGCAACCAATCGCCAACGCGAACCATCACCATTTCCCCTTAAAATTCTGACTAAATGTAATTTCTGTGAATCTCCAAATGTATATTTTCCTTCTCCAATGTAACCAATCGTTTAACTTCATACAGCAACACTCCCTTTGGTATTTGTCTTATTAACTTGTGAATGCCGATCACGATTTGGAGATACAACGACTTCATGTCCTGTTTGTAACGATCCAACTGAGGTTATCAGATTTAGTTTTGGCAAAATGCGGTGGTGGATCATTCCTCAATTGTTGCATAACATGAAAGCCTGCTGTCATTGTCTTTTCTGTCCGTGTTGTCTGTCTGTAAATATGTTCCAAGCTCCTCTGGATGATTTCACATAATAGGTATATGAACCTATTGGTGTTGCTCGTTTAGTATCCCCTATTTTCTTCTTTTAAACTTTGCCGTGGCAGTGATCCTTTTAAAAAATACTTAAATATTTGACCTAAGGCTTCTAACGTCGTCGTTCGACGGTTCGTTATTAAGTTCGATGAGTTCAGATTTTTGTAATTTTATCGGTTCGAAACTGAATATTAATTCGGTCGCAACTTTGTAAAATATAGGTGTTATAGATTGTTTCGCGGTTCTAATTTATTTTTCCATTATCTGAAAATACAACAAAATGGCCTCAGATTGGCCACAGCGTATTTTATTAGTTGATCTGGTAATATAACTTTTGTTGAACTTTCTCATAAAATTGAAGAATCATTAAAATTTTAAATGTTCATATATTATTTGTTGAGATTCGTTTAAATTTTCCGCTTATAACTGGCAGAAAAATTATTTTGGCTATATGGCTGCTAAACAACGGCTGCCAACATTTATATTCTAAAATAGCTGATTCATAACTGTTATTTCTAATGGTAATCTCCCTTTCTAAATTTTGGTTTACAATACCATTTTTTGTTCAATCATTCAACAATTATTTTGTTTCAAGTATGTTACATATTGAAATTTGTATTTTCACTTTCCAATGCAATCATTTAGGGTTAGGGGTGCATATTATATCGTGGCTAATACCGGATTTTATTTTATCATAATTGATAGATGCCACAAGAAATGCCATAACAAGAAAATAATCGAAATTATCAGGTTTGCAACAAATGACGATTAATCGACAATGTTCAGTGACAACAATTCTTATTAGTGACGTGTTATTTTGAAATCATCATTTCCCAAAAATGTTTACAATCTATTAAGCTAAATACAAATTATAAGTTGCTTATATTACCAAATAATATCGAAATCGAAAAATTTTTATCGAGCAGCTTTTTGACTTAATATTAAATTCAAACAGGTAATATAAATTTTCCCCAGAACCATTCAGAAAATTCGGATGTTCGAATGAATCTGCACTTTGATTCGGTTGATATTGATATACGATAGAAAGCTCTAAATTAGCACCCCGCTACAACCTAGTTTCAGTCCATTTGGATTTGACAATTTACGAAGAAGCTTAAACATATTATCCTGCCAGACTTGCACAAAGTTAACAGACAGACATTGAATCACAAAACTTCGACGGTACGGATAATGGCTCATCCGTAAAAAATTATTGGTCGAAAATATTCTGCAAGATTATATTTATATATTATAAAACACCACCGATGTGATTCCATCGATTATAAAATTAGTGTTAAGGCCTTAGACTATGAGTGATGAATGTTTTTTTGTGTTGGTTCTAAGATGCAATCAAATTAAGTATGTTATATTTAGGAGAGGACTACAAAGAAAAGGTATTTTAAGGGGATGTATCACTCGCTCGTCATTGTAAGGTTCATCTCCAACGGCAATTCCGTTAAAAATAGTAGAAGGATCCTCGCTGCTCATCGTTAAAATCGACTTGAAAACATCAACATGTTTTCTTATGTGGCAGTGCCAGCGTTTCTGGTCCCTATTCTTTGTTGATTTTTGACATAACATGGTCGTGCATAATGCAGGTAGATGTTTCGAATTTCTTATTTAAAATAATCAATACATATTACTAAACGCTTTTGAATATCCATTAACAATCACACTGATCTCAACTTCTATGATCAGGAGGCCTATTTTAAAATTTTTCAATAACAAATCGGCTGTTAATAGAAAAGCATAAAGAAAAACTTAAAATAAAAATCCGGCTAATCGAAAAAACGAATGTCGGATACATGTATGAAGTTTGATAGGGATGCAAATTCCGTAAATTTGCAACAATACCTGTCTCGAACATTTTTTCAAAATTTTTACAAATTCTCTATCAAACTTGAAACTTCAAACTTAAGCTTTTTACGTAAATTTGGAGATTCTAGTGATTTTTGACCGAACTTGGTTCACCAGAAGTGGCAGCTTCCGTAGGAGCTTCTTCGTTTTTTGCGAAAAACGATTATGATTTAAAAGATTCTAAATTAAATTTGCAACAATCAGTCCAAATCAGTTGCAACAATCAGTTCAATTTGTCCAAATCAGTTTTCCAAAATTTAAGCGGAAATGAAGTTTTTTTTTATTTAGAAACTGGTTTTCAACAAAAATTCGGCCCTGTACTCCCAAGGTGCATTGATTGATCGGAGTGAAACTTCACACTTAACCTTTTTCCACAAACTATTGGAATTTACAATGAATTTTGAAATCGGTTCATCAGAAGTGACAGTTTCCTTACGAGCTTTTTCGCTTTTTTTACAAATGTTTTGAAAGGTGTATCATTTACGAGAAAAACGTCTATGACCTAAAAGATTCTAAATTAAATTTTCAACAATATCGGTTCAAACCAGTATTCCTAAATTTAAGCGGAAATGATCATTTTTTACAAAAACTAAACTCTTCGTACGTGTGTGGTGTGGTACAGGCTAAATGTTATAACTTATTTTTTGTATTTTTTTTGCAGAAAAAACACGTTTATTTCTAAGAAATGGTAAATTTTATTTTAATCAAAATATTTTCCATCGTTGTCTATAACTTTCGACCATTTTTCTAGCAATTTATGGATTCCATCGAAAAACAATTGTTTGTCTTTTGATGCGATCCATTCGTCGAGCTATTTTTTGATTTCTTCGTGGGTTTTGAAGTGCTGGTTTTGAAGATCGCTTTGCATTGATCGGAACAAATAGTAATCTTATGGGGTACAATCTGGTGAATAGCGAGCATGTGGTAGAATTTTTCATTTAAGTACTTCCAGCGTATTTTTTACTTGTTTTGCGACATGTGGTCGAGCATTGTCGTGCAGCAAATTTACTTTACGCTGTTTGTTGGCTGGAATCGGACGGTTTTCGTTCAATGCTTGTTTCATATCTATCAATTGTTGGTAACGTTCACCAGTAATAATTTCATTCGGTTTTAGCATAGTACACCACTGCTTTCTGATCCCACCAAATGCACAACATAACCTTACTTCCAGAAATGCTTCGTTTTGCTGTTGATGTCGATGGTTCGCCTGAGTGAACCCATGAATTTTTGCGTTTAGAGATTTTTCATTGCTAGCCACAATTTGAGACAAAAAATGCCATCTTCGGTGTCTTGTAAGCAAAGAATTGAAAACCATTAAACGATTTTCAATGTTGGCTCCGGTCAGTTCATGTGGTACCCATTTTCTTTCTTTTTGAATCATTTTCATGGGATGTAAACGTTTACTTATGGTTGCTTGAGTGACATTTAACTGTTCTGCAAGTTATTTTTCTGTTTGAGCTGAGTTTCAATACCTTCAATAATGCTTCCAATTCTTCATCTTCGATTTTTTTTGGTTGATCAGAACGTTCTTTGTCATTGACATCAAAATCACCACTTTTGAATTGTTTAAACCAGTTTTCGCAAGTCTGTTGAGTTGATGCATGTTCACCATAAGTTTCTTGAAGCAAACGAAAACTTTCAGCAGTTTTTTCCTTTTGATTAAAGCAAAAAAGTAATGCTTCCCGCAAATGCTGTTTTGTTGGTACGAAATTGGACATGTCTAGGCGAGATTAGAAAATATATTGTGTACGCTTTCACGAATAACGCAAACTAAGTTTTAATGTGGAATGTCAACACTTTAAAACGCCGTAGGTGTCATTGTATAATAATGTTTAGTATTAAAGTTACGCCATCTCTTAGAAAATTCAAAAAGCTAAGTTACACCCAATATTTACGAAAAAACGATTAAAACAATTGTAGATTAAGTTTCAAACAAAATGACGAGTTTTACTCAAAAAATATGTATTTATTTCACCAAAATTCGTAATCTACGGCCCAGGCGGATCAAGCTTCGAACTTGAGATTTTTCCATAAATTGGGAGATCCATGCGTAATGTGGTTGACATCTGTGTATCGTAAGTGGCAACTTCCGTAGGAGCTTGTTCAACTTTTGCAGTAAAGCCCCTTTGGTTTTCTGAAATTTAAGCAGGAATAATGAGTTTTGTTTCATCATTTTTACACGACTATTTTTATCAATATCCTCCGGTAGGTTCAATGTTTCGATTTAGAAGTTAAGTGTGGTGTATTCGAGATCTATGTAGATTTGTCGTAAAAGAATATTCCAATAACCAAGGATATTGTTAGACAGTTGTTAGACTGAAATCGCCTCAGGTTCCCTATCATGGTTATTGAGATGATCACCAATTTGATTTAGAAAATTTAAAGTGCTTAACATTTTCATAACGTTGGTTTCGATTTTACTCAATATGAAAAGAGAAAAGCTTTCTTATTCTTCATGGGATATGCAGGGTTACACAACACTCAACTTTTTTGTTTTAATTTATATTGTCTTATGCCAAAGCCATGATTTTATAGAAACCAATACAAATTAAAATAAATAAAGTTGCGTTAGCGACATTGTGCACCCATTTAAATTGCGTAGCTCAAGCAACTATTTGATGAAATTTTTTCTTCTGTTTCGTTAAATTTCATTTGGCAATGGATACTCTGTGTAACCATTAATTGAATTATTTGTTTATGTTTTATCTTAAAAATTAGAGTCTCTTTAAAATCGGATAGGGTTGTTTTTGGAGTGAAAGCCGGGAACATATATGAGGTCCCGATCAATTTAAATTAATGATACCATTTAAAGTTTGAGTTTTACGAACAATTATAGTAACTTGAAATTATAATAAACTACTTTAAGTAAGTGAAATCGTTCATACCTAGTTTTATTATAGTTTATTTATTGTTGTTGTTAAAATAAAAAAAATACAATTTCGTCTGAACTAAAGGTACGTGATACAAATTTTATAGATTTTTTTTATTAAGTAACGCAGCACCGCATAACTTAATCGCGTTTGAGCTTACATTGTGTATATAGTTGTACAGATAGTTTTACCTTTTAAATCACACAACACACAACATATTACGATAAATAAAAATGTAAATATATACATTTATGTGTACCTACTACTATAATTTAGTTGTTGTTTATTTATTATTTTTACTGTCAAGTGGATTTAATTACATTGTATAGTTTATTTTGTGACCAGTTAAATTATTTGCTTGTTATATAGTTTGTGCCAATTTTGGGCTTAAAATCATGTGGTTTTTATAATCAATAGGAGATAATGTAACATTGCTGTGTAGTTTATAGAAACAATATATAATTTATTAGTTTGCTTTGTGTAATAATGAACAGATATATTTGATATAGTAAATTATTATAATGCCGGTTTTGTAAATAATTTGATCGACAATAAATAGTATGCACGTGAGGTACTCGTATATAAAAATAAAACCTTTGATTTTGATACAATGCGCCGCAACGACTTATTTAATGTTTAATAAGCATTGTGTCAAGGCTAGCATATTTATTTCTCATAGTATCAGTGCAACTCTCATCTACAAATGTATAGCTCAGCTAACGTTACGGCTCTGCTTATCACCCTCAAATCTTCGACTTCTTGCAAAACACGTGTTTTACCTCCACCTTCGTCAAGAAAGATTCGCCAATCTTGTTGAGTGGAGCAGGAATGAGCAGGTACTCCTGGTGGTAGGCTGCGATTGCTCATCACTCATTATGGGGCAGCTCCAATATTAACAATAGGAGTTCGTCTCTGTATAACTATCTAAGTACCTCTGCACTTGAAATCCTCAATAAAGGGCGTGAGTCGGCTTTTGGTTTCTTTGCCATTATTTTGTTTTGTACTTTTATCACGAGATTTAATTTCAAATTTAAATAAATAGTGAACATATCTTTTTCTTTAATGTTAATTTTTATTTATTTTTATTTTGGACTAGTTTCGAGAGTTTTCTTTTCGTCAGCTATTTTCTCTATTTTAAAGAAAAATATATTTTCAATATTGATAATTGATATGTCAATTATTGGTTGACAACTTGAAAGACACTAATGCTATTTTTTTCTCAGACCACAGGTTTATCTACCATACCTTAAACCTTGCAGTAATAAAAGCCCAACAAACAACGAGATTTTTGCTTTCGAGCTCCAACCTCTGCTAATTTGACTTGGTGAGATACGTTCATCCGACGATATTCAATTGTTAGCATCGTCTTTTTTCGCACCAATCAGTTTAGCTTACGAAAAAATTTTGTCCTCTTATTACCAAACAACAGACTCAATAAGACGTTTGGCGTTCCTATCTTAAAACACTAACGAAAACCACCAGATACTTAAGAATAGAGCCAAAAGATCCAACCTTCAGAATGATGGGGGTTTATTCCGCGGATTCCGCTTTCTTCTGTGAATAAATTAATAGTCTTTCTAGGATCGCCAGGCTTAATAGGTCGATGGAAATCGTTTCTCTTGAAACGATGATCGGGCATACTAAAAACACGAAACTTACTGAGCCTAAGTTTCGGGAATTAAAGAATCACATTAAAAATAACAAGAGTCAAATTCTAGACGTGGTTGCGGAAACTAATCTGGTTGTCGGAAAACTGGAGGAAGCACGCAATCATAGGTGCACTTGCATCCAGAAATCAAAACAGTTGGTTACTGTGGAAAAGACACCAGAGATGCCTGCACAGGATTCAGTTCCAAGTGCCTATCCAGAAAACACACTCAGGGCTCTATTTTGGGTCCTCTAGTCTGGAATATTGTGTTTAACACAAGCATGATCAACGACTTTGAGAAAATTGCTTTCGCGGATGACAAACTCATTTTGGTGCATGGCAACTCGAGATTCGAACTTCGGCGCCTTGACATCGCAATAAATAATATGATCCAATGGTGTGAAGCAAATAAGATGTCACTATCAGCAGAAAAAACGAGTGGGCGTAGCATCCCACGTTCTTAGAGTCTGTGAAAATGCTAAGAAGTTATTCCACTCTTTGGCGAAAGTATCAAGAGAAGGATGGGGACTTAATCACAAAACACTGAAGTTAATATACAAAGATGTGGCGGAGCGCTTTTCGCGTATGCGGCGGCTGGTTGGTATGATAGGTTAAACTGTCACCATATCAGATCACTAGAAAGTTCTCAGAGGAATATCCTGCTAGGAGTAACAAAAGCTTACCGAACGGTATCTAAAGATGCTGTAGTGGTTCTGGCCGGCGTACTCTCGGTTGATATTCTAATCAAAAAACGAGCGAGCTTGTACCACCTAAGAAGGCGTGGTCAAAATAATATATGTGAATATGTACATGCTGCTGATAGTAGGCAGGATCAATATAATAATAAAAATGATATCGGAGCGATGGCGATTGACCTTTGGCAACGACGGTGGAATGAATCATCCAATGAAATGCATAGCTTTGGCTTCATTCCAGATATAAAAGAAAGACTAAAAATGAAATTACCACTGACGAGCTCGATGTGCCAAGTTATCTCTGAGCATGGTACCATACCTGCAGAGATTTAAGATAACGAACCAGTGTCAATGTTTATGCTGATCAGAAGTAGAAGACGTTAAGCACCTACTTTTCGAATGTAACGAGGTGACGGTTATGTCACTAAAACATAAGTGGCTTGGTAACATGAACATACATGAATTACCACTGCCTATATTTCCAAGCAACGATTTACTCCCGAAGTTTCATCCATATTGTGCTGAACTGGTCAACGTCTTAAAAGAACGGAATAGTGTACAATAGTAGACCGGTAAAACGGAATGTACATGTCTCCCCGTGACTAGGGACGGTAACGTTATAATTTTTGAATTATAACGGCTGAAATGTACAAAACACTAATATCGGTTAACAATTCTAATTGTTTTACATGGAAATTGGCTAAGTAAACCGATACAAATTTGAATAGTTCTTAGTTTAAGGTTATAGCAAGGTATAAGAATTGACGAAAATTTTTCCGGAAATGTGGATTACGACGAATGAATGAAAAAAGACCGGATGAAGTGCGACTTCCTGCTCGCAGGCTGCCCTTTGTTCGCTACTCAACGCTAATGGCAATTAACTTGACTGGGGCTTACCCCACAAGCTAGTCACTATCAGAGCCTTGAGCTTTAGTATTTTCTCCTTTGAGCCGAATAAGGCTCTGCAATACTCCAACCTTTTCAAGCTTGCATTGCTTTCAGGATTCTCCCGCGATCTCATAGCAGAAGCAAAGTTATTTTCATCTCTAAAGCTGGTAGGTCGGATTACACTACTCTTAAAGCATTTACACATATTAGTTTCTCGCCAACCTTTCCCAAAGCTCGACAGATTTATCAGAGATCGCCAGTTATAGAATTTTCCATTCTGTAGCATGCAGCATGCTCGTGTGAAACTGCTCTACTTGAACTTGTTACAAGAATCGCAAAATCTCTTAACATTAAAGAGATTCTCGTGGCCACGTTTCAGGGTATTGCAGGTGGATTCAATATCACCTCGTTTGACCAAACCATCGTTGTATGGATTGGGTTGACTTCCAGTCTGCCTTACAATGTCCAAAGGTTGTCCTCTGGAGGCTGTTTTGTAACCTATTTTGTGGCTCTTGGTGATTGATGACTCACTTGTTAAACTATATCAACCTGGCTTTGATGGTCGCAGCTATGCTGATAATCTGGGCGTCATTGTTTCAGGTAATCACTTAACAATCCTATCTGTCATAACGCAGCGTACCCTACAAGTTTCAGAGAGGTCGTGTCTTCAGAAGGGTTTGTTCGTTAATCCATCTAGGAGCAGTTTACTGGTCTTTACTAAATGACGAAATATTAGTGACCTGCCTGCCCTTCTCCTTTTGGAAATGTTCACCAGATCAGATGCCGTGAAACATCTTGGCGTTACCTTAGGAAATAAACTTTCCTCTGCGCTTCATCTTGGAAGTAAGCTTCAAAAAGTCACTGCCGTTTTTTGCCAATGTATATGGGAGGAAACGCAATATATCATCGGTAAGGCCAACGAATTGTGAATAAATATCAGGATTTTGATAGTCAAACCCCAGAACTTGAAGAATGTCATTGGGTTTGACTACCAAAATGCTGATATTTATTCACAATTCGTTGGCCTTACCGATGATTTCTTGCGTTTCTTCCCGAATCCCGCTTTATCGCAACGTAACAGTCTACAGAGTATGACATGCAGGGCCATTCCTGGGGCTATGTCCTCGACTCCGATCCTCGCTTTCATTATGGATACGCCTTGTTACGCCGCGTTCAGACTAAGATGCATTGGTTGTGTGGAACAATCTAGGTTTGATTAAATTTTCAATCTCTCCAGTTCATCTTTACCAGAAATCTTTTTGGTTAATGAGAAACTGTTACATCTGTTACATCGAGTCACCTGAGTGTCTGAGTCGTTAGGTTTCTCCTCAGACGGCAACGGCCCTTCACTGGATCTGCGATCTTATAGCTGCCTGGGTTCAACATGCACGGTGTTCGAGGCCGAGTTTATTTCTTTCACATTGTGTGCGTTTGATGCGTCTAATCTCGCTGTTTCAGATGAACATATTATTTTGTGTACGGACATCGTAATTGGTTTGCTTCCTCTAACTGCCGGAAGGCGAAATAATTTATTTGTAATCCTAATTTCTTGGTTAACTACGAGTCAGCTACGAGTTTTGGTCGCTATTCTTACGAGTCATGACCATTTCAAACTCTATTTAGAAATAATGGGGCTTGTTCGCGGTTAAAGACCCGAAGTCTTGAAGAGTCTGACTTGAAGAGGTTGACGTTAGAATTCACTTTGTTTGCTGTTGTTGATCCTTCGAGTTAATTAGGTCCCGGTGTCTTGGTCACAGAAGTGTATTGATCAGTTGTCCTTACTGTCCTTGTTTAAGCTCTTGTAGTTTATCAAAGAAGCGCAACGCAATTACGATTTGGCATAAAATCCACGGTTCGCTCCATGAGCACTTTATGGCATTGAGTACGGGTCCTTCTTGGGTTCTAGCCAAGATTAATAATTAACAATAAGTATTGAAGGCTGTGTGACACTGATATGGTTAGTAATGAACGAAGAATTAAACGATCGACGTTGCCGAATTTTTGCCATTTCACAAAATAGTACAATTTAATATACCTATCTGGTGATATGTCTGTTCGAAGCATTAAAATATTTAATTTCTTTAAATTTAATTCAAATGTTAATTTAACTTGAAGTATTTAATTTGTAATTAATACTTACAAGGCAAAAAGAATATTCTTAAAATTAAACAACATGATCCATTAAAACAAAATAATTTTCATGTGTATTACTACAAAAGTTTAACGTTAACTTAATAGCAGTTTTTTCTAATATTATTCTATGGATGTCCAAAATCTTAGATACAGTTTTTAGAATTCATTAAATAATAAGATAAAACCAGCAACAAAACTAAGAATTAATAAGAAGAAATTAATTTCCAAAATTTTCTGGCAACTTCAAAAAATTTTTTGGAATAAAAATTCGATAAATTTGTGACGTCACCATAATAAATTAAATTTGATTGTTTTGGTCCAAATGAACTATCAACAATTTATTATAACTAATTTTTATTTATTTGTTTGTTTATAACTTTCATAGGCCGAGCAAAATTTCCCTAAAAAATATATAAATTGGCACTTAAAATTAATTTAATTAAAAATAAATAATTTTTCCAGAAAACATGTTGGAAAATTGTTTATCGCCACAAAAATTATATTTTGGTAAATATATCGTAAAATTATTCACATTCTGTTTTATTACTAATGCGTTACGAGGGATTCCATAAAAGCCATGTTATTATAAACAGTTTTATAGGTTTCTGCTTGAGAAACGGCTTACGGAAGCGTATATAGTTCTGCGTTGACTGTTTGAATATAAATTTTTATTATTTTTACCAGCACTATAAAAATATTTTCTTTCGATTATCTTATATTATTTATCTACTGGGGTACAAAATGATGTTAATCCCAAAATTAACATAATTTTTATAGCTAAGTTCGTTTTATTTGTATGTAAAAAAATCCCTAAAAATAATCATTTTATGTAATAATAAATCAATAAACGAGCGCACGGATTTTAAATGTATGTGATTTTAAGGCGCGGCGCACAGAGACAATCAGAAATTTGAATTTTTCGAGTACATCCTTAATTAAGGGTATTTCCATTTCTATAATTAAGTTAAGCTAAAAATAAATAAAATTTAATTATAATTTTTTTAATATGATTGATATGGTACAATGATTGTGAAAATTTAAATTTATTCAATTGCTCTGACGTAAATCCCATTGAGAGCACACACTTCAATTTTTATATATTCTGTTTATAATTATTGTGCAATGTTGTTCTTATCTAATTCATTATAAATAAATAAATAAATAAAATCGTGTTTAATATTAAAATATATTAGGTTTGCCGAAAAATTCTGTCGGGATTTTAGTACCACACTCATGTACATTCAATGTTTTCAAGCCTAAAACTTACAAATCACAACAACAATTAAATGCGGCTTTTCTGGCTTATCAATATTTTTTTCTGTTTCATTTAAATTTAAACCTATTGTCTGCTTAAGTGATATGTTGCGTACAGTACCTTTTTTAATAGAGCAAATCTGCAAATATAAATGTCGCTTTCGTGCTTCATTGCCCGACTATTACCTAGTGTCGTGACTAATTTTTGTACAAAAATTTATGAAAATGTCATTGCAATAGGCAAAAAATAATTGTTATTCAACTTTAGAAATAAAAAGTTGTTGAATTTTGGTTCTAAATTTGCGACAAAATTTAATATTACATCATGAGTGGGGTGGCATCCTTTCCTTTAATTTTGGGTAAATTTATTTATTAAAATTTATTAAATATTATTATTTTTTATTTTCGAGTGACTATAAAATAGAGAGTGTGTTCTGGCCCAAGCCCAATTTTCTTTTACGACGAATGTACGTAAATCTCGAATATAGTCGATTTTGATTGCGAGTAACAGACAACATAAATGTACGAATGGCCATTTAATTCTCAAATCGCTCACATACCAAACACTGCATTTAATATACAAATTTCACACACTCTCCATTTTTGGATGTCATAATTATGTAGAACATAAATCATAAGGATTTTCCGGTTTTCTCGATTTCCTCCAAAAAATTTTATGTCAGCTTTTCTCTAGAAGTCCACTTTTCTCTAGAATAATAGAAAATAAAATTAACATTTGAAAATTTTCATTTGCGATTGTGGAAAGTTGAAATAACAAATTTTGAAGCAAATTCATTTATTTCTACCACTTCCGCTGCATCGCATCGATGGTGGGAAAAACTTATGAATGAAGTTCTATTTCGATCAGCCGACCTGTTTCGGCTGTAGGCCGATTTATTTGCAATTTTAATTTGGAATCTTTTAGTTCATAATTGATTTTTCCTAAAATGCAATAGTTTGCAAAATATACGCAAATACAAAAATGATCCTTTAAATATGAAATGTGATCTAAATGCGACAATCCAGCGGCAAAAATAGTTATCATATTTTGCTGGCAAAATCAGCAAAAATAGTTATCAGGATTGGACGATATACTCATAAAGTATAGAAATCATAAAAATTTTTGACCTCGATATTTTTGTAGATTTACCATTCGCTACATCGTCGAAGTCAGAAGATCTGATTTTCAAAAGGCGCTCTGTAGGTCTGTGGGGCTGGGGATGAAGA
Organism: Nephrotoma guestfalica; assembly: GCA_963691935.1. Taxonomy (NCBI): domain Eukaryota; kingdom Metazoa; phylum Arthropoda; class Insecta; order Diptera; family Tipulidae; genus Nephrotoma; species Nephrotoma guestfalica. The sequence goes on along the minus strand of OY829913.1, from coordinate 204,415,632 downwards.
TTAAAGGTTTGTGGCCTCTATAGTCTAGCTGGTATTGTCATATTGAAACTTCAAATTCAAGATTTTTTTGAAATTTAGTCCCATTGAATTAGTTAGACTCATATCATTGATTTTGGTTGAAATCGGCCCTCTGAAATTGTTGTTTCAAAAACAGCTGTTCCGTTAGTGCTTTCTTTTACGTAGTAGACTAAAGTACATTTATTAATCATTAAAATGGTTGATCTCGAGATTTTTGCAGATTTATCATCCGCTATATTGCCAAAGTAAAAAAAATGTTTTTAAAAAACTTTAGTGTGTATGTGTGCTTACTAAAAGTTTGTGGCCCCTCCACAGCCCAGACGAAGCGACTGATCGGGGTAACGGTTTCGACTTAATATTTTTCCATAAATTTTGAGGTCTCAATAATTTTTGGCCGAAATCGGTCCACCGGAAGATGCAGCTTCAAGTAACTATATCATTTATGAGAACAACGACAATGAGCTAACAGATTTTAAATTGAAATTGCAACAATATCGGCGGTTCTCATCAGTTCCAAAATTTAAGGAATGACGATATAAAAAAATTCCAATAACAATTTGACTTGAATAGTCCATCTAGATTGACTGATCAGAGTGAAGCTTCATTCTTAGGTGTTTTCCACAAATTGGGCGAACCCAGTTATTGTTGACCGTAATCAATCCACCGGAAGTAGCAACTTCTTCCATTGGAACTTTCATTTATTGCAAATATTTTGAATAAAGCTTTACGAGAAAACAATTAAAAACAGAAAGCTTTAAAATTAAATTTCAGTCTTGATAAAAAAATGTATTTTTAAGCTTCCTGTATAAAATGAGAGATCCTTGCGAAATGTCATGGAATAAATAAAATATAGCATTTATGTGGAAAAGGACCATGAACAAGGAGATTCTATATAAAATTTGCACCAAGATTCATTGACAGCAGTTTTCCAAACATTTAGTAGTAAACGATTTTAGGTAAAAAAAAGCTGTTTTTTCCGAATATTGATGGTTAGTGAACGGAATTTTGCACAGTATACGGACATTTTTGAACCTTGATTTTAATACAATTATTTCCTCATCAGTACAGGATCTAAATACAGTTCACATCGATAAATGCAGTGCGCAGAGTAAATTTACAATGGTTTAATAACAAAAAATTACAGAATAATTTTTACAGTGGCAGACTTATTTAAGGAACACATTTTTTCATTATGCGTGTGACCAACATTCCAGCAGGAAAGTTATTGACGACACACTAATGACTTATCACCAACAGTCTAGCATGACACGTATATCGAAATTTCGGTTGTGACAGGTCTGAGATGAATTGTTTATAACATTACAGTCGAACTTTATGTGCCATCATGAATTTGATGTATCTTAGATGACTGGTAAATGACATGTCTGAGATAAATTTATGTATGTATATGTTCACATACATAGAAAATTAAACTCAGACATGTTATATTATGTGCTGTACATTATGTATTATGTCCATATAACATATCCAGTGAAAACATTTTATTTAAACGAATAACACTCCTAATTTATTAAAAAAATAATAATTTGGGTAATATGTATTAGGCTGTTGTCTTGAACAATATTACAATCACCATTCCGAAAAGAAAGATGTAGCAATTAGTGTATCTTTTGTTGGCTTAAGTCAAAGCAATTGAATCGAAAATGTTATTTTAAGATTTTCCTAATAAAATAATTCAAAAATGTTTACTTACCTATCTATAGGGTTTTCCAATAGGAATGATATGATTTTTCAGTGACGTTTCGGCCATTTGTAATATGTCATGATCTGTCATTTTTTGTTTCATTGTATTCAGTAATGTTTACAATTTCATCATGGTGAGATATACGCAAGAACAACGTTTACAAATTATTCAGTTTTATTATCAAAATAATCGTTCTCCAATTGCAACTTTTCGTGCGCTTTTGTCATTTTATAGTCGTAATAATCGTCCAAGTGTGCTCGCTATTCGTGCTCGCTATTTGTTGAAAATTTTGAGCGTATATTTTCTTTACATAATGTTGAAGTGCCAATAGGACAAAGATTCGCTCGAAGTAATGCAAATATTGCTGCCGTTCAGGCAAGTGTTGCTGAAGCCCGCAATTTGTCGATTCCAAGACGCTCTCAAGAATTGGGACTGTCTCAAACCACAACCTGGCGTGTTTGAGAAAGGATTTGGGTTTGCATCCGTACAAAATTGTTCTCACTCAATAACTGAAGCCATTGAACCACCGTAAACGTCGTGAATTTGCTTAAAAAAAGAAAATCATCTTCTCCGATGAGGCTCACTTTCATCTGAGTGGTGCGGTAAATAAACAAAACTGTCGATTCTTGTGCGAGGGAAATCCACAAATTATTCATGAAAAACTATTACATTCATCTAAATTGACAGTTTGGTGTGGTTTTTGGTCTGGTGGAATCATCGGTCCGTATTTTTTTCGAAATGAAGCTGGTAACACCGTTACTGTCAATGGAGATCGGTATAGATCGATGATAACCAACTTTTTATGGCCGAAATTGTAAGAAGTTGATCTTGACAACATTTGGTTCCAACAAGATGGGGCTACGTGCCACAGCAAGTGCAACAATTAAATTATTGCGAGAAAAGCTTGGAGATTCGATTATTTCAAGAAATTGCGATATTGAATGGCCTCCAAGAAGTTGTGATTTAACACCATTAGACTATTTCTTGTGGGGTTATTTGAAGTCATTGGTCTTTAGCAATAAACCAAACCCTCTTCAAGCTTTACAAGTCAATATTGAACGTGCTATTCATGATATATGACTTGATTTAGTGGAAAAAGTGCTCAAAAATTGGGTTAATCGAATTCGATTCTGCAGAAGAAGTCGTGGAGGCCATTTGAATGACGTTTTATTCAGAACTTAATTGAATCGATTGTACTTCACATTAAGTAAAAAACATTTCAAATTCCTTAACAATTAGTGTGTTTTTTTAAAGAAATCATATCACTCTAATTGGAAAACCTTATAACGGGTGTTTTTTTAGGAGGTTTGTTTTTCCGATAGATGTCGTTTTATTTTATGACAGTTGTTTTGACAGCTCAAAGTGGCATTTCTACTCAGTATTGTTTGGCAAATCATTATGAATAGGTTAACTCCAGAACAACGTTTTCAAATCGTGGAAATTTATTTTCAAAATCAGTGTTCAATTAAAAATGTTTATAGAGCACTTCGTGAATTTTATGGTGCACATAATCGTCCGTCAGAGACCACCATAAAGAACGTAATTACCAAATTTCGGTCTACATTCACTCTTTTGGATGCCAAGCCACCGACAAGAATGAGAAGAGTTCGTACAGAAGAAAATATTGCTGTCGTTGAGGCCAGTGTCGAAGAAAACGACAATTTATCGATTCGTCGTCGTGCTCAGCAAATTGGACTTTGTCCATCGACTTTATGGAAAATTTTACGTAAAGATTTGGGTTTGGTGCCATACAAAATTCAATTGGTGCAAGAATTAAAGCCACACGACCATCGTTTGCGCCGTGAATTCAGTGATTGGTCGTTAAATCAATTGAACGAAGATCCATTTTTTTACCGTAAAATTCTCTTCAGTGATGAGGCGCATTTTTGGTTAAATGGATACGTCAACAAACAAAATTGTCGCATTTGGAGCAAAGATAATCCACACGCCGTTCTAGAATTACCAATGCATCCTGATAAATGTACTGTTTGGTGCGGTCTATGGGCTGGTGGGATCATCGGTCCATATTTCTTTAAAAATGAGGAAGGACGACGCGTTACCGTGAATGGAAATCGATACAGAACCATGTTAAATGAGTTTTTGTTGTCAAATCTTGAAGATATGGATATGAATGAAATGTGGTTTCAACAAGATGGTGCCACTTGCCATACAGCACGTGAAACAATCGACTTATTGAAAGAAACTTTCAACGACAACATTATTTCGAGAAATGGTCCGGTGAATTGGCCTCCGCGTTCGTGCGATTTGACGCCACTCGATTACTTTTTGTGGGGATACGTGAAGTCATTGGTTTATGTGGATAAACCTCAATCGATTGACGCTTTGGAAACCAATATTCAACGTGTCATTGCTGACATACGCCCTCAAATGCTTGAAAAAGTTCTGGAAAATTGGACCTCCAGAATGACATTTGTGAAAAATAGTCGTGGTAGCCATATGCCAGAAATTGTGTTTAAATGTTAAATGCCAAAAAATTATCTACCAAATAAAAAAAAATTTTGGTCATTTCATAATTTTATATGTGTTTTATTCAAAAAAAAAATCGGCAACCTCTTAAAAAAACACCCTTTACAAACAAAATGTAATAACTCTATTCCAAAAATAAGAGTAAAATTAATTTATCAAAATAATTGCGATGACGTGTGACGCAGAGTGAACATGAAAGTAAAACTATTTTTTTATCTCTCGATTGTTTTTCTGCGCCATTTTAAAAAGTATTTGATTAAATGAGAAACTTCGATGACATATCATACATGTTCCGCTTAGGACATTATCATGAAAGAAGAACGGTATATGGACATGTCTCAAATTTGACTGGTATTGGATAAGTCATTTGGGATACTAATATAACTTGTCATAAATTAGTTATTTACTCAACATATACTAACAAAAATCGACAAACAAACTATTTTTTTTTCATAAACATTTAGAAAAAAGCTGAGAAATAGAAACGTGTATCTTTCGTAAAAAATTATTCACATGCATGTTGGCAAATTTCCAACTTGAATAACACACAATGCTTATGTTTGGAATTCGGGTAGCTTTGATTTCGTTAGTTTTAATAATAATTTTTGTTATTGAATTGTTTTTTTTTTCACAGGCGCTTCATCGCATCAAGTGATTTGGCCTCTTCAAATGAGAGTTAAATGATCAATTTAGCCGATTTAGACAATCACCCAAATTTGTATTAACCATACCAATGGTTGCTTGGCGTGCTGAAGTTTATCTATTCCTCTCTATGCTATTCGCCCTCTCCTGAATTGGTTTTCTTAGCATATGATCTTGTGCGTCAATTGATTTTCTTATCACCGAAAACCCCTAGGGTTGTACCAGTAGTAATGGTTTCTCTGATGCACCACACCTAGACTTATAAATTTATCTTTCAGACTAGTTCTCAATCTTGGTTATGGTTACTATTTTTGCTTAAATGTTTGGGAGTTTAGAACATGTTTTAAATTAAAACGAAATGACCACGGAATCGCATAATTTTACGCAACAACCCATTAAACCTTAGTATATAGTAATTGTCGGTTTGACGCAAAAACTGATATTCATAAACGTTACTTATCCGGTTTTTGTGAGGAAAATAAATTTTTCATAATTATCACATGTCCATGAGGACTAAATTTTTATGTATTACAGTTTCGAATTTGCATAAATAAATAGGTAGCTTCCAATTTATTTTACAGGAACGAATAAAAAAAGTGAAATTTTCATTTGCTTTGGCCACATAGTAGTTTGGCGTTCAAGGAGGAATCATCTGATCTTTAAATTTCAGATAACCGACGGCCCACAATTCACTGACCAAAGTACGTTTAATAAAACAGCTCTGCGTTTGCAGTATTCATATGAGTTATCCAATTCACATATTCAGCGTTAATTTTGAGATAATAAGATTGTTTTTTTCATAGCTGTCTACGAAACGCAGTGAGCGAAAAAATGATAAAATTTAGGATATTGCAGTGCAAATACACCATTCTCGATAACCGCAAACACTTGACTACTACCGTGTGCTTGACACCGTTTATTGTTAGTTCAAACTAATTGATGGACTAACAAATCATGCTGGCGTTTAACTAAAATTTCCTAAATAAATTAAGATTTATCAAACTCTTAGGTATTTATAATCTGAAGTTGATAAATTCGACCTACGTTTTCAGTTAAGAACTAAATATTAGACACATTTTAGTTTATAAACCTCAGAGGTTAGGTTGTTTTTGAAGCAAAAACAGGTATTATTCAATCATAAATATAACCCTATCATGAAAGTAAACATGAGGAACTAAAATTTAAGTACTACAAAACATAGGTTAACCCGTTACTAAATATTAAATTTCAAATTCATTCATCTGTGTTTTTCATTTCTAGGTGTTACAATGACAAATATTGGAGTTTGGAGTTTTGCCACTAGATGGCACAGCTATCAAAATCCGATACATTATTGCACTGGTAACAGTTCCACTTTCCAAGGACAATTGCAATAATTTTCATAAAATATATGATTAAACTGAGTAAAGCCATACAACCTATTTTAGTAACGTCTTTCCTGAGACGAATACTTATTTGCGGAGACTAACTTATTCAAATAAGCAGGCTCACGAGGTTACTTATTTGAGTAAGAAGACTATACAAAATTGTATGCGTGCGAATTAACGTGCCAACAATTTATTTTTTACAAAAATATTTTTGTTGTTTTGACAGCTCACGTCAAATAAGTATGCAAACTCATTTCGGATAGTTTTGCATTCTTATTTAAGAAGGCGGCCAATAAGTAAATAAATATGAAATATGTAGTCTTTTTGAAAAGGGCCGAAATGTAATTTTTTTAGTATCGGAGTAACCCATATTTTGTAGAGCTTGAACATTTTCATACCTTTGTTGTTGTTGAAAGTACTGAAAAATCAAATTTTTCTAAAAATCGTATTTTTTCTTTAATGAACAATTTACAAAAATTGCTTATAATAAATATGTCTAAATGTATCGTTAAATCCCTTTCATTCAATAAACATTGGTTAAGTAATATAGTGCAGTGCCCTGCTAAAAATGTAGTGCAGTAAAAGGAAATAACTGTTTTGTTTTTCTTTAACATAGGGAAAATGTTCCCAAGTTTCCTAAAAATTGTAGGCGGACCGACAGAATCCGGTTTTGTGTGCGATCACTGTTTAGTGATATTGTAATTGTAAGAGACACGTCAAGAGAAAGTCATTCTACTCGTTTTGTATCATTTAAGTTAAACATAATGCGATACTTTAGGATTTTTTCATTCCATTTTGACAAGTTGCGTGCAAACGCTTGGTCGTAAATCACATCTAAAATAGTCCTACTATACTTACTATAATTCATCTGTGACTAAAATGCAACTAATAACATGTTTATTACTCCTGTTAGTGAGCGACGCTGGGCGTCGACCTGATATTTTGGTTGATTTGGAGATATCCAATGTACAAGTAATCATTGTGATTTTGATATATGTGGCTGAAAGGGAGTATTGGTTGGCGCTAGGATACCAAATCCATTCGCTAATCAATACTTTCTTAAAAAAAAAAACAAAAAAGTTGAGCGACATCTAAATTTACTATTTGATAGTTAAATTTTTATTTCAAACTCAATGGATGGCTCACATTTCGATTTATTTTTGATGCTAGAATTTTCATGAAACGCGTACATAAACATATACTTGTTACTTTTACATATGGCTGGTTTGATGATCTGTAACGAAGATGATGTGCAAGCAGCCAAGACACTTAAGTAATATACAACTTCTCCGAGTTTTTTTCCAAATCAAAAGACTGTTGACAGTAATTTTTTTACAAGATATACTAGTAATATGCTAGTATTCGAATAATTCCCAATTGAATACTTAGTTTGAGACTAAACTTTGATTTTATTTAGTTTTATATTCATAACTTCAAATTAGCACCAATAACTTCAGTGAATAACTTCTGATTAGCATTAATATTACCTAAATTTTAAAATTTACCTACGATAAGGCCGATGATGCGCACAGTGACAAACAAGCACTTTCGATAAAGTCTCTGCTTCGCTTTGTGTTAATTAGTTGAGGTTTGTTTTTTAATCTAAATAAACTAACTGGTCCGCCCCTCATCATTTTAATCGATACACGCTGCAAATTTCATAAATTGTGTCTATTCGAACAATAAGTAGTCAGCGGATCCAAATTTCGAAGAAGTATTATTAGTGAACCATTTTTCAAAAATAATATCTTTGGTGAAATTTCAGATGCTTTACTGAATTAAAACACTTTATTGTACTGTCAGCTAAATGCTCTTATATAACTGTAACAAATAATTTGTATTTAAAGGGTCGATCGAGGAGTTGCGATTGAATTTAGTAAAATTTATTGAGGTCATCACATCATATTTAAGAGGTAATATTGCACGTTCGCAGAGCCAATTTTGATGTAAGAATTGAAATGTTATAAAATCTATCATACGAAATTGGCATAAACATTTGTATGTCAAATTATGTGACACCAGGTAAATAAAGAGAGAGAAAGAGAGAGAGAGAAAGAGAGAGAGAGAGATAAAGAGAGAGAGAGAGACAGAGAGACAGAGAGAGAGAGGAGAGAGAGTTAGACACATACACACACATGTTGGTTGATAGTATGAGGTTTTAAGGCAAACGTTGAATTAATCTGCGATCGTTGATCAGTACCAAAGTTCGATAAAAAGCACATATCACACATGCCAGAGTGCGACCATGTATTGAAGTGGCAGTGATAAGTAATACATACTACAAGGGGATGACTGAGTTCAAATGGAACCTCGCCTCCAGCCTTTATAGAATAGTGAAGAAAGAGATTCGTAAGACTACACCGATTTTACATTTGGATTGTTCCTGATAACGGCCCGAAACACAATCCAATTTTACATAATATGTCACGCCGATTATAGCTAAATTATGCAAATCAAAACTTTTTCCGCGCTCACCAGCAAGGAATGATGATATTTTTCGATAGCATGTTCAAGAGTGCTTTGGAAAAGAGTAAATGCTGATATTGCATAGAAGGAAGGTTTAAAACCAAAGACCAGCATTTCAGAAAGCATCAAATCATTTATCCAATTATCGAACGATGAAATGGATCTACTTACTAAAACCATTTTTATATTGATGACAATTAAATATGGAGCGAAAGCACTATGCTATCAATATTTTTGCTTCACACCGTTTTGAAAAATGACGACAACCTCGCTGGCGATATAATGGTTGCTTTCGAATTAAGAACAGAAAAAAACTAAAATTATTTTATAAGGAATCTTGCAATATTTTCATAATGGTAAAGTATAGGGTTTTCCAATAAGAGTGATATGATCCAAACTTTTCTCGCAATAATTCAATTGTTGCACTTGCTGTGTGGCACGTAGCCCCGTCTTGTTGGAACCAAATGTTGTCAAGATCAACTGCTTCCAATTTCGGCCATAAAAAGATCTCCATTGACAGTAACGGTGTTACCAGCTTCATTTCGAAAAAAATACGGACCGATGATTCCATCAGTCCAAAAACCACACCAAACTGTCAATTTAGGTGAATGTAATGGTTTTTCATGAATAATTTGTGGATTTTCTTCGCACCAGAATCGCCAGTTTTGTTTATTTACCGCACCACTCAGATGAAAGTGAGCCTCATCGGAGAAGATGATTTTCTTAAAAAAATTGTTATCGTTTTCAAGTGATGATTTGTAAACGTTGTTCTTGCGTATATCTCACCATGATGAAATTGTAAACATTACTGAATACAATGAAACAAAAAATGACAGATCATGACATATTACAAATGGCCGGAACGTCACTTAAAAATAATATCATTCCTATTGGAAAACCCTATACATTTTCTGATTCCACTGACTTGTGTGTCCCATGAAAAAAGGGCTTACCAAAAAACGTTTACTTGCAAAAGTAAAACGATTATTAAGTGCAATTAATAATAAGAATCTGCAATACATTATATTAGACTTAGTATGAGAAGTTGAATACTTTGCTGAAAATTGAAAACACCAGAGACCAAATCCAACAAGCAATCTAAAATAAAATGTCCATCCCTCAGATGAAAAATTCCTTTTCTTAGACTTCATCCACGGAAAAAAAATTAAAGGGTGAACTGGCTCAGTTTGAGGACGAACTGGGGGAAAATATTTTGCTATAAACTTTTAAAGCCCATTCCGACAATATAATCCAAAAAAATGTATTTTCTGTTTCCGGCCATTTGTACACGAAATTTGTACACTTGGTGACTTATGAAAATAATTACACGTCAACTTGCTTTCATTAAATTGTTTGATGTCGAATTAATTTTAACCATGAATTTTTTTATTAAATTTTGGAGGCTGAATTAAACTTACTCTCAACTATTGATAGTACCTTGGAAAATATAATTTAAATCGGTGGAAGCATATCCGAAGTAACGAGCTTTTGTTCGAGACATTCGAGTCAATCGGATTATGACAAAGAGTTGTACGGTATTTCACTTTTTCGACGGAAATGCCGTTATTAAATGCACTCGCACCTTTTGTAAATTCCGAAGTAATCCGCCATTCTTTGTCATTTCCTTATCATCATCATAACGTTTAAATTAAATTTTGTCACTAGTCATATCTGAACTATCAATTCTACACTTAATAACTCGGGAGTACAATAAAATTAATCGTTACCATCTTGTCTTAGCAATCCTAACATTTTTAATTAAGACATTCCAATTCAAAATAACAAACATTATGCAAATATCAAGAGAATTCTATGGAGGTTTAATTTTTATATATGAAAACCAATTTAAATTTAAATTTAAAAACTTATCAGATACCCTTTAGACAAATTTTAGTATTTAAGTAATTATACGCGTTTCTGTGGTAGACCAAATTCATTAAAAACAAAAGTTCGTTCTAATTTCTTTTAGTATGGTAAATTAATAACAAGATTAAAAAATTTAAATTTGGTGTGGTTTAACTTTCTGGTGATAAGAAAAATATAAAATATTGTATACACACACATACAAAAATGTCTTAGGTTTAATAAATGGATGTCTATTCCCGGTCGTAACGAAACTCTATACAAGATACAAGGGTGATAGACAGCATTAGTCACGAATATTTTAATCTCTGGCATAAAGATATTTGTAATAATAATTACAATAAAAAAAAAGGATCTATGCATATCATATTCACTAGGACTTGGTTCAGAATTAATTTTAACCATGAATTTTTTTATTAAATTTTGGAGGCTGAATTAAACTTACTCTCAACTATTGATAGTACCTTGGAAAATATAATTTAAATCGGTGGAAGCATATCCGAAGTAACGAGCTTTTGTTCGAGACATTCGAGTCAATCGGATTATGACAAAGAGTTGTACGGTATTTCACTTTTTCGACGGAAATGCCGTTATTAAATGCACTCGCACCTTTTGTAAATTCCGAAGTAATCCGCCATTCTTTGTCATTTCCTTATCATCATCATAACGTTTAAATTAAATTTTGTCACTAGTCATATCTGAACTATCAATTCTACACTTAATAACTCGGGAGTACAATAAAATTAATCGTTACCATCTTGTCTTAGCAATCCTAACATTTTTAATTAAGACATTCCAATTCAAAATAACAAACATTATGCAAATATCAAGAGAATTCTATGGAGGTTTAATTTTTATATATGAAAACCAATTTAAATTTAAATTTAAAAACTTATCAGATACCCTTTAGACAAATTTTAGTATTTAAGTAATTATACGCGTTTCTGTGGTAGACCAAATTCATTAAAAACAAAAGTTCGTTCTAATTTCTTTTAGTATGGTAAATTAATAACAAGATTAAAAAATTTAAATTTGGTGTGGTTTAACTTTCTGGTGATAAGAAAAATATAAAATATTGTATACACACACATACAAAAATGTCTTAGGTTTAATAAATGGATGTCTATTCCCGGTCGTAACGAAACTCTATACAAGATACAAGGGTGATAGACAGCATTAGTCACGAATATTTTAATCTCTGGCATAAAGATATTTGTAATAATAATTACAATAAAAAAAAAGGATCTATGCATATCATATTCACTAGGACTTGGTTCAGACGTATCCTTTTGGTTCGTATTATCGTTTACAGAAACACGCACGGACATCCATAAAATAAAATATTGTATTGAAATAATAAAAAAATACGTGTTGGTAAAATCAAATTGGGTGATTAAGTTTAATTGCAGTAGCACATACAGCAGAGAGTACACATCATATTTGCTGTGGCATTTCTGATTCAACATTTCAATGTCAAATAAAACATTTAAGAAATTTTTTGAAAATGCGGTGATACGAAGATTAAATTTTTCCCTTTTTTATTTAAGTACATTTTAAAGTAAGAAATTTGATATTTGGGCTACAATACATAAACTATAGTAAAATTATGCTTATATATTTTTAAAGGTATACCGTCTGACATATAGTCTACTGTCTGATAGGTAGTTTTAATATTTTTATTGCGTTTCTCAGTTATTTACGTGTCCGAGTACATATCGTCGGCTTGCTAGAAAAGCAACATACCTTAAAAATGCAAATTTTGAGTTAACTACTTCAAAAGTGCTCTACTTTTATCTGAAATGCCGTCGTTTCTAAATTATACATAAACGCCATTAATTTTCAAGAACAACGTCACAACTCAAGAAGAGCCAGTTTTAAAATCTAAATTTCAAATTTTTTGCTTAGTTTTTAAAACTCAAAAACCAAATAAATATGTCAATATAAATTGATTTTATTAGTTAGCGGAGTAATCATAATATCCTTAAAATAAAAACTTCAAATCGACTTTCTGCGAAACTACCTTTTTTTAGTTGTGTCGCTCTTCTAGCAAACCGACGATATGTTTGTTATACAGCGAGTTTGAGTGGTATAGTAACATGTTTATCTATCAAACAAAATCTAAAAAATTTTTGACGGGTTAACATTACAATTATTATTTATTATATTGTTAGCAATAATGAACGCCGGCGACGTTGATTTTTATCAATTTTGAAGTTTATTTGTAAAATTTTAGTGTGCTCACAAGTATGCCACAGGAAAAGGAAACTAATTTTTTGTGTTTTTAGTTTCAACATAAATACCAAAATCATGATTAATTCATTATTATTTATCATCAGCTGAGTATTTGAGTAGAATACAGGTGAAACTAAATAAAGAATAGCAATTTATACACCATACTCTACTCGAAAGTAAAATAGCGATTTGTTTACATTTTGGATTTTAAGTAGAATCGCCATCGCGCAAATATGTGTCAGATTATTTACAAATTCATAAAATGGTTTTAAATTTCATTATTGATTAGAATAGCATTAAGTATTTTTGTAAATATTTATATATAATATTCAAATAAAAATTGACTTTTACAATATCTTGTTTTTAAGAAAACGTATTGCAAAATGATCTATCGAAGTGATGGTCAAACATCATCTGCCGGTCATAATTTTTATTTGGTGAAAGAAAGAGAAAATACTCGTTTTGTGTTAAGTGTTATGTAGATAAGTAAATATTATGAGTTTATTCTTAAGCTTATATTAAAATTCAGAAGCTTAATAGTTACAATACAGGCAGATTTTGTACGTTTCGTTCTGTAGTGACATCTAGGAAAAGATCTGCAAATTTAGAAGAAATGCATGTTGTTGTCTCGCCCCTCACAAAAGCAACAAATTATCTCGTGCTAAATCTAGGTAGGTAATTGAAGTATTAGCGTAGAATTCCCTTGATTCAATAAGTCTGGATCTACCATTACCTGCTGAACTGAATTCGTATGTCAAAATTTTATAATCCGTTACAACTTGTTTTTTTTTTCACTGACTCATTACTCTTTCAATGGAAACACTTGCAAAAAAAGTCGTTACCCTAGCGACTCGAGGTTTTACATAAAATTATCATTTCAGTCGTAGAAGGAACCATGGCCTTTTATTTTTACCAAAACAATGTAATTTTCGGGAACGGTATCCAGAAATGTGGAGTTACTAGAAAAATTGTTGTAAGTAGGTTGGGGGGAATAAAAAGTTTATGGTTGATAACATTTATTATAAACGCAGTTCCCCTGTCGAATATGGTCCGTAATGATATTTCATATGAAAGTGTTAATGGAAAAATGGCATGTCTCGTTCGGTGGATTAGCAGAGCTCGGACTAGTGACCGACTTTAGTCTCATAAGTAGCTTCAAATTTCAATTAACATCTACGAGAATCAATTTTCTAATAAACTATTTGAATTGGCAAAAGCGTTTACATAACATTTCTTAATTTTAGAATAAGCGGTTGTTTCGTCATTCCTCAAGATCTATTACCAGTACGTGACTCACGCACAAATTTACGTTGACCAGCGGACTAACAACTTTATCTCACAAAACCAACAAGTTAGCAAACACATATAAAAACATCTTGATTACTTCATCTGATCTGGAGATTGGTGTTATTAAAACCACCGGTTAGTCTAATATTTTCAGGAATCGACTAAACGTATTTACATTTATATTTCGAGCTGATGAGTATTTTTTATTGTTTTAAGGAATTTACCGTTTACTATTAAAAATTTAATTTTATTTGAAAGAGAAGCTTTCGTTGTACAATTTTCCGATATATAAAACAACATTATAGTTCAAATTATATCACGGGTAGTTTTGTACCGCCGGACCAGGCCGCGAGTCGACTTGGTTTGAGATTAAATAAATGCTAAACGAAAGTTCATACAATCGAAACATCAAAAAATATTTTCGGGACCAACTAACATCTTCGAACCATATCCAAGCGCGTATCGCGACCTAATACAAACCCTTCTTCGCTCAGTCAAAATTACTGAATTAAGGAACGTCCTCCAATTGTAGTTTAGCCACGACTTAATTAATGTAATATTATTATTTTTTCAATTAGATTCTTTTAGACGGACATCTCCGATAAAGATATTAAAGTGAACTTTAATAATGTGTTCAAGGGAATGAAGCATTTCTTATTTATTTATGTGATCTTAATTTCGTTGTTAAGCACTTGTTGTTTGCGCCATTTTTGCTTCGCCTGCAGTTGAATCTCCTCGAGATTGTCTAACTAGTCTTTGTGAGATTGTCTCGTATTGAGAGATATACATATGCCATTGACGTGCTCGGTTCATCCCGGAATAGGGTTCGTATACATTCTTGACTCAATAAATTGAGACGAACTTAAATCGAGGAGACTGGCTCTTCGATCTCTTATTGTGATTTGCAAGTCCTAGAATACACTATTAGTATAGAACTGTATTAATTCTTTATCCGAAATTTGAATTGTATATTAGTCTTAGTTTCAATGTGGTGTTTTATAAAATATTACTATTTAAAGTATTTTTTTAAATAAACCAACTGAATAAAATTATTTTATTCAGTGTTAAACTATATAACATTTGCCGAGCCGATACAGTGTAAAAGTGGTGGGGCACCATTGTTTGTAAACCGACATTGTTCAAAAATTGTGGCAAATAATATTTAATTTAATAACTAAAAGCGCTAGGGGCTGAAATGCCTCACGGAGTAATATAAATTTCAGTCCGACCTGAAAAAGGGACATCGAAAATTTCCACTCAAAATATTTTCCGTAAAACAATTGACAAAAATATGCTGACATTCATACATGGATTTTTCACAGTTATTGTAAGAATATTTATTCGTCTAGTTTTAGTTTATGTTTTGTCACCACGCGCGGTCCTTAGAATTAAAACGAATTTATGGGTGAGGAAGTTGGGATTGTTTTTCTAACGAATAATTTATCATCAGCGCCGAAATGGTGCAGGTTGTTTGTAAACTAAAATGCTTATTACATAATGTTGGTGTCAATCTTTTCAATAATAGTCAATAATATTCTGCCTCCAGTGCCAAAGCGAAAGTTTTGAATACTAATGTGCTTAAGCTTAATTGTTGATGTTCTGTCAGAACTTATCAATGATATGCGTTACATAAATTATATTCTAACGGGTGTTTTTTTAGGAGGTTTGTTTTTCCGATAGATGTCGTTTTATTTTATGACAGTTGTTTTGACAGCTCAAAGTGGCATTTCTACTCAGTATTGTTTGGCAAATCATTATGAATAGGTTAACTCCAGAACAACGTTTTCAAATCGTGGAAATTTATTTTCAAAATCAGTGTTCAATTAAAAATGTTTATAGAGCACTTCGTGAATTTTATGGTGCACATAATCGTCCGTCAGAGACCACCATAAAGAACGTAATTACCAAATTTCGGTCTACATTCACTCTTTTGGATGCCAAGCCACCGACAAGAATGAGAAGAGTTCGTACAGAAGAAAATATTGCTGTCGTTGAGGCCAGTGTCGAAGAAAACGACAATTTATCGATTCGTCGTCGTGCTCAGCAAATTGGACTTTGTCCATCGACTTTATGGAAAATTTTACGTAAAGATTTGGGTTTGGTGCCATACAAAATTCAATTGGTGCAAGAATTAAAGCCACACGACCATCGTTTGCGCCGTGAATTCAGTGATTGGTCGTTAAATCAATTGAACGAAGATCCATTTTTTTACCGTAAAATTCTCTTCAGTGATGAGGCGCATTTTTGGTTAAATGGATACGTCAACAAACAAAATTGTCGCATTTGGAGCAAAGATAATCCACACGCCGTTCTAGAATTACCAATGCATCCTGATAAATGTACTGTTTGGTGCGGTCTATGGGCTGGTGGGATCATCGGTCCATATTTCTTTAAAAATGAGGAAGGACGACGCGTTACCGTGAATGGAAATCGATACAGAACCATGTTAAATGAGTTTTTGTTGTCAAATCTTGAAGATATGGATATGAATGAAATGTGGTTTCAACAAGATGGTGCCACTTGCCATACAGCACGTGAAACAATCGACTTATTGAAAGAAACTTTCAACGACAACATTATTTCGAGAAATGGTCCGGTGAATTGGCCTCCGCGTTCGTGCGATTTGACGCCACTCGATTACTTTTTGTGGGGATACGTGAAGTCATTGGTTTATGTGGATAAACCTCAATCGATTGACGCTTTGGAAACCAATATTCAACGTGTCATTGCTGACATACGCCCTCAAATGCTTGAAAAAGTGCTGGAAAATTGGACCTCCAGAATGACATTTGTGAAAAATAGTCGTGGTAGCCATATGCCAGAAATTGTGTTTAAATGTTAAATGCCAAAAAATTATCTACCAAATAAAAAAAAATTTTGGTCATTTCATAATTTTATATGTGTTTTATTCAAAAAAAAAATCGGCAACCTCTTAAAAAAACACCCTTTATAATGAGCGAATAATTTGCCAACTAACGTGCTGTTAGGAAAATTGTTGCTTTTACGATACCTGTCGCTGTCATGATACATCGCATGATTCATCACATTAGAGTGACAGTTTACTAAGATGCTTCATTTAAATTTATCATATTCGTTCAAACCATTTCAATGATGCGCAGCACAGCACGTTTTTCATTAATAAACTAATAATTTGTTGCCAGCGCCGATATGAAGGATCTTAGAATTAAAGTATTCATAAGAAAATTGTTGCTCTTCCAAGACCTACCAATAATAAATTCGATAAATAATTTATTTAAAACAATTTATATTTAATTTATAAAAAACAGAAAAATCGTTAATCCTAAATACACATAAAATAAAATAACAAAATTATTTGTACCACACTTTTTCGTAAAACGTCTTTATCCAACAATAATTGTATAGTCCTTGAGTCTAGTTCGTTAACTAAAAATGGGGAAAATTTGTTACATTACTATTGGAAGTTCGAGCGACGAAAGGTTGCCGGGTGTGGCGTTTGAGGGGAACAATTAAAGAATTCTGGCTTAACATCTGGTGGATTGTCGAATCAGCCTTTTCATTAGACGAGAGTTACGCTAAAAAATTGTATTATTCGACATGCCAAGATAAAAGAAACGTTACTGTACATACTATTGAAACTCGTCATAATGTGTGTCGATTAATAATGGTATGTGGATGTTTTGGTTGTAATGGTGTTGGAAAATTTTGCCCTTAATAGGTCACATCATCCTCGTATTGGAAAGTGCTTAATGAAAACTCTCTTGTTACTGAAGATAAGGCGCCAACTCATAAAATGCCAAACGAAGCTTTTGCTGAAGTAAAGCGCATTTACGATGAGATCCCCTTGAAATATTATAAAATCTTATGAATTCCATTCCAGTAATCTTCAACAAAGATCGAGATACTTCATACTAAATTATTAAAAAAAAATAATAATATAATGCTTAAGCTGGAGTTAACTGCGGAAATAACGGTCCACATGGTCGTAACCTCCACTGCAATTCGATGACTTCCCTCTTTACTGAAATCTTCTTTGGTTGTTTCTTGGATAAAATTAATGTAGTAATAGCTCTTCAAACGGTTGTAACTGGAACAATTTTGAACGAAATCCTTATTTTTGATTTTAGGTTCCGTTTTCGGTCTTGCAATACCGAACTAAATTGCAAATACCGGTATTTCGGCATTTCCCCCCAGTAATATCGAAACCCCAAAGGCTTTCAAATGCATTCACACTTTTAATACAAAGAATTATCAATATAATAAATCTCATTTTTGATTTTATCAAATGACAACATTTTTCTTTTTACGAGGCAATTTTCCTTATTCAGCTACACAATAGAGTAGGTACAGGTCATATACTGTCTATGCATTCGGAATTATGAAATCACGTTTTTCCAGCAAGTTGTAGAAAAGGCATATTTTGGGGACACGTATACAAATTTCTCGGGATTCGAAAATTATCTTCTATAAAGTTAATGAGTTTTTTTAAGTTTTCCGCAGTTTTCGAGCGGTTTTCAGCAGATCAAATGGCTCAGTGGTTAAAGCTTTGGCATTTGGGTCGGGAGGTATCGGCTTCGAATCTCGATAGGGGAGGATGCAAACGGAAATATTCATCAACTAATTACGATCTGTGATTAAAAGGAACACAACCACGGCCCCTTATCGGCGTGAACAACTCTTGGGTTGACCCATCTTTCATGTCTAGTACTATAGGCTGGCATGGAGCTATGCAATGCGCTGATGGGTAACTTAAAATTGGTCCTATAGCCGTACGTCTTCGAGTTGGCAGTAATTGCGTAATGTAAAATGGGAAAATGAATCGCGAAAGAGCAAGGAGTGCCTCGGCCCCACAAAAGATTGCATGGATTGGACAAAAACAAATTTTCAGCAAGGGTAACAGATAACATTCCTTGCTTTCTCTAAATAAATCATAAACTGACCAAGTACGGAACGATTTTAGTCACTAGTTAAGATAATGATGATTGCACTCACTTCGTATCAAGTTACCTTGCCTTCAACGATGTTTGATTGCAAAAGTTGCAGATCATTTGCGAATTATGATTGAAACCACTATTGGCAGCTTAGGTCCTATCTGGATTGAGTGTGGAACCCTTTGAGATCCAACCACTGTGACTGTCTCTTATTGGTAATTTTAGTTGTGATTTGATAATCAGATTTTATATTTAATCATTATTGATGATTTGAGCAAGATTAGGACTCTACGGATTGAATATTTTTAAAGTGAGGTACTGCCCCGAAATTAAAATCATCGACGTTTGGCATTCCAACTTAGAAAATATTTCTGATTCCATGCTAGATAGTGGGAAAGACCGTCTTATTGTGTTGACCAATTCTCGGGATGTTTGTGCTTTACGTGGTTTGTGTCCTTTTCTTTATTAATTGATATGTCCAGTTTCTGTTTCTGTTGTAAGTAAAGCTTTCATTCATGTCCAATGTCACTGAAGCATCCGATCAATTAGGTAAAGTTGGCTACTCCAATGATTTATTCAATTTTGGCGTATTAAGGTAAGTACTGGATTATATTAACAATTTTTTGAATAATGTTTGCTTGCATTAATTACTCAAGTTTAAGTTCAAAATCTGAATTATCTTTGAATTTGTAAAGCTTTAAAAATAATTTGTCAGGTGTTCACTAATTACAACAAGAAAGCCGTCAACGCTTTTGAGTTGAAAATCTTCGATAGCAACTTATACCAGATGGTCGCCAATATTTCTAAAACATCCATTTCAGTTTTGAAATGTGCGTACGGCGCTTTGGTGGTGAATCCATATTTGCAGGCTGACTTACTGAAAAACACCGTCACATCGAACTCGATCTTAGTTGTTCTCGATGGAGTTACGCCTCCGTCAATTTCGTATTGTGGTTCCAAAATGGATCCTATCAACATCTTGGAAGGAATTGTCTTCAGGAACTGGAAGACAATGGACCTAAATAAGGTCGCCGAATTCTAGTTCGAATATTGACGGAGTTTGTTAGTGACTTGGCTACAATATTAACTAAAAAATTTCTCCTTTCCTATAAGTATGATAAATACCCGAACGCCTGGAAAAGTGCAATGGTACAATCAGTTCTAAAACGTGGTTGTGATAAAACTGACCCCATAAACTACTAGCCAATATCAATTGTGGCAGCCGTCGCTAAAGTTTTTTAGAAATACATTAACCAACTTCTAGGGAAGTATGTTGATAGCCGCTCCAAAGCCGATTTCTTGACGTATGTTGTAAACAGATTCAACCGCCCTAGAACAACATGGAGAGTCCCTTGCAATTGCATTGGATATATACAAGGTTTTTGACAAGGTTTGGTATGGAATCTCATTTGTAAACTTGTGGCATAGTCTTGGATTCGATCGTCATCAAATGGATAAAAGGCTTTCTCAAAGACCGAAAGATAAACGTTGTAATCAGGTCAAGTTTAACGAGAAAAAAGCAAATGAGCACATTCTCGAGTAAAATAAAGTAACAACGACCCTTTGGTGATAAAAGATCATATACTCGTGAGTTATGATTCAATTCGACTGCTTTTTGTTCAAATTAACAACAATTTAAAATGAAATTAACAGATTATTGCATTGGCCAAGTCAGCTTCACAAAAATTGGGTTACCTCAATAGATGCAGGAGGTTTTTTTAAATAACATCAAGTTCTCCAGATATGTAAAACCTTCATTAGACCATGTACAGAGTATTGCTTTCTTATTTGGGTTGGATCATTATGGTATTGCCCTCCAGTTACTGGATATAATGCAGCGGCGTGCTTTCCGAATAATAGGCAACTTCAGACGTATAATGGATCTAGACAGCCCACAACACCGCCGAGATGTTGCAGAACTCTGCGTGTTCTGCTGAGAAAATGCCACCATTCGATACGCCAGGAAGGGTAACAAGAGGAATGATTAATGTATATGGATTTACGGTGCAGCTATCGAAACCTTGAACTGAGGAAGTCAAGTGCAAGTTTATTTATTTATCGAACATCCAAGAAGTAGAATTCGCCAAATGGTTTTTAATTTCCGTTGGACTATAGAATGCAAAAATTGAAGGCAGCTATCACCCTTTACTTGAAGGATCGCGCATTGGGTGCGGGAGCTCTGTCGGTTACAAGGAGCTAGGACAGTCTAAAGATCCGCTTTGTATAAAATTAAAAATAAACCTAAAACCAAAATCTTTTTAGTAACACAATTTTATACTCGTTACTAACTTGTCCTGAACTCAAGTTATTTATTATAACATAAAAAGGCTTCTGCAGAAAGGATATTGGCATATCATAAAGACATTGATTCCATTGCCAATTTATTTATCACTACCATGGAAATGGGGTCTAATTCTCTTTCTTCCACAAATGATATATTAGAATTGAGGTTTTTGCAAGTTTATAAATGGTTTTCCCATATATTTCGGTAATACCGAAATATCAAGTGCGGGGTCATAAACGCCGCACCATTTTAAACGGTAGTCAAATGTTATATGGAAAACAACAACAGTTTTAATTGATTGTTTCGCAAACAATACAAATAGTATGCCATAAAAATTCAAATTGAAACGTCAACTTTACAGTATTCGAACGAATTTTTAATGTTTTTTGAAAGAAGAGAATAATTTGTACCGGTTAGTTGTTGTTGCTTCTGCATATATAATTGTAATTCCGTCTAAAATTTCCGTATGACGTTTATGGTCTCGCCCCAGTATTTGAGATATTTAAACCCGGCATTTTGGTATTCAAAAATCTTCCAGCATTTTGGTATTCGGTATTTCGGTATTGCGACCCCTCGCTCCAACTGAATGATTGATTAAGATTGAGAAGATATACACACGACACATTAAAAAGACCCAGTCTTAATTTGTTTCTGTGGTCACCAACAGAAATTGGGTCCGAGACCCTAGAATAACAGATCAATGCCTCTACTTACTCTGCTTTTTCGGGCGGATTTCAGTAGGTTCTTTCAAAGTCAACTAAAGATTAAAAACTATGATTTTTGAGACACTTATATACAATCCGGGTTTTTTATACACCGTCCTTATGATTGTCCATATAAACTCTTCTGTTGAAATGGACTTCATAGAAATGAAGTTTAATTATCTTTTATATGCTTCATTGATATGCTTGCCTTAGAAGACGGTTGCACTCTCGTATGAATGATTGCAAAGAGAAGGTTGGTTGTTGATATGAGAGAGTTGTTTACACACGAGATTAAACGAATGTTGTTGATGTTTTCGTCATTTACCGACGTGGGTGAAATATGTTCGATGACAATTATTTTCAAAATAGCATTGCTCAGATTACTTTTGCCTTTTGATATGCAAAAACAAGTGGCTGTTATAAATTATCGTAACGGGAATTTACTTCAATATTATGGCCTCTATACGACCGATAACTTTTAAATTGTTTCTAGGCTTGTTGAAAGAAAGGAGCCTGAACAAAATACATTTGGGATCATGTATATGGCCCAAGTCTTCTAGAAGTCGGGCTACGACAAAAGATGTTCTTCTCGTACCATGTCTCCAAAATCATTCTCAAAGTGAAAGTTTCATCAGTCGTACTCATTTTTGAGCGAGAACCACATTCATAATTTTCCGTTGTTCCTTACTTTATTGATTTTTCATTCTGATTACATTTTCAGACACCTCGATTGATGCTCAGCACACCTATACCGTGATAACTATACCAGTCTATTTTATGGTTTACAATTTTCCATTAAGATACTTGTTTTATATTGTATAGAAACTACAAGAATAATTTGTATCTTTTAAAATTTATATTATGATAGTTTTAATATATTTTGCAATTTCTCACCGTAAACATTTTTTCTTTCCAGTCTTTAAGCACTGCTACCCGAATGAAATTTCTCTATTCATTTTTCTTTAAAATTTCCATAATCAAATTAATTAAATTCATGACTCAAGAAAATAATTTATATTCTAAAGCACATTAAGCGTAACAGTCGAAATGGAAATTTTCTCCATTTATAAATGTCCTTTGATTTTATTATGGGGTCATCAACATTCATCTTGTTCAAACCCAAAATTACAATCTAATCGACCGAAAGACAAATCGTTATTTCTTCCTCATTTGACAACGATCGATTGAGTTTTTTGTTCATGGCTTTTAAATTAAAAATTTATGTGTGTGTTTTCGACCTGATAGCTGTTCCGGAACACCACAAAAATTCTGTAACAAAGCGACCAAAGCCAATGCATTAAAAATGTTTTGTTTACAAAATATGGATCATTAAGTTTTATTTTAAACAATTTTTTTATTTACTATACCAGGCATAAAGGAAGCACAATTATTTTGTATTTTCTCTAATCCTGTTATATAAATATCTGGGTTTAGTTCACCATTTATTATTGTATTCGTCCTAAAGGCAAAGAGCAAAATTTTTGGCGTCTGCTAGTTTTTCGTTTTTTAATTCCATTAACAATAAACGAATTACTTATATTTATTGTTCTGTTCCTTCGAGCTCTAGGTTTAGTAAATATTTTAAATAGTGGAATTAATAAAGGTCGAAGCTTTTGATTATAATTTGGATTAGTTACGTGCTTTTTAAGGGTTTAAAAGGAAACAATTTTGAACTATGTATATGCCTATTGCTAGAAATTGATGAATTGGATTGATTTTTTTTTGTATTTTTAAATTCCGATACAACTTCAAAGACATTTTTAATTAAATTACACACAAATTCATGTTTTTCATTATTTGTGGCTTTAATTAAAATTCGTATTAATTTACCATTTTATATACAGCCTTGGCCAAAAGTACAAAAATAAATTGAAACAATTTTTATAGGTTCACATTACTATTTATTTATATAAAATTAATATTTTGTGGACCCACCCTTTGTCTTAATTACGGCAGAAATTCTTTTGGCTAGAGAACTTCAAGTTTTTTACATTCTGCAAGATGTATGGTGCTCCATTCTTCGTGCAGACAGCGTTTTACGTCTCCTTTGTTATTTATTGTGTGGCGCTTGTTACAGGCTGGCTACTGCCAACCTGCAGATATCACTAAGCACCTGCAGAGGCCTCCACGGTGATTTTTTTGCCGGCTACGTTCTCAGGGAGAAGTGCTAAGGGTCGTGGGGTTTGAGGCATACAGGGCTCCTGGCTTACACCGTGATCATACAGAATTGTAGGGGGAACGCAAATAATAAAAACCGAGTTCCGCCAAAATTCGTCGGCCGGAACCTGAGGAACGAACCGAATTTACATAAATAAATAATAAAATAATAATAATAACGATAGAGGTGCCTTGGTGCGCGCATCCATCCGAATTCAAACAGGGACAAGCCCTGGTTACGGAATCGGATGCGGGCATCAAGGAACCGCTAACACTACGCCGACACAGAGGGAGTCTCCGCTCCCATCATACCACACCGAAAAAAAAATTTAGTAATTCATTTCTATTTTAAAGAAAGGAAGCAAAAAACACCAGAAAGGGAAAACGAGAAAGAGTAACGAGAAAGAGAGAGAGAGCAACAATGCACATCGAGCGCGCGACCGTTATGCGGCGCTCGATTACAAAAATATACAAGAATTAATAAAATTAAAAAAATCAAAAAAAATAAAATCAAAAAAAATAAAATTAAAAAAATATAAATAAAAATTGTACCTTACAAAAAACTAATACCGTTGCGGGGCCTCTCCCCGATACCAAAACCAAAACAGCCGGTTGGCCTTGTACGGCACCCGTTGAAAATATGCGGCAACCGATAAAAATATGCGTGGCACCCGTTGAAATATGTGGCACCCGTTGAAATATACGGCACCCGATGAAATATGCGGCACCCGTTAAAATATATTTTAATCCACGTAAGGCAGCCGTTCGTAATACTGTGGTGCTTTGGAGTAACTCTTGGGCTACGTACTGGCAGCCTTCATAAAACGCAATTACCACTTTAATCTAAATGGCACTTTTTACGCGTCGATATGATTATACGCAATGCATCCCCTCCTCATCGATAAATTTGAACAACAACACCCGGTTTGATACCGTTTCTTTGCAGCTCAGCCAAACAAAACATGCGTACCACCAATGTACTGATTCTTAAAGTGGTGGTCTTTTATTTACTTAAATACACTTTTAGTTTATAATTTTCAGCAACAAAGAAAAAAAATTGCGGCTTACCCACAAACAAAATTTTTAACATAACGTCGTGCCCAACATAAAAAAATTATAACTTTTATTTTTTTTTTAATGACAAAATGGCGTGACCCGCCCCAAATATATATTTTTTCACATCAAAACAGTATTACTTATGACGAAATTTAATTATTTTTATTTAATTAAAACTACAATATTATTTTAATAATAAATATGTAAAATCGAATTTATTTTAATTTGTACTTTTTTTCGTTTAGAGAAGTTATTTTACGTAATACACTTTCTATAACACCATGTGGTTGAACACACCAAAACCAAAAAAAAAATCTCAACTTCACTTTTCAAAATTACAAACTCGACTGTCTTTTTCAAAATCAAAAACTCTAATCCAAAAAATTAAAACTCTACTGTACTTATCAAAAAAACTCGACTGACAAAAAAAAAACTCGTACGCCACACAAACGACGCGCAGAACATTCCAGAAGAATTGTCTTTCTTCTCTGTCTCTCGTTTACATCAATTCGCATTGATGTAAACGAGAGGCATATAAGAAAAACATTCTTATGGAATGTTTTGCTTTACACACCACTCGATGTACATCGCTCTCTCTCCCATCATCTTACTCACCCTCGCGCCATCACCACGACGTGTACAAACATTACACAACTCCGAAAGCAAAGACACAAACCGAGGGGAATAAAATCAAACAGCGCTTGTTACGATCATGTAATCGTAACAAACGTGGGAACGTCCCACACCCTGAGATGTCTCAAGAGCCGGGCCTAAAGCAAACAACACGAAAACAAAGATAGAGGGAGAAACGATTAAACACGGATGTCTTTGACATGATAAGTACCTAATACTTTTCCGTTCAAATCTTCGACGGTGTACGCCACTTGTCCGATTTTGCTGGTAATTACCGCGGGTTTGAATTTGCTAGCCAATTTAGCGGCAAATTTGTTCGTTGCATCGCTCAAAGCAAAAGATCGTATGAAAACGGGTTGTCCAATTCGAAAAGAACGCTTATTACTACGTAAATTGTAATGTTGAGCTCCCTTTTCGTGTGCTACGCGTAAATAGTGAAGTATACGATCTTTGAGAAGATTGACTCGATCTGGCTTAGCCCATATCTGGACTTCGCTGGGATCATGTTCGTCGAGTAATCTTCTTAACGCGTAATCCGAACCGTGTAGCGACATATGTTGACCGAACACGACATAGTGAGGGGAGTAATGTATCGAATCATGTACAGCATTTCGTAGCGCGGCCGCAATTGCTTGCAAATTTTTGTCCCACTGATTATGGTCGTGATCGCTCAAATATGATCGTATGCTGGCAATCAGAGTTCGGTTAACACGCTCGGAAGCGTTACTTTGAGGCGAATACAAAGGCGTGCGAGTATGTGTTACACCGTATTTAAATAACAACTCTTTAAATAAATTCGAGATGAATTGTTTGCCATTGTCCGATGTAATGCTTTCTGGTACCGAGAACAACAAGAATATTTCCTCTAGAAATCGACATAGCAATAGAGCAGATGCTTCGCGTAATGGTTTTACAACTACAAATTTCGAGTAATGATCCAAGACGATAACGATGCAGGTATTACCGAGTTTTGAACGTGGATACGGACCCAAAAAATCTACATACAATTTTTGAAACGGGCGAGTGGACGTGACCTGAGATCCCATGGCTGGTTGTGTGGAGAAATTAACAGCTTTGTTCATTTTACATTTAGTGCAGCTAGCAACGTATTGTTTAACTTGTTTTGCCATCTGAGGCCAGAAAAATTGACGCTGAAGGCGCTCGAGGGTTTTGCTGCCGCCTAAATGTGCTGAGGTGGGAGGTACATGTGCCTGTTCGATAAGCGATTGAGTTAATGAATTCGGAATAACAAGTTTCCAATTCGACAAATCGGTATCCATATATTTAAAACCAAACGAAGGGGATATTAACAGTTTATCATCCTGGATTTTATAATTGTGCGAACAATCTTTTAACGTACGAATTTTCGCGATTTGATCGACGTAATCTGGATCTTGGAACGCAACCGAGTTTTGATCAACGTGCAAAATGGGGACGAAAGAAGGTATTAACGCATCCACGGAAGGGTCGATGTTTTTACTCGGCAGGGCTGGATCTTCAAATTGGGCACCAGGATCAGGCGTGCTCTTACTTTCAGAATCATCCGCACAAGGAGCGGATTCATCCGGAAAAGCTCGAGACAACGCATCTGGTACAATGTTAACTGAACCTTTTCGGTATCCAATCTGAAAATCCAGCGCTTGGAGTTTAAGACTCCATCTCGCCAAACGTCCGGAGAGGTCCTTTTGACTCATTAGCCAGCGTAAACTGGAATGGTCAGTGTAAATGACGAACGGATAGCCTTCCACGTAGGGACGAAATTTTCGCACGCTGAGGACGGCAGCGTAGCATTCCAGCTCGGTCACCGAGTAGTTTCGCTGCGCCGCATTGAGCTTATGTGAATAAAACTCAATGGGCCGCTCCACCCCCTCGGCGTCCACCTGAAATAAGACACTACCGACCCCAACGACACTGGCATCACACTGAATAAAAAAGGGTTTTGTATAATCAGGATGCGTCAAAACTGGGGCAGTTGACAAGGCGGTTTTGAGCGCGTTAAAAGAAGAATCAGCAGCTGCAGACCAACATACTTTAGTATTTTTACCAGTAAGATCGGTGAGAGAAGAAGCTAAAGAGGCAAAATTTGGAATGAAGCGACGGTACCATCCGAACATCCCCAGAAAACGTCTAATCTGTTTCGTCGTTTTCGGAATAGGGTACTCCAGAATAGCTTTACATTTATCTGGGTTTGTACGGAGGCAACCATCACCCACAATATAACCTAAATAGTCGACTTCTTTCAACACAAACTTACTTTTGGTCAAATTGATTGTTAGACCGGCATCCGTCAGATATCCAGCAACCTGCTGTAGCAACTCGAAGTGTTCGGCCAGAGTGGAGGATGTGACCAGAAGGTCATCGAGGTACACAAAGACCTTATCGTGCAATTGGTACGGGATCACGCGGTGCATCAAGCGACAAAGCGTCTGCGGTGCGTTGCACAAGCCAAACGGCATCACCTTGAACTGATACAAGGGCCGTCCAGGAACCGTAAACGCTGTTTTATCGCGGGATGCTGGGTCGAGTGGGATCTGCCAAAAGGCATCCTTCAAATCAATCGCCGAAATGAATCGGGTGTGTCCCAAACGACCCAACAATCCGTTGATTATTGGCAGCGGATACGCATCCTTGACGGTGGCCTTGTTCAGTTCTCTAGCATCTAAATACAAACGGACTTTGCCATTGGCCTTACGCACCAACGTGACCGGTGAACACCAGGAACTTTGTGACTCCTCGATGACCCCCAAAGACAACATCCTATCCAACTCGGCATACATGAGTTTCTGGATAGCTGGGGACACGGAATAAAAACGTTGTTTGACTGGTTTTGCGGAACCGACATCGATCATATGAGTGATGAGGGATGTGCGGCCCAAACCTAATATATCGCTGCTCGGGAAATATTCGCGGATAAGATCCAATTTACGACGATCATTAGAGGTTAAAATATGAAATTTGGGTGTGTTGGTAGTTTCACCTAATTCGTCCGAATTATTTAACGCGGAGATTTTTGGGGAAATTCCAAAACGATTCCAAAAATCGATACCCAAATAAAGCGGTTGTTCTAAGGAAGGAACAACATAAAAATTCATGGTTTGAGTAATTCCATTAAACTCGACGTTAGCTCGTATGTAACCAAATACTCGTTGGACTTGACCACTCGCGGTAGTTATCGTGGATGGGAAATTATGAAACTCTACGAATGGATTCGACAAGATTTTCTCCGCTCCACTCCCGAGAACACTGACACTCGCCCCGCTGTCGAGAAGACCCTTAAACGGGGTCTTATTGATAAAGACCTGGGCGTAAGGCCGAATGTCACTACCCTCGGAGAACAAAACGGAGGAAATCACGTCGTTTCTCATTGCAACGCGGTGGTTCCAGTATTTCTTGGAACGTTTTAAACGATCTAATTTGGTTAACGACGGAGAATTATAGAAAAACTTTAGAGCGACAGGAAGGGAAGGGGAATTTGGTAGGGAAGAAGGATCGGGAAAGGAATCATTACTGCCAGACGAGTTTACTTCTTCATCGGATTCGACGGGGAGCGGCGTTCCGCATTTGTATTGCCCGCTGCATTCTCCTGAATCGGTTTGAGTGGCTCTATCCTCTCTACTATCTGCAGTCTGGGTTGAGGTTGATTTGTGCTCTGTACACTCCGTCTGAGTGGCCGTTGTGGTGACGACATTTTTACCGTAATTTGATTGTTGCTTACCAACTGATCCCGAGCTGTCTGCTGGGACTTGTCCGCCAGAACGTCTCGCCGCTGCCGATGGAAACCTGCTCCCCTTGTGAATTGCGGATACTGAGTTATCGGGCAGAACATCAGTCAAGAGATAATTCTCATGAGAGTCATATGCTCCAACATCATCATACGGACTGCCTGATGACTCATTGATCACGCGTCGTGGATGGATTGCAGGGTCCGCCGTAGCTTTGATCCGCCTGAAAGACTCCTCCCAAGCAGAGCAACTTTTGATCAGCTCATTTATGGTGCTAAACCGACGATCGGTGAGATGAAACTGTAATTCTGGCTTCATGTTCGTCATTAAAACTTCGATGAGCTCCTCGTCCGAATACGGTGTACGACATTGTAGCGTTAGACTCCACACTTGATCGGAAAAATCTAGGAAACTTTCGTTGGGTCGTTGTTTGCGTGCCTCGACGGTTCGCCGGATTTCGTAATTGGTGCGACGGTCTTTAAAACGCTCGATGATACCGCTTCGTAGATCTGTCCAGGTAGCGTTCGGATTATGTTTGCGGAATGTCCAATACCACTGCAAGGCGATATCTTCCAGGATGGTATGTAGCTCGAATAACAAGGTTTGGTCGGACAATCCGCGAGACGAAGCGATGGTGTCTACCTGAAACAGGAACATGTCGATCGTGGTGCCCGAGGGAGATCCAGTGTAGTTTAGTCCACTTTCAGCTAATGATGGTCCGTCTATAGAGCCTCGCTCCAAATCGTCTTGCTCGAATGATGTTAAGTACATTTTTAAGGATGAAAGGATAGAGGGATAAACTCGCTCGATTTATTCGGCAAGAAACAATGACGTAGTCTTTATTAAGTTATTAAATATACAAAAATTTGAATTTAAAATGACTTTAGAGGAGACTGAAGGTCCCAAATAAAGTAAATTGGAATAATTCCACACACACTATAATTAAATAACAACAAAAAAAAAAAAAAAAAAAAAAAATACAAATGATAAAAATAATTGCAATAATAATAAAGGGATGGTTACCTTGTAATTGAGATACCATCGAAAATGGCATGTTTCGACGAGGACCTATTTTGGAGGGTCTCGTTGAAAACCATTTTAATACGCGAAAAATAATGAAAAATATTAATAATAATCCCGAAAAGTAAACTACCAACACACCCAATGGTACGCCGATAGTGAAATTGTACAACTAAATAGTAAAGCAAAGCGCAAAGAAAATCAAATAATAAGAAAAGAAAAGAAGGAATGGTTACCTTGTAGATTTGATACTAGGGACGGTGAAGCCGTGGTCCACTAGTACCGTGGGGCCCGTACTCCCACGATGGTTTAACGACGGAGAAGACGAGATACCCTCCAAAGTGGCGCTTTTCAAGGAGAACCTAATTTGGAGGGGCTCGTTAAAATTTACAAAACGATACACAAAAAGAAAAAGAAAAAACCAAAACTACCAGCACACCCAGCGGTATGCAGGCAGAATAATAATAAAAATGCAAAAAAAAAAAATATATAAAATGAAGTACTAACCGTACGCGGGGTTCCAATATAACCCAAAAATAATACAAAATTTAATAAAAATCAACCAAAAATATCCAAATATCAAAAAAAAATCAAATAAACATATCAAATATAAATGTAAATCAAAAATACGAAAAGGATGGTATGATGAGAGTGGAAATCCCACTCCGTGTCGGCTAAATAATAAAAAAAATAGAAAAAATAATAATAATATAATAATAAGGTGTTCCGTTCCTCAAATTTCGGTCGAGAAATCTCGGGGAAAAGAAGAAATGAAGCTAAGCTAAACCCTGGACAAATGACATCCGAGCTCCACCACAATCTGACACAACATAGTGGAAATGGGAAAGAGCTCGTAAGTCGGATGTCCAAAGAATAGGGGTATGACACCCCCATCTACGCGCAATCAAACAGCCCGTGCTGGTTGCGATCGCAGATGGGGAATGCCAACCGGGAGACTGGCTTTGGTGTACGTGTCCATGCGAATTCAAACAGTGCGAAGCACTGGTTTCGACACTGGACGCGCACGCCAAAGGGAGTGAAGCTACAAATCCTAAAAAAAATCAAAAATTTAAAAATTCGCACATCGACTGGCTTTGGTGTGCGTGTCCATGCGAATTCAAACAGTGCGAAGCACTGGTTTCGACACTGGACGCGCACGCCAAAGGGAGTGAAGCTACAAATCTAAAATAAAAATTTAAAAATTCGCGAAAAAAGATTGGGCGCCACTGTTACAGGCTGGCTACTGCCAACCTGCAGATATCACTAAGCACCTGCAGAGGCCTCCACGGTGATTTTTTTGCCGGCTACGTTCTCAGGGAGAAGTGCTAAGGGTCGTGGGGTTTGAGGCATACAGGGCTCCTGGCTTACACCGTGATCATACAGAATTGTAGGGGGAACGCAAATAATAAAAACCGAGTTCCGCCAAAATTCGTCGGCCGGAACCTGAGGAACGAACCGAATTTACATAAATAAATAATAAAATAATAATAATAACGATAGAGGTGCCTTGGTGCGCGCATCCATCCGAATTCAAACAGGGACAAGCCCTGGTTACGGAATCGGATGCGGGCATCAAGGAACCGCTAACACTACGCCGACACAGAGGGAGTCTCCGCTCCCATCATACCACACCGAAAAAAAAATTTAGTAATTCATTTCTATTTTAAAGAAAGGAAGCAAAAAACACCAGAAAGGGAAAACGAGAAAGAGTAACGAGAAAGAGAGAGAGAGCAACAATGCACATCGAGCGCGCGACCGTTATGCGGCGCTCGATTACAAAAATATACAAGAATTAATAAAATTAAAAAAATCAAAAAAAATAAAATCAAAAAAAATAAAATTAAAAAAATATAAATAAAAATTGTACCTTACAAAAAACTAATACCGTTGCGGGGCCTCTCCCCGATACCAAAACCAAAACAGCCGGTTGGCCTTGTACGGCACCCGTTGAAAATATGCGGCAACCGATAAAAATATGCGTGGCACCCGTTGAAATATGTGGCACCCGTTGAAATATACGGCACCCGATGAAATATGCGGCACCCGTTAAAATATATTTTAATCCACGTAAGGCAGCCGTTCGTAATACTGTGGTGCTTTGGAGTAACTCTTGGGCTACGTACTGGCAGCCTTCATAAAACGCAATTACCACTTTAATCTAAATGGCACTTTTTACGCGTCGATATGATTATACGCAATGCATCCCCTCCTCATCGATAAATTTGAACAACAACACCCGGTTTGATACCGTTTCTTTGCAGCTCAGCCAAACAAAACATGCGTACCACCAATGTACTGATTCTTAAAGTGGTGGTCTTTTATTTACTTAAATACACTTTTAGTTTATAATTTTCAGCAACAAAGAAAAAAAATTGCGGCTTACCCACAAACAAAATTTTTAACATAACGTCGTGCCCAACATAAAAAAATTATAACTTTTATTTTTTTTTTAATGACAAAATGGCGTGACCCGCCCCAAATATATATTTTTTCACATCAAAACAGTATTACTTATGACGAAATTTAATTATTTTTATTTAATTAAAACTACAATATTATTTTAATAATAAATATGTAAAATCGAATTTATTTTAATTTGTACTTTTTTTCGTTTAGAGAAGTTATTTTACGTAATACACTTTCTATAACACCATGTGGTTGAACACACCAAAACCAAAAAAAAAATCTCAACTTCACTTTTCAAAATTACAAACTCGACTGTCTTTTTCAAAATCAAAAACTCTAATCCAAAAAATTAAAACTCTACTGTACTTATCAAAAAAACTCGACTGACAAAAAAAAAACTCGTACGCCACACAAACGACGCGCAGAACATTCCAGAAGAATTGTCTTTCTTCTCTGTCTCTCGTTTACATCAATTCGCATTGATGTAAACGAGAGGCATATAAGAAAAACATTCTTATGGAATGTTTTGCTTTACACACCACTCGATGTACATCGCTCTCTCTCCCATCATCTTACTCACCCTCGCGCCATCACCACGACGTGTACAAACATTACACAACTCCGAAAGCAAAGACACAAACCGAGGGGAATAAAATCAAACAGCGCTTGTTACGATCATGTAATCGTAACACGCTTGACTCTGCGTTTTAATAAACTCAATAAATGTTCTATGGGGAACTGGGCAGGCCACTCCAGAATCTCATTGTCATTTTCTCGAAACCATGCCATTGTGCTGGCTGATTTTAAGTTTGATTCGTCTGACCACACGATATTTGACCAATCGTCTTCGGTGACACTTTGGTATTTTAGGACCTATTTATACCGAGTCTTCTTGTTATTTTCAGAGAGCCGTGATTTCTTCCTGGCTTTACAGCCTTTCAGACCAGCTTCCTGAAGCCTTCTGCGAGTAGTGCGAGCAGAGATTGGTTTCTTAATTTCTACTGACATAACTCAGCAGCGAGGTCTGAAGAAGTTTTTTTTCTTATTTTTTAATGTTTCTCTCATTCATTTTCGGTCATTTCCGTATGTGGTGATGCGTTTGCGCCCGGTTACCTATTACTGTGTGATCCATTAATTTCACAGTTTTAGAAATCTCTACTTGTGATTTCCCTTGCTCATGCACTTCACACCAGATGACAATTTTCACACGAAAACGGATAGATGAGAGATAAGAGAATTCTTGGTTGCCGACCATGAAGTGTTTCGTTCAGAGGTTTATTATCAGGATTCGGCGAAAATCGGTAACTGCTAAGGAACGTAATACATTAAGAGGAGTTTCAAGCTGCGAAAAATTATTCAAGGAAAGGTTACTATTAACTTTACCAATGAAAGCTTGCAATTCTTTTAAGCTTGTCGGGCATCTCTTCAGTCGCCCGAACTCTTTCGGATGATGGTCGGATTGAAGATTCATCCAAAACATCCCTTAAATAATCCACTGTAGTTTGGAATAATGTGCACTTGTCCATATTATATTTCAAGTTGCCAGCAGCAACATTTCTTTGAGATTTTTTCAATGTTCTTCTGTGGTTTGATCTGTTACAATTATGTCATATAAGTAGCGGTACTGGAATAATTCAAATGGCATTACTGCCAGTTCCTTCGATTCAGTGCTAAGTTCCAATTGCAAATACGCTTTACTGAGGCCAATCTTCGAAAATCGTTTCGTTTTGCTTGAGGCCTTGAAATAACTCTTGAACTCTCGAAATTCGTCGACGCAGAGTTTAAAGTTTATCGTGACCTTAAAATCACAGTAATGCAGATTCTCAGTGACTTTTTGACAGCTTTACGAACAACACGATTGGTGCGGCCCATCGACAGAATTAGATTGGTTGAAGAAGGCCAATTGAAACCAATCTGCCTATCTTTCTTTCCGTGAATCATTTCGGTGTAGCATCAGCTTTCAAGGTTGAGTGGGCTTTGAATAGAAACATCGAGTAGAACACACACAAGATCTAGAAAACAAATACTCTGTCTTAGCTTCAATACGCTGAATTTGAAAACCCAACATATCGAACGAGTTCACTTCTAAAACATTTGCTCCGTCGGCTGCACTCACAAGTAGTAATTCCGTCTGAATGTTCAAAAATTTCACATTGTGTTCACCGTGACTTTCGGCTGGTTTAATTCATGATAACCATCATTGCCATTCGTGGTAATTGTTGATCCAGTGTCAACTAAAATTTTTAGATGCTTTCCGTTAATGTATATTGTCACGAACAATTTCTTACCACAACGTTCCATCTAATTTGACTGCTGCGCAAATTTTAGTTTTGATTTTCATTCCAAACTTGCAATTTCAAACAACACCAATGGTTCCTGTTCAGACATGACTACATCGTCACGACAGATTTTTTCAAACGAAGACTTCCTGTTGGCTCCAACCACTTCCGATTAGTTTTTGAACATGTTATCGAAATTTTGAAGAATTCGTCATGGGAATTTTCAGAACTTTTAACCGAATTGACATTGTTATTGGATTGAGTTCGATCACCACTTGACTTGACTGTTCACTATTTCCGACATTCGGCATTCAAAAATCGACATTTCTTGCAATCATGTTTTGATCCACACATTTGACTCACTTCGATTACGGCTCGACAATGTTTGATTGCGGCGGAGCGAGCACGATGTTGCCTACCTCGAGTATTCAACTCATTTACATTCGAATGAATTTTGCTCTCATTCTTCAAAATACTCATCGCAGATTGAGTACTTTCGTGAGCTTGGGCAATTGAAATGACTTCATCCAAGCTGGGGCTACCTTTTTGTAATATCGCTCTCCGTAATGGCTTGTGAAGGGTATGTACGACTATCATGTCTCGAATTGTGAAATCAGAATAAAATTTCTGACATCCTGTGCATTTGAACTCACATTTTGCAAGCATTTTCTTTAAATTAGCGATCCAGCTTGCATACGTATCTGCACTGCTCATTTTCAACTGCAACACACATGAATAGATTTGGTGAAATATTCGGTCAATTTTTTCTCGATTTCATTTAACTGTCGAAACTTTCCCAGCCGTACAATTTCATGATGGTATGATACGTATCGATTCCGACTCAAACTAAAACAGGCTCAGGCGCTTGACAATTCTGTGTTCTTTGATTTATCAACAAATTTTTCATCTGGTCCATCAAACCTGCTAGATTGGTAACCATCTGTGCAACCAACTCTCAACATAATTATGTCAAGATATTTACAGTTCACTCCGGGTTTGCGTCGAACGAAGGGTTTGATTTTAAACAACTGACAAGGCGTTTTGCCATCATTTTATCTAAGAGTTTTCTATTTAGGATAATACTTGCTATTAATTGAGCTTTGGTGTAAGTAATTCTAAATAATTTTATTTAGTATACGAAATTTGAATATTCAATGTAAGTACATATGTGTATATTGTACTGTAATCGATACTTTGTATCATAGTATAGGTGACTAATAGGTAGAAATTCCGATGCATTGGTAAATGTAACCGTCAATGCCTTCAACATAAATTGTTTGCTCTTGCGCGTAATACAATTGCCGAGGACGACTGAAATCAACATTCTCTAGGTTCTCTTAAGCGTTTTCGGTCAGCGGCCTAGGCTGACACGATACCGGATATGGAAACAAAATAATCGGGAACTCTCATGTCCGATCATCGCGGAGTGTTATTTTTAACACATTTTTTTGTGT
This sequence comes from Nephrotoma guestfalica, assembly GCA_963691935.1. Taxonomy (NCBI): domain Eukaryota; kingdom Metazoa; phylum Arthropoda; class Insecta; order Diptera; family Tipulidae; genus Nephrotoma; species Nephrotoma guestfalica. The sequence continues at coordinate 204,378,940 of OY829913.1, read as the reverse complement.
AAAAACAACTAGGAAATTTTCAGACCCTCTATGACCAATCCAATTATTTCATTTGACCGTGTAGTAGATATATATCATTCGAGATTAACCTGAAAAAGACCTTCTACATCATACCGCTATAGAAAATTAACCAGCTGTGTGATACTCTCAACTGAACTTGTTTCCTTACTTACTCAATCTAAGCAATCTCGCTAATGACGACTAGTTACATCGTCATGCATAGTTTTCCCGTTGCCATCTTATCACTAATAAACAAGTTCAAAATCAACCTTTTTGGGGTTTGAATCGTAAACGTTTAAGAAAAACTTCTAGTATACTGAAAAATAAACTTAATGAACAAATCTACAGGTTGATTGGGAGAATTTTCTAACTGGCCAAAATAATTTAAAAAAAATCTGAAGACAGAAAATCGTGAAATAAATTTTGGCTGGACTGTCCGATGACACTTTTATCTCTAACAAGCTGGTCTTTCTTTTCGTTCTTTTTTCTGGATGTCACCATATTATTGACACCCCCATAAGGCTTCCAGATTGCGAATTGGTTCGAAACAAAATTAGAAACGATGATTTGCATAATTATGGTGATTAATATTTTGCGCCATTCAAATGTTCTGATATTATTTTTCTGCTGAACTTCAATACGGTTGCGATCTTGCTAGAACTCATCTTTTTCGTTTATTCCAGGCACCCATTGTGTTTAGCAGTGTTCCCCTGTCGCCCTTGTGCCAGAACAAGATAATTTTTATTTTGAAGAATCGGAGGATAATTTACACTGACCCCAAGGCTTTTCCAATACGAACTTCAGATTGTTGATAAATCATTATCATCATCATCTTATTAATTCGGCCACTCAGTAATTTGCAACATGTTTAAAAAGGTGACAAATTGTAAGAAACTGCACTACACGAACTTGTTACTTGTTAAGAGTGAGCTCTTAATAATAATAAAGAGAATCTTGTGGCCACCTTCCTTGATATTGTAGGAGTGTTTGATTGTAAATCATTTGATGTTATTTTGAACGCTTGTAGGAATTCCTTTTATACGATCATCCTAGGCAACGATACGAACTACTAAGCTTACTACAGATACCTGGTATTACTGCTCAAGTGTCAGAGTTACGCGAACGATTTTATTTTAACTGTATCAGGTAAACACCTTTATATTTTATCCAATCTAATGCAGCACGCTCTCCGCATTAACAGATTTGGTGTTAAGATAAAAATATTTACGTTTATCTCTCTAAGACAGGATTACTTATTTTTACAAGGCGCAAAAATTTCAACGACGTTTCTATTCCTTCTCTGTTTCGGAGTTTAATTGCTAGATCAGACATGTTAAGGATCTATCTTTGAAAAATCACCAGGAGAGAAATAAAAGTTAGTGTATACGCCTAGAAAGATTCTCTTCGTTTCATGTCGCCGGTCCTACTCTAGTACGCGCCTGTTATTTGGTGGCCAGTGGTTCAATTAATTGGTTCGGTGAGCTTAATTTGACGTGATCATATGCTAGCTGACTCTGTTGAATGAATGAATGAAGGTAAAAGGACTATTACGACTGTTGTAAAAGCAAAAGTGGTTTGTATGTAATATTACATCTTTTGTGGTACAAATCTAAGATTTTTGCACTCATGAAACTGTAATTTTGTAATTGTTTAATTCTTCAGTTTACAACTTTTCAAAAGTTCTCCACACGTTGATATATTGCCTATAGCATATCAACAATTGTAAATTATGTATTATACAAATTAAACACGTTTATTCTTCGCACCATACGTGTATTATACGTAAATGTTATGTTCTCTCGAAACATTTTCAAATAAAAATATTTTGACGTCAATTGTCACGTTTTTGTAGATAAATAGAAAGTTTATATTAATTTCAATTTCCGCGGAAATGAAGTTCAATAAAAAATGAGCAAAGAATTGTATGAAAATAAATTATTCACTCCATTTTTCGTAGCAGTAAGATTTTCGAGAATTCAATTCAAACTGGAAAAATCATTAATTTTCAATTTTCCACCCAACTGAAACGCGTTCAAATTCAAGTAGCGTATTCCAACAATACGTATAAGATATATCAAATTCCAAGAATTTTCTAAAATTTTGAACTAAACGGTACATTAAGTATTGTACTTTTCTTGTTATTATATTCTCATCTATTTAAGGAAGTACCGATCTTAAGACTATTAGTTTCGCTTTAATTCGTTATGTATTATGATTGGGTCAAGGAGCAGGTGAAGTGTGAGCTGCTTTCAAATAGATGGTAAGATTTTATATACCGAATTATAGTTCGGTGCTGCCATATTTTTCTCTATACGAGTATATATACGAGTTTCCATGCATTTTCTTAATAGTTACCATTGACAGATCTTCTTCTTAAAAATTTTGTGAGATATGCAAATTACTTGCATGCTTCTGTGTCTGGTTTAAACATTTCGTTATTAACGATTTCTCTCAACAACATAGTAAATGGTAATAGTTTTTAATTGTACTATTTGACAAAATTTTGGAGCAATGGACTGAACAATACTACTACGAGTATTATTTTTTCATCGGGTAATGCCATCGAGTAGGTATCAAACACAGATTTAAATAAACTGAATAATGACTTCAGAAAAACAGTATCCAAACCCTTTGCCAATGTGGAAATTTTGAGTACGAGTATTAAGATGGATTTATGAAGTAATATTGGAAAACATGTGGGAAAAATAATTTCCTTAATTGAGTTTCGATTACTCAACGTATCAAATAAATCCAGTTCTCTGCGCTGTATAAATTTGCTTAAATTGTCAGGAGGGAAAATAAGTTGCGTTACTTGCCTGAAGAGGCCACACTATCATAAAAGAGAATTTATGATGTTATTTTATAAGGACCGGAAACAATCTTTAAAAGTGTTCTTTTAATTGTCAAATTGGTAGACTTTCGAGGTCTAGGAAATTTTTAATTCTTAAAATGCTAGACTTCGATCATTTCTTAAAAAGTTATAATGAAATTTGGTTTATTGAATATTATTTCTAATGTATGATTTTTTTTGAACCAAATTCTCTAATCTGTCAATGCTGAACCAAACTTCACCATTTCGTATACAATGATGATGAAATTTGCCTTCTAGGTTGTGAACAATTAAAGTGTCTTAGACGCATATCGCACCATACTTGCTATAAAACGATAACTCAAATATGGTAAAAGGTAACCAAAATGTTTGGTTGTTTTTCTAGTAGCTCCTTTCTTATATCTTATTGTGTTTACATTGAGAGGAGAAAATTTGTGATTTCGGGTTTATAATTTGTTGAGTTATTGCGACCGTATAACTTATTTTCAGATTTTGATCTTTATTTAAAAAACGTCCATAGGTAGCCAATATCATCGGTTATTTTCTAGTAGCTTAGGTTATATTACACCTACATGGAGAATTTAGGGAATATTTGTTGTTTTGAATACGCTCTATAATTTTTGGGGTTTTGTGTTACTACCTACTTAATCCACTTTAATCGTATACCAGAACATAAAAACTAGAAGAACATGACTACCGTAAAGTGCTCCAATGAACAACTACCCGGAGAAACAGAGGTGGTTGTTAAACTTGTCAATACAACACTTTTTAGTGGAGCCAATATTTTAGAATCAGGTCATTGTGCCGCCACGTGCAAATTTTGGTAGGACACAAAAGAGAAAGTTGTTCGATTTACATGTATATGATATCTCGGAAAATATTTAAATTATTCCGGGAATTGGCGTCTGTCAAAATAATAATTTATGTGATTAATAATTTTAAAATTAATTTTAGATTTAACGAAATCTTCGCTTTTGGAAATACATAATTTCCTCAGACTTTCTTTTCGGATCGGGTTAATCTTGTAGTTGTTTTTCATGACGACCTTAGGAGAGAACTAATAATATGAGAGTGGCCGTTCCTTCAATTTTTTTTATTTTTATCTTTCTCTTGTCCTTTCCATATTTTTTATAACGATTGCTGAAAAATTTTACCATGGCTATTGAGTTCGTTTGCCTTACAGGTTCCTAAGAGATTGACCATGGCGCACCTTATAATATCAATATACAAAATGAAAATAAATGAGTAGGGTAATCATCATCGATTTTGCGGCAATATTGATCTACAAGTAAAAAAAATGTTTTGGTGTGGGTCATAATGGTAAAAATTATGATAACATAAGAATTAAAAACATAACAATAAAAAAAGTTAATGTTTTACTTTGCAGAAAATCGATGTTGGGGTGCTCAAAAAGCCAAATTTTACCTACTCGTAGAAACGATTTCGAAATTATTTGTTGTCGAATACTACGTGGAAGGTTGGGTAAACAAGGAAGGAGCAGTTCCCAGAAAATATTGTCTAAGATGTTCACTAAAAAAATGTGGAATAACAAATATGAATTGATCATCGTTCCTAATGTTGTTTCGCCCATTTGATCTCAATAATCGATGCCCACTTCGCTACTTAAATAAACGTAAAACCTTATAAATATATAGATCTTGTAATGGTAAAACCCGTGGAGACTTAAAACACATAATATTGTACGAATAGCATATTTCTGTACAATAATGAAAGTATTTAAAGTTGAATGATAGAAACAACCCCAACACGATAATGCATATTCAAGCCTAGAGTTAATGCAAGCTGAATAGAATTTTATCCAAACCGATTTTGGAGCTACTGGCCTTAATAGATATGAAGTTCGTAACGCATTGTTGAGAGACTTTTTTACTTTATCGACATGTTACTTCCAACTCAGATTACACAATAATTCCAAGGTCCTTGAAACTCTCAACAGTTCCAATAAAAATGCATGAGCTCGAGCAATTAACGGCTTTATTACACAAACTGGAATGATACGTTAGTGGTGAATATAAAATATTTACAAATATATTTTCAAAAACTAAAGCACAATACTAAATTTTTGGTTTAGTACATATTTCAGAAAATTTTCCAAAACTATTTTAAAGTTTCATTTCCATCAATCATACACAATTTCATAAATATCGTTTAAGAAATATCTTAGTTCCGTCCCAAATGGTTTTGCCAGAACTCCTTCCTGTTAAGATATAACCTAATTCCACCCCAGCTGGTTTATTCCAGAATTTCTGCCAAAAATCATTTAGAATCCCATTTTCATCCATAGTTAAGAAATGGCTTAGTTCCATGCTAGTTGCCCATATTATAGAAATTCTTCTCAAAATTATCAAAGAATCCAATCTCCAATCACGGTACGAAATTACTTTTCTAAACGATTTAAGATTCCCACTTCCACTGATTATACCCTGTTTCATGATGAACTATTAAGAAATGGCTTAGTTCCCTCCCAGTTGGTGACATATCAGAACTAGTCCCAAAAACCGTTTTAGAATCCTATTTTCATCCAGCATAAAACACATCGTCATAATCTGATTAGAAATAACTTAGTTTCGTCCCAGATGGTCAAATTTCAAAAATATCTTCAAAAAATTATGCAATATCATGTTTATCAGAAAAATTCGAACGCTTTACGTTTAAAAACATTATGTAGAACATTTTACTTCCTTTTGTACAACTCAAATGCTTCTGAATTTTCAAAATAAAAATAAAATTTTACTGTCAATAGAATATTTAATCAAAGCAAACATTTCTACAAATTTAAGCAATGATTCGCAGCCCGAACGATTAAACACACCAAGCAGCAACTGGGAGTAGCAAATTTATATATTGGCTATCCAAACTAAAATGCTTAATCTTAGATTTGTCACTTAAATTTAGGAAATGGTGGTCAAACCATTTTCTTCGAACTAATAGGTCAGCTGTAATTTTATGGGTAACATCAGTTTGTGAGGACCCTCGATATCATAAGCTCATATCGTCTGCAAATTTGTACTAAAAATTAAATTTATGTATATCACAAATAAAAGAGGCCTCAAGGCGGAACCTCGAGGAACACCAATGTTTAAAATATAGGGACTGCTCATAGTTCCATTCACCTTAACAACATGATTATGGTTTGCAAGACACGATTTAAACCAATTGTTAATATTTCCCCTGAAACTGATTTTAGAAAGCTTATGCAATAGAAGGTTATGATCAACCATGCAATTTTTTAATGTCAATAAAAGCCCGGCGCAAGAATCACAATTATTTAGCGTTGCATGCGTACGATTTAAAAATTCAATTAAAGCAGACTCCGTGGAAAACCCATTGAGGTAGTTTACATTGTGAAAAAATTTAATCCACTTAGCAACCGCAACCATTTTAGAGCACGTTTGGGTCACATAACAAGATTTATGTGCACCATCTGTTGAATAATACTAAACGTATTGGTTACGTTCTCATCACAGTTCATATTTTCCTCATAAATAATTCCAGTGACATTTTCGAAATGAAATTCATTCTAAAACTAAAGAATAAAACTAAATTGTATGATGATATGTTAAGTTAACATCAATGCCTCTACGAACATCTATTTTATGATGGAAAACCATTTACGTCGATGGCGTTTACATCACATTTTTAAGTTGGGTCAGGCCACACAAATAAGTTACTCAACCTAATTTGGATAATTAGCATTTACATCATGTTACCTATCCAGTTTAAGTCAGATATAGTGTATAGTTCGTGGACCAAATATGATGATGTAAATACCTCAGTGCGAAATCCATACTGGAAACAATTTATCATACCATGCTTTTCTATGAATACAACCATACTAAATTTAATAATCTTTTTTCATTATTTTTAACATAACTGGTTGTAGAGTAATAGGATGGAATTATTTAAGTCGCATCTGGAACCATTTTTATGAAGTGGTAGTACAATTGTTGATTTAAAAATTTCAGGAACAATACCGGTTCCAAAACAATAGCTAAAAATATGACATACAGAAGGACATAGAAGTAATTGCTACTACCAAATATATCGTAAGAGTTGCTTGATTTTGTCTTCCCATCTTAACGTTAGAGAAACCGAGTTCTCTCGATAGGCGTAGTGCAAAATCCTCTGTTGCACTATAAAAACAGCCTTAATCATGATTCGGCGGTATCTTTATCATACTGCTTATCGTCGAATGTCCTGCTTGGAGACGTTTACAGAAGGTGGGATTGGTATGAGAGAATGTATGTGTGAGAATGTATGTAAGTCATATTATGACATTATACAGGCATTGTGCCAGTCTTTGTGAACTCTTACAGTTACTCTAAAAAGTGAGTCTTTTGAAATTCAAAGTACAAACTTTTAGCAGTCTGAATTTTATTTGCATAGTAAAGGGGCTATGTAGTTTTGTTTTGGACAGGATGAATAATAACCTACATTTGCTGGCCCGGTTTTTGGAGATTGAGAATGATTTATCATTACTGTCAGAATTAATCATTATTTTATCTTTCTCTCTTTCTCACTCTCTCACTCCCTCTCGCACTTTCTTTCTCACTCTCACATACTCTATCTCTCACTCTCTTTTTCATTCTTTTTCACTCTCTCACTTTTCTCATTGTCTTTCTCTGTCGCTTTCCAATTGATTATCAAACCATGCATCATTACTCGCTTGTCAAGCATGTTTCGGACGCCCGCCGGCGATGTATCCCGGACTACTAATCTTTTAATAATGTTTGTGGTATCTTCAAGCTCAGGGCTGGGATGTTGTACCATCACTTTTTCCGACTTTCGTCTTATAGCCTGGGCAGAAACATAAACTAATAGCCTGGACAGAATGAAGATCAGTTAAACTGGTTTAGCAAAATTCAGTCAAGCACTCTATGGAGAGACATGGATTTGCTAGTAGATTATTGAATTTTTCGTAGTGTGTCGAATCGAATTGAATTTTCTTTCCTAGAGTACTTGACCAAATTTTGCTAAACCAGTTTAATTAATCTTTAGTCTGTCCAGGCTATTAGTTTATGTCTCAATTTTCAGGAATCAATTATCATTCTATTTCTCGTAAATAATTATGTGTTGTATATCGCCATTTCAACCTCTTGATCTATTTATTACCTTTCTCTCTTTTCTACATTTCTACAAACGTGTCACGAAAAAATTATTTGGTGATTGATAGAGTCGAGTAATCTAGTAGTCTTAGAAATCGTAGAAAAGAAATAGAGTGATGTTTTACTCGAGCAAGCTGAGATCACATTAGAAAACGCGTAATTTCGGAAATGAAATAGACTGTCATTTTTCTCGTAAGAAATGAGACATAAACTAAGTCGAAAGTCAAAAATAGTGATGGTACCAGATCCCAGCCCAGATAACAGTTCTTACTAGCAAATGGATAATTAACTTTCTATCTTGGATTACCTCCGTCCCCCCTTTATTAAAAACGCCTTCAGTATCGAGGAATGCTATACCAACAAATATTATTGCAAGTATAGAGTTTTCTCTTTAATGAGTAATATAGGGTGGCTCCAAACATTCTCTTACAATATTCATGTTTGGATTATTTCCAGCTAGTAGATTTCGCTCTAGCTCGAATCCATACTTCTTCTATGCTTTCTAAAGTTTTCACCAGAAAGAATGATTTATTTATAAAATTTACCTGTCATACTCTTTTGTTAACCTTCTGCTATTTTTTCCGCATTATCAATATTGACCATCTAGTCTAACGTCCACGTAAAATACTACAACTTATTCTGCATTTCCGCCATATATGCTGGAGGTTTAGTGCCAGCAATAACAGTTGTTTACTAGTATTACGCCTCGTGCATACCGAGTGATGTTTTTCTGCAAGTGCTACGCCCAATCGCTTCTTTATCAATGGTTTTAAAACTAAAACGTGAATATAGTCGTAACAATAAAAAATTAACCAAAATTCTTCAATTTGTAAAGCGATTTGCTTAATTTTAAGAACACATTTAAAATAAATTCATCTTATTTTCACATAGTCCCCCTTCATACCCTGTAACCAGGCTAATTAATCACTGCTAATTAGCAGAAGGGTTATAGCGGAGATGGAGGAAGTCCCCGTTAGAAGGCGGGTTGTTCGGGGAACACCCCAGGTAGTGTCCTCTCTCCCTTTCTTTGGAATGTACTAATCAAAGGACTAATATTGGAACTTGAGCGGGAAGGAATAGGCGTGATTGCTTATGCCGATGATGTAGCGATAGCTGTCTCGAGGAAGCACATATGCACAATCAGAGATGTGATGCAGAATGCGTTATCAATCACTGCGAGTTAGACCATCAGATGTGGGTTGGGGATTAATCCATATAAAACAGAGCTGATCCTTTTCACTAGGAGATATAAAATTCCGGTAATGGTTCCACCAAATCTAAATGGTACTAAGCTGGCCCTTACTGATAGAGTGGGATTCCTTCTTGACAGTAAGCTCAGTTGGAAACCAAACACGATAGAAAGAGTGAAGAAGGCCACTGTGGCACTCTATTCTTGAAAAAATGCTATCGAAAGGAAATGAGGTCTGAAACCGGAACTGGTGCACTGGCTTTACAAGGCAGTAGTAAGGCCCGTACTACTATATGGTGTGAGTGTATGGTGGCCAGCTCTGGAGAAATTATTTGCCTGCTCATTAGTGGGGGTTGAAAACCACCCCCACTAGTGCCTTAGAGGTTATTATGTACCTTCTCCCGTTGGATAATATCGGTAAGCAAATGGCGGTCAATCGGCCGCCCGGCTATCAGCGATTTCGGAGTGGAAGTGCCTGCAACAGAGCACTTAACTATAGCCAATTCTGTGAGGGATGACCTGGTGAATTAGGATTATATAACACCCTTTTTGTGCTTTGGTAAGCGTTTTAAGGTGATTCTACCTTCTAGGGAGGATTGGAAGAATGGTCTCATTATGGAGACCGAGAGAGCTAAATTCTTCATCGATGGCTCCAAGCTCGATGGTAGAATGGGAGCTGGTGTGTTATGTGTAGAATTAAATGGAAGTCTATCTTTTCGTCTACCTGATTACTGCAGTTTGTACCAGGCTGAAGTTTTAGCGATTGAAGAGGTCAGGAACTGGTTGAAGTTTAGTGTAATATCGTTGACTTGTATTACTATCTGTGTGGACTGTCGGGCGGACATTATTTCGCTGGATTCAGTTTCCCTGGCACCAAGAGTGACGTTGGGTTGTCACACATCTCTTAACAAGATGAGTGAACACTTCAATATCCAGTTGGTCTGGGTTCCGTGCCACTCTGACTCTCCAACTGGAACCCGGGAGAGAATGTGTAGAAAGGTCTATATCTGGGCTGAAAGCAGCAAGGCATAGGAAAGCAGTTGCCTTGGCAAATTCTAGGTGGCTCGCTAGTCCGATGGAGCGGACCGAGGATAGCGAAGCAAGTATGGTCTGAGCTGAGCTTGAAGCGATCCAAGTTATCGATCACACTAAGGAAGCGTGATTTAGGTACAATTGTAAGGGTACTACCGGACACTGCCTGTTCGTAGATCATGAGAGGAGGCTGGATATGGCTGCAAATGACTTCTGCAGAAGCTGCAAGCACGAGGAGGAGGAGGATACTCTTGTTCACTTCCTATGCTCATGTCCTGTGCTTGCTGACAGAAGACATGATCATTTGGGCAAATACACTATGTACAGCTGATATCGAAAGCTAAAATGTGCGAGATCTCTTACGTTATGTGAATAGCACTAGGCGAATTTAAAGGAAGTTTAATGATGTCGGATCCCGTGGTATGTGTGCGATAGCAACCACTGAAACCTAATCTAACCTAACCTTCCACATAGTCCCTTCAAAATTGTATAAAATTTGCATTATATGTATGTAGAACATTATCACTTATGTTAAAAATTACTCAATAAAACAAAATATTGTCTTCATTGTTAATCAATGATTGATGCTAGCCTTCAAATAATCTCGAATTTTACAAAACATTTCATCAATCCAAACTGCTTTTACCTTTTGAATGTCTCGTTTGTCTATGATATAAGAAACTTTTACTGCCCCTTCCCAAATAGTTTGGCGAGTCGCCCCTGCCGAGAGTGATATTCTCTATATCAGTAATAAAATATTAAAAAAATTTTAAAATAATTACTGAGAACTTAAGTATGTTAAAATGATATTTGAATCGATTATATTAAGATTTAAGTTAAATTTGCTTTGTACTTAATTTAATGAAAAATTCCCAAGTGCTATAGTAACACAGGAATTGAGTACTAAAAATCAATGACGTAAATGTAAGCAGTCCCTTTAAGACTTTTATGATAAAACAGTGAAGAAACATTTATATAACATTTCTCAGAACTCAGAAAGCATCTAATTAATGTTTTTCAAGTAATGGGGTCGATTCAATGCAAATCTTCTATTTTTTTCTTTTATGCAGCAATAACAGTAAAATAGAATATAAGAAAACTAGAAGATTCACATTGAATAGACCCCAATATGAAGACACGATTTAATTAAAAAATAGGTGTTCGCTTTAAATTTTTTCTTTCAAGAATTCCGACATTCAAAAAATTAATAATATGTGTATTCTCTTTTTATTCCAGGTAAGACGAGGCACTATAAACTAAACATAAAGGATTATTATACGTTTAATTTTCATCGCTTAAGATATGTGTATATATATATTTTCGAGTGGTAAGTACTCGAATCTGTTACACAGCATAACAACGGAATGAATTCCATTAGTGTTATACTCGTAAACTGCTAATAATTTTGTCTTTCATTTCTTCGTAAAGTATTATATAGTTAATATAAAAAAGTAGAACTAACTACTAAGCATTTTTTTAATTAAAATATAAAATTTATGTGTATTGCTCATTTCTGTATATAAAAACAACTTAAGTATATCAAACATATTACAGGCATTAGGTACAAACAAGTTCAAGATTTACTGAATATTTTACTGTTATCTTCTATTTGTGGAATAGAAATTTTATCTGTGCATCTTGTGATGAGTTCCCTTTTCCGCTCTTAAGTCTTATTGATATAAAAGTGCAATATAAAACCAGCTTAACAAGTACATTTGTGGTAAACAGATTAAAATCAAATTCAAATACATACCAACTATTTTATAGATTCATTTCTGTATTATTCGCAAATTAGTTTGCCGCAAGAAACTAGTTAAAATTTTATGCTTAAGCACTAAACAATTTTTTAATGACGATTTCTTACTTTTTTATTTCTAGCTAGAATAGTGTGTACTTCGTTATTATATTCAAACTGTAAACGTTTTGGTTTTAATCTAATTATAATTTTGTCTGCATTATTTCTGTGCTCAGGTATTTATCTGATTTATCTTTACCTAGAAACGGCAATGGGAATAGTCTGTGATACGGAGAGCAAAATCGATTCTAATGTTAATTTTATCAAACAAATGATTTATCCGCACACATCCTGTATATCATGGTATCCACATGCATTTTGTGGTTAACTGTTCTAAAAATAAATTTCAATAAAAAATGAAAAATTTCATAAATTTTAAATATTTAAATGTGAGGGTTTATATTTTATAGTTAATAGTTTTTTTTATATATAACCTCTATTTCCATATAGCTAATTTTAAACCCATACCTTTCTACAAACAAGTTTATGTGTATTTTATTAGCAAACACCACAATTTTGACAAAATCGGTTTTCCGAAATTTTTTTGGCAAAATGTTTAATCAAATTTCGATAGTAGTGGGCTGGAGTGCGGTTGCCACATTTTATCGTGGGGTTAATTTATTAATAACGAAATTTCAATTAAATTGATTCAGTATAACGTGTGCATCGCTTAGTTAGAACTTTCTTATTGTGGGATTAATAGTAATTTCAATTGTAATGTTACAAACAAATTTAAAAGCGTTTTTGCAAAGGGTTGCATTTAAAGTTGAAAACCAAGATAATTTTATTTTTTGTGTTTAAAGCTTAAGGATAAAGTGTTATATATCCTCCTCCTAAGCAATCCTAGCTATCCTTTAATATAATCTGTCGGAGTTATTTTAAAATAATACGATTATTTCAAAGTCAAAGGCCAGCTATAATCATCCAAAACGATGATTTCCGAAAAACGAATTTTCGCAAAAAATCGTTACGCATAGGGATGATAAAAAAAAATACCAAATAGACTAGATCTTGTTGGCGAATGGTCGAACCAGACCCGAACCTAGCAGTCCTAATCGTGCCGAAATATTGATTTATGAACGAATTTTCGTAATAAATCGAGCGCTAAAATGTTCCAATTGTTATTGTAAAATGAAATTTCCAAATAAGCGACGAATCGGTTATTAATACAATTTTGATTTCGTTTCGTCGCAATAAAAAATTACCACCCATATTGGTGACAAAGCGATAATATGTGGTGACCAATTCTCCAATGACGATTACATGACAAAATTTGATGAAAATGTTAAGATGTTCTTCAATGCGGTGCTACCCGGAACACATTTTTTTTCCATATGTAAATATATTACTCGTACATTAATCAATTATTCAATTTTCCAAAATTTTTTGGGAAAATTTTAGAAAGACAACACCAAATGACTAATGAACCTGGAATTTTGATAAAATTGGAGGTTGAAAAATTTGGTTGTATAGGACTATTCGAAATTTTCTGAGGAAAATTATAGAAAACCAACACCAAAACGATTTTGTACGTATTTTGAGTTTCTAAAGTTGGTTTAATATTTAATCGATTTGATAACCTCATTGTAATTGGAACAAGGCTCAGATGGCTCGGAAGATGTTCTATGTAATCGAATCACATTTTTAGTTTGCATAAGCGTAAATATCAAAATCACCAGTTGTTTTTATAACATTACTCGATTAAAATCAACTACACCTTATCTAAATAGAAAAAAGATAATTCTTATGACAAATTCATTGACTGTTGAGCTGGATGACTTAAAGATTACTTAAAGATGACTTAAAGAAGTCATTTCAATTATTGCGCCTTTTGAAAAATGCTTCTCATATAGACGAAAAGCTTTAATTGCTGGAAACTTGATGGTTAAATCAGAGGTCAAAATGTAACCCGAATTGGGTCTTCTATTGGTTAGACAAATTTGAACGATTAAGATCTCATTAACATTCCCATAGTAATCACACCGAAAAAGGCAGGGCTTCCTATATGTTACTGTACCACTCTACATTCTAAAAAGAAGCCAAGAGCAGTAAACCATACAGATAGATCGATACAAACCCTGACATCAATTTAATTCCTGCGAGGTATTGATAAGCGAAGCACACCCAACTTATTAGCAGGTGAGCGGAGCAACCGTTAAAATATCTCTTTTGCCACAATCCGACATCTATCTGGGGCTTAGAATGCTTTTTAAATGGAGCTCTAGCAGAACTTACCATGCCTTTACGGGCAATCAATTACTTCCCTTAGAAATTCTAGTTCAAAGTTGATAAACTCAAATGTCTTAGACGCTCATTTAACAAAATTATTAGAGCAATTCGAAGACGTCACTCTTGAGTTTACGTGATCGATTTGATCAAAGCATATAATTCCCTTGAAAAGTAGAAAATAGAGACCTTGCGGTTATTTATCAGAGGCTCAGAAACGGTACCAGATCGTCGCTCGATTTTTGGGATTTCACCCATAAATTAGATGCCAATCCATTTCTTTCACACAATATCTCGATATATATATCGATTTATGATAAAATTCATAATATCGGGACTTTCTTCAAATATTTTTACTCGTCTGGCCCATTTTTGGGTGTACAATCGTACTGATACCTAAAAGACTAAAACGAGACTGAAAATGTAAATGGTACGCTGTTCAAGCTTAAGATAATTTTTCGGCACATTGTTCAATTGCCGGTTCCAAACTCGAAGTGATACTTCGAAGCGCAAAATAAGAAAAGATACAATCAGGAAAAATATATCGAACTTCGAATTTCGACTAAGCTGCTATATTTTTACTGCTAGTAAAAGTAATCCGGAGGTTACTTTAGAGGAAGGAGCTATGGTCCCCAAACCTCGTTTTTTTTAAGTTTCTTAAATTTAAAAAAATTAAATGATATTCCTCCTCTTCTTCTACAGATGTAATTAGATTCTAAACCGAGCTTTCTCTCTTGTTCCCCAAAAAACCATTGCTCTGTGAGAATTCCTACTGCCTCTATAACTTTCGCCTTTGTCGGGAAATTATCCGTTTTAGAGCGCCCTAAGTGTAACTTTTACCAACTTTTCATTGTTACGTGTGATTGTGTTCGCCCTTCTTTCATTTTCCAAGGCTTTTATCCCTAGCGGATTTGTCCTGCAGTTGCCCTGTACGTCCGAGTGATCAGTGAAATTGAAATGCTCCCTTACCTGTATGGGGGCAGAATGGTATATCAAATTCTGATCTTAACCATTTACCATTTGATGGTCGTCTGACTGTTCACATAAATTATAATATTTTTATATTATGCATCAACCAAATCAAAACCTCCTCAATAAACATAGGTTGGAAGTGGGGAGATAGGTGAGTATATTCCGGTTTAAACTAGCAGAGACAATATTCGGAATTTTGAATTTTATACTAAATATGACCAGCTCTGTTTTGGGCAGCTTAATTTCCAATTCACATCTGCTGGCCCATTTTGTGGCGATTAAAGGTATTTTGCTTGACTCTTTAATGGAATCTAAGTAAATATTTTCCTGAATACTACGCCCGCATGGGTCTCATGGCACTACTCCCACTCTCTTCCTCTTCAGAGAAAAAGGGTCAGGACAATGCCTAATCAGTGCCTGGTGGTTTACCTCTAGCCAACCGTTTTCTTGCGAAACTACCAGCTTAGGGATAACAATATTGATTAATATAATTTACTAATTTGCTGACCGAGTTGTCCACCTCCACCTGAGACATTCCTTAAGAGACTGCCTCAGTTTTCACAGTGTTAACAGCACCCGCAAGATCGAGAAATGCTACGTACTATCGAGTATTCTTGCGAGTCTAGTGATTTCTTTACCGTGCGCACTAAGGAAGGATTATAAAACTGTTTCTACAAACTTCCTTTTACGTGCACGTCTTTAGATTGAGCACATATCTAGGCATAATTCTACCTCCAACAGGACTTTAGAGGTATGGGTGTTCGATGTTTTAGGTAGCTATAGGCAAATTTTGCCTCGCTTTTCGGTTTAATGCCACCTGAACTTCTGTCCATCTCCAGCAAAACAGAGTAACCTACAAGTTGTTCAGCATATCGACTGGAACGATCCGGTTCGTAACGGGTTATTTAAATGGCTTGACGTCGTTAATCGCTCACAGTGTCTGTTCTTTTATCAACAATACCTCCTGTGTTTACACGTACGTACTTCCCGATACTTCCTGAGCTCTATCAACTCCTCAATGTTTTCTTAGAAGTGAGTTTTATTACATTTTAAGGTTTATCTTGCACGAGTTCTAATCCTAGGCCTCCCTAGTATTTCTAGCTTTATTGAAGGCACTTCTTCATACCAACCAGAGACTACGTAGAAGAGACCTTAGTTCCGCTGATTACCGAATTGATTTTGGCTTGCCGCTGCTTTGACCTCTATAAGGCAAGCAGCATCTAGAGAACGATTTTTTTGGCGGCCGAAATAGTATCGACGTTGTAGTCCAGCTGCTTCCGGGGGCTTAACGACCTTCGGAGGAAAGTTTATTTGTAGAATTGCTCATTAATGCTCCAGTTGGTCTTAAGAATGCAGAATCTAACATTTGAAAAAGAACAAAATCTTCTTCTGAGTTTGCCAGTCTAAAAATGAGAGATGAGGCAGCTTTGTGTAATCTGAATTATTCTGGGCATCTTGTAGCGTTTAATCCGGAACGTCTCATACTACCCGCTATTATTCGCTAATTGATGGCATTCTCTCTGTGAATCCAATGAGTGTTCTTCGTCAGAAAACTGTAAAGTGATCCATCCTATCCAAAAGTTCTGAGAGTAACTCTTCATCGGATCGATTATCGTCAACCACGGCAGGTACTATATCCGCTGAATTTGATCGGCTTCGCTATGGATTGGCCTCCTGTATCTTTATCAGCTCCATTTTCCCCATACACCTTACGAGTTATTGATCCAAAGTCGAAGCTAATACATCTGAGGGGTTAAGGATTTCTTTGGGTCCGTTTTATTAACCCCCTTATTTGACGATGGCTTAAATAATTCGTAGTATTCCATCCAGATTTGGCTCGGCCGGAAACCAAACACGAGTCCTTATTCTGGTTTATTCCGCAGGCCACCGTTTACCTGACTCACTTAATCGTGTTTGATTTCTTCGGCTTTGGTTGCTGGTGCTCTGGGTTTTATTCAGTTTCGTACATGTTTTTCCAATTGGTCTAACGAGTGTCGGAGAAGAGAAGGTTCATTAGTGCAGAAATCCGTTTACACAGGTAAGGCTATGTACAACTCGAGAAAGTCAGGTATCCGAAGGGCTCCGAACCCGACCAGGCCTTGCCCTCGGTCAAGTCTGGCAACTTGACAAATTTTAAGAATCCGCTTACAATTTTCAATTTGAGTTAAATTCGTTTTAAATTAATTCGTAAGGTCATTTTTACCTAAAACTTGATCTTTGAAGTATTTGACCTTCTCTACTTACAAGCCTATGTAAATCGGAATACAGAAAATAGCTACTGCAAATACAAAATTCCAGGGTATCTATAGAATTTAACAGACAATTGTTCTAACGACGAAGCAATTTATTATTGACAGGAAACTCCGTACAAAACTCGATGTTTTGTTAGTGTGATTTCAAAATTTATTGTTATGCAAAAGTTGAATCATCTCAGGAATTTACGATTTGGACAGTTTTATTTACTAAAACGATTTAGTAAATTCGATCAAATTTTAATAAACCGTAACCTGTTTAAGTATTTGCATAAAATTCTCAAACAACATCAAAGGTAACTAGTTCGTCCAGACGATCTCGCTGTCACCAGTTTAGAGCTCTATAAGGTTTTAGTTTTGTACAGATGTTTATCCCAGGTGCAATTGATGTGCCCTTCGATTAATTCAATCAACAATAAATTTATCTTCATTCTCCATATTTAGTTTAAGATCACGAAACTTCATTTTAATATTTTCATTAGCGCATAACTGCAATACGTTTAGCAAGACAACAGCGATGGACTACGATTGTTTATTTTTTTAACTTTCTCTTTATTTAAGAAAAAAAAGTTAAAAATAAATATTAACCGATTAAGAAATTTTGCTACATAATCGAAATTGATTTTTTGTAAAACATAAAACACGATTTGTGAATTATTAACATAAAAACCATTTAATTGTAACAAATCAGCAAGTTATAGTAATTTGCTGATTGTTGTGTACATTTTTCAGTAAACAAACACAAAATATTTTGATTTCCAATTTAATTAAATTGAAGCAATTAAAATCAATTAATATTAATTTAAGTGATCTGTGTATGTGCGCTCATACGTTTTAATAATTTTGTTGTATATTTTATTAATTCACATTAACAAGTTTTTATTTTTATTTTGAGTCATAAAACAATAATTAATTAGTATTTATTTATTTATTTACACTATAAAATGTGAGTACACTAGTTTTAAGCGGAATTATTTATTATTGTTTGGTTAAAATTTTTCGTTTAAGATTTCTTTTTATTATTTTTTTTTTTGGATTTTCTAATTATAGAACAAAAGAGCGACCGCGAAATTAATGTAAAAAGAAACTTAAATAAATTGGGAAATAAATTAAGAGAGATTTAAATGTAAAAAAATGAAAATTAAGTTTTTATATTGCTATTGGAAAATTTTTTCAAATTAGGTCATCAAAAACAGTTTTTGATGTCAGATATCATTTTTGGGTTTATGGAGATTTCGATTTCGCAAAGCTACCATGAAGTTAATTCGAAAAGCAATGATCTCAGGCATGATACCCACACAACACCACTTTCATAAGTTTCATAAAGTAATTTTACAAAATATTTAATTGTTTGTCAACTACTGGATTTAATTTTTCTTAATTGAATGAAATTTAATTTTAATAAATAAAAACGAGACAATTCTATAAATGCGAAAACATGGTGCTGCTACGTTTTTGGCACTATCATTATTATTTTATAATGTAAATATATGTACTTATGTATAGATCCTGGGCGTCCCGCAACTGATTGGCACGAATGGTTTAATATATTTCTTGATGAAACCTTGTGTCAATGCGCACGTGGATGCCACCACCGCAAGTGTCCTTATCGTACTTGTGCAATCCTCAGTTTAGTTTGTCTTTAGAGGTAGTTAAATTTTCTTTATGGTATGTTTTGAATTTGGACATGTTCAAGCGAATCAGAGGTCGTTATATCTGTACGAGGGTTGTCTGAAAAATTTCCGATCTAACAAATGTAGAAGTCATATTTCTTCAAATTTATTTTTATTTCTCGACATAGTCTCTTTGTAAGTCTATACACTTCTTCCAGCGATGCTCCCATCTCTTCAACCCTTCTAAATAGTATTTGGTGTCTTTCTTTGCAAAATGGTTGATTACGAAGGTGATGGCATCCTCATTCTACGAAAATCTCTGTATCCACCGTGTGCAACTTTTAACTTAGAGAACAAAAAAAGTCGCTTGGGGCTAGATCTAGCAATTTCTGCCTTCAGCTTGTCAAGTAATGATTTCCATTTTTGATGATAATCGATAGGATAAAGTCATAGTTGTCCCAGGAAACATTCGCCATCACTTTCCCAGCCGAAGGAGCAGCCTTTTCCTTTTTTGGAGCTTGGAAATATTCATTCGAACACGTTTCTGGTCCGTACAGAGCAAATGCAGCACCCAACGCGCGGACAGCTTTCTCATGCCTAAATCTTGATTCAATATGTGACAAACACATTCTTTGGACATATATTCATAGCCTTCCTTCTCTTTAACTTTAATTCGACGGTTGTCTAGCACTATTTGGTGCACTTGAGGGATGTTATCGTCAGTGGTTGTAGTTTTTGGGGGTCCCGAATGTTCATCGTCATCCAAGCTGTTAGGACCACGTTTAAATTCAGCTACACAAAATTTCATAGTGGTAAATGATGGTGCAGAGTCCCCGTACATAGTGTCCATCTCCTCTTTGATATGCGTAGGCGTATTGCCTTTCAAAAATAAACATTTATGGACAACTCGAAACTCGATTTTTTCCATTTTCACAAAAACACTCACTCACTCAAATGATTACTAAACAACAACTGCCAGTCCAAAATGGCATATATTTCGGTGAGTACCTTTCAACGAATGTGCAAACACACTCCCTGCTTTTGTTGCGAGTGCTCCCATCGTCAAATTAATTAAATTAAAGGTAAATAAAAAATTTTATGTTTTGTTTTTAATTTAATTTTTTGCTCTGTTTTCTGAAATCATACATGTAACTCTCAGAATTTATTTCTTAATCTCCTTTACGGATTTCGTAGACCAGTTTCGAGATAAGCATATTGTGAGTCAGGCGTGACTATTAATGATTCGGCTTAACTCTTTCAAACGTTTGTCTATGGTTCTAAACTAAACTCTTTCAAACATTACTCGAGCAAATGTTTTCAAAATATTTATCTTAGTAAAGGGTGGTTAAATTTTAAGGGCCGATTTTGATTTTGAATAAAACACAAATTATTTAGGAAATTATTGTCAATTCTTTTTATTATGATAATATGGTATGGTTCAATTATGTATGGAAAATATCGGCCAAATGCGACCTCGGCGGCACACCTCCACCCGATGGTCCAAATTTTCGATGACGCCTAGGTATAATTGAGGTTCTATGCCGTTAATGTGCCGAATTATCTCATCCTTTAGCTCTTGAATTGTTGCTGGCTTATCGACGTACACATTTTCTTTCAAATAACCCCAAAGAAAGAAGTCCAACGATGTCAAATCACATGATCTTGGCGGCCAATTGACATCGCCACCACGTAAGATAACACGGCCATTGAATTTGTCGCGCAAAAGAGCCATTGTTTCGTTAGCTGTGTGCCAAGTGGCACCGTCCTGTTGAAATCACATATCGTCCACATCCATATCTTCCAATTTGGGCCATAAAAAGTTCGTTATCATCTCACGATAGCGAACACCATTCACAGTAACTGCCTGACCGGCCTCATTTTGGAAGAAATACGGCCCGATGATGCCGCCAGCCCATAAACCGCACCAAACAGTCACTCTTTGTGGGTGCATTGGTTTTTTGACAATCACTCTTGGATTATGATTCGCCCAAATGCGGGAATTCTGCTTATTGACGAATCCAGTGAGGTGAAAATGTGCCTCATCACTGAAGATGATTTTCTTCGAAAATTGATCATCCACTGTTGCCATTTCTTGCCACCATTCTGACCATTGACGACGTTTGGAATGGTCAAGAGGCTTTAGTTCTTGAGTCAATTGCACCTTATAAGCGTGTAAATACAAGTCTTTATGCATAATGTTCATCAACGACGAGCGTGAGAGGTGCAATTGTTGGGCACGACGACGAGTTGAGGTGGACGGCTCTTCAGCCACACTATCGCGAACAGCAGCAATATTTTCTGCTGTACGAGCTGTACGATCATGTACTGGTGTTTTAAAATCTCCTACAGACCCGGTTTGCTCAAATTTTTGCACGATTTTTCCGATTGTACGCACATTTGGACGATTAAATTGACCGAAAAAATCACGAAGTGCACGATATGCATTTTGATTTGAACGCCCATTTTCATAATATTCCTGAATAACTTTAACGCGTTGCTCGATTGTGTATCTTTCCATGGTTCAAATTGAGATAGTCTGAAATTGAGAAATGCCACCCTTTAGAATCCTTTCTGAACCCCGACAAATGTCTCGAACAGTCTAACTCGAATGTGTATAAGAAGATTGTAACGGTTTCTACCGCCTTCTTGTGTCATGGATTTCTTTTTTTCTGAAAAAAGAAATGAAAATTGCTGAGAGTTTCGAGTCCGAATTGTGATAGGTAGTAATTTGGACAATCCCGGTTAAGGGTCCTCCAGTGGAGCTTGGTTTTTGTTTTTTTATTTCTACTCGCACGATTTTCATACCAATTAGCCAGAGCAGGTTTTAGAATTTCATGACTCGATTGTGATGTGATGAGTCCTAATTTCAATAAATCCGGTTTGGAGGCTCTTTGTTGCAGTTCGAGTAAATTTGTTTTCTGCTCAAATTTCATAAAATTTTGCGAGAAATGTCTTCTAGTGCCAGGAATCGATTGTGGTGTATCTGGATTTCGATAAAACTAGTATAAGGGGTCCCTCGATTGGGCCAAGGTTTCCAATTTTTTTGTTCGAGAAAGAAACGTAGATTCTAGAGAATGGTGCAATGAAACAATGAATGCTTCTTGAAAATTGAAGAAATATATGTAACTATTTGGGCGGTACCCGTGATTTATTTGTTTTGTGTTCAGAATTAATTAATTTATGCAATTAAAAACGAATTTTGTTTGACGTTAATCTTGTTTTTTGTTTTTTTTTATTATCTTTGTTTTGCTCGTTTTTATTACGCCGTTACCTGTCAATTCGAGGACGTGCGGCTATAGGTCTGATTTGGCTGGAAGATGACAGCGAGTCATAGTTTTGTTCCTTTTCATCACAGATCGTAATCTGATGATGGAAATCCCTTTTAGCATTCTGCCCCTAACGGGATTCGAACCCAGTACCTCCCGATTCAAACGCCAAAGCTTTAATCACTGTGCGATTTGGTCGGTTCAACCTTAATCTCTGATTTATAAATGTAATATGTATATAATATTGATACCAATGAAAAGGAAATCAACCAATTTTGGCCGAGCGATGGTTCGGTGCACCAGCGACTAGTGCAATGACGAAACACTAAAATACTTAAAGATAATAGTTTGTTTGAAATTTTGTCAGTTTCAAGAAATCTCTCATTTAATAAAATTCAGCTCCAAACCAATTCCTGGTTGCCGCCCATTTCGTAAATCATATTTTGGAAAAATAAGAATATGATAAGATGTATATATTTTAAAATTCTCGGTAATAAGCTTATTTGGTATAAAACCGTGCGAAATGAGAAATCTTATAAAATAATCACCCCTATTCCTTTAGTCACATCACTTCATGCGATGTGACTACTTATCATCTTGGTTACTAGATTACTAAATCGAAACTTACAAAATAATTGTTTGTAACTAGTTGTGGCTGTTTTTTAAATCAGAATGCTACTTTTTAAAAACAGGGTGTCTATCCGGAAGGTTTACAATTTTTTAGTCGTGAAGCACTCAAGTGGCAAATTAATGGGAAAAATATTCGATTAAACAACTCATTTTAATTTTTAAGTTTCGGAGGGAATATGGTGTCTTCAAAACCTACAATTTTTCGGATTATCAAAGAATTTGAAGAAAGAGGATCTAGGACAAATAAGCCAAAGCGTGTGCAATAACGTATAGTCAGAACACCAGAAAATATTTGCTGATGTACGTGAAAATATATGCGATAGGCAAACGACAGCAATCAAACACCGTGCGCCATAACTTGGACATCGAAGATCAACACTAACCAATATTTTGTAAACAGCTTTGATTTATGCTAGCATAAAATTCAATTAACACAAGAGCTGCTACCAGAGATCATTTGCGATGCCGTACGTATGCAAATAAGCTGATCTGGTTTCTTTTTAAAACTTAATTATGAGTGACAAAGCTTATTTTCACTTAAATGGACATGTAAACAAACGACGGCTGTTTTGTTGGTTCTGGCAGTATATAATTCATCAATCATCATTACATCCATCCCTTGAAAATGACTGTATGGAGTGCAATTTGGGCTACAGGTGTCGTTGAACCTTATTTTTATGAATATCCAAATGGTCAGATGTTACAGTCACTGGCGAACGTTATCGTGATATGATAAGGAACTTTTTTAAACCAGAATTACATGCCAGTGGTTTGATGAACATGCGGTTACAATAGAACGGTGTCACATGCGTTTCCACAACCGATTTCGAAATCTTGTGATGCCGATTGGCATCCACGGTTACTCGGTTTAACTGCTCCCGACTCGTTCTTATGGGGTTATCTTAAAAGTAAGGTTTATGCAAATAAACCAGCTAATATTGAACAACTTAAAAGGAACACTAGAGACATACATTATTTTTCATACGTAATTCCAAGCATTAAATAAACGATCTGTAAACATTAAATTTATTTTCTGTTATTTAGAAAAATTGTATAGGCAAAAAAGTAGTAAATCTTTCGGGCGGTGACCCTGTATTTCATTGCGACTGGTTATCACTTGAAACGGCAGTTTATGTCACTTGAAATTTTGTCCGCGACAAATAAATACAATTTTTTTCAAATTAAGGCAGCCAACTAAGATTTAAAAAGTATTCATTGCGTGTTTTGTACAAAATTATTCAGTAAATTTTGATTTTATAATCTAGTAGCCAAGAAGATCCATAGTCACATCACGTCGCACGAAGTGATCCGACTACCGGGGAATGAGGCCAATATTTAATTCAAATTTAAATGTCTGCATTAATCAACAGATTTTATAAAAATATCGTTTGTTGGATGATAATAATGCATTTTAATATTATTTTGTAAAATTTCTGTTCTGTTCTGTACCCAAATGACCTACATATTTTTATTCGGTATCGAGCAAGCTTAATTTCAACAACCATTGACTTCAATATAATAGCATTAAAGATTTAGAATCAATAATAATTTCCAGACATTAAATTCTCTATAAAAATGGATTAATTCGATTTATTGGTTCTACTAAAAATAAATAATTTACGATGACAATGTCATAAATGGATTAGGGACGAGTTTTATAAGAAAATATGTACATAACACTAAATCCTGAAAGTTAAAAAGGCAAATTGCCAAGGACAATGTTGTATATTCAATATTATTATTTCCTAGCTTCTTGACATAAAACATTTAAATCTTTTATTATCGGTTTATTTTATAACAACAATAAATAAATAATTTTGTGATTTAGTGTCTTTAGCTATTCAGAGAGAGATTATGAAAGTTTATTTGAGGAAGTTTACCTTATAAATTAAAGAAATTTATAGTTTTTTATGTGTTCTCGCGAGAATTTATCTGTTATTATTGTAGATGATATTTATTAGTTTCGAGATTCGCAAACACAATTTTCTTTGAAAAATTTTCATTTTTTACGACCGCATTTCAAATGAAGTTCGAATTGTTGCAGACTAGACATGGAATTTTAGACTATATACACCGGGTGGTCCACTTAAATAAATATGAACTTGATACATTTCTATTATATTTATAGCTCGACTTTGAAAACATTTCAAAATTCCACGACTACTATAAATTCGCAAAATTGTTTATATTTTCAATATGGGAAATTATAATCAAACTCCGTCATGTTTATAACGACCAATGATTGATTGATTGATTTTGAATGTACGACCAAGTTCTTAGGCTTGAGTTCCCGGATGACGCCGGGTCCACCGTACACCCTTTGTTACACATAACAAAACCGAAGGATTGGATAGGTTAGTTAAGTGGGACAGAATCGGCCCGGTTACAGACACCTAGGTATAGCCGATAGTTAGTAACACAAAGACAACACAATTCTAATCTACTAGATGAAGGATAAAGGCTTAATAGGTTAATGGATAACGATGGTATTGGTCTTCAACAATTGCTTCTTTAAAACGGCAACCTCAGAAAAAATATTATTATTTCACATGCATCTGGAATTTTCCTGAAATTTAATTCTATTAATACTTTTCGGCTTCCTAACCAAAATTGGTTGACTCGACCCGTTACAGACACCTATGTAAAGTCGTTAGTAATAAAATGACAACACAATTCTAAACTACACAATCAGCAATTACAATGAAGCATTAATTCACAAGCATCTGTAAATTTCCTGAAATTTAATTCTAAATTCATATTTTCCGGCTTCCTAAATAATTGAAACATTTATTAATTTAATCATTCTGCAACTCCGCAACTTACAGTAGAATTTACTGAAACCAAAGTTATTTGAACTATATTCAAAATAACTCTAAAATTCATTAGTATTTAACCGGTGAATTGGGCGAACACGAAATAGCAAAAAAAAAGTTGCAAAAAAATATGTGAGGCATTCCAAAGGCAATGGTTCTTGGGAAACTATCAATGTTAATCAATGCCAGATTAACTAGATTAACTACCGGATTGCATTCAAATATCCCTTAAAATATCCATCCATTAAAATACCCTAAATAAATTTAGAATTCGCACCAATGTCCAAGAAATTAAATTGGTTATTAAATTGAGATGCATAGATACTATTAATTCCGGAATCCTTTCCTAAATTAAGATTAAATTAATTTTATTATTCCAATCCATTTTTAAAATATTATCACACCCGAATATTAGTCATTAATCAGCACCAATCATAAATTAGATTAACTATTTGCTCCGGAATAAGCAATGAACAAATTTTTCTTTTCCATTTAAGTAAGATTAAGAGTATAAAATAATAACCTATCTAAGTGAAACTCATACGATAACCGAAAAAATTAAAAAAATCTATTTAATAATTATCTAATTCCTACTGTTAGGTATTTGAACATTTTGCGATAGTAAATATTCTATCAAAATTGTAGGTGAATTTTAAATTTATTGATTGATTGATTAGGATGTACAGACAAGACTAAGCAAGGATCCCGGATATGCCGGGCCTACCATACACCCCTTACACATATAACAATACGGAGAGATAGGACAGGTTATTAGATATGATAGACGTGACCCGGTTACAGACACCTAAGTAGTCAATAGTTAGTAAAGCACAAGCACAAGACGACACAATAATTTTTGTTTCATGAATATAAATAATCAGCAATCAAGATCATAAAAAATTTTAGTTGGTAAATTTCCTGAAATAAAACTTCATTATTATGAGTGATTAACCATTTCCTCTACCCATATAATTGATAACCAGCAATAACTATTTATCCAACTTAGAACAAGCTAACCAAAACATTTATCAATTTACAGTCTCCCGTTCAACCTAGAAAATAATTCAATTAAAGAAGTGCCATGAACCCCGAAAATACAAAAACTATCTAAATACAGCAATATTTGTCTGCATTTAAATTTTATTCTGTAGTCTCCAAGCCATTTATAATTTCAAAAATTCCAACAACCACTGAAATATCAAATTCATTAGCAAACCCGGTTATAGCGAGTGATGCCTACCTTGACTGAAGAATTCTTCCACAAAAGTCATGAAAATTGCATGCTTCCTAAAAATATTAATTAGAACTAAAATTTAATATAAACAGGAATCAGGCAACACCGCTGTTATGCAATTTTATAAATTTCCCTCCTTCGATACCTCAATTTTCCATACAATCATATTCGTTTGATCAATTAAAATAGTTTTATAAACCCATTGACGTGAAACGAATTAAATCCTAAATATACAATTAAAGTATATTAAATTAAATAAAACTCAGTATTGTTAACTCTCCAATCAGGAAATTATAAAAGAAACCAACTATAATGGATAGTATTAATATAATAAATTCCCAAATAAACTAAATCAATAATTTGAATAGTAATTATCAACTAGTTAAAAGAATAAAAGGAACTATTACTACTAATTACAACCAATTAATTTTTAATGAAAAAGTAGTACAGCTTCAAAGATATTCTGTAATCAAAAAACTTCATTAGAACTAAATAAATTAGCTTAATCAGGAACTGCAATGAATAATAGTATTAATAATGCACATCTGATAAACCTCGATAACTCTAAACTAAAATCCAATAAATACTAATCAAAATAATAATAATAATCAAAATCAGCCAATCTTTGAAATAAAAATATAGCCGAGTAGAAGGCGAACAAAAACACGGTCGCCATCGTCATAAAAATGCCATGGAAATTCCCTTCTGTCAAGATCCTCCCAGACTACCCATCCATATCTCGCATGCGGCGTGCACATAAACTCTACCCATCCATCCTCAATCCCGATAAACTATACCTTTTACTTCCAAGTCATTCCCTATTCAGAACTTCATCATTCTCCACTAGGACATCCCTAATCCGACGATCACCGTACAATATACAGAGCAAAATCTATGTGTATGCACGTAGAGTGGATGACGAACGAAAGTACCATTCTTCAAGCGTACACCCCAACCACAATCTATATATATTATACGATGATCATCAAATCAAAGATACCACCGCGGAAGATGGTACATTTCTAAACGAAAATTAACCTAAAAATAAAAAACAGTTCAGCAGAACTAAAGATACTCGTAAACAAACAAAGTTCATGCTCAGGCGAATGAAAATTCATTTTTCCACCGCATCTACAAGATAGAATCAAATAACGCGAAAAAACTCTTCAAAAACCAAATTCCATATCATCCGTATGAAAGTTTCTTCTCAAGTTTACGTTTTACGTACTAACATTCAAAGTCTATACATTGCGAGACAGCCATATACACACACATAGGCCCTGGTTTATCAATTATTACCTGTACATATGAGTGAATATGTACAAAACAAAAGGTAGATCATTCGATCACCAAAACATGCTTACAATACTTAGCAAAATATAATGTACGAGTAAATATGAAAACAAAACAAATGAGAAAAAACACGAAAAATAATCTTCGTACAACACAACCAAAAATGTTAGCGAGAGTAACAACACACACCAACAGAATTGAAAACCCATTGTCGCACAAACAATACACAACAATAAACTACATAGGAAATCTAGAACTCTACACTTTTAAAAGCTAAAAGTTAAAAATACATTTCAAATATATATGTACGTATATATGTTTATATACTTATTTAAAATAAATATATATATATACTTTATATGTTTATATACTTAAAATTTATTTTGGAGAAAATATAAATTAATATGATATGTGTTAAAGGATGTTGAAAAAATGAAAAAACACTTAACTTATACATTTTTGGTATCAAAAAGTCAAAATATTGAAGGTAAAATGCATATGATGCATGCAAGCAACGGTATCAAGATATACATACACAAAAATTGCTATGTATATACTCTAGGCCATTGCAAAACGCACCATACACAAATTAATCCAACCATACAATATGACTTACATTGTATTGTACTTATCACTTTACTACTTTATTACACCAATTTATTATTATTATTATTTATTTATTTATTTATTCAACAACACATATATAAATTTATTATATTATTTAGTTAAATAATTAATTAATTAAATTAAATTAAATTATTTATTTCGAGGAGAGAAAAAAAACACTTCTTTCCTCGACGACGATCAATCGCCGACCATCCGTCATGTTTATAACGACCAATGAAGAAAAATGAGAAAAATGAGAAAAATCGCTTTTATGTATTTTTAAGGCGGAAGAATCGTCTATCCAATTAAGAATTATTACAAAACTTTTTTTTATAGTTCAGTAGTAAACGGTTTTTATTATATTTTAATTAAGCTAATTTCAGTTTATCTCTGAATAGAATTCCGACGTCGTCTAATGGAAGATCCAATTTTTTCGAAATTAGTCCATAATTTAATCGATATAAATTTTATTACAATTTTATGTGACTTTTAGATTTAATATCATTGAACTCGTCAGTTTATTACATTTTATATTATTTACGTATTTAATTTATTTGTACACATTATGGATCGTAGACTACCCACCGACTCCAATTGTATTATGAAATTATGAATTAAATCAGGAAAATATTTCGCCAAGTACGTCATCAAGAAATTATATAACAAATAAAGAGTTGTACAAACATAATGCTCAACAAGAAATTTTTACGCACTGTTTTCAGAATTTAATTAGTAGTTAGTAATGTAATAGTAAAAAATATAACTTTGGCTTCTCAACCTCGTGCTTTCCGTATTCTTGATATAATATTTGCTGTATATACCCCGCACTACCTTTTTGTACATATATTTTTTTTATTAAATTAATAAATAAATTTTTGATTTATGTCTTGTTGGTGAGCTGTTTTCATACATACTACAAGCAAATTTAGGCCAATCATTCATAATTTTCTCTAAATCACATTGTTCAACAGAATTTTATTTTTGTGTTATTTAAATATTTCGTATATACTACACCGCCACTAACACCGTTCCCTTAATCATATGCTTAATTTTTATTGATATCAACAATGTGAACAAGTTGTCTAATATTATATGTTTCCATAAACAGAGTGTTCCTTTTGAAACGAAACACGAGCATTGATAAAATTTGAATACTAAAATATTGAAAATTACTGGGGCAAAATACACATAAAATCAAATTGGGCTACCATCTGTGCTATTTCACAAAATTTAATATTTTGAAAGATATTCAGGGTGTTCGATTTAAATGAAACACTCTATACAGACAATAATAGCGGGAATTATGTCTAAATATATGCCTAAATATGAATAAAATATAGATCAAAAGAAGTTTCTTGAAATATTTTATAAAATGATTGACATGTGAAAATTAACTTAATTTAAAAATACATGTAACTATTAATAAATTAAATTATTATTTAAAAAAAATGAATTCACAAATTTTTTTAGTACCTTGAATGAAGTTCCAAGGCTATACATAGAATTGGAAAATTTATTTAACACCACAAAATTTAGTTGTTCGCAGTTTGAGTGTGAATTGTTGGTCCTGATTTTACAGTAGGCACTTTGAACGGTCAGATGTACAATTACAACCTATTAAGGTTGAGACTAACTGACACAATTAATATTATATCGGCGTGTCCAAATGTTCTTATAAAAATAACCAATTTTGTTCTAAAAAGAATCCGTCCAAATTCGCTGCGGTGTCTTTTTAACTGGCTTAATGGTCTAGGTCCAAAATCATTTTTTAGACGTTTTGAAGGTGACTGAGCTCAAGAAAGCGAAACAATATGCCAGGTTTTGAAACCTCATAAAGTAATCAAAACTTCGGTAAACCTCGGACAATTGGCGTGCAATTCAGGAAAATTTAGAATATTCATAAAAAATTCTTCATAAACCGACTCAAGAATAATTTCATTTTTTGCATTTCCTTAATGCTTTTCACGGTTGGTTTTAAAACAAAAATATTCTTAGAATATTTCTTCTTCTTTATACATAAATAAATTTCAGTGTTTTTCCTTTAGTTTTAATTTTTTGTTGTCACCGCAAAGTAGTTAACAAGAGTGTCCTTCGAATCATACTTAATTGCTTTAAATATGAAATACTTACTGAATTAAGTATGATTGCTTTTGTTTATATTATCCAAGCCATTGACACTTGATATGTGACGTATAAGTATAACCTATACCTAGTAAACGAATAATTTAATGCACTGCACATCCTTCAAACAATTAAAATACGTGTCTACGTCCTACACCATAGCGCGCTACTTTGTTTTGAATACTAAGGTAGGTATTTCAACAAAATTTTTGAAATTTTTCAAGAACTTAGGAGACAGGTACATATTCTAAAATAAACAAGAAACCAGCGCCGAAGTGGTTGAATTGTGAACTAAAGTGTTGAAAACAAAATTGTTGTTTTTCCAAGACGTTCCAAATGTGCTACATGAGTATATCGGAATAAAAGAAAACATATCTACTTCCACCGCAAGGGTTGTCAGTTTTTAGTACTAAGGTGCTGCGGTTAAATTTAAAATATTATGCAACACCTTTGCAATGATATGAGGTATGTATCGTATTTTTCTGTAATGAACTATAATAAATAATACGCCACCAGCATCAAAATCGAGGATTTGTGAATCAATGTATTTCAGCTAAATTTTGAAAATTATTCCAGAACTTCTCAATGATGAGACACGTATACATTTTATAATAACAAATATTTTCCTACACAGGATGTGACACCTCCAGCGCCAGCGCGGTTGTTTTGAGTACTACACCGGCGGCATAATGGTGGATATGTGAACTAAATTGTTGATAACAAATGGTTGCCTATCATCGTCCAGCCCGCTAGCAGCTCTTTTGATTACAAAGGTGCTCTAGTTAACGTTGAACATTCTTCAAGACCTGTTCAACGATATACGGCAAATATAGGTATATTTCGTTAGAAAAGATTTTTTGTAAATCCACCATTTGGCGCTCTTGCAAAATTATTCATCATCATTGGAAAGGTTTTTAAGAATGTTACTTAATTATCTGAAGCACAATAGTAATAATACTACCGAAAAGGCGCTGGAGGCAAATACATTTTCCGATATAATATTGTGTTCTCTTTCCTCTCTGGTTTAGTGCTAGTACCAAATTAATCGCCTATTTTAATTTTATTATAAATTTGCATAAATTAATATACCCTGGTAAAACCTTTAACTAGGAATTATTTTAACTTTAGCATTGATATCAGTGCCTTGCACATTTAGCGTTCTACAATTAAACAAAAGTAACGTTTCCATCTCTAGCCGCGTGGAGAATGTACAGTGCGGATTTCCATGCACTACGCGAATGCAATTGCATCAAGTTGATTAAGTATGCTTATGTTAAATACGATATTCCAAACCAGAGGTCCTAGAATAAAGCCTTGAGGAATTCCTTTGTGGATTTGTCTAGTACCAGAATCATGCATGTCTCTTATTAATGCGGATTAAGTACTGAAGTAGGAGGTTATATATAGATTTGGGTTTTGATAGTACTAGTTAGGCGAACTATATCGCATCTAGACATGCTACTTCTGAAACCGAATTGTTTGTCCGAGAACAGTTCGCTCTGTTCATTCCGCGATATAATGCGAATAGCTAGTAATCTTTCTAGCAGCTTCCGCATAACAGGAGGCAACATTATAGGTCTGTATGATTTGAGAATAAAGCGGAACTCTATCGCCAGATTTCCTGATTACAATCATTTCACCTGTTTTCTACATCTTAGTAACGTAGCCAAATTTCAAGCAATTACATATTCCTACTTCAATGGGGTGTCTTCAGCAACCGTGGATGTCCAACTACTGTCGGTCGTGATCTCAGGCATAGCTATATGTGATTCAGTTTCATCTGGTATATCGTCCGGTAGAAGTAAGTTAAAGTTAAAGGTTTTGGATTGCCGGCAGTAAATTTGTGTACAAGACCACATGGGTATTTATTACCTTGTTCCGTGACATACCGTTGAAAGCCATTTTGCTTCACTTTAAATACTTCATGGAAGTATTTATTTCTTGTGCCTCTAAAGAGTGACAATTTTAACTCCTTTGCTTATTGGTCTTGTATGCCCTTCTTAGCTTATGCATAAAACATCTAAGTTCGATTAGAGTTCCACCAACTATTTCGTTTCTTAGCTAACCTTTTCCTTACAATTGAGTTATTGCAGACACTGGTTAACTGGTTAGCAAATAAGCTTCATTCAGCTATCTTAATTACAAATTTCGGAGTTTTGCTACTTGCGAGCGGACTATTATGTGACGAGTTTGATAACTCGAACGTGATTACTCCATGGTCATTAGATGTGCAACTTTCTCTCACACACCACTCGACTATCGAGCCCAACAAGGCTCCATTGACTATTGTTAGATCAATATTGAAGTTTCCACGACGCGAAGTCCTTTACTATTCTTCCGTTTTCATTCGTTAGACGGTCATGTCACATTTACATATTATTGTTTAGCTTGGCCGCATTGCTTGTGTTGTCGTTTGGTGATATCGAACATTTGATTCGATTTGAATTGAATATATGTTCACCAAGCCATCTGAATCCGATTGAACTAGTTGTGCTCTTTCAATTTTCAACATATATTGAACGGCTAAATTCGAGGTTGTCTCTATTTTGGCGGTTGTTGCATTTGATTTTGATAGTCATTGGAGCATGTTTTCCAGAAGTTATTTACTTTTTTTTAGATGACTACTTCTTCTTAGTGAATAATATTTCGATTATAGTGTAATGCCAATAGCTTAGACTTTGTGTTAATCGTTATCTCTTTAAACCTTGCCTGAATTTCCAATCCTAATTATTTCTGCTATTTTCAATTCTGCTACTGTTACCTCCTTTAACTGTTGTTGATTCTGAAGAACCTGGCGATTTGCGAATCTTTGGTACACAAATATTCAGCTTGTTTCAGCTTGTAGATACGATTTTTTTTTATTATTGTTTAAGCTTATCTCAAGGATTAAGCTTATCTCAAGTCATCTCTGCAAGACAAGTAAATCCGCTGTCCGTTTCGTTGTCTTTCTGGATCTCTTGGAGGAAATATTCTTATTGTAAGGGTTTTCGTACAAACATCTTGATCAAGTTCATAATATTGTGTTTTGTACATTCATGGTGTCTACTGTTGACCTTGTTGTTGCCGAATTCGCTTGATTTGTATGTGTTGGTATGTAATTCTATATTGGCTGGGATAAATGTTTGTAATGTTATAACTTTTCATCCTACTCAATACTATAGTTGAGTCTGGCCACGTAAATGTCTATTGATAGTTTCATGCTTGCCATCTCAAAATTATATCAATATATTACTTTGAATATTGAATCCGGATACATCGAATATCACCCTTAATTTTGTAGTATATGGATCGGTTATGAATTACAACTGCGCCTTATAGTTTTCTTGTGCGTTTCCATTGAGCTTTGTTTTGAGTTGCTCTGAAAGATTGAGATTGTAAAACATTATCTTAGAAGGTTTAAATCTTTGAAGATTGGCTAAATAAATATCCTATCTTATTTTGAATCACTATTGTTAAATTATTTGTTGCTTATGTCGGGTTTTCCAATTGGGACATAACAATTTTGTATTTTAATACGAACGCACCCTTGAACGTTTTTCATGATCTATCAATGTCGAAATATCATTCAAGGTTAACATTTTTATCATGCTGAAGTTCACGAACGAGAAACGTTTGGAAATCATTAAAAATTACTACCGCAATTCTGAGTCGGTGGACGCAACTTTAAGAGTGCTTACTTCAATCTTCGGTCGAATTATTCGTCCCACCAGACAGGCGTGCTATAAAGGGTGTCTCAATAAGAAGTTCAGATTTAAAAATTTAATAAAACAAAATCGGCTTAATATATTTGCAAATTTATTTTTTTGTTTGAAAGTCCTCTATGGTTTATAAATCCTCCTGGTTATTTATGCAAAATGATTTCATTTAAATGGGAGCCGCGGCTGGCCTTGGTGTAATCCGTTCGGTCGCTCCAATTTCTGAGCACATTTTGGATTGTGTGCGAATCTATTTCGGCAATGGTTGCTTCAATATTGGCTTTCAAATGCTCAATTGTTTGTGGATTGTTCGTATCATACTAACTTGTCCTTTTCGGCACCCCACAAATAAAAAGCCAAAGGTGCCAATTACAGCTTCTTGCTGGCCAATTCACGTCACCATTTCGACTGATAATGTGGCCATCGAATTTTTGACGCAGTTTCACTATTGTAACGCCAGATGTGTGGCATGGCGCACCATCTTGCTGGAACCAAAGGTCGTCCAAACCAATATATTCAAAATATGGCCACAAAAAAGATGTTAACATTGGGCGGTAGTTGATTCTGTTGGCCGTAACAGTCGCGCTGGCCTCATCTTCGAAGAAATACGGCCCAATAATGCCGCCACGGCACAAGCCGCACCAACCAGCTACACACAATGGATGCATTGACTTCTCCACATATCCTTGTGGATTATCCGATTCCCAAATGCGACAATTTTGCAAACCCACCGAGATGGAAATGCGCCTCGTCCGAAAAGATAATTTTTTGAACAAAATCCTGATCAATTTCGAGTTTGTCACAGCGAATTAATATCGAAGCGGGTGGTCACGGGGCTTGAATTGCTGGACCAATTGAACTTTATATGGCCACAAATCAAGATCTTTACGCAGAATTCGTTTCATGGAAGACCGGCTGATGTTCATTTCCGATGCACGATAACGAATTGATGTTCTCGGCCGTTGGCGCACATTTTCGGCCATCGCGGTGATATTTTCGGCTGAACGAACACGACGAGCACGGATACGCATTGGATTGTCGACTAGATAGCCCTATCACGCACTTTATGCACAAATTTCTTGATACTGTTGGATGTGAGTCCTGTGTTTCGACCAAATTTTGTACGACATTTCCTTGCGATTTCGAACCAATTGTCTTTGTTGTGGAAGTAAAGCGACTCATTTCGTCAACTAGAAATAATATACTGAGTTTCTGTCAAAGAAAGAATGACATTAGTGTTTCCAGAGCAAACATAACTGATATGTCCAATCTGAACAAAGTGGGACAAAGCACCGATGAAAGTACCGAAAATATCTCAGCCGTAAGTGTTTCAGTTCAAAATGATCTAAATCAGTCGATTCCACGCCGTTCACAGGAATTGGGAATCTCTCAAGCCGCATTGAGGCGAATTTACGTAAAAATCTTGGCTTACATCCTTACAAGCTCAAATTAACTCAAGAATTGTAGCCTCTTGAACATTTGAATCACCGAAACTTCTTCGATTGGGCTCTGCTAAAGGTTGAAGAAAATCCTGCATTTCATCGAAAAATCATCTTCAGCGATGAAGCTCATTTTTGGTTTAATAACTTTATCAGAAAGCAAAATATGCGTTATTGGAGAGCAACAAACCCACATGTAATTCGAGAGAATCTATTACAATCACAAAAAGTGACCGTGTGGTGTGAATAACCATATTTTTTCGTCGATGATCGCCATTTTACGGTCCAGGGATATCTGGTTCCAACAAGATGGTGTCACGGAAAGGGAAGTTCAATAACCGTGTAACTTCGGGGAAATGATCCGGTCGAATGGTCCCCTCGCTCATGCGATTTAACGCCGTTGAATTTCTTTTTATGGAGTTACGTTAAGTCGTTGGTTTATGCTAACAAGACAACTCAGGGGCAATATCGAACGCGAAATTGCCAACGTTCTGTCTGATATGTGTGAAAGAGTGGTGGAAAATTGGAGCTAAATAATTGATCGCTGCAAACGTGCTCGCGGTGGTCATCTGCGAACGATATCAAATTCCATAGATAAAAGTAGCATGTGCTACCGGAATAAATGTCAGCCCAATATCTCAATTATTGGAAAACCCTTTACATAAATTTAAAAGCAATCGATTGGTGGATAATAACAATGTTCTTGTCAGCTAGTAGACTTGCAGAAACATAATATATGGATACATACGTTCATCTTATACTAAACTTAATATTTAGCAATATTCTTCAATATTTCAACCTCTGAAAAACGTGATACAATAAATCGGGAGATTGTGTTTAAAACTTTTAGTAACACTTGCATAACGTATATGTATATTTTGTACAATCAACCATGAAGATTATCTTTAATTTATTCTAATGTATTCTGAATCTTACCTTATATAAATAATTTACAATTTTATCTGTAAAGTTAACTATTAATTTTTTTTTCATTTCAGGCGGATCCGATAGTAATAAGGGTAAAAGTAAAAAATGGCGCAAAATTTTACAGTTTCCTCACATATCTCAATGTATTCATCTAAAAAATCAAATAGGTAAGTCAAAGAGTAAATTTATTTTTTTGCTCATCTTATAACAAATTTATTATTTATTTTTCGAGCTGATATGTTATTTTAAAACTCTACGTACACACATGCTACATATCAGTATTTTCAATTCAAAATCGATGATGTGATATTAAAAATTTATGGTTTCTGAGATTTTCTTTTCTTTTTTTTCAATATACTGGAGTTGGAAAGCATCTCGACTACATATATTTCCTCCCATCGCATAACATTAATAAATTATTGTTCCACTTGCATAACTCGCGTTGGATATTACTTTTTTATTAAGTGTAGTGTGTGGTGGTAAATTTGTGAAAGATACATACTTATTTAAATTTTCAACGAATTTTCTCGAAAAAGTAATAAAATATCTCATTAAATTGACAATTTTTGTTGACAATAAGGCAAGAACCATAATACGTGATTTAAACTATAACCGAAGGTGTAAAACTAGTTAGATGGAATATTAACCCATTTCCCTATTTAAAACCAAAACAAAATATTTTTTAATTTTTTTTATTCAGAAGTATAATTAAGACTCCTTAAAAAACATGTACCTAAGCGAGTATAATGGGGAAAAAAATTCTAATTTTGGCATGATCTTTTTTGAAACACTCTTTCAACACATAAAACAATATCGCAAAGCTCGCAGATCGTCCATAATGTAGAACTACAGCTCATTGAACCGAAAGCAAATCTTCGCTACAATTGCCTACTTTGTAAAGCTTCCCATCGCTCACTATAGAGTTGAATTTAAACTTCGAATTTTAATTTTATATGCATCATCCTGCAAATCAAAGCTACCCATACCTAGATTATAATCTGTAATCATTTTTGGCTGTTATATACTAATATTTTTTTGACAGCTAACCATCGCTTAACATATTTATACTCAAAATAACTACGGCTTCCTCATTTTATGTCTTTGCTTGTACCAATGGCTTTAAACCCTTACGTCTTCAAGAGTGAGCAAAGACCATGATCCGATGCGTTGAATGTTTAACAGTTTCCAATAGATCGAGGACATCTTTTGAGATAATTGTACTAAGACTTACTTTTACCTTACTCTGTATTTGAAAATTGTTAATTCAAATACGAAATTGGCTAAAAATGACCTGGATCCAAATTTACAAACGAGAATGGCTTGTGTCATTTATTTTTTTCACCAATATACTTCATATTTCAATTCGAAGAATTGAAACCAGTTGAGAGAGTCGGGCACCTGCTATACTAAATGACTAAAAATCGAAAAGGTGCAATATCACAGGATTCCGCAGTCACTTTTAACATTCCAATATGGTCGTGTCTTTTATCGTTTGAAAGGTGTTGGATCAATAACTTTGAAAGTACCATTGACATTAATACCAAAAGCCACCAGTCTAAAGATCACGATTAAAAATCAATGTTTATAAAAGTAGTGTAGTATGATCATTGACCAGTATAATTCGTAGACACAGGCATTTTGCAATTTCTAAGTGAGAATTTGCGACGCCCCCGTATTTCTTATGGTTATTCAGGATTGTCACTTTTGTGAGGTTTCGGCCAGAATATATTATATAGAACTTAAAATGTCAAAGAATTATTATAAAGATTTCCAAGCTTTTTTGTATGCTGCGAAGAAAATGTGTGAATAATTCTTCAATCTGGGCAAGTAACAAGCCAATTTTTAGGTAGAATTCCACTATATAAAGGGAAATTAGACTTTCATTTGGAACCATACTGAGCCAAGATCTACGTGCATCTATACGTCTATGTTCTTAGCAGTTTGTGCAAAAGTGTTAAATTTTATTTTCAATATTATTTCGTTTAGCTCAGTTCTCGCTTACTTTTACAAGCGGAGTCAAGGTTAGACTATTGATTATTGGCAAATATTTTTTGCTTGAGAAAATATCTATCATTCATCAGCATGCCCGAAGCTTCACTTGAAATCTATCTAACTATTCTTGTAGAATTGAATTTCGAATTAAATTTAAAAAACGGTTCTATTCTACCAAAATTCTTGATTGACGCTGTAACACCACATTGAGACGGGACAGGACCTCTAAATTGTATAACCGAAAATAACGTTTTAATTCGTTCCTCAAATTTTAGTCTGTTTTTCTGAGCACAAATCAATCTCCCGTTTCCTAAAATCATATTTTCCAATTAAAGGTTTCTTTGACTATTTGATTAGTTGCTAGTAATCTTTTTCCACTCTTCCTATGAATTGGCTCCAAATAATCGTAACTCACTCGTTTTTCTAATCGTAATTTTAAATCAAATGTCAAAGTGACATGCTTCTGCTTCAGATTTGTTCATTGTTTTCATTTATGCCACGTTTTTTATGTGTACCACACCGTGAATCACTTACCACAATTACCTTTCATACAGGTTTCATGTATTCTGTAACTTCAGAACTTTTCGATGATAAACCAATTTTGTTGCGACATCTAATGTAGTCAATTAGCGAATTCGATATACGGCTTGTTGACCTCGGCACTTATAGTCGAAGGTTTTATGTTCGATTCTAAATCAGTTTTGATGATTGATCAAATTGAATGGCGGGTTTCTCTAATCAAACCCCGCGGTCCCATTAAAAGTAAGCGACATTGAAAAGCCATAAACTTACAAAATAAAATGTCTAAACTTTTGCTTAATCCGTCAATATGGGGCAGAGTTGCATTTCAACTTCCAATATTATAATAATACAGGCTTGGCACCACTTCGGAAACGGATGCAAAATGACCGAATCAAATTGTTGCGAGCTTAAAAATGACAAAGTTGTTTGTTCGCAAGAGAAATTCTGTCATTTTATTTAAAAAGCAGAACAATGTCCTTCTTCGTGTCGCTAATGGTTTGTTAAAACTTTTACTTGGTTTTGTACATAAGTTAGCAAAATCAAGGATATCTGGGATGATTGCCAATTAGATAGTCACTGTCATCGGTATCAATTTAGTGTCGAAGCAATTTAATATTTAATTTTCCTCGACATAGTTGAGTTATTACAGGTAAACTCGCATCGTTCACATGAATTATGGCTTTAATGAAATGATCCTTCAAAATCAAAAATATCTTAAAAATGAATGTCTAAAATATCCTTAGTTTGTAGCGTTTTGATTTAGGATTATTTAATCATTACATTGAGTTTAAACCTTATGCCCTCTTGACAATACTATTTCTGGGCTAGGTTCAATTCATAGCAGAATGATTTGTTTTCCAACAATATGTGTGCAACTTAGCATGTGGTGCCAGTACTTATCATCCTCAAAATTAAGTAAAATGTTTTATGATACCGGACAAGTGGTGCAGTGGTTAAAGCTTCGGCACTTGGACCGGGAGGTGCTGGGTTCGAATCCCATCAGAGGCTAGATGCAAATCGAATTTTCATCATCGATTACGATCGGTGATGCTAATAAATACAACTAAGACCCTCTGATGGAGTGCAGAATTCCGTGTCACGCGCCGACCCACCTTCCATGTCAATGTAAAGGTTGACGTGGAGCTTGCAATGTGCAGGTGGGTATACTGTAGTTGTGTGAGTAGGTGAAGTAGGTGGGTTAATGATGTGGAGTGAATGAGTGGTATCACAATGGGCCTAAAAATTGGCCTAAGTGTGCAGTAAGCAACCACTGAAACCTAAAAACTAAACCTACCTATGATTCTGTTTAACATCTTTCTTGTATTATCAAAAATCATTATTCGTGTTTAAATTTCAGAAAACCAACAAGGTCAACCATTGTTGAAAATTTAATCTCTAAATCTATATAAGCTAATGTGGCCACTTCCGGTCGACCAATTTAGTAAAAAAATAGGTTTCTGATTAGAAATGATTTAAGTAAAATTGATTGCAATATGGAACTTGGTGAATTACTGAATCAAACAAAATTCATTCCTATATGAACTTGTTATAAAGTTTAAGCTTGTCGTGATTACTTTCCTGGATTGTAGGTCTCTTTGATAATCCATTTTTGTCGATCTCGCCCAATTTTTTTAAAATTAAATATAATATATCCATGTTGACAGTTTATATTGCACGGGGCGAGCTGGATTGTCTTCCATTAGCGCTCAGAGAGGCGTTTCATCGCGGCTGTTTTGACTATGATCTGGTTTCATTGTTCAGAGCCTTATGACATGATTGTTATGGTTTCGAGTAACCAAACCGATGTCCTATAGGTGTAAAGCGGTGCCCTTTATAAGTTGTGGAAATGTGGTACTTTGCAAACTGTTTGTATGTTAATCTATCTAAAATCTCTTTACTAGACCATGAAATATTGGTGAACTGTCTGTTCTTCTTGTTTTGTGGAAACGATCATCACATCAGAACATCACGAAACATCTTTGTATTATTTTAGTTAGTATACTTTGCTGAATTTTTATTTTTTTGAAAGTAAACTTGTAAAAGCCACTGTTTCATTTTTATAATGTAAAAGAGCATTTTGGGAAATACGAGAATTTGACTTAAAACTACAACGTACAAGTTGCAAGACTATTAAAGGGTTATGCTCTTAATCCCGATCGTTGCATTGTTAACCGTTTTGCGCAATAATCGTGTCGACGTTCACAGTGTATCTTTGGTTTGTGTTTCTTGGTTGCCTGGTTCGATAGCAGTATAAAGCCGCGGCGACCAAACGCGTGAATTTTAATTCGGTAAAAGGAATAGTAAATGCACCGAATATGGGTTCCAGGTCATCTTTGTCAAAATAACGAACATCGCAACATATTTAACAATGAGCGTGACCTCCAATGTCTTGCTCGTCCAGCAGGTCCATTTTGGCCTACCTAAGGATAATCCCACATCTTTACCATCTTGGTTTGCAAGGATTGCAAGGTTGATTCTTAACATGGAACTGGAAATAGTAAGCCGAAACATCATCCACCACAGACAGGCATCGACTCGAGTAACTACTTCGCCCAATGACGAATGTCTACAATGGATGTGGGGTGTGACTAGCAAGGTTTTTATAAGGTTCCACAGTCGAGCAAGTAGCGCTAAGAAAAATCTAGATAGAAAATTGAATGTTTTAGGAAAGAATAAACAAAATTTGCTCGCACTATCATTGGGTTACAAATTCGATGTACACGCACTCGGGTATTAAAATAACAAGCACAATCTCGTCACCAATCTCGAACCTGCGAAAACACGACCAGGATACAGTGATGTATAATTACATAACGGCATGCTCCAAGCATGCGACTTGTTTCCTGAAGGACCAGGAACTCTGGCGCCTTATCTATGTGACATATGGACTATCAAAGATCCACACAGCTGAGGTTTCCTTAAGAGTGGTCGTGTCAATGATTGGATCTCCGTCGTACCAGCTTTGATCAGTTTGCTTATCCATCCTAAACTACATACGGAATGAATACAATTACAACGTTAAAAACACCACCGTGTTCCTTCAGAGGCTCAATCCGATTAAAATGTCCCCTTGACATTTGCATGTTTTCTCTCGATGTTAGGTTACTGTGCACATCGACACATTTGCCGTCGTGCGGTACGAAAGTACGGTCTATAAGCGATGTAAGGGCTTGGCAATTTGTAGCCCTTTTCATCCCTCATTCGGCATTCCATGTTATCCACTCGATCCTGGACGAGCACGATGAGCGTGACGAGGACACACTGATTGTCGAATATATTGATCATATTTTCATTATTTCGGACAAAGATGACGTAGAACCCATATTCCGTGCTTTTAATAATGGTTTTATCGACTTTGAATTCTTTATCGCATGTTTAGATTGTAAAACAAGATCATCAGCAAGTGGTACAGGAAACTCACGAATAATGGTCGGCTAATCGATTTTTTGTCCTCGCATCCATACCATGTGAAAGTAAATTGTATAATGTGCTTCGCTCGCAAGGTATTTGGGTACGAATCACTAACGGAGCATTTTTCATTGCTAAGCTTTAAACTGTTACAGGACCAGAAAACCACAAAGACATCCTTTGGACGTGTCGACAAGGGGAATCGTTCTTCGTTTTACGCTCACGTCAAGTAGTTCATCGACAGTAGAATTTCCAACATAAAGGTTGTCCAGAAACCCGGAAATAAATTTGGCAGGACACCAGTACTAACTAAGCCAGGATTAACAATTTAAGAAAACGGTTTGTGGTTTATAAAATTAATGGTATTGATTGTAGTCTGTTATATCGGACACACCGGTAGATATATGGAACAACGTATATAAAGTGACTGCCGTCTAAGACGGAGTAACGGATCGGGCACGGCTTTGCCTACGCATCCGATAGAGTTTAAACATAATTTCGATTTTGATAACTCCTGTATTTCGGACGTTAAGCTAAACGCATCGAGCTATTGACAAGTTTGCTTATCAGAGCTCACACCAATATTGTTAAAATGTTGTTAAACTTTAAGGTGGCGGTACGTACAAACGTCAAAATTTCAAAAAAGAGAAATGGCCTCCGAACGATATAGGTACGTTAATTTTCATCTTCGTGAATTAATCACAAAACTTCGCTCTTTACTGACAATTAGTGTTTTTTCATTATTTTTTTGATCGTAGTTGAGTACTGACGACACACGCGCGTCTTTATAGCCCGGGAACCGTGGTAAATTTGTTGGTAACTTTCTTTAATTTCTGTCTCATACGTAAACTTTTACATATATTTTTCGTATTTGTATTTGCAGACATGCACTTGAAAATACAATAGAATAAATTCTATTGTATTTTCAAGTGCATGTCTGCAAATACAAGTTATAAAAAAGAAATAGAACTTTGAGTTTTTACGTTTT
Source organism: Nephrotoma guestfalica (assembly GCA_963691935.1). Taxonomy (NCBI): domain Eukaryota; kingdom Metazoa; phylum Arthropoda; class Insecta; order Diptera; family Tipulidae; genus Nephrotoma; species Nephrotoma guestfalica. The sequence goes on along the minus strand of OY829913.1, from coordinate 204,334,971 downwards.
CCAAAACGAAAAAACTGAAAGCTCTATTTCTTTTTTATAACACGTGTATATTTTGAACATTAAGGTGTTCGGAAAATTAGATTATGTGTAGGTCATTTGTAGTAGGAACCAATTCGGTTAATGACAAATTTCTTGCACAATACGTCTTCTGTACCTAATTATTTATTATCAGAGACTTATAGATATCTCAAGAGTTCAATAACCGGGCGGTAGAATTTCTATTTTTTCTATTAGTTTCTATTAGGATGCTGACTAAACTCACTCTGCCATTAACGCGCCATTGATGCGCTCTTGATGGTTCTTCTATTATCGCTGTTTCTGTCGGACGGGTTTATTAATTTATTTAAATATAGTAAAGTGATGTCCAATTCATTGTGCAATACTATGTTTGCTTTGCCAAACTGGATAAAGACTGTAAATATTTTATTGACCTTCTCTGTCCCAACAATGAGTACCTAGTTAGTGTCGGAGTCATGTGGGTTTCCGCTTATTGTGTATTGTTGGAAATATCAGTATCTTTGACTGGTTAGTAGGCTATTAAAATTGCAAATATTTTTTTTAACTAATGGCATAATGGGATCAGACACCTCTAAAAAATTACCATGGCTCCTGTTACAGGCCTCAAAATTTTTGATGGCATTTTCCAATAAAAGCAGTTAATGGCCCTAATTTTAGCTCCAATGTTGTTCTTAAAATTTTGAACTGTTTGTGGATCTTGCTGTACACTTTACTTTAAAAGCCCCCAAAGAAAATTATCTAACAGTGTCAAATCACATATGATCTTGGTTGCCAATTGACATTCGAATTTTTTGAAATTATGCAATCATCGAATTTGGTTGCCGATAAGTCTAGTGTCTTTTTGAAACCAAAGTTCATCTAAATCACATTCATCCAGTTTTAGCCACAAAAATCCAGTTAACAAGTTGTAAACGACGCCTCAAAGAGATGCTCGATCCAGTTTTCTCAAAACCTTTAACAATTTTGCAAATTCTAGACTCTGTAGGACGTCCATGTTGACCAAAATCATGACGTAATTTACGAAATGTTTTTTACATAACGATCATTTTCGTAATAAGTTTGGATAACCAAAACGCGTTGTTGCGTTGTAAACAAACAAATGACTAAAAATGACATAGTTTTGACTTTTCATTTGTCAAAAAATTTTCGGGTTGCCACCGCACAATACATATTTATTTTGAACTTAAAAAAGCTCGAATGGAACACCCTTCCCCAGAATAGAACTAAAAATACTGTATTTGTAATAGACGGAACGAAATTGAAATGAACGGAACGGATAATTTAAACAATATTGAACATTTGCTAGAGTTCTAGGTTGTGCGAAATTTTATTTGGATTTCGAAGGTTTTTTATGTTTATGATTTTTCTCTCTAGTTTATGACTTTTAAGAGCTACTAAAATTAAAGACAAATATAATACTGAAAAATCGGAAAAAATGCTGATCCCGTATTTTTGATTCATTGGCGAATCGTAATGAAACCGAACCATTTCAGTATTTTTAAGAATTCAGTTTTTCCCAATCACGTATTCCGATCACTGCAATATAATTTTTGCACCTACTCAATGTATAATATTTATGGATGTAAATCATGAACATCTTTTTCCTTCATTTTTCCATATTTTGATTATCAATAAACAGTAAAGTAAATACTTATCAATACGTCGTTATATTTTGGCATAAAAATATTTTTTGTTTCATTTTTATGGCGCAGGTACTTCTCATTAATATTTTAATATTAAAATTTCGGTGTTTTCGACATTTTTCATGTTCATGAAAATGTAGGTACTCGGTTGTTTATAAAACAGAGAATACTTCTTATATGTACATACTTAAATGTGTTTATATAGTCATATGTAGCATATGATATTTTTCGATTAAACATTAGATATTCCTTTTATGTTTATTTCCATTAAAATTTTTGTTTTTTGAAAAATCGATTACAAATTCCAAGAAATAATAAAAAAAATATATTAAATAAAAGGGGCCCAAGCCACATTTCATTACACGAGTACAAGTATATATATAATAGGTAGGGGAAAAAGTTCGTGGCCTTTTTACCGATATAGATGGCTTTACATTCATATATCTCAGTAAACATTGATCGTATCGAGCAATTCTTAGTGTCTTCTTAGTTTTAGTGACATTTTAACTTGTACTTCACCGACCAAATGGCACAGTGGTTAAAGCTTTGGCGTTTGGATCGGGAGGTACCGGGTTCGAATCCCGATAGGGGCAGGATGCAAAGTGAAATTTCATCAACAGATTTCGATCTGTGGTGAAATGTAACACATCTATGACCCCCTGTCGGTGTGCAAAACTCATGGGCCGACCCATCTTCCATGCTGGTATAGGCTGGCATGGAGCTTGCAATGTGCAGATGGTCTTAAAATCGGTCCTATAGCCGTACGTCCTCGAGTTGGCCGCAAGGCGTAAAGTAAGGACGTTAAAAGCATAACCGCGGAAGAGCAGGGTGAGCCTTGAGCCCCAAAACAGATCGCATAGTTACCAATAAAAAAAAAAAAAAAAAAAAAAAAAAAAAAAACTTGTACTTCGACATATAAAACATTAAAATCGGTGAAGTGAATAAAAAGTTACAACATTTTAAACATGGAGATAAATAATGAAAAAATTCGATATATTTTACAACTTTATTACGACAATGGTAAAAACGCGGCTCTGGCTTGCGAAGAAATCTGTGCTGTATATGGAGATGGTGCGAAAAAGATCATGGACGAAACGGTATCAAAGCCAGGATTGACGCCAAGAAAGATAATGCTGTGTGTTTGGTGGGATTGGAAACTAATCGTGCATTATGAGGTGCTGCCACCGGGACAAACGATTGATTCTAATCTTTACTGTAAGCAACTAACGCGTTTAAGGCAAGCATTTCAGTTTAAACGTCCAGAATTGATCAGCAGAAATGGTGTTGTGTTCCATCATGATAACGCTAGACCACACACATCATTAATGACCCAGCAGAAACTGAGAGAGCTTGGCAAGTAGGTTTTGATGCACCCACCATATAGTCCTGACCTTGCACCATCGGACTACCATTTGTTGCGGTCCATGCAGAACCATCTTTAATGGTTTTACATTAAATTCAAAAGAGGCCTGCGAACATAATTTCTACAGTGATGGCTCTACCAGAAAAATGACAAAAGGTCATCGATCAAAATGGCACATATTTGATTTAATAAAGTTCATTTGTAATAAGAAAATTCTTTGTTTCAATGTCATCCAAAACAGGCCACGAACTTTTTCCCTAACCCTTTAATATATAAAAATATATTAGTATATATTGAGTGTAACTTAAAACGTTCCCATGTGAATTTAGAGATAAGGTACCGATATGCAGTATAATATTCAAATAAGAAATTTGATGAACTAAATAGTAATCAGTTTTTAAAATTGAAAAATTTAATTATCATTTTTCCAAGTAATTTGTCTTTTAAGAGAGTTAAAAAAATTGTTTAATAGGAAAATGGGAAAAATTAAAATTGAATAAAATCGAATTCTTCGATTCTACGAATATAAAATAAATAATCGTATAAGTGGTTTTCTTAATCTTTCCTTGAATGTTGAAAACAAAATTGAAGCTACGTAAAATTTTATGAATATGAAATCGTAAGTGAGTGTGGACTTAATGTAATCGATAACTGATGATATTTAATGGGTAACATTTTCTTTATAGCGTGTTTTAAATATAAATGAGGAAAAGCGGGGGGTGTGGCGTTTTACGACCTTTGTGACGCGGTTTCTGATTATAGAAAATAATTTAAGCCATCTTTACCGTTTATAAACCAATTTTTGTTTAGGACATTTAATTCCTTCCTGTTTTATTTCCCCTATTTAACAAAAAAAAAATCTTTTATTTGTAATCGTTTGAAGGTTGATCTTGACTGACGATGTTAATGAAATTTGTGATAAAAAATATATTAATAACTTACAATGTTAAATTTCTCGTTGTTCCAATTGGATTTTATTTTCAAAATAAAATTATAAAATTGAACACCATTCAAAATATGAAACCTTTGAATTTAAAACTACCTAGAGATTCTATAGTTCACATATTTTGTAAGTAAATATGTTTTTGGGATCTCTTCTATCTTAAATAATATATCGGAATTGAGCTTTTTTGACAGTTTTCAAACCATATTCCGCCAACCTATCCCTATAATCTACTGCGTCTTTATCTTATTCTCGAGTCCCAGCCATTTTTTATAAATAGATGAGCACTCTGGACTATTGCCCCACAAGCACTGGTTTATGTTTTTTGATATGTGAGGGCAGTCTCTTTGTATATTCTCAAAGTTGAAGCTCAGTTGGAAGCCATCCGATGAATACATTAGCCCAGTACTATAGGCTGGCATGGAGCTATGCAATGTACAGATAGTTGTACTAAAACCAGATCTATTGCTGTACGTCCTCGAATTGGCTGACAACGGTGTAAAAGTAAGGACAGGAAAAGCGAATTATGAAAGAGTTGTGAGAAGTTCGGCCCCAGAACAGATTGCAAATGTAATGAAAAAAAGAAAAAAAAAATCGTAAGCCCATTACACTGAAAACGGCACACAAGAAAGCAAGGGTGAGTCAATATGTAGAGTGCAATTGAAATGCAGAGTAGAATATGTAAAAGAACCAATAATAGTAATAATGGAAATTGTACAAACATAGTACAAGTTGCTGCGTATAATGCTGACCATAACAGCACTAAACTGCAAAATGAATGTACCAGGCGGCCTATATATACCTAAATCTTATCGTAGGCGTCAACATCAGCCGCTGGTGTCTCCTGCGCAAGGGCTACTAGTACCTTGGATTAGATGTGTTTGAAGTTAAAATCGCCTCTTGCATGGAATTTAACTCTCTTTTTTTAAAAAAATTTGCAAGTTGTTGCTTTTTAGTTAAATGTTTCGGTGGATATTAGGCTGCGGATATGGCGCATTTATCGCACCATTCTTCTTAGTAGATGCTAGATTTGGAACCATTCAATTTTACGGAGCTCATTTACGTAAAATGATATCAAAGTTGAAAACTCATTGAAAATAATTGTGCGTAGTGTCTTATAGTGGAAGAAACTACCCGCTACATCACCCATCGCGCAGTGAGTTCCCCATCGTGGATTCTCAATCCGCCTGCGTTTGTGGTTAATGTTTGTTGTAATATTGGTATAATGATGTATGATCATTATGAAGTTGGTGGTAATGTATAATGTTTACCAGAGCGCATATGATTGATGATAGTAAGGTATCATTATGGCGATATTTTGGATGTGAGTAAAAATAAAAGTAGTAATAAATTAAATTTTAATTCAGTTTTTTTATTTGAAACCCCCAACACCCAATTATAATTTTTATTTAACTAGATCTTTTCTCGCAGATCTTTTTGAATTGGCACGGTGCAGTGCAATTTTGTGCATCGTGCCCAAGCCTGGCATGGAACCAGCAAAATACAGGCCCCGGTTGCGCTGTGTCCTTTGATTGGTGTCCAGCGGTTTGTTGTCCTGTGTTTTGCTTTTTAGCTAACCCCGTCGGTTGCGGTTGGTCTCTCTTTTTTTTAAGTAGGATTTGTTCCAACCGCTCCAATCTTTGTATTATGGCCAGCTTCCTTTGCCACTCTCGTGGTGGTTTGTGTGGCCGTGGTTCTTACCAGTCGCGTTCTTTTCGGTGTGGATTGGTTTGAATCCATTTTTTCCGATGGCGCCTGTGTTTGTGCTCTGCCCGTTTGATCCGATTGTTCGGATGTTTGGGTCGAACATGAAGGATTTGACTGCAAACTATTATCTAGTGCTTCGATCTGCCGCATTCCAGTTTGAATTGCCATCTCGATATCTTGGAGCAATTTATCGTGGATCAACGTATTTTGTGTTTGATTTTCCATACTGCAAATTAAAAAAAAAAACAAAAAAATTGTTTTGATATTCCTTAATTTTCATTTTTCTTGAGAATGAACATTTACATGTGTTATACTTTTCTGAGTTCTTTTGGTTTCTGTGTATCCTATACGATAATGCGGACGGTTTTTCTCACTCCCGATATTTGATCGGGCGAACTCAAAATTCCATAGACTGGTTTGAGTCTATCAATAGAGACAGATTGTTGTTTATCTCTGATTTGTAATACAAAGTGCTTACGAAGTCGTCGTATCACTTTGTATGGGCCTTCATAAGGTGGTGTGAGGCCTGTGCGAACTTTGTCTATTCGTACGAAAACATAGTCACAGGTTTGCAGTGACTTTGGTACGTATATATCTGTTTGATTTGATTTACGCGTGTCCGTTGGGATGAGTTTATTCATCGTGGATCGCAGTTGATGTATCACTGTGTCAGTGGTAACTTGGGGTGTAAGCGGATGTTCCCCAAATAATTCCCCAGGTAATTTGATCGTTTGACCGTACACCAATTCTGCTGGTCAGCATTTTAGGTCGTCTTTGACTGTTGCTCGGATTCCCAACAATATGATTGGGATTTCTGAGCTCCAGTTGACGGTGTTTGCACGAGCTTTGAGAGCTGTTTTGATTTGGCGGTGGAAGCGCTCAACCATACCGTTTGCTTGTGGATGATAGGCAGTGGTCCGTATTCGATGTGAGCCTAATAGTTGCATAAGCTCCGCGAATAGTTTGGATTCGAACTGTGTGCCTTGATCGGTTGTAATGTTGCCGGAACGCCGAATCTAGCAATGTAGTTTTCGACAAGTGTTTTTGCGATTGTTTGTGCGGAGATGTCTTTTATGCAGTAGGCTTCTGGCCAACACGTAAAATGATCAACGCAGGTTAAGATATATGTAAATCCATTAGATGGTGGAAGTGGTCCAATAATATCTGAATGGATATGTTCAAATCTACCTGATGGAATTTGAAAATTCCCGTAAGGTGATTTGGTATATCTTTGTACTTTGCATTTTTGGCAGGATAAACAAGATTTCGCCCAAAGGGTTACATCTTTCTTCATACTGGGCCAAAAATACCTTGAAGTGACGAGTTTGCGGGTTGCTCATACACTTGCGTGTGAAATATTATGCAGAGTGTGAAAAATAGTTCGACGCAATAGCTCTGGAATGTACGGGCGATTGTTGCCTGTAGATATTTCACAGTAAATTGTCAAATCGGCTAATAGAAATTTATCTAATTTCCATTTGGAAGTACGCCGATTTGTAGAACTAGAAAGTAAGTCTTGTAGTTCCTGATCGCAAGCTTGTGCTTTCGCAATCGTTGTGATGTCGTAGCGAGTAGCTGCGGAGGCAAGTTCGTAGTTGGAAGTCCGAGATAGTGTATCGGCAACCACATTGTCTTTGCCTTGAATATTTTGTATGTCTGTCGTGAATTGAGAGACAAAATCTAAGTGGCGTGCTTACCTTGGATTTCGTTCCGCTTTAGAGGTAATTGCTTTAGTAAGCGGTTTGTGGTCGGTGAATATGGTAAATTCCCGACCTTCGACAAAGTATCGAAAATGTTTTATTGCTTGGAAAATTCCAAGCAATTCACGATCAAATGCGGAATATTTTCTTTCTGCATCTGATAGTTTCTTGGAGAAAAATCCAAGAGGTTCCCAGGTCTTATTATTTAATTGTTGTAAGACCGTGCCTATTGCTGTGTTGGATGAATCAGTGGTGATGCTATATTTCGTTTCATTTAGCGGATGCGCTAAAAGCGCAATTTTTTCCAAGCTGTTGTTGAGCTGAAGGAATGCGTTTTGACACTCTTCTTTTTAAGAAGACTTGCCAAATGCATGTGAATTGGGGCAAGTATACTTCTGCAAGTTTTGGTATAAATCGGTGGTAGTAATTTACCATGCCGATGAATTGTTGGATTTGTTTCACGTTTTATGGTGCTGGGAATTATCTAATTGTATTAATTCGTCCTTCGGACGGCAGAATGCCATTAGGAGTAATTTTGTGACTAAGGAAGTCAAGATTGCTTGTTCCAAATACGGATTTTGTCGTGTTGATATTAACACCGTACTTTGATAATTTTTGGAAGAGTTGTTCCAAATGAAGTAGGTGTTGCTTCTCGTCTTTGAAGCTACGAAAATGTCATCGATATATATAAAAACGAAATCGAGATCTTTTACAATTTCGTTGATGAAACGCTGAAATGTTTGTGCGGCATTTCTTAGTCCAAATGGCATTCGGGTGAATTCGAATAAGCAAAATGGAGTGGTAATAGCAGTTTTGTGAATGTCGTCAGGAGCAATTGGAATGAGATGGTCAACGATTTTCAAAAACCATATACTGTATTTTTGCTACGATTTCTGGTGTTGATTCACGTTTTGGATGTTCTTTGTGGCGTTTTCACATCTTGTATCATAAATGCATCATTTAAATTAACTAAACTTGGCTAGCACCTGGCGTATGGCTATAGGTCTGATTTTCGTAGAAAAATCTGCACATTGCATAGCTCCATGCCAGCCTATTGTACTGGGATGGAAGATGCCAAAGCTTTAATCACGGTGCCCTTTTGCGGTTGGTAAATCCAATTTTGTTGAATGTAACAAATGTTGCACGGAAATCTCAAAAATATAAGGATCGATTTGAAATAAAAATTAATGATAGATTTTCAGCGCAAAGTCATTTCAAAAGAGTTTGTTACAAAGAATTTCAATTAAAAACTGTGCTTTCAAACGAAATTTTTCACTATATGCAATGATTTTACCTTATACGAGGTTGGAAACATAAATAAACGGATCATAAATACAAAACTTATTTGTTAGAATCTGAAATAAAAAATCAAACCAACAAATTATAAAAATGGTTTAGTTACTTAGTTATCTAGTTATTTATGTCGCCAACCCCAGAAATCGGTCGATTTGTTTGTCCCGTTAAGATACCATATGAATATTTTAGAAAAACTACCCACATGTCAATCTTTTAAAATTTTTTGAACAGTTTTCTTAATTGAAATTTGTGCAACAACCATGTTATTATTTATGTTGCATTATGGTTACAATTGATATTCTTGTTTTAATGGTTCTATAAATTGAAATTTTGTCGGAAGTCCTGACTTAAAACATAAGTTGTCGACAAATATAATTCAATTTATTTTTATTATTTGATTTTTAAATACATTTTTTGAATGTACCGGAAGGTCGAGGAAAACTGATTGCAACATTCTTGATTAGGGGGTCTATTTAATTATCTAAGCTTTGAGAATAACCTCAATACAATCAAATATATTAACGATCTAAAGACTTCTTGCTAAGGAATGTTGTTTTTCGGCGATCTTTCTGGTTGAATTCAGGATATGTTTTAGTGAAGTGATGTGAATGTTAGATATAAATAAATCCTGCTTTTAGTTGAATGAATTTAAATATAGGTAGCTGATGACATTACTGAATTTAAATTTAATAATTTTAGTATCAACGAAATATATAGGTCATCATATGTATGATAATGCTGTCGTGTCATTACAAATGTGAAGTCCCTCGGTTAGATGGTGTTGGATGGGAAGATAGGGTAAAATAAGGTTACAAACAGCACATGATGAGATGATCCGTAGATGTGAATTAAATAACCTAACCAGTCTTTTTGACTGATGCCGAATACATATGATGAATATTAGTATCCTTTACCTCAACCACAACTAACCCAAATTAATAAACTAACAAAATCTAATCCAGAGTGTGAATTTAATTGAGACTAACATTTTAATATATTGAAGTAGTTAGAAAACGACTTTGCTGCGGTTCGCCCTAGTTGTTTCTGTGACTAACATCCTTTCCTAACTAGCCTTATCTGTTAAGGATGCAGGTGGGGCCTGGGCCCGCATGATGCTGAAATATTATTCGCATTCAGATATAATTTGTTATTTGATTGTTGATATTTCAGGATTATGGTAACATACCTAGGATCGCCATTATGGTTGGCCTGTACGCCTCAATCATATCATATCATATTATGGTTACAATTGATATTCTTTGTCACAAACTTTTTTGAATTAACCCCGCGTTGAAAAATTACATATAGTTATTTTTATTTTAACTCGATTTTCTTATTTTTGTTTTATTGAGAGTGCAACATTTGTTTCGATTTTTTTTGTTGACATATTTCACTTGGGTGTCTAAATCCATACTTAGCATTTTGAAGTTTACTAGTTGCACAAACCAGCTTACGATATGAGACGTCGACAGAAATTTGTAGAAGGCAGAATCAATAGGTGATTGCACACATACAACGTGGGGTTAGCCAATTGCATAAGACCAGTGCTCCCCCATATCCGTTACCTATAGCGTGCATGCGAGACGCATTAGTTTGTTTGATCGATATAGGTGTAGCAGCCAACGTAGCTTCTTGGAAAATATTGAGGATTGCATATTAAAGGTGAGATTGAACGACTGATGGCTATTCTTATTATCCTAATCACCTATTAGGAATAGCCAGAGTATACAATTTCACTTGAACCGAACTTGCAATACCACGAAATTCTTGAAATTTAGTGCAAATTCAAGTAAAAATTTTAAAAGGCCTTTAACTCCTATTCCCTTAATGGGTTGAGAAGTTAGTTCTAAATCCATACCATCTCATGAAAAACGAAATTCATGAAAAATATTTATTCGGAAAATACTGCAATCGAATGTTTAGCTAAGCGGCGGATCCACATGCCAAAATCAAAACTTGCATCTCAATATAAGTATATATTCTGATTTTTCATCAAAATTCTGATTCAGTTCAACGGAATTTGTAAAATCTATAAAACCCGACAAGTATCAGAAAACTATAATTTATTATTCGCGGTTTATTTGTCCCTAGAGGGTTCAATAGTATTCGTACTTTGAACGACGAATAACAAATTTTGTAAGTAGCGTTTTAAATTCCACCACACGGTCGCAACCCGTAAAAATTCGTATAGTAGAATCTCGTTTTTTGTTTGACAGTTATGATTTTTTTTAACTTTAACTTTTTTAACTTTTCATCACTTTGGCTTGAAGTTTGCGGACAACATACCCAAATTTTTATCTATTTTTATACAGCCAGCTTTACATACAAATAATTAAAGAAATCCCCCAATTCTCTAAAATTTTCTTAATCTAGCAGCATTGGAATTTTGTTTTGTTTTCATTTTGAAAGCGTAACACAGCATTTCGCAGTTAAACGTTTTGACCTTTATTCCAAATTCTGTTCAAATTGTTTTTATTGAAAATGTCGTGTGGACATTATCAATGCGCCCTTTTCTCTAAATAACAAAATCCACGGCATCTTCGCATTGTGAACACAAAAAAGATTCGAAGTCATCGCGAGTTAACTGTTGGTTAATTGATGTTGATTCAACTACCAATGGGACCACGTTTCTAAAAAAGCTCAGTACAAATATAATATTGCATGTTAGAAAATCTGCAAGGAAGGGATTCCATAAATAGTTGAGAAGTGTTGATGAGGGTGGGCAGCCTGTATAAGTTTCATACAATCAGTTTTACAAAAGTATTCGAACTTTTCATCCTTATTCTATTAAAATTGGTTTAGTAAAATACTTTAATTTGGTTTAATACTAAATAACTTAATGTTATAGGCATTCATATATGGTAAAGTAGATTGATACTGCGAACTAATTTTTTCATTAAACAGTAATACAATTTTGCTAAGACGTGTGAGATAAAATAATTTCTGGTGGAACTTTTTACTAAGATTTAGTTTTCTTTTTTCCTTTATAAAATTCAATCCATATTAGACGTTGGCAGGCAAGTGGCAATCCAAACAGGAAGGTATTAATTTTGATAGATTTGACCATCACGATATGATTTTTCTCAAATTAATCTGTGGACTACTTCGGAGTAGCTATGCCAAACTTCAGTTGAGATGGTAAGGCGTCTAAAACAAAACAGAATTTCGTTGGAATGCTAGTGGAATAAATTAGTCAAGTAGTTACAGCTCAGTGATAATGTTCTTGTACTATTGATTAATAAACGGATTGCTACCTTTAATTCTATGATAGCACTATACTAGTAAAACTTTAATTAATTGAAGGTGGCTTATTCGTCCCTTTTGTAAGAATATAACTTGACAAATTTTCGGAAATTACGTTTACATACGAATAAAATTAATCAAAGAAACCCTTCTATAAAATTTTTCTAACCTAGCAGCTGTTAATATTAATTTTGTTTCGGAATAAATTTTAGTTTTCATTTTGATAGCGTAGCACAAAATTTTGCAGCAAAACGTTTTGGCTCTTATTCCAAATTCAATTTAAAATTTGCCGTTGAAAATGTCGCATGGACATCGCCAAAGTCAATCATCATGTAAGCAAGGACGAGATCCACCGCGGGCTTTTCTCCAAATACCACCTACTGCAGAACCAATATGTCCTCCTGTATCGGAACAACCATCACCATGCGCCGCTTTTCAGCATAGAGCTCAGCCACAATGCCCGCCAAGGCGTGGTAGTCGAGGTTGTGGAATGCATGGAGGTGCGAATGCATCCCCTGAGGTTATTGATGTTTATTCAGACACAAATATAGCCGAACTGCTCCAATGTCTCAGTCAGGATACAATATTGAATGTAATAAAAACGAATAAACATAAAAAGTGTTGAGTGAATAAACTCGTTAACAATAACAGAAATAAATGTGTCCCCCACCCCCACATCGTATTTCTACTGGATCAACTAAATTTAAATTTTCATTTTATGATAAAATAAAATATTTTACTTAACGGAAAGAAACATTTTTGTTATTTTGTTATTGTTGTTATCTGCCATTTAATTACCAATCACATTAACAAAAAGTTTGGTTTACTAAATTGTTTTACCAAATTTAAAATTTAGCCTCAATCGATTTTTTTAAAGGACCATACACCAACACCTCGATTACGCCAGTTGAGTCGATTGTCGTTTCAAGTGACTATAAAAATTTGTTATTTGTATGAAAAATTAGTCAGTGCTATGCCAATAAGTGACTTGAGACGAAAAAAAACAATTAAAAACTGTCATTTCGAGTCGTGTGAAATTTTGAAGTGACTAGAAAACACATAAAATACGCTGATTGTCGTTTGAAGTGACTACGATAATAAACGTATTAGATATTTTGACAAGCCAGGCGACTACGGTTTCATATTAAAGTCACTTTAACGACAAACGACACGACTAGCGTAATCGGGGTGTAAGTTTGGTTTTATTGCTATTTCCTTCTTGCATATCGATTGATTGGAAGGCGATCTGTAGGATGAGTTTGGAACGCAACATAAAAGTTTAATCGTGTTTGTTGCGAAGGTAGAAACCGCTATCAACAAGTAGCGCAATTACCAATATCATTTTATTCAAGCCGTCACAGTAAAACTAACGTACTATCGTGGTACTGCGTATCGTGTCAGTTTGCTTCTGGATGAGATCGAAGCTATGCAATCTAATTAAAATTTAATTTTTTCAAACCTAGCAACTTATTCGTTTTTTGTTTTGTTTATGATTTTCAGTTTTAATTTACTTTTCGAAGCGAAAGATACCGTTTTGCAATAAACCGTTTAGGCCGCTTACTAAATTCTAAATTTTTTTGAAAAAATGTCACAATGCGACCAATCGCTAGACCAAATATCAGAATGTCAAAGTGAGCATACGAGACATAGCTCACAAACTCATTGTAAGACGCGTTCTGTGCAAAATTTTCCATCACATTGCAAACGAGTGGCATCAAATGAACGTTTGTTTCCTTCGTCACTATGTCCCTATTTGCACGAAAAGACGCAAAACCAAAATTTTGTTTTGAAAATGTCACAATGTGGGTTAGAAGCACCGCTAAAGCAAACATCAGGACGTAATCAATCATGTAATGAAGAACATAAAGACCCGTTTGATCGAAAAGTTGAGCATTCTGAGGAAAAAATCTTTCAAACTCACTGTAAGATGCATACCGTGGACAATTGTCTATCACAAGGTAAACATCTGGCATCAAGCCAACTTGGGTATTCTCCGGCACAGAAAGAGCTGTCATCAAGACATAATCGAGGATCAAATGAAAAACATAAAGAACCGGTTGATTGCAAATATAAACATTCTAAGAAGAACATCTTACAAACCCACCCTAAGACGCGTAACGTGAACGATAATGCATCACAAGTCCAACAACTGGCATCAAATCAAAATGTGTGTTATCCGTTACACAAAAAACAATCACCATATCTCGATTTGCATCAAAGCTCTCACCACAAAACATCAGGACATAATCAACGATGCAATGAGGAACACAACCAACTGGTTGATTGCAAAGTTGAAGATTCTAAGGCATGTACCGTGGATAATAATCCACTACAAGGCCAACAACCAGCATCAAGCCAACATGTGTGTCCCCCGGTACAGAAAACACCAACATGTTCCGATTTGCACCAACACTCTGATCACCAAACATCAGACCATACTCAAGGATGCAATGAAGAACAAAAAGAACCGGTGGCATGCAAAGATGACCATTCTAAGGGGAAGATCTTACAAACTCATTCTAAGACTTGTACCATGGACAATAATCTACTAGAAGGTCAACAACCGACATCAAGCCAACACGTGTGTCACTCGGTACATAAAAAACCATTACTATGTTCCGATTTGCGTCAGACATCGGGGCCTAAATGTCTTACCTCGACATCTACGCAACATGAAGACAAATGTGACTCGAAGTCATCGCGCGTTAATTGTTTGTTAATTGATGTTGATTCAACTACCAATATAGGCACATTGCTCAAGAAGCTCAGTAGAAATACAATATTGCATGTTAGAAAATCTTCAAGGAAGGAATGTCCCGAAAAAGTTAAAAATTGTTAATGTGGTTGACCATCCTATATAGATTACATACAACTAATTTTACAAAGTAAACGAGATCATCACAAGAGTCTATTAAAGTAGTCTATTAAAATTGGTTTAATAAAATACTTTTCGTATCAATATTTGAAGATATGTATTTATCCCCTTCGCTTTAACCTCATCTCGGGATCTACTATGGGCAGTAAAATATAAAGAGATAACGATATTCAGGTATCTATCCCTGCTTAACACATGTGGTTATTGAGGGAAGGAAGGTGATTCACCAGTAAATTTGGGTAATTCACCGAGCCAAAATGTAGTGAATATCAGTTTTGTGTCGGTTTGTCGAAGTTTGCCCTTTTAAATTGAACTAGGGCTTTTCTTCGGATAGGTGTTAGTGTAGTAAATGAAAACACCTTGCGCAGAAATTTTAAGTCAATCATAGATGATAAGGTAGTTTAATACGGCGTACTAATTTTTTCATCGAACTGCAACGAAAAGTGCTAATATATTTGAGATACAATAGTTTATGGTGCAAATCTTTACTATGATTTAGCTTTCCTTTTTCGTTTATTACGGTCGCCTATTCCAAAGTGGAAGGCAATAAGTTTGGTATATTTTACCTACACGATGTAATTTTTCTCGAATCTGTTCTAATTGGGGTTAGATGTAAATCTTCAGTTCAAACGGTAACACAATGGCCTTTATCTACGGTGGCCAATGGTTCTGTGAGTTTTATAAAAAGTTACAAATCATATATTTCTTTAGTCTTTATGTTAACGACGGATACAAAAATTTTTGTCACTTGAAAAAATTGGGTGAATGTTATCGTTTCATGTGACTTTAGTAGTATCAAATGACCTCGGTAAATGACGTGACACGATTACAGTAATTGAGCTGTTCAGTGTCCGTTTGTGCGAGCAAGAAAACCAATTTGCAATTGAGAAACACAATTTGCAATTTTCCATCGAAAAGATTTGTGTTAATTTGATCATAAGAACTGTACTTCATTCCAATTTGCTGAGAAGTGGTAAAATTCCGTTAAAATTTACCACTTTCTAGAACCATAATGGAATTCCATATTTTACTCTATTTTTCATAATGCAATATAATTTTGTCAAAACTTAGTTCTGTTAAGTTGCTAGTGTTCCATAACCAAGTTATGAACTCTTTTTTATAATACAAACCGAGATCTGTTTCAATGCGTTTCAACGGTTTAGTTTCATTAAAATTGGTCATTATTTCGAAAACATTTTCAGAGCTAATATTGGAATCAAATTTTCATTATATAAACGGAGTTTAATTTTAATTTGTTGAATAGTGCCTTAGATTTGTTAAAATTGGCCATTTTCCAGTGTCACGCCCTGAACTTATATTGGAGTTCTATTCTAGTATGTCCTAATATATGGCAGAGTTCCATTCAAATTCCCATTTTACACGATGGATGCACTTGGTAGTTTCATAGTAATTCGGTATTTTTCAGAACCAGACCCAGAACACTTTCGTTAGACTCAATTTCATTCAATTTGATTGTTTCCAGCCACGATACCGAAATATGCCTTAATCGCTTAATAAATAGTATCTTGTCCCAGGTTGTCCTACTCCAGAAATTGATCCAAAAGTAATTCTAGAATTTCGTTTCATATTGATCGTCTGGTTTTGTGCTTTAATTATGTACCAAGAACTGATCGGTTATTTGCTATTTATTATAGAATAGTTCCGTCCAAGAGGATCATATTCTGAGTTGGTTATATTCCGGAACTTCCTTCAAAACTATTTTAAAACTCCATTTCTATCCGCAATGTCCAATTTGATGTGCCACAAGCAAAATAACAAAATACTCGAGGACCGCCATTTCAACAATTTTCAGGAAAATCGCCCGAGCAATAAAATATGATATATAAGATTAATAGATAGATTTTCAACTTTAGAGATTAAGTGTTTTTAATTTTTAATTAACGGTTGTTAAATTCCGAGGTAATAAAAAAAGAACCTACAATAATTCAATATTTCCAAGAAAGGCGGTATCGTCGAGGTGTTAACTTAACTTTAACATTTTGATTAAATTTGAATGTGTATAGTGGCGACATCTACTAACTTTGCGTTCATTTCCAAAATAACTCAGCAGATAGAAGATAATAAGAAGAATATGAGTTTTGCGAGAAGTTTTCTCTTAAGTTCTTTTCTAAAATTACAATAACAATTTAATTTAATTTAGCTGGTGCTACATTCCATAGAGGGCTATCTACTGATTAAGATGAGATAGGTCAATTGAATCTTAGCTAGGTTCCAGAGCTGCTTGAAAGCTCATGCTGCTGCTGGGTGAGGAATACTGATATGCCGGGGGGGGGGGGGAGGTGATATCGGTTTCCGTTCCATGCCTACAATTACATTTTATGCTGTTCACATGCGGTCACCCAGAATTGTACTAACCCAAGCAATGGTTGCTGAATTGTGATAGTGTAGTTCTTGTCGCATTAGCTCTCTCTGCCACGCGCTCCTCGATAATAACACTAATTAGGATAAATTTAGGACAAACCTCACGCTTGTATCAGTGCATGTAGGTATGTCCTAAAATACTATACTAAAACTCTCCTAATAATGAATTTTCAAATGCATAATACATACAGGGTGCTTTTTATGTTCCACATCGATGTTTTTTTAATAACTTAAATTAAATACAATTGCATAATTTATATTTTATTGGTTGATTATACATTTGTATGGAATACAATGTTGGACAAGTAAGCAAAATCTTAAGCATCGCGGTTGTAATCGGTTTATTGGAGTACACCTTTTCCTGCAAGTACTCTCATAGGAAGAAATCGGGAGGGGTCGAATCAGCGGATCGTGGGGCTAGTTGACATCACCACCTTTTGACATTATTCGGTTTGGAAAAACTTCTCGTAAAATTTGCATCGTAGGATGAGCTGTGTGTGGATGGGCCACCGTCTTGTTGGAACCACATATACTGTAGCCCTAATTGATCCAATTCGGGCACACTAAAGTTTCCCAACATGTCCCGATAGCACTCACTAATAACTGTTACAGTATTGCCTCTATCATTCTTCAGCGGCTATTCTGTTTATTAACAGAGTCATCCAAGTTGAAAAGTGCTTCGTCGCTTATAATGATTTTAGTCAAAAATGATGGTCGTCTATACCGAGCTGTAAAACTCGGCACTCCAATCTCGCCGCCGTTCATGATCATTTTCCTGCAGCCCTTGTGCCATTTTAATTTGATACGGATACAAATACAAATCTTCTTTTCAAATTTTTAACAAACATGATGGAGACATCTCAAATTCTTGTGCACGGCGTCGATAAGAGGTATCTGGATATTCAGAAACACTGCCTTACTGCATCAATTATTTCTAGTGTACATTGGTCTTATTGTCGCCCAGTCTTAACTTTATTTCCCAGTGTATCCAATTTTCAAAATTATTCGTTTGCACGTTGAATTGTTGACTTGCTCGTCACATGATTAACACCAAAAATGTCACGTAATTTTCTCCGCATATTCATAATGGAACAATTATTTAAATAAAATGTGTTAATAATTTCAACACGTTGTTGCGGCATTAGATGCTCCATAATAAATTATTATCGACCACTCTCTACGACTGTCAAATTGCGAATTGACAAATGTCATCCATCACGACCAAACAGATTAGGGGAACACAACGGTCATCCTTCCACTGGTAGTCCAAGCAAAAATTTTTGATTTTATTGATTATTGATTGATGCATCCATTCTAACATCTTTGCACGGAATTGGCGTAGAATTTGTTTTTTTTTTGGGCTTGAAATTCTTTTTCCAATCCCGATGGCCGGCCACGCCTCCTCGAATCTTTAGACACGGTTACTAATGCTTCTGCAACTTGCATGCTAAAGACACTTTGATGAAGAGGAGTAGATTCTGCACGCATTTATCATCGTAATATCCAACAAATTAACAAAAATTCTCTTTGTCCATTTTCGACTTTTAAGTGAAATCGGATGCCTGCAAAAATGGCTGTCCATTAACTGAACTCCACTCCGATGAACATTGTACTTTTTTATAACTTGATGACAAGGTACTGTTAACCAAGATTTGTTTTTTCTATTGAAACGGTGAACAGTTAGTTATTGGTTGTTCTGGTTCTTCACGGTTTGCGAATGGCTTCATCTCGGCATAATAAGAAACTAAATTGACTACTCTGTTGTCTTTCCATGTCAATTTGCTTATATCTATACCATAAACCGAAGCAACCAACTGTCGACTGGTTTCACGTTCCAATTTCATCATGGCTTTCTCTTGAGATAGCTTACTGCATTTTATGCGGTTTCGTTGAATGATTCCCACTGAGAATATTCCTAGTGTTCTGAGATAAACAACTAACGGAATTGAAATATAATAATTATCAAAATATATTATATGATTCTTGAATCTCGGTAGGTATATCTCGTGCAAGGCGGAAAACTATGTTAGAAGTAGTGCTAAAATCAGGTTCACCTTTGAGTACCTTTGCCATATCCCATTTTTACTCTCTACATAAACTTCAAATTTGTATGCGAATCCATATGTATCACACAATACATACAACTTAACCCCTCATTTTTTAGGCTTCTTGGGCATTTGCTCATCAACACACAATCTGTCGAGTTTTTTCCAAAATTTATGTTGAGCTATCTTCTTGAAACGACTTTATTGTATCCGTAAGGTCCCCAATAATCTCAAACACTGGGTAGTCTGACTATTGTCTGAAATCGCGCAAGTCTTCCCTGTCAAATGTAAAACTAGTTTGGTTATTTTAAAGTGAGTAAAGCACGCTTTGTTCCGCTATTGATGCTTCAATATCTGCTGACCAGAAGAATCAGAAGCATTTATAAGGTGTGGTAGCATAGAATCGCCGAGGAATTAATCTGTTCCTTGCTATATATCAAGTGACCTTTTTTAAAACTGGTTTTTCGAATACGGGGTCCTTCCGATTAACAAATGCAGTTGCAAACATGGATTAAAGTTCAGTTTGTCCTCCTAATTGCTGAGGATTTGGATTTATCGATAAAGAGTATGATACGTTATTTGATGTTGAATGCTCATCCGCTATAACAATTGTTGTCTCATCGACGAATAGTTCCTCTGATTGCTAAGCCTTTAAATTTATTAGCACATACGTTTTTATGTAATTTGATGTTGATAATTCAAGAGCGGAAACATCTATTGCATATCACTCAAAATTTCACTGAAATTCCCAGGCGAATTTGATTGAGGTAATGGCCAACAATTTCAGCCTCGAAATCAAAAGTATGTTCAAGCGGACGATCAGTTATCAATTTGGAGTGCATATTGTCCGTTTAAAATGACGATGACAATTAATTGCAAGCGACTGTCTAGATATAGATTACTGGTTTATTTAAAGATATTTATTCTGTGATTTACATGTATATGATTACAGATTATTTAGTTTAAAATAAAAATTAGATAAAAAAATTGAAGCATCAAAACTTTAAGACAAAAAAAATATAAATCAATTAAATTAAAATCAATCAATCAATTAAAAATCAATTCAAAATTTAAAAAATAATTCTTAAGGATATTTTTGAACTTATCTAGGGTTTTTTTCTCCATAGTTTGTGGATTGGTGTACTAGTGCTAAAAACTCATGGTTTCGAAATGTTCTGCAAGGTACTTGAATTGATATGTTTTCCAAAATGTAAGCTGAATCAATGTGACTAAGCAAAACGTTACCAATGATAGCCTAGGCGCGGCTAGAGAAGTCGTCTATTTTTAGACGTGCATATTTTGTAATCCGCGCATCTTGTTAAGTACGGAGGTAACCGAGGCACATTTTCATGGTACTGTAGATTGTGGTCGTAATCCCAGTCATTTTTCTTTAACAAGAAAATCAGAAAATTCTTTTGAATGCTTTCAATTCTTTTAATGTGTACAGCATAGTATGGTTCCATAGTATGGAACATAAGGTTTGAATATCTTTAAATTCACCTATCCATCTTTTAACAAATCCAAACTTGCCATTCGCTTTCGCAATACAAATTTTCAATATGCCTATTGAATCTGGTATTTTCGACAAATGTCACACCTAAATCTATAATCTCATTGCAAATTTCACATTACACTTGTAAAACATACAAGTGTAATGTGAAATTTGCAATGCACACAAACATACAAACACATATTTGCTTAAAATTGTTTTTCTATTTACCTTTTTATTGATTTCCTAGTTGTCATTTATAACGGACTTGATGCATTTAAGAGTTAACAAAATACCGGGTGATTTTTTTAAGCTGAAGCTTTCAAATATCTCGGAAAATAAGCACTCTACGAAAAAAATGTTTTTGTAATCTGGGAAACTAATCGAGGGCAAGGTCATGATCCGAAAATCACACCGATATTTGATTTAGAAAAATTTCTTTTTGAGTATTTGTAATGATTAGATCAAGCAAGCTAGACGAAGGTCTTGTGAAATGCGTTGGCTCACTGTTTTGACATAGAAAACCAAATCTCCCCAATCGTCTGCCAAACTTTTTTACTTGTTCAAATTTACTTTTTGAAAGAAAATTATTTCGATTTAAAAATTGCGACGTACTTGACGAAACAGCACCTTTCACCAACTAACTAACTAGCCCAACATCCAACAAATGTTTTTCTATTATACTCGGTACGAACATTTGATTACATAACAAAACACGTGTTTATGGAGTGACTAACGCATATTTCCAATGTAATTTTCCCGTGCTTTTCGTGTTAAATTTATTTGCTCATTACAGCTACTCCAGTGGCACTATTCTGGCTTTCCCTGGGAATTGGGAATTGGGAAAAATATTTGCATAGCATTTTTGTCTAATTTATATTCTTATGGCCTACTGTTGGAATTAGTTTGGTGTAAATGTTTTTGAAACAAAGATATATTGGGAATTATTTTCCCCTACAAAACTTTTGTGGAGCAAATATTTCCCAATCAACAAAAAATCCGATAAGATTAATTTTTTCACTTTAGAAATCAAATGTGTTGTATCGGAAATTGATCTACATTTGTGGCAAAAGAATATCGTGTGTTGGTTGGCCGCAACATTTTCATCCATTTTTTACAAGGTTACCTTAAACCGAATTTGCCTTATAATTTTAAATTTTGGACCCCGCATTTTATGCTCGTTATTATCGTGAAGACTTGATTTATCAATATTAGCTTTGGTTTAAAAATTCTTGATTGCCACAATACAACCAATGCTATTTAAGCGAAAAAGCTTTAAATAATTATTTTTCATTTACATAAGTATTTTCTAGTTAACCTCTTATACATATTTAAAATACGATTTATTTTTATTACTTAATTTAATTAAAATCAAAAAATCTATAACTGTATTACGAAGAAAAGTGGTAGACGTTCAGCTATTTACAGACGACATCAGAAACATAAATTGGTTTTTATTCACAACATAATCCGATTCTGCAGGATTATAACGCGCGACTTTTGCAAAAATATAATAATTCAGTTCTTACAAAGCTGTTTGTTATTGTTGTAATTCAATTATTTTTCTCATTATGATTCTTAAAGTTGTTGCTTTCATTGATGTCTTCTTGAATACCCTTATTCTTCGATTTTAGTTTTTTTTTTGATTCAGTCATGGAATTTGGTGATGTTGTTATGTGAAGTATTTTTCCATGCCATACATAATATACGAGTAATATCTGACATATGAAACCCTTTTGAATTTTAATTAATTGGAACATCAGTAATTTGTATTTCTTTTTATGTATAAGATACTAATTGGTTCGTTTTTCTCATGTCTTATATATTTTAACTCCTCATACTAAAATCGATTTTATTTATTTTTAATTACAGAAGTAAGTTATGGCTACGTTATAGATCAACAACCAATTGGAAGAATATTATTTCGGCAATTTTGTGAAAATAAGCGTCCACTGTATTATCGTTACATTTCGTTTTTGGATAATGTAACACGGTAAGTAAATATCCATTTAACTATTACGTAACATAAAGCAATAAACTACCAATATGTCAATAAATATTTTATATTTTGCTTTGTTTCTGCTTGTTTAATTCACAGATATGAAATAGAATACGATGAAAATCGTCTTGAAATAGGACAAGAAATAGCGAAGAAATTTCTTGGTATTTTATTTGAGGATAGTGGTGGTGGAGACACAAATGGCCGAACTATTGAAAAGGAGCAAGTAAATAATGATGAGAAGGATGGAATAACTAATTATGTGGATAAAAAAGAGGATTTAGTTTTAGATGTTTTAAATGATGATCTTGTAGAACAAGTCCGACTAAAAATTAGATGTAAGTCAATATTATATTTTATTTATTTAAAAAAAATTTTTAGCTAGCGGGTAAACTTTGTTCTCAGAATTAAGGAGTTTCCGTCCTTGAACTTTGTATGTGCTTTGCTGGTCTTTGTGATGTCAATTCCTATAGAAAAACCCATCTTAATTGGTAGCAATTTTTTTAAGGGACGTAACCTTATGTAACATTTGCAAACGCGCCTGGTCAAAATATAAGATATTGGTAAAATTTTACAAAGTAAAAACTAGGCACTCATTTTCCTTACAGTTGGTTGTTACGGAATTTCTATTTGTTTTACTAACTTCACTAAATATACATAGCCTCCTGCAGTGTAACAATTGAATTATCCAATAAGATGCGTCTTGTGTATTAAATAGTTTGCTACAGTGGAAGCGCGATAATTACAACTAATTAATATAAAATGCATCGTCTCCAATTAACAGTATTTTGTTTCTAACGAAATTTTCCCAATTAATTTTTCTTTGCTAATGTGGCATAAAATTGAAAAACTCTTTTTATCTATCTAGTCCCCTCTAATGAAATAAGTAATTCCTAGATAATACATTTCATTTGTTTTTTTTCTTTTTCCTCTTAATTACTTCCTGCTAAATGATACTAAATGATTGCTTTTATTTTTATTTGGATTTTTTTTTTGTTAAATTTAGCGATCAAGAGTTAGGACGCATTATTCTTCATTGTGACGAATTAGGATGAAAACCAGCTTAATATATTATAGAGATACACATGTTTTAGTAATGTTTCAAACCCGAAACATCATTGGAAAATCGTTAAAGCTAGCTAAGCTAAAAGTTTCTAGTTACCATTGAATCAATTATTAAGAATTAAGAGCTCAACAAAATTTACTACTAACGGGTGATTTTTTAAGAGCTTGAGAACTTTTTTTTAAAAAAAAACGCATAAAATTTGCAAAATCTCATCGGTTCTTTATTTGAAACGTTAGATTGGTCCATGACATTTACTTTTTGAAGATAATTTCATTTAAATGTTGACCGCGGCTGCGTCTTAGGTGGTCCATTCGGAAAGTCCAATTTTGGGCAACTTTTTCGAGCATTTCGGCCGGAATAGCCCGAATTTCTTCGGAAATGTTGTCTTCCAAAACTGGAATAGTTGCTGGCTTATTTCTGTAGACTTTAGACTTGACGTAGCCCCACAAAAAATAGTCTAAAGGCGTCAAATCGCATGATCTTGGTGCCCAACTTACCGGGCCATTTCTTGAGATGAATTGTTCTCCGAAGTTTTCCCTCAAAATGGCCATAGAATCGCGAGCTGTGTGGCATGTAGCGCCATCTTGTTGAAACCACATGTCAACTAAGTTCAGTTCTTCCATTTTTGGCAACAAAAAGTTTGTTAGCATCGAACGATAGCGATCGCCATTCACCGTAACGTTGCGTCCAACAGCATCTTTGAAAAAATACGGTCCAATGATTCCACCAGCGTACAAACCACACCAAACAGTGCATTTTTCGGGATGCATGGGCAGTTCTTGAACGGCTTCTGGTTGCTCTTCACTCCAAATGCGGCAATTTTGCTTATTTACGTAGCCATTCAACCAGAAATGAGCCTCATCGCTGAACAAAATTTGTCGATAAAAAAGCGGATTTTCTGCCAACTTTTCTAGGGCCCATTCACTGAAAATTCGACGTTGTGGCAGATCGTTCGGCTTCAGTTCTTGCAGGAGCTGTATTTTATACGGTTTTACACCAAGATCTTTGCGTAAAATCTTCCATGTCGTCGAATAACACAAACCCAATTGCTGCGAACGGCGACGAATCGACATTTCACGGTCTTCAGCAACACTCTCAGAAACAGACGCAATATTCTCTTCTGTACGCACTGTACGCATTCGTGTGGTTGGTTTAATGTCCAATAAAGTAAACTGAGTGCGAAACTTGGTCACAATCGCATTAATTGTTTGCTCACTTGGTCGATTATGTAGACCATAAATCGGACGTAAATCGCGAAACACTTTTCGAACCGAACACTGATTTTTGTAATATAATTCAATTATTTGCAAGCGTTGCTCGTTAGTAAGTCTATTCATTATGAAATGTCAAAGCATACTGAGCATCTTTCTCTTTGACACCTTGTCTGAAATCCCGCGTGATCTGTCAAATACTAATGCATGAAAATCCTAACCACAAAAAAATCACCCTTTATTTGGTTGAGTAAAATTCTATTTTTTTTAAATTCATATAGAATTGATTAAAATTACCAAAACCAGTGGATCATGGCAATTTTAGCTACACACTAAACATATTTTTTAACTTATCGATATTATACGATTCAAATGTCTTTTCAGACATTTTCAAACATTGATAAACATTGATTTTCTCGAAACTCATTGGATGCAGATAAGTCAAACATGTTTAATGTGGCAACTGATAATAGATCGACCATAAAATGCTTTATAGGTCTTTTAAAATTTCGGTACCTGCATTTGTCATTTCCAACAACGAGATTCCCCGCGTTCTGATATTTTATTGGCATACACTCAAACCTGAGAGAAGGTTTATTGTGGATAACAAATTAGTGTGAAGCTGAATTATCAGGAGTCGGATTTTTGTCAAAAAATGAGTGAACAATTTGAGAATTTTAAAATTTAATATTTAAACTCCTAGCTATGATTATCAGTTTTCGACCAAAATTGGACCCCAGTTCAAGTGAAATAATTTTCGATATCACTTATTTTGCTACGTCCGTAAATTTTTGACTCAAAGTCGGTATAATAACATCACTGTCGTAGGAGCTATATGATACGAAGCTATGTTAGGGCAGAAAAGACGTTAGATAACTTTTTCATTTGTATATGTGCTTTCGCCTCGATACATTTTGTCCAGCGTTATTCCAACCTTTTTAAGTCATACAAATAATATGATTTATCGAACCCTACTAAATAGGCCTCAGCTTCGTCGACAACTTCCTTGTTTGAAAAAAAATCGCGAGGCATCATTTCTGAGTGACGCAACAATTAGCGTAGCGTAACTCGACTAGTTTTGGTTCGATGTTGAACGAGTGAGCTACTGAATGTGTTGTAAAATGTTGAAAGTAAATAATCAGCATCGGACTGCTCCGTGATTGTCCTTCTATTCCCTAAATGGTGAAAACACATGGATTTTATGGCTGATGGAACCGTTTCGACTTCTTTAGGTAGATTTACTGGGTGAAGTTCACAGTTTTGATTGTTGATTCATATCTGGTGTGTAGTGGTGATTTCAGGGAACGCTGTAGAAACTCTTTCGAAATGCGCTTAAGTATGTCCAAACAGTGTTCCGAAGTGGTCATGTTCCATCTCTTTGATGGCTTTCTCAAGCCAATTTTTTCGTGAAATTTTGTACGCCTTCATTGGAGATATTTACAATGTAAGCAACCTTTTTAACAGGGTTTTGTGGATGATATGCTCCGTTCGGACTGTATTCCATGCTCATTCAGATGATTCTTCGGTCATGCTTAAATCCATTGAAATAATTTTAGTAGACATCGAAGGTGCATGTCTTTATAAAACCACTTGATTTCCTCACACGTTTTTCCACCCAAAAAAGAATGGGCCGAGGATTTTTGCATATCGATGCAAACCTACTCGATAAATATGTCAGACATTTTAATTGGTGTCGGTCGAAATATGATATTTAATTGGATTTACTGTCAGTTTATCGTGAACAATTTATCGTGGTCACAATTTATCGTATAACAGTTTATCGTAGAACAATTTATCGTAGAGCAGATGATAATATGTGAGGACAGTTTATCGTATATTATAATTAATTTTTTGAATTTGAAGTATCTTAAAACATAAAACTTTTTTCATAATGTATTTCGTATAAGAATTCGGCCATGTCTTAATTATCGTGATGAAATTGGGTATGTTGGATGCAAATGTGATTCTAGAATGATTTTTGGAAGAAGTTCTAGAATATGGCCATCTGGAGCGGAACTCGTTAATTCCTTAACCAATTATGATGACATTATGTATGTTGGATGGAAATGGGATTTTTAAATGATTTTTGGACGAAGTTCTTAAATCTGGGACAGACTGGTGATATATGTTTAGGCATCCAGTCTTATCAGAAACTTAGTTACTTCATGAACCCAAGATAGACGCCTGCTTACGTCGCCTATAATCTGGAGAGCAGGAGCTGATGAGGTATTGGTTTTGTGGCATCAATAGCTTGCCCTGACATGTTGTGTCTATAGCCAGAAACAGAATTTTGCTTGAATCGTTTTCAATAGACCACCTTATTCATTTTGAGTTACCTAGCGAGCGTATTAATCAAGAAATTTTCGCCCTCGTATTACCTTCAAATATAATTTAAATAGACTGACGATATAGAATTTAAAATCTTACAATTTTACAAAAATAAAGATTTTGCGAAATGCAATGCGATTGCTATCAAACATTCACATTTTTAATAAAGTACGATAGCTTCGGAACGAATAAAAAGTTTTGTTTTCTTTGAACAAAATACTGAAAAGTTAAGTGAAATATGAATTAAAGATGAACATTCTAAAATTAAACAATTGAAACGGAAAGAACAAGCATTTCAATAAAAACTTGATATTTTGGCACTAAAGCAAAAATTGGCAATAGCTTCGTCTATTATAACCGGAAACATACGGATCGCAATTTGTATAAGCAATAAATAAAGAACAAGCCCGAATTTGGAGTCTGGTTACCATCACTAACATCATCAATTCATAATTAATTTGATACCTATTAGCCATCATATTCTCGTTCACTTTGATATTTCGTTTGTCGATATTCATTCTCGCTCACGAGATATATCGCGGCACCATCAGTTTGGACTCCGTACGTTCTGGTTTTAATCCACAAAGGGACATGAACCATTATTCTAGTTATGTTCTACTGGTTGCAGGCACGTATTTCCTATATAAACGCATTCACGCACTTTGTCAAGTAATTGCGAAAAACGTCTATCATCTACATATATACAATGTACAATAACTCTTTCATCATCATGTACGTTCAAACTGTCCGTTAGATTATTACAGCACTTCATAATCATGTCAACTGCGAATATTTTGATAATATTAATCCAGCCATTTCTTGATTTCGTCGGGGATCAGTGATGAGGTGGCCATATTTCAGTACTTCTTCCAAAAATCATTTAAAAATGCCATTTTCATCACATTTACCCAATCTCAACATAATCGGTTTAGAAACTACCGAGTTTCTTCCTAGATGGCCATATTCCAGAACTTCTTCCAAAATCTGGTTTTGAATTCCATTTACATCCATAATATAAAAATACGTCAAAATCGATTAAGAAATCGCCGAGTGCCGTCCCAGGTGGCCATATTCTAGAAATTCTAACCAAAATCATTTAAGAATCTCATTTCCATCTAACGTACAAAATATTATCAATATTATCGGCTAAGAAATTACCGAGTTACGTCCCAAGTGGTTATATTCCAGAACTTCTTCCAAAAACCATTTAAGAATTCTATTTTCATCCGTCGTACAAAATATTATCAATCAATATTATCTTAACCAATAAGAAATAACCGAGTTCCGTCCCAGGTGACTATATTCCAGAACTTCTTCCAAAAATCCTTTAAGAACCTCAATTCCACCCAGCGTATTCAATCCCATTTTATTTGATTAATAAAGGCCGAATTGCATATAATTGTATAACCCGAAGACACTTTAATTTTTTATTACACATAATTTTGTTACCCGGTCAATTTTACAAACTACGAAAAAACTGGCATACGATAAATTGTGTCCACGGTAAATTGTGTCCAAGATAAACTACGGTAAAATGTTCACGTTAAATTGAAACACTATAGATTTGTTTACGATAAAACGACCGTCACCCATTTAATTGTTTATGATATTTATGACGTAAACTTAACTATTTCGGACTTTTTTTATTTGTTGGTAGATAAAAAGTGTCAAGCATCTTTGAGATAGTCATTTTAATTGAAAAATTTTAATTTAGCAATGGCAATATTTAGTTTTGGCAATATCGCAAAGAATTTAGATGCAGCATTTGAAGCAAGAAAATTTATTCGTGTTGCCGTTTCTGTTGAAACTGACAGTTGACTGAAGCATAAAATGGTGAGAATATAATAATTTGACCAGCAATAAATAAAGCTACGAACAACATATTGATAATCTCAAGAATGATTTCATTCTTTCTGTTCTGTTACACTATAAATCGCAGGGAGAACGAAAAACGAATATTCGATCCCCTACACCATATTCCTTTTACGAAAGTGATGGTTCCTCGATAATATACATTTTTACATGTGAAATTTTCGAATTTGCCCATTTTTAGACCGAAGTTCGGTTTACCTTGTGAGGTTTCAGGCTCTAACACTTTCTTTTTATTTTAATATTTTTTATAATGTTCCTCCCAATTTCTTTATATTTTTCGAGATCCCAGTTGCTTACTGTTCTTTTTTATTTAGGATTATTTCGATCCACTCTTCTTCCACTACGGGGAGTTAAGAATCCATTGTTAATTCAGTTTTTTAAGAGATTCCCCTGCTCTAGTTTATCCTTCTATTATTCATTCCTTTGAGCTCCTCCGAGAAGCAGGATTAATGTCTAGATTATAGTTTATGAATTGGTGATCAAATAAGAAGGGTCATACTCCAATCGTTAACGATATGATAAATAGAGTCGAAGTAGAATTCATTTCATCTAGAAATACACACAATAAATAAATACAATTAACAAGATGTTGCGAATATATGTAGGCACTTGAAAATGATCGCCTGTTTAGGTGATATCCGCGCTCTGCTACCTCAGGCTTATACTCAGCTTACACTCGCTTCCAAATGTATAACGTCTGTAAATTGCCACATTTGAAAATTATTCTTAGAAAATCGTATTCTGCTATCTAAAAGTAGAAAAATTTTCAAAATTGGACCATTTGGTAACAGTGTTCGAAAAAATTCGGTCAAGTTTGAAATTTGTATTAAGAAATATTCGTAATAAAGTAAGATATATTTTTATGTAAACACTGAACATTTAGTCTCTTTATTATCATTCAACCCAAAATCTAACGTAGCTAATTATGAACGTGGATACGGTACAACAAAAAGTCGATTTTAATACGAAACCGCACGTCGCCGAAACCCAATGCATCCGTTGGTGTCGACGTTTACAGTAGAGACGACAAACCTATACATATGTGATCACACCTGTCGTAATATACTCTCTATAGTGTTCATTAATCTCTATTTAAAGATTCGGGTTCTGCTGTGCAGTGATTTCAAATCGACTGCCCAAATATATAGCCCAATAAATTTGTGGATGGATAAGCTAAATTGTTCCAATTAGTAGTAAATGTATCTTGATTTTTCTTAGCATTAATGTGGCCCAATAAATGCGTTAGATCTATGGTCTGTGACCCTTTGTGGGGGCCATCTTTATTTTTTGGTAGCTCCTCACTAATTCTATTGCCTTCATTCGCTGTAGATTCACTCCCTCTTGACCAGAGTAGAGAATGAACAAAACCGGAATCACCTTAAGAATGGGTTAATAAATATGCAAAGTTAGTAGATGGCAGTAATGTTCGTAAAAAATCATATCATTTATTTGATTATACTGCCATCTATAGTCAAAGATTAGAACCGTCGACATAAAATGACGTTATATAGCAAAATTTTTGACGAAATGAAGTCATTAGTATTCTAGGTGTACTTCATCAATGTTCATGGCTGATATAATTTATCATTATTAATAACATGCTAATATCTAAGTATTTTAGTTTTGTTCTAAACATCTTTATTCTTTGTTTTCCAGGTGGTAGTAAAGACCTCTTTGAGCAATGTGTTCATCAGGTCAAATCTTTTCTTCAAGGCGAACCATTTCGGGAGTTTGAATCATCGATGTATTTTCACAGGTAAGTGTTTTATTTATTACTATTTTTTATTGTATCATCATGATGAGCAAATTAAATATTTTTTATAAATATTTCTAAACGATCCCGCAAGCAAATAACCGCATACAAATAAAAACGATCATAAAGTGACATTTCCTAGTTTAATCTTGATAAACTATTTATGTATATTACAATTCTTACATCATACCAACTCGAGAAGTAGAAAAGAAATAATAGAAAACTGTTCAGCTAAGAAAACGTATAAATAACAGTAAGTCTAAAAACGAAAACCATTAAATTAGTTAGTAATAAATAAAACGTAATGAGATGTGAAAATTTATGGTAAAATCTTTTATATTTACATTATCAAAGACGTTCTTTTTCTTACGTATTTTGCACTGTTGTAAGATAGATAAATATGGAATTGAATTTAAGTAGGTTTGGTTTTAAGTATTTTTCTCTTAATTAATTTAATGAACATATACTTATTTCTGAGCTGGTATATAAAATCTAAAAAATGTAATCACGTAATTTCTAATTTATTTTCCTTTTATTGAATAAAATTAGTATTTGTGGTCGGTCTTACCAAATTCCTTTAAATTTCCAATCAAATAATTTTGACGGGTGGTGCAAATTGGGTGAAATAATATTTGCGCTTGAAAATTATTAAACAAATTTGTATTTGCTCATGTTGCATGCGGTGTGTGAAAATAAAGTACGTACATGTAAAGTACAAATAATAGTAATTATTACGTTTCAAATTGATAATGAAAACAGATTAAATGTAATTTTTTGCCTCAGTGTGATGATGAACCTAACAATGAACACTAAATAAATATTGATAATCGTTTAATGTTTTGGTTTTATTATGTCGTCAGATAAAAGTTGATATTCGCGTATTATGAGGCTGGTGTTTGTTTGAGAGTAACCTTGAAATATTTTTTTTTGCAGTAAAAGTGTAAACTAAACTGCCAGATGTACATAAATATTATAAATATAATGAATTGAGTACGTACTTATCTCGTATTATTCCATTGTAATTGCACGAGGCGTATTATGAATGACGTACAAAAAATCCGGAATTACAAATTTACAAAGAAAATCCAGTTTGTCTATCAAAAATATGATAATAATATTATGGTCTCTGGTAGCCCGATTCTACGATTTGAAAATATTTTTTGAATGGGCCTAAATACAAGCACGAACGTTTTTATACATTTTTTCTTACATCAAAACAGTTTTTCTTAACAAATTCCCATATAAAGTGCCAAATCAGTAAAATTATTTGCTGAGCATAAATAGTATGAGGATAATGTCTGAATCGAAGCCGGATGCTTAAACACATTTTAAAACATCGATTTGCATTTGTTTATGATGGAATAACATTTCCATTTGTTTATGATAGAATACGCTGTCCCTCTTAAGATGAGCTGGTCCCCATATTGTGTTTATCAGTGTTCGAGTGTTGTATATAACCAAAATTACTATTAGGGTAATAATAATAATCCCAAAAGCCCATTGCCGATTATAAGGTTCTTGTCCAGTTCGTGGTTTTGTTATTTGTCGTTGAAGATGCAGATGTATATCAATTATCTTCCTTATTTCGTTATTGTCGTAATTATTATTTCATATTTAAAAAAAAACGGATATTCATTTATTTCTCGTAAGATGTTGGTCTACTGTCGTTTGTGTCACTCCAAAAGTACAACATAATCGGGTTTTATTAGTTTTTAGTGAAATAAATTGTTAACGACAAGAACTGGCAATGATTTGTTGAACTGTCATGGCAAAGTCGCTATCGAAACGTTAACCATAACAGAGATAAATTCGAACATTTGGTTGCTTGTGTTCATACTTCCTTAAATTTTGAAATACTGTAACATTAATTGTTCGTCTGCTAAGGTATTTATTGTTGTTTTTAAGAGTAGTACGTTTCTAGAGAAACGACGTCCTTTATAAAACAAAATATGGTCATTGGTTAACCTGATGAACAATATTATTCCAATGCATGATCGCATTTTCCGCCTTGCGTTGTTGGTTTTATAAACAAAGCTTTTTTAAATAAGTTCTGATCTCTTGATGTATGATAATTCCTGACCCTTAATATTCATTGCCACTCTGTTGCTGGTGTGGGAAAGGTTTATTATGTTTTATTTTATTCTAGTGTCTGCCATGGCTGCAGTGATGATTATTTATTGTTTGTAAGTTTCTCAGTGTAACTCGAGGTCTCGATCTATAAAAATCGCCGTACTTGACGATTGTATATTTGCTTGGTTATTCTTGTCAACTCCCATTTCTGGAATCCTTTTGAGTTTGTAGTGCGACTACTCCAACCATTCCGCCGGCTCTAGGAAGAAGTTAGATTCTTTTTGCTATAATAACATTAGTCTACCTTTCCCAGCGCTAAAACGCAGTGTGAGAGGTATTATGTCTACCCAATAGCATTCATACTAAATTAATCCTAAAGCAACAAAAACTATTAGTGGGTAGGCTAAAATCGAATAGATAAGATAAGAAATAATATGTTTCCTAGTTACAAAATTTCTCTCACTGATCAACAAAAATTCCACTTTGATTTTTTGGTAGACCTATAGGGTGCGTCAACTTTTAGTTCGTTTTCAAAATGTATGTTAAATAAAAATGCAACAAACTTTTTCAAATGATTAGTTTCTTATTTTCGATAGTACACCTTCCGATTAATAATTTAATACTTTTCAGTCAAATTACTGCCTCGGTTGGATCTCAATCTGTCCATCTGTCCACCCAATTTTTCAGTAAATGTTGAACCGTTTAAGCCTACCGTTTAAGCCTCTATTTACCTACACTCCGCCATTTTGGTTGATGATACGATTTTCGAAGATAGGGCGCAAAACGTCGATTGTATCGCTGGCTGTGTAGGCAGCGGCGCCGTTTTACTGAAACCAAATATCGGCCGATCCTTCCCTTTCAATCGTAGGCAATAAAAAGTCAGTTAACATGGCACGTTTTGGGTATTGGCTTATCAATTGTCAAATATGAATTTTCTGTGCCCTAAATACGGCAATTTTGCTTGTCATATAATCGCCAAGGTGAAAACGATTTTTTCGGAATAGATCATTTTTTTGGTAAAAATGCTCAGCTTCTTCTAACCGAGAATTGTCCATTCAGCGAAGTGAAATCGCAATGGATGGTCAACCGCCTTCAATTTTTGAGCCAATTGGATTTTGTAGGCCTTCATACACAGGTATTTGTGTAAAAATTTTCGCAAAGTTCTATCGCTGATGTTCATCCTTGCGAACGATGGCGGGTTGAGATGCGTGGATATCGACGCATAGCAGCAATATGTTGCATTAAACGAGCTGGACGGCGATGCGGAACATGTACATTGTCTATTAACATGCCAGTCGAACGAACTTTATTCACAAATTTCCTCACACGGTTATCAGCTGGCGCTTTATTTCTACCGAATTTTATACACAATTTTCGGCAAGTTTCGGCAACTGACTCACTTCTTTGGAAATAAGTTTTCAATATTTTTCAACGTTGATCAATCGTCTATCGACTCATTTCGATCACCAGGAATTAATATTGAATTTCCTTCACTTGACAGATGACATTTGACCTTTGAGCGGTGAAATAACTGCTAGTTCAAAAACGAACAAAAATATGCCGCACCCTTTACATACTTTTCACCGATTGAAATCTTATCACTATGATATTTTGAGTAGACCCACTTGTGTACTCTACGCAACCCTATTCAAGTTCTATTGAAGGTTGCTTAACTAAAAAAGACATTCTTGCGATGATCAGCATTTCTTAGAATCATTGGCAACTAATAGACGATTTAGAATAAACTTAGCGCAGACATTTCATACGATTTTCAGTGGTAAGTTGAATCTAAACATTCTATTTAAGGAACGATGATTCTAAGATGCGAGATTTTTACCAATCGGCACACTTGTCACTATGATTTTTGAGTAGATCCATAAATATACCCTAGTAGTGTCAACTCCATTCAATTTTTAATACAGCTCGCTTATTTAAAATGACTTTCTTGTGATGCTGATTTACAATGATTCAAAGAAAAAACATATTTCAAAATGTTCACCAATCGGCAGTTTTCGGCTAAAGAGTACAAGCCACGGCTTGCACCTATTGCTGCCGAACGAAGCATTATTTTTATATCATATACTTCCAAGTAAATTTGATTCATTCAGTGTCAGTTCTCTCACTTAAAATAAACGCCCGCGTTTAGATTGCCAAGTAGACAATGTATCGACGGTCAGTTAATTATTTGTCCGTGAGAACAACTTTATAATCTATTACTTGACGACAGTTCTTCTCTTTTGCTTTAAACTTTAAATCAGTTGGCCCGTTGTCGATGCAGCCATGTCGTTTGGTTTATTCCGCAATTTACAAGAAACTACTTACTAATAGTTTGTTTTTGTTAATATCGGCCAGATGAATCCAAATGTTTTAACCGAATGATGAAAAGTGATCAATTTACAAAGAGAGCTACGCCGCTATTCGTTTGTTATGTTGTGCGTAACAACAATGTTATTGTGCACAGGAAGTCCACCAATTTCATTACTAAGTTTGTAGAGTATTTACTCAATGGATATAAGGTCTTCTGTGTTAATTATCTAAGCTCGTTTGTACCTGCAACTTTTAATGTTAATTTTGTTAATTTTGTCAGAAAGAGGTGATCGACATTACACAATAACCCATGTTTCTTACCACTGACCATTGATGGATCTCGTTTACACATTCATCTGCCCTCAAGCTGAAACCACTCCATAACAGAAAGTCAACAGATTAGGAATTATTTTTTCTGATAAATTTTCTTAGAATTA
This sequence comes from Nephrotoma guestfalica, assembly GCA_963691935.1. Classification (NCBI taxonomy): domain Eukaryota; kingdom Metazoa; phylum Arthropoda; class Insecta; order Diptera; family Tipulidae; genus Nephrotoma; species Nephrotoma guestfalica. Next base: position 204,299,224 of record OY829913.1, on the reverse strand, counting down.
GTTCCGCTAGGGTAAATTGGTAACGTCGAACGAGGAGTTTTATCTTTTTTTATGATTTAATCTTTGCAATCTGTTCTGCGGTCGAAGCACTCCCAACTCTTTCGCCGTTCGCTTTTCACGTCCTACCTTAAGCATTGCCTGCTAAATCGAGGACTTATGGCAATTTACGCAGAATCATCTGCTCATTGCATAGCTTCATGTCAGCCTATAGTACTGGTATGGAAGATGGGTCGGCCCATGAGTTTTGCTCTCCGTCAGGGAGTCATAATTATGTTCATTTCCATCAACAATCGTAAACTGGTGATGAAAAATCCCGTTTTGCATCCTGCCTTTATCGGGATTCGAACCTGGTACCTCCCGATTTAATCGCCAAAGTTTTAACCACTGCGTGTCGTTTGGCCGGTGAACACTATCTTTATCTAAAGAAATCTTAGATTGGTTTGAAAATATTTTGCTTAATATTGGGACAATTTTCTGACAGCAAAAAATGGAAATACTCGTACGGAAATCTTAAATCCACTCAGAGAACATCTTTGACGAGCTTCTTTGATAGCTTTGTCAGAGATAGTTGTTTATATGCACACCACTTTCTCAAACGCAGCATTCTTATCAAACAGGCAACTACCTAGACATTTCAGGTGCTTATACCTAATATTTTACGTGCACCACTGTGTACATGTTCAGTTTGAGAATTACTAAATCACTGTCGTATGAGTCGAGTTCATATCCCTGTCAAAATACAAAACTGAAAAGCGTTGACGCCAATCCAGCGACCCCTTTGATTATTAATTAGGGCAAGGAAGCTCTTAAAATCTTCGAATTCAAGCAAGGCAAACAAAGCTTTCTCATCCACCTGCTATAAGGCGAGAGGCTTTAAACGATTTTTTGAACTGGCCGCATCTGAGACTGATCAAATGGCGATGGCCATTGACCGAATTGGCGGCGTGTGCGATGGTTAGATGGCTTTCATTCTTGCACAAGTTGAATTTTATAAGCACGTAAACCAAGATCCTTAGATCAAATCTTCCATAAAGTAGATGAACACATCTGCACACCCAGTTGCTGAGAACGACGTCAAATTGTGTGATTTGGGTACGCACTGTTTGACGTCTTAATGAATGCGTACTATCATTTAGAGTATACGTGGTGCGAAAACGATTCATAACAACACCAAAAGAGTGTTGCCAACTTAAATATGTAAACCTATAGAAAAACATTCTTTATAATTGCCGAACACTAGACATTGTAATAAATAATGCAGTATTGAGCTTAAGCACTCACAATACGTTAAATCGATGCAAGGTAAAGTTACAAACAAAGTTACTTTACACGGAACTGGTAGATTACCGTTTAAATTAACTTATGTGGGTGGTCATGTTTTCAAAAATAAATTTTTTGATGCAAAAAACCAGGGAAGTTCTACTAAAGGCTACTACCATTATTTTCCCAAAATTTTTGATGCCATTCTGCTGTAAAGATCTTGGCTTACACCCTTACAAGATCAAATTAACTCTAGAACTGAAGCCTCTTGATCATTTGAGACACCGAAACTTCTCCGATTGGGCTCTACTAAAGTTTGAAGAAAATCCCGAATTTCAGCGAAAAATGACCTTCAGCGATGGCTCCAAATAATCGATCGCTGTATACGTAAAAGAAACATGTGTACTGCATCCGGAATAAATTTTAGCCCAATATCTCAATTATTCTTGGTCCAAAAAATAGAGAACTAATTCTTGTTCGTATTTACTTAATACCACAAAACGCATTTAAAAAAATATCAAAAATCACAAACAAAGATGTATAGCAGCGAGAAACGCTAAATCAACAAAACCACAAAACATCATTAAAAAATATTTAAGTATGAGTAAATAACCTCTTTCAGCGCACTTATACGAGGGTCGTTCAATAAGTACCCGTGTTAGGAATGAAAACGCCCGTTTTTTAATGATTTTTTTACACGTAATCCCCTTTTAGGTTGATACACTTTTCCCAACATTTTTGCTATTTCTTTAACGCCTCCAAAAAATACGATTTCTCAAACTTTTCAAAATACACTTTTGTCTCGGCGATAACCTCCTCGTTTGACCGAATTTTCCTTCAAATCATGTGTCCATATTGGGAACAGAAAGAAACCGCAAGTCTTTCTCATACTTATCGTATCATTTAAAATATTAATTGCCGTTCCATACAACACTCATACGGCCTCTGCTACTTCGCGCACTTTAGTTGGGCGATAGATGGTGAAGGGTTCCCATAGACAACATTCAACTTCGCTTTTATTCTTTCGCATGTTTTTCCATTCAAAAATAAAAAGCGAATTACAGTTCGATATTGCTCTTTCTCCATTCTATTGAGAACCACGAAACACGAGTGATAGAACTGGCTGCCAAAAAAAACTAACCTGTGAACTAGACTGAAATTTAGTATGGTGTCGTTTGACAGATGACAGTCCGCGATGGTAATGTCAACTTCTCTCAGAAACGCCACCTGTTTTCAAAGACGGGTACTTATTGATCGACCCTCGTAAATCCCAAATTAAAATTATTTTGTGGCTAGCGATTATCATAAGCAATTAATTATTTCTTAGACAATAGCAAAGATTTGCAATTCCTCACGAGTCCATCCGGATATATTCGTATATAAATTACGTACGCTACATAAGTCATGACGATATAATATACAGTTCTTTTCCGGTAAAGCGAATGATCACTTAAAATTGGTTTGACTTTCATTTTGTATTATGTTGTTGTTGTAAAAAGCACTAAATAGACTGATTACTCATTTTGTATATAAGGAGGAATATCACATCACTACAGACTATGTGTATCAAGTGTTTGCAAAATGTGATATTAAAATATGTACAGCAAAAAAATATCTGACGCAGAACTACAGGTGGTCGACAAAATTTACATTATAATATTTTTTTTTATGAATGGTGGTTTGTTTCTTATTTGTTACTAATAAGAATGTACTAGTTTTTTGGAAGTAGGTACACAGCTGTATGTCATGTTAATTAAATTAGTAAATAATGTACCGTAGAGCTCCAAATCGAGAACACAGTTTTCATAAATGGATTTTTTTTTTGGTTCGTGGTCCAAATTTTTTGTAGATTCTTAATACTGGAATTTTAACAAATTTATGTATGCATATGGCAAATTAGTGGGTTAACCAATAATTTTTGACAGAAATTTAATAAGCTATTAATTAAATTTTTTTATTTATATATATGACAGACGAAACAAAAATAAATTGGCACTTTTAGCCACATTTGTGTGCGGTCAAGAAACCACATCAAAATAATATTTGATTAAAATAATTGATGTACATTATAAATAAAATTTTACGGCTACGAACGGGTTATATATATATATATATATATCCATATATATACGACAGTGTGCAACGTATTGATTTTATTTTATATAATAATTTATTGGGTAGAATATGCGCCGCCCTAACACATTTTTCGAACTACCATCACACTCACGAAAATAAATTTTTTTACCTTGCACAAAATAAATAAATAGTGAGGTGTAAATACATTATGTAGTTGACTGCTTTCAGATAAAACTAAAAAATATTTGGGCTAAATATTTTAAATCATTTTAAATTTAGCACGATAAATGTACGTATTGTATAGAACAAAGCTGCTTCATTTGGCTGAAATAGTAAAGAGCTTGTATTTAGATTCCGAGTCGAGAAGGTCGTTTAATCAAATTTTCCATTTCCAGTCAAAGAATTCGGTTGTTAGTTTAAATCAAACGCGTTTGATTTTATGTGATACATTTTCCATTTCAAAATCTCATTTTGGATCTGAAAACAATTTCTGTGAATCCTGACTAATTATAGTGTGAAGTAAAAGTTTCATTGTTCAAAGTAAGAAGTTTAATTCAATTTGTAGTACATCACATCCGATTCGCTAGTACGTCTATTTGTTCACCTCTGAAAACACAATCCATTTGTTACACAATTAGGACATTTTTTAAAGGTCCCATTAGGCTGCAATTTGTGTTTAGGGTGGCACTGGACAAAGCTTTTCGTATTTCTATTAATATTTTTGTAGCTTACTAGGGGTGGTATGGAATTTTTTGCAAATTAATTAAAACATTTTGACATAGTTCCCAAACAACTACTTCTAAGGACAACCCTTTAAAACCCACATTTGTCGTTACACCGTGCTTTTCGCATTTCTGCTAATATTTCGTTTATGGTTCAGGGGGTACTTAGATTTTTTTTATAAATTAACTACAATATGTTGACATAGTTTAACCGCCAGAAAAGTACACCAGAGGGAATAAACCGTTTAAAATCATTCTATCGTATTGGGAGCAACACTAGAAGTTTTTACTTCTAAGGAGTGAAAACCACATTTCTCTGAATAGGTTAGAGACTTACTGTAAATGTAACAACCTATCCTTAAGTTAGATTTGGGTGTCCCTGAATTTATTACAAAGCCTACATCCATAAAATCGATTATAATGCACCGAATTATCTTCCTCTACAAGAAATACGTATCCTTAAATTTATTTCACAGCCCACAAGCACATATATCGATCATAAAGCATCGAATTGCCTTCCTGTACAATAAATTGGTACCCCTGAATTTATTTCGACAGATTTTTATGTGTGTGGCTGTAATAAATCCGATGGTACCTATTTCTTGTACCGAAAGGTAATTCGATGAATTATAATCAATTTTTGTGCAATTAGTAAGCTGTTGTAATAATTTCAGGGGTATCCCAATTTCTTTATCTCAATTCCCAAAATTTCATTTTGGGTCGTTTAAAAGTTGAATTTTTTCAAAAAATTGTCTTTACATGATTGTATATCTATCATTTTTATGAGCTGCAAACCAAAAAATTTCGGAAAAATCACCACATTTTCCGGGAAAATTTTCAGTTTTTCCAAAAATATTTTTTTGTTTTTTTTTCATTCAAAAATTAAAAGTCTGCGGTTTTTATTTATCAAATCTCAATTTTAATTATAAAAATTTGAACTACACTACCATGTAACAGGTAAACATTATACATTTTCGTTATTTTAATTCGTCTTATACATTAGAGAATGAGGGCTACCGGGCTAAAAATTAAAACTCATGAGTTTTACCATGAGCAGTTGCAGTTACTTCCATATTAAAAATGTATATGTTTTTATGTAGGTATATGTTATACTAAAATTTGGAACTCCGCAAAGCCGCTTAGTATTCATCTCCTCCGTGCAACGATAAGCACCAAATTTTACGAAATTTGTTTCGTTATTCGTCTACTAAAATAGGGAACTCCTCAAAGCCGCTTAGCATTCATATGCATTCATATCATCCGGGCAAGGAGAACTCCTAAGTAAAAACAAATTTCTAAATTTTACCATAAATTCACAATTCCAACATTGAAATCCATTAAAAAACTTATCATTATTTAGTATTTTTTAACTTGTCATCAACAAAAATAAAAGTGTGAACATTTTCCCGGAAAATGTGAGAATTTTTCCGAAATTGTTGGCTTGCACGACGATAGATACACAATCCTACAAAGAATTTGTTTTTTAAATTTTCATCTTACTCGAGTTCCGCGATGAATACGTCATATACACTGTAGCCCAGAGAAATATGGTTTTAAGAGTTTCACTCTTTAGGGGTAATTTTTGGAGTGTGACTATCAATTCATTCGCCATTAGAATTTGAAGACAAATAATTATTGTGTGTGTTATGTGGTGTGTTCAACGATAGAGGTAAACGGGTTCTTGCGAGAGAAGACGCGACCAAAGCGGAAAACATTGTACTGGCTTCAGAGGAGACCGTTTCACATTGTCCTTAAAACTTTTAAAATCAGGCGTCAAACAGCAGCTCAAACCCGTAATGCTTTAGCAGAAGTTCGAGGAGAGCGAATAAGTAAACGCACTGTGAGAAGAAGGTTTAAAGAAGTCAACAGAGTAACCAGGTTAAGTTTTGCTCAAGAACACCAATTTTGGACATTGAACCAGTGGGGCCATATTTTGCTCACAGACGAGAGTCGTAGTGAACTCGATCGATGAACTCGTATTCTCAATGTAACATTACGGCAACCGTCGCTTATGGTGGAGCCTCAATTACGGTTTGGGCCGGTGTTTCTTTAGGTGCTCGTTCAAAATTAGTGATTATTGATGTCGCATTCCTTCAGGTGATTGATATGTTAGAGATATTCTGCTAGAACAAGTGGTATCATTCGCCTCATTTATCGGAGACAATTTTGTTTTAATGCTCAACCGCATACTGCATACTCTGTAACGACGTTTTTGTCTGGGGTTGGAATAAACAATCTGATTTGGCCTGTAAGGTTTCTAGATTTGACCAGTTAGCGAGACAGGTTCGAGCTCGAAAGCCAGCAGATCGAAACACAGAAGAACTTCGAAATATACTTTTGGGCGAATGTGAAAATTTATCACAAGAAAAGATCGAGTGTTATCGGAAACATGGCAAGACGAATGGACGCATTTGTGAAAGCTCATGGAGATAACGCCTGTACCCGATGAAACCGGTTGGTTATAAAAATTAGTTGTTATTTTATTTTATTTGATTATCTCAATCAAAGGTAACTCTTTCAAAAAGTAGTATATTTCTATTTTCACAGTTTTTCATAATTTTTCAATAAAATATTAAATAGTTTTTCCTGTATTTGGATGTTCATTCTTTCATCTATCTTAAATGTCCATAAACCAAGGTCTATTTGATTTTAAACACTTTTTTAACTTTTTTTCCCCCTAAATGTAACGCTGTGTGTATTTCAAAATATTATAATTGTTGTTAACAACTTCTAGTTTCGCCCAGTACGTTACAATGATTTTAATCGATTGTGCCCCTTTGGGGCAGTTTTCTTGGGGTTAAACTATGTCAATATATTTCAATAAATTTGTAAAAAATTTCTAGTACCACCCCCAGAACCACAGAATAAATATTAGCAGACATCCGAACCCAACAATTTTGCTTGTAAAGGGTTGCTCCCCTTAGGGGTAGTTTTTTGGAGGTTGAAACTAGCCAATATGTTTTAATTAATTTAGAAAAATCCCAGTACGATCCCCAGCACATGACAATAAATATTAACAGATTACACATTAAATTAAATATTAACAGAAATACAATAAATTTGTGAGAAATTTTGTGGTTCACGAGCAATTTGTTTTATTATAATGTGTCTAATTTTAAAATCCAATTGAAATGTGAAACTACATTTCCAAGTCGAGAGCTACTTTAAGGTGGATGCGACCACTATCACTAATCTAATGACCGGGACTCGAAAGAAGTGTGATCTCAATTTTGTCTATCGGGCCGATTTAAGGTGTAAATTCTTTTCCAGATGAATTCCGGAGTAACAGTGTTGCTCAGATACGCGGAATTTCGCACCAACTAGAACACCTCGGTGAACATAATCAAGTTCATATTAGAAATATGAGATGGAATCATGTTCCCACTCATATCTTTGAGTAAGTCCTCCAAGTTCGACGATGTCCTAGAAAATAGTTGCCTAAATATCACAAGTGATTATTTGTGCATGCCCATCTCCTAATCCAAAGGCCAAGAGGTGGGAGATCCTACAATCTCAAGTTAAGCAGTCAATATTACTATTGCCATTATTAACCAAACACAATCGGTTGCTACTTTTTTAAAAACATCATCAATTCTAGGAGTGGGTTGAAATCATGGGTTAACAAAATTTCTGAATTCACATAAACCCCAGAAATCATAATCCCGTGAATGAAAAATCTAGAAACAAAATATCCCGGATATCATGTGAACAAACTAAGATGGAACACCCTTTATTTATTCAAGAATACAGTAACAAAGTATTCGGGCTTTTCTCTCTTTTCATAAATAAGTACAGTCTGACCTTGACTGTCAATGTTGCCTTATAATTAAATCGGACGCGGTAATATACAAGTACAACCTTTAATCGCTTTCGATCTCCATTTAAATAGAATAAAAAAAAATCCGTCTGTTTATGCAAACTATAAGATTATAGAAATTTGCTTAAACTTCATGTTCAAGCCGGTTAAGGAATAAACCGAATTTTACAATAATCATTAAAGAACAAATCGACTTTCATTGACCATGGTTAATATTTCAGAAGCTCAATAAAATTCGAAAGCCACATTAGAAATCTTAATAGAAATTCAATTCCGTCTTAAAATCCAAGTTCGATCATGATGCGTTTTAAATCTTAACTGCAAAGCTCCCGGTTTAATTAGGATTATTTTGGCTAAAAATTCGATTATCTTAAAATCCGGAATTTTGAATTTCTCGATTTTGATTTCCCTGATTTTAGTTTTCGGAATTTTGGGAACGAGATTTTCAAATCCGGAATTTCGAGAGTAACCCATTAATTGGCAGTGCATTTTTCTCATTTCCTTATGCCGATGTCGATTGAAGATAAATTTTTATGCTGAGTATCAAAAGGGAACTCCAATTGCTATCAACATATTTCATAGAAAAACAAATTGTTCATGGTAATTTTTTTCTACTTCCAACGGCCTTATTCTGGATTTCCCTGAAACTAGAGAATTTGGAAAATATGTTAATACCATTTTTGTCTAAATATTATTTTTTAGTCTACTAAAGAACTACCTTTGGTGTTATACTGAATTCGTAATTCAATTTGTTCGTTCATTTATTCATTCAAACAATTTTTTCGACCAATCATATAGCTCCAAAATGACGATTTTTTTCTTCTGCATTTTCTCACAAGAGATTGGTCGAATAAATTGTTTGATTGAGTGCATGAACACAGAAATTGAAGTATGGATTCGGCCCCAGCTGTCACAGAATTACAAGGGGATTTTTTTGTTTAATTTCCGGAGTGTTGCCGATCCGGGCCATTTTATTAATTTTCCATGTATATGAATTCTTATTCCAGCTGTCATACAAACATAAATCAAGTGTAGCACCGGGAGGTTTTACTAACACTTTTGTTAAAAACTGAAATGCTTAATTTTTACATTATTTTAAAAGTTTCTGGAGTGCTACCAATCGAGCCGATTTTGCTTATGTTATCTAATATAGAGTTGGTTTATGATCCAAGCACTATCCCACGTAGTAGTTACATGTAAATTTTCCTGACGCTTTTGCAAATCTCCCAAACATTTTAAATTGCAAACCGGTCCGGACGATCTTTGTTTGATCTTTGAGTGATCGGTTCTAGTGAAGACATTTATCGTCAATAACCATGAATAAATCCCGAAAAAATGTCCCCGATGAAACGTTAATATTTTTTGGGGACAATTCGCTTGTGCTAAATTATCCCATCTCTATTGGTTTGAAGCTTAAAATGACACTTTGGACCTTTGCTATCTTACGCTTCTGTTGTTTTGCGGCTTGTGGTTAGATTGATTTATGTTATAGCGAAACTTGGGGTCTGCAGGGAATGGCAGTGCATTGTTGCGTGGAATATATACGGTTTAATTGCAGAGCATGGATAAATCTACAATTTATTTAGTTCATTTATACCAAAAATCAATATGATAAATGACAAATTCCTACTACAAATTTGGTTCACTTTCATATTAGAATTAAGACGTTTTATAAAAAGAAAGTTTAATTTTTTAAATGAATACTGATTATTACTGGAAAAATTACGTAATATGTACATACTGATCTATTACATTTAATTAAGAATTTAAAGACAAAATAATAATATTTCACCCCCTTGCGCACAGGACAGAATCTATTTAATTCTTATTTTAAGATAAATCTTTAAATCTATCGCTTTAATCTTGAGCGATAAAAATTCTCGTCCTATCTTTATTATTCTATTCTATGTTTCTTACAATGAAAAGCTTTCATCAACCATGTTGTCATTATCAACCTTGTTAGTTTTTTTTTCATATTCTGAGAAAGTCATACTGGTTGCTCTTAACAACAGCGTTGCCAACTTGGTTGTAGCAATGTATATTGAGAAAATGGAAAAATTTGTTTATCTACCTTAGGATTAAAGTAATAATAAACAGCATTTTCTAGTAATGTATGTTATTATTATTTACCATTAGGGATTTATAAAAAAAATGTCGAAAACAATCTTTTCAAACTTCTGCTAAATCAAATTTTAAATATTTCCACACAAATAAATTCGAACTCGAATAACGTATCAGACGTACGTACACATAATAAATAAATTATTTATAATCTTATTTTTCGGTAAACCATATTTATTCAAAATTGTCTCAAGGTTTCTTTAAATTGAACATGAAATTATATTTGGAAGAATCGTTTTTACCAAGTATTTTTTACAGTACATGCGCTTTCTTAAAGAGCGTGTGGTCGATTTTATATTGGGTGCCTGAAAGCAATTAATTTTAGTAGAAGCTAATTAAAATTTATCGGATTTTTCTAGTAAAATATCATGTGGCGATTTTCTTGTGTAAAAATTGAACAATGTATGGTAGCCATGCCATCAAAACCGATCGGATTTAGACAAAGATTTGCCGTAAGTACACAATAATTGTTTGTTTATAATTGATAGGCATCTACAGAATATAATGACAATGTGTTGATGCTGAAAATTCTATACTCGTATAAATGCAAGCCTAATTTATTCTAATGATAAGAGAAATAAGATATCAATTTAGGTTTACTTGTATTTCTAGACAATAGACATACAATCAACTAAATTATATTTATTTTGTTATATGTTTATCCTGTTTTCAAAAAAATATCCTGTGCGGTGTAATTTCTAGCATTCTGTCATTCCAATTAAAAGATGTTTGAATAATCTAAAATTAGCATGAAATGGTGGACCTATATAAGAGTTTCTCCATGAGACATTTTTCGAATTGACATCTGTCGTCTATAGTTATTAACAATTTTTGCCATGTCTAGATACACGGTAGTACAACGCGTTAAAACAATCCAAGCCTATCGTCAAAATGATGCATGTTGCTCGCCTTGCAACTGACTGAATCAGACGCTGACCAATCCTTAATAAAAAATCACACCGTTTTGTTAATTTTACTTCCTTTCTTGGACGCAATTGTTATTTTTTTTATTTAAATAAAAACCTCTCAATCAACAAGAATTAAATTCATCCAAATTAAAGTAAAGTTCAAAATTACAAATTATAATGCGTTTCTCCTCTATTCTTTCGTTTTCTTCCTCGTCTACTCTCCATATTCAACTCACTTCCTTTTTTTTATAGAAACAAAATAAATCTTAGGCAGTGTGATAAACGAATAATAGATTTCTTCACCAACTCAGTTTCGAAATTAAACTTTTATTTCCGATTCTCTTACACGGCAGTTGTAAGGCCCATACTGCTGTATGGTGTGAGTGTGTGGTGGCCAGCTCTGGAGAAATCATCATATACTAACATGATGGCGAAGGTGCAGAGGGCAGCCTGTTTGCTCATTAGTGGGGCTCTGAAAACCACCCCCACTAGTGCCTTAGAGGTCATACTGCATCTTCTCCCGTTGGATATTATCGGTAAGCAAATGGCGGTTAATACGGCCGCCCGGCTATCAGCGACCTCTGGTTGGAAGTGCCTGCAAAACGGGCACTCAACTATAGTCAATTCGGTGAGGCATGACTTGGAGAGTTTAGATTATAAAATACCCATGTTGTGCTTCGACAAATGTTTTAAGGTGATTCTCCCCTCTCGGGAGGATTGGAACAGAGGTCTCCTTATCGAGACCGGGACAGTTAATTTCTTCACCGACGGCTCCAAGCTCGATGGTAGAGTGGGAGTGGGTGTGTTCTGCGGGGAATTAAATGTCAATTTATCTTTTCGTCTACCTGATTACTGCAGCGTGTACCAGGCTGAAGTTATAGCGATCAAAGAGGTCATGAACTGGTTGAAGCATAATGTGATATCGTGCATTGATATCACTATTTATGTGGACAGTCGGGCGGCCGTTCTTTCGCTGGATTCAGTTTCCCTGGCGTCACGGGTGGCATTGAATTGTCACACATCTCTTAACGAGATGAGTGAGCATTTCAATATCCAGTTGGTCTGGGTTCCGAGTCACTCTGACGTTGAGGGGAATTGCAGGGCAGACGAGTTAGCAAGGTACGGTACAACTCTCCAACTGGAATCAGGGAGAGAATGTTTAGGGAGAGCTATGTCTATGCTGAAAACGGCAAGCCATAGGAAAGCAGTTGCCTTGGCGAATGCTAGGTGGCTTGAGAGTCCAATCGGTAGGATAGCGAAGCAAGTATGGCCTGTGCTGAACTTGAAGCGCTCTAAGATCTTAATCACACTAGGGAAGCGTGATTTAGGTAGAATTGTAAGGGTACTTACCGGACGCTGCCTTTTCGGAGTTCATGCGAGAAGGCTGGGTCTAGATTCAAATGATTTCTGCAGAAGCTGCAGGGACGAGGAGGAGGAGGAGACTCTTGTTCACTTTCTATGCTCATGCCATGCGCTGACTGGCAGAAGACATGAACACTTGGGCAAATACACCATGGACAGCCTCTCTGATCTCGAAAGCTGCAATGTGCGAGATCTTTTACGATATATTAATAGCACTAAATGGGTTTAAGGAGTTTGATGATGTCGGATCCTGTGGTATCACAATGGGCCAAAACTGGCCTAAGTGTGCGATGGCAGCCACTGAAACCTAACCTAACCTAACCTAAGTAGTATTCCACCAGACTCCTAATATAATGACCGGCAAAGTAGTATTTACAGACTTACATCGAAAAATGGCCAAATTATGTACGTATATAGATTTGGCATTCTAAATTATTTGAAACCATTAAATTAAATTGAATTTTGTGTGAGAGCAGTATTTGGTCTGTTTGGAGCCCATATAAACCAAAAAGTCACATTTAACATTTCTTGTGATACGCTGGATACGGATTTTTATTACTTTAGAAATTTTAGTCGTAAACATCCAAAATAATTCTGTTATGTGCACAGTTGAGCCAAATAACAAAACTATTCTAGATATTTTATTGTAGTGGTGGTAGTATAATCTGGCACCGTTTTTTCCTATTTCGATTTTCCATTGATGATTGTGACTCTATATACATTTTTACTATAATACGGACATTCTCCCCCTATTGTTATGTTAATAGGTTAATTTTCGTTTTGCTGTACACTAACTCTAGCAGATAAAAACATGTAAGAAACAAAAATCAAATCGAATCTCAAATTGGAAATAACAAAATTGTTATGTAAGTAATCTGATTGTCTCCGTATAATAATGGGTGTTAACCCTTTTAACGATAAGAATTTAATCACATCGGCGGATTTGCACGGATATTTTGTTTTCATTCAGCTACTGCCCTATTTCGATGTTCGCAGATATACCAATTACAATGATTGTAGACCTATTTCGATTTATTCGAGTAATTATTGCAATTACATTATAACAATTTGTTTTTCGAGGTTTATTTAAGAGGTAGACTGAACTCGTTTGTAACATAATTTATTATATAATGGTTTTGGGTTAGATCGCAATTTCTAATAAAATTTAAATGACAAGTTTTCATTTAAGCACGTTTTGAAGAGACAATGCTGGAGCTATATAGTGCAAAGATGGTTAACAAAAATATTATCTTATGCGTGGATGAATACGGGACATTTGATCTCCAATATTTAACAAGAATCTACGTTACAAATATGCAAATTTCTTTATGTGAATTAACCTGCAAACCTAAAATTTGTTCGTAAATTAGTAAGTTCAGCTTCAAGTTTCACCATGGGTGGAGTAGCACGACGATTCACCAAAAAGCAATAATTAACTGAACAAGCGAAATATCAATTAAAGCTGTACTCAACTTTTCTTTTAAGGAACAATTTTTCATCAGGGTTTAAAAGAACATAAAATCGAGGTATTATTACACGATTATGAAAATTGGCCTTAAAATTAAAATGACGTAAAAATTGGATAATTTAGATAAACAATATTTAACATTTCGATTCTGATCGATCCAAAAATTACGCCAAACGATAAGTAGATATTTTTATTTTACTCCGCAATGGCGATTAAATTTGAATATTTTTTATTGTCCATAGATGGCAAATTAATAAAATATGAATGTGTCCAAGGTTAGTGACATTAATTTATTATAATATGCAATGTTTTAAAAAAAATTGTAAACTTAGCTTATTAATTTTATACATAGGAACAATATAAGTAATGTAAATTAAATTAATTTAACTAAATTTGCGTATTCAAATTTATTAAAGATATAATCTCATTTTGGACACATTATTTTAGCATTTAAATATCGGCAACACAATATATACTCTAGAAACGATAGTTCATCGAAAACCTCAATTCACCGATATACCAAATGATAAGTTCTGTTAACTCAAGTTTATATATTTCATCATATTTGTGTTGAACGAATTTGATAAAAATTTAATAGGGAACCGTTCGAGTGACAACATTCATAATTTGTGGAAAATTCATTTAGGATGTCCCCCGTTTGTGCACAGGTTTAATGAAGTGAAGTGATAGTGAAAAAAATGGTCAGAAAAACCATTAAAAAGCTAATTTTTACAAAGTGGCTAATTAACCAGTAATTACAACGCAAATTGAATCTTCATCTTCAGTAAGATCGGAAATGTGCTAAATACAAATCTTGATCTAGGAATTTCTAGTATTGACATTAACATTAAACAGATATTTAGTAGCCAAGCTGTTTTCGAAAAAACACTAGCCGAGGATCAAACTTAATCTGCAACAACAAATTGAGATTTAACCGCACGAAAAACCCGAAGAAAATCTTGTTGAAACTGTCAGTGCTCTTAGTTCTAAAGTTGGAGCTAAAATTAATGAAAACAACATAATTAAAATCTTTTCCTGTCGATTTCCAAATCATAGTATAATAATAAACGGAGGTACTTACAATTATTGCTGTCATCGATGATTTATCGCTCAATGAAGTTTTCATTAAAAAGTATCGAACAATTAATGCATTGAATGAATACTCTAATTTTTGAGAACTAACAAATTGAACAACGCCATCATCCAATCGTTTTTTGATTTTTTTTTTTTAAATAACTGATTAACATTTTAATGCCAAAAAATAACTTGGTTCGCACATACTGATTTATTAAACAAAAACTGTCGAGCTATAAAAGATGCTAGACATCTAAAACACTAGGCGATTGCTTCCGAGGAAATATAATAGTATTATTGGAGGGATGAATCTCAGTAAAGAGCCCAATAACATTTCTAGCGGGATTTTGGTGGTAGTAGTTTAATGGAATGGGGAATTTCTGGTCCCTCGCCTCAGCCTTTCCATCCATTAAGATGAATTGCAAGAAATATATTGGCATCCTAAATCCACCTTCTATATTTTTTGTACATAAATCAAGAAGAAAGCTGAATTGTGTCGAGAAATATAACGCGCCAGTACACACGAGTCGAATTGCAAAATCGCCCTGGTCGTTCGCCATACCAAAACCCAATTGAACATTTTTGAGTACTATTTGTTCAAAAAATGTACGAGATTTAAAATTATCCATTCTACATCTCTGGGAGGAAATAGCACCCGAAACCATCAATTCATTGGTTTTGAACTATGCGGAACAGGATTTTGATAATAGCAAAAAATAAATGAATATATGAATATTAATTTTTTTTAAATTTATTTTATTGATTTTCATAGTTTTTAAAAAGTGGTTAAATAGTTACAAACCAACGAAATTTAAAAAAAAAAATTGTTTTCCCCCCAAAAAGCAATTGAATCATGCAACGATTTCTTTGCTGAATTTTGTAATTATCGAATTTTTGGATTTAATTTTTTAATTTTTTTAATAAGTTATTTATCAAAATAAAAAAAACGATTGGATATATAGTTGTGAAACGTACTGTATGTCAATTACAAACTAGAAGACTGCTAGAATAAGGCCAAAGAAACTACAGGTCTTATTGTACACAAATCAAAGATTATCAAGCTTTCAATATGGATATTTCTATGAAAAACAAGGTTTTTTCGTTCGCAAAATTCTAACATACGAGGGCTGCCGTAAAAGTTTTTAGATAAAGTAATAAACAATTAAAAATTTCATCCAAAATTGCTTTATTGCTTTTCAAAATATTCGCCTTTAAGATCTGTACACTTTTGCATACGTTCAAACCATTTATCGAAGATGATAGCTCCAAAACGTGGTTTTTGAATGCTTCTTCAGGCGATAAAAATTGTTGTCCGTGCATCTTATCTTTGAATGTTGGGAACAGGAAGAAGTCATTGGGTTCCATTCGGGGCTGTAAGGCGGATGACCCATCTAGGGGTAATAAATTTAACCGGGATTTTGAAAAACCGGTATTTCGGTATTTTTTACATTTTTACCGGTTTGTCGGTAATTTTTAGACGCTTAGTATGCAATAGTAATTAAAATATTTACCAATAAAAACCCTTCTAGATGAATACATATTATCGGCTACAGTATATTTTGAAGTAAAATTTTGGTAGTGGGGACTGGAGATCCTTTTAGTTAAAGAACAAATCAAGCAGACAACTAATAAATGAAATAATACACTGCTCAATTGCTTCTCAAAGCTCTCAAAAAACACATTATGCTAAGGGTTTGATCATTCATGCTGGATCTGTATCTTGTGCCAATTAAACCAGCGACGGAGAAAGCCCTTTCTGACGCTACGCTAGTCGGGCGAACTGTTGAAATATATTTCAGAACTTTTTGTAAATATTTGCCTTTAATATTTTGTTCCTTAAAATGTAACATTTCTCTTCTTATTATTTTTAAAAGCCCAGATGGTGTCTTCGAATCACTGATCTCTTCATCTGCATTTATATTAATTCTATTTTGAATAACTAAATTTAGTTTTTGTTTCATTGAGAACCCTGAAGATGTTCCTGCAGAAGTCGATGGCATCGCAGATCCAATAGTTAATTCTGGTTCTTCACACACTATTTCAGATTCAGTTTCAATAGTTGCAGAATCGCTTTTTGAAAAAGTTTGAATTATTTCAACAATTTTCTTTGATATAACTATGTATTTGTTAATTGTATTGAACACTCCATAACTATTTTAATAAAAAATATCGGAATACATGGTTCTTCTTTCGCTTATTCTTAATATTAGAGCTTTCTTCAACTCGTTACTAATAAAAGTGTTTTGATTGCCTAGTTCATCCAGCATAAACTTAAGAGTTTAATCCGCAATGTATAGATTAGTGTTTCTCGAATAAAGAGTTTCCATCGCCACTTTAATCGGTTGCAAAGCCGATATTATATTTGTTACCAAATTAAGTTCTTTTTCCGAGAATTCTAAATCGGATTTAATATCGATTAGAGTCTTTCGAACGACATTTTTTATCTGTATAAATTTTTCCACCACATCAAGCAAACTACTCCACCGTATCTTTGTGTCAAGTATTAGCGAAAGCTTCTTATCAAATTCGTCCTTGACATGTTTTTGGAGAGCGTCATTTTTTACTGGTGATCTACGAAAAATTACAACAACTTTCCGTATTTTTGATATTATGTTCGATTTCTTCTTCGTCCTCGTCCTCTTCTTCACTTAGTTTCCTGTTCATATTCAGTATCACCATCTGCCTGAATTTCGGCAGAAATATTATCCGAAAAAGATTTTTGATAAGGAACCTTAATTACGGCTAACTGGATGCCGTGGGCGAAACATAGTTGATGATGATTAACATCAATCAATCTGCGAACCCTTTTCATAATCGCGGCTCCATCCGTAGCAATTGAAATTACATTCTCCGTTGGAATATTGAATTCTTGGAGTTTGTTTTGATGATGCGTGATACGTTTACGTGATACACTTTTCAGCAGGCATTGACCCTTCAATCCTCATACGAGTGAGCATTCACATTCATAAACCTTCGATTTTTCAGAGACGTCCATTCGTCTAAAGTCAAGCTGTATAATTCACCATGGCTGGTCCTTGCTGATAATTCAATGACGGTTCGTTGGCGTATTTTGTCACCATAATCCATAACTATTCTTTTATCGTGATTGTAGAGTTAGGGATATCACATTCTTTTGATTTAAACAATTGCTGCAGATCGTTTGATGTGCAAATTTTTTTAAATGACAAGCAATCTCGTGCCGTCAGTCGCGCTAAAACAGCTGGAAATGAGTTTTCAATGGTTTTAATTTTCATGAAATAGTTGGCAATTTTAGACCGAGAATTAGTACCATCCGAAACGGAAATAATTTTATAGTTACATGATACTTCAGCTTCTATATGAACTGTTTCTCTCTTTATTAGAAGATTAATGCTGTGTTTTAAGGTGACTATGCAAGCCGCCTACACATTTTATCGTTGTATTACACTTTTTGCATCGAGCTGAATTCCCGTCTTTTATGCGTGTAAAATTATTCCACAATTGGGTCTTTCTTCCAGCAGACATGTATAGGTTATAATATTTTACAGTAAATATGTAATTGAAATTTATGATTTTAATAATAAGTTAGGCTTTATTTTCAATGTTATTATTTTATTGTAATTCATTAAAAATAATCAAGAGCAAAATAATTAAACTCATAATAAAAATAATAACCATAAACAAAATTAAATAACCAAAATTAAATATGAAAGAAATTTTGCATATATTTTTTGTATAATGATAATAGGTATTTGTACTTTTTAACTCGAATTACGCTTCTATATTTCTCAAGTTAAATTAAAATAGTTGGTTTAACGTTAACGTTAACGTTCAAATTTTATTTGAATTCTATTAATTTAATCTGCACAAACTGATCACGAAATTTCCTTCTGTCTATGATTTTTTTACTTGTATGGGTGGAACCAAATGAATTAATAATGCAGCATTCACATTAGCTCAGAAACGGCCGGACAATAAAATTTCGATTGGCCTTTTCTTTCCAGCTCATACGCATATATCCATGACTTGTCACCTGTCACGATCTTGTATACGTTTTCAGAAGTACCTTCAACGAATTTTTTAAGCATTTTGCGGCGCCAATCTACACGAACCTTTTTTTGTGCGTCTGTCAACAAATGTGGAATCGAACGTGCACATAGCTTCCGCACCTTTAAATGATCATGTAAGATCGTATGTACGCTCGTGCTACTAATGCCTAGGCATGCCTCTATTTCACGATAAGTCACATGACGACCCTCTCAATTAGTTTTCTCACAGCATCGATGTTTTCTGGCGTAACAGCTGTTTTTGGACGGCCTTCACGAGGCTCGTCTTTGAGTGAATGTCGTACGCGTTTAAATTCATTTTACCAATTATAAACACTAGCCAAGGATGGTGCTTCGTCGCCAAAAGTCGAATGAAGTGATTCGAAGCACTGTTGTTGAATTAGCCCCTTTCGAAAATCATAAAAAATCATCACACGAAAATTGTTTCCGATAATTCCATTTTGTCACTGAATTCAATTTTTCAAGTAAAAAAAACAGTGTCACGATGCAAACTGACAGATGACTTCTGAGAAACATAACCTCCAAGAATGTTACACTTTTTGACTGACATAGAATTTTGCATCGGAAAACACTTGTATTACTATTTTCTAAAAACTTTTACGGCAGCCTATGTAAAAGAAATTTTAATTTGCGATTTTTATGTTAATATACACTGCGGTTCACTTGATTAGACACACTTGCAATTTGACAATTAAATTTAACTGTAATTTCTCGCGGAGCCAAGAACATATTTTTATTGAGAAGAGAGGGAAATCCATACTCAATAAATCCATAATCGATAATTATTCTGAGAAAGCAAATTAATTTGCCTTTCAATTTTTTTTAAGATAAGTTCTTATTTAATTTTATTTTTTCGGTTCAGTTATGTCTAATCACAACTTAGAAATATAATGAAAATTTATATTTTTATTTTTATATTTTTTAGGCAGCTTCAATTCCTGTAATCAGCTCTTCATTGGATTCGTATTGTTTGCCCCTTTCATAAACTTTGCGAGTGAGCCAGCCCCAAACGTTTTCGATGATACTTAAATCGGGGGAATAAGGTGGTCATGGTAATAACTCAACGTTTTGACTCGCATTATTCTGTTGGAAAATCCACTAAAGAGGTCTAAATAGCTCCTAAATTTCTAGAAACACTGATTGCAGCATATCCTTAGGTGAATTTCCAATCATTTTACTCGAAACAAAATTCAATTTAATAGCACCCTAATCTGGAATTGCACCCCATACTCCTCCTTTTCTGTTCTTCTTTGCGAATGTCATGAAAATAATAATTATAGCCATCTGATTCATCTAAGTAAATTTTTTTTTCATCCGAAAAAATAACTTTCCAATTATTATTCATTGTTTGCTGATGCACATTGTTGGCTAATTCCATCTTTCTTGCTTGATTACAGGATTTATTGGTCTTTTTTAATTTTTTGAGTTTCAAAAATGAAGCACTTAAAATTGCTCTGCAATTGTTGATTTGCTGGCATTAAGCCCAGCTGCAGTTCTGATTTTGTTGGTGCAAAGGGCTGATTTGGACGCTCCCTATGTATTTTTCTTGTATATTGCGGCGTCAGAACTGTCGCCGACCTTCCTTGGTAGTTGCTTCCATATAATGCACTGAATACTTATTTTGAAAATCTTGAAAACAAATTTAGCACTAACACCGAAATTAATATAATGCGTTATAAAAATAAAATCATTTAAACCAGAAGCAAATTTATTAAAATTTGTTGACAAGTTGATCTTTTCCGACTGGGCTGCCAGGTGCATATTTACGTCGTCCAATACAGCACATTTGTCATGACAATAACGTCCCTTCACATTTTTACAATTAGGTTAGAGGGAAAGAAAAGAAATATCAAAACTTTTCACGTATTTTGTTTAGTTTAGCGATGCCAAACTTACTGCTAATTTCTTCACTGAAAGCTAATCCATGAAGTTCTACGAGCGGCTATAAATTTGTCTTGTACTCGCCTGCAAAGATTGAACCTTTTAGTCTTATTTTTGAGTCGCCTGGACATTTTTCCTAATCTTTTCTTTTCCTAACTTTTTTAAGATTGGAACGCCAAAAGGCTTGTTCCGCAATCATTGCTTGTTAATAAGAGAACAGGTTCTCTCATATGCACTATAAAGTATAGTTTAGATAAAGAAATCCCCGTAGTTGATGCAAATGAATAAATGAATCGGTTAACTTGCTGTCATGGTATGGTTTAATTGCAGGTCAACCGTTAATGACGTTAAAACAGTTGCAAGATATCGACCATTAATTGATGTCTATTACCGTTCGCCTCATTGAAATAACAAAAGTTGGCTCACAGCCAACATTGAGAATTTTAAGCTTTTAAATGATTCCGTTATTTGCCACAATTAATGATGAGCGTTAGCATCACAACCAATACCAAAGATAATTTTTTTTCCTATTCATAAACTAACAACGTTGAAATAAATATGCGAATTCAATGTTTAACGACATGACCGCCATAAAAGATTCTATCATAAACAGAATTAAATTCGGAGACAGAACCAGCGAAATGGTGCGGTTTTGGTTTTAATTTTTTTTTTGTCAGAAACTTTACTTATCAACTTTATGGATTTCATTTTTCGCAATTGTAAAATCTGAAATATATTTTTGTATTCAGTGACAGACACTCATTTGTATAAATGATTTATGAAATTGAATTATTACTATTTTTTTTCTTGTACAAAATATAAAGGAAGTATGTAACGGGTTATCCAATTCGAGGTTGATAAAGTAGAAATCTGTATACCGACATCTGTCAAAGATAAACGTCAAGTACGCTGTCATTTATTTAGTTGACATTCTGCCATTTAAGAATATGGAGCATTTAACAATCGACCAACGCGTTAAAATTATTAAATCTTATTATAAAAATAGTGATTCTACCGTATCCACATTTCGCGCTTTACGAGCAGATTATGGTCGTCATAATCGTCCTACAAAGCAAACCATATTGAATACAGTGAATAAATTTGAACAAACTGGATCTGTTACTGATATTGTAAGGTCTGTGCATCATCGAAACATTCGCAATGCTGAAAATATCGCTTCTGTAGCTGAAAGTGTGGAAGAAGATCCAAATTTGTCAATTCCTCGTCGAGCTCAACATTTAGGCCTATCTTATGGCTCATTATAGCGCATTTTGCATCTGGATTTGCATCTTCATCCGTATAAAGTCCATTTGACACAAGAGCTAAAGCCTGCTGACCATGGACAACGAAGAACATACGCAAATTGGGTGTTGGAAAAACAGGCCGTCGATGCTGATTTTTCGAACAAAATTTTCTTCAGTGATGAAGCTCATTTTTCGCTTGGTGGATACGTTAATAAGCAAAACTGTAGAATTTGGGGCTCAGAAAATCCACAATTGATTGTAGAGAAGCCATTACACCCGGAAAAAGTCACTGTTTGGTGCGTATTGTGGTCTGGTGGTGTGATTGGGCCGTATTTTTTTGAGAACAACCATGGACGAACCGTTACCGTCAATTCTGAGCGCTATGGCCGCATGTTAACCGATTATTTTTTTACGAAAATCGAAGATTATGATCTTGACGATATGTGGTTCCAGCAGGATGGAGCAACCAGTCACGTAACACGAGCAAATCGAGATCTTTTGCAAGAGAAATTTCCTGGACGTTTGATTTCGCGATTGGCTGATGTCAATTGGCCTCCAAGATCCTGTGATTTAACGCCTTTGGATTTCTTTTTGTGGGGCTACGCGAAAGATCGTGTTTACACAAACAATCCTCAAACTCTTGACGAATTGAAAACTAATATTCGTAAGGTAATGGCCGAGATACCGCCCGAAATGTGGCGAAAAGTCATTGAAAATTACCGCAAAAGAATCAAGGCCTGTAAGAAGTCCCGTGGAGGACATTTGAATGATATCTTATTTAACTAAAAATGGCAAAGATCAATCTGTAAAAAGAAATGAAATGAAAATGAAATGAAAATTACAATACATTCCGAATATTTTGTGTGTTTTTTTTAAGTTTACTTTATCAAGCTTGAATTGGATAACCTTGTATAATGAAATTATAAAGATAATTATAAGCCATGTTTTTTTTATTAGCGCCCGATATCTGTATCCAGAGCAGACAATTTTCTATGTCAAAACATATATTTGGCGCTCTGTTTTTGCATATAATTAATTTATTTAATTCTAAACTAAGATTTTTTATTCAACTTTTTAGTTAATAATCGATAAAAAATATATTGCTCTACCTATTTATCGGGAGCCGCTATCGGGAGCGCTATCCATTTCAAAGGGAAATTTTAAATTTCCTTTGTTTTGTACAACCCTTAAACCATTAGAAAATTAATCTTACAATAAAAATTTAAAACGCAGCAAGATGATTTATTTTTTATAACGTCATGCCAAAATAAATGTTAATTGGTATATTTCAGATCGTTAAATGTTTGTTTTATTGATGAATTTATTTTTCATTTTTATGGTATAGCGACATCAGTGGATAAATAGCTACAGTTTCAGTATAAATTTCCCTTCGGCGCCGGATAGTGCTCCAATATTAAAACACGGCTATAAACGTCGTTTTGTGTTCGTGGTAACTCTCCGCCACGGTCGGCTTTTAGCGTTTTAATTTTTCTACTAAGATTATATTGTATACGAGTATGAACTTCTTCATCTGGTGATGAGTATTTTCGTCTAATAAACGCCTCATTGCTACTTAAGATGTTTGCAAAACTTTTCAAACTTTTAAGTGGTTTTAAGCATTAGTATTAATTCTTACGAGTAATAAAAAAATGTAAACGTGTTTGTTTCACAATTTTAACATTATTTTATTATCAGAATTAAAAGATTTTAGTTATTTACCAGATATCTAGATTTTAGTTTTTTTTTATGATTATTGCAAATAAAGTATGATGTCTTGCACGGGATATAAGATTCCGATAAAGAAAAATGCACAAATAAGTGTAATGCACTTATGAAGTCACCTAAATGCGATTTTTCTTGAATATGACACATTTTAATTTTAATCTCATTATTTTAAATTGCCATTTTACCCTTTAGTTATTTATGTAACCCTCTTATAACAATTAAATGTAATTCTAAGCAAGACCGTATAGGATAATTAAAAGTCTTAAGGCAATATAAACATTTTACACATTTTATTGATGTAATTGAATTTTTATTTTTTATTGTTTTTCATAATTGTTTATGTTATTTTCTTATATATGCATTCAAGTACATATAATAAGATTGCATGTATTTGTGTAACCAGACGCACATAAATTTTAATTCACTTAACTAAACGTAATTGAAAATTTCACATCTGGCAAATGTGTACGAAAATTACATATCGAATATGTTATGTACGTCTGTGCAATCACACATCACAATAATAAAATCAAATGCAGATTTGTGTTTTGTTTAATCTGTACGAGTTATTATAAAATTAATAAATCTGCATTTGGTTTTATCGATTTTTGTTAATTTTGTACCACCATCTTCAATTCTGCAATTTTTATCTGTCAATTTGATTATTGAGAAAATTTGAGTTAGAAATTCGCTTCCGAACAAACTGATATTGTGTCGTACGATGAATGACACACATAATGTAATATTGTTGTGTACATACAATATTGTGATTTCTAAATCTAAATTGAACAATTGTATATTGGATTGCGCTTCGTAAAACAAAGAAATTCAGTTCTATTATTCTCGTACAGCAGATTGATTAAATTAGTTTTGTACATAAATGTGCTATGTGTTATACTATCATATCGTTCGTACACAGAACACTATAATGTCGATGATTCACAATTGTAGTTTTATTTGTATTTTTATTTGTATCGTATAAATTGTCAATTCCTAAAATGGTACATAGAAAATCAAAATAATCGAATTAACTCGTTTACGAGTTTGTAATGTTATACTGGCGACTAAAATGGGAATCGGACAATTAATTTTATATTAATAATTTGAAACAGGTACACATATCAATTCTAAATTTTATAACATAATACTCTTCTATGCACAATTTTAATTGGTGCACATTTGTATGTGTTGTAATTTATCGTTTTGTTTTAATTAGATCATTATTAAAGAGAGTTTTATTTAACAGTTTTGTTGTATCAAATTAAATTTTGGATTTTAATAAATATTAAAGTATTTTTTCTAGGCCATAACCATACATTTGTATTAATGTTGGTTATTACTAAAAATAATGGTATGCCAGAAATATTTTTTTTTAACTTATACCACTTATTTTCCTAAATTTATACCTAGGGAAAATGTTCCCGATATTGCTCAAAAATGATATCAATATCTGCTACTTAAATCTATTTTTATTATTATCACAGGGCCACAAACAGCTTCGAAACATAAAAAATTATAGTAAACCAATCTAACAGGTAACAGTTTATAGTGGTTTAGTAAACGTTCAATTTGTTCAAATCAAAAGAAATCCATTACGATTTAAAACCATCCCTCCGGCTCGAAAAGCAAATACTACAAAATTCTTAAGTAGCGCTGCTTATTTGAGCTGATCACTTTTCTTATAAAAATGCATTGGTTGGTGATGGAGCAAACAGTTTCTAGTGGTTTAGGAAACGTGCAATTTGTTCAAGTCCAAAGAAATTTTTTATTAGTGAAACATGTCAAATATCTTTAGGTAATCGTTAGATCAGAATTGGTCAACATATCTTGACGTTTGGTCACCAATGGGTCATTTATTTATTGCGTAAAAGGAAAATCGAAATTGTATTATTTCAACAAAACTAGGTTCGTAAGTCTAGATTCCCAATAGGTGTTTTTCGCATTAAAGTCACCTCCAATAATAAAATCACGTCCAAGCGATTTAAATAGTTTAAGGTAGTCCTCCCTTTTCAAGTTATGCCGGGGAGGACAATATATTGCAGAGACATTAAGCTGTCTGTGTTTAATTTGGATCCGTACAGTAGTGACTTGCATTGTTTCTTCTTCGATATTTGATTCTAAATGGTGTCTTCTATTTAATTTTACTAGTAATGCCGAACTACCTCTTGATCTTTCCGCTGGATGAATGGAGTGATATAAGTTATAACCCCGTATTTTAACAAACGATTTTTAGATGGCTTTCAGATATTAAGAAAATGTCGATTTTTTCTGAATTTAAAAATATTTCTATTTCTGGAATATGTTGCATAATGCCATTCGCATTCCAGATTGCTACTTTGAAAGTTGTGTTCTTACTTAAGATTTTTGTCGGATTGCGTTGAGGGAGTTGCATTTTCTTCAGTTGATCAAGTATCATGTTATTCAAATTACTTTAGTCGTCTAGCCGCTTTGTAATAGCTGCAATGCAGTTCATAATGTTCTATAATTTGGTTATTTTCGGAGCCCATATGTTTGGTTGAACCTAAACCTTTCACTACCTGGGCAAGTGAACTTCTTTGCCCTGTACTGCTTGGTTGTGTTACGGTTGTTTTCTTGTTTTATCTCTTAATTTTTGTAGTTGTTCAGCAACCTCACAGTCTCGATAATTAGCCGGATGTTGGCCCTTACAATTTGTACACTTGGCTGGCACATCTCTACCTATTGTAGTTGCCTGGGTAATATGATTATCTGAGCATTTTACACGTCTTGGATCCCGGCCGCAATATCTTTGGGTGTGATTAAATGCCTGACATTTCTTTCTTTCATTCTTCTGTCTTGGATATGCGTGTTGTGGTTCTCATGTGGTTGTCTCTCTTCTTTTGTGAGTAACTGGTTACACCCACAATATTTATTGGTGGGGGTGATTTTTCTTTCGGTTGCACCAAATTTGGTGTAATGTTCTTGGTAGATTTTCTACCTTTTGGCTTTGGGTAGAGCATCGTTTGAATCTAGACTAGATTGTCCCCTACCATTTAATTGCTCAGCCTCAGGTGACGATTCAGCTTTTTTTCTTACTCTTCCTGGACTGTTTTTTCTTCTTTAGAATTCAGTCCGTATTTCTTTGTAATTCATCTTCATCAGTGGAATAGATGAGTTTGTCTGGTTTAATGCTTTCTATATCGCAATCGTCTTTTGAATCCCGATTCATTTTTAGGTTTTCATTTTCTCGCTTTAGATACTCAATTTCTTCGCTTAGCTGGGCAAATAATTGCTCAATATGCTCTAGCCTCGCCAATAGATCCATATTTTCCTTTTCTAGGTGAATAGTTGTTTTACTAGATTCGGCTATTTGCAAAGTAAAATTTCCGGTGCCATCACTTATTTCGTGTAATGTTTGTCCAGTACATGTAATGCTTGTCTATTCGATTCCGTCACTTATCTATCCTCCCTCTTAGTAGACATGCTTACAGGGTTGAAAAATCGAGTCAAACTGCTCTGCATGAAATTGTTACAAGGATTGAAAGATCGCTTGGTATTAAGGATATTCTTGTGGGCTTTTCTAGATATTATGCAAATGCTTTAAAACTGTTTTGTGTTCGATCTTTAGCTCCTGGGCGATGCTACGATACTCGCATGTCGGCCTACTTCGATAATTGCCGCTTCCAGTGCGTGGTGCATCTTTGATATCGAAATTACTGGAACGGAATCGACGAAACCAAAATTGCGCGTGATTGGCTGTGACAGTATCGGGACCATAGACAGACACTATTCACAATTTCAGCCGCCTGATTTGCGTTTTCGCCTTTATCGAAGCAAAATTGTAAAATATAGCGATTTTTCTCTTTGTTTACCTCCATCCTTGACACGATATAGAAGAAGAGATAGGAATATTTTTAGTACATGAATCCAACGAGTATAAGTATGGCCCGCTGCGATAAATACTTTACGAGATATATGCCACTTAGATGGCTTTAGTGGAAAAAGTGTGAATAGTGAAAAAATAATGGATTTATTATTCCCCAATCCATTATTTTGTGTAAATATTTGAGTCTGTCTCGTTGTAATAATAACGATAAATTGCTTTGAAACTAAATCTTCCAACATTTTAAGTTTAGATTTTTTTAAATAATTAAAAAGATAAAAGTCAAAATTATTTCCTTCAGAATAATGCGACAGTCTTACCAAATTATATATTGTGCTGGGTCGATTCTTCAAGCTCATCGCAATTTCCATCAAATTCGATTTTCCATTGAAGTTAAAGTAATTCCTAAATCGTCTAACGTCGGTAGTTCTTGTTTGGCGCAACCGGTGACATTTGCGTTGTGAATGTAGTTCCCCTAACGGATTTTTCAGTGGGAAAAATTTTAGCCTCGTTAACAATGGTTTGACCGGCACCACTAACGTAGACAGTAGATTGTCGACGCAAAATATGGGTAAAATATCCCAAAACCGATTCTCTTGGCCATAGATAACGACTGCTCCAATAACAGTCTAATTGAAAAATTCTTCTCGTACTACAGCCCACTCCCCAAAATATTAAAAATTTACTTCTTCCTTTACTTGGAATTTAAAATTAAACTGTTTGATTCCTAATCACGACCAACCAAACTGAATTAAGATATTTCACGGTCCGATGGATAACCTCGTGGCCATGATATTCCACTAGATTTGTAGGATGTTACATTTTTAATAAATCAGGGAACATTGGTAAACAGCTAATACTATCGTACGCGCAACCAATTTAATTTTAATTATAGAGATTTTTAGAAGGAGGTACATGTTGAAGAAACACGTCGTCTGGCCCGTAGCTATCATGAAATGGCAGTTATTCATCTTTGAATGCAACCCTAGATCCTCAACCAATTTTGATCGATGGTAGAAGAAGAGAAATTTCGCCCATATTTTTCGTCAACAGTCTACTTTACTGCTGCCGGCCAAGCAATTGTTAACGTCGCTAAAAACTCATCAGTTGCAGGCGATATCTATCAAGTCTTAGGGTATTTATAATGGTTTAGCTGATATTTTAAAATTTAAAATATTAGCCTGAACTGGCCGAACTGAATCGTCAAGTTTCATCGGGTTATGCGTAAAGATGTTAAAATTTAGAGCTACCGAAAAATTTTTGCCACTCGAAAATGTATTAAATGAACTACATTCAAAAAATGAATAAACGTTGCGTCGAACAGGGTGTACCAACGTTAGGATTGTTAGAAGATACTTTAACATTGATAGAAAATCAAATTCCAAGGAAATTGCGCGCGATAATATAATTGTACGATAACGTACAATTATATAGTTGATTAAAAAGCGATGTTTTGTAAATAAAATTTTAAATGTGTTGACCTTGAAATGCCTGGGTTCTAGAGACCCCATAAATTAATGCTTTTGGGCCGATGCAATTTTCTTTTTCTTCTTCAGTTATACCTTCCAGAGGTTCAGTTATACTTTGGAGCAATACTCACACGACGAATTACTTCGACCTCTAAGTATGTAGGCCACGATTTAAATGCCAGTAGTTATCCCGTAACCCAAATTCTTTATCATACGACCAACATTCTCTTTGGAAATATTGAAAAATAATTCGGGCGATAAATCGAGAAATTGAGACGACGTTGATGTAAGTCTTCTGCTGGGTGATTTTTGACATACTTTAAGGAACATTGCATCGAACACATTTAACTAGAACTGTTATTATCGGATGACAGTTCACACTGGGAAATAGTTGTACCGAAACCAATTATGCTGTAAGAATTAAAAACATTTCTTAATTACGCTCGAAGCAAGTTCATTAAACCATTTTTTCAAGGTCGCGTCGAATTGTAATAAATTCTGAAACAGCGGCTAATCGCCTAAACTGTATTTGCTTATAATTTCTATCACTACTCGTTACTTTTTGTACCGTTAAATTAAAAATCAATTTTATCTCGCATATAAATTTGCCTCAAATAACATATCTTCAGTTGTTAAGATAATTCATCGAGTGTTTTGTAGGAAGCCTACTTTAGATATTTATAAAATTTAATTTGCAACTTCCCAACTTATTTTGGTTGACATGTCTAGCGTTCAATTAATGAAAATACCCTTTAAATTAATTTTATTTAATCACCTAAATAGTAAAATTTCAACTATCCCCGGCTGAAGAATTTGTAGTAAGTATTTTGAAATTTTTACTACGGGAAATGGGGTCTCAATCTATGGATCGTTACTTCCCGTGACAAAAAATTACGTTTGTTTATTAACTGACCGATAACTTGGTTTTTTTCTGCAACCGGCCATTATTAAAAAAACTGGAAAAATGGCAAAGATTATTAAAAAACCATCGTAATCGTAAAATAGAAGATTATTAGAGACGAGAAATGTTCACCCGAAGCCGAACGACAATGGTGGTAACTGAACGAAGCAATAATCGACGTTACATGAGATATTTTACGGATGT
Organism: Nephrotoma guestfalica; assembly: GCA_963691935.1. Taxonomy (NCBI): domain Eukaryota; kingdom Metazoa; phylum Arthropoda; class Insecta; order Diptera; family Tipulidae; genus Nephrotoma; species Nephrotoma guestfalica. The sequence goes on along the minus strand of OY829913.1, from coordinate 204,269,105 downwards.
GAAGTTTGTCCTTACTTGTCCTAAAACCAACAACAACGTCTATAATTAAATTTGACAGAGAATTTTGAATAACTCAAAATCGCAATAAAAGTGCCCTGTCCTAAGATATTTCTAAGAGGTTACTACGGCTGGAATGGATGTTTTCACTTTGTACTAGACCCAATCCAGTTAAAAAACATGAATTTTCCGGAAAATTTAGGGGAACATTGGGTGTAATATTCAAATGTTGTATACGACAATATATAGGTCGTCTCAGCAAGAGCGCCGGATTTAAATTTGCCGCCATTTTGTTAATACGAGTTGTATGGTGATATTTTTTAAAGTTGTCACGAACAGACTACGCGACGTTTAGTTATTGTAAAAACACATTACAAAAATGGTGAAAGTTTTGCGTAAATAGTTCGCCAACTACGTCGTTTTCGGTGTGCCAAGTGAATCAACAGTGAGGAATTTAATTACAAAATTTGAGACCAAATTTACGCTGATTGATCAGAAGATCATTATTCGTCGTCGTCCTTGTCGGACTTTTTGTGGCCCGGATTGGATGTAATTGATGTGTTTCACACAGCACGTGAAACAATGGTGTTACTGCAGGTCATTTCTCGATTTGGCGATCAACATTGGCCACCAAGATCGTGCGATCTAACACCGATGGACTTTTTTCTTTGGGACTATGTGAAGGAAAAGGTGTATGCGAATAAGACTGAAACAGTTGAACATCTTAAAGAGGAAATACGGCACGTTATTGGTGAAATACAGCCACATTTATGCGAAAAACTTTCACCATTTTTGTAATCTGTTTTTAGAATAATTAAACGTTGTTGGTTTGTATACTTCTCCATATTCTTAAATCGCGCGGTCTGTACGTGACAACTGTCAAAAAATCACCGTACAACTCGTATTAACAAAATGGCGGCAAATTTAAATCCGGCGCTATTGCTGAGACATCCTATGTATAGCATGAAAAGTGCTTACAATATAGCATTAAAAGCACTGAGCTCCCCTAGATTTTCCGGAAAATTCATGTCTAGTACAAAGTGAAAACATACAGTATATCTGTAGTAACCTCTTAGAAATATCTTAGGACAAAGCACTTTTAATTTTATATTGTAGTATACGACTTTTGAATGTTACACCCAGTGCTCTCCTAGATTTTCCGGAAAATTTAACTTTTTTAATTGAACTGGATCCATTGAAAAATTTATGAAGTTGTATTTTATTCCCATAATTGTAAAGAAACTTTTAAAATTTTTGATATGGTTTAATTTAAAATGTAATGTAGTTGATCTTCTTGTTTTAAATTGAACTGATAATATAATTTAATAACAATTTACACTGTTAAATTACGTTTAAAAAGAAATTTTGTGTTTAAGACAGTTTGGGACAAACTTCACGTAATTATATAGTCGTATGAAGTTTGTCCTAAATTTGGCTTTAAGCATATTTAGGACAAACTTCACACAAATGATATTTTTTCTTCGATTTCTTATAAACAATATTTGGCTAAATATTTATATAATTTTAGCTGTCATTGATTTTAGAATCAATAGAATAGAGATTTAGAATTGTATGGGTATAAACGGAACCAGAGATACAGCGACAAGCAACGTCGCCCGTCAAATCAAACAAATATATAATCCATAGGATACTAACACAACCACTGTCGCTGGCGACGACGATATTGTCGCCTCATTTTTTTAGAATCTATTCTTTCACTGCGCTACAGTGCTACCAATTAGCTTTAAACCGTTATTAAATGAATTTCAACAAAAAATAAATGAAATATTTTAGGGTTATGTTGCTATTAATTTTCATGTTGTATCGCTTCAACGTTGACGCTCTTGGTTGTGTGTACCAAAGCGAGATCGCCGTGAGACAAATATATTTTGTCGGTGTATCTTGTCACTGTATCTTTGGTTTGCAAGTTTGACTATTCAGATTAATAATTCGTAACTATAAGTTGCACCATGTAGAAGTGAGCATTATTTTTAGAATGTAAACTCGCATAAATTCAATTTAATAAAATAAAAATGTTGGAAAATGTGTACATATACCGGGAAATGCACGCATTATTAAATATTTTAAGTTATATCTTCACATTTACCAAACCTTTTCGCTATCAAACACAAATTAAATAAAATAAAGATTTTTCTATGTAGGTAAATATTACGGTCTAGGAACTATTTTGCTTCATGAGTTTTCGTCGTGAACACTTCATAAAAATATAAGTTTTGTCTAAATAAATGTTGCCTGTACTCGTATATACATAAATTAAATGACAACAAAATTTTATTTTTATTTCTTTTCAGGTAAGGATCAAAATCAATTTCGTTTATATAGACGTTTTGAAGATTTCGGTGGGTGCGCCAGTGAGTAATGTGTACTACTTAATATTTATATTTTTGAGATTTTTTTGTTGTTTGACAGGTCCTTGTCTAAAAGGATTTACATAAAATCCGAGGCCCGTCAAACGTCCTTATTCATAAAAAACGCCCCGCACCTCAAAAAAAAATATGGTACAATTTGTGTAGGGGTGCGATGATTATTCTTGTGTATAATGTAAAATATAGATAATAGTTATTAACACTTAGATAACCTTCTGGCGACTTGCTGTTTTATTCTATTATCTATATGGATATTATTACACAAAATATTAAAGCAAATTATGAATGATGAACTTTTCGTTTTTGTAATTTAGTACGGTTGTGGTATACACAATTTTGAATTCAATAAATGAAATTTGATGAACCAAAATATTATTTTTTCACATTTTTGACGAGTCATTGAGCTGGTTCAACTGGTGGAATATAATGAAAATTGATTGATAAATTATTTAAAGTATAATATTTTTGTGTTTATCAAAGTATATATAAGCAAATTAGAAGGAGGACATGTTGTAATAATGCGGAAATTATGTTTGAATAACTAGGTTAACAGGTTTCCGCTGCTTTACTAATCGTATTTTATTTAAATCTATGATCTTTATGGTTACGCTATACTTGTATATTATGTTTCCTGAAGCATGAATGTTGTAATTTTAGAAAAATTGTTTATATGTATATCTTGAGCAGTATTCGGTAATTAAGGCCAGAATTCAAGAATCTTATTTTGTAGGATGTCGAGACTAGTTTTTGACGCTGACCCATTTTCCTATTTGAAAGTAAAGTTTTCAATCAAGCCTCCAAGAAACGTTTATATTATATAAAGGATGTTTAATGTTGAGGTTGGCTCCAATAGTGGCTATATAGGTTTGAAAAGGCATACATTGTGGAATTAAAACCACTTAATGACATTTCAAAATGACTTCAATGACGCGAATCTCAGAGAAGAGAACCGTAGATTTGTGTAATTTGCCATACGATACAACAATAGCCTTTCATATAAAAATCGCGGAGAGCGTGAATGTTCAAAAATTGTATGTAACGGCTCATTTCGAAATGCCATCAAGTGATTTTATTGCCACAATATATTCCATTTCAAACCTATATATTTTTTATTGTCATTATTTTTTATTAACCCTCACTCTGTACATTGGGGTAAAAAACTACCCCAGATCAACAAAAATGTAAATAAAAAACTAATTACTAAAAATTATTAAAAACCCATTTAAATATGCCTTCTTCAATTAGATATACACCAGATAAAAGAAAACGAATTATAATCGATTGATTTTTTTATCGTTAGAATGAAACTAAACGCATTTCCGAGTACCGGGAAAAAATTACCCCATTCATTTCTATATACAAATTTGTACAAAACAACGCAAGAAGACTAAAATTTTACTGAACCGTCCAATAATTGTGGATTATTCCTGTGTTGATAAATTTTATACTCCTCTATTCTATTTTTTTCGGCTTTTTTCATTCTGTGTAGAATTGGTCATAACCTTAAGTAAGTGTACTGATGATTCAGATGTTCTGCGTATTTGGACTGTGTTATGGTTTTCCCACATCTTTTACCTGTTCTTTCGAAAGTTCCAAAGATTCACACTTTAAAAGAAAATGGAGGATTATCATCGGCCTCATTGGCTGCAAATTTAAATACACTGTGTTTCAAACGAGTTTTTCCAGAAACATTAGTAAATATTATTGTTTGTGAGATAAACAGAAAAGCCAAAGATTATTATTACATCTACAGCTGAAGTAAAAGGTCCTTGGATTTGGATATGGACTCCGATGAAATAAATGCGTTGATTGGAGTACTTAAGTACGCCGGTTTACGTAAAAACTGGGAGGAAAGATTAGATGAACTATGGCAAACTAATACTCGCATTTCTATAGAGACGTTATGTCTCTGGCGAGAACGTAATAACTTTTAAGGTTCTTTCGGATTGATAATCATCGAACCAGAAAGCGGCTGAAAGAGGACACATTGGCAGTCTTTAGAGATATTTGGAACATGTTTGAAGACAACCATATAAGCCACCAGCTAATCTTACAATTGACGAGCAGCTATAGTTGCAACACAAGGTCGTTGTAATTTCCGACAATACATTCTCAGTAAACCTGGGAAATACGGTATACAAATATTCTAGGTGTGTGACTCAGTAAACGCTTATCCTCTGAAAGGATAAATATATGTTGGACGGCAACCGAATGAACTGGAAGTGTCAAACTTAAACATAAAATCAAATAAACCTGATTTGCCTGCCCAATTCACAAAAATCGTTGATATTAAAAAAAGAGATATTGTGTAACGGTTTGATCAAATTGAAAACAGATTATTTGCTCTGTTAATAGAATGTCATCGCAATTCTTTAAACATGTGAGTGATGCACGTTTGAGAGGCTAGCTAGAGTCGGTGGGTGGAGTTCTTATCACTAATTGCAGTAACCTTAACCGTTATCCATACTGATGATATTGTAGCAGAAAATTTATATGGAACGAGGTGCATCAGAAAATCAAGGGTTTAACAGAGGATATTCATAATTCATTAAATTTATTTATCTGATTGAGGAATGGATCAAGAAAGTTGTAAATAATTAGTTGTACAAAAAACAATACTAAAAACAACTAAAAATGAATTAAACAAAATTGAAGTATGTAAAGGGTGTCCCAATAAGAAGTTCAAATTTAAAAATTTAATAAAACAAAAACTGCCTAATATATTTCCAAATTTATTTTTTTGTTTGAAAGTACAATCCTCCTCGTTATTTATGGAAAATGAGTTCATTCAAATGGGAGCCGCGGCTGGCCTTGGCGTACTCCATTCGGTTGGCCCAATTTCTGAGCACATTTTGGATTGTGTGCGGATCTATTTACCGAAAAACCACATCCACCATAATATGTGTGTGTTACGTAGGCCAAGGTTAAATCAGGTTAGGTTGGAGTGGTTGCTTCCGCACACTTAGACCAGTAGTGCCCGTTGTGATACCACAGGATCCTATTTCCCCTTTACCCCTGTTGAAAACCATTCGGGGCTACGTACGTAGCGCAAAATATCCTGCACTCCACAGTCCGCGAGATCTGAAAGGCTGGCCATACTGTACACATCCAAATACCTATGCCTTCTGTATGATAGTGCCGATCACGAGCATAGGAAGTTATATAAACGTTCGATGATATTGAAAATACATTTTTTGCATTGTCATGTGGAAAAATTCGCCGAACAAGCACCAGCCGAATCCCATGAGCACGTCGACCGTTTTCACCAAGTGACGGCAATGCTCGAACATTAGTCCAGCGGCAAAATCTACATACACTCTTGGGGGATATTTGTTGAAATTTGCAAGAGGATGAAGGTTCCGAAGACGACACGAACGAATCAGAAAATTAAAATTAAAAAAGTTAAGAAAAATGTTAATTTTTCAACTAAATCGATTTAATTTTCTTTTAAATAGTGTCTATTGTATCTATATTTGTTGATGCGATGTTTATTCGATCGATTCCAATCGATTTAAAATCAATAAATGGGCAAAAAATGATAAAAAATGTGTTTTTCGCCGAAATGAAAAGTAAAAAAAAATAACACAAAAATGTGAATGTATGTAGATTTGGTTTTTCTGTCTTGATAGGTTCGGCAAAGTTGTTTGTCTTGGCTTGCGCAACGACTTTGCTGAAGAAAGCAAAAAATCTTAATGGTTCACGAGCTATCAACGTGAAAATGAGTGTATATTTTGACAACTTTTTAACTCAGAGTCAATACGTGTCGAAAGGGATATCTCAAAAATGGGGACTAACTTTGAAATAGGACTAGCACTATTGAATTCAGCATACTTGAATTAGGTTTACCCTCTAAACCCGCCCAGCTTGTCACAAAAAAAAAGTTTGCAATTGAAGCACAGTGTAGTTTTTGGAATAATTCGATCAAAATATTTTTGTTACATTTGAGCATTACATATGAAAATTAATTACAGAGATAATTTAATTAATTATTATTTAAAAATACAACAATAAAAATAAGAATAAAGAGTTTGTAATTGTACATTTCATAATTTTTTATAATTAAATCTTGGGTCCGCGGCCCTAGTTGGAATAAGTAAATGCACTAATAATAAACATATAATAATTAATAAATTATAAACTAATAAATAAAAGTAAACATGATTAATGATCATTAATCAATTTAAATAAATAAAATCATAATTAAATTAATATAAATAAATCATAATAGATCAGTAGTTAGTTGTAATGTATTTACTTCACAAAATTTAAGATATAACGGGTGTTTTAAGCCTGATAGAATTTGAAATTGTAAAAAATTAGATTTTTATGAAAAATATACTCTGGCATATCATCATGAATAGACTCACGCTTGAACAACGCTACGAAATTATTAAAATTTCCTTTAAAAATCAGGCCGGGGATCGCGTTACGGTCAATGTAGATCGTTACCGCACCATGATCAATGATTTTTAGTTTGAAAATATGGATGGCATTGATCCGGAAGAGATGTGGTTTCAACAGGATAGTGCTACGTGCCATACGGCGACCGCAACCATCGACTTATTAAAATCAAAATTTGGCGATAAGTTGATTTCGAGAAATGGACCTGTCAATTAGCATCCAAGGTCGTGCGATTTGACACCTCTCGATTATTTCCTGCGGGGCTACGCAAAGTAACTTGTTTATGCTGATAAACCAGCAACAATTGACGCCTTGGATGGAGGCCAGCATTGTTCGTGTTATTCGTGACATACGGCCAGCAGGGCTCGAAAAAGTGGCCCAAAATTGGACGTCCAGAATGCGTTTCGGAAAGAACAGCCGCGGTTATGCCCAAAATCATTTTCAGATATTAATGCCTTGTATGGATCTTTTGAATAAAAACAAATTTTTGATTACCATTTAATTTTTTGTGTAATTTTTTACAATGTTAAGTTTTATCGGGCTTAAAAAACACCTTTTATATAATTTGTATAAAAAAACGTTTAGTTTATTTACGCATGCTGGGTATCGGTGGTGGATGATGATGCTTATCGCCAGTTATATTGGTTATCCAAATTTATTAAATTGGGAATTAAGCCAATTTCACGTTATAATGAACAATCCGAAAGTCGTAATGACGTGTGTTTTGAATATTTTGTCTATGGCGTGATGTAAGTTTACCCGTAACTGAGTACTGTTGTGATAAATAGAACCGGCAATCGAACAAAACAAAATGATCACTGGGACGCCAACAGCGTGGTACCTCTTAGGCGAATACCACCTCGATTTTTATGTGACTGTAGGACCGGAAAATTAAAACAAATTGTCACAATTAATCGTTCGGTATGTTTACCTGCAATCTCCGCGACAAAATATTCAATTTGTTTAGTAATGTAGCACAAAACTATAGTGCGTGTATAAAAATAGTCACACGCACGATTTATATTTGTAATTTATACAACACGTCAATTAAATCACTATAAAGGGATGAAATTAAAATTAATATTAAAGCCTTTTTTATTTAATTTTAATTATTGACACAACACTACCAGAATGTTACAAATCATTAAACCAATAATTATCACCTGATTATTCAAGCACTAAAATTGCGGCTTTCCAAATTAAATAAATAGAAGAGTGATCAAGAGGTACATGTGTCACGATACCATTAAATAGTAGATATGTTACTTAATATAGTTACGAAAATTCAATCAAATTCATATTTTAACGCTGCTGAAAATTTACCAATGTTACATTTGAGTCATCACTTTTATGTTTTGATGGAAACATGACATTAGTTAGCTATATTCCCAAAGCGGGGAAAACACATAACAACACCACAATCGATGAAACCACTTATAAACCGAACATCATAATCGATTATAACCAAACTAAAGGCGGTGTAGATACTTTTGATAAATTGGTTAAAACATATAACCTGCAAGCGAAAAATTAAAAGATGGCCAATGGTACTCTTCTTCAACATGTTAGATGCGGCGGGTTTTGCCGCGTATAATTGCATAAATTAGCAAACCAGCATCTTTATGGTTCATCGGTTTTTTCAAAACGAAAATAATTTCTCAAACCCAACAAACCAAAAGTCGTAAAATACAAAGATGCAATTTTTTGTCCACGGAGTGCTGACGTGAAAACAAACGTAACTTGCCACTTCTGCGATAAACCAGCATGCAAAAGAAGTGGAAGTTGGTTAAATAAGGAGGGAGCAGTTACGAGAAATATTTTCTAAAATGTTCACTAAAAAAATGTGGAGCAACAAATAAGAACTGATCATCAGCCATTATGTGACCCAATTTCTGAGATTTGTGTAATATGTCATAAGCTACAACGACATTTTTCATATAAAAATCGTGAATAGCGTGAATGGTCAAAAATTGTATGCGAAAGTGCTACGGCATTAGCTTATTTTAATGGCATTAGGTTATTTTTATTCCACAGTATATACTCTTTCAAGCCTATATAGTCAATATGTGCGCCAATCCCTGAGATTCGTGTAATTTACCATAAACTACAACGACATCCATTCAAATAAATTGCTTTCATAAAGTGCTTATGGATGGCCCTTATTTTCAAAAGTTCCAATTTCTAACGGGACACCCCCTAGAAATGTGAAGTAATGCTACAAACTTAAACAGAAAAAATATTGTGTCACAGTGATACAATGATATTATGAATTAATTTTTATGATGAAAATAATCAATCTAACCATTAAGGATGTTTTGGTATGTGTTGAAAACTTCTGTGTGTAGTCTTTTACGACTAGAAAGATTGCATATCATCTTCATTTTTGTTAATTTTTTATTTTAATCTTGTATTAATTTAACACCACGTTCTGCGATATCATTTACGACTTTTATTTGACTGATAATCTTTATTCCGTTCTTGAAATTATCATCCATATCCGGATCTTTGTTTAATAAATCTGTGGAAATCTTGAACCGTTTAAAAAAATCGCCAGTGTTTAGTGTAACAAAATCTGGTAGTAGTTTCGTAATGATTGTTTTCACATCATCAATTTTCAACCCGACGCGCTTACTAGACTCGCTCTCTACATTCCTCATCATATTCAGCTGTTACAGAATTCTTCTTTTCTCTGCACTAGAGACGTTTTCATCGAAAAAAGAGAATGCGGTGCTTTCGTCGAACAAATACCACAAATGGTGACAAATGTTATTTAGCACAGCCATCGCCAACTTTTCATCATTTTGTAGAAATGAATATCTCGTAAATTGTTCAAATACAGCTTTGGTGCTTTAGCAGCTTTAGTGCAATGGACCGTACATTTTTCTGTTCTTGTGATGTTAATTTAAATTCGTCACGAAAGATAAATAATTTCAATACATAAATGGCTTTGGACACCCAACGAGCATGATGCATAGGCCCTGGCCCAAAAAATTAGAGTGATTTCCAATAATTCTTTATAATCATCCCGAGCATCATCCCGTTCTTACAAAAACCCGCTAATTCCGCTTTCGCATTATTTAACTTTATATAAACTTTGGGATCATCTATGCCTGCTTTGAAATTATCCGCATTCAATGAATTCCAGTCATTCTTGAATATCACAAATAACGGAATATTTACTCCTGATGTATTGCCCATTTTTGATTGAATTGCAGCGCGCAATTTAATTTCACATATGTGATGTCAACAAGGAAGACATAATAAACTTTGTTTCACTTCCTGCTCTAAAATATTAGCTGCTCCATTTAATCTTCCAGAATTTAGATATGTTGTATCGAAGCAAGCCGCCACGACATTGTCAATTAGTCTTCAATCGATTAAGCTTTGGAAAACTGCCTCCGCCATTTCCAAACCCGTTGAGCTTGATATTTTGGGAACGCCACCAAATAATTGTTCTCCCATATGGGAAATATACACGGGAAAGTATCCGTTGTGAGGCGCCTGTTCTACTATTCCAATGTACGACGCCTGTTGTAAACTTGAAAGACGATATAACTGATGCTGCTATTTCTACTATTTGTTTAACGAAGACTCATTGTTGTTCGGTTCAAAACGAGTTCATCAATAGAACGAAGACTTTCGGCAACGGCACTGATTAAATGCATTGCTGCACGAACAGTAATCTTCCACTTATCCAAAGCTGACAATATTCTAGGAGTAATGAAACATTTGCTTTCTGTAGAGGCTCCTTCTGCGCTTACCACGGGCAAATCAATATTTTCGAAGCTCATTTCGTTATCAGATCCTTTCGTTATCACTGTTCGATAACGAAAATAATGCTTGTGAGTCTATTGGAATTGATTTACTTTTTTCTTCAAGTTATCTTCGTTTACGGTTTTTTTCTGCCTCGATACTTTCCAATTTCCAATTTCTTGCAACAAGAGGAATCGCTTGTCGTCTTCGCTGGTCAACATGAACAAGGCGTTGGTATGTGCGATATTTTTATTATTAGTTTTGGTTTTTATTAGTTTCGGAAATTGACAATAAAGTTGCTGTTTAACCGATTTTCGATATCGTTAACCGATTTTCGATATCTTTGATCGACATCGCCTGAAAAGTTCCCTGCCTGACACATAGATGGTGCCACAAATTTAAACCCCATATTTAAATTCTACCAACCTTCAACTGATACCTGGGCTGGGATGTACCATCACTATTTTCGACTTTCGACTTAGTTTATGTCTCATTTTTTACAAGTAAAATGGCAGCCTATTTCACTTCAAAAATTACGCGTTTTCTAATGTGTTCTCAGCCTGCTCGAGTAAAACATCACTCTATTTCTTTTCTAAGATTTCAAAGACTACTAGATTAATAATTAGATTAAGTGGTTGGAATCGCGTTATAAAACACATAATTGTTTACGCGAAATAGAATGTTAATTGGTTCCTGAAAATTGAGACATAAACTAAGACGAAAGTCGAAAAAAGTGATGGTCAACATACCAGCCCTGTTATGACATAATTTCAACTTAATTTCATGACATTTCGATCATTTTGGTCGATCATCGTGTTGGTCATATTTTGCGCGAACATTTGTCCATGAGAAAGCTTTGTTCGCAGTGGGTGCCGTATTTGCTCAGAATGGATCAAAACAACAACGCATCAATGATTCGTCGATGATTGTGCATTTATCCCCAGCGATTATTACTTGTTTGCAGACCTAAAAAAAAGCTCCAGGAAAATAAATTTGGCTCCAATGAAGAAGTGATTGCCGAAACTGAAGCTTACACTGCGCGACATAGCTATTTGGGACAATTAATCTATTTTTGTTTGTTTTAAACAAACTCGGTAGTTTATTCTGATTGAAGGAAATAGCTATATATTGTAGGACAAAAGTAAGAATTCATTTATTTCATTCATTAATAACAAAAGTGCATTTTAGTAGTTTGTTTGAATTCCATTGTTGTTAGTAACATCCATCAATCATCGTGGCGTTGAATTTACTAACGATTGTAGAACATAATCATCAATTCTTTCCCATTCCTCTTGAATGACTGGATTAAGCTCCGCTAAAGCAGTAAATTGACGTCCATTTTTGTAGGCTTCCTGACTAAGAATGCTCCACAAGTTCTCCATTGGATTTAAGTCCGGACTAATAGCAGGCCACTGCGATACTGGCATATTTCGTGACAGAAAAAAATTCTTGGTGTACTTAGCAGCGTGTATAGGCGCATTATACTGCTGAAATGTCCAAATTTGACCGTACATTACATCCCCAAAATTTACTAAAACGTCGTCTAATAACTCTACACACTTCTCCGCATTCATTTTATGGAAAACATAATAAATTGGGGTCTTGCCCTAATAGCAGAAACTACCCCATGTCATAAGTGACCCTCTTTGAAAGTTGCGCGAATGAAGTGTTTGAGATAACTCACGAACATCTCGCCAATAATTCTGGCAATCTGCCTCCCAACATTTGTATTTCTCAGCAAATTCCGTTCTCTCTGATTTATGGCGTGACAGAAGTTTAGGCTTCGTTTAGTGACATTCAAACGCAAGTCGCGCTTTATTTGGGATGCACTCACATTTTTCCTAACTGCAAGACGCCTTATTTCCCTTTTACTTCTAAACTAAGCGTCAACTTTAGGCTTTGGTCCTTACCTTTTTATTGTGCCATATGTTTGGAGATTTTTTAAAAAGTTTTATATTGTATTTTTATTTCTCCGTAGTTTTGTGGCTATCTGACGAATGGTAACTCCGGATTCCCTAAAGCATTCGATCCTTGCTTGTTCATCGGTCGATAGTTGCGTTCCTCGCGGCATAATTCTTTAAAAATTACTTTTGAGTAACAAAAAATTGTACTTTTAACGTAAAAAATAATTAACTCCTTTTTTAATGCTGCCGAATATTATTTGTTTTTTTGTGCAACACAATATTAAAATTAACAATAAAATACTTTTACAAACGCACTTGTCCCATATAGCTATTTCGCATTTTGAAGACAAAGATAAATTGTTCTACAAAAAGGCATCAAAATGTTAGAGAGGCGTTGGACTGATTTTCCGCACTAGAAGGAAATTATGTTGATGAATAAAATTTTACCAAAAAATTGTGTTTTCTTTGTTAGACCGAGAACTTTTCAGACGTTGTATTATATTTTCTACTCACCACAATTTTTATTTATGCTGAAAAAAATTTTAAATCATTTTTCTGTTCGGATGAAAGTGAAAAATTGAAAAAATGCCGTTCGATATAACGTCGCGCAAGAATCGCGTGCTCTAAACCATCTTCGATTGACCCAATATTTTTCTATTTAAGTTTTTAGCATAACCTCATATTTCTACAGAGTGACCCCTTTAGGTATCTCTACATTTTTTCTGCCGCATACAAACTAGTACCACCCTATTATATTTACATATTCTTGATAAAAATAATTTCTGAAAAGATTAATATGAAATACAAAAATTTGATCTTTTTTATGAACAATATTTACTTTTGTATTTACACTTTTTAGAAATGTACACGTGTCCAGAAATGTCACTCTGGTTGCTTCCTATACGAAGTTTTTTAAAAATCGGAATTGATATAAATTTTTATGAAATTGTTGAGAAAACAATTTATAAATGGGACCCAGGCTTCAGAGAACTACCTAAACGATTTTTTTTTTGGAAATTAGGACTCTTCAACCAATTTTTGTTTATGAAACCCTGGTTAACAACAATGTTGTGACTGAGCTGGCAGTGTCCTAAACGCTTTTTTCCGAAATCAGGATCCATGAAAATTGATTCCCGGTACCCCCTTTCCAGCCATCTTCAAGAAAAAATTTCAGCATTGCCTGTATTACGAATGGATGAGAATTTCATCATTCGTTAAACTATACTTAATTTTCCAAATTGATTTTGGTCCGTAGAAGTTCGGAAAAGAAAAAATATTCGTCCACCTGGATATCTCTAGCAAGCTTATGCAATTTTTTTTTTTCAATTGTCTTGGTCGGACCACTTACCTACTCGTACCATTTGAGATAACTCTAAAAACCATTTAACACGACGTTATGCTTTTATACTCGTAGCCTTGTTTATATACTTTATATACTACCTTAATTAGGATAATACCACTTCAATTCACAAATTCACCATTCTGGGCGCTAATTTTGAATTGTTCGTTTATATAGGATATTCGAAGCCCCTTAGTATTCAGAACTACCGTTGCGGCGTTGGAATCAGTATAATTTTTTTTAAATCCCATATAATCATGTAGCTTATATTTGGACCAACCATAATTTTGTTATCAGCTCTTTTGTGAAATTCATCGGTTGGCGCTGGTGGCAGGTTATTACTTTATTAAAGAATATATTCGTGTTGCCAATCATTGAAAAGATCTAAAAAATGTCACAAATTCTTCTGAAGTACCTTATAATTGCTGCTTAGAAAAGCTACCATTTGTACCATTTGTTCTTAATCTCATATACAGTCTAACTTCCCTAAAGTGGCCACTCAAGTGACTTAGAAAAACTGGTCACTTTAACAAAAAAAGTCGTTTTTACAGGAATAAATACATATCATATATATGTCAATATTACTCAATTTATGTAATTTTTCTAGATACATATCTACATTCATGTTTCATGCGTAAGTGTAACTAAATCACGTAGCTATAAAGTGCTGAAAGATTGTTTCATCATTCGACACGGATCCAAACATGGCAGTGCACTTTTCTGTGGAATATTTTTTTCAACTAACTAACTGCGTTGGTAATTTCCAACGAGATATTTAATTCATCTATAACCGACAGGAAAATTGTGTCCTGTTGTGGATTCTTGCACACGCATAAATCATCGTCAATCGACAAAAAGGCTTCATTGTTGTAAGAATGTAAACTAGATCGTTCCTTATATGATTATTTCGAGATCTGATTGATCGAAATTATTATGTCTGTCTAAATTACACTTGCAGGCCGTCTTAAAACGATTGACAACCGTTTGGCTTCTAACTCGATCCCAAGCTAAACTTATCCACGGAATTGCATCTAGCACGTATTTTTTTTGTGAATTCTGAGACATCTGCGAAAATCGTTTCCGCCACAAATGATTTGACCAAGTACGATTTATAGTAATGTTTAGAACTTTTAATGATTCGCTAGACTAAAGGCTGAATAAGAGAGGTTGTATTAGGAGGCAGAAACTTTAAAGTTACATTTGACATATTATCCACTCGAGGATGGGCTAGACAATTATCAACAGTTAATAAAATGTGTCAGTTTTGTCGCTTCATTTTTAAAATGGCATACGTACATACCTCCATATTTCCGGTAAAATTTCAATTTGCAAATTTCTTAAAGCATGTCGTTTCGCTTTACCTATAACAACCGGCTTAGGTGTTTCTCCCGGCCCACTTGTGCATAAAAGTTTGGTTAAACGCTCGTTTACACGATTTCCTTTTAAAACCATAACTTTTATTTGACATAGCTTTAAAAAAGACCGCACTCACCCTCATTAAAAACATCTCGAGCGATAAAACCTTGTGAAAGCTTTTGGCCACATTATAGAGTAAAAATTACTCTATTCAGATCATTTTGTTATGCAAATGTTGGTCACAAAAAAGAATACAGGGGTGGTCAATATAGAGAATAATTTTTATGTACGTTTAATATAAAAATAATTCTGAACTATTAAAAGGTGGTCAATGTATGGAGGTGGTCACAATGCAAAGGGGTCCCTTTTGAGAAGAAAGACTCATTAGGAGGCATATCATTTGAAAAGTTTCCGGCCAAGCAAAATTTCGATTATCTGTAATTTATTTCAGAAATCCACCGTATTTTGGGTGTTAAATTACTAATTTATTATAAAGGGTGATTTTTTTGTGGTTAGGATTTTCATGCATTAGTATTTGACAGATCACGCGGGATTTCAGACAAGGTGTCAAAGAGAAAGATGCTCAGTATGCTTTGACATTTCATAATGAATAGACTTACTAACGAGCAACGCTTGCAAATAATTGAATTATATTACAAAAATCAGTGTTCGGTTCGAAAAGTGTTTCGCGATTTACGTCCGATTTATGGTCTACATAATCGACCAAGTGAGCAAACAATTAATGCGATTGTGACCAAGTTTCGCACTCAGTTTACTTTATTGGACATTAAACCAACCACACGAATGCGTACAGTGCGTACAGAAGAGAATATTGCGTCTGTTTCTGAGAGTGTTGCTGAAGACCGTGAAATGTCGATTCGTCGCCGTTCGCAGCAATTGGGTTTGTGTTATTCGACGACATGGAAGATTTTACGCAAAGATCTTGGTGTAAAACCGTATAAAATACAGCTCCTGCAAGAACTGAAGCCGAACGATCTGCCACAACGTCGAATTTTCAGTGAATGGGCCCTAGAAAAGTTGGCAGAAAATCCGCTTTTTTATCGACAAATTTTGTTCAGCGATGAGGCTCATTTCTGGTTGAATGGCTACGTAAATAAGCAAAATTGCCGCATTTGGAGTGAAGAGCAACCAGAAGCCGTTCAAGAACTGCCCATGCATCCCGAAAAATGCACTGTTTGGTGTGGTTTGTACGCTGGTGGAATCATTGGACCGTATTTTTTCAAAGATGCTGTTGGACGCAACGTTACGGTGAATGGCGATCGCTATCGTTCGATGCTAACAAACTTTTTGTTGCCAAAAATGGAAGAACTGAACTTAGTTGACATGTGGTTTCAACAAGATGGCGCTACATGCCACACAGCTCGCGATTCTATGGCCATTTTGAGGGAAAACTTCGGAGAACAATTCATCTCAAGAAATGGCCCGGTAAGTTGGGCACCAAGATCATGCGATTTGACGCCTTTAGACTATTTTTTGTGGGGCTACGTCAAGTCTAAAGTCTACAGAAATAAGCCAGCAACTATTCCAGTTTTGGAAGACAACATTTCCGAAGAAATTCGGGCTATTCCGGCCGAAATGCTCGAAAAAGTTGCCCAAAATTGGACTTTCCGAATGGACCACCTAAGACGCAGCCGCGGTCAACATTTAAATGAAATTATCTTCAAAAAGTAAATGTCATGGACCAATCTAACGTTTCAAATAAAGAACCGATGAGATTTTGCAAATTTTATGCGTTTTTTTTTAAAAAAAAGTTCTCAAGCTCTTAAAAAATCACCCGTTATAATATGTATATAAGTATCATTGAAAAGATCTTGGGGGTGCCACCAATTTATTTGAAGTAAGAAACTCAAAACGACGTTGGAAACACGTCTATTTTTCTCATAAATTATATTAAATCATGCGAAAATTTTGCTGTAGGCGCTTTAGTTCACTAATTCACCGCCTTGGTGCTGGTGGTCATATAAAATTAAAACTGGTCTAATTTTTTCTGAAATTTGTTAATAAATGAAAATAGAAATTCTTAACATATTTGACTGTTATGCAAACCCGACAAAACTTTCGAACCGAAGTTCTGATTATCTCGTGAGATTTCGCATCCCTTGACCTATTCAGTTTTGAACGTGGTTAGAAAAGTTCACATTGAATCAGAAAAATTAAACAGACAAATATAATTTAACGAATAAATTCGAATAATGTTAAATAAAAGTACAAAAAAAGAGCTTCAGGGTTGCTCTTGAAAATCATAATTTTTCCTTCTAAACAGTACAGCGCGAACAAATTCTAATGTTTATCCAGATCTCATATATAGGTACTCGTTAAATAAATAAATTTAAATTTATGTGTACTTTCCAATTGATGAAAATTAACTTTACGAATTGCAAAAATGTTATACCAGTGAAAATAACGTATGCCATACATGAACCTTATTATTATTCCGCTAAAATTTATTACAACATAACTCACTAAAAATATGTACATATACATCCTTTAAACATACATAATAAAAAAAGTTTATGTTATGTTTTTCTAAGCAGACAAACAACACTCAACAGTAAAAAGCACTTTACATAAAGTTGATTTTCCCTTGCGGAAAAAAGGATAACATTACATATTAGAATATTATTATATAATATTATTTAATAATTAAACCCAATGTTAAATAACGTTGAGTTTACCTCGTACTATTTAGAGGTAGATTTTGTATTGTACCCCATTCCAACAGAGTTCAAGCAACCGTTTATATGAAAAAC
The DNA here is from genome assembly GCA_963691935.1 of Nephrotoma guestfalica. NCBI lineage: Eukaryota > Metazoa > Arthropoda > Insecta > Diptera > Tipulidae > Nephrotoma > Nephrotoma guestfalica. The sequence continues at coordinate 204,251,197 of OY829913.1, read as the reverse complement.
CCCATATACAATATGGAATCATTCTTATATTGTAAAGGGTGTTTTTTTAGAGGTTCATATCTTTAAGTTGGCGGTTTTGTTTGACAACCGATTTGACAGCTGGCCTTTGCTTTGTCATTAGCTTGATTTGCCATTTTCTAATGAATAAACTCACGACACATAGCAGCGCTTGAAAATTGTTGATATATTTTATCTAAATAATGGTTCTGTTCGCCAAACTCATCGTGCATTACGTCCATTTTACGGTCGTCATATAATCGTCCATCATAGCGGGTAATTCGGTTAACTATGGATCGTTTTCGCGCCATGTATAGCATTAAGGAAGAGCCAAATCAATCAATTCGACGTCGTTCTTAGCACTCGAGATGTGTCCATCCACTTTATGGAAGATTTTATCTTGGTTTACGTGCTTACAAAATTCAACTTGTGCAGGAATTAAAGCCATCCGACCATCACATACGAATGGGTACATTAATAAACAGAATTGTCGTATTTGGAGTGAATATAATCCATAAGCCTTTGCCGAAACACCATTACATCCAGAGAAAATCACTGTTTGGTTCGCTTTATGGGCCGGCAGAATCATTGGTCCATATATCTTCAAAAACGATGATGAGCAATAGAGACATGATTTCTACCTTTTTTGAATTGGCTGGCATAAATCTTGCTGATATATGATTCCAACAGGACAGTGTCACATGCCACACAGCGCGGGATACAATTAATTTACTCAAAGAAACATTTGATGAAAGACTAATTTCACGTAATGTTCTGTTAATTGGCCACCGAGATCGTGTGGTCTAACTCCATTAGATTATTTCCTTTGGGATATGTTAAGTCACTTCTCTATGCTGTTAAAACAGCGACGATTGAACACTTGGAACACTACATTCGGCGAGTTATTAGCGAGATACGGCCGCAATTGATGCGAAGAGTGATCGACAATTGAACCTCCAGATTAGGCCGTGTACGCGCCACTGGCGGCGGTCACATGGCCGAAATCATATCCAAGCATTAATGTCCTAAAATTATCTATTAAATAAAACGGTGATGACGTATTTCCTAAACCTTCCTAAATAAACAAAAATATTAATTTTGTATTTGTAAAACTGCTTATAATGAATATTCATAATAAATAGTGGTTCTGTAAATATTATACTGGTTTTACTAACTTATTGTACTATAAAATAATAAGCGTACTTTTGAGTTGTTCTGGATCAAAACTAACAGATGAACGTCATTCCATTGAAAAATCTATGGCCTCCGCGTGTTTTACTAAATAAAACTTGTAAAGAGATCAATTTGCAAATCGTATGGTTTTCCGACATTTTTCCCAAATTTAAAAAAACCGCTACCAAATGCTAAGCACACTTTGGAGTTGTTTTGGGTAAAAACTAACAGATAAACACCATTCCATTGACAAATCTAGGGGCCCGGGTGTTTTAGTATGGTTTTTCCGAGCCTTTTTCCCAAATTTAGAGAAACCGCTACCAAATACTAAGCGCACTTCTGAGTTGTTCTGGATCAAAACTGACAGATAAATAGCATCCCATTGAAAAATCTAGGGGCCCCGGGTGTTTTAGTAAATAAAACTTGTAAAGAGATCAATTTGCATATCGTATGGTTTTTCCGACATTTTTCCCAAATTTAGAAAAACCGCTACCAAATGCTAAGCGCACCTTGGAGTTGTTCCGGGTCAAAACTAACAGATAAACTCCATTCCATCGAATAATCTAGGGGCCCCGGGTGTTTTAGTAAATAAAACTAATAAAGAGGTCAATTTGCATAACGTATGGTTTTCCGAGCATTTTTTCCAATTCCCGAAAAACCGCTACCAAATCGAAGTGCACGTTTTAGTTGTTTTGGGTCAAAATTAACAGTTAAACTCCATTCCATTGAAAAATTTTGGGGCGGGGGGCGGGGTGTTTTTAGTAAATACAACTTGTAAAGATGTCAATTTGCATATCGTATGGGTGTTCCGTGCATTTTTCCCAATTCCCGAAGAACCTCTACCAAATACGAAGCGCACTTTTAATGGGTTCTGGGTCAAAACTAACAGATAAACTCCATTTCATGGAAAAATCTAGGGACCCCGGGTGATTTAGTATGGTTTTTATGAGCATTTTCCCCAATTTAGAGAAACCGCTACCAAATACTAAGCGCATTTCTGAGTTGTTCTGGATCAAAACTAACAGATAAACACCATTCCATTAACAAATCTTGGAGCCCCAGGTGTTTTACTGGGTGTACAAATACATTTCCGACCTTTTTTAGTGAAATAAAAGACATTAGTTTTTCTACACATGAAAGAATGTTTTATTCAAAGTATGCTCCTTCGGAAGCTATAACCTTCGCCCATCGTTCAGGCAATAAACGGATTCCTCGAAGGAAGAAGTCTTGTTGTTTCGACGCGATCCAGTCATCGACCCATTTTTTGACGTTTTCATGTAAAGTGAAGGCTGATTGCATCGACCGGAACAAGTGGTAATCAGAGGGTGCAATGTCTGGTGAATACGGCGGGTGGGGTAGAATTTCCCAGTTCTGCCTGTCCAAGTAGTTTTTGACAGGTATAGCAACATGTGGCCTAGCGTTGTCATTTTGCAAAATAATCTTATCGTGCCTTTTGTCCCATTCCGGTTGTTTTGCAGCTAGAACTTGCTTTAAAGGCATCAGTTGTCGTCGATAAACTTGTCCCGTAATGGTTTCACGCTCGTGCAGCAGGTCATGATAAACGACACCCTTCATATCCCACCAAATACAAAGCATCACCTTCAAACCATGGATATTTGCTTTTGGCGTCGATGGCGTTCACCTGGCTTAACCCACGCTGGTTTGCGCTTTGGATTGTCATAATGGATCCACTTTTCATCTCCAGTGATGATCCGATGCAAAACCCCATCCTTTGTTGTCGTTGAAGCAATAATTCGCACATGGTTTTCCGACGTTCCATGCCCCGTTCTTTCAATTTGTGTGGCACCCAATTTCCCAGCTTCTGAACCAATCTTATTGCAGGTATACGTTGCGAAACACATTGTTGGATAATATTCAACTCTTGCAAATTGTTTTTCGGTCGGACAATGGTCCACATCAAGCAATTCTTCCAATTCCGTATCTTCAAATTTTCTTGGTCCGCCTTCGCGTTCTTTGTCTCTTACGTCAAAATCATCAACTTTGAATCGTTGAAACCACTCTTTGCATGCTGTATTCGATGGAGCATGTTCACCGTAAACTTTCACAAGCAAACGATTTATTTCCGCTGCACTTTTCTTCAACAAAAAATAATGATGTAAAACTTTCCGCAAATGCTGTTTTTTGGCACAAAATTCAACATTTTCAATTAAATGAAAGTAATTCTTGTTTACGCTTTGAACAAATGTCACTAGTAATTATTCCAGCTATATATCTAACCTCCAAAAAACATGTATTGCCCGATTGAATAATATGCAAGCAGTGATACTAACGACACCTCTATAAAAAGATCGGAAGTACATTTGTACACACAATAGTAAATAAAACTTGTAAAGAGGTCAATTTGCATATCGTATGGTTTTTCCGAGCATTTTTCCCAAATTTAGAAAAACCGCTACTAAAAACTAAGCTCGTCTTTGAGTTTTTCTGGATCAAGACTAACAGAGAAACTCCATTCCATTGAAAAGTCTAGAGGCCCCGGGTGTTTTAGTAATTAAAATTTGTAGAGAGGTCCATTTACACATCGTTTGGTTTTTCGAGCATTTTTCCCAAATTTAGAAAAACCGCTACCAAATACTAAGCGCCCTTTTAAGTTGTTTTGGGTGAAAACTAACCGTTAAACTCCATTCCTTTGGAAAATATAGGGGCCCGAGTGTTTTAGTAAATAAAACTTGTAAAGAGGTGAATTTGCATATCGTATGGTTATTCTGAACATTTTTCCAATTCCCGAAAAACCGCTACCAAATACGAAGCGCACTTTTAAGTTATTCTGGGTAAAAACTAACAGTTAAACTCCATTTCATTGGAAAATCTAAGAGCCCCGGGTGTTTTAGTAAATAATATTTGTAAAGAAATTTGCATATCGTATGGGTTTTCCGAGAATTTTTCCGAAATTTAGAAAAATCGCAATCAAATACTAAGCGCAATTTTGAGTTGTTCTGGATCAAAACTAAAAAATAAACACCATTCCATTGAAAAGCCTGGGGACCTCGGATGTTTTAGGAAATAAAACTTGTAAAAAGGTTAATTTGCAATCGTATGGTTTTTCCGAGTATTTTTCCCAAATTTTGAAAAACTGCTACCGAATACTAAGTGCACTTTTGAGTTGTTCTGGATTAAAACTAAGATAAACACCATTCCATTGATAAATCTAGGGGCCCCGTGTGTTTTAGTAAATAGAACTTGTAAAGAGATCAATTTGCAAATCGTATGGTTTTTCCGAGCATTTTTTCCAATTCCCCAAAAATCGCTACCAAATACGAAGCGCACTTTTGAGTTGGTCTGGGTCAAAACTAACAGTTAAGCTCCATTCTATTGAAAAATCTTGGGGCCCTGGGTGTTTTAGTAAATAAAACTTATAAAGAGGTCAATTGCTCGGAAAAATACGGTAGCAATCATATGATATGCAAATTGACCTCTTTATAAGTTTTATTTACTAAAACCCCCGGGGTCCCTAGATTTTTCAAGGGAATGTTATTTATCTGTTTTGATCCGCGGAACAACTCAAAAGTGCGCTTAGTATTTGGTAGTTGGTTTTTTGTAATCAGGAAGAATGCGTATGGGAAATGTTTGCAAATTGTTTGATTACTTAAAATGCTTTTTTATAATATTTGTATACTAAGCAAGATTAGCCTTCGCGCACTGAGCAAGATTGGCCTTTGGTTCTCTTAAAGAATGTAATTTAGCCTCGAAGGGATAAGGAAGGATACTAAGTTTAAGATAGTTATTGCGAAATTTGTATTTGTTGTCATTTCGAAATTGATAGACATTTTAAAGTAAGCAGATAAAAGAAAATATTTTGATAGGTTTTTAAAATTATAGCAACAGTTTTTCAAAATTTTGAAAATTCAAAATATATTCAAAATTTTAGTGCGTTTTTGTTAAATAATATGTTGTTCAAATCGACAACAGATAAAAGTTCAAACTATTTTGGTTTTCACTAAACAATAGGTCTTAGATAATTGTATTTCAATACACCAATCCAAGAGATAAACAAATTAGTCGATTAATAAAACAAAGTTCACTGCGATATTTATTAAGATGATTATCTAAAATTAGTTGGGGTTTAAATTTTTTCAGAAATATAAAGAATCTTTCATTGTTTTATTGCCAGTTCAGATTTATTCAAGCTATCGGACTAGTTAAACTAGTTTGAATGACGGCGTCGTATAGCTACATGTAAAAATATTTTCTATTGATGAATTTAACAAAAATTTTCTAAAATTCGGTTAAATTTCTCGCTTGACTATTATAACTTTCTGTAAATGGTTAAATTATTAGTTTTATCGTTTTATTCGAAAAAATATATCATACCCTCGCACACATATAAAGATTTTTAGGATTTAAGAAAAACCCGACGATTGTGCAAACACGTGAGGTTTTTCCTATTTCGATTTTTAGGATAGTTAAGGAAAATGTTTCCACGAATTAGTTTCATTGGTATTCACGGTGTTTTTCTTTGTTCTATTTTAATTTAAAATTTTGAATCTCTAAAAAAGCGCCTTTTACTAATTTCATTAAAATAATTCTTCTATTGGAAGTCATTGAAACGTGTTTTGTATTTATCTGCAGCGCAGTGTACGGCAAAAAACCCGGGAGCTGGAAATACATAAAGCTGTGCTATCTCTTCTATAAAATATGTATTATGCTAGTATTCCATAAACAAGGAAATATAAATTAATGAATTTTCATTATCATAAAAAATTCCATTCCATTTTCTAGAAATCGTCGACGTCTCTGTATTAAATTGAAAATATGTAATAAATATTTTCCCTCGCAGAAGAAAGCACAAAATTAAAAATATACTGATCTATGAAATATATTTTTGTTGCTTAATAATACATAATCTACATAAAAGCACAATAATTAAAATTATCCGTGTATTTAAAAAAATATAGACAATATAACATCAATTCATCTCATTTTAAAGTAGATTTTTGTGTTATGGTAAAAACGAAAATTTCCTTCCAACATAGGTATGTTAGGGTAGCAGCATCAGCACGAGAAGGAGCGTTAAGTTTATTTGTTAATGTTATTATAAATTATTATTATTTGTTTTTGGTAATTTGACTCCTCGGTGTGCTTTGCGTGTACAAAATATCGGAGAGTAATTTGTTACTGGTGTTGTGTTTATTATTAAAACATATTCGCTCATTTTTATTAATAAAAATATGTATTGCAATGTTATACGACCCCTGTGTTACAAGAACACATAAAGATGCTTTATATTATTTTATGTTGTCATGTTCTAAGTGATTTATGATCAAAAGTATTTTTTCGTTATTTTTTCTTTTCTCAATTCAGAACTTAAGATATATATTTTTACTGGTTTCCGAAAGTTCAGAACCATTTTGGTGTTCTATCGATATAACTTTGAAAAATTAAAAAAATATTGTTCACATATAAATCATATACATAGATATATGTATAGAGTGGATTTTGGGGGTGAGTGAATCACGAATCGTGAAATAAAATATTTCTATATATGTACAAAAAATAAATAATCCGGGTTTGACATGTTAAAAAGGGTTTGCTCTATATATTTTAATCATATTATATAACTTGAGGATATTGGGCGAGAAATACATGACGTTCAAAACTTTATACTGAGGAATATTTATTAGTCTAGTGAAGCGTATATCATAATATTATGCAATGAAAGTTTATTTCTAGAAAAAAGTTTCTGAATATTTTATTAAGTAAGAAATATGTAAAATAAAGTTATAAATAAAAATGTAAATTTAAATATTATGTGACTATCTAATTAGTATGACCGGGAGAAATACAGACAACTAAGCACCATTCTGTAGGGGTTAGCTCCAGGATTGCATCGATGAACAAGAACTTGAGAATGTGATATTTGATGAAATTTCGTAAAAATGTAAAAATATATCCAGGCAAAACGGGTTGGGTACGATTTGCCAAATCCAAAATTACGAAACGAAATTCCAAAATCAAAATTCCAAAAAATAAAATTCCAGAAACCAAAATTTCAATAAACGCAATTCCTCAAAATAATATTTCTAAAAATCAAAATTCTTATATACAAAATTCCAAATAAATTCCATTTTATGCCCATGGAAATATGAAAGGCGTGCGCTCAAATCATGTTTGAGTAATAATTTTTAAAAACAATTAAATTTAATTTAACTAATTAAAATAATTAAATAGTAATAATTAAATTAATTGAAATAAATCAATTACAATTTTTGCGAAATGCCGCAAGTATTATTAAACTAATGAAATAATGGAATTTTGTATCTGAATTTTTTTTTCTAAAATAAATAAATTCTGGAATTTTCTAAATTATGGTAGTTATGGTGTTTTGTAAAATGGAATTTTACATTTTTGTTAATTGGGATTTAGGAAATTTAGGTCAGTTAGAATTTTTTTTTTTGGATAACCGACCCGTTCCCATGCAAAACATCAATCTCGGAACAAAATACAAAAATTATTTACACTAAAGCCTCGAGTTGCGTCGTTAATGCGTTCCGTGAGAACGCGACGCAATTCAAAATGACGCAACTCGAAAGTTCAATTGTTATTTCAGTTCTTAAATATTGTATTTTTCAGTAACCTGGAAGTAAACCGTGTAGTCTAAATTAAACAAACAGATTATTTTAGTCATTTGTAATGCTTTATCAATAAGGTAAAAAATTTAAAATATTTCAAAACTAAATAAAATACATATAAAATACATATATACAAATATATACGAGGGCGGATTGAAAATGAAGCTACCTAAGTAGGAAAACAAATTTTTTTTGCCAAAAACCATTTATTTCTCAACATAGTCTCTATTTAGTTCGACACACTTAGTAAGACGATATTCCAACTTTTTTATACCATCTGAATAATACGATTTCGGAAACCCCTCAAAATACGCGTTAGTTTCGATAATCACTTCTTCATCTGAGATGAATCTTTGTCCTGCGAGCCATTTTTTCAAGTTTGGAAACAGGAAAAGTCACTAGGAGCTAAATCTGGACTATAAGGTGGATAACCAATTCGAAGTGTATTTCACGTAATTTTAGCATCGTATCTAATGCTGTGTGAAGTGGTCTGTCGAACTCGTTTTTGTTCGACACTGAACAAACGCGGCACCCATCTTGCCGATAGCTTTTTCATATGCAAATGTTCATGCAAAATGTTGAACACACGTTCATATGATATGTTTACCATTTCAACAATCTCACGCAACTTGACTCGGCGATCATTCATAACGATATCGAGGATTTTCTTGATATTTTCTTCTGTAACCACCTCTTTTGGCCTTCCTGTTGATGGTATTGTTGCAGTGCTTCTTCGGTCGCGTTTAAATTCAGCAATCCAATATTTTACCATGTAATCTGACGGAGCAGACTCACCGTAATGTTTATCGAGCTTTTCTTTTGTCTCTTTCGCCGTTTTCCCTTTCAAATAATAGTGTTTAATCACTACACGAAATTCGTTTTTTTCCAATTTTCAAGAAACACAAAAGTTGCTTACTTCAAACGATTACAACAAATAAACTAATCGATGAATTTGGGTGAAATTTTAACAGCTGACGTTTGACAGATCGCAATTTCTAAAAAATAACAAATTTTTGTGTTTGTGCTGCCATCTAGCTCTAGGTAGTTTCATTTTCAATCTTGCCCTCGTAGATACATATATGTATACTTTTTCAGCTACCAAGGTTTCAAAAACGCAATTCAGTAAGGGTCTATATCAAAACCCTCGATTTCAGTTGTTGGCGCCTTTTTTTTAGGTTGCCCCTCAAAGAAGCTGTTTAGTAGCCTTCTTTTTGCTAAATACATTTTTTATAGCAGCTGATGCAACCCTTGAACTTTGTTGTTCGTCTGGATCTACATTAATAAAGATTTCAAGTCCTTTAGATATTAGTCCAAGCGCCTTAGCAAGACTTTTGGTTGGTAAATTTTTTGATTGGCGTTCTTCTGAAAAATTATCGGATTCCACTGCCATTTCATCAGCCATTTCCATTAAGTCCTGGGTGGGGATCCGCTTCATTCATTCCAAAGAAGTGGGCTTTTTGCACTATATTAACTATGTCTGCTCTAACCCGAGGGATCTCGTCAACTTCTACATTAGATGTAATACGTTCAGGACAAAATTTGCGCCGGATCCCATTCATGCAAGACCTTTTCACTTCTTCCCACGAATCAGCGATGTTTGTAATGCCATTCAAATTTTTATGTTGCTTCCAAAATCGTTTAATAGTGATTTCATCATTAGCATCATTCGCATTTAAAAATTGAGTAAACGTTCTTCGAAGGTAGTATGACTTGAAATTAGAAATAACTCCTCGATCCATGGGTTGAAGGATTGACGTTGTGTCTGGTGGCATAAATGGGAACATAACGTTTTCATTTATATGCTCTCGTTTTCATTTAAAAGCTCTCGGAGTTTAGGAATGATAAACCAAAAATGGCTTTAGCTTACAATCAAGATTAGCATTGCCTCCAAAAAGTAGTGTTAAGCGATCTTTGCCTGCTTTAAATCCTGGAGCAGTGGATTATTTTTTCGAAATATACGTTTTTTATAAAAAACGTTTCCAAAATAGGCCAGTTTCATAGACGTTAAAGATCTGTTTCGAGGTGTATCTACCTTCTAATACCACAGCTTTGAAAGTATTGCAGAATTCTTTGGCAGCCGTATGATCTGCACTGGCTGCTTCGCCTTTTAAATGAATATTGTGTACATTGAACCAACCACCACTAGCATTGAACTCCTCTTTGAAAGCTTCACTTTTTATTGGCACAGATTCTTGAAGGTCGTCAAAAATTTGTTTAGCTCTCGGTTGTATAATCAGTTTACTTAGTGGCATGCTTTTCTGCATTTTAACTAAAAGTCAACTTATTATTATATAGATGTGTTTCATTTGTGCCTCTGTTGTTACTTCAGAGAATTCTTTAATTTTTTTGAATCCCGATTGCAAATACTACGCACGGTTAAAGAGGATAAATTTAATGTTCTCGCAATTTGTGCCGGTTTCTCTCCTGCTTGGTAACGTTGCATCACATCTAGTTTAAATCCCAGGGATAATACCTTTTTAATTTTTTTTGTAGATTTGTTCGGAATGTCCGCCACTGCTTTGTTCCGCCTCATAATCAAAATCGAATTAAATTTACAGAAGTTGCGTCGAAAAGCAACGCAACTTAAATTTACGGTATTAAAACTTTTAGTGACGCAAGTTGAACTGTCGCAAGTCGAATCGACACAACTCGAGGCCTTAGTGTAGTTTGCTGTATATTTCAGCAGCTACAAAATTAATTGATAACTATATTTATAACATACAGTGTTTTATTCAAATTGATTTATAAAAGGGGGTGAGTTTTTCATTCTCATTTTCATCATATAATATGAGTTCCATCCCAAACATTTCAATGACTTAGTTCTGTTCTGGAACATGACTGAAAAAATGAAACCGTGATTCCATCGGAAGACAAAATGAATTTCCCGAAAACTCATCGGAATTTTTTAGTGATACCTGGTACCGGATATAACAATTCGAAATCATTGGCCTAAACATATAGTTTATGGCGTTTGTAGAATAGATCGATAAGTGACTGAAAGCAAAATTAATTACACAACGAATGATACAAACCAATAATGTTATTCATCATTACTATCATAACAACCATACGTAAAAAATGTCGCTTGTTGCAACCAACAAACCACGGCGCAGCAAGGCATGAAGACAATATGGAACATGATGCAACATAACGAGGTCTAGCTATACGTCCTTTTTCGCAAAACTTGATGATATACGACGCAATGGCATGATACATGACGCAACATGGTGCAGCATAATGCAACATCACGTATAGCACATGCTGCAATAATATGTAAAATGGCGGAGTCTCCTATAAATTTTACGGATATTAGTACTCTTTGAAATTGCTTCCTAGCACTCGAAAATTATGCCCCACAAATATTTATTAAAATTGTTTTAAAAAAAATCATTTAAGCCAAATCAAGGGCCGCTATACAAATAGTCCCATAATCGGACCCATAGCAATCACTTTTTGGCACTCTAAAACCGTTTCTCCCCAATTTTTATCAAAATCGTTCGAGCAGAAAAAATAAGGTACGTGGGTTCTATCGAAGGACTCCTAAACTAATTGTCTCCAAATACTCGCAATCGACGTTATTCGGCCCCTTCTTACCAATTTTTATGATAATTGTTCATATCGAAAAAATGTAAAAAATCCCACGCTCCCACCGAAGGATCCCCAAATAAGATTTCTTGAAATTAGGACTGTTACAATCGATTCCCGGCACTAACAAATGATTTCATCAATTTTTATCAAAATCATCCAAAATAATGTTCCCGAATTCAAGATCTATTGCAATCGATTTCTGGCATTCGAGACCCATGTCTCAGTAATTTTCACCAAAGTCGTTTGAGCTGAGAATACAATTGTAAAAAGTAATCCGGTCCCCACCAATCGAAAACCCCCTTCGCAATGGAAAACCTCTTCGTGCCTGGTATTCGAGAACCCCGACTTCAACAATCTAATTCATGATAACTTATCGAATAATAATTTATAGAATCGTTTCAGAAGCAAAATATTCATAAATACTCGTATTATTGATGTTCGTATTAATAGATAATAAGTAACGGGTGATTTTTTAAGAGCTTGAGAACTTTTTTTTAAAAAAAAACGCATAAAATTTGCAAAATCTCATCGGTTCTTTATTTGAAACGTTAGATTGGTCCATGACATTTACTTTTTGAAGATAATTTCATTTAAATGTTGACCGCGGCTGCGTCTTAGGTGGTCCATTCGGAAAGTCCAATTTTGGGCAACTTTTTCGAGCATTTCGGCCGGAATAGCCCGAATTTCTTCGGAAATGTTGTCTTCCAAAACTGGAATAGTTGCTGGCTTATTTCTGTAGACTTTAGACTTGACGTAGCCCCACAAAAAATAGTCTAAAGGCGTCAAATCGCATGATCTTGGTGCCCAACTTACCGGACCATTTCTTGAGATGAATTGTTCTCCGAAGTTTTCCCTCAAAATGGCCATAGAATCGCGAGCTGTGTGGCATGTAGCGCCATCTTGTTGAAACCACATGTCAACTAAGTTCAGTTCTTCCATTTTTGGCAACAAAAAGTTTGTTAGCATCGAACGATAGCGATCGCCATTCACCGTAACGTTGCGTCCAACAGCATCTTTGAAAAAATACGGTCCAATGATTCCACCAGCGTACAAACCACACCAAACAGTGCATTTTTCGGGATGCATGGGCAGTTCTTGAACGGCTTCTGGTTGCTCTTCACTCCAAATGCGGCAATTTTGCTTATTTACGTAGCCATTCAACCAGAAATGAGCCTCATCGCTGAACAAAATTTGTCGATAAAAAAGCGGATTTTCTGCCAACTTTTCTAGGGCCCATTCACTGAAAATTCGACGTTGTGGCAGATCGTTCGGCTTCAGTTCTTGCAGGAGCTGTATTTTATACGGTTTTACACCAAGATCTTTGCGTAAAATCTTTCATGTCGTCGAATAACACAAACCCAATTGCTGCGAACGGCGACGAATCGACATTTCACGGTCTTCAGCAACACTCTCAGAAACAGACGCAATATTCTCTTCTGTACGCACTGTACGCATTCGTGTGGTTGGTTTAATGTCCAATAAAGTAAACTGAGTGCGAAACTTGGTCACAATCGCATTAATTGTTTGCTCACTTGGTCGATTATGTAGACCATAAATCGGACGTAAATCGCGAAACACTTTTCGAACCGAACACTGATTTTTGTAATATAATTCAATTATTTGCAAGCGTTGCTCGTTAGTAAGTCTATTCATTATGAAATGTCAAAGCATACTGAGCATCTTTCTCTTTGACACCTTGTCTGAAATCCCGCGTGATCTGTCAAATACTAATGCATGAAAATCCTAACCACAAAAAAATCACCCTTTATAAGAAGAAGATTAGATTAAATTCGAAATTAATTAAGAGTCAGTGATTTATATCATAGTTAAATATGGGAAAATTTGACCCAATTTCACCTACTCATTAAAAATTGCAACCAACCATCAAAAGCATTTAAAAATGAATAAAACTTGAGCCAAATCTTGAAGAAGCAAATTTGAATAATTGAGTTGTGTCATGATTTTGCCCACCTATAAAAAAGTTTTGCTCACTTCTGCAGAGTATATGTGCGGTGTGTTAAAATTCATCATATTAGTTTGTCGGTTAGGTTAGTACAAACATATTCGTTACGTACTCTTAACTATCAAATTAAATAAATAAGTTACGTTTTAAGGATTTTACGGGTTTATCTTGACTAAGCATTGTTCCTATATTGTTGATTTTGTCCACCCAATAATAAGTTTTACCTGCTGAATAATAACATGTCCACGGAAACTTTTGAGATGAATTAAAGAAGAGCTGTTATGTTTTCGAATTGTTTGCGTGTTGATGAATTATGTCCGCCCAATAATTAGTTTTGTACACTCCACTTCAGCGATGTTATCGATTTTTCCGAAAACTTTAAGTTATATTATAACTGGTATATTTACGTGAAAAGATATATGGTATAGTATGTTGATATACACAACGCCGGCAGTTTCTTAGTATCCGTCCGCCGTTTACCAATTTCTTTCAGTTTATTCGACAACTGAATTACTTGATCGTATATGTACTATATACCTTTAGATTGCATTCCATTAATAAATGCATCAACAAAGATCATGGTTGGGTAACCGGCCTACTAGGTCTCTTCTTATCGGCTTGCGCTTAGACTAATAAGCTGCCTTTTCGTAGCCCAGTCTTTCTGCTGTACTGTCTTTCCTGAAACAGATTTTATTTTTCGAAATGCATCCCACCATTGAATGTATGAAATTTAAATTCTCTTCCTCTGCTTTCGGCAGCTGGATCTTTCGAAAAGGTTTTATTATGTTTACTTCATAGGGTTTTGTGAGGTACAAAAATGATGATTGATATTTGCGTCAAAGGTTTTTGGGAAGACTGTGAGCTGATTGATTTGAACCTTTTAATCTGCTCATTGAGTTTTGCTCTCTCTTTTTTACCTATCCCGTCGACTTTGACTCATCCCTCACTAACGTTTTGCAGCCTCGATAACAGCTTTTTTTATTTCCTTAGGATAAAAGCTTGCGGAAAAAATTAGATGCGGCCTTATATGATATTATATATAAATACCTAGTAACGCGGTTTAGTTTCATCCAAAAGGATTTTTCAGAACTACTACGAGTTTTACCAACTCATATTGGAAATTAATCGATTGAGAAATGAAATTCAACCAGAAAGAAACCATTTGTAATGTAATCTCAGTTTTATCATCCAAACTAAGTTTAATGCAAATCGGGTGACAAATCGCTTCATCCGAAACGTCACTAAAATTGATAATTTGCCAGAACGCCAGTGATATTCGGGAGCAAGTTTGAAATTATATAATATTCAATAAAATTAAATTCAATAATATGCAACAATATTATGTAAAAACCTTTGTTTTAGTGAAGGACATTTTAAATATGATTTGTCCGAAATTAGGATTCATCGCATTCGTTTCTTAGCTGGTCCCGAACACGCATTTAGATCAAAATATTCGACGAAAACCAACCCTGAGTAAACTATAGTTTCTGTGAATTGTAGTTTTCGGAGAACTTTCATTTTCGGTGAACTGCCGATTTCGGCAAATTGTAACTTTTCAGTAAATAGCGATTTTTCAGTGAATTGTATTTGCATTGAACTGCTTTTCGGCGAATGAAAATTTTGGGAAAAATGCGAATAAATAATTATTAAAGTTGGTTGATTTAACAAATCTGGTTTTAAAATTGGTGGAATTTATGATAATAATGTCATCAAAAACTTTAGGTTCTAGTAAACCATTGTTACAAAACTAATTTACTGGTTACGATTTTTTTTGCAGATGATTTATAAAGCAAATAAATCAATTGTGGATTAACAGAATGCTAACGGATTCAGCAACATTACTGACATATTTGATCTTTATTTAAAAACTATAAATTGGATATATCAACCTAAAAGCTTTCTAAACTAGTTTGTATAGGTAGGGATACAAAATTATGTTTACGACAAAAATAGTAGTATTAACGTCATTTTACTATAAAATTATAAAATCCATATACGAGTAAGTGCATATTTAGCCGATGTCTTAAACTGATCTTGAAAATGAAGAATGTGGCAAATAAAATTCTGATTTATGTATCGTTACGTAATACAAACTTATTTATTTGCGTCAATGGACGAAGTTTATTGTAAACTATTACAGGTTTTTTGTTTACCCCATTTAGGCGTTTATTATTTTGCCAACTGGTTCCCTAATGTGAAAGTATCTTTAACATACGTAAACACTGTACGTAAATATACCTACATAATAAATGTGCAGCGTATAAAATATTTCGATCTATGTTTTTTATGTTTCCAATTAAAATGACATAAACAAAAGCGCAGGATTCTATCGTCACCCCTAATTATACATAAATTATTCAACTACATGAAAAACTCATTTTTTATTGATGCGGGAGTTTTATGTGGGATTTATTTGGGTCAGGGTATTATAAAAAGGGTTCTTGATTTTTTTACAGTATTTTGTACATGGGTTTAAATTTTATATATAAACTAATTGGAAAAAATCCTCACCCAATAAATAAATTACAGAATTTCGATTTTTCATAATCAATATTCAACACCAATTTTTTGGCGATTTATCGCGTTTTGATTGAGAGATATTTTATATTTTAGGTTTTCAACTAAAATTGTTAAGTCTAGCAATTAGTCACCTACATATACAACAATATGTATATTTTGACCATTCCAGTACTGTTTAATTTGGATAGAACAGGCCTTAATCTTCGATTTATATTTCATTCCGTTTATATGAAAAATAGAATAAAACATTAAACGGAGCTTTTGACATTTAGAATTTATTTATTTATTTTATCTCTCTTGAGATTCAAAGCAAATTGAATATATAACAATTTGCTGAATATCAATATATACTCGTATAGTTACAATGATTTCAATAAACCATCAATTTGAATGAAGAATTATTCTATCTTTTATTAACGCTATATGTCAATAAATTTACGTGCCATGTACATAAAAATTCTTTAAATCTAATATTGGATTAGATTTAGGATTAGAGTGAAATATAATATATCGATTAGAGTGTAAACGTTTAACTATCCACAGACGTATTCCGTGATTACCATGTTTTGCAATAAAACTTTTATTGATGTGATTTTTAGATAAATCAGTTATTAATTTATCATTACTTTATTCATTTATGTCAGTGCTATTTTCTCTCCACGATTGTCCTTTAACCAAATTTGACCTTAAATAGGTTTAGGAAATGGTTTAGTGGTATTCAGCCTTTTTTACATTTGTAATATTCGGAAGAATTTTATGTTCGACAAATTTGATGCTGAAAATTAAAAGTAGTTTCAGTAGTATCAGTTTTTGTTTTATATAGTTATGATTGCAAATGTTAGTTCATAGATGTCACTCCAATTTATGTTCCCGGTTTGTTATAGTGAAATGAAGAAACACATCGAATGTGATTTGCATTTCGATAAATACCTTTAAATTGGATAGAATAGTGACATCTATTGGTGGGCATTCGATACGGATTCATACTGAATTTTGTAAATAAAAGACAGTTTCAAATTTTATTTACACCAACATCTATAACTTTGTGAGCAATTCACTATTTCACTAATTATCACTGTTTTTCACTTTTACTTTCCTCAATGTTCACTTTTTAATTCTTTAGTTGCACTATTCACTGGTTAAATTACAGTTGTGTCTGCGTCGCAAATTGCACGGGCGCTTACATGCTTATGTATCGCTATTCGAGATTATTTCATTTATTATATTTGGCCATGTATGCGTATTGCAATTATAAATCACTTGCATGTAGCAATCCTCTGACTTGATAATGATTAACATCGTTGTTAATTCCAGTATTTTCTGTGATCACTATCGCCGTTGTTTGCAATTGCTTTCCATATTCCTCTCCAGTATTGGTCGCATATTTGATCTGGTAACATCTATGTCATAAATATTTTATTTATAATTATTATTTTAAAATATTTATTTAAATAATTATTAATAATTTATTTAATTATAATTTAATTTAATTTTTAATATAATTATCCGCCATATACAATAGCGGAGTAGTGTGCCATCGTGGTGTGCGGCGCTCGAAGTGCTGCTTGTGCCGCGTCTCGTCGTGTTGCTTTTGTTTTCGTTGTGTTATATCTGTGTAGAGTAGAATTTTTAACGCTAACCAACCTTAACTCTGTTCGTCTCGAACAGACACAGCCTACATGCCATGACACTTCAGCCTATCGCTCTGCACAATTTTTCGTTCATCTCCCAATTTTTCTTTTATACAATAGACATCGTCGTTGATACTTTTAACACTTTATAGGGCTCTTTCCAATCTCGTTGTGCATCTTGAGATCTTTTATCCTCTTCCTGAAATTGTACAGCCACACTAAATTCCGGCGCCTCCGATTTATTTCTAACATTCATGCTGTTGCCATCTACGGCAGCACCATCTTTGTGCATTCTTCGTCGTAAATCATCCACGTTATTTTTACGGTATCTTACTATTTAGTAAATCGGTAGTTTTGATTCGTTTTTGGGGACGCTTACCAGTAAGCCAATTTGTCCCTTGCTTTTTCTGGCCGTGCATCTTCTTCACACAGTCCTCCAATTTTATGTTTTAGAGCAAGCATTTGTCCTTGATCTTGATAGTTTCATCAACCCTCCGCGGTTTTCAGAATTCCCGGCCTATTTTCCTTTCGTCAGTTTTCATATCGTTCATTCATGTTTCTCTGGAATCAGGTTGGTTCGCAAATCGATCATTACATCGTTGCGTACAATCTCGGACATAGTGGTCTAATTTCCCGCATCTGTTAGTTGTCTCAACTCCTTTCTTATTTCTTCGTTTATCTGCGTAATATACTCCGAATCTAGTTTACGCAACTTTACTGGATCAGTTGCTAAGCTCACTCTGTCTTCCTCATTCTTTAAAACCAACGTCAAAACTTCATTCATTATTTTACCTCTAATATTGGTTCTCAAATGAAGTTTCAGATGGTCGTCCTTTACAATGCTGATAAACGCGTCCACTGTTATTCCATTCAACACATCTGCAGGTGCATTACCGTAAGCTTGATGCGCTAATTTCTCGCTCGTTCTAGGTTTTGCAGGCTCCTCACGGAGCTGCGAAAGTAACCGTGATCGCCCATATCTTAGTTTTAACTCAGTCATGAGCCGCTCATAGCCTCTTTCTGTTGCGGATACAATTTGCAAGACATCCGCAGCTTGCCACGCAGAGTCAAAATGAGTGCATTGAGCTGTTCCGCTGCATCCCAATAATTGTGCTGTATTCTCACTTGGGCTGCACCTTTAAATTCTCAAATTGGAACTCTACTTCGATTGGATGCTTTAAAAACGGTTTGTTGCTGGCCATCTCAACTAGTTTGCGAGGTATGCGTTTGAAAGCGGACGTTCACTTACTTAATCTCATTTTCCATCTCCTTTAAACGACGGTCCACATCTTCTTCAAGATTTTTCATCTCTCGTTTAAGCTATTGGATATGCTAAATTTAATCGAATTTCAGCAAATTGTCCATTGGTAGTTCTTCTCCGCTCGTAGTTCTACCAATTGCGCACAATGTTGTGTGCTTTGCTGGTCTATTTTCGGACCTTGCTGGTCTAATTTGACGCCTTATGTTCCGTGCAAAGTTGATCTAATTTTCCTTCATTTGAAGTAACAGCGCCTTCATCATATCCCCCATGTCTAAGGTTGTTTTCTGTTCGGGAATAGGCAGCTGTACTGGAAGGATTGTCTGAACTTTCTGCTCATCGTTTTCGGTAACTGGCGCCATGCCTGATTGTCCTGGCGTCGATGATGATTGTCACGATCTACTACCTCTTGTTTCGGCATCCTCTTCCATGGCACTCTTATTCCTCAATCGCTTGGATGTATAGGTGATTAGGTTTTCACTATTCTCTATTCAACTATTCTCTATTAAATTACGACAGTGTCTAAGACCAAAGCGCGATGTATGCGTGTTGCAATTAAAAATCACCGCCTTTTACAATTATTTTCGTTATTTCCATATTCCCCTCCGCATGGAATGTCATTCTATAATTTCCTGACTAAGTTCGAACCCGCGATCATGGAGATGATAACACTTGCTGGTGTATACCTTAACCACTCGACGACCGATGTGTAGAGTAGAATTCGTAACAATATAATGGTTTAAAGCGCAGGAAATACAAAATTTATATTTTTCAATTCTGTTCAACAACCAATACTCATAAGTTTATATGGCAAAGTTATTTTAACCTCGAACTTTCGAATCGAAATATAAACTATTTGTTCGAGTGTTAAAGGTTGAATTGAGAATCTTAAATTATTGTTATCCTCATTAAACCGCCAGCATTTTT
This sequence comes from Nephrotoma guestfalica, assembly GCA_963691935.1. Lineage (NCBI taxonomy): Eukaryota > Metazoa > Arthropoda > Insecta > Diptera > Tipulidae > Nephrotoma > Nephrotoma guestfalica. Next base: position 204,231,550 of record OY829913.1, on the reverse strand, counting down.
ATCAAAGGTCTCTAAATAACTGTTTTATTGTTTCGTGTGCCTCAATGCCTAAATCTACGGTATATAAATTCGGGCCACGAGTAGGTTTTTAAAAAATAACAAAAAAAATGTACTTATACTGAAAGTTTTTATAGCCGAGGCGCGGTTCCAAACGGAAGTAAGGGCTTTAAAATCTCTTAATAATTTTATTTTAATAAATTTTGAGTGAAATGTTTTTTTTTCTATTTTATATTCTATAAAAGCCTACGTTTTAAAATATGACTTGCTAATTTAGATGGTTTTGTTTAGTAATTTACAATTTACTCAATAAATTCTAATTAAATAATCCCAGTTGGAAATTTGTCAATATGTCACGTTCGACAACATGTGTGAGACACGTCATATACATTTCTTCTTTCATGAAAATAATTTATTCTTTCTTACGCGAAACATGTATTACAATTCTTCGGCATTTCTTATCCTACCAAGTATTTAATATGGTGTCGGCGTATAGGTACACAATCGAGAGAAGGAAATAATTTGAATTTCATGCATGTTCTCCCTTTGTGACAATGTCGTTGATATTTAATTTTATTTTCTGTATACGGTCTTAACATTTTGTTTGTCGAATTGGTTAGTAAACATACCTAAGCAAAATTTTTTTTAGATAAACAATTTAAAAACATTAGTTTTGATTTATAATAAATGTTTAACTACATATGCCGCTATATATACATAAAATTACCTTAGACATATCATACACGATTCGACTAAGATATATCTCTTACAATTCATTTCAGACATGTCACATATGACCACGCACATGTGAGTCATCTCAGACATGTCGTAAACGAATGATTGCAGGCGGGTCACAAACGAAAATTAATGCCAATTGCTGATAAATATCTACATATATACGTTTCATGCTTGACTGTCGCTGATGAGTCATTAGTAGTCGTCTGTGACTTTCCTGATGGGATGTTGTATTTGCATTTTGTTTTTATCAAAATTATAGTGAACAATTTAAATTATTTTTATTTTACGTCATTACTACTCAGGCTAGGTAAAGAAATCATTATGAATTTAGAATGAACCTTTAATATAAAAACTGGTCCCAAATGTGTTGATTTTTATAAATATTTCTATTCTATGTACAAGGCGAATGTGCTAAATACAAATGTATGGTATGAAGATGAATACGAATTAAAATAAATTTTTCCTCCAGCTACGATGTGCTTTGCTTGCCAGTATTGTTTCTCTTAATAATATTGCAAAAGCCTCTTCTTTCTGATGAACGCTTTAGATCATCCCTTATTTGGGATTCAATTTTAATTTGCTTATTTACATATTTAAGTATTTATTTCAATATAAGTAAATTAAATATATCTTTGAAATTATTTTGAAAATTGTGATTCATTTGGGGGCAACCTTTTCTGGAAATTAATTTTATTTTTCAAATGATTAATGCTTCATGAAAAATGTATAAAGTTAAAGAAGATCCTTTAAAGTTAACAGCGAGATTTTATTATTTTATTACATAATTTGTAATCACGATAGATAATTCGAATTATTTTTGATCCAAACATATTGTACAGACATTAATTAAATTGCGTTGACATTAATTAAGAAAATAGATAAATGTGTATATCGATTTTTGCTTTCATTTTTGGAATAAAATAACATTTGTAGCTAAAAGACAATTTATTTTTACATCGAAACAATTTATTATTTTCGTTTTATATGTATAGTACTAAGAAACCTACCCTAAATATAATTTTAATTAGAAACATATGTGTCTCTTCTCTTAGTATGATACAACGACGTTTGTAGGTCTTATGCTTCTATACTTTGAAAAGCCGATTAAGCAGATAAAAAAGCACAAGACATTTATCGGTTCCTTACACTGAAACACTAGTTGCCAAATTACACTTGATTACACTTTTTTTTAAGCTGCAGCACAATAAAGCTTGATATAAGCACATAATTTATAAGAACAACCTCGTAGAGGTATTTGCAGAGAAGAAAACGAATGAAACGGCAACAAAATGAAAATTAAACACCAGGAAAAGAATGTAAGTGTTATAATTGAAAAAGTTTTCTTTGTGTTTTCTGATCTCTTATGTTTTTTACCAACTTTAACAAGAATTATTCGGCTCCTTTATAACATAAAATTGTTTAAAGCTTATTCATTCTTATTCTTTTATTTTGGTCTTAGCCAATTTATTTTCTAGTGACGAGCAAGTAACGTGAACATTTTTGTAATTTATCTCTTTTTCGACAAACGGAAAACGTCTCAAAACGATTTTTCAATTATATTTTATAATTTATTCGTGTTACGTCATTTCCATATTATGCATACAAAACGGGATAATTAATTATAATCATTCAATTGCATGATCAAAGAAATGAAAAATTACAAGTGTATCTTGAGGTGTGAACAATTTATTTTGAGTGTTGTTGAGCAGATATAATTTTTTGGATGGAAATATTTTTATAAAAATTAATGTGAAAATTATTATTGCAACTTGGCGTACTAGAAAGAAGAGCTTTCGATTGATAAATAATTTTCCGGAATGAATTTTTCTTTATAAGTATAAATATTTGAATTTTGAACACTTTACAAGCTTATTTTTGAAATAATATTCAATTAAAATAAGAGCTGCCTTCTGTAATTCGATGAGTGGTAGGAAATTATGTTAAGGATATACCTATTACGTTACTAATTTTACTACATCAATCTTTCTAAATTCTAGCGGGCCTACTATTGAAATCGACCGCGGTTGATTTGTGATCGTTTTGTTATAAACGTACTATTGCTTTCGGCGCGTTCGCTGATTAACGATTGTCGTGGTTTTTTAACAATTATGATTTTTTGGCTGTTCAAGTTCGACTGCCATCGTTCGCGCAGTAAAATATTCATTCCTTTTTTAAATAAAAATCTTATATTATTTATAATATTTAAAAAATAAAAATTTGAGTAATTTGAACAGCCAAAAAATCATAGTTATTAAAAGACGACGATACGAATCCACGGCGGTCAATTTCAATAGTAGGCCCCAGTTTTCTGGATAACAAAAATAGAGACTGGAACAAACAGCGGGTTCCATTACGTATTAAATGCTACTAAATAAACTATCATTCTCGTCGGAATCACGTCAACTGATTTGATTCGGTTAGCAGAATCAGTATGGAATCGTTATTTTGTTTTACGTTGTCCGCAAAAGAATAAATATAGACTAAGTAAATATACTAAGTGATATAATTGAATGATAATTTTGTTATTCGAATAAACCTTGTAAAATATAGATAAAAATTGATGAAGGTTGTACACATTTCATCGATAATCCCATAGTACACAAAATTGTAGTGCCCACAAGATTATTTCTTCGCACTTCTAAAAATCGTGGCCATATTCATTCCTGCATAAAATTGGATCGTATATTGAACCGCCAACCCATAGCCTATTTTCACCATCATTAACGAATTTATGGTCAAGATGTTAGTATCCAGCTAACGAACAACTGGCTTACGAATTATTTGATTTGTACTAACACCTCGCCCATTGGATAGTGAATAGTTTTTAAGAACTTATGTTGATTTGAGGGAACGGTATACGTAATTTTAAGTAATTTTGACAGCCTCATTGGACTAAAATATTGAAATGTAGCTAAATTCGATAAGTTATTACTTTTTATAGAGAGTCTCAAAACGAACATACATATTGTAGTAGTTTTGGAAACATTTTCTCTTGTGCATCATGAAAATAATGGATGACGGTTCTTTAACTTTCTAATACATATGCATTCAACTTTTGCAGTTTAATCTAACGAAGGTATGCGGAATATATAGGCCTCGTAATTCTGAGAACAATTTCTCAGAAACTATAAATCTACACACGATTTTATTTTAGTTGGTGGCATTAACATACCTGTTAATAAAAATTCTAACTTAATCTCAGACTATAACGCAACCTTGCTCTCTCATGGTATGACTGTAACAAATACCTTCTTTACCAGACCACTGAGCCGTAATATTTTAGACCACTCAGTTTTCATAATATTGAGCAAGTTCGGAATTTTACCCGAAATTTGAAGCCGACATATGTGATCAAAATTTCGCTTCAAGCCTAAATATTTGATGTCATAAACCCTGAGTCTACTCTAGAACGGATTTTTGATATGTATATATAATAAACTTGCTCTACAGTTTTCCGTATTGAAGGAAGTTAATGTAAAAATTAAAAATGCAAGTGTTTGTACTTGGATGACTCTTGATCTCTGGGATTTAATTAAACTTAAAAACCGTACATTGAAGCATTTTAAAAGAAACAGTACTAATTTAGAACTAAAAAATCAATTAGATTTGCTAAATCGGAAGATCAAATTTGAGCGAAAAAGAAATCTGGAAACATCAGTTAATTTTAACAAAACGATTTGTCCGAGTGGACAAATTCAGGAAGCATATGACGTGGAGGATTATATTAATTCTATTTGTATTAAAGTTTGCCCATTTATTTGCTTGATTAGAAAATTGGCTGATTTTGTTCCAGTACATGTGTTAAAAAAAATTATTTTTCATTTATTCATACCCGATTCTCATACGCTTCTTCTACCTTTGGTTCCGCTGTTAAAGAGAAACTGAATAAATTGCAGATTTTACAAAATAGGTGCTGTAAAGCAATGTATAAACTGCCTCACCTATTTCCTACTGTGGAGCTCTATCGAACTGTTGCTATAGGCATTCTCCCAATTAAAGCAAATTTTGAGATGTATGTGTCGATCTACATGTTTAAGTGTCTATACATCCCATCATTAATTTCGACTATACAATTCGAATTTCTAGATCATGGCTATTCAACCAGAAATTCTAGTCAGTTGAAGTGCCCCCAAATTAGAACTTAATTTGACAGAAAATCATTAACATTTATTGGGCCATATATTTATATTAATTTACCTGAAAATATTAAGAGCGCTGTACATATTTTTATGTTTATACGAATGATAAAACTCATCTGTTATCATCAGTTAAAGATTATTTGTGATTTATAATGCCATTCATTCTTAATTAATTAAATTAAGTTTTGTACATATAAGTGTGAATGACGAACTTTTAAAAGATATTAAATCCACTAGTAGTCATTTTCACTTTAATGATTATTATATATAAAAGAAAACCTTCGACAAACATATTGTGTTCGGCAATAATGAAATCGCTCAAAAATGGCAAAGAAATTAAAATGGGGGCAGGACAGGGTAACTTTGCTAACAGAATATTTAAAACCAACAAATACACAGTTAACATTGTTGGCTGTAAACGGTGTATCCACGGAAATAGTTTGGTTCTTGTGTTACATAATTTTTCTTAAAGTCGATATTCTGTTTACAAATGCGGTATAGTTTTATGAAAATTTTGTCCCAAATCTCCTTATACCACCTTCTCTTGTTCCAGTTCTAGCCGTTTCTAATTGATATCTTGTTTTCCTAGTTGACTCACAAGTCATTTGTAGATTTTGATAAGAATTATATGTTCTAAAGTATGGAATATTTAACCCTTCATGAAACACTTTAAATTAGATTATACGAGGAGTCTAACTAAAATTCAAAAGTTGGTTACAAAAAAAAATGATTTTCTAATTTTTCTATTATTCTATTTTCTAACTTTCTACTATTCTAATCTTTCTAGCAATTAATGCTGGAAAATGCGACTCTTCGTTTAGTTAAATGTGGCAATGAAACTGACATTCTTGCAGTTGCAATTTTGGTGTAACCTATTTTTGTAATATTGGAATAGCACTCATCATTAACAAATAAGCATCTCACAGAATTGTTTAGAACAGCTTCAACAAATTATACGCGAATAAATTGGCCAATTGGTATACAGCTTTGTCATGTATTGCAATTTTATCACATTATCAGAAATGTAGCAAGTGTAGTAATTTGAAACCAGCATTGAAAGACGCGTTTTATATATGGTTGTTATGACTTGTTACAGACAGTAATTTATAATTTAATCTTTAATACCAATTCAACCAATTTCCTATGAATCATTTTCGAATCTTATATTAATGTTTGTTAACCCTTTGTTCATACCTGCTCCTATTGAAGCCGAACCATTCACTAATACCAAATAGAACTCCAATATTATCCATTTTACCTTGAGCATGTATTGTCTCGGGAGGCGTAGAAAAGCATACAAGAAATTGTAAAATGAGAAGAACAAACAAAATCATCCTCCGTCGCCGACATATCAGTATTCCTTACCTAGAATAAGTGAATAAGTGTGCATTTTCCTGTAGCTCTGAGACCTAGCGTGGATTGGTTCAATGGACCAATCAATCATTAATTCGAAATTAATATGATTATGTAACCTCATTTGAGGCAGCCAAATCCCTACATGAGATGCAGCACCAGTAACATAAAATCGATTGTCGTCTTTAGTCATATTTCATAACACTCATTGATCCGGATCAGTTGGAAAATTGTATAGTAGATCACAAACGAGCCTTCGTTCACGTAATGTGAACTAAATCAGATCAAGCGTCAAGAAATACCTTCATTATTACGGCTGGTAATAAAATTTGTTTCTTCCCTCCAGCAGTGACCTTTTAGTGATATATGAGTTAAATTCGGAGTCTTCTAACTGTTTTGCCTCTTCCATCTTGAGACTATCATTGTTATCGTTATCATTAACCCTGGTTGCATTGACTTTTTCTATTTCATATTTGTTGTGCCCTCGTGCGACATGTAACTTTTTTGAAGAAAAGGTTTTACCGTGTAAACAATTTTGTAGAGACCGGAACAAGTAATAATCTGAAGGTGCCCTATCTGAAGAAAATTGGTTGTGGTAGTACATCCCATCCAAGCAGCAATAGCTGTTGGCGTGTGTATGAGATCTCGCATTATATTGGTGGAACACTATACCTTTTCTGTTTGAGTGGATCATTCAATTTGTTCAGTTGATAACAGTACACTTCAGAATTGACTGTAGTGTTGTCCGGTAGAAGCTAAAAATCCGATTCCCTTGAAATCCCACCAAACAGACAGCACCCATCACCTATTTTATTGATGAATATCGGCTTTCGAGGTTCTTTATGCCGGTTCATCTTTTTTACTCCATGATCTCTTGCATGTAACATTGTTAAAGACAACACATTCCTCGTTCCCAGTATAATAATTCGCTTCAAAAATGGATCATTTTTTTGACGTTTAATTGTTTCTCGCAGACGTCGATGCGTCGGAGCAAATTTCTTTCTGTAAGAACATGTGGAACCCATATACCGAGTTTTGAAAGTAAACCAAGGCATTTTGCGAGATGATAAACGGACGAATTCGATAAATTTAATCTGTCAGCGATCTCACGAGTTGTTATTCGGCGATTTGCATCAATCAATGCCTTTATTTTGATTTCGTCAGCTCCAATTGGTTCATCTTCATCATCAAAATTGCCAGAATGGAATTTTGAAAACCAGTTTTGACACTGACGTTCTGTCTCAATATACATTATCTCCATACACACCCCACAACTTTTTTATTTCATAAAAAAGTAAAATATGCCGATAATTCTGCTTTCGATTTTCTATATTTAATATGACATCAAACACAAACTATTAGACAGAATCAAACAAATGTTCACACAAATTAAGCTGTCAAAATATGTAATAACAATGTTGCTTAAGTTTGAAGTTGGCTATCACATATTACATATAGTCCTCTGTTGGGGAAAAGACGAGATGACTTTCCGAACAACCCAATAAGTTAATCGTTAATCGTATCATTAAAGCTTGTTTTTGGGAACGTATCTTTATTAAATTGTATAACATTTGTACTGAGAAAATCAAGAAAAATAAATGGGTTAAACAGAGCTGCCCAAAACTACTTTACTATTTTATTTTAATTAAAGTTTAAAGTTAAAAATTAAATTAAAGTTTTGACCGTATAGAACGACAAGATGAATTACCACAATCTAATCCATTCTTGAAGGAATAATTAACTTACTAAGTATGGTTGGTTTAGAGATAATTCAGGTGAAGTGTTCTACACTTATTCGAGATTCAGATTCCTCGTTTGATTCTTCTTCTAATCTCATCTTAGCTGGAATAAACTTCAGCCGTGCTTATAACTTTGGCAGTAGCAGTCCCGTTTGCTAATCAACGTCATTTAAGAAAATATAAGCTCTACATTTTGAAAAAATTAACTGAGTTTAGTACCATAAAGTAAAAGTTATATTAAGTGGCAAAATCATAACCAAAACAATAAAGCAAAACGAATAAATTATTCGAGACATATCCATCGTAGGGGTCCCATTCATATTTTAAAAGCTGCAATGGGCTTTACCGGACAAGTGGTGCAGTGATTAAAGCTTCGGCACTTGGACCAGGAGGTACTGGGTTCGAATCCCACCAGAGGCTGGATGCAAAGCGAATTTTTGTCATCGATTACGATCGGCGATGTTAATAAACACAACTAAGACCCTCTGACGGAGTGCAGAATTCAGCGCCGACCCACCGTTCATGTCAATGTACAGGTTGACATGGAGCTTGCAACGCGCAGGGGGTATATACTGTAATATAGTGAGAATGGGTGGTGTGTGCGTGAATGAAAAGGAGGGTATTAATTGACCTTCAAGGGACATTAAATCCACTGGACAATTAATACTTTCTTTTTATAAAAAAAAAAAAAGATTTGTTTCTTACATCAAGCATTAGTTCAGTTCATTCAGCAGTTCATTCAGCTTAGTTGCTTCGAGCATGTCTGTGCGATCCGTACGGTCCGAGTTAAATAAGTTCAAATGTTAAAGAATTTTGATATTACACTCAATGATGTTCTCTGTCCAATAACAAAAATCTCAGAGATTTCCGAGCATGTGGGTAAATAAGATTTGTTTCTTACATCAAGCGCTGCTTTAGAACCACTTCGATCATATCTGTGCGATCCGTAGTGGCCGAGTTAAATAATTCCAAATGTTTATGCATTTTCGGATTCTACTCAATGATGTTCTCTGTCCAATAACAAAAATCTCAGAGATTTCCAAGCATATGGATAAATAAGGTTTGTTTCTTACATCAAGTTCTAGTTCAGAACCACTTCGATCATCTCTGTGCGATCCGTAGGGGCCGAGTTAAATAATTCCAAATGTTTAAGAATTTTTGGATTACACTCATTGATGTTCCCTCTCGAATAACAAAAATCTCAGAGATTTCCGAGCACGTGGATAAATAAGATTTGCTTCTTACGTCAAATGCTGTTTTAGAACCACTTCGATCTCCTCTGTGCGATTCGTAGTGTGTTTTGTTGTATAAATTTCTTATTATAAAATTCACTTAAAACTTATCACAAAAATTAAATATTTTGTATTTATTGTGCAGAAATGTTTGTGGTTATTAAAAATTTTCAGATATTATTTTGAAAGTACAATTTCTGAGTGTTTTTTAACTCTAAGTACTTAAAGGACACAGTATGTATATTTTGTTATTTTGGCATAAACTTCACTCCGATATTTGGCTTATTTCTTCGTAAAGCTTTTGATTGTATAGATCACAGTTTACTTCTTCAAAATTTACAAATTTTTGGCTTCCGTGGCTTATGATTCAAACTTTTAGCAAGCTACCTTTGTAATCGAAAGTAGTTTGTGATTCTAAATGGTGTAAAAAGTTTCACTTTAGATGTGAGCTGTGGTGTTTCAAATCTACATGATATGGACAATTTACCGTTCACGGGTTATACTAGAATGTTTGCTGACGATACGGCTCTCTTCTATGAAATCAGAGATTGTCAGGTAGCAATGTCACATATGAGGGATGATATTATTTTACTTTTGGATTTTATTCAAATAAACAAAATATCAGTTAATTTTAACAAAACGAACACATTGTGACACATTGAGTTACCACCACTTCAAGTAGCAAATTGCACCATAGAGCGAAAAATTCAAGTACCTTGGAGTAATATTCGAGAAGCATATGATGTGGGAGGACCATATTAATTCTATTTGAGTAGATTTTACAAAATAGGTGCTGTAAAGCAATGTGTAAACTGCCTCATCTACATATAGTTTTTATTAATGATTTTAATGGCATTTTTAGGATATAGTGATTCAAGGGGTAAAAATATATTTGCCCGAAGTTTACTTCATAAAGAATCTAATGAAACTAATTTTCCTTAGGTTTCCTTGCTAGTTCAACTAACATATCTTCTAGTCTCGAGACACAAATCACTTCATATATATACGAGTATAAAACCAATAAAATCTGACATTTTCGATTCTTGTTTAAGTGACAATCGTTTAATTTGCATTGAGTGTGCCAAACGAAAACAAATAGCATCTTCTGAATGCAGATATGCTGACATTATTACAGGATGAAGAAGTAACTGAAAAGGGTCTGAATATGATAGTCTAATATAAAAAATCATTTTGACCTTTAAATGACCTTGATATTTAACCTTAACCCCAACATATAATAAACAATTCGCCCGCAACTTGTAAATAGGTGCGCAACTAAATTTCCGTTTTTTTTTTAAATTAAAAATTGCAATAGAATAATAAAAAATGGTTTATTCAAAGTATTTGTCCTTCATTATCAACACATTTTTGCCATCTCTCTGGCAAAACATGAATACCACGGCGAAACCGTTCATCCAACCAATTATGCACTTCTTCGAAACTGGGGTGTCCCATTTGACCGTTTTTCGAGCAATGCATTGCTCGTTGCCCATTGACAGTTGCCTCCCGTTTCAACAGCTCATAGTACATGACTATTTTCTGGTTCCACCAAACGCAGAGCATTGTCTTCTTTCCGAAGCAATTTGGCCATACCGTTGATGTTGATGCTTCGCCAGGTGATAGCCACGACCTTTTGTGTTTGGGATTCTGTAAAAAGATCCACTTCTCATCTCCACTTCCATCTGTCTTTTAGTCAACTCAAGCGGCATCCGTTTTCCCTCCTTTTGAATTTTTCAGAGCGCTTCTTCTCCTCAATGTCGAAATCGCCAATTCTGAAGCGTTTAAACCAATCCTCACAGATAGTTTTCGATGGTGTATGTTCGCCGTAGGCCTCCTCAAGCAAATGACGTGCTTCAGTTGCATTTTTTTTTAAGTTGAAGCAGAAAAGCAAAGCTTCCCGCAAATGCTGTTTGTTTGGCACAAAACTCGACATTTTCGTTCTTAGAAAAAATATTTTTGCGTTACAATATGTGCCAGTACTATAACGACTGTCCACACTATGCACAAAATACAACTTCTGACATAAATGACCGGTGAATGAAGCCCGGAAATTTAGTTGCGCACCTGATTTATGAAAACGTTGTTTCAATTTTAGTTAGAGAGGAAACATCCGACACTACACATACTAAAGGCGCTGCAAGTAAATTTGGATTGTGTAAGAAAATTTTCTCCGAGTGTTTGATTGCTTTTATTGATATAAATATAAAAATTCCAAATAAATAATCTGATATTATTATAACAAATATTATATTATTTATAAACAGGTGTTAAATCTTAATTAAGGCGAACGAAAAGAAAAATGGTTTTTCTTATAAACAATCTGATTTGACTTTTATAAATAAACATAAGATGTAAGACTAAATTTTCATTTCGAATGATAACACTTTAAATGCCAAGTCTACAGCCACTACAGGAAAGTCATATATAAGTAAAATAATTAAAACGTTTTAAAAGTTGAATATTTGGTTAAAGTGTGCGTACGTATTTAAGGTAGTGGTGATGGAATACTTGGAAAATTTGTTTTCCAACCAATAATTGTGAAATTTTTTTTAGTTTTTGTTTTTGTTAATATGATTTTTTAAATAAATAAACTGCTCTAGCTTCTTATACATAAAATATAGCTACAGATCTTTTTTTGATGATTTAATTTCGATTTTTCATTTTATTTTTACTTTGGTTGGGAAATTTTTTTTTTCATAAAAGAAATCATAATTGATACATTTTAAGTGTTTTGCAGGATGGTGTGATATTATGGTGATGTTAATGATGATGATGGTGATGTTTACTTTGATTTATTAATTTTTAATTATAGTCGAGGAATTTTTAATAATAAAATTTAAGTAGATTTATAAATAGAATTTTAATTTGTTATGTAAATTTTTTATATATAAAAAATTATAAATTGATATTTCGGTTAGATTATTGTGTACAATCTACACTACATGTGTACATAGAGATAGTATAACATTAATTAATATTATGTTGTTTGTATAACTAAATACTGATTTATGTCAGTCAATATTTATATGTGGATTGTGTGTATTGGCCATACATTCATTATGAAATGCAAATTTTGTGTCAGTCCATATAATGTTTCGATTTACCATTTGCTAGATTTTCTGGATAAATTACTTCTATTAATATAATAATTACAAACAAGCTGTCATTTGCAGCAGCTTATTATTCTAAATAGTTTTATATTAACATGGCAAATTTCAAATTTTAATTAGTCTTTTTTTGTTTATCATTTGCAGGTCATTTGAATTTTAATTACAAACCATCATACGTACATATAAAATCATATTTCACAAAAGTTAATTTTCTTTAATGTATAACGGGTCATTGAAACAAAAACGATGGCTGCATTTAGTTGAAATACAAGTACTGCAAATAATAAAAATTCATTTTTATTTCCGAAAATTCAAATATTAAAATTTTTTAATTATATATGCGCATAAGTGCAATAGACTGAAAGTGTGACACAAATTTTTTTGTGTTAGACAAATAAATATCAGGAAATTTTTGTTTTCTTAGCATATTTTAAACTGTGTGGCATTATCGAAAAGAAGACATCGTTTAATTTGGGAATACACGAGGGTTGTCTGAAAAGTTTCCAAACTAACAAACTCCCTACATAGTCTTCTTGTAAGTCTGTGCTGTTATACCTATCCAACCCCTCCAAATAATAATCAGCCTCTTTCTCTGCAAAATACTTGTTTACGTAGGTGATGACCATTTAGCAAAAATTTCTGTTCTCCGAGTGCAACTTTTAGCTTCGGGAACAAAAAAAATCGTTGGGGATAGATCTGGTGAGTAAAGGAGGGTGGTCAAGCAATTTAAACGGTAATTGTCGATTTTCGCCATTGCAACCGCTGAAGTGTGAGACGGTGCATTTTCTTGGTAGAGCAAGATTGTATTTTTCTGCAAATAGAAGATTGCTTCCATGACTGTGCCAGACAACAGTCGCTATCACTTTCCCAAATGAAGGAGCAGCCTTTTTCTTTTTTGGACCATATTCCCCCTTGGCAGTCCTCTGTTTTGACTGAATTTTTGATTCTGGAGTGTAATAGTGTATCCTTTTCTACCTCTCTAAACCATCCCGGAAAAACCACACTGGGCCAAATATTTTCTTGAAAATTTCGTATAAACTTTTTTGATTCTGACTTTGAGCTTGAAATTTAAGAAAAACAGTTATTTCAATCTGAGCCGACAAGCTATATAGAACCGGAATGATCAGCAAGTTTTACGGCGAATTTTATTTAGTTTATCAAAAAACCCAAAAAAACTCTATTTCATACAAATAGTACGAGAATTTTGTTATTCTATGGTTTTCAATTATAAAACATTTCAAAGGTGAATTTCAAGGCACTATTTCAGATAAACGATTAACATAATTTTTTTTTTACTTTTCCATTTTATATCTGATGTCATTGTCTTCGAAAATCGCATAAAACCGTGCTCGTTAAATTACTATATCAGATAAACGGCTTACAGAATACCTTTTTTACTTAGCGTTTTCACAGATGGATTCCTGATCATAATATGATGCCTTTGAAATATAATTGTAGTAACCATATTTTGCTCTGCATGTGACCTTGAGGTGAAGAAGAGAGAAGTTATAAATTTTCTAACAGGGCAAGACGAATAACTTATTAAGACTACCTTCCAGCAGCCTTTTGCCTCTCACTAGATCAGGCACAACACCCAGATGCAGTAGAAGGAATAACTGCAGAGATTTTTTGTTAGAAACCGATCTGCTGCCTTAGCTAAACACATAAAAATCCACTATATCAGTAAAGAAGCCAAATGGTGAACTGACTACTTCAAAGAACGGTACTATTACATCATTAGTAAAAAGTCACTTCCCCGACTGAATAATTCGGATTAATCGGGAATTCAATGAGAACTTTGATATACACCAATATTTTTGGTTCAATCATAGGCCTGTAGGCGCTAAATTAAATTTTCACCCCTGGTGGAATACGCTGGGCTCTAAATTCTTTCGGCCTTTATAAATCCCTGGAGAAACGTACGAGTAATTTCCCTGCCAAAAGGAAGATCCGCCGATAATAACAGGTCATGCAGTGATAGATGTCAGGGTCACATAATTTATTCTCAAATTACAGAAAAAATACTCCGTCAATATATCGGATCGCATTCACTCAAACCTGTTTTATTCCGTTCAATTTGCGCATTAAACTACAAAATCTATAGAGAAAGGCCTACAGAGCTGACAACAGAAATCGAAGATAAACATTAGCTATGTTGATGACTTAGTATTGTTGGTTTGAGGTAAATTTTAAAATATTTTCGTAATAGTATGCAGAATGTGAGATTTGGCCCGATTACCCCAGCGTCATAGTTGTGTTGATCCGTCAGTATACACATAGATGCAAAGCGGGGAAGATAGGATATAATGTTCTCAAGCTTGTTAAAATACTGCTCAGACCTAGTGGATTATTGGATTTAATATTTTTTCTTTGATAGCCGTAGAAACGGAAAAATTTGAGCCCGAAAAGATTCTCGAGAGTAGCCATGGGATATTTTAGCATACATTTCCAATTCCCCGGGAAAACCAGAATAGGGCCACTGAATAACATTTTGACATTGTTGTGTTGATATTTGCCCTCTATATTTTATACCGAAAACTTTAACAAAAAAATAAACTTTTTGTTTTGGTTTTGTCTTTTTTATTCACTGTGATTTTATTATCTGCCGCTTCATTTTAAATGTGTTAAATACATGCAATCGATATTTTATAATTAGAACTTTATTTAAGCTTTCGCGGAAAATAAAATTTCTTATTTTCGATTAATTCGGCTGTAAGCCGTATGTAAACCGATGTTTAAACTCTCAATAAAGTAATTTGGATATTTCTCTCGCGTAAAGTAATCTGGTTATTTTTAATTGAGAGCCGTACAATAACAAAAACCATGTTTTCGATTGTTCATGATGACGGCTCTTTATTTCTTGTCAGCATGGTCGTAAATAAAAAACCGTGTTTCGTAAAAAAACATTGAAATAAATATCAAAATATGAATAAAATTATAATTATCTCTTTTGTTATTTTCAGGTGAGTGTTCGACACCCTAACGCCATCGTTATTACCTAAGGATTATTGTATTGTAAGTATTCACATTCTATTCAAATGGCGTACTGAAAGTGCTGAAAGAATAGGTCCTGAAAATTGTAAAAATTAAATTACGATACAGGTTACCATAACACGAACCTTGATATATAATAGTTTTATCTTTAAATTACATTGGGAATATCGTTGAAGTGAAGTTAAATTTTCTATGAAATTTGTAACAGCAGTATCGAAATGTTCGACATCTCTTTAATTTAATTAATTAATCAGTATTAGATTTGGGGAAAAATTATTAAATAGAAAACATCGGTTAATACCCCGGAATAAATTTGATGTCAATAGAATTTACGTCACTTAACTTATTACAAGAAAAACTTAATAATAATCTGCACCAAAGTCTGAATGTAAAAATTAACATTCTAAACAAAATTCTACCAAATACGAGTATACCTATTTGCAGTAATGGAATTCCAATGATTTTAATAGAAAAGGAAAATGAATTTACTAATAAGGAAAACCAATACCACAAATATTTACTCACTCATTCTGTATTCAGATGTTCTATTTGAATTGTATTTTTAATTTTTTAATTTCAAAAATATCAAAAATCATACCGAATAACATTTTAGATTTTTTCTAAAAAGATCAACATTAAACGTTTTTTTTTAACGATTCCGGTAAATTATTAAACATTGAAGGACAGGCGAATCTTATTCTCATCCTCGCAAATTCAGTATTTATGTTACCACAAGAGATATTTTTGCCAAATCGAGTGAAATGTTCGTGTTTAGTTTCACTTAACTGTAAATTTGACAAGATAGAAGGCTTATTAATTATGCTGTATGAGATAGCGGAAATTTGACAGCGGAAAATGCGAGATTACGCTACTCGCCGCAAGTGACAGCACCATCACAAAATATAATTACCAGCGTCAATTTTTTATTCATTTTGTATCTCTTTTTTCACTAAATAAAACAACCCAGCGGAATAAAATATTAAAAAGTGATCCTTAAAATGACAAATTGATTGATCTCCGAAGTAAAGGAACTCGGTAAATGAAATCTTGAAATTTAACAATATTCCGTCTTTCCGCCATTTCTTAAAGAATGACGATGTTTGTACAGTAGTATAGATCAGATATTTTGAAGTAAGTTTTGGAGAACATTCTAGGATATATTCATGCTGGAGTAAACTTGGCCATTTCATAACCAATCCTTTTGAAAATTTAAAATTTCTTATTTATTTATTTTCAGTTTTTGGCCAATATGTCAGAAACTTCCACTAGTAACCAATAGTTTCACTATAATTTATTGATTTTCTGCGGCCATAGAGATATTGATCAAAAACTCTTAAAGCAAGTTCTTAAACATTTTGATTTTCGTATGGAAGCCTGTAGACTTGCCCGTGGTTGACATTTAAATGACGTCATTTTTCACACATAATTGTTAAAAACCCCATTTTTACAAAAAATTAAAACACCAGAAAAATCTTTTGAAAGACACTTCTATAGCTAATATTCCATTGTACTCATGTTCATATAAGAGTAGAGTAGGAGAGAGCAGCGGAAGTTTACATATAGCTTTTACACATTTATTCTGAATTACCTGGATCCTATTCAATAACTTATTACTTGCTGTTCCGTAAATCATAATATCATAAGTCATTGGAATATGTACAAAAGAGAAGTTATAAGCTTAAAACGTATCTCGGCACAAAATGTGAGAGGTGAGAGCTTCCTCAGAACACCAATGAATGGCGCTATTTTTATATAAAGCTGAAATATGTTCTTTCCAGGACATGGATCAAAAACGACTCCTAGATATTTGAAGGATTCAAATAATATAGTAAGATATTCATATCTACAATAGTACTAGGATCCTTCTTCTCATAAAATAATGATGTATATTATCTGTAAAAATGCAAATTTTGAATACCAAAAGCAACATTGACATGTCGTTAAGAAATATAAGGAATAGTAAAGAACCCAAGACACTACCTTGAGAAACCCCATAGTCTATATCTAACACATCACTACCAATATCATTTATCATAACAAATTACTGTGGATCTTTTAGGTAATTCTCAATTACATTGTACGCTAACCCACGAATTCCAGGCAGTATACTTTTTCAAGGAGCAAACTATGATCAATGATATAGAAAGCCTTTTGTAAATCCAGAAATAAAGCACCGACATATTCACTCCTATCAAAAACATTAAAAAGCAGGTTTGTCATTTCAACCAAAGCCACTTCAATAAGTTTAGTAAGTAAACTCGTATTGATGAGAAAAGAAAAAAATTGACTGATTTAAAAAGTCCATCATGCAAAAGTTTGAAACCAAACCAGTATCACCACTTTTAAACACCGGCACAATCTTCGCAATTTTTAAACATACAGCGTATACAACTGTCTCAAAAATAATATTTACGATATTACACAAAAACCTGAAAAGTTTTGAAAATAACCAAATATGGTGCTTTGTTACTATATTACGGATATTATCTGGGCCACTACCTTTACCATTATCCAATGAACTAATTATATTAAAAATCTCAGCTGAGGTTGTGAAAGAAAGTAAAACTGAATTAGGGCTAGGACGTAATATTTCAAATTTATTGATATTTCTAACATTGTTAAGAGATTCACATATGGTTTTACCGATATTGATCAAATAAGTATTAAATAAATTAACAATATCAGTAGTTTTCTACAATTATTATCTTGCCATTTGATAGTTCGTATGAGTGATTTTGAAGTGCCCCTACTAAACAACTGATTAATATTTAATCTCCATAGTATCTTTTGGTTATTTAATCGTAAGACCAGTTAACCGTAAGGCCACTTAATCGTATGGCCAGATAATCTAATGAAAGCGAGATTTTTATTGTCAGAGTTTTAATTTTTTTTCGAGCGTATTCTTTTCTAAAAATATTGCCAGAGGTAAAATTATCCTGCTTACTAAAATAAGAACAATACATTTAACTAACGTAGGGCCATATTCATTTAACTGGCCTAGGGCTAGTGTAAATATTCATAACATTAACCAGGGTTAAGATTAACCATCTTACGATTAAGCGTTTATACGTTGATAGACAGAAGTCTTTTCAGCCCGAAAAGGCTTTTGTATTTAGTGTCTTCGCTAAAAATATTTTTTCGAAAGAATTTAAAATAACAATTAAACAACATAACAAGAAATTTTTTTAATGCATCTATCAGACATTCTAAAAACGTTTGTTCCGATCCCATAAATGTCTATGCAAAATGGTTTATAGATTAAATAACTATTTAGTGAGTTTAGACAAATGACCACCCAACTACCATTCGAACATCACGGGAATTTTCAGTAGAAATGAATAATTTTATTATTCTTACACCAAAAATTGGCTAGTTTGAAATTTAGTTGCGCCGACCTCAGAGATGTCGGCAGTACTGGTAGAAATAATTTATTGAATCATTCTACCATTTGCGTATTATGAGTCATTACGAAGTTCTGCAATTTTGGAATTTTCCAGCGCCGATCTCAGAGATGTGTACGATAAATGAATAGTGATTTCTAGCTCCTGAAACACTAGGAAATTAGACAGTTTAATCTTAATACGATATGACGCGGATTACTGGTAGAAACAATTTATTAATTCATTTTATCACCGTTTTACCATAATCGTAAGTGGTAGAATGAATCAACAAATTATTTCTACCAGTAATCCCGGTTATATCATATTGAAATTTTCTGTCTATGTTTTCAGGTTTCTCAAGAGCTTGAAACTACTACCCATTTGGCGTAGACATCTCTAAGATATTGGTAGACATTGGAAAAATCCAAAATACATAAATTCGTAATAATTCATAACGCAAGTAGTAGACAGAATGATTCAATAAATAATTTGTACCACTAATCCCCGTCATACCGTATTGAGATTTTGCTATCTAATTACCTAGTGATTCAGGACCTGAAACCACTATCCATTTGGTGTAAACATCTTTGAGATCAGCGTACGTAAATTCGTAATAATACATAAAACGCAAGTCGTAGAATGATTCAATAAACTATTTCTGCCAGTAATCCCTGCCACATCATATTGAGATTTCGCTGTGAGAAATCACTACCCATTATAAAGAAGATCAAAAAAGGTATTTTCGAAATATTTTTTCGGGCCAAATTAATTGACATTCGTTAAATGTCCTTACGAATAACTGATTTTACTACTGAGCCGTTTTACGATCAAATGTTTACGATGATACGGTCTAGACCCGCCAAAAAGTTAATGCTGTCAATGAGGTCGTTTCAATATATTGTTTTGTTATATTTCTTGTTGCTCTAGTGCCCCATTCTATGCTCGTTGAATTTTCTCTTATAAACTGCATCATCTTCAGCCGACAAACAAACTGCATGATTTTGGCTAAGGCATCCGATTAAATCTAAGTCTGGAATGAAAGTGTTTGGATTATGGTTTGGATTCTTTTTTCCAACTGCTGCTTTGTATAACATACTTAGGACGTGCTTATTATACGTGCGTATTGGTCCACAGCAAAATTTTTTTTTTTTTTAATTTAACTATTTTTCGACAACTATTAAAGTAAATTTTGCCAACGCGTATTTTTAAAAGAAAACTACAATATTTAGAGAGCATTTCACAGAAAATCAGTACTTTATTTACAACCTACACAAACCAAATATTTAACATTGTTTTGCTATTCTACAATCGACGTGGGAGGCGATTCGTTTTCAGTTAGAACAAAAGTCATTAGTTTAGTGCAATCGCATGACTTTTGGAAACCCGATTTATGCTGGTATCAAAAATATTTTAATTGGATCATCAAATAATTGTAAAAGTGCTGACTAGAATGCAGATGACTTACGTTATCACGTTCCTCTTTAAGAAATACAAAATAACCCTCAATAGAAAACAACATTCAGTAAAAATTAAAATACCGACCAAATGGCGCAGTGATTAGAGCTTTGGCGTTGAATCGGGGGAGGTACCGGGTTCGAATCCCGATAGGGGAAGGATGCAATGGGAATTTTCAACCCATCGTCCATGCCAGTATAGGCTAGCATGGAGCTATGCAACGTGAAGATGGCGAAAAAATCGGACCTATAATCGTACGTCCTCGAATTGGCTGACACTGGCGTAAAAGTAAGGACGGAAAAAGCAACCCGCGAAAGAGTTGGGAGAGTCTTGACCCCATAACAGATTACAGCGATAATAAAAAAAATGAAATCTGGTCGTAAATTTTCATTTTCTAGAAAAGAGTGTTGCTTCTTGGTGCGAATATTGAGGAAGAATAATCGGGCACTTCCGTAAAACTCGAAAAAAATGAGCGGATATTCTTGGCAGGCCAGTTTCAACTGCTTAAACAGAAGTCTGAAGAAATTAGGATTTAGTATTTATAGGTTTTATAATATGAATATGACCTAAAACATTACAGGCAAAAGAAAACCCGTTGTTGACGAATAAAAAATAAAACAAAAGAAGAAATGGGCCCATGAACAAAAACATTGGATCCCGCGACAATAGGTTGAAATAATTTGGAGTGATGAGTCTAGGTTTGAGGTAAAACATGAGGCATTTAAATCTGATTGCATATGTTGAAAAGTGAAGTTCTCACTTTCTGATATTGTAGGTAGTAAGTCCGCTGTGTTTAGTTGACGGTATAATCAATACTGAAAGGTACTTAAACATTCTGGACTGGAAAATCAGCTTTTGCTTGCCATTCCTCTTTTAAAAACGCGGATAACAAATATATTTTCCAGTATGCCACATGTAAAAAAATCTAAGCGGTCGACAAGAAATAAAATTAGTTTACAGGATTGGCCTTCTAGTAGTCCGGATTTGTCGCCAATTGAAACATTCGCCAATTGAACCGGGACGTAATGAAAAAAACACTTTGGAATAATCCTGCCAAAAATGTGCCAGAGAAAATGAAGATTGCTGGAGGTGTGGAATTCTTTTACTCCAAATTTTTCAAGAAGTTAGTATAGTAGTTAGTATCCACAATGTGGGACCACATCAAATCAGTACTAGCATTATGTGTTTTGTATTATTTTATTAGCAAAATAAAGTATTGCATTTGTGTTAAATGTTAGCTAAATATTGCTGTTTTCATTTAAAAATACTGCTTTGCCAAAGTTTACATTAATAGTGACCGAGAAATAGTTGAATTAGAAAAAAAATTAAAATTTTTCCCAGGGCCAATACATATTGCACAGGCCTCGTTAAACAAGAAATTCGATTTATCGCAGATTCGATATAAGTTTAGGATGTAGATAATGAGCTGATTTTACATAAAGCTTAATTTGACTTTGAAGCTTTTTAAGTACTAAACAAACAAAATTAAGCGAAATCATCGATTGTATTTTGTTTGTAAAATTCTAGAGAGAACAAGGGAACGAGAAGAATCCCTTTCAAATTTTTGATCATTTTTAAAACTACCTGGTTCGTTATTGTTCTCATTTTGAGTTCATTAATCAGACATGATTTCGCTTTTGTTACTCACTAAATAGGGTTAGCAGAGTTTCAAAATATTGATCTCTCCTCTTAGGATTTATTGTTTACAGCTAGCTAAAATTATGCTGCATTTGAAAAGTTGCAAATTTACTTAACTGATTTTGTAAAACTTAAAGCGACAACACAATAATACCTACAAGTGACAATTCCACTGCGACAATGGCGTTGTTGAAGAGACTACAGTTTAGTTGTTGTTTCGAACTTGCCAAATCGAAGCTTATCGTTTGTGTGTGTAGTTTTCGCTATATAAACTTTTTAATTATTGTAGAATGGTAAATATATTTCTGTAAAATATGCACCTAGGATTCGACATAAAATAAACTTTTTTATACAACTTAGAAATTTTATTTTATGAAACTAATACAAATTCGGTATGAATAAAGTTAATTTAAATTTATTATTCTTCTTCTGTTAAGTTCTTTCGTGCCCAAAAGTTTCGTTTAACATCAAAAACATTTTCTGATTTTTTCTTATTTACATCACTTTAAAAAATACATTTTTCGTTAGAGAAAATGTGAAATGTCAAGTAGAATGAAAAGTGATATTCATATAAATTTTGAGTGCCCGACGGCATAGTTTGGTTCATTGTTTAAAGTGACAATAAATTAAAATTATTATTATATCTCCGTAGCAGGACTAAAAATTTATTTAATTTTTCGTCCTCTTTTGTACAGAAGTCGATATAATGCGATACAAATATGAAAATGTGACTATTCCAGTAACGAGCTTTTACAGCTTTTTTATTATTTTGGCTTAGTACAGCGATTCTTTATAATAATTATGTATCTTTAAGTGATAGTCTATGATTAAACATGAAGACCAAATTTTCGATTTGGGAAGTAATTGCTTCAAACGTAGAGTATACTGGTGAATTCACCCAATTGGTATTCCCAAGTTTTCTACAAACAAGTTATTGTATTGTAAAACGAATCGGATACCTTGAATCCTGAAGATGTCCACAGGAGCACGTTTAAACTTGTGTATAGTATTTTTGACTTTCTTGTTGGTTAGTGCGGGGTCATATATCCAAATATCTTCACGAGAACCTCTAAATATTTAAGGGATAATTTTTTTATTTAAGGGCGAACATCTCTAGGACCGGTAATAGAAGAATTTCAAAATATTGAAACATCGTGAAATTTTTTATATCGGTCCGAAAGATGTTCGATGTTGGTTCTTAGATGTATTTTGGGGTAGCCTACTCATAGTCCTACGGCGTTATAGATGGGGTTAGGTTATGATGAGTCATCACGACCTAAAAGCTCCAGGGATATAAATAAATTTTTAAATTAAATGTTCACAGTTTCTCGATAACATATTTGGTTAGGTAAAGCTAATTTCTCTCAATGCCGTAATGGCCACGTTCGGTTATTTTCTCCACGGTTTTTCAAAATTGTGAATCTTTATTAAATGTAGCCCTGTGAACATTCCTAGCATTCCAGTTATTCGTAGCTATTTGGAAATGTAAATTTGTTAAATTCGAGTAGCTCAAAATACGAAAATTTCCAATTAAGAAACAGTGAAATTGATCATATATGGCCTTTTCCCACTACACTGATAGAAAATGATTTTCTGATCTTTTCTTATATACGAACGAGGACTAGTTAAAATCATCATAATTAGATCCGGTTTACCACGCACACAGTTTTAATTTTTTACTCAGTATCGTTTGGCGCAATAAATATCATCATAATCGAATTTCATACATTATACCGGTTGCAATTTTGTTTAGGCTATCATAAGAGACATCCAAAACCCTGTGAACATCTCTGTTACTCATAATAGAAAAGTTTGAAAATAGTTTCAAATCAAATGCGACAATTATTTAAAATTTGAATAAGTTAAAATCATCATAATTAAATCCTATTCACCACACACAGGATTTTGAGTGAGCTGTCCAGTCATATAGACCACACGGGGCTTCAAGTTTCATTCTAGGTTCAGAGGTATAAAAGTAGTAATATTTCTAAAAAAAAACCTTCATTTGAATTAAAAACTACACAGTCGAAGACTTCGCTATTTAATTAGTTTTTAAAATTGGCAGGAACCCATGAAGGTTCCGCGCCCAATGCCTTGGTTCATCCTAATTTTCAATTGCGCGTACCTGCTTTAGCAAACTGCGATGCTTGAACCAAGGCATTGAAGATAACTAATCAACATGCAAAGAACTGTAATCAAGAAACTGGTACCTGACAATCTTGAAGACCAGACAACTGCAAACAAAGTGAATACAGCTATCGTCCTTTTCACGATATTCGCCACTTTAGAGAGACTCGAGCAAGCCCCATTCGTTGTAATTGAAGTTTAAAACGGCTATGACCCATAAGAACCAGAACTTTGAGTTGATTGGGTTCACAAATAAAGTATTTCGTTTACCGGCATGTAGAGGAATTGAGCAATTTGCGCTTGGCAATCAACGCAATGTTTATTAGCTTGCTTATCATTGTTAAAGCTCAAAGGAATTGCAGGCTTGGGTTCAAGGAAATTCAGGCATGAATGCCCTCTTTAGATAAAGAGTCAGCTATAAAATGTCCCTGTATACTACAATGAGCCGGTATCCATATGAGCTGGACTCTATTGTTGGAACAGAGTCCGCTAATAAACTGTTCACATTCCTTGACTAGTTTTTAAGTAGTCAAGGAAATTTAAAGCGCATATAGCACAGCTTTACTGTTAAAAGCATCAATCGCACAAAACATGAGTACTATCACCTCGGCCTGAAACACGGGCAGGTTGAACCGAGATTAGTAGCTTCCAAATCCCGCATCTAATTTAGAGTGAGCAAATACCATGTTGTTGAAATCTAGAGACATCCAGTGGTCGGTGGTTGATGTGTAGACCACTGAGATGGAATTATCGAAGTTTAATTTTTGTAACTGTCTATCATTAACCATACTATTGTATATAAAAAAATTGAAATTGGTATATGCCCTGCAATCAAACTGAAGTTGTCCCATGCACTTAGCCTAAAAGCACAGAACAGATCCTACCCAGGATAGAAGACTAGAGAAGGACATACCACCGATAATAACCATGCTTGCCATGTCCTGCAGGCTGACAGTTTCGCCAAAGCAACAAAGCGAAGTTTGAATTAACTGCAGACTACCAAGCAACAGAAGTATAGGGTTACTTAGATATAACTAATGATTTGCACATACACATCAAAATTTTGGGGATTAAAATTCAAAATAGTCGTGGATTTTTCAAATTTATTTTTAAGGTGTGCTTCCTGGAAAGTTTAGTATCTAAGGTATCACAAAGATATTTAACGATGTGTGATCTAATGGTCGTAACACAGAGAAGGAGCTCAAATCAGATAAGGGATTTAATTGTTTACCTACCACTTGCTTCACCTTACAGGCCGAAATGATTTAGTGTTAGTATAATCCGACTTGCTGGCATTAGGGATACAAACAATCCTAGTAGAGCAATTAATTCAAAGCTTGGAAAAGTTGGAATAGGTGATCCTGATTGAGATGAAATCCTAGCTGCAATTAATTCAGCAGGAGAAATTCCATCTAGACCATCTGCCATATACGGTGCAAATGATAATAAACTCGAATGTAAGACTTCGAGAGTCAAAAGCCTGAGTGCGAAAACTTATGGTGATATTTTTAAGGTTTACGTTAAAAGCAATAAACCTGTGGCCTTGGTCTGAGATAAGAATATCACAAAAACAGCTACACTGTTCAATCAATTACCAAATCAACAATAAACATAGACCACAGACTAATATCAATCCCCTTCTTATTAAATTGACAAAGATTGGCTCACAGACTTTATTGAGGATTTCAAGAACAGAAGTACTTAGATAGTTAAGCAGAAACGGACCCCAATCGTAGATTTGCAACTCCGTCTCCACGGGGCAAGTATAGAAAACTTCTTAAGAGAAGATAAACTGATGCTACCATCAGCGTTTACATGAATTCGAAGATTCTGTATTCACGGATGGGAGTCACATTAGTATTATGGGAAATAAATAGTTCTTACCTTTGTATCGGAACTCCAGAAACATATCCATGTACATTTTTAGTATACACTTCATATTGAGAAATTCCATATTTTGTCCCCTTTCCATCAAAATCGCTGAGCCTGTCCACAATCTTTTCCGCGCCTTGATTTAAATACAAACACAAACGTAAAATTTCATGTTTAAATATAAAGAAACCAAAAATTATTTTAAATCAAAAGGTACACGAACTGATCCAGATCTTGAACTCACGCGTGGTTTCTAGTCATCTACTCCAAGTTTCGGTGCACATCGTATTTATTGCAGTTTGTTTAGTCCAATTGTTTTAGTGTGCTTTGAGTTAGTGCACTTTGTATTAGTGTAGTTTTTATTAGTGTATTACTATGTTTAGACTAGGGACAGACTGCAGATTAGTCAAATTGGTTCAGCAAAATTCAATCAGCACCCTAACGAAAAACTCGAATTTGCTAGTAGATTTTAAGATTTCCATAGGGTGTCGAAGTGAATTGAATTTTATTTGCTAGAGTACTTGACCGAATTTTGCTAAACCAGTTTAACTAATCCGCAGTCTGTTTAGGCCAAGCACATAATTTATCGATGACAAAAAATATCAACATAAAAGAGTAATTGTTTAGGAGACACTGTAGAAGGCAAAAGTTTGGCTTTAAAGTGAACCATATCCCAGCAGGAAGGTCATTGACGCTACACTAGTGGCTAGTCAAGCATACATGACACGTATGTAGAAATTTATCACCAAATAGGACTAATTTCCATTTGTGACATATCTGGGATGAATCGTTTATGACATAACTGTAGTGAATTGTATATTAGAAATCTTAGACTAATCTTATGTGACATGTCTGAGATGTATTATATATCACATATAATATCGAAGCTGAATCGTATGTGATACATTTTATATGTATGAACAAATATGAAAAAAATCATTGCGGATTAATATTCGTTTTTTATTTATAAAAAACAATAACCATTCTCGGCATATGTGTTGGATTTCAAATGGATGCAATTTACATTCTTGTTGAATATAAAAAATTTTAAAAATTCGTTTTGTTAAAATTTTCCTAATAAAACCATTACAAAATGTTTACTTACCAATTCGACAAACACAATCTTAACGCTGCAAGAAATAGTGAAACGTATGTCTTTCGTAAAATATTATTCACATGCATTTTGACAAATTTCCAACTGGGATCCATCAAGAACTATTATTTATATAGTTTTGTTTTTTGATCATCCGGTAAAATGAAAGGCCTGGTACAATCTTATTTGGAATTTTATGGATATTAAATTGATTCTTTCATCGATAAATTTTCTGCTTCCCTACCCTGATTTTAATTGAAAGTATGAACGTGCTTGGCTGCGGTCCAATTCGTGATTTATTTTGTGGAGACTCACTTATTTGAAATTTTGCAATAGCCTCCTGTCGGCTAAACATATTGGCTAGGCTTGTTTGACTTTTATGCGAGGATTCCGCCCAAACTGATAAGTCTATTCGACGGGAGACTTATTGTAGACCGCAGTCTAAGTGTGTGACTTGGTTTGATCCTTAAAAAATTTTATTTTTTGTTTGTATTTTAAATGTTGATTTGAAAATTTAATTAATGCATAATTTACATACAAATCTTTGACGAACAGATTAATAAAAATGGGAATATTTGACGTCCATGAATCCGCAATGCCGTGTGGCCGAAAACGCCATGTTTTTACCCTCAACCCCGAAAATTTGAGAGTAAGATTATGAGGTTTTTTGAGATTGTGACATTTGAGAATGTGGAAATGACTCATCGAGGTAAAACTTCTTACATAATTTTTTTCCATAAATTCGGAGATCCCAGTGATTTTTGGCTAAAATCGGTCTACAAAAAGTGGCAGCTTCCACAGGAGCTTACTCATTTTTCTGCAATTATTTTGGAAAGTATACCATTTACAATAAAAATAATTAAAACAAAAGATTGCGAATTAAATTTAAAAACATATGTTCAGACGATTTGTTTAAATTTTACTGGAAATGGCGGAACATTCAGCTATTACACGATGTACGTCGCTGGTAACATTGAATAGTTCTCGAATTCTGTGAACTATATCTCAGCTTTTACACATAGAAATTGTTTAAACAAAATCATCCAGACTCAGTCAACATTCACCTATCAAACGATGTACCCTGTTAGTTAGGCGAACGAACAGTTCCTGACCTCTGTATAGACTATATTTCAGCTCTCCTCTTAAGTTTTTGGTTTACAGTAGTTTATTAGGCGCTCAGAAAGTTGTGTATGTTTTGAATGATATGTCTAGTTTAATTTATTGAATTAGGTGTATATTTACATGATTTTATCACAATTTTTGAAATTTTTTGAAAGACGATGTCTTATTCTATTCAGCGTTGGGCTATCTCTTCGATCAAGTGTGCTAGTCTATCGTTGACCCTGCAATGGTATGGTCGTTAAATAATGTTTATGTTGATGAACGCTTGCTAGATAGAGATAAATAAACGCGCTGAAAATGTTTAGAAGTCCGAATTTTCATAACTTAACCTCGAATTATTCACATTAAAGTCCGTTTTCATTATTAAGAACAACTTAAAGAAATGTATTCAAGACGTGACATAAAATTTGCAAAAAATATTTACTTGGGTTAAATATGTACGTTGTTGAATATAAAGTGTCTATCTGAACTGTGAGTATAAATTTATTTTGTTAACAAAATATGTTAACATAAAAAACATTGGTTTAACAATTCCTCCAATTCATTTCACCACTTTCTTCCTTGAAATTGTGTATCGGTAATTTTTCGTATCTATAAGTATAACTCGTATGAAAATGTACGTAGGAATAAATTGCTGTTATCACAAATAGTGATACAAATAGAAAAAAATCTTTTGGATAAAATTTTCTTCTTATTCGTTTATAAATAGACAACCGAGACTTCATGATGCTTTGTGGGTGTAAATCTGGATTTTTTCCTCTTTTGTTAAAATTCGTCTGATTATCTATGTAAATGAATTTAAACTTGATTTCTTAGAATTGAAAAAAATGTTGATATATAAATAGATGTATTACACGTGGCAGTTTGATTCACCTTACCTCTTCAATATTCGCTGTGAAGTTGTGTAACTACAGGTGTAATCATACCGATAGACAAATAATATTCGTGTGGCGATATAAAGTTCAAGACAATCGATTTATTTTTGTTCAATATAATTATTACTTCTCATGTTCAAATCTTTTTCCCATAATACTTAGTATATAAGCTATTTGTATGAGAATGTTTATAATGTGTATACGTAATCAAACTTGGTATGCTTACTCAACAGAAACGAAATAAAAAAAAATTTAATTTAATTTGTAATGATTAGGAATTTTATTTCATTATTTTTTTTGGAATATTTGTTTGTGAATTTGTGATCAACAATTTACAAATTATACATTTCTAACATATTATTGGTAAGTGATGCCAATCACTAATAAATAAATTATTTTAGACACATGTTTTGTTTAAGAATAACACATAATGGTTTGTGGTGAATTTCGACAAAATTCGATATAAATCATATTAGAGTGATGCCACCATATTGTGGGACGTGTAGAAAGCATTGAACAGCAAGAAGGTCTAGGACTCATTTGATCATATTAGGAAGTTTTATTATGAACTAAAACACGCGGAAGTCTACCTATTTATTTTACACAAAAAAATCAGCTATGCTTTTTGGCTATTCCTCAGCTAGTCATGTAGACCAGCCTTATATCTGGGGCATTTAAAAATTTATTAATAATTATTTTTCTCGCAGATCGATTTAAATCACAAGCCATGTGTTCTGACAAAAATACTTCCTTCGAACAAGCTTATTAGGAAGGTGTTGTTGATATCTATCTATGTTCGGTAAGCGAGTGGTATTCCTGAAGGAAATATCGAGACGTACAGCAGATAATCGTATAGAGACTAAAAAGTTTTACGCCTACAGAAGTTGGGGGCGAACATCAGTTGATGGATAACAGCAAACCGAGAAAGATGAAAGTTACGCTATTTTTGTGGACATCTTACGTTGGTGCCGATGTTTGTAGAAAGTATAACATGTTTCTTCAGTCCGTGGTGGTTTTTTGTACCGCCTAGTTCCCATCAGTAATTTTTGTTCTGCACATTTAAATTAACTGTCGATAGAGCAGAATTTCTTCCGAACGGGAAACGCATTAAAATATTGCATTAAATTAGAATGATAAAACGAGACGCGTTGCTAGAGAGATGAAGAGATTTGATATAATGCTAGACGCAAATGTTAATTGTAGGTTTTTAGCAGGCTTTGCCGACACATGATGTATACTATGTTTGTATATTTAAAGGAATTTACAATTTTAGTTCAGGTTAAGATAAAACAAATTTAATTGGATGAACAACCCACGAATTCATGAACTATTGTACTGGTACAATTACTTCCACAATACAAAACTACTTTTCTCGCCTTAACATCCGATGCAAAGAGTTTACCTTCTGTACAAATAATCTCCATACTATCTTCGAAATTCTTACATTGAATATAGCCTTCCTCTGCGACATGGTCGATTGTTGACAGAACATTTTAATAATTATGTTGTAGTATTTTGGAAACGAATAATTTCGAACCCGGTAACTATTTTGCGCAATTTTGGCTTGGTGAGATGAATGTGAAAGGCTGGTCGTATTAGTTCCAGTTTACAGGCCTACGGTATATCTTTTGATCGTACAATTACAAATTTGTATATAAGTAGAAAAACAAAGTGTAGTTCACAACATTATATAGGATTTTATATTTGTCTGGATATCGTTTCTATATTATTTTCCATTCGCAAATTTGGTCCTAATGAATCTTGTCCGTAGGACCTATTGTAGTAATAGAAATTCTGATAAAAATGATTAAAAATTTCCTAATACTACCTAAATTTTGAATGTACCTGAATCCAACAAAAAAAATTGTTAGCCCGTTTGGATGTCTGTACCGATGATTTGTCGAGAATGGCTTGTGCGATTTGAATATTTCGCACAAGTCTTCTTCTATTTTTAATTTTGCGAATTAAGGAGGTTTTGGGACTCCTACTCGGACGTCAAAGGGGATGCCGAGTAATAGTAGGTTACTTCAAAAAATGCCCTTACCACGATATGGCTTTAAAATATTTCTGTTATATCTCTCTCCTACCGCCCCCCCCCTCCCCTCCCACATGACTATATATGTAGTACATCGTCTGTAAGGTCTTAAATGAAACGACAGTTTTTCACAATACAACTTTAGTTCATAAATCTGCCGCTGAACGCAAATTTCTCGTTTATTAATACTCAAAACTACCGCTACAGCGCTGGATGCCGATTATTTCTCACTGGTGTATCATGTGGAATATCAATTGAAAGGTTTTGGACCAAGCCAAAATTTTGTTATCAGTAGCATAGTTCAAAAATTCTTCATCGTTTCGAGGCTGGTGGCAAATTATTCGATTATTATGTAATACTGAATTTTTTTTATTTAAGAAAATCGACATGAGTCACCCGCAGCTTGCGTAAATATTATCCAATCCACAATGTCTAAATTTAGTTTAGTTCGCGATCAGCAATGATCATCTACAAAGTCATGAATTTTTTTGTCCAGATAGACAAAATCTTCTAACGTTTTGGCTTACTACATAAATAAAATTTATTGGATTTATTGGATCCCAAATACAGAGAATATTTTTCATCAGCTTGCCAAAATCCGAATTCCCAAAATAAATAAATCGTCTATTTGACACTTTAAGACCCTTATGACAGGGGCTCCTGTTTCTGAATACGATTCTAAAACATCAGTACTAGATTCGTATTTGATTCCTAGGAATCTTATTGAAGATTAAATAGGAATCTAATTCTTGTTTCGTAGCGTATTCAGAAATAGGGCGCATGGTTGAAAATGAGGATGGGGTTGTATGCCTAATACGTTGCAATTGATTTAGTAAATCTCGCTCGATCACGAACACTTCGGGCAGTAAATTTGAATGAACAATTAGACGAGCTGCTATTTATAAGTAGCTAATTGCTTTCTAACGATAATACCGAAACTTTTAAGAAGGTGTTTGCTAAAGAATGTCAAACGCAGCATAATTTATTCCTCGATTACCTCCAGTAATAATGGATGAGAATAAAGAAAGTGGAGCATTAGCGCGGCTGGTGGCTGCCTTTATTTTAATGATAACAATTTTGTAGCCAACAATATACTGAACATATAGAGCGGACTCATGATATAGAGGCGTGACAATAGAAATTTAGTATTTGAGCACGCATAAATTTCAGAGGATCGTTCAGAATATTTTGAAACTTACAATGTAATCTATTTAGTTATTATTAAGGTTGGTATACAAATAAAATTAAAAAGAATCGCACAATCCTATAATTAAAATATTAATTTTCTTACGGGTTCTACAGCATTGCTCGATGTATTTTGATTCTTGATCCGGGTTTATTTGTGTTGCACAAAACGATCCTTTACGTTTGATTTTCTTAATTTTTGTTATATAGATGAAGAATTCTTCTTCTACACCAACCCTGAGAAACCTTATAGAGATGCGACAAACTGCAGATGCTAAAAATAAAATTTTTAAAACCATTATTTTTTCGATTTTCTCGCAATCCACGTGAATTTTGCGAGTTGGATGTCGCTAGTACTTTTGTTTTGTTAGTGTTGATTTTTAAACTAAATTGTTCAGCAAAACGGCATATAATTTCGGCCCAAAAGTACGATATCACTAGCATGTACTTCGACTGGGATTGGTTTATTAAATCTTTTGAAATTTCAAATTTCACTAAGGCCGGATAAAACGGGGCCTGGCACGAGTGCATCTCTGTTGTTCGCCATATGTTATTTCAAAGAGGATTCAACTCTTTGACTTCCAACCGTATTTTTAATAACAATTGTGCAAGGAAACGAACCTATTCGAAATTCCAGTAAGCTATCTAGAAATCAATGAATCTTAATGGTATCCATCAAATAGTAATAGTTTCCCTTTTGTTAATTGCGAGTGCTCCATTTAAGAAAATTTATGTGGGAGTTTCGTCTAGACCAAGCGCCATAACATTACTTAAATTGCTTATGACAAAATCTATTTTCTCTGTTACGGCATCTGTTCTCTCAACTATCACTTGCCTTCTTTGAAGATCGTAGATAGGAATAATTTTGTTTGATTCCCGAGATTGGCAAGGTTGTTTTTATTATATTTAACGATGTCCAGTGGAAGCATGCTGATTAGGCGGCTATAAATTAGAAAGTAGATTGAAAATTAGTTTACGGAAATGAAGCTACGATTTATGATACAACGACGGGATATTGAGTTGTCATTTCACAATATGAGTGAAATTTTAAATTAATTTATTTTATAGGGATTGTAAAAAAAATGTCGTCGCTAAGTTGGCACAACTGTCCTTTTTCTTGACGTAAAGTTTGAGCGACAAACTAGATGACAAGTTTGTTTACAGTGCTCTATTTTGTCAGTTCATCTCAAGTCTATTTCCCGTCTTTTATAATGAAAAAAATATCGAACAAACAATTCAAGTTTTGTATTGAAAATAGAATTTCGCGCGCCGAATCGCTAAAAATGTTACATAAGGCTTACGATGAATCGACTTAATCAAAAACACGTGCATATAAGTGGTACGGTGTATTCAAAACTGGTCGAGATGTGGTGGCACATTTGCGCCGCTCTGGTCGGGTTTGACATGCAAACCCGTCAACAAGTTTCGGAATGGCGCCTTCCAACTGAGCCGAAACCGAAAAAACCTTGTCAAAGTCGATCAAAAGTCAAGGCAATGTTCACTGTTTTCTTTGATTATCGCGATGTTACGCATTCGAAATTCTTGCTAGGCCAGACGATAAATAAAGAATATTACCTGGGCGTTATGCGGCGTTTGAGAGAGCAAATTCGTCGAAAAAGGCCAGGTTTGTGGAAAGGAAGCTCATGGATTTTGCACCACATCAACGCACCATCTCGAACGACCAATATCATCAAACAACCACCGTATTCACCTTATTTCCGGCTGACTATTTTCTTTTTCTCTTTTCTTTGTTCGATATTTTTCGAGATAGAGGACAGTGGTGCCAACTTAGCGACACAAATTGTTTTTACAATCTTAAAGTGATTGTGCTTTTTAAATAGCTAGTACGCAGCTGACGTTAAATTTTCTTTGGTTTCCAAAATTAACCAGATAAATTGTAGAAATTATTCCATTAAAAATTAGTTTGTCACAACAAATCAAAATAATTGATGAAATGTCAAAAATTTAGCTTACTTTTATTGTAACTGCAGATAAAATGCAGTGAAAAGTGTGTAGGGTTAAACAGAGACATCTATATTCGAATACGAAAAATACTAATTTTATTTGCTAAACTGCGTATGCGTACCGGATAATTAAATTTCACCGGTAAAATGTTCATTGTCCTTTTCGCGTGTATCAAAGCAAGTACCATAAATTGTTCTGAAAGTTTCGTAACATCCAGCACACTCGATATATTTTCTAATTATAAATATATTTTCCAACCCTCAGTGCCGTTTTACGATATGACCTCAAATTAGTACTTGTAGCGTTCATTGATACGCTCTGCTGCCAAATCCTTAATGCTTATGTGAAATGTAATAATTTGTGTGGCGGTCACGAATATTGCCAGTTTTTTTTAATATTTCGTTTATTCTGATGGCGATTGTTATCCTAAACTGCCGTCTGCGTCTATTTCTATAGAACTTAAACTACTCCGGACTGATTTATCCGATCCTATGATTAGTGTTATGGCATTCGCGAAGATAAATGGCCAGGTGAACTGGCTTCTAAGGCGATCCTTATTTTTTCATTTTTTTTCGGTGAAATTACGAATAAATCAAAGATTTTCATAGTTAGCTGTGGTTAAGCGTCTAGTTTTTGTTTTGATAACTTATCATTTTCAACAATCGGTTTGTAATTTTCAAGATTATCCTTACATCAGAAATGGGAAAACGTAGATTGGTTTGGTTTATGCGTTTACAAATGAGAAAAAAAAAATCATAGGACAGTGTGAATTATTGCAACATATTCGTGATATCATTCTGACGAGCCATAAGACAATGTCTCGATACCATTTTTGGGTTTGAATGACAATAGTGATTGAGGCATTGTTTCTTAAACATGGTGGGTTACCTCGGTTATTTGGTGCGAAGAATTTTCACATTTTCTAATTGTGAATTTTTCCATAGTGTCCAAATATTTCAAAATGTATATGTTTTGGTATTCAGCTATGATTTAATATAGCTCAACATTTGTCTTATGCGTCAGTTTGTTATTTCAAATCTGCCTCTGCTATTCTATTGTTTTCCTTAGTGGAGGAGACTAACTACTTGAGGACTAGTGGAGGTGGCTAACCGGCTTTGGAGAGTTCCCAATTATAGTATGTGAATAACCAAACACATTTCGAAAAATATGGCGCTTAAGTGTTATCCTTGTGTGGAGGAGATGAATGCTAAGCAGCTTGTAGGAGTTCCCAATTTTAGTATATCATACACCTACATAAAAACATATACATTTGCATTTTTAATTTGAAAACTAGTTGAGTTTTAATTTTTCCTAGAGAAGCGGCGGTATGGGGCTGGGGGCTACAGCCCCAAACCGCCGCTTCTCTAATGTATAAGACGAAATAAAATAATTATACTGAAGAAATTCAATTCAAAAATTTAAATTTATTCAAAATAAAATTAGTGCCAAAATTTTCGAAATTTGGTTGGCTACTAAAATTGCGAGCCGCTTAGCATTCATCTTCTCCGCGTAAAAATAACACCTAAGCGCCAAATTTATCGAATTTAGTGTTGTTATTCACATATGTACTAATGTTTGGCTTACACCTCCTTAAAACGATAGATACACAGTCCTACAAAGAAAAATTGTTAACAAATTTGCATCTTACTCGATTCCGGCGATGTGTACTGTACGTCATCTTCACTTACGCCTAACAGTTTTTAAAATCATTTAAATTGTTATATGCGCTTGTATATTATAAAGTTTAATTAACAGTGTTTAGCTCAAAATTTTAATAATTATCTTTATTAGTTCTTTAGCTTTCGGAACATTTTCGCTTCCATTTTCAAAAGAACATACATTAATTCTGTAAGAGATTGGACGCGAAGAAGTAAAATTTAGATAACGACCAGATCAAGTATTTTTATAGTACCAGTGAAAAGAAATTTTATCATCCGGTTCATGAATTAAAAGTAAATCTAAAAATGGAATTTTATTGTCAATCTTTTTCAACAGTAAATTTGATTCTATTATCTCCAGAAAACATCCAGAAAAATTTAAATTTTGTCTTCAGGGATTGCTGTAACGAAAATAAAATAAAGGTTGAAAATCCAAAGAATTTAAACCAATTTTGTCCAAAAATTCCATCATTAAATTTGCGATTATGGGACTAATTCGAGAACCCATAGGAGAACCAATAGTTTGTATATAAATTGTATTGCCGAAAGAAAAATCAGAATTAGTCAAAACAATTTGTAATGCCGACATAAATTGAACTTTAGTCAATTTAATTTTTGAATTTTGTTTTATACTCCAGTTATTTTTCACAATGTTGGTGACATGTCTATTATCAACATTAGTGAACAATGACGTAACATTCAAAGAAACTAAAAGAAGAAGGAAGAAGTCTGGTTGTTTCGAGGCGATCCAGTCATCGATCCGTTTTTTGACGTTTTCATATGAAGCGAAGTTCTGCTGTGCCTGGTAGAATTTCCCAGTTGTGCCTGTCCAAGTAGTTTTTGACAAGTATAGCAACATGTGGCCTAGTGTTGTCATGTTGTGGAATAATCTTATTGTGCCTTTTGTCTCATTCCGGTTATTTTGTAGCTAGAGCTTGCTTTAAAGCCATCAGTTGTCATCGACAAACTTGTCCCGTAATGGTTTCATGCTCGTTTAGCAGCTCATAATAAACGACACCCTTATATCCCACCAAATACAATTCATTACCTTCGAACCATGGATATTTGCTTGATCCACGCTGGTTTGCGCTTTGGATTGTCATAATGGACCCACTTTTTATCCCCAATGATGATTCGATGCAAAAAACCCTTCCTTTATTGTCGTTGAAGCAACAATTCGCTCATGGTTTCCCGACGTTCCATGTCTCGCTCTTTCAATTTGTGTGGCACCCAATTTCCCAGCTTCTGAACCAATCCTATTGCATGTATACGTTGCGAAACACATTGTTGGGTAATATTCAACTCTTCTGCCAATTGTTGTTCGGTCTGATAAGGGTTTATATGAAGCAATTCTTCCAATTCCGTATCTTCAAATTTTCTTGGTCCGCTTTCACGTTCTTTGTCTCTTACGTCAAAATCACCAACTTTGAATCGTTTAAACCACTCTTTGCATGTTGTATTCGATGGAGCATATTCACCGTAAACTTCCAGAAGCCAACGATTTGTTTCCGCTGCACTTTTCTTCAACAAAAAATAATGAACTAAAACTACTCGCAAATGCTGTTTTTTGGCACAAAATTCGACATTTTCAGTTACATGAAAATAATTGTTGTTTACGCTTTGAACAAATGTCACTAGTAATTATCCAAGCTTGACATCTAACCTCCAAAAAACATGTATTGCCCGATTGAATAATATGCAAGCAGTGATACTAACGACACCTCTATAAAAAGGTCGCGTGAACGCGGAAGCGTGACATTCTCATTTTTTTGTTTAAAATATTCCGAATTTAGAATATTAGAACTAATATTACCAACAGTAAAGTTTAAAATACTACCCAAAAATGACGATAAACTATGTGTCGGATCGTTAATTGATCTAATAATTTGTCTATATGGAATACCAGGATTGTGAATTTTTGATAATCCGTATAATTTTGGAATCACCGAATTATATTTGGTTAACATTTTCCTAGTTTGTTCATCCACATTACCGGAAATTTCCCTATCTTTAACCATAGTGTTTATTGATTTCTGAATCGGAACTGAATTATATTTTGGCAATTCAACATATGTTGTGTTATCGTTAAGTAAACTTTCCATTTTTGTAACATATTTACTTCGCGATGTTATAACGGTCACGTTGCCTTTGTCCGCTCGAGTTATCATAATATTTGAATTAGCTTTTAAAAATGATTTTGATTGTTTAACATAACTTAAAATACGAAAAATTTCATTTTCAACATCAGAAATAGTTTTGAAGTACGGCACTAAATCACCAATTGAAGGAGGAGATAGTTTATTTGCCAAACTTAAAATAAATTGAACCATTTATCAACCGTGTTCATTAAATTTCCAGACAATTCATTTAAACTATTTAATAAAATATTCTCAAATTTGATTTTTTGCCTTATTTTGATTTCATTAAAATGGTAATTGAAAAATTCATTTGCCTTTGTGAAAAAGTCGCTATACTCAATCACAGGAAGTACATCTTCTGTACAGGGTGGCTGACACGAAGTGTTACCGAAACAAAACGCCACAGAATTTTTATTTTTTGTTAAATTTTATTCAATCAAAGTAAAAAATGTTCACAAATATTTAAATTTTCGAATTGTATTAGCAGTTTTTGATTTGTCCACCCTTAGCCGCGATTATGGCCTTCAAACTGCCGACAAAGCTATTGCATGCAGCACGAAAGTGGCTCTGGGTATTTTGGTCCATACCCGGCGAAGCGCTTGATGATCGACATTTTGTTATTTTTTGTCCCAACCTTGCTCTTGAAAATACACCAAACCGAGAAATCTAGCGGATTTGCATCCGGTAAATTTGGTGGCCATTGGGCAGTGGAAATGAACCGCGGAACGTTGTTTTACAGCCAATCTTGATTGACGCGCGCGTTATGACTCGGCGTCGAGTCCTGTTGAAAAATCCAGGCTCTGTGGCCGAAATGTTTTTGTGCCCAAGGCTTCAACGCTCCCTCCAACATGTGATCCCGATAAATTTGAGCATTTATCTAGATGCCACGGTCCAAAAAAATGAGCGGTGAACGGCTTTCGGCCGTTACGACGGCCCAAACCATCACCATCGACGGCGCTTGGTTTCGAGTGGCAATCCGTTGGTACAAATTTTCAGTAGAACGGCCAGGCAAGTAAATCCGGTCGTTTTGCTTGCTCACATATTGCTCAATAACGAACGGTGACTCATCGGAGAAAACCAAATTCGGCAAATCGCCACTTTCGTGCAACCGTAACACTCCTTTGCTCTTTCCACTCTAACTTTTTTTGAGCATCGTTGAGACCATGCGTTTTATGCAATTTCAAGGCCTTTAGTCCAAGATGATCTTTCAATATATGCTGCATCCGTTCGAGCGAAATGTTCGCCTCACGAGCCATTTTTCTGCCGCTACGGCACGGATTCCGAGCCAATTTGGCCTGCACCTTCCGAATGATGTCCGGCGATGTTGCAGTGCGTTTCGGTCCACCACCATGGCGTTTTGCAATGCTCCCAGTATCGTTATAACGATTTATGGTGCGATACATAAACATTTTGTTCACATGCAGATGCTTTAACTGGTTAACTGTGGTTTTCCAGCTAAATGTAGACCAATCACACTGTTACGCTTGAATTCCATTGCGGATAACTTTTTTTCTGAATATTTCCCACTAAAATGCTTCTGTACGCTTGTAAACAATGGAATGAACTGTCATTAGTGTAAATTTGAGCGCTCTGTCATCACTGGTTTGACAGCAATGACAGTCTGAAGTTGGTAACACTTCGTGTCGGTCACCCGGTATGTTGCCGAAGTAAATTCAAATTATGTTTCGTTTCCTCAACCGTTTTTATGGTTTCTTTAATTTCTTGATTTATAATTCCAAAAATGAATTTATTTTGAAGTCGGAGGAAAACTTCATGGTTAATATTGGACACATTTTTTAAAGCCTGCTCTTCGAAAATTTCTTTACGATAATTCAGCAAGAAATGTTGTTTATTGATCCATTTCGTAAGTTTTTTTATTTTCATTTAAAAGGTGTTTTAATTACCACAGTTATATGGAATGTTAATTAAACCTTTTAAAAAGCAATTCGAATTTGTATGTGAAGTCACATGAGACCTTGAATACGATTCGCATCTGACTGGCCGATAAACGTGGTACGATAACGAAATATGGAAATCATAAATTGTTTACAAAGTTTAAGCAATAATATAAGCTTATCTAATTCTACTGGACGGCGTGTTGAATGTAGCATCATCAAACAATAAAAACGCATACGAGCGGCAAACTCATGATATCAAATCGGGGTCACCAAACAGGGTACTTTATCAAAAATTTATTTTTAATAATTTATTTTCTTTAAATAAAGAATCGAAAATATTATATTTCCATTAGACAAACTGTTTTGGTGTTAGGTAACGAAATTTAAAGACAATAATAATTTAATTTTCGAAAAATGAACTATAGATGTCTCTATATAACATTAAAAGGATTTAGATGGCAGAACTGTCTTGAATTTGTGTGTGCACTAAATATTAAATTAAATTTGTTATTAATTTAATTATCGGTAACAAATGACAACATTTTTTCACTTTCCAATGTAAAATGTACTTGGTATTGTAGAGAAGTTAATTTAAATTAATTTACCTGCGTTTATAACTGTATTAAGCTAAACAGAAATCGAACTGAATAATCTTTAGTTGGTGTGTCTTTCCTTTTATATATACTTACATACGAAGAGTTACATTTTCTCTAGTACTAAATTTGCTGTAACTCAAGGTATGCTTCAATATGGAATAATTATAAAAAACCGTGCCGGGCACACCAATTTTAACAAGCATGCCTAATGTTGAGACTCTTGATTCAAATAATATAGGTAGTAATCCTCGAGTACAGAAAGAAGGCAAACATAGACATCCAACCACTGTGAGTTCTTTCAGAAAATTGGAATACCTAAAAGTATATACAACCCAATCAAAATCAATTCAACGTCAAAGCAAGAAATAAGATTTCTCTCTCGCTCACCATTCCACCAGGCAGACCCACATCCATCCATCATTTTCATAATATAAACATCGTTTATTTAGGATGGAAGTCATATCAGCATTTTTAATTAACATTTACTTGTGTTTGTTCTTGTGTACTATAGAATCTTATTTATTATTATTATTAAAGAAATTTTCTAAAGAAATTTTTAATTGACGATCAATAAAACATAATACTGTAATAATAATTAAAAATAATAATAATAATAATACATTGTTTATAGGAAAAGAAAAAAGAAATAATCTAAATTTTAGTAATAGACGACTTTTTTCTAAATAATTAAGCCGTTACGTAATAAAATAAAACTTAGTTAGACAAAAAATACTTAAATGTGAGGCAACATTGATGTTTATTGTGTGTGTCTAATTCGAACATGAAATTTGCTCAATAAATTTGTATGATGGTGATTAAACTGTTGAAAATATAAATGAGCTATATCTATCGCGCGCTATACAGGGTGGCCCATTTGGTAAAGGCCATATGGCTTATTTTTAGTTAAAACTTATTCCAAATTGATCGACACAAGCAATTTAGTGCATTATCAAATTAGCAATCAATTTTTGTTTTTTTTCGCTGGTTCAATTTACCTTCTACAAACTGTTATTTAGTTTTTTTGGGGATT
The DNA here is from genome assembly GCA_963691935.1 of Nephrotoma guestfalica. NCBI lineage: Eukaryota > Metazoa > Arthropoda > Insecta > Diptera > Tipulidae > Nephrotoma > Nephrotoma guestfalica. Next base: position 204,190,181 of record OY829913.1, on the reverse strand, counting down.
TTCGCGAAACTAAATACCAAATCGATACCAAAAAGCTATTGCCATTTACAGGACTTAAGGTAAAGTATCCATCTAGGCATAATATGTGTATGTACTCAGTTTTTTGCATTTAGTTACTCACTCTTACTCGTTTGGATGTTACCAATTGGGACACCCTGCTTAAAAGTAGTTTTACAAAATTTGTATTCATATATAATATTTCATTATCACTATGATATTTTTTATTGTTTCTTTGGTATAGATCTCTCAAGATGGAAACAAATTAATTTCGTTTTTACAGTTTTATTAAAATCAGAAAATAGTATGCATTACAAAACTTTAAGATAAGCAAGAAAATGATATGTCAAAATAAAGTTTTTCAAGAAATCATTTTTCTTTGAACATTGTAGCCCATAGAAAAATTAATTTTTGAGGCTTAACAAGTTCTGTAAGAGGTGTTGCCTCCTGACCGAGGAGATATTTTGTCAAATTTAAGCAGCTTCAAGTGAAGCAATAATTTCCTCTTTTGGTTCGATGGATACCTCTAGCCATAACTTTTATTGGACAACCATTCTTGTCCTCATACGTAAACCATCGATGTCTCTCAAAATTTCGTAGGCAAAGCTCTATAGGTTTTAGAATCTGTAACATTAATTTTCCAGATGCAATTGTTTAGAGATACGAGTTTATACTAGGCTACCATTAGCGATTTCATAGCCGATTGTATAGTGGAATACACTGTCCCTTTTGAAGTTGGTGGGTGCTAAAGTTCTGCCATTTCTGGAGAATGTTGAGCTGTCTTCTTTTTGTTTGATCTTTAATTCAAATTTAAGAGCAAATTTGTTTCTATTTCTAATTTTTTTCATCCGTATGAATGGATTAATATCTTTATCGATTGTAAGTTTAGGTTTCCCCTTCAATTGCTGCACGTGTTTGAACTTCTTTTTTGAGTTCTTCTTTCTTTAAAATTGCATATTCTTCTTTCAATTTAACTGTAAATTATTTTATTTTCCTATTTGTTCATGGAGTTCAGCGTTTTCCTTATCGTACTGAAAGATATTTTCAGTTGAAGATCTTGGTGATTTTGATAATTTGGAGCTTCGCCCGAATGAGTTAAGTCAATTATTGGCCTGCTGGTATTACTTTGCTACTGCCGAGGTGTATACAGGAGCGGTCGATACTGTCTGAGTAAACGAGGCTGAGGGGCGTTTCAGTAAATGAAAAATGAATTATTGATTGTCCTTTAATTCATTGATTGTATTCATTAATACATTGAACTCATTCATTACAAATTGAAACCTGAATTTCCTTATTCAGGATGTAAACCCAACTTAACTCACCTATAACAATAAAATACAATTATACAATTTTGGAAAAGCTGCACGTCCTATTTTGAGCTTTAAGCTCATTTACAACAGAACGAGCAGCCCTTAATAAATTATAAATGTAAGACAAATTTCTTCTAATTACTTTGTAAACCGCAAGTTCAATTTATACCATTGTATGTTTTGTATCACGGTAACTGCAGTTATCGAAGCTTCACGAAAACTGTCCATCGAACAAAAGAGTAATACAACAACTCGTAACAAAATTGAGCCTCCTCTTCGTCTTCTAATTAACATCTTCGGAATGTATATTATAGTTAGGCCGACTAGGTCGCATGATTGCCAATATTGAATCACTTATTCTTATAATTGAATTAGACATAATGAAAAATTAAAGAAATAAAAATTTAAGTCTTACAATATAAAAAAGTGACAGGTCGACACGAAAGTCGAAGCCAACTCCGACTCATTCTTTAGGAAAATTACTTCTATCACTCTATCTAATAGTGTTCATTTATCACAACATTCTTATACGAGTACCGCAATTGCATAATCAACTAATCCACAGTTTCACAGCCCTAAGTAACCCTCATAACCCAGTACAAACTCACATATTGAATCTGGTTTTCAATGTCCAAAACTTTATTCACAGACATAGTGAACTCTGTTTTCATAAAGAAAGAATCAACGTCTAGGTGAGAAATTCCTAAATTTTTAAAGATTGGTTTTGTACTTTTCTCTGCAAATTCAGATGCCAATGTCTGGTTCTCGCCTTATTTTCTTCTGGGCACAAAATATGATAACAGTTTTTTTCTGAAAATTAGATAGATATTTTTGCGAAATAAAACCTTCACTCAACCTTCGAATCAAATATATTTTACAAGCACTTTTATAAAACCAGTTTCGCATCAATCACCTAATTTAAATCAAGCTGTTTTTAGAATATCTCATTGATCTATTTACCCATTGAGAGTTGTCTCAATCGATTCCTGGCACTCGAAACCCTCACCAATTTTAACGAAAATTGTACAAATCGAATAAAGAAATGGGACCGCGCCCACCGTACTCCTACCTAAACGATTTTTTCTGAAATCAGGACCCACAATCGATTCCTGGTACTCGAAACCTTCTTTCAGCAATTTCCATCGAGATCATTTTTGCTGTGCAAACGAAATTAAAATACAGCAACCGGATTCGACCCATTGCAAATCGATTCATGATACTCGAGTATCCTCTTTCAGTAATTTCTATGTTGTTTGAGCTGAGAAACAATTTGAATTTTTCCTAGGTATTCATTAAATTTTTCGAGGACCACGACCAAAATTTTGATCGAATGAGAAATGACTTACGTATATTGTGAAACAAGGTGCAACAGGATGGCCAAACAGGAGAACTCTAAAACGAATTTCGCGAAACATGATTCATGTTTATCAAAATCGTATGACTAATAGCAATTGATTCCTGGCTTTCGAAAAATTTAATTTCCGAAACCTTCGGCACAAACATACGATTTTATGGCGTTTTTACATAGAAAATCGATATTTTCCTAAAAAACATTAATTTGAAAACGAATAATTCGAATCAATATTGTTACTCAATTACCAACATTTTTGCAAAGATTAACGTAACCATACAAAATATCGCATAATTAACGGAAAACACTTGATGCAACATGATGAAATCTGATGCAAGACATTGCAACATATCTTGATATGGTGCAACATTCTATTGCAACATGCCTCAAAAATGGGGACAAATCATGTAGCAACATGGTGCAACGTGACACAGGATAGTGCAACATAACTCAACATAACGGCTTCACAGGAAACACTTGCCCTCACCAAATTGTATCGAAATCATTCGAAAAAATTACAAAAAGAATTTCGTAAACGAATTTTCCCGAAATATGGACTCCGCAATCGATTTCTAGGAATCGAAACCCCTCACCAATTTTAACCAAAATTCCTCCATCGTAGGAATCCCTAAAGGAATTTTTCCGAAATCAAGACCCGCAATCGATTTCTGATATTCAGAAACACCTTTCAGCAATTTCCATCATTGTTGTTTGTGCTGACAAAAAAAATAATAAACGCAACCCGGGCTCTAACAGAGACCCTCTAACCGAATTTTCCCAAAATTGGCACACATCGTAAATCGATTCATGATACTTAAGAATTCACTTTCAGTAATTTGATCCAAAGTTGTTTGAGCTGAGAAAATAAATTTCGGATTCCGAAATCAGGAATCCATCCCAATCGATTTCTGGGTTTTCTAAACCCCATTTCACCATTTTTTGTCAAAGTAGTTTGAGCTGAAAAAATTAAAATTTTCGAATGTAATCTAAGTGTCATCCCTTCCGATTGAAAAATTGTCTAATGCATTACAATTCGCAACACGAAGACCAAACCGGAGAACCTCTAAACGAATTTCCCGAAAATAAGAACAACCATGTTTATCAAAATGGTTGGACTCATCACAATTAATGGCTGGCATTCGAAAAACAATTTCTGAAACCTGCGACCCATAAATTACTGAAAAAAATTAATTTGAAAACGGATAATATGATTCTTACTCATATTAACCTACATTTTTGAAAACATTAACGTAACCAAACAACATCTCGCCCCATCGGAAAATAATTGATGCAACGTGATGAAATCTGATACAATACGTTGCAGCATAACACTATATGGTACAACATGCAGTTGCAATATCCCGCAAAAAGGGGGCAAAATCACGCAACATGACTCGACATAACGGCCTCGCAGGAAAACCACCATCGAATCTTCTAAATGAATTTTTCCTGGCACTCCAAATCCCTCACCAATTTTAACCAAAATCGTGTGAATCGATTAAAGAAACGAAACGCTCGCCCAACCGTAGGAGGATTTTTCCGAAATCATGGCCCGCAATGGATTCCTAGTAATCAAAACCCCTTCTTTCAGCAATTTCCATCGAGGTCTTCTTTGCTAAGAAAAAAATAAAAAGGCGGAACCTCGGCCCCACCGCAAAGACCTTCTAACTGAATTTTCCGGAAATTGGGACGCATCGCAAACATACCTGGTACTCGAAAACTTTCTGCAATTTTCATCAAATTCGTTAGAGTCGAGAACAAAATATTAAAATGTAACCCGGGTCCCGTCGATGAACCCTCTATATAAATTTCCCGAAATCAGGACCCATCGCAATCGATTTATGAGTGTTAACTTTCAGCATTTTTATGAAATTTTAAACATTTTTATGGCGTTTGAGCCAAATCATACGGTATTTAAATAAATTTTTATAAAGCTTTTCTTTAAACATAACCTGTCGCTCTGAGCTTTTCTTTATTTCTGCGATGTTGTCTTATTATGAACTCAATTTTCCATTTTATCCATCATGAATTGAATAAATAAAATATTCAAGATCACATCACTGGATAGGTACAACGTATACACACCCACCCATCAGCATTTTTTCGTCAAGACAAACTGTTGTCATTTTTATTGAACGATTCTATCTCGATTTGCCAACACAGATGATACAGCAAAGATTAACGTTGTTTTCGTCCAACATCTCAAAAAGTACAATAAAACAATAATTGACATTATTAATAACTAAAAGCTATTTATTTAGGTTGTATATGACGACAAACTTAAAACAAATTACAACACAATCCTAACAAATGATGATAGGTATCTCGATGTAGTAACACCCAGGACCAAAAAAGTAAAAAATTCATTTTGTTGTTGTATTCGGCTAACCAAATATACGAGTATATGGTGGTATATAATCTTATTTTAGGCAAAGGATGGTTAAACTTTAGTTATTGTTGCAGGAGTTTTTTTTCTTGGTGGTTGAGTGAATCATCTATACGTGTACGAGTATATGATATTTTCCATAAAATATAAATTTCTTTAGAAATTCAAAACTTTCTTATCTTTCATCTTTTTAATCATACAATAACAACAAAATCAACCACAGTGTACTAAAAAGGATATTTTCTTATACTTTTGTTATTCAAAACGTAATTTAATTTGTTTTTTCTAAATTTTTGGTTTTCATAATATATTAATTTTGAAGTACAAAATAATTCTTTAAATTAATCTTGCTTCGGAGAGTTGTTAGATAAGTTTGTACATCAATTCGTATAGAAGCGCTTAAAAGTATCTAGAAAAAAGTTTCTTTGATGGTGTATAGTAGGTAGAAGAATATCCTTGGAGGTTTTATCAATTTTTGTTAATTTTAAGATATTGTGTGCTTGTGGCTTTCGTTTCCAAACAACGTCTTTACTGATTAGGATCTGCGTTGCTTTAATGAAAAATATGTACATAATTGGAATTTCATTTTATCTAAGCTTTATGTTGTTGTTGCCACATATGTACGTATCATACATATGTAATTTCACTTGCTATACTATTAGTCTCAAAAGTACTAAAGACATTCTTGAACATTTGGTTTGTAAATCACACATCAAAAGTTGAATGGTTTTTGGTAATATGTGCTCAAATATCATATTAAATGTGTCTATGTTGTCAAGAAAATTGATATTGATTATATTTTGTGTTCGGGGGCCCATGGGGATGGTGGATTTTGTTTATCTGGATTATAAATAATAACATGTTTTGATGAACAATTCAAATTTTTTTAAATTTGGTGGGCACAATTTATTCAGCGAATGATAAGCTAAACATTTCCAAGAAAGTTGATAATAGATGGTGCAGGTCGTTTGAGTTTAAAATCAAACAACAAATGTTATTTTTAAATTTTCAGACAATTTTGTTAAGCCAAGAATGGTGTCAACTTTAACTTACGTAATTTTGTCAAATTAAAAATAATTCTTCAGATCCCACCAGAGTTAGGATGTATAATGGAATTTACTCGTCTCAGCTGATTATGAGCGATGATGTTAATAAACACAACCGTGACTGTATACAGATGGTATACAATTGCGTGGACAAACTACCCCAATATACCACAAACCGTTAACCCCTGTAAGTCTTGGTGGATTTTTATTTTATTTTTAATTGTTATGTTTGGTGGGGGCTTTTACGAATATGATGAATTTAATTTAATTCAAATAGTGAGAGAACTTGTTTAATGACAATCTGACATATATAAAGAGTGTGTTCAATACTAGAAAAACTAGTTTACAGTTTATTCCTGCCCACTACTACTTTGAGAACTGATATTCCTTCCAAAGTTGTGAAACCTTGTGGTTGATGTGGACTCCTATATGACTTCTCAGTCTGTGGCTTGTATCGTTCTCGAAAACTCGGAAAACTAACACTATGATATGAGCATCTGTTATTTTATTGTGCGATTGTTCCCAGTTTCCATTTCGAATCATTGTCTGTACGAACCCACACGTCATGAGTTGAGGTTACCTCGATCGTGATACAGCAAACTTTAAGTTGTGTCTGTTGATATTGCGTTCTATAGTTGGCTTAATGTTATTGAAGATCGTAAGCTGTAACATGTGTTGTGTTCCGATAACTAAATAAGAATGCGATGAGCTGAGGTTCGAGATCTGTGTTACATTTTTCTAATCCATTCGTCATTGGATTTTATGGTGAAGGAATGTGTTTACTTGACTCTGCTTCACAGAATGTTTGGAAATCCTGCGATGTAAATGCGAAATCGACATGAATTCGTTCCTAGATTCGGCCTGGAATATTCTACTTCTTGATGGCAATTTAGATTTTCCTGACAACTTTGACACTGTTTGACGAATTTTTCCATTTCCTCATCAAGTTTTACCCATCAAACATAATAACGAGTGATTGCGCGCATAGCACGAATATTCGGATGACCGGAGTGTAACCATCGTAGTGCGGCTGTGTCTAATGTTGCCGGTAATACTATCCTTCCTTGCCACACGAGAACGTTGTTCACCTCGGATAGTTCGTCTCGGCGTTGTAGATACGGACGGAACTGCGGATTATAATTGTGCGAGTAATTTTCTTGTCTTTGCTGGGCTCGAATGAGAGGTCATTCAGAACTGGAGGTTATTCATCTCTTCTTAATGGCTATCGAGTTGTAGTTCATCAGTTGTAGTTTGACATTCGTGATAAAAAAAATTCGTTTGCCCTAAGAATGTGTGTAAATCAGCTGGTTTGCCATGCAAATTTGGTATGAATTGCTCGTAGAATTTAACTAGCCCAATGAAATAGCGTAGTTCTTTGATGTTTGTTGGTGGACGGGCGTTAGTGATAATGTTCAATTTATCCTATATTGGAAAAATACCGTGTTTGTTGAAACGATGTTCTAGATATACTATTTCATGCTGTAAGAAGATACATCTTTCTCATTTGACACTAATGGCCTAAAGTACTACTGATAGCAATAACATCGAAGTGTACAGCAACTGAATTAATAATGGGTGGGCCATTTAAACGTTTATTTTTAAAAACGCTATAAATTCAATATTAATCTTTATCGTGTAGGTTGAGTCCGATTTAAGAATGAAAAACAATTTCGTTCATGTAAATCCCTCTGCTGGCCTTACAGTAAGCCATCCTGATGAGTCCAGTTTTAAGAACTTTTTCGACGATTTCCGCGCCTATTTCTTGAATAAATGTCACATTCTTATGTTTTAAAGCTGGAATTGTCTGGATTATCCGCATAATATCTATCATGAACGAAACCCCATATAAAATAGTCCAAATTTGGAGTGCAAGAGATCGATTGTCAGTCTGTTTGTATAGCATGTGGCGCCATATTGTTGAAACCAAAGATTGTTCACATTCATTGCGTCGATTTGAGGCTATAAAAAGTTGGTTAGCATGGCTTTGTAAGAAAAATTAAACACTCCAAAATCCACACCAAACAGTCACTCTTGGTGCATTGGCTTCTCGACGATTACATAGGGGTGTTCTGCTTGTTTACATAGTCTCCGAGATGGAAATGCGCTTCGTCTGAAAAGATGATTTTTCGACCAAAATCGACGTCATTATGAAGCTGGTCTATGGCCCACGCAGAGAACTTATTTCGAAGCGGATGGTCATTTGCTATCAACTGCTGAGTGATTTGTACCTTGTAGGTAAATAATCCGAGGTCTTTGAGCAGTGTTCCTTCTTAGGCTGGTGCGACTAATGGCCCATTGTTGCGATCGGCGTCGGTTTGAGGACGATGGACTCTGCCCACTATGGACCACAGCCGCAATATTCTCGGGCTTATGCACTATTCGAGCTCGAGGACCACTGCTGTCATCAAATAGCAAACCTTACTCACAAACTTTCTTCGCCAATTTAACTACGGTGGTTTCGCTCGGTGCTCTTTCACGACCCATATTTATTTTCAAAATTCACACGGTTTCGGGTGCACAACGCTTAGAAAATAAGGTTTCAATATTTCGAAACGCTCCTCAAGTGAAATCATGATTGTTTCGTGACGCGGAATATCAGACAGACCAAAGCGCGTTTAAATTTCAAGCAAATCGTTAAAAAAGTGTTGCCATAGCCTATGGTTTAAAAATAAACCATAATATGGCCTATCCTGTATGAATTGAAATATAGCTGGGGCGTTTGGTATTACAAATATCTATTTTATTTGTAGTATTCCATGTCTGTTGCAATTGTGAACAACTGCTGCGATTTTGGATGAACTACAAATTGCAGGTAAGCATCTGTTAGATGCATCTCTTAGATACCAGACAAGTGGTGCAGTGGTCAAAACTTCGACACTTGGATCGGGAGGTACTGGGTTCGAATCCCATCAGAGGCTAGATGCAATGCGAATTTTCGTCATCGGTGATGTTAATAGACACAACTAAGTATACTTTAATCGTGTGAATGGGTGGTGATTCTGTGAATGAAAAGGGCATTAAATCCACTGGATAATTAATATTTTCTTTTTTATAAAACAAAAAAAAAACTATGGCGCTGGATGTTTTTCCAGAAACAATCAGGGGTTTAATGTGATGCTGAAATCACCAAAAATTCGTATGTTGCCGTTGCTCTGCATTGCGGTTACAGTTGGTTTGGGCCATTCGACGTGTGTTTCGTTTGGATAATTGGTCTGAAAACGCCCTCAATTACTATTCAGTTGATTTCTTTTTCGACATTATGTTGTATCCCGAATTTTACATATCGAAGATTGAAACGTTTCGGTTGTGCATCGCGTTTTATATGTATTTTGTCTTTGTATTATACGCATTCCATGATATCACTGAATAACCCGTTGAAATTCACAAAAATATTTGATCGCGCTAAGTGCGTCTGTGATTAGGTTTGTATCGGAGGCTAGTTCGGATTTTGTAACCAAATAAACATGTGCAGGAAATAGCATTTTAAATGCCTCACACCATGGTAAACCAAACAATAATAGCTTCGCATGTTTCATGACTATCACCGGTAATTTGATTGTGTCATTGTTGTAGGTTATATTTACTCAGCATTTCGACCGTTCCTCTCGAATTTTAGCGACCTTTGGTCCAGCCCGTTCCACCTAGTATCGCTATCGCTCCTCCAAATTCCTGGTCGTTTATGTATCCTTTCTATAGGCCGTCTTTCATGATGATCCTTTTCCAAACGGATTTTGCTCCTCTCCGCCAGTTCCTAAAACTACCTTGACATACTTGTTCCACATATTTTCCTACTGGCGGTATTCTCCTATATATAAAAGCAACGTTGCACTTTCGTGAAGAATGTGCAGGATCCTTTTCCGATGTTTGCAACTTCTGCACAAATCTGTCCACTGGCCATTGCAATACACACTTATTCTCGAAGGTTCACAAAAATTGTTAATAATATCCAAAACTTTAAATGAGCAATTTGCATTGAGTAAATGTCTCGCCCATGCTGAATTAATTGTCCATCAAATCAATCGGCGAGATCGCAAAATTACCCCCACCTAAGCATGTTCGCTCCGAACGACCCAAACTGCCGCTTTTATAAATTATATTTGCGTTACAAACCAATTCAACTTCATTTTCGTCCTCTCCTCACGACGCCATCCACCATTGCAGTTACTCTCCAATGTCCACTCTATCTCAACTCCGTCCTAAATGACAATCCATTCCATCACTGCTGGCACGCAACGCGTCTTCCATACTCTCTTGCTCACACATATACGAGTATTCATCCATATTGTCACCCTTGCAAACAGCCAATGTCCCCATTGCCAATGCTCTCTTTGGCCAGCATTTCATAAGTGATCCACTTAGTATCGCAATCGTTCCTCCAAATTCCTGGCCGTTTGTGCATCCCTTACATATGTACATCTATAATTTTTATTCGCCTTAGGTTTCTCCTCCAGATATATTTCAATGTTGAAACGGAACTTCATCCGATCCTTAGATGACCCTTCCAATAATCCGATAAGCATCTGGTCAGCACTTGTTCAAGTTATACCTTATCATTCCGTCCAAATGCAGCTGCCACAATTGCTCTTTGGCATCATAGAAGAGCTTCGCAGCACTTGTAATGAGTTTCTCATTTTTCTATTAGTCATACTGACCAACATCATACATGCGTTGTAATTCATGTTTGATTTTCTCCGTTACCTCAACACCTCCAATGAGAATTATCATTTTTATTAAGTTTGCTGCACAATCCTAGGTTGCTGTCGTTCTCCGTTACATTACCAATCCCTGCACCAAACTCGTCGAAATCATTCCCATCGTGTGATCTGCCTTCAAACTCATTCACTATGGACACGAACTCCCATGGGTCTTGCAAATAGAGAAATGGTTGACTACGAGACGTCGATTCTGCGTCCGGTTGAGTATTAAAAATACCGAGTATTTGAGGCATCTTGATTCCCCAAAAATTTAAACAGTCAACAAACAATTCCGTTACATGATTGCTCGACATTTTGCTCCGTAGCATCTATATCATCATTTGGTTTGCCAAATAGTATGTCTACCATTTGATCCAGTTTCTTTTTCTGGTTTTGTTGATCAAATTTTGATCCATTTGATCAATTTCCTGATAACAGCTAATAATTGCGCCATATCGAAGGTTCTAGGTATCCCGGAAACTGCCTCCACCATCTCACGTTTAACATTTACTTTTTCCCTTATTACCTCTTCGAACTCTTAATTATGCGTGCCCACTCCTTACTTCTCCATAGCGCCACATAGTCGCAATATAACCATAACTCGTTTTTGCAACCATCCGTCGGTAAATTTTGCTGCTTTGACTGGAATTTTAACTCCGTAATCGTTAAATCCTTAGCACCCATCTTCTAATATTTGCAGTTCCACCTCTGCCATTAAGTAATTGTCACGAATTTATCCTGACCCGACTATTGACTGGTGAATAAAGTACTTTCAGCGTAACCCACGAACAACGACGTGGACTCAGTAATTTTCTGTTCCCTTCGGGATGATTGATTAACGTGAGTCCGCTCGCCTCTCTTGTACCATGATGTTTGATTTACATGGGTCCCTTCACCTCATCATCTTTTAATTAAATTAACTGATCAAAATGATGGCATTCGACTTCAACGCACTTATTAATCCTCATTTAAAATGAATGTGCACAACTAAGAAGCATGTCTGCTTGAACTTCGGCACAAGCATTTTTGTTTCGCTCAATCATATTCTCACGTGTTGTTGGTGTTTGTTGGTAAACTTTGTCTTTGAGATAGCCCCACCAAAAGAAATCTGGCGAAGTAAGATTTGGTGATCTGGCAGGCCAATTTATAGGACCAGCTCTACCGATCCTGCGACCATTAAAATCACCATGAAGTACTTCACGTGCTGCCGACGAATAGTCTGCTGGACAACCATCATGTTGAAACCACATGTTCGGTCGCAATTCTAAGCACAAGTCTTCAAATAATGTTGGCAGTTACTTATGACGTTTTAAAATTTTCAAAATTCTGGTTTGGGACAATTCGGAATCGCTAGCTATTTTTCGTGTACTGTATCCTCATATAAGAAAAATTTGAAATGGTCCTGGTGGAAACTGGCCGTAGTCTTGATAATGCTGTCACTCTCTACGGAAAGTAAGGGAAAGTAATGAAGTAAGTAAGGAAGGAATGTAAAGAAATTGCTGTATTGGCTGCAGTAACTCATAAGCCTCACACAATACTCAATTACTTTCCTTAGTGACTGTTGCTCGCCGACTCCTTTTTGGAAGCAAACTTAATGGCATGTTTCTGGGTTACGATAGTAGTTAATTTTAATTCAAACGTATTGCAGAATCCTATGCATAGATAGGTTCTCAGTAAGAGAAATCGAAAAAAATGTAATATCTTATTACAGTGCCATCTATCATGAATCGAACAAAATGTTTTAAAGAAATCCTACGTATATACTTTAATCCGTAGAATCCGAATCTGCCATAAAATAGAGATTCCTATTTGAATTTCAAAGTTACTCCCCGCCCACCTATAAGAAGGGGAGGAGGAGTGCTAATTTAAATACTAATGTATGCCCCCCCCCCCCTCCGGAATGACTAAATTTTGATAACGGTAATTTTTTTTCCTAGAGTGTTAATTTTTCGAGATATTTGAAAGTTTCAGCTTAAAAAAAATCATCGATGTATTAGGAAATTACATTTGTATTTGTCTTCTCGGTGTTGTTAATTTATACATGCTAAATAGAACCAAACCAATTTTAGTTTGAACGATTTATTTGAAGGCAGTTTAAACAAGAAATGATTTTTTCATAGAACAAAGTTAAGAACAAAAATAAATATTTTAAGATTTGCGACCTGTGTCTCATTCGTGCGACCTTTGATTCATTCAGCAATTAGGACATTTGCAATAATCTGCAAGAACAAAACCACAAACTATCGAATGCATATCAACTTTAGATGTTGTTTCATTCCAATTATACATTTTTTCGAAATGAATAATTTGAAAATACCGAAAACGTGTAGATACCAATAATTTGCCTAAAGTTATTTCATTCATTCAAAAGATTAAATATAAAGCTTGGTTGCTTTTGTTTGTATTTTAATCGTGTGCTTTGTTGGGTCTGTGACCAAACCAAAATTTAATAATACCAACAACCGCACACAGCATACTCCAAAAATTTAATCAGAACAAACAATTCGTATATTTTATAGCCAGGATTATTTTTTTGTGTAGTAGCGCTATCGTATATTTTATAGTTGGATCCTATTAAGTTAATTTGTTTTTGTTGTCACATTCAACCAGAAAAATTCATTAATCAAAATATCTCCCCCACGAATCTAATACAACAACGAAATAAATGTACAAAAATAGAATATTATGAAAATATTTCAAATATTTTTCATATAGACCATTAGATTACTAATCGCCACATACTCAAAACAACAACTGCACGGTACAAATGTAGCCGTCAACAGTCAACACAAAAATATGTTACAAAAACTAAGAATTGAAATTTGTTGTTTGACTTCACGAAAACTTTCTAATAAAAATATTCCAAAAACAGTTCTAACGAAGCTAAAATATACGACCGACCAATTTTTTCTAAAAATACAACAAAGTCAAGCCTTTAAACATTTCGTTGAATTGAAGAGCATCCTACGTAGGAAACAATTTTTTTTTGACATTTTCAACAAGAAACGCGATCTCGCTTTGAGATATGATTTCTACTTTGTTGCTGGCCCGCAATGACGAAAACATTTAGGCAAAAAAGTTTTGTTCTGGATTTGTGTGGCTTGATTTTATGGTTTGTATATTTTTTGTGGTGTCGGTTTCATTTTTTTGTTTGCTTATTTTTTCTCCCATTCTAGTAGCTCACGTATTTATATAACAACAACATTTATTTTAAAAATCCTTATAAACGGTTGTGCGTGCAAAAAGGTTATTGTGTTTGATGTGAGATTTACGCGTGATATAATGTTTCAAAAATAATAATGATCTCGTGTCAGTGATACATTTTGCTGGAAACTCAAGGCAATATAATTTTACTGATTGTTATGCTATTGTAAAAGTATCTATCTCTCAATCAAAATGTTTCTTATCTGGTTGTCCGATTCGTTCTATGAAAACGTAAAATTTTTTGATAGAATTTGTTGCTTATTATAAAAGTTCGTAATTTTCTAAAATTCTATCGCCGAATTTGTATTGTGGATGTAGATTCAATTGGTTGATTGCCATTGAAATTATTGTTTGCTCAATAGGCAGTGGCGCATAACAAGAGTCCGCAAATCCAGATGTCCAATCTTGTTGAGGGAAAACTAACCCCAAATTTGTAGAAATGTTAAACTTTATGGGTCCCTGAAATCTGGGGAAAATTGTGTGCCGCTATACCTATTCAGTAAATTAATCATTTTATTATACAAAACTCCAACGCTCAGTTCAAACTGTCTAGAAAACCAAATTTGCAAGCCGAGAAAAAGTGAAAAACCGACAAAAGGGAGACAAATTATTGTTGGGTTTAATCCTTTTCCTGTTAAGAAAATCAACTTTATTTTTATAGGAATTCATAAAAATATTAAAGGGTCAAGTAAGGCGAAATTTTGGGATTCTTGTTAAATTACCTTCGTGAGACTTACTTTTCTTAACAGAGGGAAATGCGGTAGGAGCGCATCAACAATTAAAATACGGCACAAATTTTGCTCCCCTTTATTGGGAGATCTGTGTATATTTTCAAATGTTTTGCTGGCTGCATTGCTGAATCTGAAAATCTTTTCACATTCCGCCTTGATGTCTGATGTTGCTTCCTAACATCCATTCCAACAGCTATTAGCCAGTTCAAAATTTCTATTTAATTGGCTTTTAGGATATTGTACGATCTATTAGGGCCAGCTATCTATACGCTCCCTGCACTACTCCAGCTCTAGTCCCTGTAGTTATTTTTGATCCATCAGAGTAGCATTTAAATGCATGATGCAGAAGAGAAAGTGTACTATTCTCAACTTGGCCCCGTCCAGGAATTCTGATCGAGAAATTTTTCAAGAATTTCGTTGTTTTTATCATCAAGTCTAGTTAGATAATTGATAGTTTTACAAATTTCATCTGCCGGGTTTAGTTTGGTCAAAATATTGTCAAATGACACGACATGAGCAGTAAAAATTTTCGAGATCTGTAGTATGGCACAGGCTTTGATAGTTCGGCGGTATTTCTTAATCTGATGAGTGACTCAACCATCACTATAGCAGCCACAAAAGAGATAAAAGGGCTTTTCCTTGGGGATAGCCCCTAGTCGCTGCGATAGTAATACTTTCGTCACCGAAGAAGGCATGAATCATTCTGTTCTTCAACATGATCTAGGTTGTGCTTGAATTACTTCGAAATTAGTGTTGTCAAAAACACCTTGTATATCAATAAAGGTGCACAACAAAAATTTGCTCGCGCTGGCTCTTTAGGTTTTATAATTTAGTGTGTTGTCCGGTGTTCAAGAGTATAGATGGAGTGAATTGGATCTGATCTAGTGACTCAGTATTTTCTCCATGGTTTTTAGAATAAGTGGCGTAAGGCTAATGGATCTATTTAGTCGAAAATCGACGGGAGCTTGTCAACTATAGGCCGAAAGTCCTTCCAGCTGTTTATTTTGCTGCTCCTTAGTGTTGTGTTATGTTTAGTGAGAGAAACCCGGTAAGCCGTCCAGTTGATTTTGCTCTTGACTCTGTTAAACAATTTACGATCTTCTCTCTTGGCCACAAGGTAATAAGCCCACTAGTGCTCTCGCGAATTAGGTGGAGCTTGGGCCGTATGCGCCTTTTGATACCGGTTAAATCATATTGGTCTCTGTCGATATATACTGGCCGAAGTTCGTTGTGTTTACTGTTATTTTATAAACAATGTTCGTTAAGTTTCTAACCTTTTCAGTTAGTTTATGTACTTTTCCCGATAATGTTGTATAAATTTGCATCGCACCTGTTGATAATTTGTTGCTAATGATTTATGAAGTTCTTGACGAATATAGGCGAGTGATTATCCTAATTCTCGGAATAGTACGCTGCGGTCAAGTTTACGGTATTCCTGCCGCGCCTTATAGAGATCTTGGATTAATATCTAAAATAAATTGGTTTATAGAGAAGGTATAAAGAGGTTTTACCTATCTTGTTTGAAATTTCACAGTTGCAAAACATTAAAAAAGAATTATTTATTGGGAAAAGCCAATACCTCTAAGACTTGAGTTCGCAAGAACATACGAGTTTTCCACAGACACGTTAAAATCACCTAATATTAACTTCTATGTGTGGAAAGTACATGATTTTTGACCTCTTTCTTTGGTCTTTCTCTATGCTATAGCACCCTTGTAATAAGGCCAGAGGCGCCTCGTCTTGATGGCGGATGAATATTAAAAGGGCGCTTTTAATATTGAACGAAGCATTTCTCATTATGCAACCCAGATAAATTTAGGATTTCAGTGTTAGGTGAAGTAGGTGGGTTAATGATGTGGAGTGAATGAGTGGTATCACAATGGGCCTAAAAATTGGCCTAAGTGTGCAGTAAGCAACCACTGAAACCTAACCTAGTATGGTGTTCTTTTTTTCTTATCCTGTAGTTCTAAACTTGTCAATTCATCTAAGGAAGGTTGTGGTAGCCAGATGTAGGAGTAAAGAAGTTTCACCATCGCAGAGCCTGTTGATGTGGTAAGGTTACTTAAAACCTGAGACGCCTAGGTATCTGTGCTAGCGCCAAAACTATTCTTGTTTAATTGAGAATTATTTTATCGAAGTTTTCTTCTCTAAATTCGCTAAATTATATTAGACAGCCACCTAACGTAAGTCTTAATTAACTCTGGGTTATTCGACCGTTTAAACGGGAGAGGCTAGATGTTCCTATTATTATTTCTCCCGAAAAAGCTTGGGCAACCCCAGGTTTCTTTGTTTCAAAGGATTATCAAGCATCTTCATAGTAAAAAATTATATAGTAATTTGGGCTTTAGTTTCTTCGAAGTTAGGCCAGATTTTTTAGTCGGAATTTCCGGACCCCCACCCAAATATTAACCACTAATAATTAATATTTATAAAGGAATTGATTAACTAAATCTAAAAGGGATAGTCAGCTATAGTAAATTTTAAATTGTCGATCGGTATCGGATTCGGTGCCTTACTTTAACAGCTGCTGATCTTTGACATTTGCAACCACCTTTAATGTAACCGAACCAGCTTATGCTCTTGAAATTATATTTACCTTAATTAATTAACCACAGCCTTACTTTAATTAGAGTAATTTTGGCTGCTTCTCTTTACAGTACAGGTCATTTTAGTTTAACTCTAGGTTTCTTGATTTTTAATATTCTAACTTTACGTTACTGATCCGTTACTTTACATTAATCTGGAACTTTTGATATCTTGGGAAAACATCAGTGTGGTGGAAATATGTGAACCTCTTAGGAACGATGTCTAACCGCATTTCGGTACGAGCTTGATTTTAGGATTAATAGAAATCCTCTGAAGTCTCGAAAGAACAAGATCAATTACCATCAACAGTGGAGCTATCAGCTTCTGAGTCCCATGTCTACCAGCAAAATGATTCCATTCCAAAACTTACCTTAACCTTAAAAACTACTTGTCTGTCAACAATAGAAAACCGGGATGAGTCATGATGACGTTCGTCATTTTCGAGCTAATTGTTATAGGTATAAATGATAAATACATAAAGCGCTTGTGGTAACCGATTGGTAACTGAAGATCCTGCAGTTTATAAAGGGTGATTTTTTTGTGGTTAGGATTTTCATGCATTAGTATTTGACAGATCACGCGGGATTTCAGACAAGGTGTCAAAGAGAAAGATGCTCAGTATGCTTTGACATTTCATAATGAATAGACTTACTAACGAGCAACGCTTGCAAATAATTGAATTATATTACAAAAATCAGTGTTCGGTTCGAAAAGTGTTTCGCGATTTACGTCCGATTTATGGTCTACATAATCGACCAAGTGAGCAAACAATTAATGCGATTGTGACCAAGTTTCGCACTCAGTTTACTTTATTGGACATTAAACCAACCACACGAATGCGTACAGTGCGTACAGAAGAGAATATTGCGTCTGTTTCTGAGAGTGTTGCTGAAGACCGTGAAATGTCGATTCGTCGCCGTTCGCAGCAATTGGGTTTGTGTTATTCGACGACATGGAAGATTTTACGCAAAGATCTTGGTGTAAAACCGTATAAAATACAGCTCCTGCAAGAACTGAAGCCGAACGATCTGCCACAACGTCGAATTTTCAGTGAATGGGCCCTAGAAAAGTTGGCAGAAAATCCGCTTTTTTATCGACAAATTTTGTTCAGCGATGAGGCTCATTTCTGGTTGAATGGCTACGTAAATAAGCAAAATTGCCGCATTTGGAGTGAAGAGCAACCAGAAGCCGTTCAAGAACTGCCCATGCATCCCGAAAAATGCACTGTTTGGTGTGGTTTGTACGCTGGTGGAATCATTGGACCGTATTTTTTCAAAGATGCTGTTGGACGCAACGTTACGGTGAATGGCGATCGCTATCGTTCGATGCTAACAAACTTTTTGTTGCCAAAAATGGAAGAACTGAACTTAGTTGACATGTGGTTTCAACAAGATGGCGCTACATGCCACACAGCTCGCGATTCTATGGCCATTTTGAGGGAAAACTTCGGAGAACAATTCATCTCAAGAAATGGCCCGGTAAGTTGGGCACCAAGATCATGCGATTTGACGCCTTTAGACTATTTTTTGTGGGGCTACGTCAAGTCTAAAGTCTACAG
The DNA here is from genome assembly GCA_963691935.1 of Nephrotoma guestfalica. Classification (NCBI taxonomy): domain Eukaryota; kingdom Metazoa; phylum Arthropoda; class Insecta; order Diptera; family Tipulidae; genus Nephrotoma; species Nephrotoma guestfalica. The sequence continues at coordinate 204,171,318 of OY829913.1, read as the reverse complement.
AAATAAGCCAGCAACTATTCCAGTTTTGGAAGACAACATTTCCGAAGAAATTCGGGCTATTCCGGCCGAAATGCTCGAAAAAGTTGCCCAAAATTGGACTTTCCGAATGGACCACCTAAGACGCAGCCGCGGTCAACATTTAAATGAAATTATCTTCAAAAAGTAAATGTCATGGACCAATCTAACGTTTCAAATAAAGAACCGATGAGGTTTTGCAAATTTTATGCGTTTTTTTTTAAAAAAAAGTTCTCAAGCTCTTAAAAAATCACCCGTTACAAGTTTGCGAAACTTGTAATGTGCGAACAACGGGATTTTTAAAAAGGTTAAAAAACTGCACTTGATCGGCGAATGAATCAAAATCAGCGACGAAGCCTGAATTTGTTGGAAGTAGAGTTTTTGTTTCTGCTGAAATTTTAGAACCATCAGAGATTCTAAAAGGGGTTGAAAAATTAAAATTCGGAACTACTTTTACGCATTGATCAGGATGAGGTAAACTTTTATTTTAGTAGGGTGCCTATAAACGTTGATTTGAAAGTTTATTGGTTAAGAATAAACTGCACTTTACCATGGCATATTGATTGGAATCGTTGGTCTATATAGAAATAATAATTTAAAATCTGCTGTGATGACCTTACAACACTCATACATAGTTGAGTTAAAATATTAAAATTAAATTTGCTATTAAATTCAGAGCTCTTGGCATGTGATGTAAATGCACAAAATACAGTTGATGTGGGCTAGCCTTTGTTTTAGTAAACTCAAAAGACTTAGGACACTTTGTTGATTAGTGAGTTGGACAGCAGAGAGGAACCAGATGAGAAAGCGTCTTAGTAAGGGTAAAGTTCTGGAATAAAGTCAAAGTTTGTTGTGCGGAAGTAAAATGAATTTTTACATAAATACTCTACATCGTTTATTTGGTTACCACTTTTCTGACTACCCTTCGACCAAAAACTAGAGCTCTGATTTATAATCGGGTTTTTCTTTAAGCTCGAAACACCAATCTCAGGTGGTACTTGTCTGCAGGAGGCCTGTCCCATTCTTACTTAATTGATTAGAGTGTCTAATAGGTAGGCACAAACTTGCTTAAAAAATTTACTATTCTTCTCAGACAACTGCAAAACAAAAAAATAAATGGCAGTGCTGTATGAAGTGGTTGACCGAATTTAAAATGCATGTCATTAAACGTCAACTTTAGAAATATGTATTGTACTGCATTGATTAGGGCTCAAAATGTGTTTATAGCAACATGCATAAATTTATTTTTGCCCAGGCAGAGAGAGTGTTTCATCGGATTATAAAATAAGTATTTAATTGTTACTTAGTACTAACTTCATTGGTATTGACTACACCAATTACAAGGATTGTATATCGAAAGTAACTCTAACGAGTGGCACAGGCGTAGAGCAGTTGATAACTGCTTATTATTGCTGCTTTAAATACTGCTTTGATTTGAATGAGGTATGCCCAACATTTGTTTGGACCACAATGGAATGATTTCATGCGCAAGCCGCCATACTTAACAGAAACATGAAACCAAGAGCAAATGTAACTCTTTCAAATACGGCTAAGAACATACTGGACACACAAAATTTGTCAATTTGTGCTGAAAACTGTGTTTTAGACGATCTTGTAAAGCAAAGTTAAACGAAATTAGAACGAATGTTCGCGCTTTAACGTGCCTTCATCTTTCATTTAATATGTCTAATAAATCCGTGAAACGAGTGTCTCCAAAATTTCCAGTTTAGGGGAGAAATGTATTAAAATCTAACATTCCCCCCTCCCCCCCTAACATATTTATTGTAGGAAACCATAAGATGCGCTTTTTTGCTGTATAATTTTAAACCTCTAAGGTTGATTGAGTGCCGATGTAGGGTAAATTTTCCTGTAATTAATTAGATAATAAGTATAAAACCCCAAATTCAAATCTAATCCTCAAATTTTTAATTACAGATATTTACAATTTAAATGGCTAGAAGCACAACCCGTCACCTACAAAACATTTCGAATGTATCGTGTTCTTGGCAAAGGAGGATTCGGAGAAGTGTGCGCTTGTCAGGTAAAATTTTTCATAAACCGCACACATTAAATGATTTATAATGATAAAATGTTGTAATTATAATTGTTAGGTCCGAGCCACCGGTAAAATGTACGCATGTAAAAAATTAGAAAAGAAACGGATTAAAAAACGTAAAGGTGAATCCATGGTCCTGATTGAGAAAACGATACTGCAAAAAATTAACTCACGATTTGTTGTGAATTTGGCTTATGCCTACGAAACTAAGGATGCCCTATGTCTAGTGCTCACAATAATGAATGGTGGTGACTTAAAATTTCATATATATAATATGGGCGGTGATCCTGGTTTTGAGTTGGGACGGGCACGGTTCTATGGTGCTGAAGTTGTTTGCGGTTTGGAACATCTGCATCAGCAGGGTATTGTGTATCGGGATTGTAAACCAGAAAATATATTACTCGATGATCATGGACATGTGAGGATATCGGACTTGGGATTGGCTGTGGAAATACCTGAGGGAGAGATGGTACGAGGGCGTGTTGGTACCGTCGGTTATATGGCGCCTGAAGTTATAGACAACGAAAAATACTCATTTTCACCCGATTGGTTTAGTTTTGGTTGTTTGCTGTACGAAATGATCGAAGGTCAGGCACCATTTCGGGCGAGGAAGGAAAAAGTTAAGCGGGAAGAAGTTGATCGACGGGTTAAGGTACATTATTACAAAACTATTTTGTGGATCATTTAATTTATACGCATTATTTATTTTACGTAGGAGGATGCCGAAAAATATTCTCATAAATTTAGTGATGAAGCAAAATCATTATGCCAACAACTACTTGCGAAAACAACAAAAGCGCGGCTTGGTTGTCGAAATGGGCGCTATGGAGCGCGTGAAGTAAAATTACATTCGTTTTTCAATTGTATCAATTGGAAACGACTCGATGCGGGTATGGTTGATCCTCCATTCGTGCCAGATGTAAGTTTATTTCTATGATCTATTTGTACAAATCAATTTTAATCGAATCAATTATATAATTAGCCACATGCCGTTTATGCCAAAGATGTATTAGACATTGAACAATTTTCAACCGTAAAAGGTGTTAATTTAGACGCATCAGATGAGAATTTCTATACAAAATTTAATACGGGCTCCGTTTCAATATCGTGGCAAAATGAAATGGTCGAGACCGAATGTTTCCGTGATTTGAACGTGTTTGGACTAAACGAGATACCAACACCCGATCTACTGATAAATGGACCGCCCGTAGTTGAGAAACCTGGTTGTTTCCCATTTAGAAGAAAGGTAAATATATAATTTAGATTAAATAGTTTTACTTAGCTTGTAAGAACAACTTGTTTTAATAAAAATGAATTTATAGTTTTTTGTTAATTTATTTAAGAAAAAACAACCAGCCCGAACCCAACAGATACCAATTCCAGAGCATTATCTAACATCTAGTCAAACAGTTACAAATACCGATGTAGAGAGCTGATAACATCGTATAAATTATAATAACATCGTAATGAATTTTAATTATTTCAACAATAATACTAATAAAACTATAATAAATAGTTATGATAATACAAAAAATAATAGTAATTCATCATCAACTAAAAATAATATTATTATTAATCAAATATATGACAAACATAATAATTATTATAATTATATTAAACTAATTTATCTATTACTACTTTCTTATTACTACTACGATTATTACTGTACACATCAATATCACTATCATCAAAATGAAATTGCAATATAAATAATTAAATATTAAATTCTAAATTCTAAATATAATCAGTACAAAACAAAACATTTATTAATATTTTTTATGAGTAGCGCGTCTTGTAAAGTTCTGGATTTTAATACATGTTTTATAAGTTTTTAAATGATTTTATTTAAAATCGATGCATTTTATGTATACATACCCATCTTACATGTAGACTCTATTTTAGAAAAATGAATTGTAGATATTAAGCGTGTACTAAGTTCTTGTGCCAAAATTATATAATATTTTACGTTTTAGCGCAAACAAACATTTTGTAGTGAATTAATTATTTTTTTAAATTTAAATATATGAAAATTTTATTTTATTTATTATTGGTTGATTTGTAATTTTTTTTTTTACTTTAGTATATAAAATTTTACATAAACTGTATTTTGCGGCGCACTAATGCCTGAACCAGCGAACGCGTAAGTGCTTATGATGTACACTGTTCGCTACCAAAATTTTTCACTACCAACTAAATGGTTCAAAGAGAGTACAACTTAAGTTCTTACGTGTTCGCTGGGTGAGGCTTGCGATTTACTAGAATAGTATTGGAAATGTGACTAGAGTAAATTGGTATTTGTTATTGGTATTTAAACCGAGCGGCGTACTAAATTTACTTTGATCAATCCGATTTTTTAATTCTATTCCAGCCAGATTTAGTGGTCAACAACATACAGCTATTATGTCATGTATAATTAATCTTCTTACGAGCATGTTTCTTAAAGAATCGTACTCTTCGAATAGTGATTGTAAAATAATTAAAATTATTTATTAATTATTAATAAAATTAGCTCCATCTAATTAAAAACCGCTTGCTGATGATTTCTCAGGTCAGTTATGACAAAATATTGTATTTTACAAAAGCGGGAGTTTTTTTTTAATATATCTGACACTGGTATTCCTTTATTGTACACACTTGCTGTGTTACTAATTTACGTCAAATCCAATCTCTTAATTTATATAAGATTAGCTTAAAATATGTATAACTTGTAGATGACTTTTAGGCGTGCATTAAGCTTTATAATTTTGCAGAAGTTCAGTAATTATTATATTAATGTACTACAAAAATATCAATTTGTACGAATATTCATACAAGGATGATCAATAAGTACTCGTGTTAAGAATGAAGACACCCATTTTTCCTAAAGTCCCAGTCATTTTGTTAAACCCTTTAAAAATTCGATTGATTTTGGTAGGTAGTGAATTCCGAATTCATCTACGCTGATAATTTGTTGCCAAAGCTTCTGAGAATCCAAAAGTAAGCAATTGTCATCATGAAGCTTTTCTTCGATTTCCTGAGTAACTACATCTGCCAGACGGTTTGGGCGCTTCTCAGTATAAACAAGGTCCCTAATATTGCAAGCGACCGTCTTCGTAACTTTCGTTACTAAACGATTATCATCGTTTATAGACATGGTAATAAATAAAAAATGTGTATAAGTGTTCCAGTTTTATTGGTTTGAATAGTGAGTAGGGTGCCTAAACGTACCTGTTTCTGGGGATTATACTCCTTTCCTCACAACCCATTTGCAAAATACCCTAATTCAAAAATATAAAAAGGTGTACGGAAAAACACGAAAACCATCAATATTCACATTTTTGTGCTTTTGTACAATCAATTCTCTTGGCCGCTTCAAAAGATTTGCGGCATTAAATAAACATTTTGACTTGCACGACTTGGTTATTAAGGTTAATCTTGCTTCTAGATAATATCAGTATAAAATGTCCAACAAAACCAAATTTTTCTTTTGTCACTCAATAAAAACAATTCTCCAGTATAATTTTAAAAGATTTGCCGAATGTTCGAAATATCGTAAAATGTTATTAAAAAGTGGATTGTATATGTCATGGCCAATGCCCGACCCTTCGCCGCCCCACTACGAATGTATGCAAATCGCGAACACACAGTACTTGAACGCGCGACTAAAAAACAATCAAAGAATTTTGTGATTCCAACATTTTAAAATCTATCTCCATACCCCTAAAATCGCGTCGCTCTCCCTGCTCTCTCTTGACTCTAAAAATCAATGCGCCACTTGTTGTATCTTGTGTGTATGCTTCACAATGTCAAATCGTAGTAGTCAGCTTCTCTCCAAAATAATAAAAAAAAGTTTATTTCGGAAATAAATCCTTCCAAAAATAAAACGAAAACTTAGCCAAATTTTGGACAGCTTTTAATCAAAAATCGTCACTTTCCGATGAAATTCCAGAAATATGACATAAATCAATTTTGTTGTCAAGTCAATTTAGAATCCCTCTGGCATCAATAGCCTCTTCAATTTCGTAAATCGCATTGTATACAAAACGAGAAAGTTACTACGAAAATGTTTCACTTCAAAAACCATCATTTTCGTCTCATCATTAGAAAACCAACAGAAACCACCATTTCTCTCTAAAATCCCACTTCTACCACACTATTCACAAATACTATTAGGTGTGTGAGTATGACTCCGCCCGTTTTATTAAAATAAAACACATTTACTTGTTTAGAAAATGAAATAATTATTTATTGAAGGTATGCTTCACTTGCAGCTACAACTTTCTGGGGGAATTTAGGCAATTTATGGATTCCCTCTCTGAAGAAATCCTTGTCTTTTAAGGCGATCTAATCAATAAGCCAATTCTCGATCTCTGGGCGAGAACTGAATCATTGGTCAGAAAGAAATAACTGCAGCATCGACCATAATAAATAGTAATCTGAGGGAGTTATGTCTGGTGACTACGGCAGTTGGGATAAAACTTCCCAGTCCTGTCCTTTCAAATAATTTTTCACAACGTTGTTGTGAATCTATAGCTCGCTTCAATGGTAGACACCAATGCACCAATACAATTTTCTGATCCCACCAGATACAGAGCATAACCTTATTGCAATGAATATCTCCCTTTATAGAACCGTCTTGGATGACTTTCCTAATAAAATGATTACGTTTTTTTTATTATAAATTAAATTCAATCCTAAAAACGACTTCGCTTCTCCAAGCTCCTTCATATCGAATTGTGTTTTTAAAAAACATTTCAATTCACCAGATACATCTTTTTTACTGGAAACAATTAAAATATCATCCACATATACTGCAATTATCAAAAATGTTCCACTTGATTCATTATTGTAATATACACATGGATCATAATCAGAGTGCTTTAAACCGAATTTCTTTAAAGTCTCAATCAGCTTCATATTCCATGTTCTCGAAGATTGCTTCAAACCATATATAGATGTTTTTAACTGAAGTACTTTGTTATGTGATCTCTTCGGATAATTCATCCTGTGGAAAGGCCGTTATCGCAGCCAAATGTTCGATGTGTAGGTCAAACTTTACAGTGAACGACAGCAAATACCGTAGAGAATTGTATCTCATAACAGGAGAGTAAGCATCTTCAAAATCAACTGCTTTTCGTTGACTGCGGCCCTTAGCTACAAGTCTTGCTTTAAATCGTGAGATTTTACAATCTGCATCTCGCTTCGTTTTAAACACCCACATTGAATTCAACGTTTTTTTACCACTAGGAAGAACCACAATCTCCCTTGTATCATTGACTTTTAATGAATTAAATTCTTCATATATTGCAACTTTCCAATTTGAATAATCATTTCTACTCATCATACATTTCTGGACATTATAATCATCTTTAATCGCCAAATACGAAACAAAATCATTGAATTCAGTACGTTTTGAAATTCTCGTCGTTCGACGTAAACTATCTGCTTCATTAATAACGATCTCACTTTCAGGCATATAATCTGGATCATAATCAACAACTATTGATTATTCCGATGTAAATACATTAGATTCATTAATATCATTCGTTAATTCTGGCATCACATGATCAAATTCATGAACAACCAGCATTTGATCTGAACCGTTCCCATTATGATCGGGATTTCCAAATAAATTCCCCGCTACATCTTGATCATCTGAGAAAGAAGTAATATCGTTAGTAAATTTTGTTGACATATTTACCTCTGAATATTTTTTATCTTTCAGGAACGTGACATCTCTACTGATGATTATATCTTGTGATTTAAGATTATACAATCGATACGCTTTACTATTATCATAATAGCCAACCATGATACATCTAATAGATTTAACACCCCACTTTAATCGTTTAGGTTTGGGCACAAATGCCATTACCAAACATCCAAACACTCTCAAATGTGAGAAATCTGGTTTAACATTTGTCCAAACTTCTTCAGGGGTCTTTTGATCTATCCCACATGGTATACGATTGATATGCTGCCGTATTGACAGCTTCAGCCCTAAAACATGTTTCAAGTCCAGCATCCAAAAGAAGACACCGAGCCTTTTCGACTATGATTCTATTCATCCGTTCCGATTTACCATTCTGTTGTGGACTATAAGGTGCTGTAGTCTGATGTACTATACCGCTGTCTTGAAAACATCTTTTCATTTTTGTATTGCAAAATTATGTACCACAATCCGTTTTAAACACCTTAATCTTCTTATCAGTTTGATTCTCAACCATATTTTTAAATATTACAAATTTCTCGAAGACATCGCTTTTTGCTTTGATTGGATACACAAATAATTTTTTTGAAAAATCATTCAAAATTGACACATAGTACCTTGCACCTCCCAATGATTGTTTTTCCATAGATCCACACACATCAGCATGAATCAACTGCAAAATATCAGTTGTGACGCCCGTCGATGCCTTAAAATGTTTTCTTGACTGTTTACCTTCCAAACACGAAATGCACGAATCACTTGTTTTATTGTCAAATTCCACTGTGGACTGAGATTTGCGATTCTCTAAATTTTTGGAATTTGTATGACCTAGTCTACGATGCCACAAATTTTTTACTCACGGTTTATACAACAAGTATTACCTAAAGAAGGAATACACAAACTGTACATTTTTTCAATTTTAAATGCTACCGCAAACAACTGAACCAATAATTTGCCGGCCGATGAACAACGATCAAGCTTTGCAGTCGTCAATTCCCTCAAAAGTCCAACTCTTCTTGTAAGTCCGGAATCATCAAACGTTGATATCAACTTTTGCCAAATATATTTTGCATTTTTGGCCTCTTTGATGTGTACACACAAATTGGGATCAACCAACAAAACTAGTTTTGCTTTCGCTTGAGCAACTTTTTACACCCCGGTTTCAGTTCCCTCTACACTCTTCCATAAACCATCCAGCACTAACAAATTCTCGACAGCAAACACGACTTCCACTCATCGAAATTTTCCCGACCTTTAAGACGATCGACCAATGCCAAGTTCTTCAAAGACATTTTTTTTTATCAACAATTAAATAAAATATTTCTCTCAACTCTCAATGTATAAAATTTCCAAAATAATTACGTTTTTCTGGGGCCCATAACCTGTTGGGTGGCGCAGAAAATAAGTTTAAGTTTTCATTCCAACAATTGTCTTTGAAGCAGTATTTCACAAATGGTTTTTCGACGTTCGGGATCTCTTTCTATTAATTCATGTGGAACCCAGTTGCTAGCTTTTTGAACCATTCCGATTGTTTGTAAACGTATTGCATCAGTTGATCGACCAACATTTAATGCTACATCTAATTCTAATTGGGTTTAAGAAGAATCTTCCACTAATATCGTCTCCAACTTAACATCTTCAAATTTTTTGAGTTGCTGTCTATGCTCTTTATCTTAAAATTCATCATCTTGAAAGAAAGGTTTGGTCTTGAAAGAAGAATGGTTTTATTCTTTGCACGGTGTATTCGATGGAGCATGTTCATCGTAAACTTTCACAAGCAAACTAGTTTCTGCTGATTAGAATATGCCGAGTTGGTAATTATGATAGACTTGACCCGGTTACAGACACCTAAGTAGTTAATAGTTAGTAAATTATTAGTTGAAAATTTAATGTAAGGCGGTTAGCACAGGACAGCACAATTATGTTTGTTTTTTTTGGATATAAATAATCAGCATCCTAAAATTTAATTAATTGATTAAGTTGTCATTATAATGGTAAATTTCCTGACATAAAACTTCATTATTATGATTGATTGATTAGGCAGTAGAACCCAAGTACCAGACTGGATGTACTGGTCAACGCCGGCCTTATTCTTACAGGCTGCTTACCCATAACAAGAGGGAAGGATAGAAAAGGTTTTCTTTTTTTTCTTTGTAGGACGAAACGATCTGGTTTCAGACACCCAGCGATCATACGGCACAAGGCAACACAACTCCAATCTACTAGAAAAAACAATAAGGGTTAAATAGGTTTAATGGTTAACAATGGCATTGGTCCTCAACAATGGCATTTTTAAATCAGCACCTAAGAAAAAAACTTATTAATCCATTATTAGCTGCATCTGCAGCTCGAAAATTTACTCAAATTAGTAAATGGTATTTGCTGCAATGGTACACATTACAGCAACTATCAGTAAAAACACCAACTGTAAACTAATTATTGGGTTTCAACAAAATGTATTAGTAGAATTATAATAATATAGATACTACTATGAAATACAAACACGCAAAATTAACTCTCAATTCTGCATGTTGACTCGTACCAAACCCTTAAATACGTCAAACTACTATTATAATGCCTAAATTTAGAGTAAAGTTCTGCGAAATATGTTCAAAAGATCCTACGCGCCGGTCCAGTCAGCTGGCCGGCAACTCTACAGCGACGCTTGGTCGCTCAAAGCGTCGATATTCTCCCATCGACCTCCACTTTAATGTCGCCCACGATTATTTCTATGACGTGGTGCGGCATGCTATTGATGATCTCACCCAGCTCTGTAAAGAACAGATCTGCACGTTGGTAGGGCGGAAGTCGATGGTATGACATTTCACAGGCCGATGAATGAGGAAGCCAACTCCAAACTCTCCTCTGCTCTGACGGCCGCTGCAATAAACAGTGCAACCATTTGTGGTGTAATGGATACCACTCCCAGATCATCCAAGCTCCTGCAGTGCAAACACGTCCAACGTCCAACTACCTGCTTGGTTCTAAAGATTATGGAGATCTCCAGGTATCAGAGGCCAAGCACGCTCCATGTTCCCATTTCCAAAGCGTTGTCCGTGTACAACTTCCGAGGTCGAGCCCGTGACGAATCCGAGGCGTATGACTAGGATTCATAACCCAACTGTTTTTATGATAGAAGGTTGTTGGCCTGCCGTTCGACGCGCTTTACACGTGTGTGGATCACGCACTGGTGAGAATCTCAAGTCATCCAGTCTCATCTTGAACACACTTATACAGCGAGCCGCTTGATACAAGACAGACGTCCGCCTCAGCCGCCCCTATCCTACAGAACAGACGCTGATTTGGTATTGGTTTTGGAGTGCCAAAGCCATGTAGTGTCCATGACTATAAACAGAATTTCCCCTGCTCTTCTCCACTACAGCGCCGATTTATTTAGAGTTACCCAGAGAGCACCGCCTGGAGGTATGATCTAGGAATTCGCCCCCACATTTTTTTGAAATAAAATAATGTAATAAAACTTCCCACAAATAATGTATATTTTGAATAAAATGGACATGTTGTTAACCTTGAAATCTCAATTATATTTTCCTAGGATTATAATGAGAAAATTAGTAAGCGTATGTGGTCCTGAGGGCTCTCACTAATTTAGTTTTATTATCGTTCCTGTCAAATTAGGCTTCGGCAATTCGATCAAATTCTAAAAGGAAACTTGACCCAATAATTTGAAAATAATTGATAATCGTGAAGAATTTCCTGAATTACAACAAATTAGGCCTATCAAAAATTAGGGAATTTCCTCCCGGTAATAACGTTAATGTAAAATAACTTTTCTTTTTTACAAACTATAAGATCAGTGAATAGAGTTCTGTAGAATAAGTGCCGAGGATCTGCTCTCTCTCCGCTTCATCCCCACATGTTACCTGATAATCGTTTGAATTTCGCAATTGTTCTCTGTTATATTCTAATCGATGACTCTCTACTTTTATAATACTCATATCAGAAGCATCTGGTTCCGACAACCACAATAAGAAAATAATAAATTGTAATGCGTTTGACAATTAAATAGTGGGACATAAGAAAAGAAATAACCAAGATATGCCAGACGAACAACAGATAATGGTGTGAGCAACTAGAATTTGCACGAAATTTAAAATACAAACAATCCATAAGAAATCCAACAACTCGAAGGTATCTTTGGTAATTTTGCAACTTGCTTGAAAAGGTGTGCCAAAGGCTGTGATGAATTACCAACTTGAAAATTGTATACAAGTACATGCTACGAAATTAGCAATACACTCTGGAAGATGTGAGACAGCATACCTGCGATACTAACTTGACTAGCATAACTATAAATCGTTATTGGTTATTCTGGTACAAATGACAATAAAGCTTGCAATTTTGTTCTTCACATTTGTGAGTTCTGCCGCGCATTCAGTTGCTTGAAACTTTTTGAGTTATAGCAGGCCTGGTGAATGCGTTAATGTGGATGTGGTTTAACACATTTCCGATAGTAATAAAACTTTTAGGATTTGTTGTACCTGAAACAGTTTGATGTCCGAGGTAATTTAGTCCGGAAAAGTTGCATTTCTTATTATTGACATGAAGGTGAAATTGAAATTTTTTTAACCGCAACATCGAAACATCAAATTAAACACTGATCTATTACTATTACACATTGGGGTCTGAACCTTTACGTTATGGTTAATAGTCCTTCACTTTGGGGTATTTGTTTCAGTATACGAGCAAATTCATTTGCAGCATATTGTTGTCGTTATTGTCGGAATTTTGCGGGTTTTTTATTGTCTTGGACCGGGCGATAAGGATTGTTCCTTCACTCGTTGCTTGCTTTAGTGAACACTGGAGTTTTGGAGTTTTTACGTGTTTGTTTGAAAACCTATCTAAATTTTAATTTTCTATTCTGGGTGCCATTTTCAGTAATATCTGTTCAATTCGCTGAAATTCTATTTGGGTTTGCGGATTCACGTTCTACCCAAAAGGTGGACTTCTGATCAGTGATGCCGTTGTACTACTATCGGAGTTTATATGTACTACCTTTTCAATATGTATGCTTACTACTTAATTGCAGAAAATACTATTATTTTTCATCCCGTACTAAAATTTTCAGAAAAGGATTACATCTCTATTTTGTTTATAGGCATCTCTAACAATAATATTCCTCATATTTGAAACACATACCAAGCAATTTTTATCTTGCTTCGTTTTTATTCATTACGTGAAAAAGAAAGATGAAACAAGATAGATCGTGAAAGTGTTTCACCACTTTAATTTTGAGTGGGAGTTTACACGATTCTTCCGCTGCAAAATTTGCAACATGGGGTACCTAAATGCCCAATAACAGAAAAGTCTTTGTAAACAAATTTCCCGTTGAAAATAAAACAATTTTTTGCCGAAAATTTTGCAGCGGATAAATGTAGAAACTCACACTTGCCCCGAACACTGTGGTTGCTTGTAAATATGAAACGCGACATGAATGACTTAAGGTTGGTCTATACTGGTTAACGACTTAAGGTTGATCTACTTGGAGCTAAAAATTTACACTTACCGTTATCATGTGAAGTGTGTTCCATGTCTCACCGTCTACGTAAGCCAAGATTTACGATTAGGAAAATGTATTGAATAACAAATGCTGTATGCGAATTTCATAGTGTAAAACGACAATTATTGTTTGCCGGTTTCTATTAGTTAATTATTGATGAAATGATTTATGTAAGTGCAAGAAAATGCCTACCTAACATTTATTTATTTAATAATTAATTAAAACAATTTGTAGTGTATTCCTTATAGTAACAACATTTGAAACTCCTTTGAAAAGAAATATAATTTCATCATCAGTTCAATTTACAACTATCGATAGGTGTGAACGAAGTGACAAAAGTTAAACAACACTAACATTTATTACCAGATATTATAAAAGGTGGCGAAGTATCGTATTGTTAACAAAATTGAAAAATTGTGGTTCTACTTCTATATCCCTACTGCTAAATTTGTCGACGCACAATAATCTTCATCAGTAATCTAATTCGATTTGTAGTCAATGATGCATCCGTAATGTTGGGATATACATTGTGTTCAAAAAGCATTACATGATACACTTACCATACCGTGCATTTGTGCAGCAGTGGATCAGTTAAAACCTTCTGCCAAATAGAAAAGTACTTGCTGGAAACATTTAAGTTTTCTTTGTTGACAGCGCTAAAAGGTGAACGTATTTACAGCATTATTTTATTTCCTTTCAACTGGAGAACAACGTCCACAAGATTTCAATTTAAATGGCGGAGTCTTCTAAATTGTGTTGTTTTGAATTTAATCAATGGCATTCATGGCATTCACTTCTCTGGTGGTTATTTCAGTTAGAGGGACAGTGTCTAGATTTCCGATTATTTGTAATTTTATTTACAACGCTGTAGTTCAAATTTTCTATATTGGAATTCCGGCTACCAATCAGGGTTTTCTGAAAATTCTTATTTACTAACTTGTCTCCGCAAAAACTGTAAGAGAATCAAATGCGATTGTGATTAACGCTTTGCATTTTGTTTAACCGTGAGTCGCTCCGAAATTATTTAAAATTATATTATTTGGTATTTGGCACGTGTTAATAATGAAGTCTCCGTTGCAGTTTAGAAAAATGCAAATCCTTATTTGCTTTCAGCTTGTTTTCTTATAAGAACCGATCCATCCGATTAATAATTTAATTAAATAAACAGCATTTCCATTTTACTGATGTTGTGAACGAACACTTTCAAATCAGCATTTCGATCAGATTCAGGAAAAGACACCGGGCAATCTGCTAAACGGCAGAAGCTTTTAAATAACTTGAACTTTTTTGCAAAGTTGGGTTCCTCCATAACTGCATTTTCATTCATCGCACTATTTCAAAGAACCAAAATTTTATTGACATAGCTAAGCTTTATATAGACTTTTTGATCTCGGTTGATATTCGAAAAAAATCGTCGTTTTACACAATTAAATGAGGTTATAAGCACTTGCCAAATTCGAATCAACATTTTAACCAAAACCGTCCTGAATAGCATCAACCTTGTCTTCATTCAACCTTGTCTTACTCCATTGTAATAACACTTGAACAGTTCAATATCCTTTTCTTCATTGAATGACACAATGTGTATGTCACCATGACACCCACCTTTTGATTTTAGGAACTACTCGTATTATTATATTATTGATAGAGGAACTTTTACGAAAATTATAAACCATTCCTGTATTGTGTCGCACCAAAATCCAACAACCATAATTTTCTGTTACATTGCAATAAATCGCCGACTGTACGTTAATGTGTTTCGGCCGGTTGGTAAAGCCTTCCCGAAAAATTAGTGCTAGGTAGCTTTGGTTGTCTTCATACATCACAGTTGGATCTACGACCTCTATTTTAAAATTACGCATAAGAGCACGTAACCAAACTACCTCACAACAAGCTTCGGTTAACGCTATAAACTCTGCTTCGGTGCAAGATAGAGCTGCACAACTTTGCCTTTTCCAGCTCCAACTTATAACTGACCTGATCTTCGGCCCAATTTGCGTCTGCGTATCCAATCAGTTTTGCATTGTCAGTCCCATTTAAAATGAGCTTCAATTTAATGGTGCCTTTCAAATATTTTACCACCCGCTTCAATTCATCCCAATCTTCTTGAGTTGGAATCATTGTCTTTTGAGCTAATATTGCGACACTTGCTCCTATATCAGGACGTGTATAATCGATACAAACAAAAGACATGAGATGATGGATCCTTTTGATATTCAACCTTCAACGGTATTTTCGAACATTTCGCATTTTCCAAACCAAATCGTTTGATAATTTGATTTATGTAAGATGTTGGACTTGATAGATATTAAACTGTCAACTTGGAAACTTTTATTGAGATTTTTTTGAACTTCTTTGATTTCGTTGATTTGCTTACGGGCTAATATTATGTCATAAACGTAGATACTCATATAACAACCGCCACTTAACTTTCATTATGTATAGTGAATAAACATAGATCTTCGTCATTTTGCATGAAACCAGCTTCGACCATAACTTTATTGAGCGCCAAATTACATACTCTTGCTGATTGTTTTAATTCGTATAGGCTCCTCCTTAAACGACATACTAAATTTTTGTTCCCACTTCAAAACACGGCCGCTGATTCATATAGATTTCTTCTTTAAGCTCACCATTTAAAAATGCGGTTTTTGCATCTAGGTGATGCACCAATAACTTCTAGCGAACGTCAACAACAAACGGAATGTGGTTTGTCGTGCCACTGGTGTCAATACTTCATCGTAGTCAATACCAAATCGCTGCGAAAACCTTGGACTACTAAGCGAGCTTTATATCGTACAACGCTGCTATCCGCATTCGATTTCAATTTAAAAACCCATCTACATCCGACTGTTTTTCGATCAGCTGGTAATTTGACAATTTCCCAGGTGCCATTTGCTTTGTGTGTATTTATTTCGTCGTTCATTGCTTGTTGCCATTCGTCTTTATGTAGGAATTTAAAACATTGTTAATTGTTTTTGAATCGATTCAATTGCATCGTCGTAATAACGCACGTCACGACTTATTAATAATTTTTGTGCAGAACGATCATAACATCTATATCCTTTAGATTCTAAGACGTAGCCCATAAAAATTGCTTCCACTGCTTTTGAATCAAATTTGCGTCTTTTTTCCTTTTGAACATGCACGAAGCATTTCTGTCCGAATATTTATAAGTTTTGTAAATTCGGTATATTGCCGCTCCACAACTCGAATGGTGTTTTTGGAATCGACTTAGATGGCAACCGATTTTGGAGAAATGTTGCCGTCATAACTGCTTCGGCCCAAAAAATATGATCTAAATTTGCATTGGCTAACGTGCAACGCACCATCTCAAACAAGTTTCTATTTTTTGCGTTTCGCATCTGTACATTGATTGCTTGTTCCGATACCTTTAAGATAGCCAACGACTCGTTGATCGGTATACTCTTTACTTCTGTCAGATCTGATGATTTTTGGATATGCGATAACTTTGTCTTCGTTCGCATGTATTGCATTAACATATTCCTTTAAGGAACGTTTCATATAACGTGAAACATCATCAATGAATGTAAGGATGTAACAATTACCATTGTGCGTTGCAGTCTGCATCAGACCACATATGTCTGTGTGTACCAGCTCCATCGGTTCCTTGGTTGGCCCCATTGAAACTTTCGGAAATGGCGTTCTCGACATTTTTCCTTTTAGACCGAATTCACAAATATCGCTGATGTGAACATAGAGTACACTCAGTGTTTACCATATCGACCTTATGCATTTGTGTCCAAACCAAAAGATTACCAAAAGCCAATATTATTGATTTTATTATTCCTCTTGATGAATACTTCGTTTTTTGGTAAATTCAACATTTATACCATTTCTTGCCAATTGTTATACTGACAAAATGTTAGACGAAATTTCCGGAACATATAAAACATCTTTTATTATGGCTGACATTGCTTTATTTTAATGATCGCAGAATTGTACACTTACCGTACCTTGTAATCACAGTATCATAGCTGCATGGTAGTTGTCCAAACAATAGACCGATCTGCGATTTTTCCGACAGATTCGCTTCACCGAGTACGTCTATCTTTTGAAACATATCTCTCAGCCAATGAATATGCCTCTCCACGTTGCCGCCTTCATCGAGTTTGCAAATGACGTGTGCAAATTTCCTTAAATAATTGAAAACTATTACTACCTGCATTTTTTTCATGATAGTCCATTATGCGTTCCACATCGATGTTAAATGCTCTCTTATATGTACAAATTGACTGTCCTCGATATTTAAACCACTACTCGAAACTGTATTCTTATTCGTCTTTTTCCTATCTTTTAGCTATAATCGAAATCCACGAATCCTCTTTTTACATCAACAATTGCATTCGCAATTTCCAATTGAAATAGTTATCGTTGTTTAATTCATCGAAATGATAGTTTATTTCGATAGACATCAAACTAGTTACCGGTATAATTTAAATTAACTTTGTCGCCATCTATTGACAATAATATTAATTATTATTTGTTTAACATTTTTAATCCGTTTAAAAGAAAACAAAAAAAAATTTAAGAGTTTTAAATTACAATAAACTTGAGATCAGCATCTTTTGGCCTTTTACGCAAAATGTGTGACATCTAGTGGTTTTTTATATTAAGAAAATGTGGTGTTTATTGTTTCCTTTGTCCGAATAAAATAAACTCTGAATTATTAATCAAAAGATCACAAAATCAATTTCTACCCTCACAGGAAGCCATCGTGAACTTTACTTAGCTTATTGTTATTAATTAGTTTTATCAGGGATGGGCAATCACCCAGATCAAAAAATATATTTTCCCACTCATTTAAATAAAATTACTTCTAACTGAAACCGACAAGCTTACGTCATGTTGATGTACAAGACACTGTAATAGTACACGCTTAATTCTTACTCGGATCAAATTTAATTTAATACTTATTGTATAAAGAGTGTAACCCGCTATAATTAAGATTATAATTAAATAATTATGCCATGCGCCTAATAAAAAACGGAATTACCACTCAAAATTACTTAGTACGATATAATCATAAACAAAAATATTTAACTTATGTTATCTATAATACAATGTTGACATCAATTCTAGTCAAAAATAAAAAAAAAATAAAATGAATAAAACAAAACTAAAGAAAATCTAAAATTAATTATAATTAACAAAAAAAAAATTAAATTAATTAAATAAAATAATTTTCTTTCGATTAAACGTCATTTTATGTGTATTGTGTCGTGTTAGTATGATAAACTAAACAATTTATAGATAGACGAAATATGTAATTCAACACAGAATATAAATTAATTAAAAATTAACAAATATTTAGAATTATGGAGATTTTACGAAACAAGTTTTGGTTAAATATTTGATTGCGATTTTTTTTAAATGTACATAAAACATAAAACCAGCCATCGAATCTCCTAGCTCTTAACATAATTGAATAAATATTTTATAAATAATTGTAGTTTATTTAGAAATTGTAATTAAATGTCTTTAAATTATTATATTATATATAAAAAAAAATAATTAAAAGTCCCAAAAACACACATACATACATAAACATTTTATCTCTAAACTAAACAATTAAAAATATTAATTTATTTAATTATAAAATAATATTATCGTTTAATTCAAAATATCCCAATAATTTTTTTTTTAGAAAAGCAGTATGCAAATATTTGTTAGGTCACCCGGAAAATTAACATTAAACTAATTAAAACAAAAATTAATGAATATATGAAAAACGAAAAGACTGGCTAAAAGGCTTTTCACGGTATGTAGTTTAATTAAACAACAAACGAAATTATAAAAAAAATTGTATATAAAACTCATTCCATTAAAAATTTTTTTGTTTATTTTAAAATAAATAATTAAAAAATTTTGGGAATGATAATTAACATTTTTGTTTTTTATGAAAATTTATTAACGTTAGAGAAAACATTTTTATAAAATAAAAACCTAAATAGGATTATTGCCAAAACGCAACAAACATTTATATGGAAATGAGTCGCATAAATAGTTAATTAATTAATTAAATTATCGATGATAATAATAATTTTATAAATATGTAATGTAATTATATTATTTTAATTTTATTTTTATGATTTTGGTATTATAAAGTATTTTAAATGATTATTTATATTTTGAATTTTTTCATTTTAAATTATTTTGTGTGCTTAATGTTTTGAGGTCACATATTAAATGGAGTACCCGCATCTGATTTTTGTAGGGTTATCTATGAATGTAGGACGTGTTTTATTTGGAAAACACAGAAAATAATTTTACTGGCCATGAACGTGACTTTATTTGAAAGATAATTTTATGCCGTTAATGTTTGAATATGATTTCGGACATCCGTATTTCGGCAATAACGCGTCGAATGTTGGCTTCCAAATGTTCAATAGTCTTCGGCTTATCAGCCTAGAGAAGTGATTTCACATACCCTCAAAGAAAACTGTCCAGCGGTGTTAAATCATACGAACGCGGCGGCCAGTTGACAGGTCCATTTCTCGATATTAATCTTTTATTAAATGTTTCTTTCAGTAAATTAATTGTATTCAGCGCTGTATGGCGCCAAACCCAAAGAACCCATTTATGTTAGGATATAACAGCTCTCCCCCCACAACATGTTCAACATGTGAATTCATGCATTTAACCAAAACAATTTACATGTTTTTTAGTATTATTGTTACTATTTGTAAGTTTAATTTGATAGGAGGTTTCTAATTCGATTATATCTCCGCGGTTCGGGTGTCATTGTTTCTATTACTGCCTCGGTATCAATTATTTAGTCTCGCCCAAGGCTACGTGCCATATTATCTTCGATTACAGTATTTTCACACACCGATCTATTATCGTTATTAGCTCCACTATTACTTCCACAATATCCTCTATATTATCTCTGCTATCTTTGACATCTTTCCCAATACTATTCATCTGATCTACATGACGTTTCCAAGTACGTCCGTAATAACCCAAATTTTTCTATAACCGTACCGAATTTCCCTTTACTCTATTTGTCCAAATATTCTCTACAAGCAACCCTTTGGCCTAAATAAAAACTTTTATTTTTTTATAAGTTTTTTAGGATCATTAAATCCATATACTAACATCGTGATTTCTCCGTAGGCGGATGTAAAGTTTGTCTATAAATTAATAATGTGTTGTAAAGTTCCTTCTCAAGTGCCTCCATTGATTGCATTTCAATGTTTCTAATTTTGATTTAATTGTTTCAACTGTATGCTCTGCTTAACCGTTGGTCGAAGGATGGTTAAAAGCTCCCATACGATGTACCATTCCGTTATTCTTTAAAAACTCTTGAAATTCTAATGACGTAAATTGTGAACCTCTGTCTGTGTCTAAAATACAAGGTATTCCATGATTTATTCTAAAGGGTGTTTTTTTAAGAGGTTGCCGATTTTTTTTTTGAATAAAACACATATAAAATTATGAAATGACCAAAATTTTTTTTTATTTGGTAGATAATTTTTTGGCATTTAACATTTAAACACAATTTCTGGCATATGGCTACCACGACTATTTTTCACAAATGTCATTCTGGAGGTCCAATTTTCCAGCACTTTTTCAAGCATTTGAGGGCGTATGTCAGCAATGACACGTTGAATATTGGTTTCCAAAGCGTCAATCGATTGAGGTTTATCCACATAAACCAATGACTTCACGTATCCCCACAAAAAGTAATCGAGTGGCGTCAAATCGCACGAACGCGGAGGCCAATTCACCGGACCATTTCTCGAAATAATGTTGTCGTTGAAAGTTTCTTTCAATAAGTCGATTGTTTCACGTGCTGTATGGCAAGTGGCACCATCTTGTTGAAACCACATTTCATTCATATCCATATCTTCAAGATTTGACAACAAAAACTCATTTAACATGGTTCTGTATCGATTTCCATTCACGGTAACGCGTCGTCCTTCCTCATTTTTAAAGAAATATGGACCGATGATCCCACCAGCCCATAGACCGCACCAAACAGTACATTTATCAGGATGCATTGGTAATTCTAGAACGGCGTGTGGATTATCTTTGCTCCAAATGCGACAATTTTGTTTGTTGACGTATCCATTTAACCAAAAATGCGCCTCATCACTGAAGAGAATTTTACGGTAAAAAAATGGATCTTCGTTCAATTGATTTAACGACCAATCACTGAATTCACGGCGCAAACGATGGTCGTGTGGCTTTAATTCTTGCACCAATTGAATTTTGTATGGCACCAAACCCAAATCTTTACGTAAAATTTTCCATAAAGTCGATGGACAAAGTCCAATTTGCTGAGCACGACGACGAATCGATAAATTGTCGTTTTCTTCGACACTGGCCTCAACGACAGCAATATTTTCTTCTGTACGAACTCTTCTCATTCTTGTCGGTGGCTTGGCATCCAAAAGAGTGAATGTAGACCGAAATTTGGTAATTACGTTCTTTATGGTGGTCTCTGACGGACGATTATGTGCACCATAAAATTCACGAAGTGCTCTATAAACATTTTTAATTGAACACTGATTTTGAAAATAAATTTCCACGATTTGAAAACGTTGTTCTGGAGTTAACCTATTCATAATGATTTGCCAAACAATACTGAGTAGAAATGCCACTTTGAGCTGTCAAAACAACTGTCATAAAATAAAACGACATCTATCGGAAAAACAAACCTCCTAAAAAAACACCCGTTATTTGTAGTTGTAATGTTGGAAAGAATATGAACTTCGGGCTATTTCGAGTAAGCATCAACGAAAATTAAGAAATATTTATGAAGAAATGGTCCAGTGAAGTTCACATGTACCCGTTGAAAAGGAGCCGTTGGTGTGTCCCATGTGTGTATTGATACTTCCATTGGATTATCTTTATGTTATTCCTAATTAACAATCTATACAATTTTTCACCATTTCTTCTATGGCTGATTTCCTTCTTGTCAAACCGAAATAACCTGAATGAAATGAATAACATACGTTTACGTAAAGTCGGAGGTATATAGACTCTTATGCCTCGCAATAAACAATTTTCTTGTAAAGTAAATCCAGTACCACACGATCGTTTCTTATTCCATCAATTAAGTGTTTTACATTTTCATCCGTAGCTGTAGCTAATCCTAATTCTTCCACTGTTAGAGGCATAGTTTCTAGTCGCGAAAAGTACCTCCATTTGAATGTTCTTTAGTATTTCGGAAACAAATTTTATAGTCAAATCCTTGTAAAAAAAATGCGTAGTGTTGTATACGCATTGCTGACATGCTGTTATTAAGGTAAATTTCCTACCATAAAGATACTGGAAAAATTTACGAATACCAAATATAATTGCAGAGGCCTCTTTGTCTATGTGTGGATACCTTTGCTGTATTCTGTTTAACGTTTGTGAGGTATATTGTATTGGTCTCTCCGTCCCACCTTGCAATCTATGACTTAATATCGCACCCACTCCGTACTGTGATGCGTCCGTCGCAAGTATTAGTGGCAGTTGCGGATCGTAATGCGTCAAGCACTTCTCAGATTGCATTTCTAATTTAATTTTTGAAAAAGCCTCTTTGCACTTATCGCCCCAATCAAACACTACGTCATTTTTCAGCAAATGGTTTATCGGATATAAAACTGTGATTAAATTATCAAAAATCTACCGTAGTAGTTGGCTAACCCTACAAACACCCGTATTTCGTTTTTGTTTTTTTGGTTCCAGCATTTTAGTAATTGCATCTATTTTATTTTTCATTTTGTGAATCCCAAATTCAAATATCGCGTAACCGCAATATTCTATGCTGCCTGCAAAAAATTTTCATTAATCTTTCTAAATGGGTTTCATCGTTTGGTCCTGTAATATTTATGCCCTCTAAAACTACTGTTATCTCGGGAATCGCTGACAATATTTTTTCAATTTCCCGTTTCGATATTACACTAACGCCCACTAACTTTACCTTTTAATTTTGGAATAGGTACAATGGGTGTAGCCCATCTACTAATTCCGTTTTCAACTAATTCGTTTACCTCTCGCTCTACTGCTTCTCTAACTGCAAACTGAACTGGCCTATCCCGAATAAAAACTGGGTTCGCATGTGGAATGCGAAAATCTTTTGAAAATAATTTTTTGTACTTTTCTAACACTTCTTGTATTCTTTTAGACGACTCTAAATCAATCAGACGTCTCTAATTTAAATTTCGCAACCATTCCCGAGCTAACAAGGGATGTTTGTTAGAATCAACACCGAGAGTTAGAGTTTACAACGATGTACCCGAAAATTTTAATTTTATTATTTCAATAACTCGATAGTTCCGTATCCGATTTTTTAAATCGGTTTTGAAAATATTTCAATGAATCTTTAAAATTTATTAATGACACCGGAGAACCATTATTGATTTCGGAAATAATATCTTTATCGTTAACTTTAAGAGATAATTTCTGCTTCGCGAATTTTACCATCAGCTCCTGAAAACACCGCTACAATTAAGCCCATTATCCAGTTCGTCACTGAGGAGTTTTCTTCTAAGATAATTACGACATCGCATTGCTACATTGAAGAGTGTGAAGATATTCAACAGAATAACGTTTCCAAAATCTTTGGACTTTGGTTACTTTCTACCATTTATTTAGTGCTGATTAGGCCTTATCTGAAAGTTGCTCAACAATAGCTTTAATAGCACCTCTTCTTAGGAAGTGGCCCGGAATGAGGGGCATTCGGAGACTAGGATCAGATGACATTATCGATAAAGGCCGAGAATTTAAAATTCCCTCAATTTGTACTATGATGGTGTAGAACTCCGGATTCCCACAGTTCGCCAAAGTTAGGTGCACGAAGTGGTATAAATTTCCAATATATTCCTTCATTACAGTAAAAATTTAAAAGGCCGTCCGCCTTGTAACAGTTTTTTGAATTATGTGAGTCATTTCTTAATTTATTATTAGCGCCAATGAATGTTTTGGCGTTATCGGAGTAAAGTAATTTAACTTTACCTCTTCTAGAAATAAACCGTTTGAAGCATGCTGTAAAACTTTCTGACGAAAGATCACTGACAATATGTAAGTGCATCGCTTTAGTTGCCAAACAAGCAAATGAAGCATTGCACTTTCTCAGATATTTGTTTTTAATCAGAAACGGACCACAGAAGTCAACTCCAATTATATTAAAAGGACGATATGACGTAATCCTTTCTGATGGTAGGTCACCCTTAATTTGTTGTAGTTGGATGGGTTTTGCTTTAACACATGCAATTACTTACGATTCTTTTCGCAATTGATTTCCCCTTAATTGGCCAGTATTTTTGTCGTACTAAAGACAACAACAGTTGAGATACTGCATGAAACTTTTATTCATGTTCGTGTCTAAAAACTAATAAGGTGAAATTACACTTGTTAGGTAAAATTATCTGATGTTTTATATCGTATGCTAAGTCTGATTTTGATAAACGGCCACCTACTCTTAACAAGGAATCTTTATCGAGGAACGGAAAATTGTCTTAATTTACTGTTCTTGTGTAGTGTTTTTCCCTGTTATTCTACCTCAAAAGTAGATCGTGTAATCTTACATAAATGTATTAGTGCACGATTTGTTTCTATTACTATTCGTAGATCAACAGGATTGAATTTAGATGGAATATGTTGACAAATTCGGTACAAATTTCGCTAAATATGTTGCCATTCCTAATAGTCTTTGTAATTCTTTGACGTTTTGTGGTCTCTTTAGATTTTTAATCGCTGTTATTTTATCAGAATCTGCTGATAGTCCACTCGCACTTAATACATGTCCCAAGAATTTGACTTCCGTTGCTCCAAATGTGCATTTGTCTTTGTTCAATTTTAATCCAGCTTCTTCTACTTTTGCCAGTACTTTATTTGTGATTGTTTCCAGTTTGGTCTCTGTTCTCAGTATGAATCAGAATATCGATCATGTAGCATTCTACATTCTCTAAATCGCCTAAAATCTGACTCATCAGATCTTGAAATACCTCTGGAGCCGATGACAATTCAAATGGTAATCTCTTGTATGAATACCTGCCCCATGGTGTTGCCATTGTCAAGTATTTCTCTGTACGACTTGATACCTTTATCTGCCGGAACCCTTTTTTTCAGTCTAGTTTTGTAAACAACTTGGCTGTTCTCATTCTGGTTACTATTTCCTCGATTATCTTTAACGGATGATATCTTCTCTCGATATTGTTATTCACATCAGTAGGGTCCAGACATACCCGCAATCTACCTTCTTTCCTCACCACTACCATGGGTGATACGACTGGTGTCACTTCATGAACTTTGGCTAAAACTCCCATTGTCACCATATTTTCAATTTCGGCTTTAACTTGGTCCTTAATCGCTAACGGGACTTTCCGAACTGGTTTGATTTCGAACTTCGGATTTTCCGAGCCTAACCCGTCGAAAATATTATTATTTATTCTCAGTTCCTCTACTCGTACGATTAGCTTTTCCCGTTCACATGCCTCTTTCCCTAATATTGGTGTGACATCCGCATTGACTACTTTGAATATTAGTCTTGTCATTCTGTTTCTCACTTGACAATCGACCTCAATTTCGCCGTGTTCGATTTGACAATTTTGATTCTTAACTTGTCGACTATATGTTTCGGTAATGCATTGCATTGTGCACCAGGTATGTTGTTCAAAAGTCGTTCATTATTTGCAGACCATTTGTGTAGTTCGAAACCGCCAGTTTTCAACATGTCAATTAGTTCTTTTTTAAATTTGTAGGATGTCGTCAACGTGGACGTCCGTTTTCGTGATGTTGGATGCTTTCGGAAAATTGTGTCGTTCATCTTCAGCCAATTGTGATTAGACGCGAGTAGCCAGATACGGCGCTGACGATGTACCATAAGTTACAGTGAGTAACTCAAATTCTTTTATTGAATCAGTATTACTATAGCACGCCAGAGAAATGTCTGCAAATGTGTCTGTTTAGGATTGATTAATATTTGCCAGCACATTTTTGAAATGTCAGCGGTAAAAGTAAGATGGTATTTTCTGAATCTTAGTACTATAGCAAATAAGTCTGATTGCACAGTGGGACCGATAAGAAAAATGTTATGCAATGAACAATTATTTGATGTGTTGGCTGACGCGTCGAATGCGACACATTGCGTGATTGGTGGGAAGTATGTGTTTGGGTTTGTTGGTTTAGTGATTTCTTTCATATGACCTAAATTTAGATATTCATTAATGAATTCCGTATATCCCTTCGGGCGTGAGTTTTTATAAATTTTCCTCACATTGCCTTTCTTCATTGGAAAGGAATTTTTTTGAAGGAACTGTTTCAATTTCCCGGATTTTTTAATATATTGCATTAGTTCGTCTGAGAGTTCATAATCAGTCTGTGTATAAAAGTTATGTTGGTTACAATTAATTGAAGTTGCTGACCTTCCATCAATTATCCAACCTAGCAAGGATTCTCAGATCGCTGGAATGTTCTTATTAAATTTAATATGATTCATTCCGAGTATTTCAAAGAACACCTTTGCTCCTAATAAAGCTTCAACGGGCCTTGAAATTTAAAAAGCGGGATCAGCTAGTACTAAATTTCATGGCAAACTCCAAGACAAAATGTTCAAAATTGTTTGTGGTAATGAACCGGAAATTTGAGGAATGACTAAAAACTATAAGGTTTTGTTTTATTTACTGCATCGAGATTTTATGTGTTGATACACCTTGAAAAATTGTCAGTTTTATTAATGCCACTTATTACAAAATTAGGTATCGTGTACAATTTGTGTAGTTGGTGTTAGCAGCAGCACCTAATTCAACTTTGTTGTTGCGGAAAGAATCATGCAACATAGTGTATGATGTTTTAAATTACAAACTATAAGAGCAGTTGACTTACAGTTATCTATGGTACGTGAGGTACCTAAACAATTAATGCAAATCTGAACTTTGAACTTTTGTAAACGATCAAAAGACGACAATTTAAAAAAGATTGACAAATAAACAACGGATGGTATGTGACTTGACATACAGAACATGAACCAGGGTTATTATCGTAATATTTCTTGTAGGATGCAGTGTAATTTTTTACATTTTGCAACTCATTTGACAAAATAAATTTTTGTTGAATATTCAACTGAAGACTGACTTAACTGAGACATAAAAATTCTTTTAATTTTGACCAAGTAGGCAATTCTGTTGAAGTCAGTTTGTCTTCGCATTCTTTACGTAACAGAACGATAGGCTTGGATACATCTGATTACGACAGGCATTGGAAAGTATTTACAGATCCTGTGAAATATCACGTTTAATTTGAGCGAGATTACACAGTGCGTCAACGTGTACATGACAATGATTCGTGCGTTGCCATAAGTTTGAGTTAGGTCCGTCCATACCCTATCATAACCAGCTGCGGTTAAAGTGATATGACCAACTGTTTCTCGTGCGTCAGCTTTAAGTTTGTCAAGAAGATAGATAAATTTGACAATGGTCGAAATGCTGTTATTAGTGAGGATAACCGCCATAAAACTATCTTTAAAAGCGATCCATTGGGCAGGATCACCATTGAAAGTCGGTACTCGTATTTGTGGAAGTTTTGCTGCTTGAGCTATAATGACTTCTAAGGGAATTTCAGATGATACGGAAGGATTTAATATGTGTGACTCGCATCTTGAAAAACTTTGGTTATCTCCTTTGTCCTGAATTTAAACACATATTTGTATTCGGTTTTGAATATCTCTAAGGAGAATAAAGTATATTTCCACAAATTCAGTAATTCGACTAGCTTAGTATTGTCCGAAGCTTGTTCCAAAAACTTCCACAATCGTCAATTTTGCCTTTAATGTGGCAAAACATTTTTTATTTACTTTAATTTGAACTTCCATGACGTAATAATATTTTAACTATTTATATATGTCATAATTATATAATAAAGTCGTCAATAAAGTTTAATAAAACGAGATTTAAAGAATTCAATTTTTATTTATCTTGCTTAAGTTTAACTACCTAATATTAGATGTCACTACAACTGGTGTGATGGAATTGTGGCGATCTATGAATCCGTAAATGTTCTCTGATTACCATTATTGGTGAATAGTTATTTTCTGTTGGTGATGTAAACAACACGGGTTCTTGTAGGCACTTTTAGGTTATACAACACCATTCATTCAGAAATTGTGTGCGTCCAATGCAGGAATATTGTTATAATACTTAACTAACTTTGTTATAATACCTAACATTCTTTGAACTAAGCGGCTTTGTGGACAAGCTTAGTCTCACAAATTATGCATAATTCTCAAAAAAGTTAGCGAATGAACTTCCCTTTATCAAAATTAAACACGTTATAATTTTCTACTTTTTATTCGTATAGCTTTTTTGATGTTCTTAGTTCTACGATCTTAACACGACTCCTCTCGATGGTTCTTTTTTATTCTACAGAATTCTTAGAAAAGTTATGTTTTATGAATCAAGATTCATTCATGCATTCATTACTCGTCGTGATCATCACAACTAGTAAAACCTTTCTTCAATTCCTATTCCTAGGTATGTCATAACTTAATTGGCTTTTTTAATTGAACGACTTTAACTTCTATTTGTAATGTTTATTATCGTTTATTGACTTCAGTTTATTTTAACTAATTAAATTATAATACATAATTATTTGTATGTCTTTACTTCGTGATGGTTTTATTTTAACTAGCTTACCCTGTTACCGAGTGCCCCAATAAAAAATTCAAATTTAAAAATTTAATAAAATAAAAACGGCTTAATATATTTCCAAATTTATTTTTTTTGAAAGTACAATCCTCCTGGCTGGCCTTGGCGTACTCCATTCGGTCGGTCCAATTTCTGAGCACATTTTGGATTGTGTGCGGATCTATTTCGGCAATGGTTTTTTCAGTATTGGCTTTTAAATGCTCAATTGTTTGTGGAACGCTCGTCTTTCACGGCATCTCACAAATAAAAATCCAAAGATGTTAAATCACAGCTCCTTGCCGGCCAATTCACGTCACCATTTCGACTGATAATGCGGCCATCGAATTTTTGACGCAGTTTCGCTATTGTAACGCACCATCTTGCTGGACCCGAAGGTCGTCCAAACCAATATCTTCAAGATATGGCCACAAAAAAGAGGTTAACATGTGGCGGTAGTTGATTCCATTAATCGTAACGGTCGCGTTGGCCTCATCTTCGAAGAAATACGGCCCCATAATGCCGCCACGCCACAAGCCGCACCAAACAGTAACACACAAATGATGCATTGTTTTCTCCACATATCCTTGTGGATTTTCCGATCCCCAAATGCGACAAATTTGTTTACCGAGATGGAAATGCGCCTCGTCCGAAAATATGATTTTTTGAGCAAAATCCTCATCAATTTCGAGTTTGTCGCAGGCCCAAACAGCGAATCGATATCGAAGCGGATGGTCACGGGGCTTCAATTGCTGGACCAATTGATTTATAGGGCCACAAACCAAGATCTTTACGCAGAATTCGTTGCATGGAAGATCGGCTAATGTTCATTTCCGATGCACGATGACGAATTGATGTTCTCGGCCGTTGGCGCACATTTTCGGCCACCGCGGCAATATTTTCGGCTGCATTAGCCCGTATCACGCACTTTATGCACAAACTAATTGATACCGTTGGGTGTATGAGCCCCTTGTTTTGACCAAATTTTGTAATGAAGAAGAATGACATTAGTGTTGCCAAAACCAACATAACCGATATGTCAAAGCTGAACCGGTTATTGTGACACTCTATATACTGTTTTACCCTATCACCCCATGTATATAACTTCATTCCAAGAATTATTTTAAATGTATATCAATTTATTATAGCTCAGTGGCTTACAGAACCTACTAACCACTATTGCTGATGCTTTAGAAGAACTTCACTTCTTGGCAGTGATAATTCATTTACATTAGTATTATCTAGCCATTTTATCTGCAGTGGCACATCTCGTTGGTTGAAAATTACATGGTTAAGGTCTTCTACTTCAGATCCGACATTTGACATTGCTTATTATACTTCACTTTTAGTTTCGCTTTAACGACGTTAACGAATCAGAGTTAGGTCTACTATAGACCAATATATTCTGCCGTTTGCCAGAGCTTAGGAAAATACACAAATTTTAGGCAGTTTTAATTATCAAGTCCTGGTGACATGTTTCGGCTGAAGTTTTTCTCAGCACTGTAGGAATCCCTTCCCATGTGATTGGCGGTCTTAAGCTACATTGGATGGGTGGTTAGTTGCATTTTTACACGTAATTCAACAAATTCAAGCTTTGACAGTTTCGATCCCTTCTTGCTATACAAACTGCGACTTGGACTCGAACTACTTTGTTGGAAATCAATGTTGACGTATTAAACTATTTTGGTTAGTTTTAAAAACTTCAGTGAATATTTGTCTCATACCCCTCTACAGAGTGGCCATTCAAACTCTTCTAATTCTGGGTGTTTGCTATCTGGTATGTCCTTCCTTAGATTAAAGTTCCACCAATTATTTCTTCTCTCAGCTGCTTTTTAGGAAAACGAATCCTTAGTATTCAGTTAATGCAATCATTGGTTGCATGCTGTCAGTTGATTCTATTTCGACAAGTTTTTCTTCTTCGTCCCACGAGCCAACCGTCTAGTAAATAGACCCCAATCAGATTTTAACAGCAAAACTCGTGGTTTTGTTACTCACAATTGAATTATTCTGTGCAAAGTTTGATAACTCGAACATGTTGACTCTGTGGTCACTAGATGTTCAGCGCGTCAGATAGCTGACACCTTGAAAAATCGGAAGACAATGTATACACTATTTTGCATGAATATTTTTCCATGAGAAAGCTGCGTTCAAAATGAGTGCCGCACTTGCTCACATTGGACCAAAAACAGCAACTAGTCGATGATTCAGAGCGCTGTCTGGAGCGGTATGTGACAATAGATGAAGCTTGGATCCACCACTACAGTCCGGAATCAAAAGCCAGGTGTTTTATTCGTTGACTATCTTGAGAAAGAAGAGACCATCAACAGCGAATACATGACGTTATTGATGAGTTTGAAAAAAGAAATCGCGGTCCCAAAAGCAAAAAAATGCTCTTTCACCAAGCCACTGCAACGTGTCCCAGTTCGTTGGCTACGATGATAAAATTTCAGCGACTAGTTATTCGCAGACCTTAAAAAATGCTCTAGGGAAAACGATTTGTGTCAAATGCTGAAGTAATAGGCATGAAAGTATCGAAGTACCAGAGAAGTGTTGTAATGAATGTATCACTCTTGAATGCAGTGATAGCGGACGTTTTATTAAAATCCGCTTTCACAATACTATTTACCATAAATAACCGAATAGCCGCAACATAAACTTGCTTTTGACAATATTTATCGTAAAATTGGCCTGCTTCAATAACCCGGCTATCCTAGTCAGCAATTGCACCTGTTCATCGAAATTTTCGTTTATTGGTATATTAAGGCGTGTTGCAAAGACGAAATAACCTTAAATGGTCAGGAATGAGCGCAAAAGCCTTCAATTAAAAGTTGAAACAAATCCAGACCCCCAACAGAACTTCAATGAGGGAAATGGGAAAAGGATATTTTACTGTGACTGCGTTCAATTTTCTCGCGTCAAGTCTCTCCTCGAGTACGTCCATTAAACTCATTCTATACAGTTCTTCATAGATTTTCTTATCTTAAACATGTTGCACGGCATATTGTCAAGAACCTTAAAAATGTATAAATACCGTAAGAAGAGGAATATTGTATAAAGCGAAATGACGGTAGCGCTACGGACATTTAGACGGAAGAGAATAGAACTACACGGCTTTGTTCTTTTTAGGCGCTTCTGTCCACTGTTCCGAAAGCTGAATATACCCCTCCGGGATTTTGATTCCATTGATGATGGTTGGATGTAATTGCTCCTTTAGGACTTTGCATAAAATTCCTTTGTTTATCTCCGGCAAACTAATATAGTGTCTGTGGTAAGAAGAAGAGGGCTTTTCATGGCCATAAACGTTCTAGCCTGTCTGGAAGATTAGTTGATTCCTGAAAAAATTGATGGGTCCATAACAATATCAAATTAAGTTGGCAGAATCCTCTTCCGCACTGTGAATAGTTCCGGTGGTGAATAATGTGTTCGCTTCGAGTCCCAGTCTTGACAGAGCGTCAGCTAATTTTTTGCTACATCCAGGTTTGCTTGTATATAACCTCGTAATTCTATTCATCCAATCGAGCTTTCCATCGCTTCGATATTACTTAGTGCAAACGTTAGTGGTTGGTGGTCTGTCAAAATTTTGATTTTCATATTGCGGTCAGCATCTCCTTTTCATTTGTTGTATAATTTACTTTGGTCTTATTCAGTGACCTTGAGATGTAAGTAATACACCAGTCTCTCTCGATATCTCGTTGAGGTAATACAATGACAATGGCGGACTACGAAGTGTCAGCAGTTTGCAGAAAAAAATTGGAAAATTTTGGAAAAATCAATATCTCCAAACAGGAGCACTTTGATATTGCGAGATGCTTTTAACTCTTTCTGGTTCAGATCAATCTTCACTTTCTTGTATTGCGATGCTTCGATTTGGTCATTTTCTTCTCTCATTAAGTTGTTAATTCCGTTCCTGTTTTTAAGAACTCTGTTTTATCGATATGTACGCACAAGTTGGCCTTCTATGGCTTGAAAAATTCTTTTTCGACGTTGGCTAGATGTTCTTCTGCAATTTTTCTTCCGAAGACAATAATGGGGTCTACACAAACACAGAGTTCACCAATGAATTCCTTCAAAACATTATCTGTCGTTCCCGTTGAAAGATTGCGGGAGCGTTTTTTAATCCGAAAGGGAGCCGTGGAAACTCATATTTTCTATTCATGGTGGAAAATGAGGTCTTCGGAATGTCAGCCTCTTTCATTTTAATCTGGTCAAATCCTGAAATCAGATCGGTGGTGGTAAAATATTTGGAATTTCTGAGATTTGTTAGTATATTTGAGATATCCGGAATGGGATAGGAATCTGATACAAGATTGACACAATACAGTTGAACAATTTGCTTGCCAACTTCCTGCCTCATGCTGTATGGGTTTGGGTATGATTTGGTGTATATCGGTTTCTCACTGGTGGTTTTGAATTCAGCGTGTACCTATGGGTATCGATGATAACTGTGTACTATTTTTTTAGTGTCAGGTGAAAGATGAGACCACTCCGAACTTCCTTATAATTGACTTGGAATGAAGGATTTTCTTGTAATGGATTGTGTATGATCAATACGTACGATTGTGTTTTCAATTAATAAATGTCCCGAGATCCTTCAATATGTCATCTCCTATGATGCCGTCAAACGATTTCAATCCTGGTAGAACGAAATATCGATGGTATTATCGATGCCAATGCTTTTGAAGCATGGTCCACTAATTTTGTGATTAATTTTGATGTCACCAGTTTATGATATTTCCGTTTTTAAGCCGGTACTCTAGCTATGGTACGCTAGAGAGGCTTCTATCATAAATTTTACCTCCGAGTTATTTTCTATATCCTGCTCATCATTGAATAGCTCGTTCTTGGTGTTGTCGTATGCCAATTGGTTATACTGGTCTTCTTCCAGTTGCTTTTCCTAGTGGTTCGATGCTGCTTCTTTGGCTCGTGAAGATGAGAATATTCCTGTTTTGCTACCGATTATCCTGTGGAATGGGACTAGGTCAGCATTCGTTACGGAACGTCGCTTGAATTCCGATTACCATAAGGGATGCTGTAGTTCTACTGCTGAATGTTGTATGCCATGTTTCTCCGTTGAAATGATAATACGTCATTATTTTTGAGTGAAAGTGCTGCGTGTGTATATGAAATGTGGTGTTTATCGGAGCCGGTCAACATTGTTCATATTTTTTCTGTGAATGGCCTTGTTCCTCAAATTCAGAGCTGATCTTTGGATGATCAGCATCTTGGACAGGTCTCCATTTAGCCCACGGATATTGCGATATTGTACTCAGTTGGTGCTGAGATGTTCGGAGACCAATTTATCGGCGTAATGTAATAACAGCAATTGTCGCCCATTTTTCGTTGAAAATGTTATAGAAAATCAACGCTGAGTCAGCATTGCCTCGAATTCTTTGGTGGAAATGGTGAAGCCTGGTATATCGTTTATTTCGCAGCATGTTGTAATCATGCAGTATATTTTTAACACTGTGCACCCATGAGAGGTATTGAATAGAAGTTCTGAAATCCCGGCCACCTGGGACAGAACTCGGCCATTTCTTATCCGATTTTGATAAGTTTAAGTATGTTGGGGGAAATGAAATTCTAAAATTAATTTTCTAAGAATTTCTGGAATATATCCATCTATGATGGAACTCGGTCTTTTTTCAATTGATTATGATGAGATTGGGTATGCTAGATGGAAATGGGTATCTAAAATGATTTTCGGAAGCAGTTCTGGACGGAGCTCCGCCATTTCTTATTGGCTGGGATGTCGGGGGCTGTGATGTTTTGAGCGTTATTTGGCGAGATTTTAATACTCTAAACTGGGCTGCAATTCTCGATGACTTCATAAACTGCATTTATTCAGTTACCTCCGATCTGTGATATTTGTCATCCACCGGAAAATTTTTCAATTTGCTTCCTTGCAGTTACCATATATTTGGTTTTTGCTTCCTTGATCTGAAGCTCAAATATGTTTTGCGGATCATGTATTGCGAGCAATTATACAAATATTCTCAATGAAAGCTAATACCTAACTCTATTTATGATATAAACAACTGCGTTGAGCTATGTTTAGCTGTGGGTTAAACGAAATAACGTTCGTTCAAAAGTGGGTGTTGAATTGGTGGATACATATCTGTAGAGAAGAAGTGTTAACAAATAATTTCGCCGTATTTCGTAGGACGGATCTATTATCCATTAGTGGTACTCCAGAGTCGTTGCGAATTACCTTGTTACGTGGGTGGTAGTCTAAGGCCGTTTTATGATACAAGTATATTGACCTCTATTGTTCAGCTTTTCGATGTTAAGTTTTAAATTATTCGGTTGGACTATTTCCTCGCACTTACGCAGTCTTGACGAAATTAAGTCCGAAGCATCTGTTAACTATGTTTAACTAATCTTCTACTGATCCTCGATGGACTCAAGAAATGGCTGAGTTAGTATTATCGAAATATTCACAGTTAACATGATTATTAAGCGCTTCGGTAATCACACGGGCTGTTGGAACGTTACATGATGGTGAAACGTTTGTTGTACGTTGTATATTTTGCATTTATTTGAGTTACTGTTTTGTACTGATTTCTATAATTCTATTGAAATGTCATGTCATGCATTTCACGCCTCTTTGTTGTATAAAAACAGAACGTATGGAGTTCGAACGGATGGTACCGTAATGTACCCCGTGAACGCCTCTGATTTTAGAATCAACCACTAATATTTAGAATTTTGCTTAAGACGATTCCATGATGTTCTTTGTAGCTTGGTTTAATCGAGTTTATCTTCACTTGGGGATTGGATACTGCCAAACGAAATGCCAAAGTGACATCCATGAAACCTGAGTACGAAAATATAATGGCCAATTGGTGTGAAGATAACCACGAATTGGCAATATCGATTAGTGATGAGTGATGATGATTCCGATGTTTGTAGTGCTAAAATATCATGTTTGTGTTGATATGCTAGCCGAAAGAGTTAATTTCCTCTCGATTTAAGTTGAGTAGAGAGAGTAGTAGTAGGTTTCCGTTTCAATTTATATTCATCTTTAATTCATTTTTCACTTACCTTTTCTAAATTTATTATTAGTTCATATTGGTATTACCAATTCTTTATTTTTGTAAAATTGTAAGTTTTCAGTTTTGTAACGTCAATCTTTTTAAATTATATTTGACAGTTGCGGCGACAAAGTCCTAGATTTATACCTCCTCGCATTGCTCGCTAGGTAACTCTAACTGAATAAAGCGGCTCAACGAAAACCATCCAAAGAGAATCTTTGCTTATGTTCATTGACACTACATGCCAGGGCGAGTTTTTGACGCCGCGTAACTACCGGGGTGGTGGAAGCAGGCATCTATTTTCTAACAAGCGGCTTGCTACGTAAACGTGTTTCAGGTGAAACTGAATGCCTTAACATCTATTGTCAGCATGTGACTCAACTTCCTAGTCTCACAAACGTATCGGATAAATTTATAGTATTTATAACGAGAATGCCTCTAAAAATGTAATTGAATTGTAAGAGTTTAGACGGACTGGGACTTAGATTCATAATACAGCCAATGAAACTCTCTCCACTACAACAGTTATCAGAAAAGAAGAAAACTTGTATTCGGCTTTCTCTTCCACCAACGAGTACAACAATTTATCATCAATTGCCGCCCAATCAATTTGTCGAGTTTTTTCCCAGGTGACCATATTCCAGAATTTCTTCCCAAAATCATTTTAGAATCCCATTTTCATTCAACATATCACACCATAATCGGTTATGAAATGTCCGAGTTCCGGCGTAGATGACCATATTCCTGAATTTCTTTCAAAAATCATTTTAAAGGATGGGCTATTTAAAAGTTTGTTTTTAGAAACGCTATGAGTAGACATCTTTATTTTGAGGAAACTTTTTTTTATTTTGTAGGTTGGAATCTTCCATCTTGGCTGTTCCGAACCCAAAATTCGGTAGTTGCGCTTGTTTACATACCCCCGAGATAGAAATGCGCTTAGTATGAAAAGACCACAATCGACGTCATTATGAAGGTGGTCCAAGGTCCACGCAGAGAAATGATATCGAAGCGGATGGTCATTTGTTTTTAACTTCTGAGTCATTTGGACCTTGTAGGCAAATAAGCCGAGGTCTTTGTACTGTAATCTCCTCAGGCTGGTGCGGCTGGCGTCGAGTTGATGTCGATGGATCCCACACTATGGGCCCCAGTAGCAATATTTTCGGGCATCCAATAGCAAGCTTTTCTCACGAACTTGTTCCACCAATTTCACTACAGCGGTTCCGCTTGGCGCACACGACTCATATTTTTGTTCAAAATTCGGTTTCGGCTACACAACACTGACTTTGAGAATTATCAAAATTTCAAGCAAATCGTTCAAAAAGTGTTAACATAGACTATGATTTAAAAACAAACCAATAGATGGCCCGCACTGTAGTTGTAACCATTACGGGGGTAAGTAAGGCCCAATGATATTTTCAGATGTAATGCCACATCATACTGTACACCTAATGGGGTGCAATTGGCGTTGATGAATGGTTCTTGGATTTTCAGAACCCCAGAACCTGCAGTTCTGCTTATTAACAAAATGAGCTTCATCACTCATAGTCAGATTTTCAATAAAGTTGATTTCAATTCTGGCCAACTGGGGAAATTTAACTGGGAAATTTAAACGTTGCCGATGATCTCTGGGTTTTAATTCTTGCACCAATTGGACCTTATATGGGAGTAACAGTAAATAATTTTTTTTAAATCCGCCGTAGTAACGCACGAGACATTCCTAGCTGAGCAGAACGACTTCTGGTAGATGTTTCTGGCGTTTCGTTAACACTTTGCATTAAACGTGGTCTACCGGTTCGATGCAAATCTCTTTCGGTGCCATGTTGGTGATGATGATCAACTAAGCAACGAATCATTGCTTCAGAGGGCGAAATTCTGACATTAAAATGGCGACGATATGCTCTTTGAGTTAAAATAATTGATCGGTGATTTAAATAATAAAATTCTATTATTCTGGTTCTTTGTTCAGTTGTGAATCTCTCCATTATTTATTCTCCAGGTGTTATTTATATAGTCTGAAAAAAAGAAAAAAATGTATAAACGAAAAAGTTATTAAATTTTTAAACCCTACGGTCACTTTAAGCCCACCCTGTACTCCTTAGCTTTGAGATTTATTATTTGAACCCGCTTTTGTTGTGCGCTAGATAGAGATTTATTTTAGCTGATTTTACACTAACTCAAAAGGCTTTACTCTTTTGAGCCTTCTAACTAAATCCATATTGTCCAGTAGCTGGATGGCCTCTAGCATGACTTCTAGCAAATTTCATAATTTCGGTTTTGGTTGATTATATGCCCAGATCTTTGTGGATGTTGCTATTTCTGACAAACCATGCTGCGTTGACGGTGTTTCTTTGCACTTTATTTTGTAATCGTTGGATAATATCCATGTTGCTCTGCTTCGTACATCCCCACAGCTGTATACCATAAGTACAGACAGGCTTCAATACTTGCTTATAAAGCAAAAGCTTATCACGGATTGATAGATGAGAGTTTCCCAGTAACCAATACATTTTATTGTATTTTAATCTCAACTCGTCTCTTTCGTCTAATGTCATAGCAAGTTTGAAAAGCCGCCATGTACAGATTTGGTTTCATTTAATTTTATTCGCCATTTTTTTGTCCAGTTGTGTACTTGCTTTATGGCGCTTTATAATTTCTCTGTTTTATCTGAGTTGTTATCACCTACTGCCAAAATGCTGAGTCATCGGCGAAAGTGGCTATCGTGTTGTTTTGTGAGATTGGAACATCTCGGGTGTATAGTAAATACAGAAGTGGCCCAAGTACACTTCCTTGTGGTACTCCTGTTCTGATTTCCTTAAGCTCAGAATATTCACTTTCCGTTATATACGATTCCAGTATCATGCTGTACTATTTAAGTAGGATTAATTTAAGTTTGTGGATTAAACCTTCGTGCCAAACCTTGTCAAAGGCCTCGCTACATCAAGGAATACTGCGGAGCAAACTTTTTTCTCTTCTAAATGATATTGGTTATTCTATGCACTTGATCAATAGTTGAGTGCTCACTACGAAAACCAAATTGGTGATTCGGAATTAGGTTATTTTTTCAATTATTAGTTTGAGTCTTTTCAATAGTAACTGTTCACAGAGTTTAGAAATTATTGGCAGCAACGATCTAGGCCTATATGATGTTATTAGATGTGGCGGTTGGGAATCATGATAACCTCAGCCACTTTCCAAAGTTTTGCCACATATTTTAACCTGACCGCAGCGTTTGTGATATTAGTTATCTTTACCGTACCATTCCTCGGTAGCTGCTTTATTATTTCTCCGGTAATCAGAACAAAGCCTGGTGCTTTATTAAAGTTCAAATTGTTTTTAATTTTATTTGTTACTTCAGTAGGCGCTGCAGATGTGACATCTTCGAGAATTTGTATTATGTTTTCATTCAATGTTTCTCGTAATTGACATTCATGAGGTTGAAATATATTTTCAAGATGATTAGCAAATTCTTCAGCTTTTTCTTTGCTTTTCCTTGCCTATGTTCCATCCATTTTCCTTATAGGATGGATCGGCATTATTGGCCTTTTCAGAGTTTTAGTTGCTTTTCAGAGCGAATAATCCGTATTACTATCATTAAGTAGAAATTAACTGACTCATGTTTTAATTTCTGAGTTTCTCTGGTTAATTGTTGAGTAAGATTGTTTAGATACTGTTAAAGTTAGCCGAAAGTTTCTAGCCGAAAGATGGTAATGCATATAGTGTCTTTGATAACCCAACCGAAATGTGGTAATGCAGTTATTATAATTCCACCCCAAGTTGAATTGTCGTAATATGTCGATAAAGCAGATTATGTTTAACTTCAATACTCAATCGAAAAATCCCGCCAATACAGATTTTAAAGTAACAGAAAAATCATAAAATTTTTAAAAGAAAAATGTCAATAACAGACATATATAGAAAAAAAGCCGAGAGTTGACAGCCGAAAATGAAAAAATCGATAATGCTTCAGCCGAAAGTTTGGAAAAGTCTCATTTAAGAGAACGATTAGATTTAACCAGACAGACATCAATATGACTATGCTGACTCGATAGCCCATGACCATAGGTAGATTTTGAATATAGGTTAGGGGTAAGCCTGATGGGGTTATAGGTGTCAAATGCCATATCTGTTTCATGCAGCCGATAAAGCGTTTTAATGATTGTTAAGCAAAGTCGTCCATCATTCGTGATTTTGCGACATGGACACCAATCTGACTATGCCGATTCGATAGCCCATGACCATAGGTAGATTTCGATTATAGGTTAGGGGTAAGTCTGATGGGGTTATAGGGTGTGAATTTTTTATTTTTCCCTTCAAGAATCAGCATAGTCAGATTGGTGTCCATGTGCCAAAATCTGGAATGATGAACGATTTTATCGTCGGAATAAGGGAAATATAAAAATTTCACCCCTATAACCCAATCAGACTTACCCCTAACCTATAATCGAAATCTACCTATGGTCATGGGCTATCGAATCTGCCTAGTCAGATTGGTGTCCATGTCCCAAAATCTGGAATGATGAACGATTTTATGGTCAGAATAAAGGAAACATAAAAATTTCACACCTATAA
Organism: Nephrotoma guestfalica; assembly: GCA_963691935.1. NCBI lineage: Eukaryota > Metazoa > Arthropoda > Insecta > Diptera > Tipulidae > Nephrotoma > Nephrotoma guestfalica. The sequence goes on along the minus strand of OY829913.1, from coordinate 204,130,805 downwards.
CCCCATCAGAATTACCCCTAACCTATAATGAAAATCTACCTATGGTCATGGGCTATCGAATCAGCATAGTCAGATTGGTGTCCATGTGCTAAAATCTGGAATGATGAACGATTTTATCGTCAGAATAAGGGAAAAATAAAATTTCACCCCTATAACCCCATTAGACTTACCCCTAACCTATAATCAAAATCTACCTTTGGTCATGGGCTATCGAATCGGCATAGTCATATTGGTGTCTATCTGGTTAAATCTATAACATCTATATAAAATACATTTTTGAAAGTTGGCCGTATGCTGCTATAATAAACACATGAAACTATAAGTTAATATCGGTTAAATTGCAAATTGTATTTGTTGTTTGTTACGATACATATGTTTGCGGCTGGTTAAGTAGATTAGCCACTTTCGACTACGATATTTCAATTTAATATATAATTTATTTAACTTTCGGCTCAAGTAGTCAAGACGCTATCTGCATTATCGATTTTTTCACTTTCCGCTGGCAACTTTCGGCTAACTTTAATAAGGTATTGTTTAGTCTTTTTTGTCTTGTGGAGCTCTAGTTCCGTGCCACCTTTTTCTGGATTTTCGTTTATTCCTAAGGAGATTTCTAATTTCTATGAGATAGTTATTTCCTTTTTTTGATTTGATTTCTGGAGTTTTTTCCCATGCTGATTGTTGAATATCCGTAATGAACGTTTCTACTTCTTTGTCCAGTTGACCCATAGTTTTTAATGGAACTTTCAAACGTATTCTTTGTTCAAGGTGTACTTTGGAACTTTCCTAGTCCGTATGCTTGTTGGTTAGTAGTGGATTATTCCTTTTTTGGATGATATACTCGCTTAGGGTTAGGACTAGCGGAGAATGGTCTTAGCTCATATCTTGGCTTTCCTCGACTTTGATAAAATTATTAGAAATGTTTTTGGTTAGAAAAAAATCGATCAGGTCAGGTATTTTTCCTGGGTCAATTGGCCAATATGATGGTTTTCCTGTTGAAATGGATTCACATCCATTTTCTTTAATGGCAATCAGTAATTCTTTTCATTTAGTTGTAGGTAATTTAGAACCCCAGTGAGTATTCTTTGCATTGAAGTCACCACCTATTATGAACGTTTTTCCCATACGCTTGAACAACTCTGAGTATTGCTGTTTGTTTTTAATAGAATGTCTTGGTGAACAGTACAATCCTGCCACAATAATATTAAAATTGTTGGTTTTTATATAAACCACTGTGACCTGTATTTCTTCTTTTTCAAACTTTACTTCTTCAACATGTTGAATATTTTTTTAAATGATGACTGCAGTTCCTCCTCTGGCTGAATTATCTGGATGAGTAGTTTGAAATATTCAATAGCCTTTAAATGTTATGTAGGATTGCTTAGTAAAATGTATTTTCGAAATAAAACACACTTCTATATTCTCAATATCGAGGAATGCTTGAATTTCTTGTTTTTGAGCCAGGAGATAACCATTAGCATTCCATGATATGATTTTCATTGCGCTGTTCATTTTTGTGTGGATTTGGGTTTAGCTACCAATGCGCTACCTTCCATTTTTTGTAGCCTCTCATCAGTTTCATGAGAATATCTTGTAATGTTTGACTGATGTCCACATCCTGCGATTTTTGCTGTGGTTTATTGACTACATCTCTCATTGCTTCGGCATATATAACACCTTCAGTTCTTAGATGGCGACCAAATGGTTGCCTCTCGAATCGATTTGCCCAACCATACTTTTGAGTTTTATTCATCCTTTGGATTTTAATATTCTGAATTTCCTTTGCAACAATACATCCTGGATAATTAGCAGGATGGCGTTGTTCACAGTGTACACACTTTTGATGTGCTTGTGGATTGTTACATTCTCCAGTTAGGTGGTACTCGGTACATTTAACATACCTTGCAAGTTTGCCACAATACTTTTTACGTGTGTCCATATGCTTGACATCTTTTGCATTGCGGAATTAGTTTAGACTTTCTAAGTGGTTGAATTTCCACTTAGAACCCAAATAAACTAGTTTTTTTTAACAACTTTATTGATATGGCTACTACAATCTTAAACATTATTAATTCATTAGTAAGGTTGACATTAGTACTTATGAGATAAGCATAAACTTGTGGGGGTCTGCTGGACCAGTGTCCAGTTCCCTTGGTTTATAATTTTCATACGGTCAGCTCATGTGGTTTGATTCGTTTGAGCCGCCTTACTTCGTTTGTACTGTCCAGTAGTTGTACGGCCTCAAGATTGGTGTGGGTAAGAAGTCTCTTCACATGTTTTATGGCACATTCGCGGATAACTTCGTCTATCAATTGTATTTCTAAATCATTGTGGATTTCCTTGTTAGTCACAAATCGGTAGGCGTTGGTGACCATTCGAAGAAATTTATTTTGGCTTCGTTGTATAATGTCTCTATTGGATTTATGTGTATAACCCCATAGCTGCGCACCATACATCCATATTGGTTTGAAGATAGTCTGGTATACCAGTCTTTTGCAATACAGGTTCATTTTGGAATGATGTCCAATTAACCAGTACATATGACGTTGTTTCAATCGTATCTGTTCAGCTTTTTGTCTCACGTGATGTTTCCAGTTGAGCCTGGAATCTAAATGTAGACCAAGGTATTTTGCCGATTCAGCCTGCGGCACTTGCACTCCTTTGAGGTGTTTATGAAGAGTGTTATTTTTATGTCGGAGCGTAAATGTCACATATGTTGATTTGAGCTCATTCAGTGCGATTTTCCAGTCAATTGTCCATTTAGTAACGTTGTCCATTGCTCGTTGAAGATTTTCCACTGCTCTCGGTTGAGATTCGTCTACTGACATAATTACAGTGTCGTCAGCGAACGTGCCGATGAATGTTTTATTCGTTGTAGGTATGTCCGCAGTATAAAGAAGGTAGAGGAGGGGACCCAATACGCTTCCCTGCGGAACTCCCGCAATCGCTGGATAAAAGTCAGAACATGTTTCTTCATGAATGACTCTGAATTGGCGATCAGAGAGGTATGATTCAAGCAGCTGGCAATAGTTTTGTGGTAGAATTCTGCTCATTTTGAATGTCAATCCCTCATGCCAAACCCTATCGAAGGCCTGGGATACATCCAGAAATACGGCGGGGCAATATTTATTTTCTTCTAACGCTTGCTCTATTACCGCAGTTATTCGATGGACTTGATCTATGGTGGAGTGGTTATTCCTGAATCCAAATTGCAAATCAGGAACGTTTACCATTGGCTTTAAACGTTTTACTAGCAGTTTCTCGAACAGCTTTAATAAGATCGGAAGCAGTGAGATTGGTCTGTATGATGTTACTTCTTCATCTGGTTTACCTGGTTTCTTTAGCATAATTATTTGGGCCATTTTGAAGCATTTGGGTACATACTTCAATCTCATACAGGCATTAAATAAGTATGTGATCAAGATGATTTCTTTACGTGGACGTTCCTTGAATAGACCCGGTGATATTTCATCAATTCCTGGTGCTTTTTTATGATTAAGATTTTTGTCGATTTCTTTAGCAATTTCCATTGGCGTGACCCTTTTAAAGTCCTGATTTGGTTGATAAACAAGTGTTACATCAATGTTGGATTGAATGTCATGGGGTTGGAACACTGCTGCTAGGTGTTGAGCAAAGAGTTCCGCTTTTTCTTTGTCTTGTCGAACACAACTGCCTTGAGCATTCCTTAAAGGTGGTACTCGAACTACAGGTCGTATAAATCTTCTAGTTGCTTTCCATAACGAGTAGTCTTTATCCATTTCTGGACCTAGCCCGCTTAAGTAGTTATCGAGGCAATTCTGTTTGAAATTTTTGATTAGTCTATTGACTTTGTTACTTATTCGATTAAAAGTTGTCTTGTCAGCGGGATTTCTGGTGAGGTGCCATATTCTCGTCGCCCTTCTTCTTGCCTTGATTTGTTCCCTGATTTCAGCCGAGTATTTGACTTCAATCTCCGCTTTGTCCTTTGATTCAGAAGTAGCTAGTCTGGCAGCCATTCGAGTGTATTCAATAAAATTGTTTGTTTGTTGTTACAATTCTTCATTGCTTTTGATACTAACTTTTAATTCAACCAGCTCTTCCAATTTTTCTCTGAAGATGTCCCAATCCGTGAATCTATTAGTAAGGTTTTGCTTTTTCTGTTTCTTTATTACTGTAGCGCTTACTGACAACAGTACAGGAATGTGGTCAGATGTTAGGTCGTTAATTCCTTCGACTCTAGTGTAACTTAGAGGAATACCTTTTATGATGAAAAAATCCAGTAGATCTGGTATTTTTCCTGCATCCGTTGGCCAATACGTTGGCCCTCCTGGGGACAGATATTCGCATTTGTTTTCATGAATGGCATTAAACAAGGTGTTACCTTTCCCAGGAGAAATAAGCTCGTTGGTTGAGCCCATTAGCGTTCCAAGCTACAATGCGTAGGAACGAGTTAACCATTTGTGAGTATGCCGACTTTTTTGCTTGGTGAATAGATATAGGTTTCCAATTTTGCCACCCTCTCTGCTAAATGACCAAGTGACTGTTGAATTTGGCTGAGCATTTTAATAATTTCAGTGTTATTTGACTCGTTGGCGATTTGCGCATAGGATAATCCAACTGTGGATGGTGTGATTGTTGTTTGTGGTTTACCAACTTTGGTTTGTAATCGCTGCACTGCGCTTGTTCTATTATTCTGTTGACTTTTAATTTTGTTCTGATATACACAGCATCCTTTATAATTTGCAGTATGCCCTTGTTGTTGATAAAGAGCACAAGAAGGCGCGATATCTGGTGTTTTCTTGCATTTTGTCGTGTGGTGATTTTCCGCGCATTTAACGCATTTGGTTTGACGATAGCAAAAGCTCTTGGTATGTCCAAATTGTTGACATTTCGTACATTGTGGAATTCCCCTTGTCTTGTTAGGTGGCTCAATTTTAACTATACAGTACGCAACTTTCTTGATATTGTATACTTCTTTATTGTTGTCTTTTTGTTTCAAGTCGATGTAAAACAATGGAAAGTGTTTCCTGACTTTTACACCATCAATTGTGATCATTTTGTATATGCTGTTAATACCTGCAACTTCATGTCCCATTTTTTCTAAGTCTGCTTTAATTTCATCGTGACTAATAGAAGAAGGTAAGCCTCTGATAACCACTCTATAGGCCTTTTCACTCTTCAGCTGGTAGGTGTGATATTGAATATTTTCTAGTTGGTTGCTAGATTCATTTTTTAATTCTTCCAGTAATTTTTTGACATTTCTGTAATCATTTTCATTTTGAAAGGTAATTCTAGTGTCACCATTTGAGAGCGCCTTAAAATTAGTTGATTCACTAGTGGTTTTTATTATTTTTTGTCGAAAAAGTTCGAAATTGTTGATATTGCTCACATTAATGGGTGGAGGCAGTGGTATTTTTGGGTTCTTCTGTTCAGTGTTACTGTTCACACTTTGTGTATTATTTTTTGGGGTAGTTTTCGTTTTTGTGCGCCTACGTTTCTTAGGATTTCTGTTATTAGCTCTGGAAAGTTCTTCTTCAAGTTCTTCCTCATCTGTGAAATAATCCTCTATACTCAGAGCATTAAATCTATTATTCTGTTGAGAGACTGGAAATTGCTGCAGCAACCAGTTGAAATTATTTGAATGATGTTGACTTGTTGATGGCTGAATATGGTTGACAGGCAGGTTGTTAGCTCGTGCTGAATTCTCAGCTTTACTATTTTTAGCCTTTTCTTTTAGCGTAGAGTTTTCTCTCTTAAGTTCAGCAACTTCATTGCTTAGCTGCGCGATTAGTTTCTCACGTCTACTTACATTTGGAGGTGGTGATCTCAACATTTTCATGCTCTTAGGAAAGTTGTTCTCTTTATTTTCCAAGGGTTGGTTCCCCCCAGAATCTATGGTACTAGAATCCGAAGAGTATATGGAGCGGCCCTGTTGATTTCATGCTTCTATAGACGTATCCGTCTCGTTTCCTAATATTATTAGGCTATTATTTTCATCATTATTTTTCATCATAAATTTTATTTTATTCCCACGAGTAGCACGAGAAATTAACGGTCGCCTATGACAGAGCCCTGCGTTATCATAAGAAGGCTATGGGTTTAAACCGAATGACTCCAAATTCGGAGTTCACATACTAACGACTAAGCACCCTCTTAGCCACGCAGCCATCGGCGTATGTAGTACCACCTTAGCTTTGGTGTGCTATTTTTTGGTCCGCCCCGAGTATTTAATTTCCCCGGTACCTACCATATCTGGCAAGCATTCCCCTATCCGCCACCCGGGGAGGCGCCTGATGGGGGTAATAGCAAACCCCACACAGGAATAAACTAGTGATGTAATAAATTTTTGTTATATTTTCGTCACAGCTGAATTTAGTACAAACATGTCTATGTAAGTTCCTAGCCATGACTCTGATTGGCCTTCACGCAAAGTTTTCACTACGTTCTTTACGATGATGCTTATTTTATTTTGATTCATCAATTTAGTGATGAATGAATCTGCTGAAACACTCGCCTTAATTATATCACAGGACGCGTGCTAATTTTTAACATCATCTACTACGATAGGTGGTGGGGGTGGTATTTTTTTAACTTTTTTGACGTTTGTCTCAACCTTTTGAGGCTGAGTATTTTGATACAATGTTTGTGGTTTTTGTGGTGGTGACGATGTATCATTTAACCTTCCTTTTCATTTTTCTTGATTTAGCACGAGCCCATTCTGTTTTTTAGCTAAATCTTCCCCGTCGCTTTGATTATTCAACGTTTTTATTAACGTTATAATTGGTGTTTTGGTTCTGTACCATTTTAGATTGGCTTAGCCTGGATTTTATGCTGCTTTAATTGCATCATTCCATTTTTTAGTACGTCAATTTGTTGTTGTAGATTGAGAATAATAATGTTTTGCTGAATTTTCTCTTCAGTTACATTTTGCCATTGTTTGTATAACATTCGCTACTCCAGGTGTTTCACTATAATTATATGCGTTGTTATGTTTGTTGGGGTGCCGTTGTTGCGCCCATATTATTTAGGAATTGCTCCGTATTAAGATTTTCAAATGAAAAATTAAAAGTTTTCTCAGGAGAACTAGTAACCCTTCCTCGCCTTTGAGACGGGCTGCTTATTATTTGAATATTTTTGTTGTTTTGTGTATGCTAGGATTGTTAAATAATTAACAAATGTTGTAATTTTAACTTTTTAAAATTAAATTTTGTTTCTTCTGGACATTTAAGAAATATTTCGTATTTATAGCGTAGTCTCGTAAAGTCACTTTACATTATTATTGGCCAAATTGTGTGGGATATTTTTAGGAAGAGAACGATTAAACTACAGGGTCTTGCTGGTCATTCTCTGGTTTAAATTGCCTTTCAAACAAAGATGCACACACCAAATATATTTTTCATATAAGGATTATAGTGGCACAAGGTATGGAAATCACTGCTTTAACTCCTTGAATTTAAAATAAAATATTGAGCTCGAAAACGATTCCAAAACAAACACGCACACAGCAATACACAAAATCCATCCAATTTATTTAATTATTAATTTTTGGAACTGAAACTGTTTGGTGGTTTTGTCTCAGGTTCAATACGTTTCAAACGTTGTAGCTAGGTTTTTGTTTCTTATTTAACATAATTAAATTAAATATAATTTAAAAATGTTGGTTTTGTTATATTCATAAAATATTAATTGTAGGCTATATTAGCCTAGAAAATAAATATAAATTTTTCGATGTATAATAAAATATTTACATAAATAATATTATGTTGTGCACCACCACCATTAAATAGAATATAAATAAGAGCTGTAAAATCGCATAATTAATTGAAAAATAAATTTTTTTAATTTATTTCAATCGATGGTATTTTACATAATAAATATGATAAAATAATATTAAAATAAAAATTATTAATGATTTTAAATGCGTACATTTACTATAATAAAATTGTAATAAATAATGAAAAAAAAATACAAAAAATAAATCGAAATAATATTTTTATTTGTAAATTGGAAATAAAAACATTTTTAATGATAATAAAATCATTTAAATAAAATTAGGGGACGAGATGGGAAAATTTGCATAAAACTATAATTAAATGGAAATATAAATTTATATTATAGGAAAAGTAAAATTTATTAATTTTAAATATATAATTAAAACTATTACTATTATATGTAATAAAATTTCATGTTACACCTAATAAATTATTATACGATAAAATAAAAACTATAAATGAATAATAAAAAAAATTTAGATTCTAAATAAATTAAAAGTTGTGATTTATGTAGGAGTTTATCATTTTTCTGAGATGCTTGTTGCGATAACCGACTTACTTTAACCGATAAATTTAAAATCGTAATCGCCTAATGTAAGTTTGGCCATAAACTACTTGTCCGGAATACATAACAATATACTCGTATTAGGGTGTACTACGAAATCCCGGGAAATTTTCTCTACGAGTCCGGGAATACACTTTTCCTCCGAATTGTACATACTATTTTTTCTCCGATCGGACTTTAAAACGAATATAAACCCAAAATAATTTTTAGTATTATTCATTAATTATCATATTAAGAAATCAACACAAAGTAAAAAATCGACAATAATATAAAATTATTGCTTAGTTAGCCACGACATCATAAGTCATAAATACATTTTGTTTTTTTGTTCAAAAGTTGGCAAGTTTGTGTACCTATTTGATTTATAAAAATCGTGTGAACGAAATTTAAGGGATATGGACAGTGAAAGCGAATTATCCTTATCTTGTACCCCGCCGGATATAGTGGAAGCAGCTAATTCAGCTACATGTGATTTACTCAAAATGCTTATAAACGCTTTATGGATTATCGTCAATCTAAACACATCAAATCAATTTCGGAAAACGTCATTCTGGCGTATTTCGCTGATTTATCTACAAAATTGAAATCATCCACATTATGGTCAAACTACTCAATGATCAGGGCGATGAAAGTGGTTAAAAATAATGTGGATATTGCAAAATACCAAAAATTACGTGTCTTCTTGAAACGCAAATCCGACGGACATATAGCGAAGAAATCTAAAATATTAACTATGGAATATGTTCAACAATTCATTTTGGAAGCTTCAGATGATACGCGTTTGAAGTTAGACCTAACTTAATCCTAACCAACAAAAACAAATGAAAATTTGTATGTATTGGTTAAAAGTAAATCAAGAATGTCATTTAGGCGAAATATTGAATTTATGAATTAATTCCAATTGAAATTTATAACAAATAATTAGATTCAACATTTACTAGGACTGAATATAAGAATTTAATATTTTCTTAACAAATTTAGTATTTGAATATCTCGAGACCTAATATGTTTATCAAGAATGTTATTACGTTTTTCTGATAGGTCTAGGTTAGGACCATCTATATTCGAAGCCATTTGAAAAGCTAATAATTTTTGCGCGATCAAATTAATTTTTTGTTAGACTTTACTAACCTGAGAAGTTAGGATTTTCTTAAGAAATTGAATATCTCGAGACCCAATATGTTCATCAAGAATGTTATTATGTTTTTCTGATAGGTCTAGGTTAGGACCATCTATATTCGAAGCCATTTGAAAAGCTAATAATTTTTGCGCGATCAAATTAATTTTTTGTTAGACTTTACTAACCTGAGAAATTAGGATTTTCTTAAGAAATTGAATATCTCGAGACCCAATATGTTTATCAAGAATGTTATTATGTTTTTCTGATAGGTCTAGGTTAGGACCATCTATATTCGAAGCCATTTGAAAAGCTAATAATTTTTGCGCGATCAAATTAATTTTTTGTTAGACTTTACTAACTTGAGAAGTTAGGATTTTCTTAAGAAATTGAATATCTCGAGACCCAATATGTTTATCAAGAATGTTATTATGTTTTTCTGATAGGTCTAGGTTAGGACCATCTATATTCGAAGCCATTTGAAAAGCTAATAATTTTTGCGCGATCAAATTAATTTTTTGTTAGACTTTACTAACCTGAGAAGTTAGGATTTTCTTAAGAAATTGAATATCTCGAGACCTAATATGTTCATCAAGAATGTTATTATGTTTTTCTGATAGGTCTAGGTTAGGACCATCTATATTCGAAGCCATTTGAAAAGCTAATAATTTTTGCGCGATCAAATTAATTTTTTGTTAGACTTTACTAACCTGAGAAATTAGGATTTTCTTAAGAAATTGAATATCTCGAGACCTAATATGTTTATCAAGAATGTTATTATGTTTTTCTGATAGGTCTAGGTTAGGACCATTTATATTCGAAGCCATTTGAAAAGCTAATAATTTTTGCGCGATCAAATTAATTTTTTGTTAGACTTTACTAACCTGAGAAGTTAGGATTTTCTTAAGAAATTGAATATCTCGAGACCCAATATGTTTATCAAGAATGTTATTATGTTTATCTGATAGGTCTAGGTTAGGACCATTTATATTCGAAGCCATTTGAAAAGCCAATAATTTTTGCGCGATCAAATTAATTTTTTGTTAGACTTTACTAACCTGAGAAGTTAGGATTTTCTTAAGAAATTGAATATCTCGAGACCCAATATGTTCATCAAGAATGTTATTATGTTTTTCTGATAGGTCTAGGTTAGGACCATCTATATTCGAAGCCATTTGAAAAGCTAATAATTTTTGCGCGATCAAATTAATTTTTTGTTAGACTTTACTAACCTGAGAAGTTAGGATTTTCTTAAGAAATTGAATATCTCGAGACCCAATATGTTCATCAAGAATGTTATTATGTTTTTCTGATAGGTCTAGGTTAGGACCATCTATATTCGAAGCCATTTGAAAAGCTAATAATTTTTGCGCGATCAAATTAATTTTTTGTTAGACTTTACTAACCTGAGAAGTTAGGATTTTCTTAAGAAATTGAATATCTCGAGACCCAATATGTTTATCAAGAATGTTATTATGTTTTTCTAATAGGTCTAGGTTAGGACCATCTATATTCGAAGCCATTTGAAAAGCTAATAATTTTTGCGCGATCAAATTAATTTTTTGTTAGACTTTACTAACCTGAGAAGTTAGGATTTTCTTAAGAAATTGAATATCTCGAGACCCAATATGTTTATCAAGAATGTTATTATGTTTTTCTGATAGGTCTAGGTTAGGACCATCTATATTCGAAGCCATTTGAAAAGCTAATAATTTTTGCGCGATCAAATTAATTTTTTGTTAGACTTTACTAACCTGAGAAATTAGGATTTTCTTAAGAAATTGAATATCTCGAGACCCAATATGTTTATCAAGAATGTTATTATGTTTTTCTGATAGGTCTAGGTTAGGACCATCTATATTCGAAGCCATTTGAAAAGCTAATAATTTTTGCGCGATCAAATTAATTTTTTGTTAGACTTTACTAACCTGAGAAATTAGGATTTTCTTAAGAAATTGAATATCTCGAGACCCAATATGTTTATCAAGAATGTTATTATGTTTTTCTGATAGGTCTAGGTTAGGACCATCTATATTCGAAGCCATTTGAAAAGCTAATAATTTTTGCGCGATCAAATTAATTTTTTGTTAGACTTTACTAACCTGAGAAATTAGGATTTTCTTAAGAAATTGAATATCTCGAGACCCAATATGTTTATCAAGAATGTTATTATGTTTTTCTGATAGGTCTAGGTTAGGACCATCTATATTCGAAGCCATTTGAAAAGCTAATAATTTTTGCGCGATCAAATTAATTTTTTGTTAGACTTTACTAACCTGAGAAGTTAGGATTTTCTTAAGAAATTGAATATCTCGAGACCCAATATGTTTATCAAGAATGTTATTATGTTTTTCTGATAGGTCTAGGTTAGGACCATCTATATTCGAAGCCATTTGAAAAGCTAATAATTTTTGCGCGATCAAATTAATTTTTTGTTAGACTTTACTAACCTGAGAAATTAGGATTTTCTTAAGAAATTGAATATCTCGAGACCCAATATGTTTATCAAGAATGTTATTATGTTTTTCTGATAGGTCTAGGTTAGGACCATCTATATTCGAAGCCATTTGAAAAGCTAATAATTTTTGCGCGATCAAATTAATTTTTTGTTAGACTTTACTAACCTGAGAAGTTAGGATTTTCTTAAGAAATTGAATATCTCGAGACCCAATATGTTCATCAAGAATGTTATTATGTTTTTCTGATAGGTCTAGGTTAGGACCATCTATATTCGAAGCCATTTGAAAAGCTAATAATTTTTGCGCGATCAAATTAATTTTTTGTTAGACTTTACTAACCTGAGAAGTTAGGATTTTCTTAAGAAATTGAATATCTCGAGACCCAATATGTTTATCAAGAATGTTATTATGTTTTTCTGATAGGTCTAGGTTAGGACCATCTATATTCGAAGCCATTTGAAAAGCTAATAATTTTTGCGCGATCAAATTAATTTTTTGTTAGACTTTACTAACCTGAGAAATTAGGATTTTCTTAAGAAATTGAATATCTCGAGACCCAATATGTTTATCAAGAATGTTATTATGTTTTTCTGATAGGTCTAGGTTAGGACCATCTATATTCGAAGCCATTTGAAAAGCTAATAATTTTTGCGCGATCAAATTAATTTTTTGTTAGACTTTACTAACCTGAGAAATTAGGATTTTCTTAAGAAATTGAATATCTCGAGACCCAATATGTTTATCAAGAATGTTATTATGTTTTTCTGATAGGTCTAGGTTAGGACCATCTATATTCGAAGCCATTTGAAAAGCTAATAATTTTTGCGCGATCAAATTAATTTTTTGTTAGACTTTACTAACCTGAGAAATTAGGATTTTCTTAAGAAATTGAATATCTCGAGACCCAATATGTTTATCAAGAATGTTATTATGTTTTTCTGATAGGTCTAGGTTAGGACCATCTATATTCGAAGCCATTTGAAAAGCTAATAATTTTTGCGCGATCAAATTAATTTTTTGTTAGACTTTACTAACCTGAGAAATTAGGATTTTCTTAAGAAATTGAATATCTCGAGACCCAATATGTTTATCAAGAATGTTATTATGTTTTTCTGATAGGTCTAGGTTAGGACCATCTATATTCGAAGCCATTTGAAAAGCTAATAATTTTTGCGCGATCAAATTAATTTTTTGTTAGACTTTACTAACCTGAGAAATTAGGATTTTCTTAAGAAATTGAATATCTCGAGACCCAATATGTTTATCAAGAATGTTATTATGTTTTTCTGATAGGTCTAGGTTAGGACCATCTATATTCGAAGCCATTTGAAAAGCTAATAATTTTTGCGCGATCAAATTAATTTTTTGTTAGACTTTACTAACCTGAGAAATTAGGATTTTCTTAAGAAATTGAATATCTCGAGACCCAATATGTTTATCAAGAATGTTATTATGTTTTTCTGATAGGTCTAGGTTAGGACCATCTATATTCGAAGCCATTTGAAAAGCTAATAATTTTTGCGCGATCAAATTAATTTTTTGTTAGACTTTACTAACCTGAGAAATTAGGATTTTCTTAAGAAATTGAATATCTCGAGACCCAATATGTTTATCAAGAATGTTATTATGTTTTTCTGATAGGTCTAGGTTAGGACCATCTATATTCGAAGCCATTTGAAAAGCTAATAATTTTTGCGCGATCAAATTAATTTTTTGTTAGACTTTACTAACCTGAGAAATTAGGATTTTCTTAAGAAATTGAATATCTCGAGACCCAATATGTTTATCAAGAATGTTATTATGTTTTTCTGATAGGTCTAGGTTAGGACCATCTATATTCGAAGCCATTTGAAAAGCTAATAATTTTTGCGCGATCAAATTAATTTTTTGTTAGACTTTACTAACCTGAGAAATTAGGATTTTCTTAAGAAATTGAATATCTCGAGACCCAATATGTTTATCAAGAATGTTATTATGTTTTTCTGATAGGTCTAGGTTAGGACCATCTATATTCGAAGCCATTTGAAAAGCTAATAATTTTTGCGCGATCAAATTAATTTTTTGTTAGACTTTACTAACCTGAGAAATTAGGATTTTCTTAAGAAATTGAATATCTCGAGACCCAATATGTTTATCAAGAATGTTGTTATGTTTTTCTGATAGGTCTAGGTTAGGACCATCTATATTCGAAGCCATTTGAAAAGCTAATAATTTTTGCGCGATCAAATTAATTTTTTGTTAGACTTTACTAACCTGAGAAATTAGGATTTTCTTAAGAAATTGAATATCTCGAGACCCAATATGTTTATCAAGAATGTTATTATGTTTTTCTGATAGGTCTAGGTTAGGACCATCTATATTCGAAGCCATTTGAAAAGCTAATAATTTTTGCGCGATCAAATTAATTTTTTGTTAGACTTTACTAACCTGAGAAATTAGGATTTTCTTAAGAAATTGAATATCTCGAGACCCAATATGTTTATCAAGAATGTTATTATGTTTTTCTGATAGGTCTAGGTTAGGACCATCTATATTCGAAGCCATTTGAAAAGCTAATAATTTTGCGCGATCAAATTAATTTTTTGTTAGACTTTACTACCTGAGAAATTAGGATTTTCTTAAGAAATTGAATATCTCGAGACCCAATATGTTTATCAAGAATGTTATTATGTTTTTCTGATAGGTCTAGGTTAGGACCATCTATATTCGAAGCCATTTGAAAAGCTAATAATTTTTGCGCGATCAAATTAATTTTTGTTAGACTTTACTAACCTGAGAAATTAGGATTTTCTTAAGAAATTGAATATCTCGAGACCCAATATGTTTATCAAGAATGTTATTATGTTTTTCTGATAGGTCTAGGTTAGGACCATCTATATTCGAAGCCATTTGAAAAGCTAATAATTTTTGCGCGATCAAATTAATTTTTTGTTAGACTTTACTAACCTGAGAAATTAGGATTTTCTTAAGAAATTGAATATCTCGAGACCCAATATGTTTATCAAGAATGTTATTATGTTTTTCTGATAGGTCTAGGTTAGGACCATCTATATTCGAAGCCATTTGAAAAGCTAATAATTTTTGCGCGATCAAATTAATTTTTTGTTAGACTTTACTAACCTGAGAAATTAGGATTTTCTTAAGAAATTGAATATCTCGAGACCCAATATGTTTATCAAGAATGTTATTATGTTTTTCTGATAGGTTCTAGGTTAGGACCATCTATATTCGAAGCCATTTGAAAAGCTAATAATTTTTGCGCGATCAAATTAATTTTTTGTTAGACTTTACTAACCTGAGAAATTAGGATTTTCTTAAGAAATTGAATATCTCGAGACCCAATATGTTTATCAAGAATGTTATTATGTTTTTCTGATAGGTCTAGGTTAGGACCATCTATATTCGAAGCCATTTGAAAAGCTAATAATTTTTGCGCGATCAAATTAATTTTTTGTTAGACTTTACTAACCTGAGAAATTAGGATTTTCTTAAGAAATTGAATATCTCGAGACCCAATATGTTTATCAAGAATGTTATTATGTTTTTCTGATAGGTCTAGGTTAGGACCATCTATATTCGAAGCCATTTGAAAAGCTAATAATTTTTGCGCGATCAAATTAATTTTTTGTTAGACTTTACTAACCTGAGAAATTAGGATTTTCTTAAGAAATTGAATATCTCGAGACCCAATATGTTTATCAAGAATGTTATTATGTTTTTCTGATAGGTCTAGGTTAGGACCATCTATATTCGAAGCCATTTGAAAAGCTAATAATTTTGCGCGATCAAATTAATTTTTTGTTAGACATTACTAACCTGAGAAATTAGGATTTTCTTAAGAAATTGAATATCTCGAGACCCAATATGTTTATCAAGAATGTTATTATGTTTTTCTGATAGGTCTAGGTTAGGACCATCTATATTCGAAGCCATTTGAAAAGCTAATAATTTTTGCGCGATCAAATTAATTTTTGTTAGACTTTACTTACCTGAGAAGTTAGGATTTTCTTAAGAAATTGAATATCTCGAGACCCAATATGTTTATCAAGAATGTTATTATGTTTTCTGATAGGTCTAGGTTAGGACCATCTATATTCGAAGCCATTTGAAAAGCTAATAATTTTTGCGCGATCAAATTAATTTTTTGTTAGACTTTACTAACCTGAGAAGTTAGGATTTTCTTAAGAAATTGAATATCTCGAGACCCAATATGTTTATCAAGAATGTTATTATGTTTTTCTGATAGGTCTAGGTTAGGACCATCTATATTCGAAGCCATTTGAAAAGCTAATAATTTTTGCGCGATCAAATTAATTTTTTGTTAGACTTTACTAACCTGAGAAGTTAGGATTTTCTTAAGAAATTGAATATCTCGAGACCCAATATGTTTATCAAGAATGTTATTATGTTTTTCTGATAGGTCTAGGTTAGGACCATCTATATTCGAAGCCATTTGAAAAGCTAATAATTTTTGCGCAATCAAATTAATTTTTTGTTAGACTTTACTAACCTGAGAAGTTAGGATTTTCTTAAGAAATTGAATATCTCGAGACCCAATATGTTTATCAAGAATGTTATTATGTTTTTCTGATAGGTCTAGGTTAGGACCATCTATATTCGAAGCCATTTGAAAAGCTAATAATTTTTGCGCGATCAAATTAATTTTTTGTTAGACTTTACTAACCTGAGAAGTTAGGATTTTCTTAAGAAATTGAATATCTCGAGACCCAATATGTTTATCAAGAATGTTATTATGTTTTTCTGATAGGTCTAGGTTAGGACCATCTATATTCGAAGCCATTTGAAAAGCTAATAATTTTTGCGCGATCAAATTAATTTTTTGTTAGACTTTACTAACCTGAGAAGTTAGGATTTTCTTAAGAAATTGAATATCTCGAGACCCAATATGTTTATCAAGAATGTTATTATGTTTTTCTGATAGGTCTAGGTTAGGACCATCTATATTCGAAGCCATTTGAAAAGCTAATAATTTTTGCGCGATCAAATTAATTTTTTGTTAGACTTTACTAACCTGAGAAATTAGGATTTTCTTAAGAAATTGAATATCTCGAGACCCAATATGTTTATCAAGAATGTTATTATGTTTTTCTGATAGGTCTAGGTTAGGACCATCTATATTCGAAGCCATTTGAAAAGCTAATAATTTTTGCGCGATCAAATTAATTTTTTGTTAGACTTTACTAACCTGAGAAGTTAGGATTTTCTTAAGAAATTGAATATCTCGAGACCCAATATGTTCATCAAGAATGTTATTATGTTTTTCTGATAGGTCTAGGTTAGGACCATCTATATTCGAAGCCATTTGAAAAGCTAATAATTTTTGCGCGATCAAATTAATTTTTTGTTAGACTTTACTAACCTGAGAAGTTAGGATTTTCTTAAGAAATTGAATATCTCGAGACCCAATATGTTTATCAAGAATGTTATTATGTTTTTCTAATAGGTCTAGGTTAGGACCATCTATATTCGAAGCCATTTGAAAAGCTAATAATTTTTGCGCGATCAAATTAATTTTTTGTTAGACTTTACTAACCTGAGAAGTTAGGATTTTCTTAAGAAATTGAATATCTCGAGACCCAATATGTTTATCAACAATGTTATTATGTTTTTCTGATAGGTCTAGGTTAGGACCATCTATATTCGAAGCCATTTGAAAAGCTAATAATTTTTGCGCGATCAAATTAATTTTTTGTTAGACTTTACTAACCTGAGAAATTAGGATTTTCTTAAGAAATTGAATATCTCGAGACCCAATATGTTTATCAAGAATGTTATTATGTTTTTCTGATAGGTCTAGGTTAGGACCATCTATATTCGAAGCCATTTGAAAAGCTAATAATTTTTGCGCGATCAAATTAATTTTTTGTTAGACTTTACTAACCTGAGAAATTAGGATTTTCTTAAGAAATTGAATATCTCGAGACCCAATATGTTTATCAAGAATGTTATTATGTTTTTCTGATAGGTCTAGGTTAGGACCATCTATATTCGAAGCCATTTGAAAAGCTAATAATTTTTGCGCGATCAAATTAATTTTTTGTTAGACTTTACTAACCTGAGAAATTAGGATTTTCTTAAGAAATTGAATATCTCGAGACCCAATATGTTTATCAAGAATGTTATTATGTTTTTCTGATAGGTCTAGGTTAGGACCATCTATATTCGAAGCCATTTGAAAAGCTAATAATTTTTGCGCGATCAAATTAATTTTTTGTTAGACTTTACTAACCTGAGAAGTTAGGATTTTCTTAAGAAATTGAATATCTCGAGACCCAATATGTTTATCAAGAATGTTATTATGTTTTTCTGATAGGTCTAGGTTAGGACCATCTATATTCGAAGCCATTTGAAAAGCTAATAATTTTTGCGCGATCAAATTAATTTTTTGTTAGACTTTACTAACCTGAGAAATTAGGATTTTCTTAAGAAATTGAATATCTCGAGACCCAATATGTTTATCAAGAATGTTATTATGTTTTTCTGATAGGTCTAGGTTAGGACCATCTATATTCGAAGCCATTTGAAAAGCTAATAATTTTTGCGCGATCAAATTAATTTTTTGTTAGACTTTACTAACCTGAGAAGTTAGGATTTTCTTAAGTAATTGAATATCTCGAGACCCAATATGTTCATCAAGATTGTTATTATGTTTTTCTGATAGGTCTAGGTTAGGACCATCTATATTCGAAGCCATTTGAAAAGCTAATAATTTTTGCGCGATCAAATTAATTTTTTGTTAGACTTTACTAACCTGAGAAATTAGGATTTTCTTAAGAAATTGAATATCTCGAGACCCAATATGTTTATCAAGAATGTTATTATGTTTTTCTGATAGGTCTAGGTTAGGACCATCTATATTCGAAGCCATTTGAAAAGCTAATAATTTTTGCGCGATCAAATTAATTTTTTGTTAGACTTTACTAACCTGAGAAATTAGGATTTTCTTAAGAAATTGAATATCTCGAGACCCAATATGTTTATCAAGAATGTTATTATGTTTTTCTGATAGGTCTAGGTTAGGACCATCTATATTCGAAGCCATTTGAAAAGCTAATAATTTTTGCGCGATCAAATTAATTTTTTGTTAGACTTTACTAACCTGAGAAATTAGGATTTTCTTAAGAAATTGAATATCTCGAGACCCAATATGTTTATCAAGAATGTTATTATGTTTTTCTGATAGGTCTAGGTTAGGACCATCTATATTCGAAGCCATTTGAAAAGCTAATAATTTTTGCGCGATCAAATTAATTTTTTGTTAGACTTTACTAACCTGAGAAATTAGGATTTTCTTAAGAAATTGAATATCTCGAGACCCAATATGTTTATCAAGAATGTTATTATGTTTTTCTGATAGGTCTAGGTTAGGACCATCTATATTCGAAGCCATTTGAAAAGCTAATAATTTTTGCGCGATCAAATTAATTTTTTGTTAGACTTTACTAACCTGAGAAATTAGGATTTTCTTAAGAAATTGAATATCTCGAGACCCAATATGTTTATCAAGAATGTTATTATGTTTTTCTGATAGGTCTAGGTTAGGACCATCTATATTCGAAGCCATTTGAAAAGCTAATAATTTTTGCGCGATCAAATTAATTTTTTGTTAGACTTTACTAACCTGAGAAATTAGGATTTTCTTAAGAAATTGAATATCTCGAGACCCAATATGTTTATCAAGAATGTTATTATGTTTTTCTGATAGGTCTAGGTTAGGACCATCTATATTCGAAGCCATTTGAAAAGCTAATAATTTTTGCGCGATCAAATTAATTTTTTGTTAGACTTTACTAACCTGAGAAATTAGGATTTTCTTAAGAAATTGAATATCTCGAGACCCAATATGTTTATCAAGAATGTTATTATGTTTTTCTGATAGGTCTAGGTTAGGACCATCTATATTCGAAGCCATTTGAAAAGCTAATAATTTTTGCGCGATCAAATTAATTTTTTGTTAGACTTTACTAACCTGAGAAATTAGGATTTTCTTAAGAAATTGAATATCTCGAGACCCAATATGTTTATCAAGAATGTTATTATGTTTTTCTGATAGGTCTAGGTTAGGACCATCTATATTCGAAGCCATTTGAAAAGCTAATAATTTTTGCGCGATCAAATTAATTTTTTGTTAGACTTTACTAACCTGAGAAATTAGGATTTTCTTAAGAAATTGAATATCTCGAGACCCAATATGTTTATCAAGAATGTTATTATGTTTTTCTGATAGGTCTAGGTTAGGACCATCTATATTCGAAGCCATTTGAAAAGCTAATAATTTTTGCGCGATCAAATTAATTTTTTGTTAGACTTTACTAACCTGAGAAATTAGGATTTTCTTAAGAAATTGAATATCTCGAGACCCAATATGTTTATCAAGAATGTTATTATGTTTTTCTGATAGGTCTAGGTTAGGACCATCTATATTCGAAGCCATTTGAAAAGCTAATAATTTTTGCGCGATCAAATTAATTTTTTGTTAGACTTTACTAACCTGAGAAATTAGGATTTTCTTAAGAAATTGAATATCTCGAGACCCAATATGTTTATCAAGAATGTTATTATGTTTTTCTGATAGGTCTAGGTTAGGACCATCTATATTCGAAGCCATTTGAAAAGCTAATAATTTTTGCGCGATCAAATTAATTTTTTGTTAGACTTTACTAACCTGAGAAATTAGGATTTTCTTAAGAAATTGAATATCTCGAGACCCAATATGTTTATCAAGAATGTTATTATGTTTTTCTGATAGGTCTAGGTTAGGACCATCTATATTCGAAGCCATTTGAAAAGCTAATAATTTTTGCGCGATCAAATTAATTTTTTGTTAGACTTTACTAACCTGAGAAATTAGGATTTTCTTAAGAAATTGAATATCTCGAGACCCAATATGTTTATCAAGAATGTTATTATGTTTTTCTGATAGGTCTAGGTTAGGACCATCTATATTCGAAGCCATTTGAAAAGCTAATAATTTTTGCGCGATCAAATTAATTTTTTGTTAGACTTTACTAACCTGAGAAATTAGGATTTTCTTAAGAAATTGAATATCTCGAGACCCAATATGTTTATCAAGAATGTTGTTATGTTTTTCTGATAGGTCTAGGTTAGGACCATCTATATTCGAAGCCATTTGAAAAGCTAATAATTTTTGCGCGATCAAATTAATTTTTTGTTAGTGTTCAATCCAAAATAAATCATCACCTAAAGAAAGCATCATCTGGAAGGAAACCAACCGGCATAAAATACCTACCTAACGTCTCACCCTGAAACACATTTAACCTACCATACATCCAAGAATTTGTTTCATACCTACCCTTTATCATCATATATATTACAATTTAGTTCCCCTAAAATAGTTGATTAAGAATTAATTAATTAGTTTGTATAATTTGTTTACTTATCTTAATTTAATTTATTTGTATAAAATGTATGTCCAATCCGAAATGTCATCCAAGTGACAAATAGTGGACGAATTCTTGTGCTTAATTTCAGTTCAATGCAAGATTGAATACCGAAATTTAGGATCGATGCGACACCTGCATTTGAACTCGTTCACTATAGGACAATTTTCGGATTCGTTTTTATGACAAGTAATATTTTTTACACCCACTATTATTCCAACTTTCATTCTGTTAACATTAAAAATAAAAATAAAAGAAATTAAAAAATACACCATTTTTAGAATTGCATCGCATTTAAATTAAAATAAATAATAATTTGTTAGCTTAATCGTTTCGGATTATTATTTAAACATTTGTTGGTCCTTCGAGCCGGATGCGATACCAAGCGCATCAAAAGTGTAAAGCAAGAACGAAGCGATTGCAATTCTAAAACATCATCCACGCCATTACTCACCGGAGAGCAAAAAGCCGCATTAGTAAAGTGATAGCCGGTCTAGATACCAACCGCCATTCATCGCATGGTATTTTTACTGGTTTGCATTGTACCGCAGGATTAGTAAAGCGATAAAAGGCGAGAGTCCAGCCACCATTAACCGCGTGGTATTTTGCGGCATCAAAAACCAGTCACCGTTCACCGCGCGACCATATACCAGCCGCCATTCACCGCATGGTATATTATTAGTTCCGGTTGGCAGTCAATTACATTCACCGCATGGTATTTTATTGTTTACCAGTTGACAGTCTAGTACAGGATTAAAACCAGGTGAGCCGTTTCCATATTATTTGAGTAAACCGAACCCTAACGTCAATTTATATTCAAGTTATTTATTCGAATTTTATAATTATATTTCGAGTGATTCTTTGACATTGTCTGTGTGCTCGCGCCGTGCTTATAAAATTTATATTCCCGTTAAGTTATCGACCAATTTAATTATATTTCTACCTTGTGTTAATATGGAAGCATTAGTTAAGCGTAAAGGAGTGATCAAGGGTCAGTTAACGAAGATTTCCAATTTTGTGAATACGAAAGGCGAAAATGCTAATTATGACGAACTGTCGATTCGTTTATCTAAAGTGAATGAAATGTACAATCAATTTGTTGCAGTCGAAGATCAAATATTTAATTTAGATGCAGATTCGAATTCGGATATGGATATTTTCGACGAAGCGTATTACTCAATCGTTGCAAAAATACAAGTGCTTATACGACAACTTTCGACTAAGTCCGCAATACCAAATAATCCTCGCGATGATGCAGATGCATCTTTGAATACCACCCAGATTAATTTTCGATCCGATTTCAAATTACCTAGGCTGAATCTCCCAACTTTCGACGGCAATCTGAAACAATGGCAATCATTTTATGATATTTACCTATCCACGGTCCACGAGAATACCAACTTATCATCTGCCCAGAAGTTCAAATATCTCCTAGGCCAATTACGCGGAGCCGCATATACAACTGTTTGCCATTTCCGGGTAGACGATGCTAGTTACTTTGAAGCTTTAAAACGATTAGTCAAAAAATACGATAGAAAGAGGACTATAGTGGAAAGTTACATTCGCGAATTTCTTTTGTCGCCAAAGTTTAGTAAACCGTCAGCCGTAAACATTACTAAGCTTCACGATACATTAGATGAGACTATTCGGGGACTAAAGGCCCTCGGAGATCCAGCAACTCATCGCGACCCGTGGTTAATCCTCTTGGCAGCCGAAAAATTGGACGATGATACAAGACAGCTATGGAAATACGAATCAGCTGAAACCGATTATCCAACAATTGATGAATTCTTAGAATTCCTATCTAAGAGAATGAATTCACTTGCTGAGCCTACAACCAAACGATTTACTACACCCAAATCACCAACACCAATGAATTCATATTATACCAATACCACTATACCGTTACCGCCCTGTCCGCTCTGCGAAAATGAAGCACATAGATTATATGAGTGCCCTAAATTCCGTGCCATGGACATTGGCACGCGCCGCGAATTCATATCCAAATCTAACCGTTGTTTTAACTGCCTTACTGATCGACACCCAATTACGAGCTGTAAAAGCAGAAGGCATTGCCAAAAATGTTCCAAACGGCATAATACTTTGCTGCATTACATCCATACTCCACAAATAACCGAGGGTTCAAAGAATAATAATGGATCACCGAATACGTATGTGAACGTTAATCAAAATACCGTTCAGCCAACTTCCAGTAATAATAACGAATCAGCTACCGCGTTGTTAGCAGTACCGATGTGTCGATATCCAGCAAAACCAGTGCCAATTAAGGATCCAGTAGAAGACACCAGTTCGATTAAAGGTAATATCCCTATTCTACCTACCGCAAAATTGGACATACAGGATAAATATGGAAATTGGACAAAATGTCGAGCGCTGTTGGATTCGGGGTCGACGCACAATTTTATTACGGAAGGTCTTATAAGCCGATTAAAAATTCCGCGTTCAAAGTCGGATATTACAATTAGTTCAATTAATCAATCGCGATCATGTATCTCCAGGGGTAAATCCGGGATTAAACTACGATCTTCAATCAATCCATCGTTTTGCCTGAATGTTGAAGCCTATATCCTGCCATCAATATCGACAAGGTTACCACACGAATCCTTCGATAAAACATTGTTAAAATTTGAGGCCGATAAACCGTTAGCCGATCCAGAATATTACATCGCTGCAGATGTGGAGTTGCTGTTGGGATGTGAAACCTTTTTTGAAATTTTGTTAGACGGCAAATTCCAGCCTAAGCCAGATTATCCCTATGTACAGAATTCTAAACTCGGATGGTTAGTTGGGGGAATTATCTCCGACATTGAACAACCTGTTTCTAACACCAGTAAAACCTGCTTTCATGTTGATTCTGAAACTCTTCAACGATTAGAGGTAGCTATCGAGAGATTTTGGCGAACAGAAGAAGTGCTATCACCCAAAACATTGACGACCGAAGAACGAAATTGTGTTAAGTTCTTTAATGCAACTACCAAACTAGATGAAGCGGGAATCCAGAATAAGATAGTCGTCCAATTACCGTTCAAGGATGATCCTCCCGGAATTGGGGAGTCCTTTACGCAAGCCCTACGAAGATATCAAAATTTAGAGAGAAGATTGGTTCGTGATGAAGATATGAGAAAGCCATATGTTAATTTTATGCAGGAATACCTTAAACTAAATCATATGGAGTTGATCCCGGACGATGAAATCTTAAAGCCTAATAATCAGATATGTTATTTACCTCATCATCCGGTTGTGAAGAATTCCAGTTCTACCACAAAAGTTCGTGTAGTTTTTGATGCTTCGGCGAAATTTAGCAACGGTTATTCTTTAAATGATAATCTAATGGTCGGTCCAACCGTGCAAGACAACTTAGTCAACCTTCTAATACGGTTCCGAAAACACCGATACATTTTTTCTGCGGACATCGAGAAAATGTTCCGACAGATTTCCATCTCCGATCAAGATAAAGACTATCATCGTATCCTGTGGAGAGAAAATCCAAATATGAAATTATCTCAATACCGTTTAAAAACGGTAACGTACGGTACATCGCCAGCACCGTTTTTAGCCACCGCCTCATTGCATTACCTTGCAGATAAGTACGAGAAGATCTACCCCGAAGCCAGTAAGGTTATTAAGGCGGATTTCTACATGGATGACTTGTTGAGTGGCAGTCATAGTCTGGATTCAGCAATAAGGTTACAGAGCGATATCATACAACTGCTCAATTGTGGCGGTTTTAATATACGAAAATGGTCAGCAAATCATCCATCACTACTAGAAAATATTCCATCGGAAAGTCGCGAAATGTCAGCATGGGAACTTACCGACAATAAACAAATAATTTCGATATTAGGAATAAAGTATAATGCTCTGGAAGACTATTTCAGTTTCAAGGTATCCTTGCCCGTAGCACAACCGAAGATTACCAAGAGGTTATATTTGTCTGAAACTTCACGTATATACGACCCGCTAGGGCTTTTATCACCCGTTACGATTGGGTTTAAAATTCTATTCCAGTCCCTATGGTTGGAAGGTATTGGCTGGGACGAAGAATTACCATCAAATATTTTGGATAATTATTTGTTGATACGGGAACAGTTGGAGGTGTTAACTCATATGAGATTTCCAAGATGGATATTCACAACGGATGAAGTGGAACTGCACGGATTCTCCGATGCATCGAGGGACGCTTACGCAGCTATTATTTACTCGCGGATTATTTCCCCCAATGGAGCTGTTAAAACTAATCTGGTCATAGCCAAAACACGAGTAGCTCCCATAAAGACCCTCACAATACCGAAATTAGAGCTAAATGGCGCCACACTACTAGTACGGTTGTTAAAATTAGTAGAAGATTCGCTTAAATTATCGAAAAGGGCATCTATTCATTTGTACACGGACTCAACGATTGTTTTACAGTGGCTCTCGAAACCTCCGAAAACTTTACAAACATTTCAAGCAAACCGAGTGGCTGAAATTATGTCGTATACCAATCCCACGCAATGGCACTTCGTACCGAGCCACGAGAACCCAGCCGACAAAGCTACAAGAGGTGTTACACCAAAATTATTTGTAACCGATAACCTTTGGATACGAGGTCCAAACTTTCTAAACGAAAACCCGCTCGTCTATCCGGCTTCGCCAATACGAGAAAACGACGGCAGCATTCCAGTCATTTCGAACTTAGTATCAATCCCTCAAGCCTTTGAAGTTATCGAGAAATTGTGCCGTAGATATTCAAATATAAGAACCTTAACCCGTGTCTTGGCATACATTCTCCGATTCAAGAAAATTCTCCAAACACGAAAAATAAACCGAAATTTTTCGAAGCTCTTAACCGTAGAAGAAGTTGTAAATGCCGAATATTGCCTGTTTCGATTTGTCCAACATGAATGTTTTAAAAATGATATTAGTTTATTATTAAACCATAAATTATTACCGATTAAATCTAAAATTTTCTATTTCTATCCATATATTGACAACTACGGACTGCTGCGGATGCGAGGACGTTTGGAGAACGCTGCTATTAGTCACGATGCTAAGCACCCTATAATATTGCCGAACAATCATATTATCACCGAAAGTATAATCCGGGATATGCATTACAGGAATTTACATGCCAGCCACAAATTGGTGCATACCCTTTTGAAACAACGATTTGCCATTCCGAGAGCAAGAAACGTCATACGTCGAATTATACATCTATGCATCACATGCCGACGCTTTAACCCCAAGTCGGAACAACAGCTTATGGGTCAATTACCTGGCTGCCGTGTCAATCCACCAGCTAGACCATTCATCGAGGTCGGTATCGACTTAGCTGGTCCATTTAATCTTAAACCATACAGAAGCAAAGGTGCCAAATCCTATAAGGCCTACCTTGTAATATTTGTTTGTATGGCCACCAAGGCCACTACGATTGAAATTGTGTCGGACATGAGCACCGAATTATTCATCTCATCGCTAAAACGGTTCAGTGCAATACGAGGTCTGCCACAGCATATTTACTGCGACAACGGCACTAATCTAGTAGGTGCCAGACGAGAACTGCAGCAACTTTATACTCAATTTAGAGAGGAAGCGAAACAAATCCGAGTAGAGGAATGGTGCAGGGATAACCATATCCAGTGGCACTTCATCCCACCTGCTACTCCTAATTTCGGTGGCCTATGGGAGGCTGCCGTAAAATCGTGTAAATATCACCTTCGCCGTGTTATGAAGAATGTATTGTTGACTTACGAGGAGTTCTTGACAATCATCAGACAAGTTGAAGCACTATTAAACTCTCGTCCGTTGGGAGATCTGCCTGAAGATGAATGGAATCCGTTGACCCCAGCTCATTTTTTAATCACACAGCCCTTAACTATGTTACCTGAACCAAGTTTGCAGCCAGTTAGGGTGTCCTACCTAAACCGATGGCAGTTGATCCAGCAAATGATGCAGGGATTTTGGAAGCAGTGGTCACAAGAATACCTTACATCCCTAAATAAATTCTATAAATGGTATAAGGAGAACCACCAGTTCATACGAGGAGATCTCGTACTGTTACGAGATCCGAAGTTGCCACCAGCCAAATGGCCCATCGCCAGAATAGCTGAAGTACATCCCGGCCATGATAAACTAACTCGCATTGTATCCCTCAGGTTACCCGGTGGCCGCATTCTCAAGCGACCAGTAGGTAAGCTGTGTTTGCTGCCCAGATTTGACTCAACTGAGTCAACGGCGGCGGTATGTTCAATCCAAAATAAATCATCACCTAAAGAAAGCATCATCTGGAAGGAAACCAACCGGCATAAAATACCTACCTAACGTCTCACCCTGAAACACATTTAACCTACCATACATCCAAGAATTTGTTTCATACCTACCCTTTATCATCATATATATTACAATTTAGTTCCCCTAAAATAGTTGATTAAGAATTAATTAATTAGTTTGTATAATTTGTTTACTTATCTTAATTTAATTTATTTGTATAAAATGTATGTCCAATCCGAAATGTCATCCAAGTGACAAATAGTGGACGAATTCTTGTGCTTAATTTCAGTTCAATGCAAGATTGAATACCGAAATTTAGGATCGATGCGACACCTGCATTTGAACTCGTTCACTATAGGACAATTTTCGGATTCGTTTTTATGACAAGTAATATTTTTTACACCCACTATTATTCCAACTTTCATTCTGTTAACATTAAAAATAAAAATAAAAGAAATTAAAAAATACACCATTTTTAGAATTGCATCGCATTTAAATTAAAATAAATAATAATTTGTTAGCTTAATCGTTTCGGATTATTATTTAAACAGTTAGACTTTACTAACCTGAGAAATTAGGATTTTCTTAAGAAATTGAATATCTCGAGACCCAATATGTTTATCAAGAATGTTATTATGTTTTTCTGATAGGTCTAGGTTAGGACCATCTATATTCGAAGCCATTTGAAAAGCTAATAATTTTTGCGCGATCAAATTAATTTTTTGTTAGACTTTACTAACCTGAGAAATTAGGATTTTCTTAAGAAATTGAATATCTCGAGACCCAATATGTTTATCAAGAATGTTATTATGTTTTTCTGATAGGTCTAGGTTAGGACCATCTATATTCGAAGCCATTTGAAAAGCTAATAATTTTTGCGCGATCAAATTAATTTTTTGTTAGACTTTACTAACCTGAGAAATTAGGATTTTCTTAAGAAATTGAATATCTCGAGACCCAATATGTTTATCAAGAATGTTATTATGTTTTTCTGATAGGTCTAGGTTAGGACCATCTATATTCGAAGCCATTTGAAAAGCTAATAATTTTTGCGCGATCAAATTAATTTTTTGTTAGACTTTACTAACCTGAGAAATTAGGATTTTCTTAAGAAATTGAATATCTCGAGACCCAATATGTTTATCAAGAATGTTATTATGTTTTTCTGATAGGTCTAGGTTAGGACCATCTATATTCGAAGCCATTTGAAAAGCTAATAATTTTTGCGCGATCAAATTAATTTTTTGTTAGACTTTACTAACCTGAGAAATTAGGATTTTCTTAAGAAATTGAATATCTCGAGACCCAATATGTTTATCAAGAATGTTATTATGTTTTTCTGATAGGTCTAGGTTAGGACCATCTATATTCGAAGCCATTTGAAAAGCTAATAATTTTTGCGCGATCAAATTAATTTTTTGTTAGACTTTACTAACCTGAGAAATTAGGATTTTCTTAAGAAATTGAATATCTCGAGACCCAATATGTTTATCAAGAATGTTATTATGTTTTTCTGATAGGTCTAGGTTAGGACCATCTATATTCGAAGCCATTTGAAAAGCTAATAATTTTTGCGCGATCAAATTAATTTTTTGTTAGACTTTACTAACCTGAGAAATTAGGATTTTCTTAAGAAATTGAATATCTCGAGACCCAATATGTTTATCAAGAATGTTATTATGTTTTTCTGATAGGTCTAGGTTAGGACCATCTATATTCGAAGCCATTTGAAAAGCTAATAATTTTTGCGCGATCAAATTAATTTTTTGTTAGACTTTACTAACCTGAGAAATTAGGATTTTCTTAAGAAATTGAATATCTCGAGACCCAATATGTTTATCAAGAATGTTATTATGTTTTTCTGATAGGTCTAGGTTAGGACCATCTATATTCGAAGCCATTTGAAAAGCTAATAATTTTTGCGCGATCAAATTAATTTTTTGTTAGACTTTACTAACCTGAGAAATTAGGATTTTCTTAAGAAATTGAATATCTCGAGACCCAATATGTTTATCAAGAATGTTATTATGTTTTTCTGATAGGTCTAGGTTAGGACCATCTATATTCGAAGCCATTTGAAAAGCTAATAATTTTTGCGCGATCAAATTAATTTTTTGTTAGACTTTACTAACCTGAGAAATTAGGATTTTCTTAAGAAATTGAATATCTCGAGACCCAATATGTTTATCAAGAATGTTATTATGTTTTTCTGATAGGTCTAGGTTAGGACCATCTATATTCGAAGCCATTTGAAAAGCTAATAATTTTTGCGCGATCAAATTAATTTTTTGTTAGACTTTACTAACCTGAGAAATTAGGATTTTCTTAAGAAATTGAATATCTCGAGACCCAATATGTTTATCAAGAATGTTGTTATGTTTTTCTGATAGGTCTAGGTTAGGACCATCTATATTCGAAGCCATTTGAAAAGCTAATAATTTTTGCGCGATCAAATTAATTTTTTGTTAGACTTTACTAACCTGAGAAATTAGGATTTTCTTAAGAAATTGAATATCTCGAGACCCAATATGTTTATCAAGAATGTTATTATGTTTTTCTGATAGGTCTAGGTTAGGACCATCTATATTCGAAGCCATTTGAAAAGCTAATAATTTTTGCGCGATCAAATTAATTTTTTGTTAGACTTTACTAACCTGAGAAATTAGGATTTTCTTAAGAAATTGAATATCTCGAGACCCAATATGTTTATCAAGAATGTTATTATGTTTTTCTGATAGGTCTAGGTTAGGACCATCTATATTCGAAGCCATTTGAAAAGCTAATAATTTTTGCGCGATCAAATTAATTTTTTGTTAGACTTTACTAACCTGAGAAATTAGGATTTTCTTAAGAAATTGAATATCTCGAGACCCAATATGTTTATCAAGAATGTTATTATGTTTTTCTGATAGGTCTAGGTTAGGACCATCTATATTCGAAGCCATTTGAAAAGCTAATAATTTTTGCGCGATCAAATTAATTTTTTGTTAGACTTTACTAACCTGAGAAATTAGGATTTTCTTAAGAAATTGAATATCTCGAGACCCAATATGTTTATCAAGAATGTTATTATGTTTTTCTGATAGGTCTAGGTTAGGACCATCTATATTCGAAGCCGTTTGAAAAGCTAATAATTTTTGCGCGATCAAATTAATTTTTTGTTAGACTTTACTAACCTGAGAAATTAGGATTTTCTTAAGAAATTGAATATCTCGAGACCCAATATGTTTATCAAGAATGTTATTATGTTTTTCTGATAGGTCTAGGTTAGGACCATCTATATTCGAAGCCATTTGAAAAGCTAATAATTTTTGCGCGATCAAATTAATTTTTTGTTACACTTTACTAACCTGAGAAATTAGGATTTTCTTAAGAAATTGAATATCTCGAGACCCAATATGTTTATCAAGAATGTTATTATGTTTTTCTGATAGGTCTAGGTTAGGACCATCTATATTCGAAGCCATTTGAAAAGCTAATAATTTTTGCGCGATCAAATTAATTTTTTGTTAGACTTTACTAACCTGAGAAATTAGGATTTTCTTAAGAAATTGAATATCTCGAGACCCAATATGTTTATCAAGAATGTTGTTATGTTTTTCTGATAGGTCTAGGTTAGAACCATCTATATTCGAAGCCATTTGAAAAGCTAATAATTTTTGCGCGATCAAATTAATTTTTTGTTAGACTTTACTAACCTGAGAAATTAGGATTTTCTTAAGAAATTGAATATCTCGAGACCCAATATGTTTATCAAGAATGTTATTATGTTTTTCTGATAGGTCTAGGTTAGGACCATCTATATTCGAAGCCATTTGAAAAGCTAATAATTTTTGCGCGATCAAATTAATTTTTTGTTAGACTTTACTAACCTGAGAAATTAGGATTTTCTTAAGAAATTGAATATCTCGAGACCCAATATGTTTATCAAGAATGTTATTATGTTTTTCTGATAGGTCTAGGTTAGGACCATCTATATTCGAAGCCATTTGAAAAGCTAATAATTTTTGCGCGATCAAATTAATTTTTTGTTAGACTTTACTAACCTGAGAAATTAGGATTTTCTTAAGAAATTGAATATCTCGAGACCCAATATGTTTATCAAGAATGTTATTATGTTTTTCTGATAGGTCTAGGTTAGGACCATCTATATTCGAAGCCATTTGAAAAGCTAATAATTTTTGCGCGATCAAATTAATTTTTTGTTAGACTTTACTAACCTGAGAAATTAGGATTTTCTTAAGAAATTGAATATCTCGAGACCCAATATGTTTATCAAGAATGTTATTATGTTTTTCTGATAGGTCTAGGTTAGGACCATCTATATTCGAAGCCATTTGAAAAGCTAATAATTTTTGCGCGATCAAATTAATTTTTTGTTAGACTTTACTAACCTGAGAAATTAGGATTTTCTTAAGAAATTGAATATCTCGAGACCCAATATGTTTATCAAGAATGTTATTATGTTTTTCTGATAGGTCTAGGTTAGGACCATCTATATTCGAAGCCATTTGAAAAGCTAATAATTTTTGCGCGATCAAATTAATTTTTTGTTAGACTTTACTAACCTGAGAAATTAGGATTTTCTTAAGAAATTGAATATCTCGAGACCCAATATGTTTATCAAGAATGTTGTTATGTTTTTCTGATAGGTCTAGGTTAGGACCATCTATATTCGAAGCCATTTGAAAAGCTAATAATTTTTGCGCGATCAAATTAATTTTTTGTTAGACTTTACTAACCTGAGAAATTAGGATTTTCTTAAGAAATTGAATATCTCGAGACCCAATATGTTTATCAAGAATGTTATTATGTTTTTCTGATAGGTCTAGGTTAGGACCATCTATATTCGAAGCCATTTGAAAAGCTAATAATTTTTGCGCGATCAAATTAATTTTTTGTTAGACTTTACTAACCTGAGAAATTAGGATTTTCTTAAGAAATTGAATATCTCGAGACCCAATATGTTTATCAAGAATGTTATTATGTTTTTCTGATAGGTCTAGGTTAGGACCATCTATATTCGAAGCCATTTGAAAAGCTAATAATTTTTGCGCGATCAAATTAATTTTTTGTTAGACTTTACTAACCTGAGAAATTAGGATTTTCTTAAGAAATTGAATATCTCGAGACCCAATATGTTTATCAAGAATGTTATTATGTTTTTCTGATAGGTCTAGGTTAGGACCATCTATATTCGAAGCCATTTGAAAAGCTAATAATTTTTGCGCGATCAAATTAATTTTTTGTTAGACTTTACTAACCTGAGAAATTAGGATTTTCTTAAGAAATTGAATATCTCGAGACCCAATATGTTTATCAAGAATGTTATTATGTTTTTCTGATAGGTCTAGGTTAGGACCATCTATATTCGAAGCCATTTGAAAAGCTAATAATTTTTGCGCGATCAAATTAATTTTTTGTTAGACTTTACTAACCTGAGAAATTAGGATTTTCTTAAGAAATTGAATATCTCGAGACCCAATATGTTTATCAAGAATGTTATTATGTTTTTCTGATAGGTCTAGGTTAGGACCATCTATATTCGAAGCCATTTGAAAAGCTAATAATTTTTGCGCGATCAAATTAATTTTTTGTTAGACTTTACTAACCTGAGAAATTAGGATTTTCTTAAGAAATTGAATATCTCGAGACCCAATATGTTTATCAAGAATGTTATTATGTTTTTCTGATAGGTCTAGGTTAGGACCATCTATATTCGAAGCCATTTGAAAAGCTAATAATTTTTGCGCGATCAAATTAATTTTTTGTTAGACTTTACTAACCTGAGAAATTAGGATTTTCTTAAGAAATTGAATATCTCGAGACCCAATATGTTTATCAAGAATGTTATTATGTTTTTCTGATAGGTCTAGGTTAGGACCATCTATATTCGAAGCCATTTGAAAAGCTAATAATTTTTGCGCGATCAAATTAATTTTTTGTTAGACTTTACTAACCTGAGAAATTAGGATTTTCTTAAGAAATTGAATATCTCGAGACCCAATATGTTTATCAAGAATGTTATTATGTTTTTCTGATAGGTCTAGGTTAGGACCATCTAT
The DNA here is from genome assembly GCA_963691935.1 of Nephrotoma guestfalica. Lineage (NCBI taxonomy): Eukaryota > Metazoa > Arthropoda > Insecta > Diptera > Tipulidae > Nephrotoma > Nephrotoma guestfalica. Next base: position 204,097,159 of record OY829913.1, on the reverse strand, counting down.
ATTCGAAGCCATTTGAAAAGCTAATAATTTTTGCGCGATCAAATTAATTTTTTGTTAGACTTTACTAACCTGAGAAGTTAGGATTTTCTTAAGAAATTGAATATCTCGAGACCCAATATGTTTATCAAGAATGTTATTATGTTTTTCTGATAGGTCTAGGTTAGGACCATCTATATTCGAAGCCATTTGAAAAGCTAATAATTTTTGCGCGATCAAATTAATTTTTTGTTAGACTTTACTAACCTGAGAAGTTAGGATTTTCTTAAGAAATTGAATATCTCGAGACCCAATATGTTTATCAAGAATGTTATTATGTTTTTCTGATAGGTCTAGGTTAGGACCATCTATATTCGAAGCCATTTGAAAAGCTAATAATTTTTGCGCGATCAAATTAATTTTTTGTTAGACTTTACTAACCTGAGAAGTTAGGATTTTCTTAAGAAATTGAATATCTCGAGACCCAATATGTTTATCAAGAATGTTATTATGTTTTTCTGATAGGTCTAGGTTAGGACCATCTATATTCGAAGCCATTTGAAAAGCTAATAATTTTTGCGCAATCAAATTAATTTTTTGTTAGACTTTACTAACCTGAGAAGTTAGGATTTTCTTAAGAAATTGAATATCTCGAGACCCAATATGTTTATCAAGAATGTTATTATGTTTTTCTGATAGGTCTAGGTTAGGACCATCTATATTCGAAGCCATTTGAAAAGCTAATAATTTTTGCGCGATCAAATTAATTTTTTGTTAGACTTTACTAACCTGAGAAGTTAGGATTTTCTTAAGAAATTGAATATCTCGAGACCCAATATGTTTATCAAGAATGTTATTATGTTTTTCTGATAGGTCTAGGTTAGGACCATCTATATTCGAAGCCATTTGAAAAGCTAATAATTTTTGCGCGATCAAATTAATTTTTTGTTAGACTTTACTAACCTGAGAAGTTAGGATTTTCTTAAGAAATTGAATATCTCGAGACCCAATATGTTTATCAAGAATGTTATTATGTTTTTCTGATAGGTCTAGGTTAGGACCATCTATATTCGAAGCCATTTGAAAAGCTAATAATTTTTGCGCGATCAAATTAATTTTTTGTTAGACTTTACTAACCTGAGAAGTTAGGATTTTCTTAAGAAATTGAATATCTCGAGACCCAATATGTTTATCAAGAATGTTATTATGTTTTTCTGATAGGTCTAGGTTAGGACCATCTATATTCGAAGCCATTTGAAAAGCTAATAATTTTTGCGCGATCAAATTAATTTTTTGTTAGACTTTACTAACCTGAGAAGTTAGGATTTTCTTAAGAAATTGAATATATCGAGACCCAATATGTTTATCAAGAATGTTATTATGTTTTTCTGATAGGTCTAGGTTAGGACCATCTATATTCGAAGCCATTTGAAAAGCTAATAATTTTTGCGCGATCAAATTAATTTTTTGTTAGACTTTACTAACCTGAGAAGTTAGGATTTTCTTAAGAAATTGAATATCTCGAGACCCAATATGTTTATCAAGAATGTTATTATGTTTTTCTGATAGGTCTAGGTTAGGACCATCTATATTCGAAGCCATTTGAAAAGCTAATAATTTTTGCGCAATCAAATTAATTTTTTGTTAGACTTTACTAACCTGAGAAGTTAGGATTTTCTTAAGAAATTGAATATCCCGAGACCCAATATGTTTATCAAGAATGTTGTTATGTTTTTCTGATAGGTCTGGGTTAGGTACTTGATAAACATATTAGGTCTCGAGATATTCAATTTCTTAAGAAAATCCTAACTTCTCAAGTTAGTAAAGTCTAACAAAAAATTAATTTGATCGCGCAAAAATCATTAGCTTCCCAAATGGCTTCGAATATAGATAGTCCTAATCTAGACCTATCAGAAAAACATAACAACATTCTTGATAAACATATTAGGTTTCGAAATATTCAAATACTAAATTTCTTAAGAAAATATTAAATTCTTATATCCCATCCTAATAAATATTAAACCTAACTATTTATTATAAATTGTAATTGGAATTAGTTCATAAATTCAATATTTCGCCTAAATGACATTCTTGTTTTACATTTTAACCAATACATACAAATTTTCGTTTGTTTTTGTTGGTTAGGATTAAGTTAGGTCTAACTCCACGCGCGTATACAAGCGTGTGAAGTTTGTGCTAAACTAATCCTAAAGTTAGTTCTGTAATGGTTAGGTCTAACTTCACATGCATCAAATGATTCGTTTCTGGTTACTAAAGTAAGCATGTAGGTATTTAAAACGATTATTGTTTGTATTTACACATTAAATTCAAATATTTTTTCGGATAAAATACAATTTACACTGCAATATTTTTTTTTATGTAATATTATGATTGTTTTTTGTAAGTTGCGTTAATTTTTGGAATCGCTGGTGCTTGTCGACGGGATGAACTAGCCCGCATGGAAATTACTAACATTAGTGATTTGGGATATAAACTTTTAGTTAAAATCCCGAATAACAAGACAAATAAACCACGATCATTTATCGTAAACGAAACTTATTTAGAATATTACAGAAAATATATAGCTTCGCGTCCGAAAGATTTAAATTCTTTGCGTTTTTTTTAAATATACAAATGATAAAGGTTTCAAACAAGTAGTTGGCATACATCAGTTTGGTAAAATTCCACAAATTGTTGCTACTTTTTTAAAATTGCCAGACGCAAAACAATACACAGGGCACTTTTCCGCCGTTCATCTGCGACAATTTTAGTTGATAATGGCGCAGATTTAACTTCCTTAAAATATTTGGAGGATGGAAATCATCGACTGTTGCTGAAGGGTATATCGATGATTCTATTATCAATAATATTGAAGTTGCTCATAAGATTTTCGATACAACGGATAATGAAACAGCCTATGCAAATAATGTTAATGATTTTAATAGTAACTGGGATGCGATACTACTAATCCACCAATGTTCAATAATTGTACTAACTGTACGATAACCATTAATATTACAAATAAGTAAAATTAAACTCCTATACCTAACACATAATTAGTTTGGCATAGATTTATCAAATAAAAATTGATTATTATGTATACTGTTAAATTAAAATAAATAAATGCGTTTGACCTTATAAGTGTACTTTTATTTCTTCTAAAGAATTAAAAATCCATACGGGAATATATTCCCGGCCCAGGCCAGAAAAAATATTCTCGTACTATTATTACTTGTCTAAATCTTTTCGTTTCGAAAAAACAACGGAAAGATATATTTTTTCCTACGATCGGAGAAAAACAATATTTTTTATTAATTCGGGCCGGCCGGTCTAATAATATCTTAACATAAAAATAAGATATCTTTCCCAAAAATTTACTAGAAAAAAACCCCGAAATATTCACCAAATTTCTGGACAGTTTCGGATGTTCCGGACGGGAACTTTCCCAGAACCCAAACCTCTATTGAAGGTTGGCACCGGCGATTACAAAGTATAGTTGATAAGGCACGTATTGGTATTTATCACCTAATATCCGAGTTAGGGAAGAAATGCGTCATTGTGAAAGTTATAATGCAAAAAGGCAAAGTTGGGGCAGCCCCTAAAATAATAAAAAACAACATGAACTTAACAAAAAGATTTTCAATGTAATGAAAAAACGGCAAGATTATGATAAAATTGATTATCTATAAAAACCGAAAACATCGAAACAAAATTATCGAATATTAAATATTTTAGATAAAATATTTTTTTCCCCCTTTATTAATTACAACTGAGACTGTGCTCATCTAGCAATTTCTCTGTCAAATTTTTACAAATTTTACATTTCTTGAATAATTCTGATTTGTTGGGGTGAAACCCAATGGCTAGTCCCAAAATTAATTAAACCTATTTAAAATACTAATTTTAATTTGGTATGTTTACTAGGTCAAGTGGCGTCGTCCTTTGAAATCTTCTTTCAACGATAGAGGTATCTATCATATTTGATGTATTCCATCTGTAAGTCCCTGTGATGCTCTTCATTTCTTGTGCACCACAGAGCATTTACGATGCTACGGAGAACCTTATTTTGAAACGTCTGTATCATTTTGGCGTTTGTTTGCTTAGTACATCCCCAGAGTTGAATACCATAGGTCCATGTCGGCTTCAGTATTTGCCGATATATCAGCAGCTTGTTGTATATTGTAAGCTCAGAAGCCTTTTGATATGTAAAGTTAATATGCGTGGATTTCGTCTCATTAAGCTTGATTCCCCAGCGCTTAGTCCAGTTACAAACCGCATTAGTAATCTTCTGGAGTTTGCTCGTTGCATCAGCGACATTACTTCCAATGGCCATGGTTGCTGTGTCATCTGCAACGGTAACTATGTTTCCTTCATCTGTTGTTGGAATATCCCTTGTATATATTAAATACAGGATTGGTCCTAAGACACTCCCCTAGAATGGCATAGAAATGTCTTTGCAGATTTTTATACTGCTTGAATTCCAGTCCACTGTGCCAGACTTTATCCAATGCTTGGGCGACGTCCAGAAATATACTGGAGCATACTTTTTTACGTCGTTTCAATAATGTTGGTGATTCTATGTACCTGCGTACAATTGTGGAGTACTTTTCCCTGAATCCAAATTGATGTGGAGGAATTAGTTGTCGGTCACAAGAATTGTTTTGTTCTCCGGTGTTCTAGTTATTTGCCAGGTTTACGTGCCCGACGCTTTTCTCTTACCAACTTTCTAACTTCCATTAGGTAGGATATGTTAAGCTTCTTCTTATTTTGTATAGTGGGGATACTTGCCAAAGCAGCATAGTGAAATGTTTCATTGAGTTGTTCTAATTCGTCTTCCAACTAACTGGTGGGGATTTCTTATCGGTACCTGCGAAGATTGATTTTTCCTCCATTACTTCACGAAAGATATCCCAATTTTTGTTGAATTTGTAAATATGAGTGCACTCTTCCTTTGAATTACCATTTTACTGACTGTCATGATAACGGGGTGTGATCCGATACTAGAGAATTACTGTCTTCAATATGAATGTAGTTCTGGGATATACCTCTTGCTACATAAAAGCCTCTTGCTACATTAGGTCGGGCATCTTCGTTCCGTCACTAGGCCAGTATGTTGGGGAACCACCAGAGTAAAATTCGCATTTTGATGTCTGCCCTGCACATCCAATAATAAAATCACGTCCAAGCGATTTAAGTAGTTTAAGGTAGTCCTCCCGTTTCAAGTTATGCCGGGGAGGACAATATATTGCAGAGACAGTAAGCTATCTGTGTTTAATTTGGATCCTTACAGTAATGACTTGCATTGTTTCTTCTTCGATATTTGATTCTTATTGGTGTTTAAAATTTTTTTTTATTAGTAATGCCGAGCCACCTCTTTCTCTTTCCACTGGACGAATGGAGTGCTCCCGTATTTTAACAAACAAAGATTTCACTTGATGCCTTTCAGATATTAAGAAAATGTCGGTTTTTTGAGAATTTAAAAATCTTTATATTTCTGGAATATGTTTCATAATCCCATTCGCCGCATTCCAGATTGGTATTTCGAAAGTTGTGCTCTTACTTAACATTTTTTGTTGGATTGCGTTGAGGGATTGCATTTTCTTCAGTTGATTAAGTATCATGTTGAATTTAATTCGAGAGTGCTGAAATATACCAATATACAGAACAATCACAATAACACCATTACAATTGCAAAAACCAAAGTAAAAGTATCATGTTGTTCAGATTACTTTGGTCATCTACAGCCGCTTTGTAATAGCTGCAATGCTGTTCGTCGTGTTTTCCATAATTTGGTTATTTTTGGAGCCCATATGTTTGGTTGAACCCAAACCTTTCACTACCTGCGCAAATGAACTTCTTTGCCCTGTGTTGCTTGGTTGTGGGTTTTGATCCATCTGATTTGCTATTTTAAACCTTAGATTTTCGTGATTTTGCGGTTCATTTCTTGTTTTATCTCTTAATTTTTCTAGTTGTTTAGCAACCTCACAGCCTCGATAATTAGCCGGTTGTTGGCCCTTACGATTTGTACACTTGGCTAGCACATCTCTCCCTATTATACATGCCTGAGTAAAATGATTACCTGAGCATTTTACACATCTTGGATCCCTGCCGCAATATTTTTGGGTGTGCTTAAATGCGTGGAATTTCTTGCATTGGGGTATGCGTGTTGTGGTTCTCTTCATTGGTTAACCTTTTTCACCTTTATGGGAAGGATTTATTTTATTCCATAAATGTTTTGAACATTCTCTTTGTTGTCAAATACCAGTATAAAAAGAGGGAGTCCCGTTTTACTGATAAGTTGGTTTCCTTCATGGATTTCAGTTCTTTCTTTTTTAACAATATTCACAGCATCTAGTATTTTAAAACCTTTATTTTGTAAGTCTTCCATTATTTCTTTGCTTGAGCAAGCGTGATGCAAACCTCTTGCCATGATTTTTATAGGTCGGGCCTGTTTGTTCTCTTGAGTGAACCACCGATACTTTTCAGCATTCAATTTCATAGATAAGGTTCTATAAGTATCTGAGTCCAGAGTATTATTTTTCCAAACGTCATTGTTTAGCGCTGTTACCTTATGGTCTTTGTCAGTAACCGATTTAATCAGTGACTGAATTTCTGGTTATCTGGTTACACCCACAATATTTATTGGTGGGGCTGATTTTTCTTTCAGTTACACCAAATTTGTTGTAATGTTCTTGGCATATTTACTACCTTTTGGTTGATTGGCTTTGTTTAGAACATCTTTTGAATCTGGACCAGATTGTCCCCTACCATTAAATTACGTAGCCTCAGGTGATGACTCAGCTTTTCTTTTCTTACTCTTTTTGGTTTGTTTTTTCTTCTTTAGGATTCAGTACGTCTCTCTTTGTAATTCATCTTCATCAGTGGAGTAGATGAGTTTAGCTGGTTCAATGCTTCCTATATCGCAATCTTTTTTTGAATCCCGATTCATTTATAGGTTTTCATTTTATCGCTTTAGATATTCATTTCTTCGGCTTGGTCGGCTACCGAGTTGCTTCCATTTTTCTTTATCGGTGATCTTTGTAAATTTGATCTTCTCTAGAACGGATTTGATGTTCTCTGATTATGCTATGGACGGCCCTCCCCCAGAATCCATAGGACCAAGCTCCACAGAGAGTGGATTCACCAATGTTGATAATGTTGTACCACCTGGGGAATTATTTCCTTTTGTTAGTACCATTGCATAGTTTTGATTGACTAATTATCTATTCAGCTTCACTACTACGAAGGGTTTGGGTACCATAACCGTTCGTTCTACAGAACATTGCCGAGAGTACGCCCGTATTCATTTATAAATACCTCGTGGAGGCTGTCAATCTCGTACTCCGGCCTGTGATTAAATCGATTTCCGTTACTTCTCAACTTAACAGTCTACAAGGTATGGCTTGCTGCATTATTACTGGTCCCATGTTCTTAGCTCCTGTTCTTGCAATTCATTGAAGTTTGTACCTGCCTCCGCTTTAACCCTTCATTCTAGTTAAGGCTTGCTCCGCTGCTTTTCGAATGAGGTGCGTTGGTGTGTATAACACTCTCGGTTTGATGGCAGGGTATAGAGACATCTACAATTTATTTATCTATACCAGAAATCAATATGGTTAATGACAAAATGCTAGAGTAATTACATTATAAGATTACTGAACTAAAGAGTTGACCTTTATTCCAAATTTAAATATTACGGAACCTTCCCTTGCCATCACCGAGTTTAAATAAACCGCAAAGCACATTTCGGTTTAAAAACAATCAGTATATTAAATCCGTTACTATGCCATGTCTTACTTCTTGTTGGAATAGTAATTTTGGACTAATAACAATACTAATCATTTCGTACATTAAGACGAGACGTCGAGCCGCCCAACATATCCACAAGTGATGTGTAGTCATAAACAAAATTCAGGTTATTCATCATCATTTCAATGTCAATGCGTGCGTCTTGCACCGGATTTCCTGCCTCGATTACATTACATAATTTGTAAGTCTTTATAGTTGTTGTTACATTTTACAATAACACGTTAGCACTTTATTTAGCTAAATGTAATGTAAATTAAGAATCTAAGTTTCACTCAGTTAGTAATGCACAAACCGCGAACGATATTCATTCAAAAATTTATTTACCTTACTATCTTTTACCTTTAATGGTGTAATGGTGTGTGGAGCGGCGTAAAAGTAACACAAAACGCGAATAATAAACGAATACTGAGTTGCTATACAATTAACGAATCAAACAAACGTACCCGAATCCGAATGCGTTTAAAATATGCGATGATTTAACACACGATGTAAGTCTTCGTCGAGCAATCGCCAAGTTTGTTTCAATCAATAAATTGTTTATATGTTTTGTGTACATTCAATCATTACGTGGTGATGACGTTTTACATATGATAGCATCGCGTAAATAAACTGTGGATCGTATTATTGTGAAATACGTTTAGTTGGCAAACAATTTTTTAATTTGATAAGCGGGCAACTTTAATTCAGTCGCTAACTAATATTAATCGAGAGGTGTAGTAATGAGCTCGGACATTGACGAGTGTTTTAAACAGTTTGTGATTACTGTGCCAATTTTGAGAAATGTTTTGTTCGTTGTTCCACTGCGAATTGGTAACATTATTTTGGGAATTGCCGGGGCGATTTTTTACTGTGTGATCGGAATATGTTTAATTAATAAATCGTTACACGATCCATTTACGTTAAGTGATAACATTATTTATGGCGCAATAATAGCGTTGGCCTTTGTGCATTCAATTGGATGTGCTGTATTTGTTGTTGGTGTTGTGAAGGTTAGTGTCAATGTCGTAGTTATATACAAAAGTTATGATAAATTTATTTTTTTCTATTTTTAGGAAAAACACGATTTAGTTTATCCATGGCTTTGCACTCAAGCCCTTTTAACAGTTGACATTGTGCTCTCGTATCTGATCGTAATACCATCGGCTCAAGTGGTTTTATACCTTTTCAACTGGTGTCTACTCCAAGCTTATATTTGGCTTTGTGGATATTCTATTTACGATCGACTGCGGAAGCAATCCATACCATATAGTTTAATACCACCGCCGAGTTTGAATGATAAATATACCAATCTGTTTGCAGCGGTAGGGCTGCCCGAAAATGCGGTGTTGCCGCAATCGAAAAATAAATGTAAATCAGTTGATATAAAAATACACGAACGTTTAAAATAAATGGGAAATATAAATGAAGTTTTGCATCTTAAACACATTTTTAACCCTTTCGCTACGGGTCAATAATTTCCACTCAATCACAAGTTTTTGCTGCTATATGTTGATCTACTATCTATCTGAACATAAACACAATGTGTTTAAACATTTGGGAGGAACCTCATAGTATAGGTAGGGGGTAGGGTGCATATTTGTACCAACCGTATCTTTATGTGGTACACTATTGCACCAGCAGTGCTGTAAGTATAGAAAATTCATAAAATCCATTAAAACAAATTTTATATTATTTGTAGTGAGGCAATGCGAAACAATTTTTACAAATGGTATGTCACACTCCTAACACAACGTGGTGGTGCGTTTTTAAATTTTGTTTTTAGAACAGTTTGCGCAGCGACGTCTTAAATTGATTTCTATTGGTACGAGTAAATGTAGAGATAATTTGCCCAACAGTTTTCTAGACAAGCGTTTGTTTTTTCGTTACACCTTTGCATTCGTTTTACCATCAACTATTAACATTTCTGACAATGATGTTAGGAGTTTTATGCTGTATAAGATATGCTACTGAAGTTAGCCGAAAATTTCAGTTGAAAAAAACCCTGCGTTATCGACATATTTCGTATCAGGTGGTATTACAATATTCTGTTGATATTAGCCGAAAATTACATGTTATGGAAGTTAACAGTAAATTTCGGCCGAAAAAAATTTGAATAATCATTATCACATAATCCGAATGTTTAAAGGTCATATGAACAGGGTGTTTATAATTTGTCGTGTTAGGGGTCAAAATTACCACTAAACATGCGTCCAGTTTTTAATTTATTTCACTATGATGCTACATAAAATTTGGCCTGATTTTTGGCACAGGTGTTCACTGTTAGTGCCACAACTCAAATTAATTGGCCCCTAATACGACAAATTATAAATATGGGAGCCAGCTATTTACGATTTGGTCTAACTTCTCCCAGTACAAATTACGACTAAACATGCGTCCAGTTTTTAATTTATTTCACTATGATGCTACATAAAATTTTGCCTGATTTTTGGCACAGGTGTTCACTGTTAGTGCAACAACTCAAATTCATTGGCCTCTAACACGACAAATTATAAATATGGGATCCAGCTATTTACGATTTGGTCTAACTTCTCCCAGTACAAATTACCACTAAACATGCGTCCAGTTTTTAATTTATTTCACTATGATGCTACATAAAATATGGCCTGATTTTTGGCACAGGTGTTCACTGTTAGTGCCACAACTCAAATTCATTGGCCTCTAACACGACAAATTATAAATATGGGATCCAGCTATTTACGATTTGGTCTAACTTCTCCCAGTACAAATTACCACTAAACATGCGTCCAGTTTTTAATTTATTTCACTACGATGCTACATAAAATTTGGCCTGATTTTTGGCACAGGTGTTCACTGTTAGTGCCACAACTCAAATTCATTGGCCTCTAACACGACAAATTATAAATATGGGATCCAGCTATTTACGATTTGGTCTAACTTCACCCAGTACAAATTACCACTAAACATGCGTCCAGTTTTTAATTTATTTCACTATGATGCTACATGAAATTTGGCCTGATTTTTGGCACAGGTGTTCACTGTTAGTGCCACAACTCAAATTAATTGGCCCCTAACGAGACAAATTCTAAATATGGGAGCCAGCTATTTACGATTTGGTCTAATTTCTCCAAGTACAAATTACCACTAAGCATGCGTCCAGTTTTTAATTTATTTCACTATGTGCTACATCAAATTTGGCCAGATGTTTGGCACAGGTGTTCACTGTTAGTGCCACAACTCAAATTCATTGGCCTCTAACACGACAAATTATAAATATGGGATCCAGCTATTTACGATTTGGTCTAACTTCTCCCAGTACAAATTACCACTAAACATGCGTCCAGTTTTTAATTTATTTCACTATGATGCTACATAAAATATGGCCTGATTTTTGGCACAGGTGTTCACTGTTAGTGCCACAACTCAAATTCATTGGCCTCTAACACGACAAATTATAAATATGGGATCCAGCTATTTACGATTTGGTCTAACTTCTCCCAGTACAAATTACCACTAAACATGCGTCCAGTTTTTAATTTATTTCACTATGATGCTACATAAAATTTGGCCTGATTTTTGGCACAGGTGTTCACTGTTAGTGCCACAACTCAAATTCATTGGCCTCTAACACGACAAATTGTAAATATGGGATCCAGCTATTTACGATTTGGTCTAACTTCTCCCAGTACAAATTACCACTAAACATGCGTCCAGTTTTTAATTTATTTCACTATGATGCTACATAAAATTTGGCCTGATTTTTGGCACAGGTGTTCACTGTTAGTGCCACAACTCAAATTCATTGGTCTCTAACACGACAAATTGTAAATATGGGATCCAGCTATTTACGATTTGGTTTAACTTCTCCCAGTACAAATTACCACTAAACATGCGTCCAGTTTTTAATTTATTTCACTATGATGCTACATAAAATTTGGCCTGATTTTTGGCACAGGTGTTCACTGTTAGTGCCACAACTCAAATTCATTGGCCTCTAACACGACAAATTATAAATATGGGATCCAGCTATTTACGATTTGGTCTAACTTCTCCCAGTACAAATTACCACTAAACATGCGTCCAGTTTTTAATTTATTTCACTATGATGCTACATAAAATATGGCCTGATTTTTGGCACAGGTGTTCACTGTTAGTGCCACAACTCAAATTCATTGGCCTCTAACACGACAAATTGTAAATATGGGATCCAGCTATTTACGATTTGGTTTAACTTCTCCCAGTACAAATTACCACTAAACATGCGTCCAGTTTTTAATTTATTTCACTATGATGCTACATAAAATTTGGCCTGATTTTTGGCACAGGTGTTCACTGTTAGTGCCACAACTCAAATTCATTGGCCTCTAACACGACAAATTATAAATATGGGATCCAGCTATTTACGATTTGGTCTAACTTCTCCCAGTACAAATTACCACTAAACATGCGTCCAGTTTTTAATTTATTTCACTATGATGCTACATAAAATTTTGCCTGATTTTTGGCACAGGTGTTCACTGTTAGTGCCACAACTCAAATTCATTGGCCTCTAACACGACAAATTATAAATATGGGATCCAGCTATTTACGATTTGGTCTAACTTCTCCCAGTACAAATTACCACTAAACATGCGTCCAGTTTTTAATTTATTTCACTATGATGCTACATAAAATTTGGCCTGATTTTTGGCACAGGTGTTCACTGTTAGTGCCACAACTCAAATTAATTGGCCCCTAACACGACAAATTGTAAATATGGGATCCAGCTATTTACGATTTGGTCTAACTTCTCCCAGTACAAATTACCACTAAACATGCGTCCAGTTTTTAATTTATTTCACTATGATGCTACATAAAATTTGGCCTGATTTTTGGCACAGGTGTTCACTGTTAGTGCCACAACTCAAATTCATTGGCCTCTAACACGACAAATTATAAATATGGGATCCAGCTATTTACGATTTGGTCTAACTTCTCCCAGTACAAATTACCACTAAACATGCGTCCAGTTTTTAATTTATTTCACTATGATGCTACAGGTGTTCACTGTTAGTGCCACAACTCAAATTCATTGGCCTCTAACACGACAAATTATAAATATGGGATCCAGCTATTTACGATTTGGTCTAACTTCTCCAAGTACAAATTACCACTAAACATGCGTCCAGCTTTTAATTTATTTCACTATGATGCTACATAAAATTTGGCCTGATTTTTGGCACAGGTGTTCACTGTTAGTGCCACAACTCAAATTCGTTGGCCTCTAACACGACAAATTATAAATATGGGATCCAGCTATTTACGATTTGGTCTAACTTCACCCAGTACAAATTACCACTAAACATGCGTCCAGTTTTTAATTTATTTCACTATGATGCTACAGGTGTTCACTGTTAGTGCCACAACTCAAATTAATTGGCCCCTAACACGACAAATTGTAAATATGGGATCCAGCTATTTACGATTTGGTCTAACTTCTCCAAGTACAAATTACCACTAAACATGCGTCTAGTTTTTAATTTATTTCACTATGATGCTACATGAAATTTGGCCTGATTTTTGGCACAGGTGTTCACTGTTAGTGCCACAACTCAAATTAATTGGCCCCTAACACGACAAATTATAAATATGGGATCCAGCTATTTACGAAATGGTCTAACTTCACCCTGTTCATATGACCTGTAAACATTCGGATTATGTGATATTGATTATTCAAATTTTTTCTGCCCAAATTTACTGTTAACTTCAATAACATGTAATTTTCGGCTAATATCAACAGAATTTTGTACTACCACCTGATACGAAATATGTCGATAATGCAGGGTTTTTTCGGCTGAAATTTTCGGCTAACTTCAGTAGCATGTATAAGAAAATTTCCAGCAGAAAAAATGTATTTTTGCTATTCACCGCTACAAGCATCACTATCACAAAAAGGAGATTTTCTGCTAATATTTTTTGAAACCAGCAGAAATTTTTTAAAATTTTCAAGTAAATCAAAAATTCTCAGCTACCATGACGACTGTTACAAAAACACAGAGAGATGGATCGAAGCTCCCAATCGCGTCCAGAAATGATAAAATTTTATCGCCAAATAATGGATGGTGTGGATTTAGCGGATCATTTCTGTGGTATATATGGATACGACCGAAAATCCAACAAATGGTCGAAAAAATTGTTCTATCGTTGATAGCAGTTGCCAATGCTTGAATTATACTGTGTGTAAAAATCTGGGCTCTGCCTAGATTTCTGTACTTAGGTTAGTATTTGGTTTACCACCGGTGAGCTCCAAATATTCACTGAGAATTAATACTCTATAAACAGGGCTTTTTATACATGAAAATTGCTTACGCTTAAAATCATCAATATTTATATACAACAAAAACACACAATACAATATACAAACAATTAAAAACTGCTGAATTTGCTACAATATACAATATTCCACCCGTGTCGATACTGTGTCATCGACCGCTTGGAATATTGTATTATTGCGCGTGTTGACATTGATTCAACATATTCCCGGGCGAGAGAGAGACGGTGACGGTGGACAGTGGTTTGCAATGCATCTTCCTCTTAATTTGTTTGCAATCCACCAGATGACTCCTATTACTACAGCACTCCAAAATAAAATGTGGATCATTGCGTAATGGTGGATATGATGAGCACTCTGTTGATGGAAGGTAATCTGTTCATCATTTTTCAATGATTTAAGCTGATCATCTAATCCGGTTGTTTCTGGCGTGGTTAGTAAATTCAATTGATCCACTTCGTTCGCTTTATTTTTGACCACAGCACTGAATTCCCGTAGGTTGTGAGCCCTATGCATTACATGAGTTTCGTGCTGAGCAAATTTATTGATATTGTGTTTAGCTGTTCCTACAGCAATTATTTGAACGTCAGAGTCTCTGAGCACGCAGCCGGATTTGATTTCCACTATAAGGGAACCTACGATGGTGTAAGATTGGATTCTAGACGCAAATATGACGTTCTTTCGTTGTGATATCGCTACCTCATATGACGTTTGATTTGAAGGAGTGTTGATAATTTGTGATACTTCGCATAAGAGATGTACAGGCTTAAATACCTGGCATTTATGTACGTCTTCTCTGGGTAAAAATGCGAAGTGTTCACGCCGATTGTCCATTGCTATATAGTCAGTGAAGCTAATGATTAGTGACTGAGTGCCTCCATGGATGATGTTGGGAATTGAGACTACATATATTAGTGTATAGTCCCACACGAACGACGGTGGTAAAGTGATTTCATTTATTACATTTTTTTGATTTACTCGGCTGCGGATTTGCATGCTTTCATACACATGGTGAAGGCCGTGAATCTCGTGTCCTGGTAGTGTAATTTTCACCGGCACGTGTTGTCGAATGAATTGTAGCTCTTCTTCCAACTGACTTGGGGTAAGTATGGATGGATGCAGGACGTCTTGATGAGCATGATAAATTACGTTGAGTAATCCTGGTTGCGTGTCCTGGAGGCTCTTTAGAACTAGCATAATTTCAAAAATGGTCATTAGCGTTGATCGCACTCTGTCTTCATACGTTCTATATTCTTTTAACTGCAACATTTCCTGCCGCAAACGATGTTGGTATTTAATTAAGTTGTTTATAGATGCCGTGGTGAGGTTTGTAGTATGTTTTACCAAATTGATGGTGTTATCCACAATATAGTTGTTTGATTTTTGATGAGAGTCAAGAGATAATTTTCGCCACTGTTAATTTGTTCAAAATAGGATTCATACTTGTCAGCTTCTCGCTGGGTGAGTACTCTAAATAGGTCCCCTAGTACTCGCATTTTATGTCGCATTTTAAACCGGACAGCTTCTTACAAACTGATAGTAACGCTGTGTGGGCTCTTTTAAAGTTGTCAATTTCCTCCCAGTAGGAAGATAAATTATATTGAACAACTAATGTCCATTTTGTCGCCAGAATCTTCAACTTGCCCAATTCCTCGAAATGGCTAGTGCCATGTGATTTATTTTCCTGTCATTTTGGTTCGACGGTGAGGTTGTTGCCTGATACTGGCTTGTTGTTTTGAGTTGTAATTGCATTGCCCTTCCCGGTGGTTGTTTCTTTGAGCGATGCAATGGTCTTCGTAGGTAATATCTCACTTAGATCGTCGCTAATAGGGAGTTTGCCCAGCTTTGTTATTGGTTTCTTGTAGGTCGCGGCCTTACACTTTACTGTTACTATTCGTACCAAGCCGTCTATTCCGGCGTGGGTGTCTGTGATCCGTCCCAATTTTCAGTGGGTTGGGGGTAGTTGATCATCCTTCACCAATACTAGATCGTTTATTGTCAAATTTGGCTGGGAGGTTTTCCACTTGCTCCGTTGTTGAAATTGGCCAATGTATTCAGAAGACCATCGCTTCCAAAAGTCTTGCGCCATTTTTTCGACCATGTGCCATTTCGTCCTTAATCATATGTTGCTGGTTGTCGCTTCTGGCATCGCCTTAAGAGCACCCAGTATGAGGTGGTATGAAGTGCCATGTCGTTTCGTCACTGGCTAACATAGCTGCTACGTCGTCGGGTAATGTGGTCATAGCTGAACTGTACGTCTTCTTCATTACGGTATTTGCACCCACAAAATAGGTTCCGTTGTTAGAGACTATATCAGTGCAAAGCCCTCGTCTAGAAATGAATATTTTGTAGGCCGCTATGAATGCCTCTATTGTTAGGCTGCTCATTATCTCAATGTGTATGGCCTTGGTTGTCATGCATACGAATAGGGCAATGCATTCCGACCCTTGGTGGTTCTTAGCTGGATGGGTCCTGCATAGTCGATTCCTGGGCTCACTCTTGCTGATGGTAGACTACCCATTAGTTGTTCCATGTGTTTTTGTTTGTAGCGAAAGCAGGTTATGCATTTTTGTATCACTTGTTTTACAGCTCGTCTCCCATCGATGATCCAATATTTCTGTCTCAGCATTGCAAGAGTAAGCTGTGTGTCACCATGTAATGTGTTTTGGTGGGTTGCCTCAATTATCCGTTGAGTAATTATGTTGTTTTTGCTTAGAATTACAGGCTGTTTGCTGGCGGTTGTCAGATTGGAGTTTTGGAGACGTCCCATTACACAGACTAAGCCTTCGCCATCTCGGAAGGGGTTTAATGAACCTAGCTTACTGCTCTTTTCTATCCTTCTGTCCTTGTTCAGGCGGGCGATTTCTGGTCCGAAATCCTTAAGTTCATTACCGGTTAGCCAACCCTTGTTGCGATTTTCTCGGTTGCAGTTATTTATGAATCTTAGACAGTATACGACCGTGCGCTTGATTTTGCTGTATGTAGACACTCTGCTAAATAACTCTGCAAGTATGTGCGGCCTTTTTATACCCGTCGCCAGCACTCTTTTTTCTTCCAGCTCTTTTATTCCACTGCGGTGGCATAGTTGTTAGGAAGCTTGGTCCATGCCACCATAAGTTGTTGTCAATGAGCTGCTTGGGTGTTATTTGGGGATTTTCCTGAGACTTCACGTGATGCCAAGTTGCTGTTGGTAATGTCTTCTTAATCGTCGGGATTCCATTTGCCACCAACGTTTTGAAGCGGCTTGGGTCTCCTTTAATCCACCAAAGTGTTATTCTTGAATCTGACCAAGCGTATGTATTAACGTTTTTAAGCTTCATGGTATCTTGAACGTGTTTCATTAATTTTGCCAATAATAAGGCTGCATTTAACTCGAGGTGAGGGATTGATAGCTTCGTTTTGATTGGTGCAATACGTGTTTTGGACATTAATAGCTGAGCTGCTGGTTTACCGTTGTCATCCACTGTCTTACAATAAACCACTGTCGCATAGGCGTGCTCTGACGCATCAGCAAAACCGTGTAGTTCCGTTTTGCATCTAGACGTTGTACTGAGCCATCTTGGAATTTTTAATCTTGATGTCTCATTCAGGTCATCTTTGTAGTTCTGCCATTTGACACTTAGTCTTTCTGGTAGTTGTTCATCCCAGCTTATTCCCATTTTCCAAACATCCTGCGTCATGATCTTGGCCATGATTATTGTCGGCGACAGTCATCCTATGGGGTCAAAGAGCTTTGAAGAGTCAGATAGGAATGAGCACTTGGTGTGCTGGTTGTTGGCCAGCTGCAGTCAGGCTATATCGAATTCGAAAATATCTTCCGCCGAGTTGTATAGTATTCCCAACGTTTTAATGGTGTCATTTAATTTTATTTGAATATTTCCGTTGGCTTGTTGCTCTCTAGCAATGCTTTGTAATATTTTGGGAGAGTTGGATGCCCATTTTCTCAAATTGAATCCACCTTGTGCTGTGAGGGCTTGCAGTTCTTGCAGCACCAGTAGAGCCTCGTCAATGCCTCGTCTGCGCCAGTGAGTAAATCGTCCATATATGTAGAAGCCGGTCATCATTATTTTAGCTGCTTTTGGGTGAGTATTGAACCCTTCCTTGGCCAGTTGAATCAATGTTCTTACCGCTAGGAAGCTGGCAGCGGTAGTTCTGTATCTTATTGTTTTTGGCCTATATGCTTTTATCGGCTCGGAAGGGTCCTGTCTCCATAATACTCGGTGATAGTTCTGATCGTTTGTGTTTAGCCAGATTTTACGGAACATTTTCTCGATGTCGGCTGTCATGACAATCTTGTGTTTCCTCCACCTTAGTAGTATGTCGGCCAAGTCTTCTTGTAGTTTGGGCCCGATCATCATGATGTCGTTTAATGAGACCCCAGTTGTTGTTTTTGATGATGCATCAAACACCACTCGAAACTTGGTCGTTGAGCTGCTTGGTTTGATAATACCATGATGAGGTATGTAATACCTATTATCGATGCGCTCAACTTCTGGCTTTTCTTGTATTAACTCCATGAGGTTCAAATCTATATATTCTTGCATGAATTGTTTATATAATAACTAATTCTTTATATAATAGTTTAACTAAACTTGTAAAATCATTTTTATTCCCTATTTCTGTTTTGCTCAATGAATTTTCCGAAATACCAAATTGTACTTTATCTGCTATAGATCATTTGTCACTTGAAAACTATTTATTGGTTTAGTTTCCGATATTTCGAGATAACTGATTGTACGACTTAAGCACAACTATGTTCGGTCGATTTAAAGCGCTTGCGCCTATCATTAACTTTCTTTTCGGATGCCTATCGGGTATAATTAGAACCTGATCACTCAACAAATGCTTGTACACTCACCTAGTTTAGTGTATTCATTTTAATCCGGTCATCTGACGCAACTTGTTCCACGCAACGAACATTTTTTGAATCGTTCATTGGTTCTTGTCGTTTAGAGCAATTAGTACCATAATGATCTTTCTGATTACATTTTACATACGTTACATCCTCAATGTTTTTTTAAATTCATGTGAATGACTATATTCGTGTTTTTGTGTTCGAAACTATTATTTCTATGATAATCGTGTGCACCCGACTTTCCGTACGATCTCAGATGACTAGCGTCCCTACCTTTAGCATACAAAGATGTTCCACCATTGTTATCCGATTGTTTGCAGATCGAGACTTACTAGAATTTACAAATCCGTCATTATGTATTTAATTAGAATTTGCTCACTGAAATCAACTTCTGCACCTATTCGACGATTTTTGCGACGATTTGCCAATATTGCGTGGACATTCACAACATCACGAGTTGAGTCGAACTCTTGAAGTACATCCGTTCGAAAATCCTCCCAACTAAAAATATTTTGAACCGCAGACTGATACCATAAGTGGGCATCACCCCTGACTCTAGTGATTGCCGCGTACAATAATAACACATCATTCAATTGATATATTTGCTGAATTTGTTCAACATGTTGTGCACAACGATTAGTCGAAATAGAATGTTGCTTATTGGGATCAAAAATTGGAAGCATGTCCGCATACTCGCACGTATAACTCGTGCGGAAACGACATACAACAACACCAATAAAGTGCATGACACAATTTTGTATTAAAGTATTATATTAAGACATAATTTCTCATAGAAAAATGCAAGTTAATAAAATGTTAATATTAAGAACGGAAATATGTATACAATTTCGAAACTTATTGAATGTATTAAAAAATGTAAAATTAGCAAAAAAGATTATTTGAAAGAAAAAGTAAAGTACAAAATTCAATTGTAGTCGTGACTCTGAAGAGATCACTTAAGTATTATAATTCATCTTTAAAATTAATTAAAAATTGTAATTGTGACTCTAAAGAGATCACTCTAATCAGAAGAGATCAGAATTAGTGTTTAATACTAAAGTATAAGTTAAGTGTAATAAAAAAAGTGAATAAATAAAACATTTTTTTTAATTCTTGCCTAAGCAAGAAACAAAACTGGCGCAGTTGGTAGGATGTTCATCTGAAGATAGACATCCAGTGATCGGACACTAAGTTTAAGTAAATTATAAAAATATTCGAGTGAAATTAACTATCTGAAAAATTTCTGAAATAAAAGAGTTCATGTGAAAATTAATGAGACAAAAACATTCCCGGTTAACTAAATATAAAGAAAATTAACTGAGTAAAAAGTGGAAATTGACCCTAATAAAACATACTTTAAGTGAAAACTAGTTAACGCAAATAACACTAAGTGAAGTTTCCCAATTTTTCTTAAGAAACTGATTAAATAACAAAACATAATAAGTTGAAACTAATTAAAGAAAAACGTACAGATAACATTTAAGTGAACCTTTTCTGTAAGATAAAATAAAAACAATTTTTTTTTTTTTTTGCTTGAAAGTAACGTGAAAAATAAATAAGAATTAGTGATTTTAGTGAAAAAAGATTAAAATTGTTCGATAAGAATAGAACAATCAAAATGAACCAAGGACAGTTACAACAGCAGTTGCACCAACAGCAACAACAACAAAATAAATTAGTGAATGACATACAGCTTTTACATCAGCAATTAGCTGAACAAAAATTAAAAATTCAAATGATGAAAACCACGAAATTTAATCTGACACCAGATCAGATTATTCGCAATTTCAATGAGTTACAAGCATTTTCGGGAGAAGATCATTATAAACTAAAGTCATTTTTAAATGCAGTAAAAGACTTAGAAGATCTGTGCGGCGGGAACAACGATGAATTGAAACATTATTGCCTTAGAAAATTGGTAAACAACAAAATTGTCGGCAATGCGAGGAGTTGCATATTGGAGATACCGGAGCATCAACGAACATGGAGGATGGTAGAGAAGCATCTCAAAACAAAATATAGGCCGAAATTCACCATACATCAACTTCTATTTTCTTCAAAAGAATTCAAGGTATTTAATATTAAAGATCTTTTTAATAAATTAAGTAGAATAAAAAGCCAACGTAGCGAAGTATGTGACTATCAAGATGAGGATAGTTTCACTTATGATTCTATAGATAGGGAATTAGTAGAAATATTAAAATCTAAATTAATTCCAATAGTTCAATTACAAATAAATTCTAATAAATCACTATTTGAATTAGACAATGAATTATGCCAAACTGAGATATATTTGGCAGAGGACGTAATAAAATATGAGTATAGGATAAATAGAAATACCAGAAATAATTTTCAAAAATCAGATAAAGTGGATAATCACAATCCAAACAATAATTTTAAGAAAGTTGATAGAAATACTATGCATTCTAATTTTAATCAATTTAATAATGTAAACAGAAATCGTAATCACAACAATCATATTAATTATAATAATTCT
Source organism: Nephrotoma guestfalica (assembly GCA_963691935.1). Taxonomy (NCBI): domain Eukaryota; kingdom Metazoa; phylum Arthropoda; class Insecta; order Diptera; family Tipulidae; genus Nephrotoma; species Nephrotoma guestfalica. The sequence goes on along the minus strand of OY829913.1, from coordinate 204,075,757 downwards.
AATGGTAATAATAACAATTACAATGGACAGTTTAGGAGACAATTCGAAAATAGAAACGGACAATATAGAGGTACGTTCAATAGACATGACACTAAACAAGTAGAACCGATGGAAGTTGACAACATTACTAACGAGTTAAACCATGAGGTAAATTTTATAGAACCGCCTCGTCAAATCAACTCCCCATAATAACATTAACCTTCGAAAATACAAAAATAAAATGTTTATTAGTTACTGGCTCGGATACCATTCTAATAAAACCATTCGTTCTCAATTATGAAATAATAAAACTTCAAAAGCCTATAATTCTTTGGGAGGACCAAATTATGTGACAGAAAAAATTATAACTCCCATCCCAAATGAACTAGTAAAATAAGGGACATTAGAATGGAAGATCTTCCCTCTTAAGAGTGTGAAGTACGATGCCATAATAGGTATCAACTTCTTAAAACCTTTCGAAGCGATCATCGACACAAAAAATGAATATCTAAAGATATTCAATAAATACGTAATTCCTTTTATAGATATTAATTATCCCATTGAGCTTACTCAAGTATGCCATTTGGAATCAACCACAAATCCGAAAGAAGAAATATTTAGTAAAGTGAATCAAACTCATTTAAACATTGAAGAAAAACAATATTTGAAAGAAATTTTAGCAAAAAACAAAGATTTATTTTTTCTCGAAGGCGATAATTTGACCTTCACTCACGAAATAACACATAATATAAAATTACAAAATGAAAACCCAATCTATTGCAAGATCTATCGATATCCCCAAGTACACGAGAGGGAGATAGAAAAACAAATTCAAGAAATGTTAGAACAAGGCATAATTAGAGAGTCGAACTCTCCATATAATTCACCTCTTTGGATTGTTCCAAAGAAGATGGACAATTCAAATATCAAAAAATGGAGAATTGTCATTGACTACCGAAAAATCAATGAAATTACAATAGATGACAAATTCCCAATTCCAAATATTGAGACTATTCTAGATAAACTAGGAAGGGCCCAATATTTCTCAACCTTAGATTTAGCTAAGGGTTTTCACCAAATTTTAGTAAACGAAAAAGATCAAATGAAGACAGCATTCTCAACACCATTTGGTCATTACGAATATGTTAGGATGTCTTTTGGTTTAAAAAATGGCCCAGCCACCTTCCAAAGGCTTATGAACTCTGTTTTAAGAGATTTTATAAATAAAATATGCGTCGTATACCTTGACGACATTTTAATTTTTAGCACCTCATTACAAGAGCACATTGACAGTATAAATAAAATATTTAATAGGCTAAGAGAAGCCAGATTAAAAATTCAGATAGACAAGTGTAACTTCTTTTGCAAGGAGACAGAGTATCTAGGACACACCTTAACAACAGAAGGTGTTAAACCAAATTTAAACAAAATCAGAAATATAACAGAACTTAAACTTCCCGAAACCCAAAAACAAATCAAATCATTTCTAGGCATAACAGGATATTACAGGAAATTCGTCAAAGATTATTCAAGAATTGCCCAACCAATGACTAAGTATTTAAAGAAGGACACAAAAATTAATAAATTGGACCCAGCATATACAAACGCATTTGAACAGTTAAAAACTTTACTGACTACACATCCTATTTTAAGGTATCCAAATTTTGATAAAATGTTTACACTGAATACAGACGCAAGCCAATTCGCTATTGGAACAGTATTATTACAAGAAAATCATCCTATTGCACACGCAAGTAGGACACTAAATAACCACGAGATCAAATATAGCACCACTGAAAAAGAACTGTTAGCCGTCGTATGGGCTGTAAAGTATTTCAGACCATATATTTATGGAAAGCAATTCGAGCTTAATACTGATCACCAAGCACTAAAATGGCTACATACGAAATATTTAGGGAAAGACCTTAATCCCCGACTCCAAAGGTGGATATTGTCACTCGGAGAGTACAATATTAAAATAAATTATTTACAAGGCAAGGAGAATAGAATTGCCGACTTTTTGAGTAGAATTAATACTGACACTCAAGAAATAAATCGAATAGAATCTAGTTTCCGATTTAACGAAGGGAGAAGTCTCCCATTATCAATTGAAATCAACAATGAAGAATTAGCTGACACCGAAAACTTAGACAACGTATCAATGCAACCAAATGTAGAATCACAACCAGAAGTACTTAGTAGAAACCATTGTAAATAGATTTAGGACCCAATTGATATTCACTGAAAATTTCACAAATGAGTTAGAAAATATACTAGGTAATCGAAGAATCAAGTCCAAAATTATCTAGAGAAAATATAGTAAATAAATTAAAAACATATTTATCCGACACTAGAGTAGCAATCCATACTCAAATTCCAGATGAAGAATTTAACCAAGTAAAACAAATATTAATAGAGGAATTCCCTAACATCAAATTTGTAAGATGCACTCATTTTGCACAGGATATAGAATCCGAGGACGAACTAATAAGAATTATGTTAATCGAACACAAAGGACATGGTCACCCCGGAATCATTGCACTATACGAGAATTTAAAACTAAAAATCTACAATAAAAATATAAAGATTAGAATCAATAAGATAACAAATAATTGCGACATATGCAGTAGAGCGAAATATGATAGGAGACCTATCAAACCAAAATTTCAAAAAACTGAACTACCAAAGGACAAAAATCAAATTATACATATAGATACGTACGTTAATAGAAAACAATCATTTCTTATTTTTATAGATAAATTTACGAAATATGCAACAGCATACCCTTTAGAGAACCAAACCCATGTCGAAATCATAGAAAAACTTAAAATGTATTTTAACCATAAAAAACCGTCAAAGATTGTTGCGGACAACGAGTTCAAACACATTAGCATTAAAGAATTTTTAACTCAAGAACAAATAGAATTACATTTAGCAAAACCGAACAGCCACACAGGGAACGCAGACGTAGAACGATTAAATAATTCCTTAACAGAAAAACTAAGAATATTAAACTTAGAAGAACTAAAACCAGTACGGGTTCAGATGCTAGAAGCCATCAAAATGTATAACAACCAGTATCACAATACAATCAAATGTACACCAGTAATGGCTGAAGGAGGTACTCGAGATAAAGAAGAAGTTTACAATAGTTTAGTGACAGTACAAAATAAAAGACTAGAAAACCATAACAGAAATAGGGAAGAATATCAAGAAGCTAGGGAACTAGGGTACATAAAAAATTACAAATCTTTACGACATAAAGACCAACCAAAATTTAGACTGCACAGATTAAATAACATACATCCGATAAATATTAAAAGAAAATTAAAATTTACAGATAATAATGCCACTGTTAATATTCCTCTTACTGACGACAATTCAAGCACCACAAATTCATGCTCAACAACTACAAGTCGAGAAAATAGAAAGTAACAACGGCTACACTATTTTACAAGAAACAGAAATTATAATACCGGAAACCTACAACTATTCACTCCACATAATCGATTTGGTACCCATAGAATCATCAATTATGAATCTCAAGAAAAACGTAGAAGAACTAGTACCCGAATTCATAAAATATAAAATCAATTCCTCACTTTTGAAAGAATTAGACCTTCTATTATACAAATTAATGACTCTAAAAGACGGACATCATACAGCTCGAAAAAGAGGATTCTTTTAGGAACTATAAATAAATGGATATCAGGGACTATGGATGACGAAGACCGAAAACTAAATAATCAACATTTAGATATAATCGACAATAACAACGAAAAAATAGCATTTAACATAAATAAACAAATTCAGATTAATGATAATCTCAATAAAACTATATATAAATTATACAATTCAATTATAGAAGATAGAAAAACGATTAAAGATTTTATAATGAATAGAGATGGTCAGAATTCGATCAAATTAATAATGATCGATATTAAATTAAAAATTCATGAAATAGATAGAGTATTAAGTGATCTACAAGATAACATTATATTTAGCAAGCTAAACATAATTCATCCTTCATTATTAACTTATAACGAAATCATTGATTATGAAGTAGAAGTCAATAAAATAAAAAATTTAAGGATAGGATTTTCTGAAACTAATACGAATAAACTCATATTTCTAATTAAGATTCCCTACAGAATGGTAAAAATAAATAAAAAATTAATTATTTCTCTAGCCAATATAAATAGTTGTAATAAAGTAAATTATAAAGCTACAGAAACATTTGAATTAAGAGATAAATATTACGAATACAACATAAATAAAGCATTCTATCAATTAAATAGTTTAAATCATTGTGTATTAACAAAGCATTGTGAAATAATAAAGAATTGCAATACAGAAATTTACAATATAGACGATGGTAGGATATTAATCCAATTAGCAGTTAAGATAAGTCTCACATCTAGTTGTGATGGAAGAAAATTCATATTAAACGGAAATTACTTTATTAAATTTTATAAGTAGTATGTATTAAATAATCAAACATATTATAATAAAATTAAAGAAGTAAATAATAATTATATAATTCCTAATTTAGATTATGAAATAGAAAATAGTACATTAACTTTTAAAGATATAATTTTAGAAAAAGAGGAAAATATAAAAGAAATTAAGATGCTAAAATATCATAGAATCCTTAAATATTCCTCAATAAGTATAACTGTAATAATAATCATAGTAATAATAGTAATATGGGTAATCTATAAATATAAAAAAAAGAAAAGAATCATAAATAGAATTCAGGAGAATTCTGACTCCAACGAAGGGAGAGTTATATGTCCGGAAACGACATACAACAACACCAATAAAGTGCATGACACAATTTTGTATTAAAGTATTATATTAAGACATAATTTCTCATAGAAAAATGCAAGTTAATAAAATGTTAATATTAAGAACGGAAATATGTATACAATTTCGAAACTTATTGAATGTATTAAAAAATGTAAAATTAGCAAAAAAGATTATTTGAAAGAAAAGGTAAAGTACAAAATTCAATTGTAGTCGTGACTCTGAAGAGATCACTTAAGTATTATAATTCATCTTTAAAATTAATTAAAAATTGTAATTGTGACTCTAAAGAGATCACACTAATAAATTATAATTCAAAATATACAAACTGACTAAAGAGATCAGAATTAGTGTTTAATACTAAAGTATAAGTTAAGTGTAATAAAAAAAGTGAATAAATAAAACATTTTTTTCAATTCTTGCCTAAGCAAGAAACAAAACTCACGCGGCGAAAAATTAATTTTTAATCGCAAATTATACCTGATTCAGAATAGTGTTGATTATCAGAATAATAATCCGCTGACCATGGTTGGTTTTGACGTGTATTATTCGATGGTAATTTTTTGTTTGTAGGTATTGGTTGTGCACTAACGTAAGTGAGGTTAGGGTTAACCATGCTCTCCTCGTTTGGATAATTCCGATGTAGTCGCAACTCTGACTGTTGAGAAGTACATGAACATTGTCTGTATTGAATACACGCTGTAAACCACAACTCATTGCATAAGCATCGTCGTTTCCATAACTAGCAGGTAATTGACCGTTTGGTCGTAACTTATTATTTTGGTCTAGGTGATCGTCATTTTCATATGCGGGACATAATAAATGCTAATCCCTTCCAATATTTTGGTTGAAATGAACACTTCTATTTTATTTGTTCACAATCGTTCTCGCGACGATGAAAAACCATAGAAATAGATTATATAGAATGAAAGTAATGAACTGTCAAGTGAGTCAAATTCGGAGGGTAAAAGAGAAAGCATATAAAATAACAGGGCCGTATTTAACATTTTTTTCGACCGAATGCAATGCAGTTAGGAAGTTAAAATTAACAAACTAAATCATTGTTTAATTCGTGTTCAGATAATTATGGTAATTTTAAAAGATCGATAAAATTACTGTGATTAACAACACCGCAATATCAGATATTAAACGTTATCATTATTTAATTGGATCACTCGGTGACAGAGCAAAAAAAACTATTAAAAATATTGAATTTACGTCAAAGTGATTTCTTTTAGCATGGGAATCACTTATGTTCAATTATAATGATGAACGGGAAATACTAGAAAATCATTTACATAATTTTTTTAATTTAAAATCAATTAATGGTGAGAGCAGTTCGGGAGTTTCGGGGTTATTGGATGACAGTCAGACACATGTGATTGGGCTTGAAAATTTGGGCGAAAAGTTAAGCGACGCGGTGATAGTATTTTCGGTGAAGCAACGTTTTGATCTTAAACCATTAAAGGAAACGAATAATAAATAGTTCACGAAAAATTCTTTTGCAGCATCATTTGATCATAGTCTGTCCAATTAAAAAAACCTTTCCTATCTTTCCTATTGTTATGTGTAAACAGGCTGTAGGAATAGGCCCGGCGTTATTCGGGACGCTTGTCCAGTACTTGGTCCTACAGTACAGCCCAATCAATCAATCATACAATCAATACCAAAAACATGTATACTCGCTGATCCAACTTTTCATGTTCCGGGAAAAATCGATTTGTTATAGGAGCGGAAGTGTTTTACAAAATTATTCTTCAAGAGCAATACCAGATTTCGAACGATACCCTCCCTATATTGGTTAATACCAGATTTGGTTGGATTGTGGGAGGTAAAATCGAAGAATATTACAATTTCTTTATGTCAACGGAATTGACATCAAATGAAGAAAACCAGACTGATGATTTAATTCAAAAGTTTTGGGAAATTGAGTCTTATGATAATAAAAAAATTAATGTCATTAGAAGAAAAAAATTGTGAAGATTTATATGAATGCAGTTATCAAAAAGACAGTGAAGGAAGATACGTCGTAAGGTTACCATTTCGTGAACCAATTCAAATTTTGGGAGATTATAAAATGGCAGCATGTAAACGATTACAATCGTTGGCAGCATGTAAACGATTACAGTCGGATCCGACGAATATTTTCTTCCAGATCATGGTGTTTGTAAACCGGCAGGTACATCAACGAAGTTACGCGTTCTGTTTGACGCTTCGGCAAAGACGTCTAACAATTTTTCGTTGAATGACATATTAATGGTTGGTCCAGTTGTTGTATATGCTTTTACCACAGATGTGGAAAAGATGTACATACTAATTATCGTTTGTGATAATCATACTCGATGTCAAAAGATATTATGGCGAGAAAATGAAACTGAACCGCTTCAAGAATATAAATTACACACTGTGACTTATGGTACGTCATCTGCACCATATTTGGCGACGAACACATTGTTACAATTGGCACACGATTAAAAATTGTAATTACCCATTAGCTTCCACGGTTACAATTGAAAGTTTTTACGTGGACGATTTATTGACGGGTAGTGATAAGAGATACAAGATCAGCTGATCAAGATGTTTAAAGGTGCGAGAATGACACTGCGTAAGTGGTCATCGAATATGAATATGTTGTTGCAGCGTATTCCAGTAAGAGATCAGGAACCAGGCTGAATTTCTTTGATCAAAGATATTACAGGAAACTTTGATCATCACGATCTAGACGAAATCAGTTCCACAATGCACAGTCTTTACGAGAATCAAAATAATTTAATGACGCTCAAAGTATGATTGACAGATTCAATTACGTACAAAAATATGTAAAGTACAGTAATAAGAAGATCGCATTTGAATTAAATAGGCTCAGTAACACAACACAATTAGGAATGCAAATGATAAAAATAGATCAATACAACTTTAAACTAATTAAGACAATAGATACCTTAACCCAACATATATACGACATTTTAGACGCATTCAGCTCAGCTAGACACAGACGTATCTCTCGACATTTATTATCTAACAATGAAATTAATTTTATTAACGATGTACTGTACCACGACCGAATTGAAATTATCAACCCAAACAATATTTATGATCTATTGACATTACAGGGATATTACAATCAGTCTAGAATTATTCTCAGTATACAAGTTCCGACCTTCTATGAAACAATATACAGTTATTTCAAAATTAAACCACTTCTATCCAAAAACCTCATATTTACCCCAATTCCCTCATATAACATCATCCTAAACGAACAAAATTACTATCAATACATCGTACAACCATGCAACGAATTGAAAACACGTATTACTGCACTAAACAATCACTACAAACAATAAGCAACACACTGTCTACGAATTGGAAGATGAAGTCTCAGAAATCATCACTGGGAAATTGTATGTAGCCACACCAACAGAAGTAGAATTCAAATCTACCTGTCAATAATCTACGAAGTCCATCAAGGGCCAAGGGTTAATTGAATTCGACAACTGCGATGTTAACATCTCGAGCATTTCCTACAGCAGTACCAAACACGTCTACCGGAAAGACCAGGTCGTCGTTATACCATATCACGACGTGGCAAGTCAAAACGTTATTCAGTCATTGTCGTTATCACAAATGACTAATTGGACCCTACAACATAGAGATCATCACATCACGCTATTACAAGAACGGACGTTATCTCACAGCATACAGGGATACAGCATTACAAGCATAATTACAATCTCTATTATTGGAATCATCATGAATTGTATCTGGAAAAGATGTTACAAAGTCGCACAGCCTGTAGCAATACAAGTCAATCCCTATGGCCTTATCTTCGGCGGGAGGAGTTACGATCCTCTACACGCGACACAATAACAAAGTAACATGGAACGCAGAACTACTTTTCCATGATATACAAATGACGCGCGGAGTAACACCATAAAAACCACGCACAACGAAATCGCTGAATAACTTTAACTTTATCACAAATTTTATTTAATTTATTTTTATTTAAGCAGTTTGATTTAATTTTATTTATTTAGGATTTTAATGTTTCTAGCCCGAAAGATAACTTAATACTAATTTACAATTATACTTAATTCTAAAACGTTGACATGCGATATACATAAATGCATTTATGCCAGATTGCAATTCGCACGGTTGCATTTATGTATATTCAGCGTTTTCGTTGCGCGTGGTTTGTATGGTGTTACTCCGCGCGTCGTTTTTGTATCATATAAAAGTAGTTCTGCATTCCATGTCACTTTGTTGTTGTCGCGTGTAGAGGATCGTAACTAGGAGAAAGAACGCTCAACTATGGAGTGATAATGGTACTAATTTCAAAGGTACCCACACCAAATTACAACATCTTGAAGAATTGTTTATCAAAAACCAAAGCAAAATTCAAAATTTTTGCGTGAATCAGGGTGTACAATGGAACTTTATTCCACCAAGAACGCCTTATTTCGGCGGATTGTGAGAATCTGGAGTAAAAACTATTTAAACACATATGAAACGCGTAATTGGTCCTAGGTGATGACATTGGAGTTTTTGTACACTTTGGTGTATCCAAATAATTTGAATCCATTAACACCAGGTCATTTTTTGATTGGGAATGCAATTAATACAATTCCGGAACCAGCTATTAGTGAAATGCCTTCAAACCTTCAAACCGATTGTCGCAATGGCAGCAAACCACTCAAATGGTGCAACAGTATTGGAAAAGGTTTTAGTTGGAATATGTATATTCATTACAACAGCGCGGCAAATGGTGATCATCTCAGCCCAATTTAGCAGTCAATGATTCTTATCATGAATGATAACATGCCCAGTGCACATTTGCTTTTGGGAAGAGTCGAACAGATATATGAAGGAGCAGATGGTAAAGTGAGACGTGCGCAAATTCGAACTCAAAATGGAGTAATTAAGAGAGGAATCACTAAATTGGCCTAGCTTCCAATAAAAAATATTGATTAATTAATATTGATTAATGTTTATTCATTCGGTAATCGATGGCGAGAGAGTGAAGTTGTTTAAATGTTATTGAAAATATTTAATTCTATAATCTCAATGTGTAATAAATTTTAAACAATATGAGATTGTCATAATTGCAATGGATAATTTAGTGTTCATAATTTGATTATATTAAATGCATAATTATAATTTTGGTGTATGTGGTGTAATTGAATAAAGCTGTTTTTAAGAACTGTTAATTTATCAAGTGATTCAGTTGACAATTAAATTATACAAATAGTTTTTGCAGTGCTAAATATAAATCGTTTTGTGTGTTGTTGGCCTTATTCCATAGCATAGTTTATGTAAATAAAACATTATATTACAAATGTTCAAGTGGTTTAGTGGCATGACAAGTGTTTCTGGATTTTTTTATACGTGCTATTTTACCTCTATGCTAAACCATTATTGCAAGGTTGCTTTGTGTTTTTGTTAAACGACTAAGGTACGCAACGCATAGTATTGTTTTGTGGTACTGTCCAACAACTGTACTATTAAACATTATAAATCATTGATTTCATCATATACATGTCTTATGAATGTAAAAATATGCCGCTCGAAGACATTCTTAAAATCAACGAGCCGTCGACTTTGCACATTATGCAGGCTATCTCAAAGTTAGTTGATACTAGTATCTCTAATCATAAAGAGTTAACTGCGAAAATTATTGATACTAAAAACGTACTTGAAACATCTGTTAGTGAAATTAAAGGTGAAATAAACAAAATTAACTCTAGAATTGATGGCATTGAAAACAAAGTGGATAAAAACGATATTTGCCTTGCTAACCTGCAGTCACAAATTAATTTTCTGCAACAAAACGCTTTGAAATGTGATATAATGGTATCTGGATTTCCCATTAATGTAAACGATAAAGATGATGTACTGAGAAAACTAAACTCTGTATACAACTTCGGCTTGGACAATATTGAATCGGCATATATGAAATCAACGAAAACCCTACGTAGTGGCCGCAGTGGCAGAGGAACTTACAATCAGTTTTATATCAAGTTCAAAAATATTGAATCTAAAGATCACGTTATGCTTCAAGTTCGCGCCAATGGTCCGCTAAAGTTAAAGCAGCTTTATCCTACGTCATCGAACGGTGAACAAACAATAAACCTGCGTGACAAGCTTACGCCAACCAATACCAATATTATGAAACAACTTCTAGTTCTAAAAAAAAATAATATTATCAAATTCTGCTGGTTTCGTCACAACATCATCTATATTAAAATTAAAGATGATTCACAACCGAAAATCATATGGAATGTAAACGACATTGAGAAAATCAAACAGTAATACAGTGGAGGTTTCTGATACATCTACTGCTTCAAAATATAATAATGGTATTGTTTTTCTAATTTAATCTAATTTTTAAATATTATTATTTTATTTTTTTTATTTGAGTTCATGTTATATAATTATGTTTAGTATCTACTTTTTAATTATACTTTATGCTAGTGTCCTCTTCATGCTTTAATCTTTATAAAAAAACAATTACTTATAAATAACAATATTATCATCATGTGGATTTAATTTAATGAATTATATTTGTAATGTTACTTAGTAGCTAATTGAATACTCAGCTTTCCCATTCACTTAATAATATTATCTATTTTTTTTTTGTTTTTTTTTTCTCATATTACACTTGAATTATATAAATGTTCATATTAATTAGTATTTTAATTAACATTTTGTTTATTTTTTTTAGTAAATATAGCTAATCGCAATAGCAATTCTATTATCAGTGATGATAGCAATGACAACAGACATTTTTTAAACTTTTCTACTTTTGATACTGCAACTAAAAACATATTAGCACTAAATATCTTTTATCTTAATATCAATAGACTCATGAATAAATTAAGCGAGCTTGAAATTTTATTATCTTCCTTTCACCATAAAATTGATGTAATTGTACTCACTGAAACTTTTTTACATGAATCTGAAATTAAGTACTTCAACTTAAATAATTACAATGCTTATCATAACACACGCGATACTAGAACTGGAGGAGGTATTGTAATTTTTGTCCATCGCGACCTTGATTTTGTTCTTGTTAATTCCAAAAGTCTCCTGGAAAATCAATGTCTGGTTATTTACTCCAAAATTTTAAATTTGCATATAACTGGTATTTATAAACCACCGCACACATGTCGTCAACAATTTCTGTCTTTCCTGGATAACATTATGTCTTCTTATAAAAATCAAATAATTCTGGGTGACTTCAATCTTAATATTTTATTGAGATCGGAATTACTAATATCCGATTACAATTCCATCCTACTTTTAAATAACTATTTCATTATAAATAAATTACATGAATTGTATGCTACTCGTGTCTCCGATTCAACAAAGACAATAATCGATCACCTACTATCCAAATTTAAGGAAACATTCTTTGTATTATATGGTGATACCAGTCTGAGTGATCATCGTTACATGTTAGTCAAATTTGTTATAACAAAAAAGTCTGCCTATTTTACTGAAACTACAAACTTTATTAATTACAATAAAGTACATTCAGACGTTTTCAGTAAATTTTCTCAATCACATCGACCCGATTTCATGACACTATATTCAAGTATTGTGACATCAATTAAGGATAATACAGTAACCAGAACTACTACTGCAAAAATTTCTGCATATAACAAGCCTTGGTTTAACAATCAACTATTCAAATTATCTAAAATCCGGGACAAATACTATAAACTGCGCAAAGCTTACCCGCAAAATTGTCACTTTTCAGAAACTTTTAAACGATTAAACAAGGATTTTAAAAAACTTGTCACCGATACAAAAAAATCGTATTATACTAGTAAACTAAATGTTAACATTACAAATCCCAAACAAATGTGGAAATTATTTAATGAGATATTGACCAACGATCCCATATCCCTCAGGCGTAACAATAATAAAAGTAATTCCATTCAACTTAGAATTAATGACATTGTGTTAGTCGATCAATCAATTATTGCTAATGAATTTAATAAATTTTTTGCCACTATTGGAACATACATTTCTAATCAATCATCTTTAAGTCAATATGTTCTTGAGCCATGCAATATTATGAGAGAACTTCCTGTAATTGACCCAATTAATATTGAAGATCTTAAGAGTATAATTAGCAAGCTTAAAAATGACTCTTCTCCTGGTTATGATAATATTACAATTAAAATTGTGAAAGACCTGGTTAATATTATTTCTCCTTCGTTGTTGGTATGTTTAAATTCTTGGATAAAGGATGGGACCTTCCCTTCATTTCTTAAAATTGCCCGTGTTTCTCCAATCCATAAATCTGACGACCACTGTGCTATTAATAACTATAGGCCAATTTCCATCCTGCCTGTTTTTTCTAAAATCTATGAACGGATAATTCACTCAGCATTGATAGTTCACTTAAACTTTAACAAACTTATAAACTCTAAGCAGTTTGGGTTTACTAAAAATTGTAGTACTGTCTCTGCGGCACTGCATCTTATTGAAGGCATTTACGAGTCTTTGGAAAACAAAACCGCTACAGCATGTCTATTCCTTGATTTTAGAAAAGCGTTTGATTGTGTGAATCATTCGATTTTGAAAGACAAGCTAATGAATTTTGGTATTACCGGCCATGCATTTGAACTGATCTGCAGCTACCTGACTGATAGGAAACAAACTGTTCGCGTCGGAAAATATGAATCTTCTGCTCTTAACGTGTCGGTTGGTGTACCACAAGGGTCCATTCTAGGCCCTACGTTGTTTTTGATTTATGTAAATGACATTTTCAACTTAAACTTAAAGGGGAAGATTCAACTTTTTGCGGACGATGCTGCTCTGTTATATAGTTCTACATCATTTGAGCAGCTTCAATGTGAAATGGAAAGTGATATGATAATAATTAGCAGATGGCTAGGAAATAATAGATTGGTGTTAAATGCTTCCAAATCAAACTTTGTTACATTCTATTTAAAGCACAAACCGCCATTAATATTTAATGAAATTAATTTTCAAAATGAATCAATTAAACGTGTCGACTCCGTCCGATATCTTGGCTTGTTAATTAATTCGCAGTTATCCTGGATTAATCATATTAGCGGTGTAAAACAGAAAATATCGCCTATTGTTGGAGTTTTAAGACGAGTTGGACGATTTATACCCGATCCTCTTAAATACAATATTTATTATAGTTTTATCCACTCTCATCTATCATATTTAATACAAATTTGGGGTTCCTCAAGCAACATTCATTTAATTGATTTACAAACTTTACAAAACAAAGGATTGAAAGCATTAAGAAATTTACCCCTGTTAACGTCAACTAATCTTCTTTACAATAATAAAATTCTTCCAATTCCTTCTATAATTGACTATCAGTACATCATGACAATTTATAAGATCAGACATGGGCTTATGAGGTATAATTCAGAATTCCAAACGAACATTTCTGCCACAGGAAGAATTACACGTAATTCATTAAATTATCGCCTCCCGAATTATAAATTTAAAACGACCCAAAATAGTATATTCTATAAAGGTGTAAAACTTTTTAACAACCTCAGTAATGAAGATAAAGATGATAAAATTTCAAATCTCAAGTCGAATTTAAAAATGACTCTATACGAACAGTTTATTGCTAACTATAATACTTATCACTAACAATTTTATTTTAAGTTTATCCTTGTCCCTCCTCTATTCAAATTGTTGTTGTTGCTATCATTAATGCTATTTAATCAGATTATTACGTACAATATTTAATAAATATTTATATGTATTTATATATGCATCATTCTCTTGTTAATATTAAAACTTATAGAAATTAGAAATATTTTCCTTTATGAAAATTGTAATATTTTTTCCTTGGAAAATAATAAAAAAAATCAAAAAAAAAAAAAAAAAAAAAAAAAAAAAAATTTCTCTGATTAGTATTTGAATTTAAAAAGAAACCGTTGCAAACGATTAATCGTTGCAAGGCGGGGTGTATGTTTGAAGTCAGTTGAAATTATTGTAGAACTTAATAACGGGTGTTTTTTTAGGAGGTTTGTTTTTCCGATAGATGTCGTTTTATTTTATGACAGTTGTTTTGACAGCTCAAAGTGGCATTTCTACTCAGTATTGTTTGGCAAATCATTATGAATAGGTTAACTCCAGAACAACGTTTTCAAATCGTGGAAATTTATTTTCAAAATCAGTGTTCAATTAAAAATGTTTATAGAGCACTTCGTGAATTTTATGGTGCACATAATCGTCCGTCAGAGACCACCATAAAGAACGTAATTACCAAATTTCGGTCTACATTCACTCTTTTGGATGCCAAGCCACCGACAAGAATGAGAAGAGTTCGTACAGAAGAAAATATTGCTGTCGTTGAGGCCAGTGTCGAAGAAAACGACAATTTATCGATTCGTCGTCGTGCTCAGCAAATTGGACTTTGTCCATCGACTTTATGGAAAATTTTACGTAAAGATTTGGGTTTGGTGCCATACAAAATTCAATTGGTGCAAGAATTAAAGCCACACGACCATCGTTTGCGCCGTGAATTCAGTGATTGGTCGTTAAATCAATTGAACGAAGATCCATTTTTTTACCGTAAAATTCTCTTCAGTGATGAGGCGCATTTTTGGTTAAATGGATACGTCAACAAACAAAATTGTCGCATTTGGAGCAAAGATAATCCACACGCCGTTCTAGAATTACCAATGCATCCTGATAAATGTACTGTTTGGTGCGGTCTATGGGCTGGTGGGATCATCGGTCCATATTTCTTTAAAAATGAGGAAGGACGACGCGTTACCGTGAATGGAAATCGATACAGAACCATGTTAAATGAGTTTTTGTTGTCAAATCTTGAAGATATGGATATGAATGAAATGTGGTTTCAACAAGATGGTGCCACTTGCCATACAGCACGTGAAACAATCGACTTATTGAAAGAAACTTTCAACGACAACATTATTTCGAGAAATGGTCCGGTGAATTGGCCTCCGCGTTCGTGCGATTTGACGCCACTCGATTACTTTTTGTGGGGATACGTGAAGTCATTGGTTTATGTGGATAAACCTCAATCGATTGACGCTTTGGAAACCAATATTCAACGTGTCATTGCTGACATACGCCCTCAAATGCTTGAAAAAGTGCTGGAAAATTGGACCTCCAGAATGACATTTGTGAAAAATAGTCGTGGTAGCCATATGCCAGAAATTGTGTTTAAATGTTAAATGCCAAAAAATTATCTACCAAATAAAAAAAAATTTTGGTCATTTCATAATTTTATATGTGTTTTATTCAAAAAAAAAAATCGGCAACCTCTTAAAAAAACACCCTTTATTTATAAAACAGAATTCTGTCAGTAATCTGACCTATAGGCATTTGGTGCGCCCAATGTATAGAATTGTATGGTTGGTGGAACAAACATGAATTCTAATTAACGTAGTTAACTATGGAATAAAAGAAAAAACCAAAACTTACTTCCTTAACAAATTCAGTATTCACAAACGCGTTAATATGTAAAACAACATACATTAAAAATTTGGTGTATAATGTAAAAACATCAAATTTTTTTTTTATTAAAATAAAGAAAAATCAAATAATTACAGTCGACTACGAAAGGAATATATACTTTATCCCACTTCTGATTTGTTAAATGTTGGCACCAAATAAAGACACTGATGAAAAACAATTTAATTATTTTTTAAATTTATATTTTGTTTTATTAAACAAAAAAAAAATAGCCTGCTTTCTTTTTTCCTTTTATATGACAACGAGTACTTCGTTCAAAAACTAATTCAAAAACAACAATTCACAGTCTAGCGAATCAAAGTGTTACCAGACAACACAAAATACATTTCAGTTTTTAAAAATAATATTATAGATGACAGATCGTTAAGCTTTTTCATCTCACAGTAGTATTGCTACAGATTTTCTTAGTAACCATTTGTGATTTTTCCTGGTTTTAGCCCCTATGATTTTTAAAACAAACATGGTGGTGATATTCTATTGGTAGCAGGTAGTATTATTTTAAATTCATTCAGTTAATTTAATCGAGTACTAAGGGTAAGAAAATCCAACTTAACTAGTAAACACGTTTTCACACCATTTAAATTTTAGTGCATAAATTTTGATCACACCCGCTTCAAAAATCGTCAAGTAAAGTTACGAATTATTCCTATAACAAGTACCACTGACAAATTATTGTCCCAACTCTACCTCTCTGAAAACATAAAATCGCTTGTAATTATGTGTTATTTGAAAGCAATAAACGCTACACAAATGTTCTCATTCGTATTCTAAACCCATTACCATATAACAAAGTGTATACACGCATGCCGCACATTATACGCACCGCACCAAATTCGAAAAACACATGACTACATCTCCGGAATATGAATGAGATAATTATTTTCTTGTCTTCAGCCCCGCAATCATACACATCATTATAAAGCATAAACTGTACGTCAGCATAACTATAACCATATTCAAATAATTCTTTTCAAACGATTTGATGTGATATTTTACGAAAAAATTAGCAAAACATATGTTTCGGTCGATTCATAAAAAATATTAATGAGTGGCAATAAAATAATTTAAATTCCAGCTAAGCTAGTCTGGCAACCAAGTTATATAGCAAAACATAACCAAACAATCGAAAAAGTATTGTGCCTGCCAAGTACTTTGTTGAAAAATTATTGTTTTTATGGTTCTCAATAATTCATCACCATTAAATATTATTTTTTTTGGGGGGGGGGGGGCGCAGTGATGTATTTGGCACGTTATAACTCCCCGTGTCGGGAAATTTTATTGAAATGGAGTGTCAACGTATTTGTGATGGATACAATTATGATCAACTATATGATGCCACCGAGTGTGAATTTTCACCTCCAACTCGTTCTGTTAGACATGGCCTGGGCCTATTAAATTCACGTCTGCCCATAAATATCCATATGTGAACATAAGTTTTGGACGGATATTATAATGGCAAGCCGATTAATAATGAAAAAAAATGTTATATTTGTTGTTGTATTACATAATCGTGAAGGTTGAACGCTATTTTTAGAACATATTCATACAATTTTTAGCACTTGATAGTCTTATTTATGCATTCTCTGAAGTATTTTCGATTTTATATTCTGACATGAAAGATAATCGAATAAATTGCCACTAAGTACTTTATGTAGTACTACGTACCGGAATGGAAAATCGTTAACAAACGGAATTATGTTGCGTAACATGTGGAAGGAGAACAAGGTATATTCGGTTTCGGTACCTTATTTCGTTTTTTTTTATTAAATTCTTCAGATTGAATTTCCAGAAAACTAATACAGGAAGTAATACGTGCTAACTCAAGTACGTTAATATTTGTAAGAGATTTTCAAATTGCTGTAAATAATTATTTTGGTATTATGTAGGTCTAATTCAAGAGTTGCTGGGTTTATATTTCACCGTCACATTGATTTGTTTAAAGTCAATTAATTTTGATACGAATTTGTCTGCTATCTGGGTTGTTTTGACGAACAAAATGTGATGAGGCAATGTGCATCATAGTGCACGATTTGATTTTTCAGCCGGAACTAACATTAACCCAGCCAGAACCATTTAGTCAGCCGAAAAACGATTAGGAGTTCACACAATGAGCAAAATGCACTTAAACGGTTGTGCAATATTTAAGCTTTCAGCCTAAAATATAACAAGGTAACAGGCATAGCGTTCGATTCGGCATGTTGCAAAAATGAATCATCGAAAAGATTTCCTTTTTCCTTTGTTGCTTCCTGGTACATTTTGCAACATTTGACTCCTCCGTTAACTGCAATTGTTCTTCCAATGGTCTCCAATGATAAAAAGATAAAATCTTTGAGAATCTTTGATAATAACTGTGTAGTTAGGTTTAGGTTTCGACTTAATTGAAACATTAAAAAAAATGTATTTAACTTAATTTTTGCATTACATCTCTTAACAGAGTTTTGACTTAACCTAAAAACAAAAATTATCTATTCTAAAATAACAAAATGCCTACTTTGCTAAAAGT
This sequence comes from Nephrotoma guestfalica, assembly GCA_963691935.1. Taxonomy (NCBI): domain Eukaryota; kingdom Metazoa; phylum Arthropoda; class Insecta; order Diptera; family Tipulidae; genus Nephrotoma; species Nephrotoma guestfalica. The sequence continues at coordinate 204,056,964 of OY829913.1, read as the reverse complement.
TGGAACGAACTTGTTGCCCACGTTTTGTTGATTGTTATCAACATTCTTGATTGACCTTATTTCAGTTCTTGGGATTTGCTATTCAACAATATTACTTGACACCTTACATGTGCGGTAATATATTATGTTAAATCAGTGGATTACACGAGCATAACACCAGCTTTCGTCAACAATTCCGAATATGATGTGGTTTGACTTGTTTTCTGTGTTTCTGGATTTGAGATGCTAGATTTCTTTATTTTTATTGTAGTAGTTCGCCTATTGATGACAATATGATAGATTAACATGAGCAATCCGACTGATGAGAAAGACACACCTCCAGATGCTTTCAGATGTACATTTCTGATATAAATTCTATTCTGGATGTTTTCCTTGTTAATTACCTCGATATCCAGCGTTTTTATTAAGTTACGAGTTGCTTAGATATTATGCAGTGCTCCCTGTATTTCCTGCATTTCACCTCTAATCTCGTATGATTGGAACTTCCTGTTATTGATGTTTAGGGTACAGTTCCAAAATGTTATCAGGAAGTTTCTTGGCATTATTTGATCGTGGGGTCAGCAATCAGATGACAAACGGAGATAAATAGTATCGTTGTTTCGTTTTCCGAAGTCACATTACAGTAGCTTTCGGTCCCCATATCTAGTCATTTAATACAACCATCATTGAATGCTTGTGAACAATTTTTGGTTGCATTTGATGAGGTGTTACAGTGATTTTTTATGATGGTGTCGTTTATGGTTTATGATAATACCGTCATTACTGTCGAATATTCTTCGTCTAATTTTGGCTCTTAAACAAATTAATTCTCGAGATATTCAATTTCTTTAAAGGTGATTAAAGTAAAAGGTGGTTAAATTTTAAGGGCCGACGTTGAATGTGAACCACACCTAAACGTCAAGTTTTTTTCTGCATTTAATTTGACATTTCTCAATTTCAGACTAACTCAATTTCAACCATGGAACAATCGAGCAACGCGTTAAAGTTATTCAGGCATATTATGCAAATGGGCGTTCAAATCAAAATGCATATCGTGCACTTCGTGATTTTTTCAACGGTCAATTTAATCGTCCAAACGTGCGTACAATCGGAAAAATCGAGCAAAAATTTGAGCAAACCTGGTCTTTAGGAGATTTTAAAACACCAGTGCATGCTCGTACAGCTCGTACAGCAGAAAATATTTCTGCTGTTCGCGATAGTGTGGCTGAAGAGCCGTCCAGCTCAACTTGTCGTCGTGCCCAACAATTGCACCTCTCACGCTCGTCGTTGATGAACATTATGCATAAAGACTTGCATTTACACGCTTATAAGGTGCAATTGACTCAAGAACTAAAGCCTCTTGGCCATTCCAAACGTCGTCAATGGTCAGAATGGTGGCAAGAAATGGCAACAGTGGATGATCAATTTTCGAAGAAAATCATCTTCAGTGATGTGGCACATTTTCACCTCAGTGGATTCGTCAATAAGCAGAATTGCCGCATTTGGGCGGATCATAATTCAAGAGTGATTGTCGAAAAACCAATGCACCTACAAAGAGTGACTGTTTGGCGCGGTGTATGGGCTGGCGGCATCATCGAGCCGTATTTTTTTCAAAATGAGGCCGGTCAGGCAGTTACTGTGAATGGTGTTCGCTATCGTGAGATGATAACGAAATTTTATGGCCCGAATTCGAAGATATGGATGTGGACGATATGTGGTTTTAACAGGACGGTGCCACTTGCCACACAGCTAACGAAACAATGGTTCTTTTGCGCGACAAATTCAATGGCCATGTTATCTCACTGTAACGCTAAGTGTTCACCGTCTTACGACCGTATACCCTAACGCTAAAGAAATTTGTCCCCATTTCATGCACTAACCCCATGTGCGGCTTTGATTCCCGCAGCTCAGTCTTGTAGGGGATGTGGTCGTGGGTTTTTGGGGTTAGACGAAATGCGGGACCTAGATTACCGCACAATAACAAAAGAGAAAGAGAAAGATGGCCTAATATTTACCATCTAAAGGTTGAAAAAAAATGAAAAAGTGGGGTCCTCAGACCCAAAACTGGCGGGTCCTACATATTTCAAGCGGATGTTTTACCCACGGTTGTTAATTCTGGTTTCTTAGGGTAACATAATTACCCTAAGAAATACGCACCAAAAAAAAAATATTAATAGAGAAGCTTAACGATTAGTGGTTTAATGGCGTGGAGGAGGTCTTCAGCAGAAAGAGGGTGTCCCGCCTATGGGCAGGGTTACTTTCGATGCCCTCGCTTCTAGCAAGACTCAGCTTTGCTAGAAGCAACTAAGGAACCTCGCCACGATTAGAATGGTTAGTATCTCTACTGCACTAAAATCATACTTACCAAAAAAAAGAAAATTTAGTCTGCAAAGCACTAGACTAAAAACTCGCACTTTTAATTTACCTCCCGGATCAGTCTTTCAATGTATGTATTTCACTAACGTTTATTTTAAATTTTTAAATTAATGAACAAAAATTTTCTTTGGTGTCAAAAATAAATCAAACTTGCAACACTCCCACAAAACGAATTTTTTTGATATTTCACATTTATTGGCACTTGATTTGATTTATTCCCCGATTACATCAATTTATTTATGTAACTTAATGAACACTGTATAGTATCACGAGATAATAAACACATCCAATTTTCTTAATTAAATTTATTTCAGATTAATTTATACTTTTTTTTTTAAAATTATTATTGTATTTCACTAAATTTTACACATGTTAACAAACGCATTTTATTTTAGATATCAGGAAATTAACCAAAAAGAAACTGAACTCTCTACCTCTTCTAAACACAGCTGCACGGCTGACTGTCTAGCACGCAACTCCCTTCTTTCTTTTCGTTGTACATTTTATACCAAAAATTGAAAACAAATTATTGTACATTCATCAAAATGTACGAACGCAAAAACGTACAACAACGTGACATTGATTTTCGCTTACTCAATGCACGCGCAAAAATTTATTTACATCAACAAAAAATCAATCGATCGAAAGGTGCAATTGTAGGTATTTTCAATAGCAAAGTTTTTTTTTTTTTTCAAGCCATTTACCTCAAGACATATCGATGCAAAAATAAATTGATAATGTTGCATTATATATTATTATGGTTTACGTTTATTCACCTACTGCATGGATATATACAGTAATCTGAGTAACATAAGCAACCAATAACAATGCGAAATACGGCATGGTAATTTCTTTTGGTAGAATTTGAGGTATCACCTCGAAGGTTATGCCGTATGTTAAAATTTGATGTTTGGGTTGATAACGGAACTGAATAAAATTCCGTTACAGCGTGGGGAAAACCCAAACCCTGAGATGAAAAGGGATCTCATGCCCTAATGAAAGGAGGACAGGAGTAGAAATTCAGTTTCCTTACATCCCACGTGGGGAACTCCCACACCCTGAGCTAGTCTCAGTGCCGGGCTGTCTAAATTAAACACCTAACCTATATCTAAATATCTAAATTATAACTATGGGCTACTAATTATTACTACCAATAAGCATTAAATGTCTAACCCTACGTCCTATCCTTGTTATCAGATCAGGTTTCCCTGCGCCCCCTCAGCCTGGTTTCCGCCTTCCCGTGGTGTTGGCCGTTGCCTTATTGGTCCCCGTTGTCTCCACGGTCTATTCCAAAGTCTGCATCCCAAGAGTAACAGAATTAAGGTTAGTACCAAAACCGCCCCAGTGCCAGTATAGTTCCCGATGTGATGCCAATTGACCTGGGCCCACGGTTCCTCTCTTTTTAGTTCTTGGATGGTTTGCTGTAGTTCGGACACCTCGACCTCTAACGCATTGGCGGGGAATGTTAAGGTACGCCTCTCTGTTTTCTGCGTGAGGTTGAATCTTGGAACAACATCAGCACGGATTACTGTTTTGTAAGTAGTCGTGGCCTTAATGACCACCGAGGCCCCCCTCAAACTACAGCCGGGCTCTAGTGATAGAATTCCGCTCCCGTTCATAGGCACTGCCTGAGATTGTTCCTGGCATTCCAAATCAAAGACTACTTCGCGTGGTAGTACCATGATCCACCGGTTATCCTTTAATGGGTGAATATAAGTCGAAGGTAGTGCTGTTCTTATGGGGCATCGGCTCGGTTGCTCATTGGCATGTGACAGCAACGCCATTTCACAATGCTCTTCTTGACTTTCTATCTTGTACGTTGGTCCTCCTGCTTGGCAAATTACCGTGATCCAGTGTGCTCTTGAACTGGGAACTTGCAGGTTCGTGGGGATCTGCTTACTTATCTCCCATAGTTGTTTTGCAAACTGCGAAGGAGGTAACAATCGCACACTTGCTCTCCCATGATGTACATCCGAGAGTATATCTATCGGGTCTCCTTGGACATCCTTATACATCCAAATGGCCGCAGATATCTGGAATAACACGTCCATATACTCTTCATGCACCATCACAGACTCGATTTCCTCCTGGATTACCCGATAATGCTTTTCCATTGCCTCATGCTCCTTACGGATAATGTTTCCGGTCAAATCTAATACATGCATTTGCTGTTGGAGCATGGTTTGTGTTTTTAGTACACCGGTATTCAGGTGTTTGATTTGCTCCTGATACCTCTGAGCATCCCGTTGGCCCAACACTCCGATTATGTCCCCTGCTAAATCTCCGAGGAAATCCAATGGATCCCTCTTTTTCTGTCCGTGGCGTGCTTGGAGAAGCCTATTACTATCCTCGATTTGGTCCATCAAGTAAGCTATCGGACTTAACAACGCCTCGCAATGTCTAACGTACCTGGTCGCATTGGCGTTTTCTGCACATGTCGCTCGGAGATGTTCTTGTGTTAGCCTCATGTGCTCCCACTCCCTCCAGTAGCTTGATAAGTTATAGTACCCCACTATGGTACAAATTTTGGTGGACAGTTTGGCCCTACCTTCCTCAGCAAAGTATATACCCGGCTCAGTCTGAAACTCTTGGAACTGCAAACCCTGATTGCTCAGACTCGCTGCTGCCACCAGTATCGTCGTTAGCCTCAAACACCAGTTGAAAATACCCATTTCTAGACATGAGATAACAAGCATAAGACCGTTGTGCTGATGAATGGCGCTAACCCAATCCCACTTTGCTGAACCATGTGCATGGAATGTGATTGGGTCAACCTCATCCTTTCCTTAATCTTAAGTTAGTTTATATCGATTTATATAAAATTTGTGTAAAATATATTAACTTAGCTACTACTCTAACTATCATGAGAGGAGGGCGCCAAATCAATTTTACTTCCACAGAAGAACAACTGTAGTAACTAAATTGAGTCAGCCTCATTCTCTCATTTAACTCAATTCTCTTAAACTAATACCGGTATCCTCTAACCGCGCGGGGAATACCGATCTTCACTTTACCGTTACATCACCTATGTAAATGCCCAATTATACATAGATGGTCTAATGGGAAAGTGGATGGCGTATGCGTCTGTTTTCTACGGCGGCGCTTCCAATTTCGATATAAAGTTTTCACTAGCGATTTCCAGTTGTAATACACTTCGTAAACGGACGTAAGTTTCACATAGTCCAATAACGCCCTAATGCCGTGCTCAGTCTCACAATGCCACTTCCGATTTCGAAAGTTCGGAGTCGATTGTAATACTGCGGCGGTTATAACGTTATTGGCCATTAACTTTAACCTTTTTTGGATGTTTTTCATTACTCTAAAATTAGCCCTGCTTCTTAACGAATCAGCTTGAACTACCGGGAACACTTCTTTATCACTATGTTTGTTGTAGGAATGTGAATTAGATTTATTAAATTTTTGCCAAATTAATTGACGGTCCTTGGTTGTGGAAATTGAACCCACTTTAATTGCACCTGGCCTTGATTCTAACATTAGAATGTTTGGTGGTAAACATCTAAGATATTTTGTTGTTAGTACTAAATTCAAAGGATTTATGTAAAAATGGTAAGTCATTGACGAAGTAACCTTGATTAAATCAGAAAGGAAAGTCGTCGATAATTTAATTACCTTAGCTGGTGGACTTGAAATGATTTCGATCGATTTGATGGTATTTCCTATCTGTAGTTTACATTTACCTCTGATTATTAACCTTTTATCTCTAACTCGACCGTTCTTTTTATCTTTAAAATATTCCAAAGAAAACCTTTTGGAAAATTCCCCTTCAAAGTTAGCTAGGGTTTCATTTTTGGAAGTGCGTGATGTACATTGTTCTATTGCCGATGAACATGTTATTTGTGCTGCTTTAGGTGATGATTCTCTACTTACTTTATGTTGAGTTAATCGACCAATTCTTTCGGCTGACGACGATTCAACGTCCACTTCCGTCTTGCGCATAGACGGTTGTTCGTAAAATGCCTCTGCCCTCAAATTTTTGCACACACGTTGGTTTTGATCTAATTTTTGAACTATCCGTGCATTTTGCTTACGTGTTCGTTCATCTTTAAAATAATTCCTTCGCGAAGGGTTCGAGTGTAATGAGTTTTGGCTATGTGCAATTTTCTCCAGATCTAATTTCGCCCTAGATTCATCTGAGATGATTTTCAAATAATATAAGCGTCTTGCAGCTACTTGTAACTTATCGGTTACTTTTATAAATGCTAGTAATTCCCACAGATCCCTTACAGCCAAGATCATCTCATTGATTATCTCTTGTAAAGGGAGTGTAAGCCGGATACGATCTAATCTACCTTGAATGTGTAGCAACTTTGTTGACACCACTGGCAATTGCTCATCCGCCGTAATAACTCCATTCGTTATTTGGCGGAACAAATGTTTGACACCTTCCAGCTTGTGAAAACATGTCACTATTTCTTGTTTAGGAGATCTGACTGCAGTTTCATGTACAACAAGATTATTCCCCTTAAGGTTCACCTGTTCTTCCACCAATTCTCTTTTCAAAGCGAGAGCCGCTTTATGGTAAGACACGACGGGGATCTTTCGACATTCACATTCGATTAAGAACTCGTCACTGTCTAGATGTTCTACCTTCATTTTTCAAAACAAAACCTTCCACTAAAGAAAACTAAACTAAACTAAACTGATCAAAAACATTAATTTAAAATTCAAATGAAATCAATAACAACCATGGGTAATATCCCCCTTCAATGAATAGATTCCGCCAACTTGGATAAAAATAAGGATAAGATAAAGGCATTGAAATTGAAATTTTGATGAAATTATTTCCTTGTTCCCTTTGATGCAGCGGTAGTCTTAACCTGACATACAAGGTGATCCTCGCTGCTATGGTGAACTTGGAAACAGATGACATTTATGGTACCCAATAGACCATGGCAAGTTTGTTGTCCCCTTTTCTGCAGCTGGCAGTCTTACCCTGAACTCAGCAGAGGAGCTCACCTACATGGGTGACAAAAACGTTACCATGTAAGTCAACTGATGTTGATGAGACCTTTGCAGGCCTCTAACAACAGCTGCTATTGCTGTCTATTGGGGATGATAACACGCCGGTTATCACCAAGGATTTCAACAGTGTGTGGTATAATAGTGTTTAGCTTATGTCCGAAACCTCATCAATATCCGTTCACTGATAGAAAACCGGATTGGACAGCTAAACACATTATACCCTGAACGCGCCTACAACTAGCAATGGGAGGACTGGCAACCCCATCCCGGAGGATGATAAATTTTAAATGAAACGACAAAGTGGAATTTGCGCAATAACCTAACTATACACTGCTTGTTGGAAATCCATATTTTGAATAATAAAATTTGCCACAACTCGTAATAATTTCTTATAACCATTGTGGAATCAAACCGTAGGAAAATTTAGTGACAGTCGTGCAACTTACTTTAGGATGCGGAAAAGTAGTTTTAGTATCTGAGAAATGTGCAGCTCTTAATACCCCCGGTCTTATCACTCGGCAAGGAAAGAGATGATGCACATTGTTTCAAGGAAAAACCCTTTTCACCCTTACTAACATCCGTTGCACCACTGGTTGTTGTACACGGTACAGAAAACCGTACAACTGGATTATTTTTTGAGTTCGGTTATCAACGCATGCTCCAGCCTTCCCACCACATTAGATGAATTCTTAAACTCCTATAACTACCACGAATGTTGGTTTATCCCCCGGAGTGCGGGTTGGGACATGCCACGGATAAACCATCCATTCGGGGATCTAGCATAGAAACTCAACTATCATCAATCTCTGTCGGTACGCGTATGACCCACCACGTATTAGGTCAGGCTTGCCGCTGCCATACTCGTATCGATAGAAATTTACATCTAACAATGATAAAAACCAAGCACACTGTTTTTTAAACCGGTTTAAATTTTATTTAGAAGTATTTAACAATTTTTGAACATTATCCAAAAAGTAATGTCGAATATTAATTTAGACGAGAGTGTGAGGGGATCCTCAATTGAATTTCTTAGACTTATTGTGGTATTTGTTACCAGAATTTTTGGGCCGAATTATGGCCCACTTTGGGCGCCACTGTAACGCTAAGTGTTCACCGTCTTACGACCGTATACCCTAACGCTAAAGAAATTTGTCCCCATTTCATGCACTAACCCCATGTGCGGCTTTGATTCCCGCAGCTCAGTCTTGTAGGGGATGTGGTCGTGGGTTTTTGGGGTTAGACGAAATGCGGGACCTAGATTACCGCACAATAACAAAAGAGAAAGAGAAAGATGGCCTAATATTTACCATCTAAAGGTTGAAAAAAAAATGAAAAAGTGGGGTCCTCAGACCCAAAACTGGCGGGTCCTACATATTTCAAGCGGATGTTTTACCCACGGTTGTTAATTCTGGTTTCTTAGGGTAACATAATTACCCTAAGAAATACGCACCAAAAAAAAAATATTAATAGAGAAGCTTAACGATTAGTGGTTTAATGGCGTGGAGGAGGTCTTCAGCAGAAAGAGGGTGTCCCGCCTATGGGCAGGGTTACTTTCGATGCCCTCGCTTCTAGCAAGACTCAGCTTTGCTAGAAGCAACTAAGGAACCTCGCCACGATTAGAATGGTTAGTATCTCTACTGCACTAAAATCATACTTACCAAAAAAAAGAAAATTTAGTCTGCAAAGCACTAGACTAAAAACTCGCACTTTTAATTTACCTCCCGGATCAGTCTTTCAATGTATGTATTTCACTAACGTTTATTTTAAATTTTTAAATTAATGAACAAAAATTTTCTTTGGTGTCAAAAATAAATCAAACTTGCAACACTCCCACAAAACGAATTTTTTTGATATTTCACATTTATTGGCACTTGATTTGATTTATTCCCCGATTACATCAATTTATTTATGTAACTTAATGAACACTGTATAGTATCACGAGATAATAAACACATCCAATTTTCTTAATTAAATTTATTTCAGATTAATTTATACTTTTTTTTTTAAAATTATTATTGTATTTCACTAAATTTTACACATGTTAACAAACGCATTTTATTTTAGATATCAGGAAATTAACCAAAAAGAAACTGAACTCTCTACCTCTTCTAAACACAGCTGCACGGCTGACTGTCTAGCACGCAACTCCCTTCTTTCTTTTCGTTGTACATTTTATACCAAAAATTGAAAACAAATTATTGTACATTCATCAAAATGTACGAACGCAAAAACGTACAACAACGTGACATTGATTTTCGCTTACTCAATGCACGCGCAAAAATTTATTTACATCAACAAAAAATCAATCGATCGAAAGGTGCAATTGGTAAGGATAGGTATTTTCAATAGCAAAGTTTTTTTTTTTTTTCAAGCCATTTACCTCAAGACATATCGATGCAAAAATAAATTGATAATGTTGCATTATATATTATTATGGTTTACGTTTATTCACCTACTGCATGGATATATACAGTAATCTGAGTAACATAAGCAACCAATAACAATGCGAAATACGGCATGGTAATTTCTTTTGGTAGAATTTGAGGTATCACCTCGAAGGTTATGCCGTATGTTAAAATTTGATGTTTGGGTTGATAACGGAACTGAATAAAATTCCGTTACATCACGTGGTGGCGATGTCAATTGGCCGCCAAGATCATGTGATTTGACACCGTTGGACTTCTTTCTTTGGTGTTATTTGAAAGAAAAGGTGTACGTCGATAAGCCAGCAACAATTCAAGAGCTAAAGGATGAGATAATTCGGCACATTAACGGCATAGAACCTCAATTATGCCTAAGCGTCATCGAAAATTTGGACCATCGGGTGGAGGTGCGCCGAGGTCGCTCTTGAATTCCATCAGCTTTTTAATTGGTTTAGAAGTTTGAAAGTCCTAATCGCAACCTTTCAGAAAATCATACAGAACTAAGTGATAAACATATTAATTCTCTCTATTATTCATTTTTTTTTTCTGAAAATGCTAAATAAAATTGCTAAGTTTTACTTGAAATGTTAATTGTTAATTCGCCTAAATGTCATTGGTTGGTAGTTTTTCTAACACATCTACACATTTTTGATTTTTGTTGGTTTAGGATTAATTTAGTTCTAACTTCAAACGCGTATACAAGCGTGTGAAATTTGTGCTAAACCAGACCTAAAGTCAGTTCTTTCTTAGTTAGGTTTAACTTCACATGCATATTCCAGAACTTTGTCCAGCAACGTGATATTGCCACCCTGATGTAAGAGTAGATCCTTCACTATGATCATTTTGTATTACTTGGTAGTTCTACTTTCGTTCGGATTATTGCATCCTGGATGTCCTTTAATATTGTGTTAACGGTGTCTATGTTAATTATAGTTGTTAGCATTTCTATTTCGGTTAAGACAGCTTTGTTGGCTATTGTATTGTTACTTACCGCCCTGTTTATCGTGTCCGTGATGGTTTGGATCCTTTTGTTAATTTGTTCGTGTATCCGAAATTGTAGATTATTCCCATCTATCAGTTGGTTCGTCGTACTGTTGATCATACGTAGGTCATCGGCGTCTGGATTACCTGCCAGCCACTTTTTGCATTCCACGGATTATTTGACGGAGATTGTTGTGTAATTTGTTCCTGGTCTACAACTATTTCTATGTTAGTTAAATTTATAGGACGTATAATTTTGATGCTCCCTATCTGGACTTTACATACACGTATCCTAGTTTAATATTTAATTTACTCAAGTACTCTCTAAATAGCAATGATTGAAAAGTTGTCTCGTGGCCCGAGAAAATGGTATTAGGGATCCCGAAATGCGTGAAATATTTTGTTAAAGCAGTTGTTGTGTTTGGAAGATTTTTCGATCAGAAGAGTCTAGAGTCTATCAATCAACAAAAAGTTGGTTTGATTAATTTGAAAAATGTCAATGTGCACTCTTTCTAGTGGCCTTTCGGTGCTTGGTTTGATCGTATTTGTGCCTGTTACAAATCCTACATACGTTCATATGTGCTTTAATTTTATGAGCCATTCTTGGAAAAAAGTAGGAACGTTTTATCTGACTTTCCACTTCTCTTGTCCCTCTATGGCCTCTATCGTGTTGTTTGGTGACAATCATATCTTGACGCTCTTCATTGGTTACGTCTTCGACCATTTTCGTAACGAAAACGAAATGGCCGTTTTGAGAGAAGTTCTCCCGAAATGCTTCCTGAATTATTTGAAACAAACTTGCTGGTGTCAGAATTGCGGTTTGCTTACCGTTGTGGAGTTTTTTGAATGAGATTTGTGATTTCAACTTTGCTGCATGTGTCCTTTGAAACTATAATTTATTTACAGTTTGGAAATATATCTCCCAAAAATGTCATATCCAGATTAGAAAATTTGAAAATTAGTTTATTGGGCGGTCTGAGAAATGGATAAAATAGTCGTCGGATGTGGCCGCCGAATGAACTGTTGCGATACTATCATCGTCGATATGATGATTTTCTGTTATTTCTCTTTGATATGCCACTACGTTTGCTGTAGCCTCTTTGTAGACTACGTCATAATCGTAGTTCTCTAATTCGAGCCTCCAGCGCAGGATTTTGGAGTTTTATTCTGATGATTTAATGAAGGTTAGAGGCTTATGGTCGGTTACCAACTTGAATTTGTTACCGTATTGATACGGTTGGTATTTTTTACGGCCTATATTATGGCTAACGCTTCTTTTTCAATCATCGCGTAGTTTACCTCCGTAGAATTGAGTGTTCGTGATGCGAACGCAATTGGTCTTTCGATATTATTCTGAATTTGAGAGCGAACTGCACTCAGTGCGAAATATGATGCATCCGTTGTCAGAATAAATTATTTTGCGAAGTCAGGGTATGCATGGATTTGGTCCGTATCCTTTTAAGTGTCCTTTTAATTGAGATCTCTGTCCTTTTTTAGATATTTTGACATGGGTTTCGTGATCAGGGAGTAATCCTTTATAGACCGTCTATAATAATCCGAAAGTCCCAGAAATTGTTTATTTCTTTCGCTGTTTTAGGTAATGGCCAGTCGAGTATTTTCTAGATTTTTTCTGTTGTAAGTTTAATGCCGTCTTGCATAATTGTATATGGCTAAGGAATTCAGTTTGTTTTTCAGAAACTCGCATTTGTGATTTTCATAATGGTTTTCCAAATTGTTTCCGACAACAACGATGCCGTCCAAATAGACATGACAAATACTTCCGATAAAACCCTTGCAATACGTTGTTCATTGCGCGCTGGAACGTGGTGGGCCCATTTTTTAATCCAAAAGGCATTCTGAACTGAAAATGCAGTTTTCTCTTTAGATTTATCGTCCATTGGAATTTGGTGAAACCCGGACTTTCCTGAACTACCCAATATTTCTTCGATCTGAGGAATTGGAAACTTGTCGTCTACCGTTTTCTCATTTAGTTTATGACAGTCGATTACAACTCTAATTTTCAGTTTTCCCGAGGCATCCGCTTTCATTGGGAGCGGACAACCCATATTGGAGAAGAGTAGGGGCTTTTTGAGTTACGGATTATTCCGCTGTCCAACATTTCCTGTATCTGTTCCTCAACATATCTCTTAAAATGATGTGGGTATCTGTTCGTTTTAGTAAATACAGGGTTTTCGTCTTTCGTGATAATTTTATGCTTAATAATTGTGGTTGATGACAGTTTCTCATCCTATCTCAATAAAGCGGTTTGATTTTTGAAAATGGTTTTGTTTAAACGGGTTTTCTCTTTATCGTTTAGGTGTTCCAATCGAACTAGATTCTCAATGGTTTATCGGTATATCGATTATTTTCGATTGTTTTCACAAGATGGGATTTGCTTTAATGTTTCAAAATTGCTTACTTCCAATTTCAGTTTTGGAAGTTTTTTTCGGTGGATTGGGCCTATCTGTCAACGCTCTCACTGTTGTTTCGAAATTGTCCACTTTGTACAAACTGGGTTGAACGTTTATATAAATTCTGCGAACCCTGAGACTAACTAGTCGTCGTTTTTTGAGGTAAGTCTCTACGGGATAGTATCTTTCGAACTTATAAATGTATTCGATTTATAATCAATTTTAGCGTTCGTTTGTGCCATTGATTCCGAGCCCAGTATTCTATCAACAAATTTGTAAAAATTTAATTCAAAATAAATTTGAGTTGGTAGATTGTTACCAAACAAATTGATCTTGAAATTTTTATCGATTTTGTGAGTGCTTAAAATATTTTTTACAAATGCTTTTCTATTACAATTTGTTGGGTTGGTTTCTATTAAACTTTGAGGTATGATTTCTGGCTTCATGATGTTTTTGTTGGCGCCAGTGTAGATTAAAAATGTTATTGTGCGCTTTAGTGGTCCGCTATAATACTTTAAATAGGGGGAGGAAATTTAATCCTCTGTGTACAGGTTGAAAATTTTCGTTCTGATCCTCCTGTGAATACTCGTTACGCACGGGTAATGGCGGAGGTTCCTCAGCCTCTTGCGTGAGTTTATTATTATTTATAATTTTCTTAATCGGTTTTTCCTTCACTGAGTACGTTCTTCTAACGTTTGTCGGGTTGAATTAATTGTTTCTCGAATAGTTTATGTTTCCACTTATTTGTTTTTGTTATTGGAAATTATCTCGCTGCAATTAAACTTGCACAGGAAAGCATACGCCTCCTTTATTCCTTTGGGTTTCGCGGCCTGAGCATACCCAAAGTACGGCTTTCTCAAGCCCGAAAAACAGGCCACGAATCGTTATAAAACTAATTTTGTTTTGATAACGATTTTATTTCTTTTCTACCATTAAAGTAGCTATGGATATTCGTTTTGCTTAGTCGCCCAAAGCTGCGACTTATAATAAGACAATTCTTGCCGATCCCCCAAGGATTCTAACAAGATTTCTTTAATTTCTCGGGATGTTTTAGGGTTGCCTGCTAAGCATAGCGTGTTCTAGGCTTTACCCTCTATTTTGTTATTAACTGCCTGCAGAGATTGAACTGTTGTTTTGATGCTAACGGTTCAAATACACTGAGTGTATCCTCCACTGGTTTTAGCCATGCGGTTAGTTGTTTTCGATTTCCTTCGAATGATGGAATCAACTTAATCGGATCGGTGATTCTGAACAGATCCAGGATATTTCCTCTATTGGAAACCTCAGGGACTGTATGTTTCTGGCTCGGTTGTTCAACTTTTTGGTTTAAAAACGCGAAATATGGCAAACATAATTCCTATTTTTTCATTTAGCCTAATCGAAAAAGCTAACAATCCCCCGATTGTTACCCATATTACGCGATTGTTCCAGAACAGCTTCAATTGCGAAAAAAATTAATTAATTTCAGGAATAGCAAATCCAGATGAATGCAGTAGACTGGACCAAGAAGTTTTCTAGGTCAGAAAATTATTTGTGTCTCCATGGCTTCGAAGGTCCTTTTCGCTACTTCGATTATCTTTTGTCTTTTTATGTCGATTTTAAGTTCGGTTCCTTGTAAAAAATCCGATCGTATACTCGATTTCTCATCAGAATGCGCCTCAAACATTCGCTCAATACATTTGGACAATTCAGAATAGTTTTCAAAGGCTTAAGCGATGCAGGTTTGGTAATCAACCTCAATAAGTGCGTTTTCGCAGTCAAAGAAAGAAGTTTTCTCGGATTGGGCATCATATCGGCAAAAGGAATATCACCGGATATGTCTCGCGTTGCAGCGAATACAAATTTTCCAATGCCATCTACGTCCAAAGGTGTACAGCGTTTTTATAGGCATGATCAATTACTACCCTATTTCTCTGCCTAAAGAGGTGCAGGATCAAATGCATTGTCCCACCAATAACTTGGAATGATGAATCTATTAGTTCGTTCGAGACAAGCCAATTACGCCTGGTCGAAGTGATACATCTAGCGTATCCCTCATCAAACGAGAAATCTCTCTATTATGGTCGATGCCTCGTGTTACAGCAATATTCCTTAGATGGTTGACAGTCATTATGTTTTTTTTCACGAAAATTTAACGACGCTGAAACTTCGTAACGGCGGTGAAACATTTTAAATATTTTGGGGAAGGGGGAATTTATTCTTTTCTCCGATCACAAACCTGTAACTTTTGCTTTACAGCAAAATCTTGAAAAGGCTTCGCGAGGAAAACGCAGGCATTTGGATTTAATCGCACAATAATCTTCCGACATCCGTCAAATTTTCGGCATCGACTATTTTGTGGCAGACGCTGTATCGCGCATCGACGTACTAAATGTCAATAGCGATGCTGAATACGTCGATATTGCCAGGGAACAGACGAACGATGTCGATCCCGCAATACTTATTCGTTCACAAGGCACTGTAAAATTCAGAAAATTTCCAATAAAATATTTTGACATCTAATTTTCGAATCGTGCTTATAACACGTGTCGCATGCTGCCAAAGGTCGTTTGGCTGTCGATGAACAAGCAGGTGAGAAATTGGGCCAACTGTTGTCTGCGGTGTTAGAAATGCAAAATATCACGCCATGTTAAAAGCAAAACGGGAATATATTATCCGACCAGTAAACGTTTTACTGGAATTCACATTGATTTAATAAGACCAGGGTCTTATCTGAAGCACACCATCTGAAGGACATACTTACTATGATTGACCGATTCACGCGTTGGCCAGAGGTCACACCCGTTCCAAAGATGAAGGCGGGAGCAGTTGCGGACACACTAATAGAAACTTGGATTAATAGATTCGGAATTCTTTCGGTCATCGTCACGGATAAAGGCGGGCAGCTGGGAATGGAGCACAAGCAAACCACAGCGTATATAATCAAGCCTGTAATGGTATGATCGAACGTAAAAACGCAATATTGCACGTCTATAGATCGTGTGTGTTATAATTTGAGATGTATGCGTTCAGGATAAACTGAAAATTTTTCCACGCGTGTTCTACAGTAACAAGAAACACCTACCGGTCGCCGACAATATCTGGATTTTCGCTCAATCCAGCGCACCCAAACCAATTGCTGCTGTCAACCAGTCATCCACAAGCGAGGCAACTGCTCACGGTGAATCAGCCCTTGCTTCAATGCAAAGACAACTTGACAAGACGCAACAACAATTGGCAGATCTACATCAAACACTGGCCAATATGAACATTGGTTCACGTGGAAGATCGCCAAACAACAGACCGAATTTCAATTACGACACAAATCAAGGACGAGATCGTCCTTTCGATCCGAACTCTGCTACTATCACCGTCATTTCGGCCCACGCGCACGTAACTGTAGTAAGCCGTGCAGTTTCCGACCGATACATACTACTTCAAAACATTACAAGTCTTCGGAAAACCGCTAAATCCTGCTGTTTCTACGGTAAACAGTAGGATTGGTTCGTCTCGCCGTCACCGATGAAAACATCATAGATCACAAAAATAACTTGCAATTCCTGATCGATTCGGCAGCTGAAGTATACCCGCAAACAAGTCCCCGATATGCTAAAGACACCGTTTGCATTCTTACCGCAGCAAACGGATCCCCAATTTCCGCTTACGGCACAAAATTTTTGAAGGTTAATCTCGGTCTCAGGCGTTCGTTCATACATCCCTTCATCATTGCGGCAGTAGACAGGCCTATTATAGGTACTGACTTTCTGTCCAAATACAATCTCGTGGTCGATTTGAAGAACAGAAGACTCTCTGATTCATTTACTACCCTCACTGTGAACGCAATCATCGCCCAAGTTGATACGCCATCTGCAAAACATTTCAGCGTAAACAACGATTACATCGCTCTTTTAAAAAATTAGCTCTCGCTCACTGAGGCTCCGAATTACAATCTCCCAGTGAAGCATAACGTAGTCCACTACGTCGTCACGCAAAGTAGGTTACCTTGTGCTAAACCGCGACGCAATGAAACTAAAAATTGCAAAAACTGAATTCCAGTTTATGTTAGACATCGGAATCTGCCGCCCCTCATCATCACCAGTCCCCTCTCCATAACATATGGTGCAAAAGAAAGACAAGGCTGCCGCCCTTGTGGAGACAATTGACAGTTAAACACTGTCACTGCCCCAGGTATCCGTTGGACATGTTTTTGTTTAACTTTCTGGAATTCTTCATTGATCGAATCCAATGACTGTATCACTTGCTCCATTACTTGCAGTGAGTCAGTTTCCACTAAATCTTCTCAAATATGTATATTTTGGTAGAAGATGTCTTTTAGCTTCTTGCTCATATGCTACGCTAAACGTAAATAAGACGCGTCATGACAAACCGGAAAAAATTAAATTTAACCTCGATGGATTAATAGATATCACCACAAGAAACGAAGAAGCCATCAGTATAGAGCGGTAGTGGAAATAAATCAAGGCTATATCGAAACACCTACCAACACACTCGGGTACAAATAATACGAAAAATCCTGGATCAGTGATATTAGTTACTATATTACCACCAAAGTAGCAAAAGAGGCTGCAGCAACCTGGAACAAGCGAGTACTACATCAATGTGTATGACGGACATCTTAAAAATTCACCAATAAGGGATGCATCTTAACAACAGATAAAGTGCAATTGAAGAGATGGAAGGAATAAGTTCAGAGAGAATTTCACTAACAATACGCAAATCTTCGATTTAACACAACTGGCGCTAATAAAAAAGCGCTAGCAACACCCATCCATTATCAGTGTCATTGCTAAAATGAAGAATAGCAAGGCCTCTGGAACGAAAAATAAAGCAGGTGAAATATTCAAAAAAGGCATATCCACAACTGCACGAGCTCTTACACAAATAATGGGTTTACTATAACTCCCGAGAAAGGTGACATTGATAGAACGAACAATTTGACAGCATCATTATTCAGTGGAAGGTACAGTCTAACGAATGGAACTCACCACTACACCTACTCTTCGTGGAGTTTGAACGTGCCTTCGACGCAATACAAAGGAACGCAATATGGGAGATATTTTGTGAAATGGGAATCCCAACACAATTAATCGAACTTCTACAACATACGTACAGGAACGCAGATATTCGAGTACAATACAGAGGCAAGTAATGTGAATCGTATTATAACAGCCAAGGAGAAAGACATGGCATTTCGTCTGGCCCAACAAAATAACATATGTTGAGGTCTTTTGAGAAACGAACCAAGTAGTCACTGGGATCGAAAAAATAAACCGTAAATGAAAATAGATTGGTCACACGCTGAGAAATTCATCGAACGACATAACAAAAAGGTCCTTGAACTTCAGCCCTCAATGGAAAAGGAAAGTCGGACGACCAGTTGTAACGGTAAAACGAAGCGAAACAACATGTCATATCATTCCACCCATGGCATATCATGGGTGGAAAATAAGCAATAATACCCAACAGATTTTCATCCAAAAGTACTAGTTTGGTCTTAAATTGTAGATCCGGATACCTATCACTGTCCGGTTTTAAGTTGCCTTGCATAGAATTGGCTGTAGCGGACCTTCTTTCTTCATCAAACTTACCACATGGATAGTATTAACAATTTAAACCTTAAGGGCGATGCACTTCCAAACGTACCAATTTCGGAGGATAGGAATCCCTTGTATCCTACCGTCAAAAGCTATCACGCAACCAAGGACTACCACAGCTGACTAAAACCTAAAGTCAAACTGACCATAGAAGACAAATAAGCGGAGCCCCACGTTTGAGTCTTTCCAACGATGATGTCTTGGCAGAATGCTACATTAAAATCAAGGACAGGATTAAAACCCCATCTAAATTTTATCCTTCTTTGGAAATATTCGTCCAAGAATTATAAAAAAGACGAACAAGTTATTCAGCTGCTTACGGAACCAAGGTTCAACAACAGCCTCTTTACAATAACACGTTGAAAGTCTCTCGAAACACGAATCAAATGCTAGCAGTTCAAGACCATATCATGAAGGCTATGGCAAAGCTACCCATATGCGCGGTATAAGTCCAAACTTTCTGGACTGCAGAATGAGAGAAGGCTGATTAGATGAAGATACAACGATTTCACCATAACAGTATCGATGTCAAAGCTATGGGACACAGCCAACCTAAAACTCGAATTGGATCTTTAGATTGTCTATCTGCCACACTGCAGAAACGACATGATTGAAAAATTATACCATCGTAAATTGTGGTAAGGCTGGTAAAAACTATAATCAACAAGACATGGTAGAAGTGACAGTTAGCATGCATAATGAATCTTCGAGACCAGGTCCTTCAGGTGTCAATAATAATAAGATAAGAGATCGAAAAAAGAGGCAGATTAACATGTATTCAGATTAGCTCGTATAAGCCAAAGGTAATAATTGCTAACGTTTGTCACCACTTAGCCTTGGACCTAAAATGAAAGGATTCTTGAAATTCCAAAGAAGGATAGGTAAGTTAATCTGTAATATGAAAGACGAGGCGATAATAACAGCATTGTATTGGCTGCTTTCTCTTAATATCATTTCCTCAAACCAATTAATTTTTATAATTTTATCCGCGATCTCGTTAGGGATGGATACCCAAAGGCTGGCAGGGAGACCGAAAATTTTGCTGCAACTCACTTGCTCCTCTCCCTCTTAGCTTAGTAGTAAAAGGTCACTTCCTCGACTGTATATTCCTGGGTAATCAGGAAGTCAACGAGGATTATTATGCGCCAATTTTATTTAATTTGAAGCCTACATTGGCTTTACAAATCCCTGAATGGAGACTTAATGGAGGGCACACACTGTTTATTCAGAAAAATGTGGAGAAAATACAGGGCGTTACTACATCAGATCTAATACACTTTGGTCATTTCAAGGGGATTCCTCACACCTCTTGATCTCAAATCAAACTAAACCTAATAGACCAGGTTGTCTTACGCAAACTAAATTGTACAATTTTCAGACTTGCTGATGAACGCAACGAGAGTTTAGAAAAATTTAACGATCCAATTTCCATAACAAGGTCAAGTTTGTTGAATTACAAAAAATCGAAAAATTAGAAAAATTCAACCATTCGAAATCCATTGACAAGGCATCGTGGGGATGTCTAAGTAAATCGAAGTATGCTATCGTGAATTCATTATCGGTAATAAATTCAAATGCTGATGAAATCGCGGTCGCATATTCAACCATTCGAATTCATCATCCAACCACGTGAATTCGAGTGGTTGAATTTTTCTAATTTTTCGATCATTTATGATTCTAACATAGAAAATTTATGCTTCGACGAGTCGCATAAATATGTTGGCCTCTACAAAAGATGCAATAAGTTCAGCACTACACGATGGCATACTTCGATTTACTTGGGCATCCCTACGTTGCCTTGTCAATGGCCTTCGAATAGTTGAATTTTTCGAATTTTTCGAACATTTATGATTCTAACATAGAAAATTTATGCTTCGACGGGTCGCATACATATGTTGGCCTCTACAAAAGATGCAAGAAGTTCAGTACAACACGATGGCATACTTCGATTTACTTAGACATCCCAACGATGCCTTGTCAATGGCCTTCGAATGGTTGAATTTTTCTAATTTTTCGATCATTTATGATTCTAACATAGAAAATTTATGCTTCAACCGGTCGCATAAATATGTTGGCCCCTACAAAAGATGCAATAAGCTCAGTACTACACGATAGCATTCTTCGATTTGCTTAGACATCCCTACGATGCCTTGTCAATGGCCATCGAATAGTTGAATTTTTCTCATTTTTCGATCATTTATGATTCTAACATAGAAAATGTATGCTTCGACGGGTCGCATAAATATGTTGGCCTCTACAAAAGATGCAATAAGTTCAGCACTACACGATAGCATACTTCGATTTACTTGGGCATCCCTACGATGCCTTGTCAATGGCCTTCGAATGGTTGAATTTTTCTAATTTTTCGATCATTTATGATTCTAACATAGAAAATTTATGCTTCGACGAGTCGCATAAATATGTTGGCCTCTACAAAAGATACAATAAGTTCAGCACTACACGATAGCATACTTCGATTTACTTGGGCATCCCTACGATGCCTTGTCAATGGCCTTCGAATGGTTGAATTTTTCTAATTTTTCGATCATTTATGATTCTAACATAGAAAATTTATGCTCGACGGGTCGCTTATTTTAACAATTTATTTCGTTTTGCATATCACGTTTTTTTTTGATAGTGTAGATTTTCACTTTTTGGGCTGTTGTAAAGTTTTTTGACGTTTTTAGTTTGTCAGAAACTTCACTATAGTTTGATGTTAGGGATTTCAAGCAGCAAAAGTAAATTATAGAATTTATATCAAGCTAGAATAGGTACAAGAAAGTGTAATTTCCATCATTTTATAAATTCTCTAGAGAGGGTAACTGCAAACAATCAATTACGCCGCGCAGACAAAACAATAACACAGATTGACCATTATACGGCGAGTCGAAAAGCAATAAACTAATTCTCCTCATGAAGAAGCAGTAACAGGGTAATATACATTTTCCCAGTTTGTGAACACCATCATAATTTCCAGTTATAGCTTAGGTGAATTTTAAATGTCACATAGGCAGTGTAAGTCACATTTTATCGCTACTGTACAATTATGGGGCAAACACAGTCATTCTCAACCCTCCAATTTAGTTCTACGAGTATGAGATATGAACATATTTGTAGCTCATTAAGTAAAAGATCTCCATTGTCCGCATTGAGTGTTGTCATAATGATGAGATAATTACGATATAATTAAAACCGACCTTCACTAAACTCTGTTACATATTAAAAGAAAAAAAACTCATAAATTAGGAGTACAAAGACAGACCTACTTTTAAGAGTACGTAAAAGAGAACAAATTAACCCATTCAATTGATTTGTATCACAAACGATACAATTTAATTAAAAATAATTTCTTAAGTGTGTGATCTCTTGAAAATGTACTATTTTGTGGTCTAGCAATTAGTCAGTTCGGAGATTTTTTTTTTTATGAAAAACAAAATAAAATAGAAAAATAAAAATCTTGAAGACAAATTGAAAATATGATTTGAGCTCCCATTTAGATCAGAATAAAATTCAAATGCGTTAACATCTAAATCGAAAGATAACTAAAAATTTCGTTTTTTTTGTATGAGTGATCGCTTGAGTTCAGTGAGTGAATTTGTGTTTTTTGTGAGTGATCGTTAATTTAGTGAAAATGATTTGTGATAAATTATTATCGCTATATGTGCTAGTGATAGTATTACATGTGATATGCGGGGATGAATCGCAGAGTTTGGATGAGGCGAAAGCGCAACGGCAAAAAATGCTCGAACAGTTTTTAAAGAAAGAGGAAGGTGCGATAAAATTAGTTGGCGGCCAAAAGGAAAATGAAGGTAATTTTTTTCGTTATTTGGACTCACATTAAGGCACAATAATTGTAAATTTTATTTTTATAACGTTGTCGTTCTAAACGGTTGTGCCTCGGTTTTCGTTTGGCGTTAAATGTTAAATGTTTTGGAAACCACTCTGATAAAATGTTCATGAAATTTAAAATAGTTAAATGTTCCACTAAAATAGAAAGAGAGAATTAATTGTACGGAGTTTCTTATAGTTGAAGAAACTATCCGCTACATCACCAACGAAGCACTCCCTGCTCTTTCGCGGTTCATTTTTTCCGTCTTACTTTACGCATTTTCTGCCAACCCTTAGACGCACGGCTATAGGACCGGTTTAAGTTACCATCTTCGCATTGCATAGCTCCATGCCAGCCTATAGTACAGGACATGGAAGATGGGTCGCGCCATATGAGTTTTGCACGCCGATAGGAGGTCGTAGTTGTGTTCCTTTTAATCATAGCTGAAAATTTTCTTTTGTATCCTGTCCATATCGGGATTCGAACCCGGTACCTCCCGATCCAAACTCCAAAGCTTTAACCACAAGTGCCATTTGGTCGATAGCGTTTGTGATTGAGTTTTTAGTTTAGTGTTTGAGTTCGGTGAAGTATATTTTATCCGAAAATGCGGATAGTTGTCTTCACTCCCGATGTTTGATCGGGTGGAGTCAAAATTTCATATAGACTTGTTTGAGTCTATCAATAGAGACAGATTGTTGCCTATCTCTGATTTACGAAGTCGTCGTATCACTTTGTATGGGCCTTCATAATGTGGAGTGAGGCCGGTGCGAACTTTGTCAATTCGTACAAAAACGTAGTCACAAGTTTGGTACGAATATCTCGGTTTGATTTGATTTTGGCGTGTCCGTTGGGACGAGTTTGTTCATCGTGGAGCGCAGTTGATGTATCACTGTGTTAGTGCTAGTTTGGGAAGTAAATGGATGTTCCACAAAGAATTCCCCAGGTAATTTGATCGTTTGGCCGGATAGCAGTTCTGATGGTCAACATTTTAGGTCATCTTTGACTGGGATGATTGGGATCTCTGAGCCCCAGTTGATGGTATTTGCACGAGCTTTGAAAGCTCTTTTACGTTGGCAGTTGAAGCGCTCAACCATACCGTTTGCTTGTGGGTGATAGGCAGTTGTTCGTATTCGATGTGAGCTTAAGAGATGTATAAGCTCGGCGAATAGTCTGGATTCCAACTGTGTGTCTTGAACGGTCGTAATGTTGACCGGGACGTTGTATCTAGAAATGTAGTTTCCGACGAACGTTTTTGCGTTGTTGTTACGCAAGCGACTCGCAAACGAGTTACGCAAGTTAAAATTTAGGTAAATCCATTAGATAGTGGAAGTGGTCCAACAATATTTAAACGGATATGATCAAATCTACCTGGTGGAATTTGAAAATTCCCGTGAAGTGATTTGATATGTTGTTGTACTTTAAATTTTTGCAGGATAAACAAGATTTCGCCCACAGAGTTATATCTTTGTTCATGCGGGGCCAAAAGTGTCTTGAAGTGACGAGTTTACGAGTTGTTCGTACACTTGGGTGTGAAATATTATGCAGACGTAATGACCCTGGAATGTACGGGCGATTGTTGTCTGTAGATATTTCACAGTAAATTGTTAAATCTGCTAGTTAGTTCTGAATCGGAAGCTTGTGCTTTTGCGATTGTGGTGATATCGTAGCGTGTTGCTGCGAAGGCAAGCTCGTCTTTACCTTAAATGTGTTAAATGTCTATCGTAAATTGAGAGGCATAATCTAATTGGCGTGCTTGCCTTGGGTTTCGTTCCATTTTAGAGGTAATTGCTCTAGCAAGCGGTTTGTGATCGGTGAAAATAGTGAATTCCCGACCTTCGACAAAATAACGAAAGTGTTTTATTGCTTTATTTCACGATAAAATGCGGAATATTTTCTTTTGGCATCTGATAATTTCTTGGAGCCAAATTCAAGAGGTTACCAGGACTTTGGTATTATTGAGTTGCTGTAATTCCGCGCCTATGGTTTTGTTGATGCATCAGTAGTGATGCTATATTTGGTTGCATTTAGCGGATGCGCAAAATTTACCAAGCTGGTCTTGAGCTGAAGGAATGCTTTTTGACATTCTTCAGTCCAAGAGAAATTTTGAGGCGATTTTGGCTTTTTAAGAAGTCTTGCCAAATGCGTGTGTATAGGGGCAATTACTTCTGCAAGTTTTGGTATAAATCGGCGGTAATAGTTTACCATGCCGACGAATTGTTGAAATTGTTTTACATTTTGTGGTGCTGGGAATTCTCTAATTGCATTAATTCGTCTTTCGTACGGCAGAATGGTATTAGATGTAATCTTGTGACTGAGAAAGTCAAAATTGTTCGTCCCAAACACGGTTTTTGCCGTAGAAGAGTTGTTCCAAATAAAGTAGGTGTTGCTTCTCGTCTTTGGAAGCTACGAGAATGTCGTCGATATACAGATGAAATCGAGATATTTTATGATTTCTTTGATGAAACGCAGGAATGTTTGTGCAGCATTTCTGAGTCCAAATGGCATTCGGGTGAATTCGAATAAGCCAAATGGATTGGTAATAACAGTTTTGTGAACGTCGTCAGGAACAATTGGAGTGAGATGGTATGCTCTGACGAGACCGATTTCCGAGAAAACTGTGCAGCCACGTAATTGCATGAAGAAATTTTGTACGGAGGGGAAAGGATAACGGTCAGTAATTGTGACTACATTAAGCCTTCTGTAGTCCCCACATGGTCTCCAGTCGTTGCCCTTCTTGACATGATATTGCTGATGAAGAAGGTCAGCAGATTCCTAG
This sequence comes from Nephrotoma guestfalica, assembly GCA_963691935.1. Taxonomy (NCBI): domain Eukaryota; kingdom Metazoa; phylum Arthropoda; class Insecta; order Diptera; family Tipulidae; genus Nephrotoma; species Nephrotoma guestfalica. The sequence goes on along the minus strand of OY829913.1, from coordinate 204,031,612 downwards.
CTCCATCATGTGTTGGAACTCTAGAAAAGCTGCTTTGTGGCGAATTGGATCAAGCCATCTTGGCCTTGAGAATGGTAAATGCCCTGTAGTCACGATGTGATGTACTACATTGTGTATTATCGGAGCATTGCAGTTTGGTGGAGCTCTTAAAGAAGGGAATTTCTTTAGCAGTTTTTCATAGCCATTGTTAAATGTGTAATACAATGGTGATGATGTATCAACGCGCGTGCTGTTGTTTCGTTGGTTGAGAGTTTAGTGGATGGATCAATCAATTTGTGATTTTTCAGATTCACTAAATGACCGAATTTCTTTAGGAAATCCACATCGATGGTGAGGCGGTGTTTAAATGAACGTCTTAATCCGATGTCAACGTCTACTAATTTTGTACCATAGTTGTTTATTGTGGTACCATTTGCTGCTACCAAAAATAAATCGGAATTTCGATTTGTTCCGTAGCAGTAATATTTGCGGTACAGGATAACGCTTAAATCAGCGCCGGTATCAATCAGAAATGTGATTTGATTCATCCAATCCCGTAGAAGTTGACGGCTGTTCTGCGGTTGTCTTAGGTTTGCCGGTACGACCTTAAGACTTATTATAGAACCGATTTGCGGATTCCTTTTGTTGTGTAATAAAAGTGCATGGTTGAGTGCAATTTGATGCAGTGTTGCCAAATTTTACTTGATACCAACACTTGTTGTGTGGAAATTGGTTTCTTCGTGATTGTTGATTGTTTTGTTGAAACGAACTTTCCTGGTTTTATTGTGAAGGTGGATGTTTTGAATGAGATGGAGTTTGTCCATTGAGAACGCGAAGCTTTACTGCTAGAGGTTGGCGCGTACATCTCTGAGCTTGAGCTGAAGGTCTGAGTCCGGTTTTTCTTGTTGCGGGATCAACGCTGTTTGAATGTAATCAAGGAGCTGCCTGATCCATAGTTTCATGTTGACGTTGACCGTGAAATGTTTGCCGGCCAACGATTTGATTCGGTGCGGTATGTCTGAAGGTTTTTCATCAATAATTTCGACTACTCAAAATCATTTCTAATCTACGCTCCTCAGAGATGAAGTAGCGATCGATTAGTATTTGCTTAAGCATGTCGTATTTGTTATTGATTGGAGGGTCTTGTAGAATGTATCCGATCTTCTCCGTCTGTGTTATCAAGAAGGATAGCACGGTATGTGCAAACTTTTGATTGCCGCTGGTGATCTTGTTCGCGTCGAACAATATTTTGGCTGATATGAACTAACTCTTCGGATTCGTATCCCAGAATTTTGGTAGCCCCGTCAAATGTTGTGACGTGATTATTTCAGGGTGGGCTTGCACGCTTTGTTGACGAATTGCGTTTTTGGCAATAGAAGAGAGAATGAATGAAATTTTTAGAATTGGTGTCGGTCCGAAGGGGACCAAAACGACCAGAGGATTTAAACGATTTGCGAAAATAGTGCGCTTACCACGTGTGGGGGCTTGGGCCAGTATTTCGCAAAACTCGTTTGATTATATTTTAAAATCTATTCAAAACAAAACTCCATGCACTTTGTTTTAACATTAAATTTTATTTTATTCACTTTAAATAATAATGAAACAAAAATCATTCACCTGATACGGCAAAAATCACGGCGGGGTCACAAATTGTTGAGGATGGTCCGTTGAGAATTAATTGTACGGAGTTTCTTATAGTTGAAGAAACTATCCGCTACATGCTTTTCTAAATTAAAACTCTCATCATCGTGTTCAGAGTAATTTTTTTTTAATTAAGACTGATATTGGCTCCATTTGATTCCAAAATACCACTCCATATATAAATAGCTTCTACGGGTTTGACCTACCAGATGACGCATGTTTTGTTCCATTGTTGACTTGCTTAGTACAATTTTTAAGCAAACAAAACATCCCTGATATTCCACCAACACGCAATCATTTAGAAATAACCACATGGGGTCTGACCTAGTAAACGGCGTGTGTGAGTGATTTCCAATATACTTACTCAGCACGATCTTTTATGTAAAACCATCATCGGCGTTTTTTTAAATTAATCTGATTATTGTCCACACAAGGGACAGAGTTTCCACCAAAATGCGACCATGCAGGAATAACTCATACGAGTTTAACCTTTCAAACGAAGCATGTTTGGTTCCAATGTGGACTTGCACTGCACGATTTTCTGATTTTTGTGAGACTTTCTCATTTAGACCCAGTACCTCCTTAGAAACACACATCAGGTGTTTTACTCAAAAATAAAGTTAAACTCGTTATGGCTATAACAAGACACCACAAAGATTGAGCCAAAATGCAATCATATAGAAATAATTCCTACGGGTGTGCCCTATTAAACATCTTTTCCATATAGACTTGATCGCAGTACTATGTTTTTGAGCAAACCTCTCAGCGGCTGTTTCTGACTTTTGAGAGGATCTTGTTTAGGCCAATAATAAGACATCCCAGAGATTACACCAATATGCACCATTTCGCTCAAAAACTTGTACTGAGCAAACGGTTCACACATCGTTTGATAGGTCAGACCGGTAGGAGTTAGTTTGGAGCAATCTTAGTGGTGTCTTGTTATTGGTCTAAAAGGTATTCAATCATAAATCAAAATGAGTCGATGTGAGTTTGGTTTCAAAAATCGTAATGAGCAAGTTAACATTGGAATGATGAGGTTGAGTTGTTAATCCAACGAAACCCCGCTGTAGAATTATCATAGACCTCACACACTTAGCCTATCACAGATTCAGAGTAGTTGTTGAATTTGCATTCAGAGATGGTATGTAAGTCCTGCGGTAAACTCTCTGTCTGCACTGCAACATGGCCACCAAATTAGTCAACAAGTCTGTTGCCGTTGATTTAGTTAAATTCTCCTTGAAAATGTTTGCCTCACAGTTTCACGTTTTTCAGGATCCAATCCATTTCGAACCACGGTGGCCTCTAAAAGATGCATATCGAGTATAGAGCCAGGCTTCGGCTTCGGTTTATATCTGGTGAAATTTTTATAGAATGTCGGAAACTGTCCATTGTCCACTGAATATCTGAAAGATGTTCTAGTTTCATTTGCATTTTAAATATGTTCAAGTGAGTACTGATCTACGATCACATGTAATACGCGTAGATAATCCGAAGTGTGAAGCAGTTCAAAATCGATTTCACAACAAATTACGACAAAATATTTTCAACTGCTTTAAGCTGGACATATTTGGTAAACGGGTCCATATAATGACTAACACTTATGAATAATTCCTTGTACTTTTTATAAATGGACCAAGTGAATCGCGGTTTTATCTGTTATAATTCATACACCACAGGTGGAAATATTTCTTTTATTATATTGTTTCATTTTCGGCGACCAACAAATTTGACGGAGCGCAGATAACATTTTTCTACACAGTAAGACCCGCGCACTGACACCTTTGAGAACATTAAGTAACAATCGTGTTTATAATTTTTTACACAAATAGCCATTTTCAATACAAAAGTCCTTGTATCGCGGGTCGCATAAATTTCTCTGTATCTCATTTACTTCGAAGCCAATGTCGTGTATTCTTTGAATCCAATCTTTAACAATATTTTGAACGTTGGGAACATCTAATATAGCTAGTTTAGTCTCGATTGCCGATTCAGCGGGGTTTCGACTCAAAGCGTCTACATGAGCCATTTGTTTGCCGTTACTGTGTCTTATTTCGAAGTCAAATTAGAGTCAACGGAACCACCATCTACCTATTTGGGGAACAATATCACGTTTCGTCGAAGCTGTGATGATCCACAATCTGTAACAACACTGAACGACTTCCCCAGGATGAAACATCTTAATCTCTCCAAAGACTCGACAACAGCTAAGGCCTCTGTATCATAGCTATGGAACTTTCTCTCCAAATCGAAGGTTTGTCTACTATAATACGATATGGGACGCAGGAGTTTATTCGTGTCACCCTGCAATAAAATGTGTTTTGCCGTAAAATTGAAGAGAATTAAAACTTCACGCTGGCTGTGCCATTTTTGTCCTGAGCTCATTCAATGCTCGGTTTAATCTTATAAATCTTAAAAATCGCTACAACCAACGAGCCATCAGGAATTATGACTCGCATTAGCTCAACTATTGAGGAAATTATGGCCCAGAACGGACCGATCTCGCAGCCGATCTTGTAGCCCCTGTATTTATGAGAAACAGGCTACGATGAGAAGTAGTTAGAATGAACCGAGTCGGCAGTTGACACGAGTTTAGTCGCTCATATCAATTTATACCGTCTGTCCATAGCGGAGAAAACATCCGCTACCAAGTTCCTCGTCAATAAGGGTGCAGATGTATCCGTAGTACCGCCAACACCATGTCAAAAAATAATCCAATGAAATATAAATCTTTGCAGCAAATGGAACGTCAAAAAACTGAACTTCACCCTGTTGATTCATTTAAAGGTTTATTTTCTCTGAATCCAAATTGATGTGGATGAGTTACGAGTAGTTGTAGGTCCTTAATTATTGGTCTAAGTCTTTTTAGTAATAATTTTTCAAAGAGTTTTGACATAATTGGCAGCAATGAAATTGGCCTGTATGATTTTTTATCGTTATGTGGCTTATCAGGTTTTGCTATCATGATTACTTCTGCTACTTTCCATTGCCACGGAAAATATTTTAACCGAAAGCTTGCATTGATTATGTGTAATAGCTTACGAGATGCTTGGCCTGGTAGAGCCTGGATTATTTTGCAAGTCATATCCTGGGGGTTTTTAACATTCATGTTGCTTTTTACTTCTTCTTTTAATTCTTTGAGAGTTACTGGGCGTATATCAAAATTATCTAGCTTGTGAATTGACATTATATTTTCATTGGCTGTTTGTCTTGGTAGCGGTTGGAAGGTATCCTCGAGATACGCCGCAAATAGATCAGCCTTTAGTACTTCTCGTTTAGGTTCCATCCTCCTTTTTAAGTGGAAGGCACTTGCATTTTGGGTCTTTGTGTCCCTTCGTCGCCTTCCACAGAGAATTATCAGAATTTTTTTTATCGGTTAGGCTAACTAGATATCTGTTGATTGATGCATTTTTAACTTCATTAAGAAGAGATTTGAGACTGTTACCTAAATTGTTAATAATTGTTTTGTTCTCCGGCGTTATAGTTATTTGCCATGTTTTACATGCCCGTCGTTTTTGTCTTACAAACTCTCTAACTTCCATTGTGAAGAAGCTTCTTCGTATTTTGTATAATAGGGGTACTTGCCTTTGCAGCATTGTGAATTGCTTCATTGAGTTGTTCTAATTCATCTTGCAACTGAAGATGGATTTTTTCCTCCAATACCTCACGAAAGTGATCCCAGATTGTTAATCTGGGTGCACTCTAACTTTGAATTACCATTTCACTGACTGTCATGATAACCGGGGAATGATCCGATACTAGAGAATTTCTGTCTTCAATGTGAATGTAGTTCTGGGATATACCTCTTGCTACATAAAATTCTATTAGGTCAGGTATCTTCGTTCCGTCACTGGGCCAGTATGTTGGGGGACCACCAGAGTAAAATTCACATTTTGATGTCTGCCCTGCTTGAAACAATTATTGGCCTTTTGACGTCGTAAGTCTAGATCGAGATCCCCAATAGGTGTTTTTCGCATTAAAGTCACCTCCAATAATAAAATCACGTCCAAGCGATTTAAATAGTTTTAGGTAGTCCTCCCTGCTCAAGGGCCGGGGAGGACAATATATTGCAGAGACAGTAAGCTGTCTGTGTTTAATTTGGATCCTTGATTCTAAAAGGTGCTTTATATTTTCGTTTGTTAGTAATGCCGAACCACCCCTTGCTCTTTCGGCTGGATGAATGGAGTGACATAAGTTATTACCCCGTATTTTAACAAACGAAGATTTGACCAGATGGCTTTCACATATTAAGAAAATGTCGGTTTTTTGCTGAATTTAAAAATATTTCTATTTCTGGAATATGTTGCATAATGCCATTCGCATTCCAGATTGCTATTTTGAAAGTTGTGTTCTTAACATTTTTTGTTGGATTGCATTGAGGGAGTTGCATTTTCTTCACTTGATCAAGTATTATGTAGTTCAGATTACTTTGGTCATCTAGCCGCTTTGTACTAGGTGCAATGCTGTTCATAATGTTTTCCATAATTTGGTTATTTTCGGAGTTCATATGTTTGGTTGAACTCTAACCTTTCACTACCTGGGCAAATGAATTTCCTTGCCCTGTGTTGCTTGGTGGGTTTTGATCCATCTGATTTGCATTTGAACCCCTCGATTTTCGTGATTTTGCTGTTGATTCCTTGTTTTATCTCTTAATTTTTATAGTTGTTTAGCAACCTCACAGCCTCGACAATTAGCCAGATGTTGGCGCTTGGTGGTTCGAGTGGCATCCGTCAAAACAAAGGCTGGAATTTTTCGGCGAGCAATACACGCGTTATACAAGGGTCCTGTTGAATCAAACGATAGCTGTAGATTGTAGAAATCATCCCAGTAATAATACACACATCATTGGAGGTGACCGAATTCGAACGATAGCTTACCATTCCAGCAATCAAACGGGCTAATGCATAGGTGACATACAACGCTCCATCAATCATAGTATTGAGACATGCTGCATGGACAACTGGCTTATAATCGTAATGGTTGGTTATGAGTATCGTTTAAGGAAGACCTCTTTAATCAATGGTAAATCAAAGTTCGGAATTAAGTTTGAATGGTGAACCAAGCATAAATGATATTCCGCAAATAACAGACTAACAATTAACAATTGCCAGAAAGTCAGCAGTTCCCACAAACATCGCCAGCAACGAATCGACCGAAGCGAATAAATAAAGTTAATAATTTTTACCATGTGTACAAGTTTTAGAAAGTTTGGTATAAATCGCACCCGTTAATTATGTTTTGAAATTTTAAAGCTTATTTAGCTTAATTAGAAGCTTTTACAACGTAAAGTAAAATAGGTAATTAAACTATTTAATCAAACTTTACCCAAAGCTCTCTTTTATTTATCCAAATTAGTTAAATAAATACGTAATTATCATAAAAATGAAATCAGTACCATTCGCTGAAATAATTAGCTCGTTCAATTAACCTCAACATCATACGAAACCATTAAAAATAATTATGTTTTTTATTACACCAGTGGCAAGCATTGATTATTCGATAAAGACGCTTGTAGCAAACTACACGCGTAATTCCTCCCGAAAATATGATATCTGTGGTTGCTGGCGTAAAGTAAACATTACTTGCTGTTGATATGTAGGTGTACATAAATTACGTACATGGGGGATACACACGATGCGAAATGCTAAAATATTAAAAAAATAAAGATAAATGAAAGCTCCGGTGCTATAGCACACAAAGAACGGTTTGAATCTACAGAAGGAGGGATAATCAACAAAAACCACTCAACTTTTAATTGAAAATCACACAAAATGGAAATAATAAATAAAATACGGAGGCAAAAAGCTCAAGAAGAATGAATATACGGTAGAGCTTTTTACGGTTTCCTTCATTTTATTGTTGTTGTTGTTGTTGTGTTGTTACACTAAAACGATAAAAGCAATATAACCATCCGCAAAAGTAAAAGAAAATGTTTATTTTTATTGCCGCGTTATTCTTTTGTGTTCCACAACCTTATTGCCCAAAAATCGTATAACGCTCATGGTGTGCAAGTGAAACAGCTTTTACAATGTCAGCAATGGAGAAGGAAATGTTAAGAATGGGAAAATAATTTTAAAGCACAATTTAAAACAATGAATTTAGTTAACTGATGCACTTAGTTTGGTGAAAATAAATTCTTTATGATAGTTCGCCGTATACAGTAAACATAAAAAAGCTTCGTAAATTTTATACGGGCGGTGCTGATGAAGATCACTGCCTTTTCAATTTTGGTTTAAATTTACGGGGGGCATAAACGATTATAAACGATTTGATATGAGTTATTGCTTCCGACAAAGTAGAATATTAAAAATGCAAGATTATTTTTTGTAGCAGCACCTTAGTGTTGTACATTTAATGTTTTGGATTGATAGCTATATTGATAGAGAGGCTGTGTGTACGAAAAGCATATACGTAATTCATTGGAAGATATAGATGGATAATAGATATTACCTGAGACTTCAGCCACTGTTACAAAGTAGTGTAGGCCATCTGGAATCCAGAAATTTAGGCCTTTTTCAATATGTGCTGGATATAAAATGTCAGACTCAGTAAATTATAATAAATCAATCAACTTTGCTTTTATATTAAATACCATTCTGAGTATGGTACGATCATTTCTTTAAACTTGTATATGGGCTACATTTTTGGATTCTAGATGACATATACTACTTTGAGAGAGTGGGCCAATTTAAGGTAATTTCTCTAAAAATTGCCACAAAAAAATTTCTTATTTCATTTTTTGTTGAAAATCGTTACATACTGAGTCTGGCACGAAACTTTTTTCCAGCTCGTTTTTGGATTCTAAATGACCTACATTATTTCATGACAGTGACCCAAGTCTCAGGTAATTCTTATGAAATTGTTACAGAAGAAAATTCGTTAGTAAATTTTTTGGTGAAAATCGGGGCATACTAAGTCTGATACGAACCTTCTTTCTAGCTCTGATAGATAGTGCCCCATTTTTTGGATTCTAAAGTCTCGGCTAATACATGTGAACACCGTCACATGAGAACATTTTTTAGTAAATTTTTTATTGAAAATCATTATTTACCTTTTAAGTCTGGCAAAAATCGGGCTACATTTTTTTGAATTCCATATGACCTACAATACTTCGCGTCAGTGACTCAATTCTACGGTAATCACTTTGATATCCGTCACAGAAGAAGATTTATTAGTATTTTTTTTTTTGAAAAGGCGTCATAATAAGTCTGGCACAAACCTTCATTCCGGTTAGTATGGAAATGGAGCTACATTGGATTTCAGATGGCCTACTTTACTTCGTGACAGTGGTGCTGGTACAAAATGCCACAAAGAAAAATTTCTTTGTAAATTTCGTTTTCCAGCTCGCATAGTAATAAGGCTACATTTTTGGATTTTAGATGGCTTCCTGAGAGTGGCCGAAGTCTCGAGTAGTCCATGAGTAAACCGCCATAGAAGACATATTTTAGCTAAATTTTTAATTGAAAATGGGGCAGCATTTTTTGGATTCCAGGTGGCCTACTTTCTCTCTCTCTCTCTCTCTCTCTCTCTCTTTCTCTCTCTTTCTCTTTCTTGATTACCTCGGTAACAACGTCAGCCGATCATAATTAAAATTTTAATAATTATTAAATTCGTTGAACCAATATTTCACGGTGGTCATAGTTGGTGAAGGGTCCCAATAGACAGCATCCAACTTCTCTTTTGTTTCGTCGCTTTTTTCCATCCAATAATAAAAAGCGGATTACGGATCGATATTGCTTTTTTTCTATTTTATTGAGAAATACGAAATACGAATGATACAACTGGCTACCAAATAAAAACTAGCTTGCGAACTTGGCTGAAATTTAGTGTGGTGTCGTTTGGCAGATGATAGTAGCCGATGGTAATGCCAACTTTGCTCAGCAACGACTCCCGTTTTCAAACACGGACACTTGTTGATCAAACCTCGTCCTGCAGATCTGGAAGCTGCCTAGGATTCAATGGATTGATCAATAAATTCAAAGGTGACTCAAAAAGTCAGTATGCATGGGTGTTTTTTTAAGACGTTGCCGATTTTTTTTTTGAATAAAACACATATAAAATTATGAAATGACCAAAATTTTTTTTTATTTGGTAGATAATTTTTTGGCATTTAACATTAAACACAATTTCTGGCATATGGCTACCACGACTATTTTTCACAAATGTCATTCTGGAGGTCCAATTTTCCAGCACTTTTTCAAGCATTTGAGGGCGTATGTCAGCAATGACACGTTGAATATTGGTTTCCAAAGCGTCAATCGATTGAGGTTTATCCACATAAACCAATGACTTCACGTATCCCCACAAAAAGTAATCGAGTGGCGTCAAATCGCACGAACGCGGAGGCCAATTCACCGGACCATTTCTCGAAATAATGTTGTCGTTGAAAGTTTCTTTCAATAAGTCGATTGTTTCACGTGCTGTATGGCAAGTGGCACCATCTTGTTGAAACCACATTTCATTCATATCCATATCTTCAAGATTTGACAACAAAAACTCATTTAACATGGTTCTGTATCGATTTCCATTCACGGTAACGCGTCGTCCTTCCTCATTTTTAAAGAAATATGGACCGATGATCCCACCAGCCCATAGACCGCACCAAACAGTACATTTATCAGGATGCATTGGTAATTCTAGAACGGCGTGTGGATTATCTTTGCTCCAAATGCGACAATTTTGTTTGTTGACGTATCCATTTAACCAAAAATGCGCCTCATCACTGAAGAGAATTTTACGGTAAAAAAATGGATCTTCGTTCAATTGATTTAACGACCAATCACTGAATTCACGGCGCAAACGATGGTCGTGTGGCTTTAATTCTTGCACCAATTGAATTTTGTATGGCACCAAACCCAAATCTTTACGTAAAATTTTCCATAAAGTCGATGGACAAAGTCCAATTTGCTGAGCACGACGACGAATCGATAAATTGTCGTTTTCTTCGACACTGGCCTCAACGACAGCAATATTTTCTTCTGTACGAACTCTTCTCATTCTTGTCGGTGGCTTGGCATCCAAAAGAGTGAATGTAGACCGAAATTTGGTAATTACGTTCTTTATGGTGGTCTCTGACGGACGATTATGTGCACCATAAAATTCACGAAGTGCTCTATAAACATTTTTAATTGAACACTGATTTTGAAAATAAATTTCCACGATTTGAAAACGTTGTTCTGGAGTTAACCTATTCATAATGATTTGCCAAACAATACTGAGTAGAAATGCCACTTTGAGCTGTCAAAACAACTGTCATAAAATAAAACGACATCTATCGGAAAAACAAACCTCCTAAAAAAACACCCTATATCATCAGTATGAAACGAATTTCTATAAAAAAATTATTAAGAAGTTTTCTAATATGGCAGTTTTCTTAGAAGAGACTTTTATTTCATTACAGGAGCCCTAGTATCCCAGAAGAAAATTTCTTAATAATATTTTTTTTAAATCGCTACACACTGTACATCTAGGATTCTTGGCCTATGTCTTGAGTTCTTGTTCCATGTGTAGGATTCTGGCCTTATGTTTAGGATTTTTGGCCTATGTCTAGGATTTTTGGTTTATGTCTAAGATTCCTGACCTAGGTTTAGGGTTCTTCGCCTTTGTCTAGGATTCCCGACCTATGTCTAGGATTCATGGCCTATGCCTAGCATTTTTGACCTATGCCTAGGATTCTTGGCCTATGTCTAGGATTCTTGGCCTATGACGAGGATTTTTGGCCCATGTCTAAGATTCTTGGCCTATGTATATGATTCTTCGCCTATGTCTAGGATTCCTGGCCTATGTCTAAGTTCCTTGCCCTATGTCTAGGATTCTTGGCGTAAGTCTAAGATTCTTGGCCTATGTCTAAGATTCTTGGCCTATGTCTAGGATTCCTGGCCTATGTCTAAGATTCTTGGCCTATGTATAGGATTCTTGGCCTAAGTCTACGATTCTTGGCCTATGCCTAGGATTTTTTTTCTATGCCTAGAACTCTGGGCGTATGTCGACGATTCTTGGCCTATGTCTAGGATTCTTTGCCTATGTTTAGGACTCTTGACCTATGTCTAGAATTCTTGGCCTATATCTAGGATTCTTGGCCTATGTCAAGCATTCTAGACCTATGTCTAGGATTATTGGTCTATGTCTAAGATTTTTGGCCTATTTCTAGGATTCTCGGCCTATGACTAGGATTCTTGGCTAATGTCTAGGACTCTTGGCCTATGTCGAAGATGCTTGGCCTATGTCTAGATTTCTTGGTGTATGTCTAGGATTCTAGGCCTTTGTCTAGGATTTTTGGCCTAAGTATAAGATTCTTGGCGTATGTCTAGGATTCTGGGTTTATGTCTGGGATTATTGGCCTATGTCAGGTTTCTGGGCTTATATCAAGGATTCTTGGCCTATGTCTAGGATTATTGGTCTATGTTTAGGTTCTTGACATATGTCTAGGATTCTTGGCCAATGTCTAGGATTATTCCCCTATGTCTAGGATTTTAGGCTTATGTCTAGGATTATTGGTCTTTGTATAGGATTCTTTGGAGCCCATTTTCCACAGCTCTTTTAGGACATATCGGCTGGCAATTTTACGTTCGATATTGTCCCTAAGCTCCTTTAACGTTATTGGCTTATTGGCATAAACCAACGACTTAAGGTAACCCCATAAATAGAAATCCAACGACGTTACATCGCACGAGCGAGGCAGCCAATGAACCAGTACATTTCAGTTGTGTGACCAGCTGTGTGGCAGGTGACACCATCTTGCTAGAACCACACGTCAATGATGTCAAATCTATCCAATTCTGGCCAACATGATACGATAGCAAACTCGTATCATCACATCCTAATTTCATCGTCCAAAAAGTATGGTTCAATCACACCTCTGGCATGAACTCCGGAAACCACACGGTCACTTGGGCGATGATCGGATTATCATAACATCTCAGAGTAGAGCAATGTCCGTGCAAACTGATCACTTTGACAAATCGAAAATAAATTAGTCAATGTTGTCGCTGGAGGTGTTTCAGCTCGTTGACCAACATTCGATGTGATGAAATAAACTCGTTGACTATTTTCAGATGCACCGCAAAATGTTCAACAGTGGTAGGTATTGGAAGTTTGAACGCCAAAAACTGCCATATTGCTGCCTTTCGTGATATATATGCAGATGTATTTGATGAACTTCACTGAATTGTAATACTTCTTTGTTGCAATGCGCCTTCGTTTCCTTTCACGAAATCGTTTCTTTTCACTTTCGTTGTGATAGTTCAATCGTTATCATCGGATGATCGACACCGATACAGTGGATAACCATCGTTGCCAGTGATAGTCTCCGCCGTCAAATATCGTGGATAACGCTTGGAACACTTGCCGTCGACCATGCATCGTGATTGGGATTTGATTGCGCCACACAGACCGTGAATCATGTTCGTAATTACAACATCATGCAGCTCTGGATCGGTTTCGGGATCAGGAATCTCGGCACACATGATGTAATCTATTTGGTCTGGTCGGATTCTTTCGACTAACCAAATAAGAATGTGTGCATGCGGCAAGTTTTGTTTCTGCCATTCTACCGAATACATCCAGCATCAAGTATCCCCAAAAGACGCGATGCTTGACAATGCAGTTCATCAGCGACCGGATTTTTTGCTTGAAGACACGTGCCGATCACGTGATATTCGTCCGGCAAGCAGCAGTTGAACAATTTCTATCCATTTCGGATTACACGTAAAGGTGATTCAACCGAATGGAAGTGAGGCGCTCCGTTTCGATTTTAACGTACATGTCGACGCAGTATTGCTAAAGCAATCGACGAAATCGCGACAAATAGTTGTCAGCATTTTGACGAATCATCAAACGATATGCGTAATAATTCATCGAGCTAACCTTCTTAGTACTTGCCTTACCTGAAATGAAATCACTGGAATCAGTGAAATTAGTGTCATCTTGAAATGGTAATTATGATATCGATACTCACCGCTCAATTCATTTATCATGTTGATATTGAAGTGATATCCATCGTCTTCATGGCAAAACATCAGTGGGTTTTGCAATGCATCTTATGAATGATGTGTTTCGTATATTCAGTATATTGCAGTTGTTCAGTGTCGTGACGTGTAAACACAATATCGCGGGTCTCCGCGCGAGTTGTTTATTCGCTCTGATCACGACTTTGTAGTCATACTTGGCATGCTATCCAACGCAGTTGTGAACAACCGAACCAATGCATGATGATCATGCAGTACTTGCTGAAAATTGAAGAATTGCCCTTTTGTTGCCGTATTGATCGTTTGACGCCGATCAAATTGGTTCTTCATATTGTCCATGAAGTAAATTTGGATGAATTTATGCTGTGCTTTTTGAAGCAGCGTTGCAGTGTTTAATTCGATGGTGAATTTGACTTTGGATTTGTAAAGCTGATACTGATTTATGATGATGACCACAACAAATTGATCGTTTACTGTCTCGAGCAGAAATGACCTTGAATGTTGCTGGTGTTTCGACTTGACCTTGAATGTTGCTGGTGCAATGGCTTAGGTGACGGAAGCAATAATAGCAATTTCATCTGGCTACTGAGACAGCATAATCCAGGCGTTTCTCCAGCGAACTTCAATGTACCGCATTGGTCTCACACAACCTCCATTGGGCCAATTCGATCGAAAGGATGCGAGCTATAGTCAATTGTGCAGTTCTATTAAAACATGACAATCCAACGTAAATGGTACTGGAATTTTTTACAAATTAATTACAACATATCGGCATAGTTCAACCCCCAAAAAACTACCCCTAAGAGGTGCATTTCTTCAAATACCATATTTTTCGTTACAACATGCTTTTGGCATTTCAGTTAATATTTGTTGTATCGTACTGGGGGTGGTGCTAGAATTTTTTTTACAAATTAATTACAATAAAATGGCATAATTAATCCCTTAGAAAACTACCCCGAATAGGAGCAACCGTTTAAAATCATTGTATCGTACTGAGGGTGATACTAGAAGTTTTTACAAAATAAATTACACTATAGTGGAATGGTTAATTTGCCAGAATCTGCTTCTAAAAAGTGAAGTTTTTTAAAACAATATTACTCTGTAAATGTCATACCTTTAAAATTTATCACAACAGCCAACACCCACCAAAATCGATCAAAACGCATCGAACTTTCTTCTTATGCAAGAAATAGGTACCCATGCATTTATTACACCAATCGATCATTATGCATGGAAATACCTTCATGTGCAAAAATAGTTCCTTATATATAGGTAATTATTTATTTAATCTTTATTAAACTTTTAATTTATACACGACACTTAAACCTGGTTTTACTGAACTGTTTATGTTGCATTTTATTCCTGTGGATTGACAGTCGTCATAGCGTACGTAATATCTGTCTCTTCTGCGTACTAATGCGGTATAGTGTCCAATTTGGTTGTCATCAAATGAGTTATTATAGTTGTGGTATTCGACGATGCCCAACAATTTTAATCTGTACCCTTCTTCATTCGGTAGGACGTCTGTGAGTACTATATCACCTGCGTAATTTTATTAAAAGAATATGTTTATAAAATAAATTAAAACTAGGTTAGGTTTTTTTTAGGTTTCAGTGGTTGCTTACTGCACACTTAGGCCAATTTTTAGGCCCATTGTGATACCACTCATTCACTCCACATCATTAACCCACCTACTTCACCTACTCACACAACTACAGTATACCACCTGCACATTGCAAGCTCCATGTCAACCTGTACATTGACATGGAAGGTGGGTCGGCGCGTGACACGGAATTCTGCACTCCATCAGAGGGTCTTAGTTGTATTTATTAGCATTACCGATCGTAATCGACGATGAAAATTCGATTTGCATCTAGCCTCTGATGGGATTCGAACCCAGCACCTCCCGGTCCAAGTGCCGAAGCTTTAACCACTGCACCACTTGTCCGGTAAAAAATTAAAAATTAAAACTAACTGCTGTAGAAAATCTTACCAAAACATTGTCGTGTTTCAGGTATCCCTTTACAACCTGTTGCTTTGCATGTTCCGTTTAATATATGCTTATTTTATTTCGTAATAGAATCAATTAAACATCTTTGTGTTACCTCACAACCATTTCCAGAAGAAGTTATTTCACAGTAACTGACGTGATTTTTAGAAAAAAATACCGTACAAGGGTGCCTACGTTATCGATACAATTTAAATAATAACTATCTGCAATTAATTCATAACTATTTAACTTATAATATTACGATAACACTCGATATCTCATAAGATAAATGTGAGCTGTTAATCCGTGCCCCTTCATATGCCTTATCATTGCATAAAATAAATTACTTTGAGCTAAAGAAGGAACCTGAAATGTGCAAATTTTCTATTTTATTATAAATTAAGATAATCCGCTCTCAGCATCACGAGAAAATAATGAGCGTGTAATTTAATTTGTTAACTCCAATCGCAACTCAATCACTTACCAGTTCGTACATATCTTCAAAATCGCGTGCTGCAGCAACCATAATCTGTAAAATGCGCAAATATTTTGCAAAATTATGTCGTTACCATTTTGTTTTATTGTGGTTAAGGATTTGTCACTTTTTTATTTGCCATTTTTTATAATTATAAGTATTTTGTAATGCCTTGGAATGTGCATTATATCCTTAAAAACATTTTTTTTCTCCAAAGTAATCAGATTCTAAAGGTTTTGATTTTTTTCGTGTGATTGTTTCTCGTCAATTTTCTGGTTAAAAATACCATATTGCGCCAATTATCAAACTCACGTAGAGCCATGTTAACCAACATGGCACACGCACTCCAGCCCAAAGCCTTCCTCGCTGTAAGAAAAAGAACACTCATCAAGAGCATGAACTTTTGTTTTATATGAAATGCAGTAATGGCTTGCAGGACAATCACTGTCTTTTAATTCTCTGTTATCAAATTTTTTATCTGTTAAGCCCCGTGCATCGAAATCACGATTGTTTTGATTTTCTGTTATTTTGGCATTAACATGTTTCAGTCTACCTAACTAATATGCCTTTGTACAAAAATATTATTTTTATTTTTACGGAACAGTTGTTCTGCAGGAGCACTTGATGGTCCGAAACCATCGAATCTCAAATTACACGCGACAATGTTAGTCCACAGTGGGAGTAACGTAATATCTTTCAATAGATATTCAGCGCGATATTGAGCGCTTATTCGATCCCCTTTTTGATTGTTTATGGTGTTAAGTACGTCGTTCTTAATACAATCTCTCCAAACTCTCCAAAAGTTTTTATTATAACTTAATTATGTCTTGCGAATGTTTTCCGTTTCTTCACACGAAAATTCTTAAACATCTGAAAATAATTCTGGTTAGAAAATATTTATTCTAACAGGAATAATTGTGACCATTTATATTCTCTCGATTGTTCCATATCAGTACGAAAGGGTTCTAGTGAATTGTTCGAAGGAAGCTCGATACATATGATCATTTTTTGTGGGCGCGGGCTGTGCATTAAATTTAAGAGGCCTTGCATGACCTATGACATTTGCAGAGAAATATTGTTTCAAAGAGCTTCACTTTTTAGAGGAAGCATCTGCCAATTGTACTATTCCACTATATTGTAATTTATTTTTTAAAAACTTTTAGTATCACCCTCAGTACGATACAATGATTTTAAACGGTTGCTCCTATTCGGGGTAGTTTTCTAGGGGATTAATTATGCCATTTTATTGTAATTAATTTGTAAAAAAAGTTCTAGTACCACCCCCAGCACGATACAATAAATAGTAACAAAAATACGAAAAGTGTGGTGAGGCTTTGTCTAATGCCAGCCCACACACGAATTGCCGGATAACGGGACTTGTAAACAGTTTTCTAACTGTGTAATAAATTTGTAATTAGTTTGCAAAAAATTCCAGTACCATTTTCGTTAGATTGTGCTACAAGTGCTGGTACAGCATTAGAGTCATTATTGAAACGCTACTCCATTCAAATCAGCACTTGAAGCATTTCTTCTTGCGCATCGAAGATTATCACGTTGATCAGTGCGATAAGCTTGGCGATGTCTCAATGCCAACTGAGCTTTCACGTACTACCTCTTTTTGTTCTTGTGTTTGTGAAGCACGAAGTCGGGCCATATACTAACGCGTCGCTCTTCTCGTGCGATTTCTTATTCATCCGCAGTGGATTGATTCGTAATATTCCGATTCCGACATGTCTTATTGCATTACGATTTCGTTGTGAAACATTAGATCTTTTGGCTCGCGGCATTGTAAATAACACTGCAAAATTAATCATACAATTCAAAATTTCATAACGAAGCAATTCAAAGTCTACTTACCGATTGAAAATCACGATCGAAAATAGAAATCCACAGAATTACGAAAGAATCCGCCTGGAAAATCACTCACGCAGTCCAAAATTACCGTGGGGTTGATTGTCGATGTACGCACAATGACAAACTACATAACCTTTTACAATGTGCAATTCAT
The DNA here is from genome assembly GCA_963691935.1 of Nephrotoma guestfalica. Lineage (NCBI taxonomy): Eukaryota > Metazoa > Arthropoda > Insecta > Diptera > Tipulidae > Nephrotoma > Nephrotoma guestfalica. Next base: position 204,013,556 of record OY829913.1, on the reverse strand, counting down.
CAAACTGAACTCACCTCTTTGAAGTCATTTTTCGCAGCTGAATTGCGGAAAAAATCGTCGAGCAACTGAATGAAATTTGGTGAAATCTGAAAAATGCTGATAAATCGCGGGACACGTGCTCACTGCTCAATGGTATGCAACAGAGATTTGGAATACTTAGACCATAAACAAGTGAAAACAAAAACAAATTCCCATATAAAATCTTCTTTCTCAAGCGTAGACAGTTGGAGAGAGATGAATATAGACAAATAATATATGGTTGGTCTTTTTCATACTTTTCCAGTGCGCGAGGAAATTTCACGAGGCCGAGACGAGTAAAAAAATTCATTGAAATCAGTCAATGCGTTCTCGAGATATCCTCAAAAAATCCGTTCCATATTCTGATATTCGGGGCGGAGACAGATCCAACAAATCAAAGATCATAAAAATCAGTTCAGCCATTCTTGAGTTATAAATGGAGTAACTTATCCCGACTTTGTTTTATATCTAACATGTTATTATGAAAAGTTTCACATTGGTTTTATATTTCGGTGGCAATAAATAAAAAACTAGTTTTTGTGTAGGCGCTTCATCAACCCAATTGCTGTACTGCATACTGCAAAATTGCTAAAAATATCTATAAAATACCGACACTTACCTGAAGTGCTTGAGTCACCGAAAACATTAATAATTGCAACACATCTGCTATAAATTAGCGTGTGCTCGTCAAAATTGTATGCCCCGCACTTGTGTTTTGCATGACGAGCGATGCGCTTAAATTTATTATGTGAGTTAATTATAAATAGATTCATGTTCTTCAACATTTGCATTGCTCATACTTTAGAGAAACGAAATATACGATTTTATCTCAGAACCGTTCAAGGTCAATGCTAATGAATAATCATTAATCGTATTAAATTAATTTAATTAAAAATTTGTGAAATGCGATTAATAATTGCATATCGCATAAATTCAATTAATTTGATTACCGCACATCGGAAATGTATGCACGATTTCGTTGTGAATTATTAAAATTAATTTTGCAATAAGATTAAAATTTTGTATAACGTTTAATTGCTTACAATAAAACATTAAGGCATGATAATTTATTCGACTAATTGGTGATACAATATTCCAACCCTTGGTAATACAATAGTCATAGAGGTCGCTTTTCTGTGAACTTCGACTAAATATTAACGCGATAAATATGTTCGTCGGGTTTTCATAATAATCAGAATCGTGAGGACTAGCTTCAGTGGAAAGTGAAACTCTGCCTCGTAGAGATTTATTTATCAATAAATAATTAAAAATCCTATCAGTAAATAATAAGCAGGTTATCCTCGAATCTGAGGAAATTTGATCGGGAATTATTCCAGAAATCTTACACCGATGCAGTAAGAATTAATTTTTTAGATCTTTCTATTTTGTCTATTATATTTTTATTAGGCTCGACTCCTACATAAAAAAGAACCATGTTGCCAAAAAACAAGTTTACAAATTTCTTATATAATTTAAATTTTTTACTGAGTAAACCTGGTAGTCCCTACACACATTTTCTGTCTATTACTTATTTTTGTATTGAATTATTTTTCCACTTATTCTAGTAAATTCATATATTCCTATGTAAGCTAAGCCTCCCTCATTCATTAATACACTTACATTTCTTGCCTTCGGAAGGGTGATGTGTGTTTCGACACAACTCACAATCTTTAGCCTCACTCAATTGACAATTCACAAACAATCCTTCCAATTTCCATGGTTCAGCCTGATTCTCTCAATCGCTCATAATATTCGCGCATCTCCTTTGAACATCTTATAGAAAGGAGTTCTCAAAGGAGTACCATGAAGTATAGAGTACTTCGTGATTTTCGTTAGACATTTCTCGTTAAATTCCCTCTGCCATTTTCTCCACAGATTCACCTGAAGCATTCGAATTACGTCTCTTGCATCTTTCCTCCCGTACTCTTGAACTATTTCATTCAATGCATACTTTTTAGCTAACATGTCGGCTCGTTCATTCCCTTCGATCTGTCTATGTGATGGGATCCATTATATGATCACATCAGGTTGACAGAAACGGACACATTCAAAAATCATATCCACTTACAAATTTCCTTTTCTTCCATCTCCACTTTTTAGCAAGCATAAACCACTCGTGGAATAGGAAATATTACTATTTTGAAGAAGATATTCATAGTCGTCCGTGACATTAATTTATTTAAGAAGCCATTTATTTAAGAGACGTGCGTGAAAAATTGCACTGCCTCGTTTTTCACTATTGATCCGTTCCTCCAGGATTCGAGGGAACATAGACAAATGGTCCGGAAACCTTTACCGGAGCACAACGTTGGTTTAATATAATCTAGATTCACTTGTTCTTCCCTTAGCGATCTAACTATCGTCGAGTGTCCCGTCTGAAGACATTTCCACTGAGAGACAGCCGAGAGTTTCGTAGCCATATTGGCTGCCATCGGCTTACCAAAAAATTCGATTGGAATAAGGTGGAGCATAACCTCTAAAGTGCGTATAGGTGTTGTCCTAAGCGCCTCGCTTATAAGTATGTAGGCCGTTCTTTGCACCTTCTCCATCATTCCTATACATGTTACTTTATCCCGAGCTGGCCACCACACGGCCACCCCGCACATCAGCATAGGTCTTATCGCTGCAGAATGGAGTCAGTGTACCAGCTCTGGTTTCAAACCCCATCTCTTACCTATGGCATTCCTACGCCTTCCAAATCATAAGAATTTAATAGTTTCTTAACAAATTGAATATTTTGAGGCCTAGGAGCGAGGTTAGGACCATTTATATTCCAAGTCATTTCCAAGCCAAAATCCTAACTTCTCAGATTAGTAAAGCATAGCAAAAAATTAAAATTGATCACGCAAAAATTATTAGCTTTTCAAATAGCTTTGAATATAGATAGTCCTAATCTAGACCTATCAGAAAAACATAACAACATTCTTGATAAATATATTAGGTCTCGAAATATTCAATTAAGAAAATATTAAATTCTTATATCTCCATCCTAATAAATGTTGAACCTAATTATTTATTATAAATTGAAATTGGAATTAATTCACAAATTCAATATTTCGCCTAAATGACATTCTTGTTTTACTTTTTACCAATACATACAAATTTTCGATTGTTTTTGTTGGTTAGGATAAGTTAAGTCCAACTTCACATGTGTGTACAATCGTGTGAAGTTTGTGCTAAACTAGTCCTAAAATTAGTTCTCTACTGGTTAGGCCTAACTTTCCATGCATGCCACCAAACACAGACAAAGTTTGAGTATACAAAATGCAGAATAATCAGTCTGCGTGTTGTATTCTCAACATGTGTTTTTGAGCCTGTTGAGCTTATCTCGACTTCGCCTTATTGCTGATCTTACTGTAACCCCAACCGACCAACCAATGTGCAATTCTTTACAATAAAAATGTTTCAAAGTGACGGGTATATAGAATATTACCATACATGAACCCTACATCGATTTCGAACCAGGTTATGGCAGCAATACTCACGCGAACTTGTGGTCCTGGCTAATATTGCTTGGGATCCACAGAAATCCATTTCACTATTTAAGCTATCAACATCCCGGTTTCTCTGTAAAATTGTCATTTAAGGGGTCGCCTCTTACTCCTTGGAGACAACATCAGATGTTCGAGAGAAAGATGCACTAGCGGATGTGCTGTTTCACCTGACGCTCGAGTACATAATAAGGAAAACCCATATAGCGACATCGAACTGATAAGTTTAGCCAACTATGACACTATGAAGGCGAATCGGTTAAGTAAATCGAGCCGAATGGTTCATCTGGTATATCTTGTAAAAACCGATCTTTATTGACTGCGGATTTTCGGGCCGGTGCGCACAATCCCCAAAATCAAACATTTAAATTTGTCGTTTGCAGGCACTTTCTAGTTTCCTTCTACAAGTCCTACAGCTTAGACTGCTAATAGTTAACTGAAAACGACAATTCATCGAAAAAAGCAACTCTTGGAAACACTACTTTTTCGCAGAGTTCATAAGTAAATTGTCGATTCCGATGATCTGACGTTTCCGGTTAATAGTCATTAATGGCATATTGCTTTTTTCGATTAACTGTCGTTTCTAGTGCATTACCTATTTTGGTGAAATATCTTTAAAGGTGATTTATGGTAAAACAAGTATTAACTTTTCCGTAATTTTATTTTAAGTGAATTATTGCAGATCAGCTTACCAGCAAAATTCTTGGTTTTATCTAGCTTATAAGCAATCTCGAAATAGGGAGTGATAGATTTAATTCGCATCGCCAAGAAAGTTTTTTCAAAAATATGTTTGATCTCCCACTTCCCTCTAAGATATTTTGTCGCAAAATACGCAACTTGGGCCTTCGTGGTAATTGGGAAGGTGCTGCTTGTATAGATTCCATAGCGAATGATTTTAACCATTACCTAATTACCTCTAGTCCATCAAGCTACTTGTTACTTGTTAAAATTATTCCTATTCCTAAAATTAGCAATCCTTCTTAGTTTCCCTATTTCCGCCCTATCTGAATTTTAAATTTTGTTAACAAGGCGTTTGAATTGGTAATAAAAACCAAGGTTTATGTTTTTATACCATACAAGATCCTGATTTTTACCACAAAGACCGAGTCATTGTTTCTACGCAAAGCAATTCAGACTTAAGTGATGTTAATTTTACTGATTCGATAGCTTGTTGGGAGATCATGAGTTTGTTTGAGTAGTTGCACTTCAATTGCTTATATTTGTGACATTTAACGGTGTATGTTAGAAGAAATCTCCGTTGAGGGAGGTGCATGAACTAAATTCTTCAGTTGTAGTAATTTCTGGTAATTTTGTTGGTTTAGTGTTACATTTTTATGTGACGTTTTTCTAGCGCGCGATTCTGGTTTCCTCTAAATCAAGGTAAGATGCTTTTATTTGGGGCTCACTAGTTTTGCCATGTTTCAAAGTATCAGTATGTGCTACATCTATTAGCATCCCGTTTATTCATAACATGTCCAGCTTACGAGGCCAGTACAGTGTACGTTATAATCTTGCATTCACCATTGATTCGAATGGTTTGCGCAATTTTATCAAAAATAATTCCTGGATGGGAGGTAAATCGTGATATGTTGTACTTCATTTTTGTTCTGCTACTAGTCTACGTTATTTGGGTTGATTATATTCAGTCTTTTGTTGGCAGTTGGTATTTTGGCAAGACCGATATTTAACACTATTACTTTTCTGTAAAGATTAGCCGGATTTTTTCCGGATCACTTATTGAAAAAGCGCCTCGTACGTGCACATCTGTTCCTGGATGAGATTCAACTACATATTCTGCCTCGCAATCATTTAGAAGGAGGTAAATTGTCGTTTATTAAAGGAACGAGGTCTCCAACGTTTATTTGTGGCTTCTTGTGATTTGTGGATCTTTAGAGTCTATTAACTAGATCTAGATGTCTTGTACTGTTGTGTTTGATGAGCCTGTCATAACATAGTCGTGTGTTCGAACTTCCAGATCAGTTATTTTATTGGATACTGGGCGTAAGGGTTTATTATTTAAAACTGCCTCAATTTGGTTTCTCTTTGAACTGTGAATTCTCTGTAGATCTGTGTGGATATTCCATTGATCTCCTTTAGATGGATTCAATTGAGTGATTCAACTGTGAAACCTATTTATCTGGGGATTTTCAAATTATTAAACAAGATAAGTTCTTAAATGAAGATTAACCATTCTCCTGAAGAAATTTTTTCTGAAAAGAACTTGTCCCAAGTGAGCCCTAAAAGCCAGAGTTTTTGCACATAATTCGTGGAGTGATTGTTAGTGCTGCCAGCCATCTTACTGGATCAAATAACTTGACTGCCGCAGAAAGGGTGTAAAGAAAGGTCTTCGTTGGATTCAAAAATGGTTTACGATTCTTCCAATAAAGCCCAGAGCTTTGAGGGTTTTAGCAACTACAAGCTTACAAGCTCTTTATGATTACTTTTCAACTTCTTTAAATTGAAACCGCCTTGTATAGGGATTCATCGCACCCTGTCATGAGATCATCGACATAAAAATCTGTTTTTACCACCTGTGGCACTATTCTGGCTTTCCCAGGGGATAGGCAATTGGGAGAAATATTTTCATAGTATCTTGTCCAAATTATATTTTTCTGACCTATTAAAGGAATACGTTTAGTGCAAAAATTTTCGAAACAAAATTAATTGGAAAACTATAGGGAAAACTATTTAACTTTGTTTCGCAAATATTTACAATTGAAAAATACAATTTGTACCAAAATGTTATGAAAATATTTTTCCCAATCCCCTATTCCCTATTCCCTATATCCCAGCCAGAATAGTGGCACTGGTAAGCAAGTAGTTCAACAGTGACTGCTGAGTTTCCTTGTTTTTAATTATTATTCCGGCAGTTTCTCAGCCTGTGAATTACACTAAAAAACTATGCGTTAGAAATTCCTGTCCTCTGTGGCAATCCATATTTACGAAACATCTTTTCAATGTCTACAGTAAATGCGTATTTGTGCTTTCGCCATCTCATGGCGCAGATTCGTCGTTTGATGCAGTGGCATGTAGTATGTGATTTCAGCCGTTGAAGCTATATTGGGCTTGTAAATCGTCCCTCTTTATGATCTTTTCTCCAATTGGAGGAATCTTACTGAGTCTGTTAAGTGGTACGTACCTGCAATCTGAGCCAAAATGTTTAGAGTTTTTCAATTTCCTCCATTCTGTGGATGATTTTGAGTTATTTTGTTTAATTTGAGTATTTTTCTGTTTAGTTGAAATTTAGAGTTGAATCGCGCTATTAGGTCTCCACAGATTCCCGAAATATTCATCTTGGCTTTATTTATTTTTATTTTCAAGCTACTGTGGCACTCGACGCAATAAAGTTTACTTGTGAGCGATAATCAATAATTGCTCATATATACCGGTAGGCCTAAATCATTGGTTGATATTTTGACAAGTTCTGTTGGTAAGAGCACATACTCATTACTTCTAAGTTCCTTAGCAGTGTGTAATGATATGGTGCCATTATGTAACAACAGATGATGTCGTCTCCGCACTGTTTACATGAATGATTACGCGTACGGTGAACTGTTGAATAGTTATTTTTGATTCTGCACTCAAATCGTTGACAGACAGTGACCGCAGAGTTTTTAAACTGACCACGAGTTGGTTTTTTAGTTATTGTTCATTGTGGTTCACAGTCCTGTATAAGACCCCTTTTGCCATACCTTACAAGTTGTAGTTGTTGTCAACAAGGTTACTCTGATTGGATAATATTTTGGAGTAAAGGTTGAAGGTATCGGGATATTGATGGTCTTTTCGCAAAACACTTTTTCTCATGCGGTAAATCGCTTTTGAAAAATTGAAGTGTTTGTCGACGACATCTTATATAATCTTAAAGTTACGAGGTCGAATCTTAGTTATAATGTATATGATGCTTAAATCCCAAGAGAAGCCAACGTTAACTCTCAAGTTTCTTATTGTTTTTTATGCACTCACTTTCTTTAATAATCGACCAAGCTGTTTTCGCGAACGTGATTGATTAGTTTTGCTGCCTAGCTCATATTTGTTAGGGCTCTATCGTTGTGCACTAACTTATTGAAGTCATCATGAAATGCCATCTCTTTAATGTGCTCTCCGTTAAAGTGTGGTATATCAATTTTTGGAAATTTACAATTTCATCGGATTTTCCATGCCTTTTTTTAGTGTTCTAATGGGGACTGAACGTATATTACATGACGTATTACATGACGTATGTGGTCGTAATGTCCCACCTTAAAGTAACTTACTGTGCCTACATCATATCAGATCTGTAATTCGATTCATTGGTCGGTCAAATGAGTGAGCGCTAGCTTCAGAGCGTGTTCTGATCTTCAACTTTCTATCATTTTCTGTGTTACTTCTATATCATTCCAAGGTTCTGCATTTTCATACCTTGTTGTTTAAGGTACTCTGTTCATCTGAATGTGGTGGAAAGATGAATAATTTGCCTGGCTGTTGTTCGTTTGGAGTGCGGATTAGTTAATATTGTTAGTGGCCTGTAGTTTTGTATTCTAGATACAGACAAGCAATTTTTGTTTCTAAACATCTTATGGGTTTTCGTTGTTCTCCATCTTTTTTATAATTGATATGGAGTTGCTTTATTTTATCTGGTACCGCTTCTTGTTCTTTCAATAGTGTGTCCAAATTCATCTTTCATGCCTCAAGTATGTCGTTTTGTGGCGTGGAATTTTATGTAGTTGTTGTTATTTAAATGTATTTAGTGATCAGCAGGTTAAAAACACAAAATATTTAATATTCAGTCAAATTTATTGTATCGTCTTTTTAATTGGCCCCCTCCGAAATAATACAGTTATGCCAACGAATAATCCAACCATCAAAACATTTTTAAAGGCATTTTCCGGAATCGACTTCAGTTCTCGCCGCGAATTCTCTTTTATGTCTTCTATCGAATGAAAACGGATGTCCCGAAGTGGTAATTTGAGTTTTGCAAAGTGAAAAAATGCAGCCGGAGCGGGACACACCGGTGTTGGAAGCATTGGCACAATCATAAAACGGCTGTGTATAATCGGGATTATGTAGTGTAGGGGCGTTGGCAATTGCCTCTTTTAGTTTATTGAAAGCTTTGCCCAATTGATTTTGGCGGGTTTTCCTTTTTATAAATCTGTTATGGGTGAAACTATTGTCGAGTAATTGGCTATAAAACGCCCGTTCCAACCTGCAACTCCTAGGAACTAACGAACCTGCCGTACAGTTTTTGGAACGGGAATCGGGTGCAATTTTAAATCCATTTTTATTGACTATAAAACCCAAATAATTTAATTCTTCTACACAAAACTTCGATTTTGTTTTGTTTATTGTAAGGTTAGCTTCTTGAAGCTTTTTAGCGACTATTTTTAAATATTTTAGGTGATTTTTAGGTGATTTCTAATTTAATTTACTAATAGGCGTCATATAAGTCTATGGAAGTCAAGTATGTTGTTGCTTTTAAATTGAAAATAATGTTTTCTAGATGTCTCATGCCACATGAAATCCTTTATCGTCGCCGAATACAATTCTCGTGTGTCGAGGCACATTCCTATTTTCCCATTTGGTTTATAAACTATTGTCATTGGGGATCTCCATGGTGAAGCTGGACATGGTTTGATAAGTCCCAATTGTAACATACGCTGAAGTTCAACATCAGCTGCTTTTAATATATGCGGAGAAATAGGATAACATCTCTGCATCGCAGGAGGATTATCAGCTGTGTTAATAGTATAGGTCACTATTTGGGTATACAGCCGAAATTATCTGAACACTGAGCAATTAATTGTGTCAACTGCTTCTGCTGTTGCTCTGTAAGAAATTCTTTTGAACTGTTGGAGGTATTTTGAGATTCTGAATTAATATAAAAAAGAGTGGGTCTTAAATCAAAATTCTGCCAGAAGTCCATCTCTAGAATGAGATCTTGTGTAATTTGGGGTAAAACATACATTGTCAAACTTCAGCGTTTGTTATTGAACTCAATAAATACATCTACTACTTCACAGCCTTGAAGTGATTCGCCATTAGCTACGAAAATATTTGTATATTCTTTTCGAGTCGTTAATCCACATTGAGATAGGAATTTAAAATTTTTTCCTAACACTGAGATTGTAGCCCCAGTATCTATCTAGTAAGCCTGTTTTAGGATTGTCGTTAATTATCACGACTAAATACAGTCTATTGTCTCCCGGTTTTAGAACAAATATTGAAGTCATTGTTCTGTTTAAACTTGTAGATTCTTTGCCAGATGAAGTTGAAGGCCCTTCTTGAGAAATATTCTTTGTGAAATTTACTTCGGAGCGGAATTGCTCTTGAGAAAGATGTGGCTTTGGATTTACAAAATTTTGCCGAAGCAAATGAGGATGACACGGCAATGGGAAAATATAGTATCTTCTCGGCCGCATCTATAGCACAAATAGTTTGCTCTTCGTGGTGTTGGACATGAATCAGGTTTGTGTCCATTTTCAAAACAATTCACACAATAAAACAATATTTGTTTCATATTTCTGGGATTTGAGTTGTTGGAGTTGTTTTGGGGATCGGTTACGATACCCATAATTAGGCTTCAATTGTATGTATTTTAAGGTGGGAAAAAGTTGGCTTTGGTTCTGTTGAATTTGGTTCTGGATTTAAATTGGTTGAAAATTTATTGTAATTAGGAGAAGATTGAGGATTTATATATTCGTCCAATATATTTAATTGGTGCATACGTTTGTTCATTCATATTACTGCGTTTTCCTTACAGAGTTTTTCCATCGAACCGCATCTCTAATCTGTTCGTCATAGTTTGGATCGAAATACTCCCGTTGCAATGCATTAGTGAACTCGGTACATGTTTGAAAATTTTCGATATAAGCATCATACCATTGAAGGGCACTACCATCCAGCAATAAAAATATTGAACCTAAAAGTTCTTTCTCACAAATTCTTTGAGATCTGGCCATGCGCTTTACTTTCGTAAGAAATTCATTTACATTCTCCGAACGTCTACCAGAAAATTTTAATTTCCACTCTTGAATGGGTATAGGCTTCCAGCGTCTTTCTCTGAATCTATTTTCGGTAATTAATTGATTTTCTTGGTCAGGTGCGTTTATTTGAGAGGTTAACTTTGGATGATTATACTGAGTAAAACGATGTGTCTTTGTTGAGACCAGGTATCGTTGGGGTGAATTGTATTATTAGACATATTTTCTAAATACGGGATTACGATTTGACCAAGTTGTTCAGGTTTCTTCAGAACTTTTCACGAAATGGGTTCCTTGTTGTGAAAGTACAATCGACCTGTAGATCGGAAGTTTGGGTTTGAACACTAGGTATAATTTGTGAAGATGAACAAAATGGCAAATTTGGAGCTGAACTAACATAACTCGAATAATAAGTATTTTGGCCAGTTTGATATATTGGGTTTGGGTTAAAATTACCATCATTAAAATTGGCACCTGAATTATCAAAAGTGGTTATTTTGGGCGCAATTTCTTGTATTGGGATTGGAACGTTAGGTTGGGCTATATTTAATTCATTTTGACGAGTTATATCTCGTCGGGCAGAACGAACTCTACGCAAACCTATCGAATATCAGCCTTCTGTTCATCATTAGTTTTTGCTCTAGTTAACCTACCCTCTAAATAGTTTTAATGTTTATTTGGTCTTGAGCAGAGAAGTTTTCAATTTGATCCAGTCTTATTACGCTTAAATTAATTAGATTGGATATATTTTCGATAATTTGAATATTATTCATTCTCTTCTTATTGATTCAAATTTATTGTATCGTGTTCAAAGTAGGCCCCTTCCGAAATAATACACTTATGCCAACGAATAATCCAATCATCAAAACAGTTTTAAACGCATTTTCCGGAATCGACTTCAGTTCTCGCCGCGATTCTCTTTTGTATCCTCTATCGAATGAAAACGGATGTCTCGAAGTGGTAATTTCAGTTTTGGAAAGAGAAAAAAATCAGCCGGAGCCATATCAAATTGACCTGTTATAGCATTTCTTCAGCGAGCTTTACGCGATTGAGTTTTTGAAGAAAATTCAGGTCTTTCGGAACTAGCCGAGCGACAACGCGTTTGATGCCCAATGGTACGAATTAATTCGTGATACATAGAAATTCAGCGGCGGTCTCTCTCAAACTTAAATGATGATTTTCCGTTACTATTTCCATCACATTATTGATGTTAACCTCAGTTGAAGGCCTTGATGGCCGACCAATGCGAGGCAAACCTTCCACCACGTCTCGACCGCTTTTGAATGCACTGTACCACTCATATGCACGTGTTTTTGATGATGTCGATTCACCGTAAGCCTTTTGTAACATTTTCAGCGATTCGGCACACGATATTGAATTTGCAATACAAAATTTGGGACAAATTTTTTGCTCGATATTTTTATTCATAAAAATCGCTGAAGACACTTGAGATGACCTGACAAAATAGCGCACTGTAAATAAATTAAATGAGAGATCGCGCTCAAACTTTACGTCAAGATAGAAGACAGTTGTGCCAACTTAGTGACTTAATTTTTTTTACAATCCTAGCGGGCTTTTTGAACGATCATTTACTGTTACATTTTTGACAGAAGTACGGAATGCATGTTAAAAGTTAATGTTTACTGGATTGGTGTCGGGTGTCTGAAGACACTTCAGACTGAATTCTGCAGGTTGTATTCTCAATGAAAAGAGCTGTTCGTATCAACAAAATTAATCTTATAACAGAGCACTGACATGAATTGAACTCTCAACTTAATTTATTCTTCTTCGACTCGTAACGCGTATTTTAATAATTAGCCGAGATGGCATCTGATGCACTACTGGTGAATTGTTGTTCGTAATACGGGACCTCTCTTTATCTATCTCGTCCCCCGCTCTCTCACTTTCTCTTAAATTTTGCCGCATGCACTATGGTTTTCCATTTGTCTCAATCTGTCGCTCTCGCCTTCCTATTATCTTCCTTTCGAAGGATCTACCTTCTATAATCGCTGGAGGTTGGGGTCCAACTCTTGCTTTCGAAAGCCAGTACCGGTCTTATGAGTGCTTTATAAAGTGCGACCCGAGGTATTTAAAGTTTTCAACGCTTTCAAAATGATGGTTGCCGGTTCCGGGATTTGTCATTGAGATACTTCTGGTTGCTTTTCATACGTACTGAAGCGCCAAATTGAACAGCACAGGCCGGGTGCATCTCTCTGTCGAACACCAGATGTTTTTTCAATGGAGTCTGATACAGTTCATTCTATTACGATTCTACACACAGACCCAGATGTTGTTAATTTTCACAGATAAATGAGTCTCTAGAATTCTTAGGCAGCGGCTCTTATGTTCTTGCGGTTGATACTACCACATGCCTGCCTGAAGCCTATATATAGATAATACTTCCAAATCTTTGGCAGCTTTTTCTGGTCCAAAATAGGGACGATTAGATTGTATAGATTTGACGTAAGGTTAACGCCTACCAGCTTAATCAATTCTGTGGGGATTGCATCGAGACTGGGTGCCATATCGTTTTTCAACCTAATAATAGCTGCTTCTACTTCCTCCACTGTGTGATATTCAACAAATACCTCTTCACCTGAAGGAGCAATTGCTCTAATGGAGATCACTTCGTCATTCCGATTTAGCAGATTTTGGAAGTAGGTTCCCTAACTGAGAGAACATCAGCCTCGTTTGTTCTCACCTCTGCATTCCCGTCTTTGATGGCTGTACTTTTTGGGTGGAAGTTTTTAATGAGATTCCTGGAGTCCCTTGCATTTCCTTGTTCGATACTATTTATACATATACGAGTACATTTTCTACCTACTAAAACAGAAATATGCCGACATGCAACAGGAAATACAGATGCTAACAGATATTGCATATAACATAGCTTTCAAAATCAATATTTATACAAAATGAACAACATGATAATAAACCCAAAGAGCTATTAGAACACTTATAGCATATCATCAATCAAAAAAATGAAAGTAGTCGAACATTTTTGTACTCTGGTCGATATGAGGTAACGATTACTGTGGCACTGAAGAAGATATCTATACTAGCTCATCAATAAAGCAAGAACCGCATTCAATTTGCTACATAAGTTCAGGAATCTCGTAAATATAAAACGAATACCTATGAGGCTCCATTCATTACTAAACAAACGACTGATCAATTGCTTCTGACCCAATACTATCATTACTGAACAATTGTTGTGTGGCAAACATAGCAAACAGGCATTGATACTGATACAAAACCGAATAAATGGACACATTCGGCATTTGAATGAAACCAACAAGGTAAGGGTAAAGCAAAGTGCAATTACAAATAATCGACCGCCAGTTTCATAAAAAAATTTCAAAGGTAAGGCAAGCTAAAAAGGTACGCCTATAAACAAAGAACTGGAATTTTACATGTATGACGGTCCATAGGTTGGACTATTTATTACAAGATTACGAAGATCTATCTGGCAATTTTTTATCACTGGGCGAAGATAATCGCCAATTTACACCAAGATTGCTTGTTTGTTAGATGTTGGAGTACCTACCTCATAGGTTAATTCTAATTGCATTAAACAAACTTTTTGTCAAAAGCAAATTACTTACACCCAGCGGTAAAGTACTTACTCTATAAGTCGATAAAATACATTCAATACAGAAAATTGCTTATACGAGTATTTACAATAATCAGAAGATACAGTAGATAAGATCAAGATTGATTGCATTTTTTGTTGCTTTATCTTGAGTCGAGTGTAATTTGCTTGAGAGTGTTTTTCTTATCTTTTTTGCTAACATTTTATTTTTATTTTTATATATTTACAGGAAATGTTGAGATACTGCATGGTGGCAGATGGGGTGCCGTATGCGATGATGAATGGGATAAAAATGATGCAGAAGTTGTTTGCCGCCAGCTAGGCTTTCCGGGTGTTGAAAAATTTACTCATAGTGGACTGTTTGGACCAGCTAAGCGTAAGTATAAATTTTAGATATTTTAGTTTATGTTGCACTAGAACGAGTTTGATAACTGAGTTACAACGATAAAAAATTCTGTTACATCATACGATAAGTGACTCTTTTTTCGTATGTACGAAGGCACTCACATACTGTTGTGTTATTTTTGTAATTCTATTTTTATTCGATTTTGTGTCTGACTGATTTTACAATAATATGGAATATTGATGCCTTTAGCAAAATTTTATTCTTTTGCAGTGTTCTTTCCAACAAAATATATTATTTCTCTGTGATTCAATTAAATTCAAAATAATAAAACACAAATCGATCAATATATTTGCTCTACATATTGAATTCTTCTTACGAGTACGTAAGACTGATACAAGTACAAGAAAAATTGAATTAAATTTTAATTTTATTACGTACTGGTATCTGTTTTTGAAAAATATTGCAATTAGTAGCATCTGGCGTTTGCTGTTTACTTTTTAAAATTACAAAATAAAAATTCATAAATACAATATTTAATAATTCTCGTACAAACGTAAGTGAAGATAGTCCAAATTCCATCCCCGAAAAAAGCGATGGCAACACTAATTATTGCTATCATGACAATTTTTACTCCTAGCCCAAAAAATCTCAACATTTTTGCTCTTAGCCCCGAAAATACTTGCTGTCACGCTAGTTAAAACTGTCATGATAGCTGAAATTTTTGGGGCTGAGAGTAGAAATAATACATATAAATACCTGGTTTGTGAAGCAAGCTCAATTTTATATGTGGGAAGATAGCCCAATTTTCATGTCAGAAAATGAGGTGGCCACACTATTTATTAATATCATAAAATATTTAATGTCATGACAGCTAAAACTATCACGACACAAACACTTTTCGGGACTGAGAGTAAAAATATTGCATTTTCATGAAAATATGACGACAGAAAAAATTTTGGGGCTGGGTATAATAAATGAAATTAATTATTTGCCCATTATTTTTTTCGAAATTTTACGTGATATAATTTATAGTCGAACTATCGGCTTATGTCTGGTGATGAAGGAAGATTTAAAGTAATTTTTAGTGATTTTTCAGAATTTTTCTATGGGGTGGAGTTGAGATATAATCCATCAAACTCAGCAAATATTCGTTACGTCTGGCGATGGAGGAAGATTTAAATTAATTTCAGAATTTTTGTGTAAGGTAGAATTGAGATAGAGCCCTTCAAACTTAGCAAATATTCGTTGGCCGGGCTATCGGCTTATGTCTGGCGATGAAGGAAGATTCAAAGTAATTTCTCCACTATACCCCCTAGAAAAAATCAATTAAATTACATTTAATGTTTATTCATTACTAAATATAAGCGATAGTCCGGCCAACAAATATTTGCTGAGTTTGAAGGACTATATCTCACCCCATAGAAAAAATTCTGAAAAATCATAAACATAAATTTAAATCTTCCCTCATCATCAGACATAAGCCGATAGTTCGACCATAAATTATATCACGTAAAATTTCTAAAAAAAATAATCGTGGATGGGCAAATAATTCATATCAGTTATTTGCCCAGCCCCGAAAATTTTTCCGTCATGAATCAATCAGGCAATGAAAATGCAATATTTTTACTCTCAGCCCCGAAAATTGTTTGTGTCATAATAGTTTTAGCTGTCATGACAGTAAATATTTTCGGGGCTGATAGTCAACAATGTTATGATATTAATAATTGGTGTTGCCGCCTCATTTTCTGGGATGAAAATTTGGCTACCTTCACATACATAAAATTGCGTTTGCTTCACAAACAGGTTTTTTTTTAAGTATTATTTCTACTCTCATCCTCGCAAATTTTACCTGTCATGACAGTTGTTAACTATCGTGATAGCAAGTATTTTGGGGGCTGAGAGTAAAAATGTAGAGATTTTTTCGGATGAGAGTAAAAAATGTCATGATAGCAATAACTAGTGTTGATATCGCTTTTTTCGGGAATGGAATTTGAGCCCCGAGCTCAGCCCCGACAATAGTTGCTGTCACGATAGTTAAAACTGTCATGATAGTTGAATTTTTAGGGCTGAGAGTACAAACAATACTTATAAAAACCTGTTTGTGAAGCAAGCTCAATTTTATATGTGTGAAAATAGCTCAATTTTCATGTCAGAAAATGAGGTGGCAACACTAATTATTAATAGCATAACATTGTGTGGCTAGCAGCCCCGAAAAAGGCCACATTTTTACTCTCAGCCCCAAACATATTTACCGTCATGACAGCTAAAACTATCACGACATAAACATTTTTCGGGGTTGAGAGTAAAAATATTGCACTTTCATGATAATATGACGACAGAAAAAATCATGACCATCCACGATTATTTTTTTACGAAATTTTACGTGATATAATTTATAGTCGAACTATCGACTTATGTCTGGTGATGAAGGAAGATTTGAATTAATTTCAGTGATTTCTTTCAGAATTTTTCTATGAGGTAGAATTAAGATATAGCCCTTCAAACTCAGCAAATATTCGTTGGCCGGGCTATCGTCTTATGTCTGGCGATGAAGGAAGATTTAAAGTAATTTCTCAACTATACCCCATATAAAAAATCAAGCAAATTACATTTAATGTTCCTCCATCACTAAATATAAGCCGATAGTTCGGCCAACTAATATTTCCTGAGTTTGAAGGACTATATCTAACCCCATAGAAAAATTCTGAAAAAACATAAACATTAATTTAAATCTTCCGTCATCACCAGACATAAGCCGATAGTTCGACCATAAATTATATCACGTACAATTTCTAAAAAAATAATCGTGGATGGGCAAATATTTAATATTATTTATTTGTCCCAGCCCCGAAAATTTTGCTGGCATGAATTAATCAGTAAATGAAAATACAATATTTTTACGCTCAGATGGGGCTGATAGTCAACAATGTTATGATGTTAATAATTAGTGTTGCCACCTCATTTTCACCTTCATTCTCTCAGTCCCGAAAATTTCACCTGTCATGACAGTTTTTAACTGTCGCGACAGTAAGTATTTTCGGGGCTGAGAGTAAAAATGTGGAGTTTTTTTGGGCTGAGAGTAAAAAATATCATGATAGCAATAATTAGTGTTCCGATCGCTTTTTTCGGGAATGGAATTTGGGCTATCTTCACATACATCTTTGGTACTTCCTCTATCACCAGCCATAATCCAATAGTCCAGCCAACGAATAGTTTCTGATTTCAGGGAACTATACTTCTACTTAGCTCATTCTAATAATTTTTTTTATGCGACACGGTATTTTCGGAGCTGTCATTTATACTTTATACAGTTGCTAGTAAAATATTTATCTTGATTTGATGAATTTCGCTGTCAGTTTATTTTTTGGAGAGTAGAATTTAGATTTTTTTTTGTTTATTTACACGTTTTGTCAAATTTAGATTTATTGCTATAATTGTTAATTAAATGTCGCAATGAACTTGTATAGTATTTCCGACTTTTTCAATTTTCGGGGATAGAAATTTTCGTCGTTGTAATATAACTCCTCCCTGGGGTAGGGAAATGGCGTCCCCATCCTTTGGTCTAATTTCCAGGTTTGCCAGTATGATAGGACATTGGATTAACTCATGTTCTGTTTTTCTCCTCGTGATTTTTGCGTTTATGCCGGTGTAGACGAACAGTGCTATTACTCCTGTTGTAGATAGTGACACACCTCCTGATAAAGTGCATATCCAAAATCGGTGTTCAAATTGCTTCAGGTATACGTGAGAGATTTCTTTACGGTTTTGAAAGTTTTGGTGATGCAGTAACTTAATTAGTTGTCGGATGGCGTGAAGGTTGTACAATGCTCCTTGGATTTCTTGAGTTTCGCTTCTGATTTCATATGACTGAAATTTCTTGTTGTTTATTGCTATTGCGCAGTTCCAGAATGTAAGTAGAAAATTTCCCGTGATTGTGCGGTTGTTAGGGCCACAGTCTGATGATAACTTCTCCTGAATTGCGTTGTCTATTAATAGTTTGTCTTCTGCTATCCAATGTATGGTTGTTCTGTTTTTGTCGACACATTGCAGTGACTTTTTGTGCCAAATATTAATGGTTTGATACATTCATCTTCAAATTCTTTTGCGTCTGAATATTTTTGGACGAAGTTTTTGTAGTTTGATGTCGAGAATAATTGTAGATTTGATCTGATGAGGTGTTGTGGGTATTGTTTTATTATTGTACCGTTAACCGTTAGTAGAGTGATCATTACCGCTTTTGAATCTTCATCTTGCAATCTCGGTACCTCCAATATGTATCGGAGGGTTTCTTCGCTTATGGCTAGTTTTGGTATCACATACTGCAGTGCTTCGTCCGGTAGTGTTATCTTTAAACCTTGCTTCGTTAGCAAGTCCTTCACTAAAGTGATCTTCTTTAGTGTTAAGATCTTATTATATTCAAGTTCGAATTTTGTCCTAATGATTGCTTCCTGGATATCCTCTAGAATAGTGTTAACCATATCTATAGCGATTATAGTGGATAGCAATTCTATTTCAGTGAGGATTATTTTATTGACTGTATTGCTGGTTGTTATTGCTTTGTTTACCGTATCTGTGATTAATCGTATTCTTCGTAATCGTCGACTAGTTTGTTTAGTTGGAATTGCTGGTTGTTTTCATTAATCAATTCGTCCATTGTGCTGTTTATTATACGTAGATCTACGGCTTCTGGATTACCGGCTAACCACTTTCACGCTGATCCTAGTGCGTCCCAACGTCCCTGCCTAGTACGTCGTTTTGGCTTTATTTGTTGAAGGTTGTCATGCAATTTTTTACTGTTGTGCTTATCAATACTATCTAATTCTAGCTTATCATCTACTTTGGTAAAAATAAATCTGTTTATTTCGACTACTATCCTGTTTCAACTCTTCAACTCTCTCAGCTTGGGCTTTCGTTCTGATATTTGGTTTTATAAATACTGATTCAGCTTCTACTAAATTGGGAGGTTCTTCTGTTGCTATTTGTAAGTTATTCCTTACGGGTTGGAAGATGTTTGCGGCTTGCGCTCTAATCTCTTCTGGATTAGTTAGGTTGTTCTGATTAAAAACAACCTCGTTCGGCAAGAAGCCTGTGAATGTATGTACCGAATTATTGTACAAAGCAACAGTTCTATGCCTGTTATGGTGCTAGAGTTTGGGTTTTTATATTTATTTGTGTTGAAGATTTCGATTATGGTTGAGTGTGTTTTCTCAATTTGGCCATTAGATTCGATTAGAAGAAGACGCATAGTCCAATTTAATATTTAGTTTACCTAAGTACTCTTTGAATTGCACCGATTGGAATGTGTTCTCGTGGTCTGAGACAATTGTATTTGGCACTCCGAAAAGTGTAAAGTATTTGGTTAGCGCAGTTGTTGTATCTACGAGGTTTTTATTGTTAATCAGTATCATCTGTAAGTTTTTTGGGAATGCATCGATTACTGATAAAAATTTTGTTTTATTTATCGAAAATATATCGATATGAACTCTTTCTAGGGGATTTTCTGTGATTGGCCTTGGATTTTAATATTGTATGGCTTTCGGTCATACTTGTGTGTATTACAAACGCTACACGTGTTGATGTGGCCTATAATCATGCTTGCCATTTTAGGGAAGAAGTATGCTCTTCTTACTTGATTTTCTAGCTCTTTCATGCTCTTTCATGCTCTTTCATTATAATGCGTTTTGGCGATCTTAATTTGTGACGTCTTCGACCATTTTAGTGACGAAAACAAAATGGCCGTTTTGGGAGAAGTTTTGTCTAAATAACTCTTGGATTTTTTGGTATAAACATTCTGGGGATAAAATAGCGGTTTGTTTACCGTTATGATAATTCTTAATGAATTGGGTGATATCCTCTCGTTCAAATGATCGCTTTGATATAATGAATCTGTTAAAATTAGGAAAGATGGTTTCTGAAATTATTGTATCTATGTTGGAAGTGAATATAATAGTCATCCGAAGTATTCGCTGAGTGGGCCGTTTCTATGTCGCTTGTGTTGTTTGTGTCGTCACGTGTAGTGTTTTCCGCTCCCGCCGGCAATACAGATTTAAAAGTAACAAATGAATCATCTATTTTCTAAACGAGAAATGTCAATAGCAGACATCTATACAATAGCCATGCAACAGTTCCGTTTAGCTGATGAAAGGTTTGTATATCAAAATTTTGATCCGATCTGACTGTGCCAATTTGATGAACCTTGACCATAAGTAGAATTTTATTACCATATATGTACCGTGAAATGTACCATTTTTCGTTGTTTCGACTATAAAATTATTCACCTTTCAAGATTTTGACAAATAACCTGTGTCTGTATCATTATGAAAACTCTATAAAATATGACCCAAGATTTAAATTCTAAATTTAGGCTGGAACATTATCAGTAAAATTTTTATTTTTCCAATGTTTTGTCGATACAATCATTCGCCGTTCGAGGATTTTTCAGACAAACACTGGTATGGCAATGCCTATTCGATCGCCTACGACCCTATAGGAAGATTTTGGCTATAGGTTATGGGTGGGTAAGACTAGAGGGTTGAAATTTCCAATTTTTTTCATGTTTTGTAGATACAACCGTTTGTACGTCAGTAGTTTGTGAGAATACCGATCCGACTGTGCCTATTCGATGGCCATAAACATTTGTAGATTTTGATTATAGGTTTATGTGGGTCTGATGAGGTTATAGGAGTGAAGATTTGATTTTCTCAATTTTACCGTAAAATCGTTCGTAAATTGAATTTTTGAATGATAGACACCAATCTATGGTCATGTGCTCTGGCAAAATCTTGAATGATAAACGATTTTATCGAAAAAAAACATGAATAAAATAAAATTTGACCCCTATAACCTTATCAGACCCACTCCAAACCTACAATCAAAATCTACAAAATCTACACTCCAAACCTACAATCAAAATCTACCTAAGATCATGGGTCGTCGAATTGGCATAGTGAGATTGGTATCTTTTTGGCAAAATCTCGAATGATGGAGGACTTTGCTTGATAATTAGTAAACTTCTTTATCGACAATTTTTGGCTGTATGAACAGATATGGCATTTTTTATTACTATACGTTCTTAAGTTACAATATTACCGTTTACGGCCGTTGTTGCCGTTACCGTTGTTTGGCTGTTGATTTCGGCTGATTTTGTATGTTAGTGACTTTCGGCTAAGATATTTCTATTTTATATATAATTTTTAATCTTTCGGCTGAAGTAGTCGAGACATTATCCGCATTATTGTTTTTTCACTTTCAACTGGCAACTTACGGCTAACTTTTATAAGGTCCATGTGAACACCACCCCTTTTAACACCAGAAATTGTAGCAAAAAAAACAGCATATGGTTTTTGATGACCGTCAATAACCGAAAGAGATTTAGTAGAACATCTAGGGATCTCATTAGGTCGTATGAGCAATATTTCGACATAAGTTTTGGGTTTCAGAAAGCTGTGTGCACAATGGGTTCCGCTAACAATGGAACAAAAACACATTCGAATGCGACTTTCTCAGCAACATTTGGAGCGTTTTAGAAAGGATAAGATGGATTTTGTGTCTCGTTTCGTCACTATAGATGAGACTTGGGTCTACCACCATGCTTGAATAAAAAAAGAGGCTTTAAGGAGTGGTGTGAACTCGATACTTCGGCTCCCTCGCTTTGGAGGGTCCAGAAGGGTCCAGAAATCGGCCAAGAAGATGTTAGTCGTAAATATTAAACTCGTATTATTATTACTCGTATTATTATTGTAACCTCTTGAACCAGCCAGATGTAAAGATTCGATTCCACCCCCCTCCCCCCCCCCCCCTCCCTTTATTAATTACAACTGAGTCTGTGCTCATCTAGCAATTTATCTTTCAAATTTTTCAAATTTTAAATTTCTTAAAAAATTCTGATTTGTTCGGGTGAAACCCAATGGTTAGTCCCAAAATTAAATAAACCTATTTAAAATACTAATTTTAATTTGGTATGTTTACTAGATCAAGTAGCCTCGTTCTTTGAAGTCTTCTTTTAACGACAGGGTTATCTATCATATGGCGAATATAGGGGTTTCCATGTTCATGGACCCTTATTTCGTATTTGGCGGCATGCTTTATTATTTCATCTGTGATGTATTCCATCTGTAAGTCCTTGTGAAGGTCTTCATTTGTTGTGTACCAAGGAGCATTTACGATGCTACGGGGAACCTTATTTTGAAACGTCTGCATCATTTTCGCGTTTGTTTGCTTAGTACATCTCCAAAGTTGAATATCGTAGGTCCATACCGGCGCCGGTATTTGCCGATATGGCAGCTTGTTTTGTATTGTAAGCTCAGAGCCTCTACCTATGAGCCAATACATTTTTCTGAACTTAATGTTAAGTTCTTCTTTTTCCTTTTTGACATGCTCTCTCCACTTGAGCTTGGCATCGAGTGTCATGCCAAGATATTTAGCTTTGTTTGCATATGGCACCGGTCGTGAGTTAATTTCTATCGGTGGAGGGCAGCCTTTTGATATGTAAAGTTAATATGCTTGGATTTCGTCTCATTAAGCTTGATTCTCCAACGCTTAGTCCAGTTAAAAACCGCATTAGTAATCTTCTGGAGTTTGCTCGTTGTGTCAGCGACGTTCAGAAATATGCTGGAGCATACTTTTTTACGTTCTAACGTTCTTTCAATAATGTTGGTGATTCTATGCTCCTGTTCAATTGTGGAATGCTTTTCTCTGAATCCAAATTGATGTGGAGGAGTTAGTTGTCGGTCCTCAATTATATTGGTCTTAGTCTTTTTAGTAATAATTTTTCAAAGAGTTTTGACATAATTGGCAGCAATGAAATTGACCTGTATGATTTTTTATCGTCAGGTGGTTTATCAGGTTTTGCTATCATGAATACTTCTTCTACTTTCCATTGCCACGGAACATATTTTAACCGAAAGCTCATACCCCCAAGTCATACCCTTGGGCTTTTTAAACATTCATGTTGCTTTTTACTTCTTCTTTTAATTATTTGAGAGTTACTGGGCGTATATCAAAGTCATCTAGCTTGTGGATTGAAATTATATTTTCATTGGCCGTTTGCCTTGGTAGTGGTTGGAATGTATCCTCGAGATACTCCGCAAACAGATCAGCTTTCTCTTTAGGACCTCTTGCCCAGGTTCCATTTTCCTTTTTAAGTGGAGGCACTTGCATTTTGGGTCTTTTGAGTCCTTTCGTCGCCTTCCACAAAGAATAATCAGAATTTTTTTCATCGGTTAGGCTAACTAGATATCTGTTGATTGATGCATTTTTAACTTCTTTAAGAAGAGATTTGAGACTTTTACGTAAATTGTTATGAGTTGTTCTGTTCTCCCGTGTTATAGTTATTTGCCAGGTTTTACGTGCCCGTCGTTTTTCTCTTACCAACTCTCTAACTTCCATTGGGTAGGATATGCTAAGCTTCTTCTTATTTTGTATAATGGGGATACTTGCCAAAGCAGCATAGTGAATTGCTTCATTGAGTTGTTCTAATTCATCTTCCAACTGGTGAGCATTTCTTATCGGCACCTGAAGTTTGATTTTTTCCTCCAATATTTCACGAAAGTGATCCCAGTTTGTTTTTGAATTTGTTAAGGGAGAGTGCATCTCCCTTTGAATTACCTTTTCACTGACTGTCATGATAACCGGGAAATGATCCGATACTAGAGAATTACTGTATTCAATGTGAATGTAGTTCTGGGATATACCTCTTGCTACATAAAATTCTATTAGGTCAGGTATCTTCATTTCGTCACTGGGCCTGTATGTTTGAGAACCACCATAATAAAATTCACATTTTGATGTCTGCCCTGCTTGAAACAATTAATTCTTTGTCTGTTAATGTCGTAAGTCTAGATCGAGATCCCCAATACGTGTTTTTTGCATTAAAGTTACATCCAATAATAAAATCACGTCAAAGCGATTTAAATAGTTTAAGGTACTCCTCCCTTTTCAAGGGCCGGGGATGACAATATATTGCAGAGACAGTAAGCTGTCTGTGTTTAATTTGGATCCTTGATTCTAAATGGTGTTTTATATTTTCGTTTGTTAGTAATGCCGAACCACCTCTTGCTCTTTCCGCTGGATGAATGGAGCGCTCTCGTATTTTAACAAACGAAGATTTAACTGGATGCCTTTCTGATATTAAGAAAATGTCGGCTTTTTCTGAATTTAAAAATCTTTCTATTTCTGGAATATGTTGCATAATCCCATTTGCCGCATTCCAGATTGCTTTTTCGAAAGTTGTGTTCTTACTTGACATTTTTTGTTGGATTGCGTATTTTCTTCAGTTGATCAAGTATCGTGTTGTTCAGATTACTTTGGTCGTCTAGCCGCTTTGAAAAAAGCTGCAATGCTGTTCATAATGTCGTCCATAATTTGGGCAAGTGAACTTCTTTGCCCTGTGTTGCTTGGTTGTGTTACGGTTGATTCTTGTTTTATCTCATAATTTTTGTACTTGTTTGGCAACCTCACAGTCTCGATAATTAGCCGGATGTTGGCCCTTACAATTTGTACACTTGGCTGGTACATCTCTACCTATTGTACTTGCCTGGGTAATTTGATTACCTGAGCATTTTACACATCTTGGATCCCGGCCACAATATCTTTGTGTGTGATTAAATGCCTGACATTTCTTTCTCTCATTCTTCTTTCTTGGGTATGCGTGTTGTGGTTCTCATCATTGGTTTGATTTTCACCTTCATGTGAAGGATCCCTTTTATTCCATAAATGTTTTGAACATTCTCTTTGTTGTCAAATACCAACATATAAAGAGGGAGTTCCCTTTTACTGATAATTTGGTTTCCTTCCTGGACTTCTTTTCTCTCTTTTTTAACAATATTCACAGCATCTAGTATTTTAAGACCTTTATTTTGTAAGTCTTCCAGTATTTCTGTGCTTGAGCAAATGTGATGCAAACCTCTTGTCATGACTTTTATTGGTCGGGCCTGTTTGTTCTCGTAAGTGAAACTTGTCAGCATTCAATTTCATAGATAAGGTTCTATAAGTATCTGAGTCCAGAGTATTAATTTTCAAAACGTCATTGTTTAGCATTGTTACTTTATAGTCTTGGTCAGTAACCGATTTCAGCAGTGACTGAATTTCTGGGTAACTTGTTACACCCACAATATTTATTGGTGGAGGTGATTATTCTTTCGGTTGCACCAAATTTGTGGTAATGTTCTTGGTAGATTTACTACCTTTTGGTTGGATTTGGGTAGAGCATCGTTTGAATCTGGACTAGATTGTCCCCTACCATTTAGTTGCTCAGCCTCAGGTGACGATTCAGCTTTTCTTTTCTAACTCTTCCTGAGCTCTTCCTGTCAATAGTTGTTTCACTTGCTATTAGCTATTCTGCTTCCCTACTACGAAGGGATTGGGTACCACAACCGTTCGTTCTACAAAACATTGTCCAGAGTACGCCCGTATCCTTTTATGAATTTACTTCGTGGAGGCCGTTAATCCCGTACTCCTTCGAAAGATTCGTGAGAAAAGATCTGGTTTACAGAAGAACAAAATAGGTTTTCATCAAGGCAACGCACCTTCTCACATAGCTCAAAAAACTTCCGCGAAAAGCAATGAATTAAAGTACGAAGTTGTCTGTTCTCACGTCTAAGCAAATACATGCGTGGGGAACGATTTTCATCGAATGATGAGGTAATAGCAGCCGTGGATCATTGGAACAAGTATATTGAAGTTCAAGGAGATTATATTGAATAATAAAATGTATTTCAAACCATAAAATTGTGATTTCTTATCGAACGACAAAACTTACTGAGCAACCTAGTATGTGAGCTAGTAGATTTGGTTCCGTTAAATCTTCAATCTTCAATTCAAACCTCTTGGACTTGTTTAATTTGAACAAATTCCTGGTTTTGTTCCTCTTCAAGTAAATCCCACTTTTAACTTTGCTGCTCAGCTTTTGCATTTGAAAATGTTTTCCAATTTGTCTCCAAATACTTAGTTGTTTAAATCTATCATGTTGTTCATTGTGCAATTTAGCATGGAGGCTCTTTCAGTTTCTCATTTTAACCAGCAATATTAGCATTTCTTCACTGCTCTTAGTCGGTTCCCGTTGTACGAACTCAAAATAATCATATTTGGGTTTGCTCAGCCCAGTTCTGGATTGATGATATTTACCAATATTTTTTTTAATTGCTTGTTATTTACTGATCTCATTTTTTTGCTAATTTCTACTAAATTCCCAGGTAAATTTTGGATGGATAATGTTTTCTGTGCCGGCAACGAAAAACAATTATCGCAATGTCGCTTCGATGGATGGGGGCAAAACGATTGTGAATCGTTTGAAGCCGGTGGTGTTATATGTAAACCGATAGATCCGACCGCCAATAATGGCTTGGATAACGAAATTGAACACGATAATAACATCAACAAAATTTTAAACCAGCAAAAAGTTCGTTTAACCTCGAAAATCAAAATGCAGGTCAGACTAATGGGTGGCCGAGTGGGCGATGAAGGGCGAGTCGAGGTATGTCTACAATGTACAATTTGTGTTTGATTTATGTTTTATAATTATTATTAATTTTTTATTGTGCATGTTACATGTTACAATGTTGTTGGTTTGCGGATTTTGAACATTATACTCCAAAAAATATTTTTTTTCCTAAACACAACATAATTTATTTGCCTTGCTGTTAGAAAAATAAAATCGATACGAGTGTTGAATACGATGATGATGATGATGATGTGGATGAAATGAGTAATTGAAAAGCATATAAATTTCGATTTGTTTTTTCGTTTTGATTTAGGTACGTCTAAGTAATGGTCGATGGGGCTCAATCTGCAGTGATGGGTGGTCCTTACTAGAAGCAAACGTGGTTTGCAAACAGTTAGGATTAGGATATGCACTAAATGCCGTACATGGAGATTTCTTTAACACCAATAATTCCGCAAAAATCGTATTAAGCGGAACTGAATGTTATGGTAACGAATCTTCATTAGCTTATTGTAATCATCATCTATTGGGACACACATTCTGCCCGGGGCCCAAAAATTCGGTTGCATCCGTTATGTGTACGAGAACGTTACCAGATTTGGTGTTTGATTTTCGGGAATTAGAAACTTCGGCCCATCTAGAGGATAAGCCAATGTTCTTTTTACAATGTGCAATGGAAGAAAATTGTTTGGCAGCGCGGGCCTATGAAATCCAAAAGGAAAATCCTTCATGGCATTTAGAAACGAGGCGTTTACTAAAATTTACAGCGACGACACATAATTATGGAAACGCCGATTTTCGTTCAGATATTCCGAAACATTTATGGGAATGGCACATGTGTCACATGTAACGATACAAATTAATTTGATTGGATGGCTAAATAATAACAATTTTGTTTTTTATTCACAGGCACTATCATAGCATGGAAGTATTTGCCGCATTCGATATATTCAATGGTACCGGTACAAAAGTTGCAGAGGGACACAAAGCCTCATTCTGTTTGGAGGATAATCAATGCATGCAAGGCATACAACCGAAATACTCTTGCGCGAATTATGGTGACCAAGGTATATCGGTAAACTGTTCCGATGTCTATCGATACAATCTCGACTGTCAATGGATCGATATAAGTGACTTGGACATTGGCCTGTACACAATGAAAATATCGGTAAATCCGGATTTCAAAGTGGCCGAAATGAATTACGATAACAACGCTGCCTTGTGTGAACTTTTATATACCGAGAGCTACGTTCGCGTATACAACTGTAAATTACAACGGCCTTAATTTATGTTTAGCAAGGCCATAAATCTAACATGTTATTGTTGAATTTTAATGTTTTTTTCTTTTGGTTTAATAAAAGACACAAATGAGAAGAAAATACGTTTATTTGAGAAAGCTTCTTTAGAAAAGCTGTGATACGATGAATAAATGAATGGAAATCATGATTACGTTCCCCCAAAAATAGTTATTTTCGTGTACTTGTTGGAAATAATCTACTAACCTAATTGGCAACAAACCAAAGAAAAATTTATTAGACTTTCTTATAACCGCATTGAATAACTACGGCATGATAACAACTTATGTGTTTAGTGTTTTGGTTGGGGAGGCACAACATAAGAAAATTGCAAGATAAAATAAAAGCTTTTAAGTTACTTTGGGACAAGCAACTTTGGTAGTAAAGGTTATGAACTTTTCGGAATGTGTTTTGTTAGTTATATACGCATTTGTATGTTAGGATATCATGATTGTACCGTAAAATCAAGATTGTATACATTGAATTGTGGTGGTGGTTCCAAAATCAAAATATTTTATCTAACTGAGTGCCAAAAATAGGAAACTCTAAAATTAAGCTGAGCTCATTATAATGAAGTGAAATTTTGAAAATTTTTAGATTCGGCAAGAAATGATTAGATGATTTCCAGAATATCAATATTTAGTATGGTCACAACATCAACCAATTTGCTACTCGTGTTATTTTACCATGAGATGTTATTTGTTTTCGAATGCATGACTACTGGCAGGATTACTGTGGTTTGGCTTTCAAAAAACGTACTTTAACAGCGGTTTTCATTTGTGGTATTATGGTTTTGAAAAAAATATTCACCGAATACGGCAATTCTACGAAAAACAATTCACGGTAGCGGCAATTCACTGAAAACGATAAATTACCGAAAATTTTTCAAATACTTCGATAATTTAAAAATTTACTTTCAATCAACTAGGTTTAGCCTTTACGCGGCCGATTACTGGGAAAATGAGAAAATTGTAATACAAAGTTCAATTGTACGCTTTAGGTAGGAAGCGCTGTTCAATCGGTTAAAAATCAAAAATTGAATGAAGTTACAAACGTTTGCGTTTGCGTTATATATCTACCGTGATATACTTTGATATTGTTGTGATCTCCGCTTTCATTGATTACAATCAAAAACGTGACAGATACTCGACATCGCAGCCTAAGATTTTAATTAATTTAGTAAAACTTTCAATACGGGACATTCGCTCAATATTTAATGTAAATTCAATCAGCCGATTATACAAATGACAAATCTACCGGTTTCGCATGAATACCAAATAGCATTACACTCACACACAAACATTTCAATCGATTGCATGATAACGGGATTGATTTGATAAAAAAAGTTTTTCTGTTCAGTTGTGTATAGAATTTCAAGTGCGTCGCGTGTGTTTTAAAATCGAGCTTCGAGGCGGGAAAATTTATTCGGTAATCTGTTAGTGTTTCAACGTAATGGCAATTAGTTAATATTAGTGAAGTCACTGTTTGGTGCACTTTGAGGTACGTGGAAATGTTATTTGTGTATAGCAAGTATTCTGTTCACCAGGAAAATATGTAAAACTAAATCAAGTTCCCTAATTTCCTGGGTATACCGCGCGGGTTATATGTAAAAAAGTGTTTTTTTCGGAAATTTGGAGTCGCAGGTTATACAATAACTGCGGCCAATACATACAACCAGTTTTATTTTTAGAGATTTTGAATTTATTGGGAAATTAATTAAGTATTCTTTAGACTCAATTGCGAAAACGTCAAGGATATTACTGTATTCGTGGAGAATCGGCAGTGGTATCTCCTCATTGTCTGAATCGGACGAATCAATCTCAGTTTCTTGGCCGTATATGCAATTTTGCTTTCCGAAATCCAGTTCTAATACATTCCGCACTGACTTTACTCCAACTCTCGGAAACCCAATTACATAGATCTTCGTAGGTTGCATGCTTCATTTTTTTTCGATTAAGTAAACGTATGAATTCCATCCATTTCTCCCATTCCTTGCGGATATGGTTTTTGAAGGACTTATTAACCGACAAGTCGAGAGGTTGTAATAATTTGGTAAGTCCACCAGATATGACTGCAAATTGAGTGTTGCTGTATTTTTCGTTTTATGTTGTCAGTGAGACGTGACCGATGGGAATCGAAAATCAATAAGGATTTTGGTTTGACAAAATGATCCTTTTCTTCGACCTCAAACTTTTTCTATCCATTGGCCCATAATTCCCTCGTTCAGCCATCCTTTCTCCGCTGCCGTAATTTTAAATATTACCATAGGATCGTATTTGCCTCCGTCAGCTGTACAACATAATACGGCAGTAAAATTCATTTTTTCACACCCCGTTGTCGTCAATATTATGTCCTTTGTCCTTTTAACATCGACTGTCCTAGTGCTGGGTATGTCAAAGCTGACGGACACATCATCCATGTTTCCAAATTGAGATAGATCAACATTTACTTTTAATCTACCAACATATTATTGGAAAGAAACTTCTTTTTTCTCCCAACCAATGGATAGTGACAAACCGTACAGATAATCCATGTCTGTTCATAAAGCGGAAACGCCATGCGCTTTAAATTTGCTGAATTCTTTTTATTGCATTCTTCGAGCGAGGCGATTATCAGACTGTTTCATACTGTACAGCTTTTGAAACAACTGCCTATATCTTCTTAACGTTTTATAAACTCTTGCTAATGTTACCTTTGGAACCTATATGTTTTACCAATCTACTCATCATCGTACCGAATATTATTTCGAAAATGAACGACAACTTTTGTAATATGAGTTTTCGCCTCTTTCGGTTACTACGGCTTTGATTGACGCATTTTGTCTTCAATTTATGGTCCTCGGGGTAACACCATAAATAAACTTAACTTAAAAATCGTTGCGATGAATATTTGTGCTTATCCCATTCGCCTGGCTTTTCTGAACTCATCGCCGTTAGCACTATTATTCGAATTCTGTTAACACTTATCTCCTGTCCATTACCGTATTTCTAAAATTCTGACGTTGTAAATGTAGTACGATCTCTGATAACAACAATATTGAATATTTATCAATGGATTACCGCACTTTGGAATCAGACGCAATTACTTGTTTTGCCTATCCTTTTTCCCCAATAAAATGCCAGGTATACAACAATAAGCCTTATGATTTCGTTTCCAAATCTATCCATTAATGCTTGATAACCTCGAATCCTAATGCTTATTATTTATATTTCCAGGATTTCAAATTACTATTTCACAGGACCTATACTTAACGTGTCAACATGCCTCAACTTATTTTTAGGTCTATAATCAAGATCGTAATTTTGCTGTGTAGCGCGACATCGTAGATTCTCGCTTTTAATTCTTTATTCATGGTGGCCTTATAGATGGTGCCATCGTTCAAACTTTTAAAAGTTAGACCTAGCAAATATACTCTTAACTCTTAATTTTCGTAGAGCCATGATAATCGTTAAAATATCTAGCTCGAAGCTACTTCAGCGATCGTTATCTTGTGATGTTGCTTCACTGAGATCAGATACTGAATGAGATTGAATGTATGGTTCAGATTGGTACAATAAAATGACACCCAATTTAATTGTATCTGCACTTCAGGATGCCCAGTGGCAAAGTGCAAAACTGGTTCCTTTTCAAACTACTTCCTTTTCAACCTCCTCAATTTGAAATTAATTGTCTTCCCTCAATAGGCTGGTAATCTTTGGTGTCTCTACGAAAACACTCCATAAATTTTAGTCCGCGAGTTCCAAAAGGCTGTCTATACCGTACACACCTAAACACGTATGCCTTCTGTTTGATAGTGCCGGAGACGAGCATAGGAAGTTATCTAAAGTCTTTTCCTCCTCTTCGTCCATACAGCTTCTACAAAAGTCGTTTGTCTGTAGACTCAGCCTTCTCGCATGTTCCCCAAAAAAGACAGTGTCCTGTCAGTATTCCTACGAACCATCGTACCTCTCATTTTCCCAGGGATACTAGTGCCTTGGAGCGCCGCAGGTCCAGTTTTGGCTAAACATGTTTTGCTACCCTGCACATGAGAGTGTTGGCCCACCTCTCCTTTGTCGAGGTGATTGCCATTTTACTGAGCGCCAATTTCAGCGCTGTACGTATCGATAGATTTGCCTGAGCCAGTTATTTCTACATCATCTCCAGTTCAAACAGCAATCCATTCATCACAATACTAGAAATAAATTGGGACATTACACCTCCCTGCGGGGTTCCTCTAACCACCCCACCCGTCTTCTAATGGTGGACTCTCCCAGTTCCGAGTTTCCTGCTTGCTAGCATCTGGTTTATCAACCTACTTATAGGATAGTCCATCTTCAAAAATGACAATCCTTCCATGGCCGCTTCTGTTTTTACATTATTAAGGCACCCTCAGTATCCAGAAATGCTACCATACAAAACTCTTGCGAGTAAATCGATTTCTCAATCGTGCGTACTACGCATGCTGCGACAATGCCAAATTTCTTGGCTAAATTTTTGTTCGAATGACTACATTTACCAGCCTTTCCAAGGTTTTCAACCGAAAGGATGATAGAGTTAAAGGCCTCAGATCCTTTGGACAAGCATGTGAGCTCTTTCTCGATTTCGGGATAAAGACTACTCTGACCTCCTTCCATTTATTAGGAATATAGAGCAGTTTCAGACCTCCAGCCAGAGGATGTTGACTGCCGAGTTCCTTTGGATCTCTGCTGGTATAATCCGATCCGGGCCCGCCGATTTATAAGACTTAAAACCGTTCAGCGCCCACAGGATTCGTTCCCCGTCCATGATGCCCTCCATATCTATTGAAGGTGTTCCTCGATGAGCTCCAGGCTCTATCGTGTCATCAAAGGTTCACGGAAAATGGGCCTCCATGAGAAGCTCCAATGAATCCGAACTCGAAACTAGGATTGGCTGGGTTAGTAGATAGAATTTTCCTAAGGCGAGAATTCACAGAGACCTCCTCCACTCTACAACAGAAGAGTTTCCAAGTCCCCCTTTGTGCATTCTTTAACTCTTTTTCGCATTTCCTTAAGTCCTCCTTATAGGTGTCCCAATCCCGAACCTCCCTTGTATGTTCTTGGTTTTATTAAAGGCTGTCCTACACGCCCTCCGATAGGTTCATAACTCCGTGGTCTACCATGTAGGTTTCTGCCTGCCCTTAGGCTTTATCAGAAGGCATGCAGCATTAAATGAAAGATTGCATACCTTTGTGACAATATCAACCAACCTAATTCTTTTACTGTCGTGGAAGTCCAGGGACCTCCAGTGACAATAATTCCTCCAACACCTCCCCATATTTGTTCCAGTTTGTCCTTCTGGGAATCCTGAAGGCATTCCGGATAACAGGTTTAACGTTGAGGTTATATGTGACATTTCGGTGATCAGAGAATGAGTGCTCCCTCGCTACTCTCCACCCCTTGATTATAGGAAAAGTTCTTTCTAACGCAAAGATCACGTCTAAAACCTCCTGTCGATTTTTAACAACAAATGTTGGTTCTCGCCCAATATTACAAATTAAAAGATTAGTATTTAATAAGTAATCAAATCTAACTCACTCTCGTTGATGTCTGTGCTTCTCCAGATTGTGTGATGCGCGTTTGCATTACATCCAAGATAATACCTACCCTTTTTCGGTCTGCTTTCTGAATCAGTTCCCCTAGGTTATCCGGCGGAACATTCTTCTCGCGATCCATATAGGCTGAGGCTAGCTATATTTCTTCACAGCCAACCTCAACGCTTACCACTGTAACACGCCCGCTACTAACTTGAGGAAGAAGAAAAATATTCAAATTACTTTTCACTAAAATACCAAGTCCTCATCTGAGTTAGTCAGTTTGAGAACGAGAGCTGCCAAGGCAGCTTTCGTGTGATGCGGGTTTATTTGTAGAATATTAATCATTGAATACTCCTTACTCACCTCTTCCTACACTCCCTGCAACGGGATAGTGCCATCGGGCTCGTTGCTTTGGACGCTATCCGCCTCTCTTCGAGAGTTCGTCATGATGTCCCCATCAGACTCAAGAGAGAGGAGGCGAGGAGGCTACTTCTAGAAACATCGCTCCCCCGGTCGCTTGACCGGTTCTCGCTGGGATCGTTCGCCGTCGCTCCCAGGCTGGACTTCCGCGCCCGCATCGATCTCTTCTGTCTTATATATTTTAAGAGTGATCGACCCGAACCTGAAGTTGATCTCTTTCTTTGATTTTGCAAGGGAAGCCCGGAATTCTTTATTGATCAGCATGATTGCCAAGATCGGGCTTACTGGCGTCAATAATCTCAAGGATCTCCTCTGAATGGTACCATTCCGCATCTCTACAGGACGGCTGGATCTCGGATTTTCTCTCAGGGCACCTTAACAATATGGAATTTTGTGCATTATACACAGCTTTCCACTTCTCCAGCGTGATGGCCCCATCTTCCTGATTTCTGTCAATGATGGCTAGCACCAGCACGTGCTCCTTTAGGATCTCACTGAATATCTTCAGTTTTTGATCCTTAGGAGCACCCGAAATCATGTCTGTTTGCACCTTGCTTCTTGCTTTGCTGCCGCCCGCTTCAAGCTCATCCTGGGACCTCTGTCTTTTAGACCCAAGGACCCTTTCCGAGGTATCGCAGCCAACAGTTTTCTTAGCCCATTCCACATAGTCTTTCTTTTCTACTGTTAGCTGCCTCTCAGGGGTCGCAGCCGGTTTCTCTAAAATTCTATACACCGACCGTCTCTCCCTGTACCGTCGCTTCGCCGGCGCGATCTCTCTCAATCCCCCACTATTCTGGTTGGCGGTTCCGCTTCCTCCAGGCTTCGATGCCATGATATCACTTTCCCTTGCCAATGATGAGGGAGCTATACCTTTATGGTTAGAGTTTCTCTCTTTTTTTGTACTTTTGTACTCGGTTTTTAGAGCGTCCCGGCCCCTTTATTTATATTTTTATTTTTTGCTTGGTCATTCATTTTCCTACGAGTATCAGAGAAATACAGGTTCACCTGCGCAGAGATCCGTATACGCAGGTAAGGCTAAATACAGCTGTAGGTAGCCTGGTATCCAAAGGGCTTCGTTCACGACTGGGCTTTGTTAAATGGGCCTAGTCAATCATCAGTACGGGTCGCATAAAACCTTAATCCAGCCCATTGGCTCATCCGCCCATTTGGCCATACATTTGGATATCCCAAACAAATGAGACCCATTCCATTCAAAAGTGGTTAGTAGTCGATGGTTTTATGGTGCCATCACTTCGCCCTTCCATACTGGGTACTCATCATAGGCACTCAGAATTTACTGGACAGAGGTTAACCACTTTCCAGTTCCCTGAAACCTTCTTCCCAGCAGAGCTGCGGTTGGAGCGGCTTATTATATTTACCGCCTACCTACCTATCGATTGGCCGTCCACTATTCACCACCTGTAATTTCCCGATAGCTGCAGCCCGTCATGAATCCTAAGAAATTATCTATTTTTTAGGACTAGCACCAAGGAGGTGTTTGGTTTGGAGCCGGAAAATTCATCATCGCTTAATTTTTTGCAGGATCGGTTCGGTACGAAAACTGTCTCTATTATACCGAGCTTCCATCAAACAGAAATAACTTTCGTCAATATCGATCGTTGGATCAGAATTAGATAAATGATTAACAATCACTGAGAGCGGATTTAAATTAGACTGGCAAGTAGGAGTCACGATAAAAGATCACTCAGATACACAAACATCCGATCATGCAATTCCAAATTAATAGAGCAACCATCCGCTTATTGTAAATACGGGTTTCTCTTTGAGAGATTCTTCGCACGGAATTGGCCATAAAGCACATTTTAAATCCCTTCTAGTTAAGTAACTGGCTATTTTAGTCGTGAGATGAGACCACA
Organism: Nephrotoma guestfalica; assembly: GCA_963691935.1. Lineage (NCBI taxonomy): Eukaryota > Metazoa > Arthropoda > Insecta > Diptera > Tipulidae > Nephrotoma > Nephrotoma guestfalica. Next base: position 203,977,589 of record OY829913.1, on the reverse strand, counting down.
GATCTCAGAATACAGAATTTCTTAATGAACTTCTCACATTAATTTAATGCTTATGAAGAATTGTTTATTGCTTTTTGTTTATGAAGCAAATCTGTCGACACTTGTTTGCAACAAATACGACATCTACAGCCGAAGCATATAACGCTTGACAGTTCGTTCGGACAATCGTTGTAGTAGTGTCCTATATGAATAATTCCAGCCTTTGGCCATTTTTTCTTTATTGGATGTCGAATTTATGCACTAAATCTCATTGTTCTGACATCCATTGTCTTCGGTATAGATTCGGTATAGATTATCCTACCGAAATGTCAATTTTGAATGTATCACCCTCGATTTTCCGGCAGTTTTTTATCTCTTCTGCGGGACAAGTGAACCATGAAAGCTGCGTTTCGTTTGTTGGTCCCAATTAGCGAGCGAGTTTTCTTTGACAATGTTCCATTAAAAACTGTTAGAGTCTTCTACGTCATAATCGAATATGAATCTATTGTAGAGAACTTTTATTTATATAAAATAAAACGGCTTTGATTACTCGTATTTATTCGTATATTTATTCGAAAACGATATGACCCTCCTTCAACCAAAACTCAACTTACGAGTACATACTTCTCTCCAAAAAAAATTATAGTGTTAAAAGCACCATAAAACGCCATCTAATGATTATATTTAATAAATGTACATTACTTTTCTACAACTACTACATTCGACCGTCCTGATGACACAATTGACCCCAATTGGCTTAAAACAACTTCATATTGAACGGTGCTGAAACTCCTCTGTACGGTCTTGTCGTTAATGTTGCTCCAGGAATGTCCTCAACACGATAACGTTCACCCTCTACACATTCGGTTACCACATATGGTCCGCGGTATTTAGTCAACAATTGTCTATTAATGCCAAAACATAATCTCCGACTTGTATTTGGGATTTTAGGGTATTATCAACAATATTTTTTCGAATATTTGTAAAATCCCCTGGTCAACATTCCGCCTATCAATGTACTGTTCCAGTTCATCCTTCCGAATGTTTTAATTTATACCAAATAAAGCTATCCAATTAGTATTTTGAATAGTACGGTTAAAGTTATTATTTATTGTAAATTCGACATCACTCAATACGAGATCCCAACTCAATTTCTTTTCGGAATCACATAACTTGGCTAGTATAGGTAAAAGAGTGCGGTTAAACCTTTCGACTTGACCATTGGATTGTGGTGATGCGGTTGCATTAAACACAACATCAACATTAGAACTTTTATTGAATTTTTGGAATTCATCGGATTTAAAACCAGTACCATGATTGAAAATTACTCGCTTCGGAACACTAAAAGTCGAAAAGTAGGCTTGAGGTGTTTAATTACTTCAGATGTAACTGTCGTTTCGGTTATTGCTAAAATGTACTTATTACTATGTTTTCTATTTTCTAAGGAACCTAAATGATCGATATGGATATTATCGAAAGGTTTATCTTCCTTTTTGAAAATATGAAGATATGAACCTTAGCTTTCATACGCGGAAACCAATATTGACGACGGATTATTTCTAATGTTTTGCCAACGCCCAGATGTGATATTTAGGAAGTATCTCATTTTCAAGATTCTCAGAAACATAGAATAACAATTTACTTTTATCGGTTTTACGGTAAACTAGGTTTCCACATAATTCAAACAGTTTATTTTCACCATTGTTAATAAGTTGAAGTCATGAATGGATTTAATAGTTTCGCATTGGTAAGTTGAAGCAATGCTAGTCTCTGTGATAATGTAGATTCATGTACGAATAAAATATTTGAGGTGTGACTCAATGCGTCGACTTCATTTGATTACTACTCCGATGCACTATTTCGAAATTGTAATTTGAAAAATTTAAAACTCAGCTGGTAATTCGGTTACTTACGTCCTTTTTTGTAATGTCTGTTGCAGTGCATTACAATCGGTAATTATTTTAAATTGTTTACCGTGGAGGTATACGTGAAAACGTTGAAGGACATAAAATATTGCTAGTGTTTCCAGTTCAAATGAATGATACTTCCGCTCGCTATCGTTTGTGCGTTTGCTATAGTACATCACCGGATGGAAACCACATCTGTTGCTTGCTTCTGAACCAATATAGCGCTGAAACCCTTTTGGCTTGCGTCAGTACATAGCTCCGTTTCATAGTTAGGATTATACAGACATAAAACTGGTGTTGAAATCAAAACTGCATTTTAAACTTCTAGCATGATCATTCCAGTGCACCCGGGTCAATTAATCAGTTGTTGAATTAACAGAAAATCTGTTACATTCTAAATGTATTGAACTGGCATAATCTTAACATTATTTTAGCTCTTCTTGTGGAATGAGCAGTTGGTGCGTTGTCTTGGCTTTCTGAAAGATTCCTTTTCCCTGGTTCGATTCGATCAAGCGGAATGATTTTGGAAGTTATAAGTTTTGCATTTATATTGTGAGGTTGAAATTCGATGTTTAATTAGGTATAGGCCAGAATTTTCGGGCCAACGTAAGTATTTAAGTTGGTAATATTTGATCCACCAATTAACTATGGTCGTTGAGAGAAAATCGAACTAAGAAAAAAAAACCGATTCATAATTAATATCCTGACCCAATACATTATTTAATTTGTATTCGTTTAGATATACAAAATTATTAAATATAGGGGCACTTTCAATATTTGAATTGTGTTTTATGCAACCCAACAGTGTTAAAGAGTTTCAGAATATAGAAATATCAAAATTACAATTTTTAAGCAATTAGACTATCAGCTATCTATAGATGAGGAGTGGATCTTCCTGGATGGTATGTTACAACTTCTGTAAGGAAATAATAAACTTGGTTCACCTTAACTAGGTGGCCTTCAAATCTATGTTCGGGCACCATGTGGTGCTTATTGCTTGCCGTCCTTGTAGTACTTATAAGTTCCAGACCTGCTCGCCATAAAGAAACGCCACCCAAACCTTTGCTTCATTTTGTACTGATTAATACTCCTAAATCGATGTACCATGTCAAGAGACATCTCTGAGAATGCCAAATGATAATTCGTATTAGTCGATCATGCCGGTGTCCTGTCAAGTGAAGCCAGTGATGTGGTAGTGGATAATCTGTCCTTATTCTTGTTTCTGTGGCGCTGAAACCGTTGCTCTGGGTCTTGAGAGAATATCGTTCCTGGGAATGACCAGTTTCAGGATTTCCCTCATGATGCTCAGTTGGGATGGTGCCTATATAGATCTTTTCATCTTACCGAAATTTATAGGCATTATACTGCGGTGCTACTAAGTCCCACTAATGAAATATTCCACCAGGTGCTCCAAAACTTCATTGAAATGCTCCGTTGCAGATACCAACTGCCAGAACCTTTCGACCACTTTGGGCAATACCTACTGACACTGGACCATTTAGTTGTGTTTTCAGAAAAAATGTAATACATTAGAATCGCCAAACCATTTCCCATTTCGACTTATTTATTAATAAATAAATTATAAATTATTTCTAAAACATAAAATTATGTTTGCACCTTTATCGCAAAAGTGCCAGTGTTCAGTCCATGATTCGATGTGATGATTGAAATTTCCATGATCTTATCAGATCGAAACTGAATTTACCGAAAATCTCAGGCCACCGAAAAACAATTCTCCGATAATGAGAATTCACAATATAATTTAAGAAGACTGTCCTAAATACGCTGATTGAATTTCGATGAATTGTCGTTTTTTGTGAATTTTTGTTTTCGATGAATTGTTGTTTACGGTGGCCTGTCATTTCAAATTATTGTTTTTGGTGACCTGTCGTTTTCGTGAATTGTAGTTTTCGGCGAGTTTCGCTGAGTCGTCGTAAACCAATTAACTTAGAGTGACAATTTACCGAGAACGACGATTCACCGAAAACAACTATTCACCGAAAACGTTAGGAAGGTTGGTAAAATAGCTAATTGTTCGATGTAAATGACTTCAAATATTATTCAATTTCATAAACAGTTTGAGTAATTTCAATAGAAAGTGTTTATTGCATCAAAGTGTACATGGTCAAAGGCCCATAGATTGGCCATATCTTCATTTCTATTATACAAATTGAGTTTTATATCAATCAACTGGAAAATGGATCAGTTCCAAAACAGTTCTTCAGGACGACAATCTGAACTCACTTTGGAAGTATAATTTCATCACCAATCAATCATTAAATCATCATTCATCATCAATAGAAATATGTTGTAATCGGTTGATAAATTGGTTAGTTCCAATCGAATGAACCATTTTTCCGTATTATGTTTGAAAATGAGATTCAATTTTCGTCATACAAACCGAATTCCATCATTGGGATGGATATCTCATACAAATGGGATTATTCTATACAAATCATTTGAGAGATAGCTAAATTTCCCACACATTTTCTATTTCTACGAAACCGAAACTCATTTTGGACTTCAATTTAATAATCTTTCAAACAGAGTGGCAACTGAGTGAATTAAATGGCTTAGTTCTACTTAAATTGGTATTTTTAAATAACTCTTCGGAAACTGGCTGATGTTGGCCATTTCTTAAGCGATCATAAATAAATTAAGTATATTCAATAGAAATAGAATTCGAAAATGATTTTTTGAAAAAGTTCCCTAATATTAGATGGCCATATTTGAAGCCTATGAATGGCCAGATCAAGCAAGAAAGTTTGTAGTTTGTTCTAGGACCAAGTAATTAAGAATTAGTACTCGTAATAAAGTTGAGAATATGCTATCGAGAATTTTCCAACCAGGAGCTTTTTACCGAGCTCCTTAAACGTCCTCAAGCTCCTCAAATGCTGTCCAATCAGTCTGCTTAAGCAAATGCAATAAGAGTGATTGATTGGTGAAACAATAGAAAGAATGATGACCACCAGAAGGAAATATTTTGGGTTAGTAACGTACAGTTTTTAGTTTCTGTCAAAAACCACTTCATTTCGCATTCATAATCGGTTATGAAATGTAATAATTTCAATTCAGTTACCCATATTCCAGAAATTTTTGCAGAAATCAGTTGTGAACTTCATTTACATACCTAGTTGCGTTTCATACCAAATTGCAACATGTTGGGTTGCCAAATAATTTGGCCCTGCTCCTGTTGACTATATTGCAGACTTACTAAAAAAATCCATTTCCAGCCTTTTCCTCAATTTAATCCTGATCAGTTGTGAAGTGATTTAGTACCAGGGCTACAAATTTTTCAGAGCTACTTCCAGAATTCATATTCGAATTCAGTTTCCATCATACAAACCATAACTTGAAGAAGTGATCAAAATTACTCTAGGAGAAGAAAAACCAGATCCTGTGTAAAAAACGGAGTACCTCCTAAATGTGTTTCTCAGAAATTCAAATTATGGGCTCTTTCTTAAATTGATATCAACACCGTTCTAATAAAAATCTCGAATGACTACTCATTTGGCATATTTCCGTTTAAATATCGCTTCCAGAGAAAGTTGTTAGTACTTGGTGAATTGTCTTATTTAGTGAATTGTTGTTTCCAACGAATGGTAAGGATTATACAAGAATTTAACTCAGGTGGTGAGGCAGCTGGCTGAAACATGGATCAGCACAGCAACAGCTGCGACAACTCATTGAAGACTATTAGGTTCGAAAAAATTTCCAAGTTCTTCCTTGACTCGACTCAAGACCACACATAAATGCGGTATCGGAACTACCCACAGAGAGTGTAAGCAAACATTTTCAATTTCAGCAAACAAGGTTGAAAGAGAGGAAAAGGTTGAGAAGCGTGTAGTGTAGTAAACTCAAAAACCATATCCAGGATTTCGGATTGAAAATAATTTACTTTCAACCAACTAGGCCTAGCCTTTACGCGACCCGTTCAAAATTTCCCAAATGCAATTAATAGGAAAATGAGAAAATTTCAATACAAAGTTCAATTGTACGCTTCAGGTAGGAAGCGCTGTTCAATCGGTTAAAAATCAAATATTGAATGAAGTTATAAACGTTTGGGTTTGCGTTATACATCTGCCGTGATATAATTTGGTTTGTGATCTTCTATTTCATTGACTGTAATCAAAAATATGACAGATAATCGACATCGCAACCTAAAGGTTTTCATTAATTTAGTAAGATTTTCAACACTGAACAGTCACTCAATATTTAATGTAAATTCAATCAGTCGATTACACAAATCACAAATCTACCGGTTTCGCATGAATACCAAACAACCTTACACTCACACCTCGTCGCGTCTTTTAAATCGTGTTTGTTCGAATAAATTTTTATCGAGTTTCGGGACGGGAAAATTGTTTCCGTAATAGGTTACTAGGTTAGTGTATATCCGTATTGACAATTAGGCAATATTAGTGAAGTGTTTATGATCCCGTGTGATGGTTTTTGATGCAAAACTGTGCTTTATATGGTGTAAATGTAATATTAATTTAAATGCTGGTTATAGATGGCACCATCCACAGTTTGGTGAATTTTAAGGTACGTGGAAATGTTATTAAAAATTATTTTGGTCACCCAGTAAATACATAAAGACATAAATCAAGTAAATCTTAATTAAATTTTTTATTCGATCAATTCTCGAACACTTATTGACTTGCCTTCGAGCGAAGATATTATCAGAATTTTTTGTCCTGTTAGTTAATCAAATTTTGGTCAAAAAACAAATCAAAATTTGATTTTTTATTACATTTACATCTTCTACATAACCATGGGGCGACACACTCAAATGATCCTACACGTCGTCCTTCCATCCGGCTCGTTCTGGTTCCACTCTGTCGACTTGCTAATGTTTCTTTGGATACTATGCTATTCAAATCTAGTGAACATCGAATCGAACATTCTTCCGAAATTGTGCCACCTCCAAGGTATTTCGGGCCTATTTTAATTCTCCCACTAAACAGAACCTTTTTGATTATCACCATTCGCCGATCTATACTGTTGTATACTGTCTACTATGTTGATCGGCAACTCGAACAAAGCAATTCCTTTACTTCCTTTACATGCGTTGGTAAGTGTAATTTAGAAATCGTTCACCAGGGTTCTCTAAACTCATCATTGTTAGTACTACCTATTTGAATTATGTAAGCATTTACCACCTGGCCGTTATCGTTTGGAATGCTCCTTGTAATGGTAATATATCCAATCGATTGATTTAGGCAGTATTTCTAAAAATCTGACGACTAGAATTTTCAAATACCGATTGGTGTGGTTTTAATTTTTTGGAAAATTTCTTTGGTATAATGTTTTCACGGTTTATTAGCCGCTACAAGGTTCCGTGATGGTTCTGAATGAAGGTATTCAATGGAATATCGGTTTTCAGAATCGGATTTAATAATTCTACGTTCAATTGTATAAGTAAATGCGTATTTTTCGTCTTAGCTTTGCGATACAGAATAGCCTCAATAAGCCTTCTGTTTTTGTTTACCAAATTAACCATCATGTTGTTAATGCTGAATAACCTCTATGATCTGCTTTCACTGTAGAATACGTACCATCTCTAGTAAACATATCAACGGGACAATTTAATCAGTGTATCAAAATGTATCATCATATTCCCAGGTATATGCTGAAGGTCATAATTAAGATGTGAAGCTAGTGGAACTTATCGCGTTTAACAAGTCGCACTGTGTGACCCACAAATGCGCTCGTAAATCTTAATATTTAGCCGAACCATAATAGTCGGTAGCTCATCGGTATGAAATTCTCATTTCGATTCAGATCGCTGCAAAACTTGTTGGTAAATTAAAACTTCCTTTCCGATCTCTTCAATTTACAAGTTTATATCCCCCAATAGCTTTGATGAATCTGCTCAAATACTCCGTTAAACCTAAGAAACTATATATATGTAATTTTTTTGGACTAACGCCGAGGAAATGTTTGTTTTAGCGGTTTTGGAGCTGGAAAATTCACAGTTGATTTATCATTTGCAGGATTTGTACGAATACCGTTCTCATGATATCGAATTTCCTTTAATCCGAAATAAATTTTGTCAATGTTGGTCATTTGGCCAGCATTAGATAAACGATTATCAATCACTAAAATCAGATCCAGATGAGACTGAAAAGTAGGAGTCGCGATTAAAAGATCACTCTGATACACAAACATTCGATATTGCAAATCAGTTCCGCTAAGTCTACACATTATTTGAACGGCATTACAAAGCCCGAACGGCATTACCCTAAATTCATTATGTTTTCTGAAGATTCTTCCATCGAAATTTGCCAAAGGCATCTTTTAAATCATTGAAGAAACTGTCTTTTGCCAGTCGTAAGAAGGTTAGGAATTTTTAACAGTCATTTGATTAAGTTCTCTATGATCAACATAAGTGGATTTTTCGTTTGGTTTTTCAAGGAAATTTATCGCTAATCGTGCTTTTAGATGGTGCCTGCCACGATCTGGGGAAGAGTTTTTCCGATTTGGCCAATACTTCCGATTACAGTTAGAGAAATTTATTCCATTTTCTTTTCTTTATCAAACGCAAACACATGTGCCAGGTCGTGCAGACAATCTTGGTAGTAGTGTCTTATATCTTTATAACTCTACATGGTCCGTTATCCTTTATTGGTTACTGAATTATTTAGTGCATCTGTCTTATTATACTGACATTCATCGTCTTCGGTACAGATCAGATGTTGGGTAGCAGTACAGTTGTTTACTGATTGCCTGGTTGAGGCTTGGTTGAGTATTTGTAGTACGTTTATTGGCATAATTTTATTTATATTTTTGTCACAGGTAGTCAGTTTCTTTTACTAATCGAAATTACGATTTTGTACTTCATCACGCATGCTTTGAACTCTATGATGTGCGTATGGCAAATGTCTACCCTTCCGCGGTACTAGTTCCGCACGAAAGCACGAAATCACGAAAGCAGCTCGTCCTTTATATGATTCAAATTATGGGGTGTGTGGCTCCAGGTTCTGACAAGGTTCCATACAAATGTGCTATTCTCTCCTCTGAGATAATCGAATATGTATCTATTCAAAGTATTATAAACCACAAGGTCAAGGTTAAGTCTCAAAACGAAAAATGAATAATACTCAAATGGTTCCTCTCAGAGAATTATTTTGGCTTGTAATACTCAAAAGTAGAAATTAGAAGATGATTTCAATACCCCGTATTGCTCTCCGAAGAAGATAATGCTTTCAAAATCTCTCTTATTTCGCAAAAGCTGAATTTTAAACTAAAAGCTTGATCATTCCAGTGTGTATAGAGCTTGATTTAATCCCCTGATTAATAAATCAGTTGTCGAATTAACAGACAATGTGTTACAATAATAATGTTTTGAACTGGCATACTCTAAATTTTCTTAGCTCTTCTTGTGGAATGATCAATTTAACCGTTTTTTTGGGTTTCTGAAAGATTTCCTTTCCTCTGATTCGATTTGATCAAGTAAAATGTTTTCAGAGTTATAAAGTTTTGAATTTATGTGACACGGACGGGTGTACGAACTGGTGACCTAACTATTGTCCACCAATTAACTATGGTCGTCATGAGAACATGGAACACAGAAAAAACGAAAGAATTATTTGATTTGCTTTAGAAATAGGCATCCATAATTAACATCCTACCCAATAGGAAGCAATAACACCCTTTATCCAATTATTCAGAGTCTTCAACTTATTAACGGCAAAAATATACTTAACTATCGTTAATCTCAAAATTCCACAATTAATTAGCAAATAATCAATAGGCACGTGTTCGCATACTAACCAAATAAAAATCAATAATTAAATTTGTATTCGTAAGCTTATACAAAATACCTCGGGCACTTCGAAAATTTGCATTTTGTTTTATGTATCCCAAGAGTCTTAAAGAGTTTAATGGAGAAGTTTCTATGAAGTTTTTTTAAACCTGCTGTAAAGAAATAATAAGCTTCAGATGATAGCTTCAGATAAGTCTATGTTTGAGCGCCATGTGGTGCTTTTCGGCAGCCTATTTTGTAATAATTATATCAGATTCCAGGTCTGCTCGCCTATGGAAGGTTCGACTGTTCGGCATTTTATTTAGAAATAACACCATACCACAAATCATTTAGTGCCAAAGATATTAAAAGTATTAAAGGGAACCAACCAAATATTACCAACTTTTCGTTACCAAGCTGGTATTTTGTACTGGTTAACATCCCTAAATCCATGTACCATGTCAGAAGGTATCAGTGAGAATGCCAAAATATAATTCGTATTACCCGAGCATGCCGGTGGTTCTCTCAAGTGAAGCCAGTGACAGTCGGTTTAATATGGCAGTGGACACCCTATGATTATTTTTGAGGATCACTAAGATTGTTTGGGGTTGTTGCCTTCGCTCTTGGCCTAGAAGAAATATCGTCCCAGCAATTAGTTTTAAACCTCTCCTAAAATGTTAACTTACTCAGGATTTTCCCTCATAATGCTCAGTTAGGCTACTGTGGGCAATTCCTCAATCACAGGTATCTCTGCCACACGCTTTAGAAGAACTGCCCTGCGTGGATTTTATAATCTATTTTGCCTTTCCAAAGCACAATAACAAATTTATTGTAATATAATTGTAACCTTTTACCTTTTCTACGAAAGTAAAATTAAAATTTTCCTAGAATTATAAGCCGACCTTTCAGAGGTATTTCATGGCCATTTATCATCAAATTCGGTGGTATTGCTGGACTGCTTTGACCCAAAGAAGGGTCTTTAGGAAATTGAATGATTCACAAATGAGTTTGACAGAGTTTTCTCCATATACAATGGATGTACATTTCCAATTTACTTATTTAAAATTGCTTATAGAGAATTTTTTTAACCTCTTAAATAAGAGTTTATTTAAAATCAGTTAGTAAGGTTTTTAAAAATTTATAGTGGCTTTGGAATGTACCTGAGGCCCATTAAAAAGCAAATTTTTCAGTATCATGGAATATTCTCTCAGACGTAAATTTAATTTTAGATGCTTAAGCAACACTTAGAGTGATTTTGGAATCTACCATGATTTTGGTTTTTGTAACTGGTCTGACAAGGTGTTCCGTGAGATTAAACCATTAGATAATTAATGAATCTTAGGTCCATCGGTACATTCAAAATTATATTTTTGAATCTCACGAAACAGCCCCGTCGTACCTGTGTGAATAATGTAACTGACTAAGGATACTAATTTGAGACTAAATAGTTCTGCAACTCACGGACGTTGATGCTAAATGCCTGATTTATCGTTTAATATTTGTCTACAAATTTAGCGATGTTCATTATATCAGCCCTACGGCGATTTAGTTGTGTTTTCAGATATCATGGAATAAATTTAAATCGCCGAGCAATTAACGCCTATTTAAAGGCAACCCCTATTTTGAACTAACTAATTAATTAATTCAAAAATAACTGAAAAATTCCTTGCACGGGAATCGAACCGGTGCGAATGAGACGAAAGTTTGTAAAAATAAATATTATCATTTATAATTCACTAATCAGTTATAATTCGGGGTAAACGGGTGTTCTACAAATTAAGAACACAAAGTGTGATTCACAGAAAAACAATTCGCTGGTAACGAAAATTCACTGGAAATAATAATTCTTCTAAACCGACAATTTTCCAAAATCGCCTATTTACCGAAAATTATCATTTACCGTAAATATTTTAAACGTTCCTTAATTAAAGCGCATAATTTATAATAATAACAAATGAGTTAAATACACGGCAGGAAAGTTTTTATCGGGTCGCCTTTTGACGGAACAACCAAATACAACAAAATACCTGGGGCACTTCGAAAATTGTTTGACAACAATTTAAAAATAAAGTAAAATATAATTCGTAAATACTCTCCTGAATACCCTAATTTAATTTCGGTGAATTGTCGTTGTCGGTGAATTGTAGTTTTCGGTGACCTATCGTTTCGTTGAATTGTAGTTGTAGTTTTCGGTGAGTTTCGATCCATTCATTGAAAACGACAATCCACCGAAAACAATTATTGTCCGAAAACAAGCGTAAGGATGGTAGAATAGCTAAATGTTCGATGTAAATGACTTCGATCATTATTCAATTTCATAAACAGTTTGAGTAATTTCAATAGAAAGTGTTTATTGCATCAAAGTGTACATGGTCAAAGGCCCATAGATTGGCCATATCTTCATTTCTATTATACAAATTGAGTTTTATATCAATCAACTGGAAAATGGATTAGTTCCCAAACAATTGTTCAGGACGACAATCTGAACTCACTTTGGACGTATAATTTCATCACCACTCAATCATTAAATCATCAGTCATCATCAATAGAAATATGTTGTGCTCGGTTGATAAATTGGTTAGTTCCAATCGAATGAGCCATTTCTCCGTATTATGTTTGAAAATGAGATAAATTTTCGTCATACAAACCGAATTCCATCCCAATGAGTTATTCTATACAAATCACTTGAGAGATAGCTAAATTTCCCACACATTTTCTATTTCTACGAAACCGAAACTCATTTTGGACTTCAATTTAATAATCTTTCAAACTAAGTGGCAACTCAGTGAACTAAATGGCTTAGTTCTACTTAAATTGGTATTTTTGAAAAACCTTCCGAAACTGGCTGATGTTGGCCATTTTTTAAGGGATCATATTGAAATTAAGTATATTCGATAGAAATAGAATGCAAAAATGATTGTATGAAAAAGTTCCGTTCCCTAGATGGCCATATTAGAAGCCTATGAATGACCAGATCAAGCAAGAGAGTTTGTAGTTTGTTCTAGGACCAAGTAATTAAGAATTAGTACTCGTGATAAATTTGAGAATACGCTATCGAGAATTTTTCAACCAGAAGCTTTTTACCGAGCTCCTCAAACGTCTTAAAATTACCATTTTTTTAAATGCAGTTCAAACATTATACTGAAGCAGATACCCATATACCACGTACCCGATTAGATATGATCGATTATGAAATAACCTAGTTGCGTTTCATACCAAATTGGCTCTGTCTTAAATTGGTATCAACATCGTTCTAATAAAAATCTCGAAAGAATACTCATTTGACATATTTACGTTTAAATGTCGTTTCCAGTGAAAGTTGTTAGTACTTGGTGAATTGTCATATTTAGTGAGTTGTTTCCACTGAATGGTAAGGATTATACAAGAATTTAACTCAGGTGGTGAGGCAGATGACTGAATCAAGGAGCAACACAGCAGCAGCTGCTAACAGGTTCACAAAAATTTTCAAAGTCCTATTTTGACTCGACTCAAGACCACACACATAGATGCGGTGCCGGAACTATCCACAGAGAGCGTAAGCAAATATTTCCAATATCAGCAAACAACGAACTGCAGAATAAGAACTGGTTGGTTGGCCGTTAACTGCGCGGATTAGATGAAGATACCAAATTTTGATCAGACTATATTACTCGAACTTCTTAATTTCAATGATCTCTTTATAAAATATGCGGGTTGTTAAACAAATAAGAGCTGTTGAAGCTGTAATGTAGTAAACTCAAAAACCACCCAGAATGTCGGATTGAAAATAATTTACTTTCAACCAACTAGGCCTAGCCTTCACGCGGCCAATTCGAAATTTCCCAAATGTAATTAATGGAAAAATGAGTAAATTTCAATACAAAGTTCAATTGTACGTTTTAGATAGTAAGTCTTGCTGTTCAATCGGTTAAAAATCAAATTGAATGAAGTTACAAACGTTTGCGTTATATATCTGCTGTGATATACTTTGATTTGTGATCTTCTATTTCATTGACTGTAATCAAAAATATGACAGACACTCGACATCGCAACCTTAAGATTTTCATTAATTTAGTAAGACTTTCAACACGGAACAGACGCTCAATATTTAGTAAATTCAATCAATCGATTACATAAATCACAAATCTCGGTTTCATGCGAAACAACTACCAAACAACTTTACACTTACACACATATACATTTAAATTGTCTGCAAGATAACGGGATTGATTTGGTAAAAAAGTTTTTGCGCTCAGTTATGTATAGAATTTCAAGTGCGTCGCGTGTCTTTTAAATCGTGTTTGTTCGAATAAATTTTTATCGAGTTTCGGGACGGGAAAATTGATTCCGCAATAGTTTAGTGTTTATCCGTATTGCCAATTAGGTAATATTAGTGAAGTGTTTATGATCCCGTGAAATGATTTTGATGCAAAACTGTGTTTTATATGGTGGAAATGTAATGTTAATTTAAATGGTGGTTATAGATGGCACCATCCACAGTTTGGTGAACTTTAAGGTACGTGCAAATGCGTTATGTATGTAGAGAAATTATTTTGGTAACCAGGAAAATACATAAAAAAGTAAATCAATTAAATCAAAATTAAATTTTTATTCGATCAATTTTCGAACGTTTGTGACTTGCCTGCTTCGAGCAAAGGGCTTATCAAACTGTTTCATGCTGTACAGCTTATGTGAAGGTAATAAATTTTTGTTAGTACATTTACATCTTCTGCATAACCATAGGACCACGCTCACAAAACCTATTACACGCTACTATTTTGCGTTGTCGCCACTCCACAATCTACTTGCTCCGCTCTGTCTGTTTCTTTTATTTCTCATAAACTCTTGGTAATGTTACCTGTAAAAACTATGTTGTACAAATATTCTCAACAACACACCGATCGTTTTTTCGAGATTATACGAACTGATTTGGGCTAAGCTATTTCGGATTAATTTTAATTCCCCCACTAAACTGAGTTTTTTAATTAACATTATCTCGTTGTGTTCCTCGATTTTCCTCTTAAACCTTTAAATTAAACTTTTAAACCTTTACCTCTTCTTAAAAGCTGTGTAGTCGATAAAATATCTAGCTCATAGCTAGTACACCGTTCCTCATTTGGTGATGTCTCTCTACTGAAATAAGATCGCTGCTAAACTGGTTAGCAAAATAAAACTTCTTTCACCTTTCGGACTATAATATTTTTCTCTCAATACCTTAACCTTTGATGAATTTGAATGAGTACGTCGTTAATCCTAAGAAACTGTGTAATTTTTTAAGACCGTCCATGGAAATTCATAATCGCTTCATCGTTTGCAGTATCGGTACGAAGGCGGTCTTCATATGATACTGAATTTGCTTATTACAGAAATTACTTTCGTCATTATTGATCGTTCGATTCAGATCTAGATACAATCTACACAAACACACCTTGTTAAAGTTAGCCGAAAGTTGCCAGCCGAAAGTGAAAAAATCGATAATGCAGATAGTGTCTTGACTACTTGAGCCGAAAGTTAAGTAAATTATATATTAAATTGAAATATCGTAGTCGAAAGTGAATAATCTACTTAACCAGCCGCAAACATATATATCGGGACAAACAACAAATACAATTTCCAATCTAAACGATATTAACTAATAGTTTCATGTGTTTATTATAGCAGCATACGGCCAACTTTCAAAAATTTATTTTATATAGATGTTATCGATTTAACCAGAAAGACATCACAATGACTATGCTGATTCGATAGCCCATGACCATAGGTAGATTTTGATTATAGGTTAGGGGTAAGTCTGATGGGGTTATAGGGGTGAAATTTTTATTTTTCCCTTATTCTGACGATGAAATCGTTCATCGTTCCAGATTTTGGGACATGGACACCAATCTGACTATACCGATTCGATAGCCCATGAACATAGGCAGATTTCGATTATAGGTTAGGGGTAAGTCTGATGGGGTTATAGGGGTGAAATTTTTATTTTTCACATATTCCGACGATAAAATCGTTCATCATTCCAGATTTTGGGACATGGACACCAATCTGACTATGCTGATTCGATAGCCCATGACCATAGGTAGATTTTGATTATAGGTTAGGGGTAAGTCTGATGGGGTTATAGGGGTGAAATTTTTATTTTTCCCTTATTCTGACGATGAAATCGTTCATCGTTCCAGATTTTGGGACATGGACACCAATCTGACTATGCTGATTCGATAGCCCATTACCATAGGTAGATTTCGATTATAGGTTAGGGGTAAGTCTGATGGGGTTATAGGGGTGAAATTTTTATTTTTCCCTTATTCCGAAGATAAAATCGTTCATCATTCCAGATTTTGGGACATGGACACCAATCTGACTATGCTGATTCGATAGCCCATTACCATAGGTAGATTTCGATTATAGGTTAGGGGTAAGTCTGATGGGGTTATAGGGGTGAAATTTTTATTTTTCCCTTATTCCGACGATAAAATCGTTCATCATTCCAGATTTTGGGACATGGACACCAATCTGACTATGCTGATTCGATAGCCCATGACCATAGGTAGATTTTGATTATAGGTTAGGGGTAAGTCTGATGGGGTTATAGGGGTGAAATTTTTATTTTTCCCTTATTCTGACGATGAAATCGTTCATCGTTCCAGATTTTGGGACATGGACACCAATCTGACTATACCGATTCGATAGCCCATGAACATAGGCAGATTTCGATTATAGGTTAGGGGTAAGTCTGATGGGGTTATAGGGATGAAATTTTTATTTTTCCCTTATTCCGACGATAAAATCGTTCATCATTCCAGATTTTGGGACATGGACACCAATCTGACTATGCTGATTCGATAGCCCATGACCATAGGTAGATTTTGATTATAGGTTAGGGGTAAGTCTGATGGGGTTATAGGGGTGAAATTTTTATTTTTCCCTTATTCCGACGATAAAATCGTTCATCATTCTAGATTTTGCGACATGGACACCAATCTGACTATGCTGATTCGATAGCCCATGACCATAGGTAGATTTTGATTATAGGTTAGGGGTAAGTCTGATGGGGTTATAGGGGTGAAATTTTTATTTTTCCCTTATTCTGACGATGAAATCGTTCATCGTTCCAGATTTTGGGACATGGACACCAATCTGACTATACCGATTCGATAGCCCATGAACATAGGCAGATTTCGATTATAGGTTAGGGGTAAGTCTGATGGGGTTATAGGGGTGAAATTTTTATTTTTCACATATTCCGACGATAAAATCGTTCATCATTCCAGATTTTGGGACATGGACACCAATCTGACTATGCTGATTCGATAGCCCATGACCATAGGTAGATTTTGATTATAGGTTAGGGGTAAGTCTGATGGGGTTATAGGGGTGAAATTTTTATTTTTCCCTTATTCCGACGATAAAATCGTTCATCATTCCAGATTTTGGCACATGGACACCAATCTGACTATACCGATTCGATAGCACATGAACATAGGCAGATTTCGATTATAGGTAAGGGGTAAGTCTGATGGGGTTATAGGGGTGAAATTTTTTATTTTCCCTTATTCCGACGATAAAATCGTTCATCATTCTAGATTTTGGGACATGGACACCAATCTGACTATGCTGATTCGATAGCCCATGATCATAGGTAGATTTTGATTATAGGTTAGGGGTAAGTCTGATGGGGTTATAGGGGTGAAATTTTTATTTTTCCCTTATTCTGACGATGAAATCGTTCATCGTTCCAGATTTTGGGACATGGACACCAATCTGACTATGCTGATTCGATAGCCCATTACCATAGGTAGATTTCGATTATAGGTTAGGGGTAAGTCTGATGGGGTTATAGGGGTGAAATTTTTATTTTTCCCTTATTCCGACGATAAAATCGTTCATCATTCCAGATTTTGGGACATGAACACCAATCTGACTATGCTGATTCGATAGCCTATGACCATAGGTAGATTTTGATTATAGGTTAAGGGTAAGTCTGATGGGGTTATAGGTGTCAAATGCCATATTTGTTTTATGCAGCCGAATAATGTCGATAAAGCAGTTTAATGCTCTTCAAGCAAAGTCGTCCATCATTCGCGATTTTGCGACATGGACACCAATCTGACTATGCCGATTCGATAGCTCATGACCATAGGTAGATTTCGATTATAGGTCAGGGGTAAGTCTGATGGGGTTATAGGGGTGAAATTTTTATTTTTCACATATTCCGACGATAAAATCGTTCATCATTCCAGATTTTGGGACATGGACACCAATCTGACAATGCTGATTCGATAGCCCATGACCATAGGTAGATTTTGATTATAGGTTAGGGGTAAGTCTGATGGGGTTATAGGGGTGAAATTTTTATTTTTCCCTTATTCCGACGATAAAATCGTTCATCATTCCAGATTTTGGGACATGGACACCAATCTGACTATGCTGATTCGATAGCCCATGACCATAGGTAGATTTTGATTATAGGTTAGGGGTAAGTCTGATGGGGTTATAGGGGTGAAATTTTTATTTTTCCCTTATTCTGACGATGAAATCGTTCATCGTTCCAGATTTTGGCACATGGACACCAATCTGACTATACCGATTCGATAGCACATGAACATAGGCAGATTTCGATTATAGGTTAGGGGTAAGTCTGATGGGGTTATAGGGGTGAAATTTTTATTTTTCCCTTATTCCGACGATAAAATCGTTCATCATTCCAGATTTGGGACATGGACACCAACCTGACTATGCTGATTCGATAGCCCATTACCATAGGTAGATTTCGATTATAGGTTAGGGGTAAGTCTGATGGGGTTATAGGGGTGAAATTTTTATTTTTCCCATATTCTGACGATGAAATCGTTCATCGTTCCAGATTTTGGGACATGGGCACCAATCTGACTATGCTGATTCGATAGCCCATGACCATAGGTAGATTTTGATTATAGGTTAGGGGTAAGTCTGATGGGGTTATAGGGGTGAAATTTTTATTTTTCCCTTATTCTGACGATGAAATCGTTCATCGTTCCAGATTTTGGGACATGGGCACCAATCTGACTATGCTGATTCGATAGCCCATGACCATAGGTAGATTTTGATTATAGGTTAGGGGTAAGTCTGATGGGGTTATAGGGGTGAAATTTTTATTTTTCCCTTATTCCGACGATAAAATCGTTCATCATTCCAGATTTGGGACATGGACACCAACCTGACTATGCTGATTCGATAGCCCATTACCATAGGTAGATTTCGATTATAGGTTAGGGGTAAGTCTGATGGGGTTATAGGGGTGAAATTTTTATTTTTCCCTTATTCCGACGATAAAATCGTTCATCATTCCAGATTTTGGGACATGGACACCAATCTGACTATGCTGATTCGATAGCCCATGACCATAGGTAGATTTTGATTATAGGTTAGGGGTAAGTCTGATGGGGTTATAGGGGTGAAATTTTTATTTTTCCCTTATTCTGACGATGAAATCGTTCATCGTTCCAGATTTTGGGACATGAACACCAATCTGACTATGCTGATTCGATAGCCCATTACCATAGGTAGATTTCGATTATAGGTTAGGGGTAAGTCTGATGGGGTTATAGGGGTGAAATTTTTATTTTTCACATATTCCGAAGATAAAATCGTTCATCATTCCAGATTTTGGGACATGGACACCAATCTGACTATGCTGATTCGATAGCCCATTACCATAGGTAGATTTCGATTATAGGTTTGGGGTAAGTCTGATGGGGTTATAGGGGTGAAATTTTTATTTTTCCCTTATTCCGACGATAAAATCGTTCATCATTCCAGATTTTGGGACATGGACACCAATCTGACTATGCTGATTCGATAGCCCATGACCATAGGTAGATTTTGATTATAGGTTAAGGGTAAGTCTGATGGGGTTATAGGGGTGAAATTTTTATTTTTCCCTTATTCCGACGATAAAATCGTTCATCATTCCAGATTTTGGGACATGGACACCAATCTGACTATGCTGATTCGATAGCCCATTACCATAGGTAGATTTCGATTATAGGTTAGAAAAATAAAAATTTCACCCCTATAACCCCATCAGACTTACCCCTAACCTATAATCAAAATCTACCTATGGTCATGGGCTATCGAATCGGAATAGTCAGATTGGTGTCCATGTCCCAAAATCTAGAACGATGAACGATTTCATCGTCAGAATAAGGGAAAAATAAAAATTTCACCCCTATAACCCCATCAGACTTACCCCTAACCTATAATCAAAATCTACCTATGGTCATGAGCTATCGAATCGGCATAGTCAGATTGGTGTCCATGTCCCAAAATCTAGAATGATGAACGATTTTATCGTCGGAATAAGGGAAAAATAAAAATTTCACCCCTATAACCCCATCAGACTTACCCCTAACCTATAATCAAAATCTACCTATGGTCATGGGCTATCGAATCAGCATAGTCAGATTGGTGTCCATGTCCCAAAATCTGGAATGATGAACGATTTTATCGTCGGAATAAGGGAAAAATAAAAATTTCACCCCTATAACCCCATCAGACTTACCCCTAACCTATAATCAAAATCTACCTATGGTCATGGGCTATCGAATCAGCATTGTCAGATTGGTGTCCATGTCCCAAAATCTGGAATGATGAACGATTTTATCGTCGGAATATGTGAAAAATAAAAATTTCACCCCTATAACCCCATCAGACTTACCCCTAACCTATAATCGAAATCTACCTATGTTCATGAGCTATCGAATCGGCATAGTCAGATTGGTGTCCATGTCGCAAAATCGCGAATGATGGACGACTTTGCTTGAAGAGCATTAAACTGCTTTATCGACACTATTCGGCTTCATAAAACAAATATGGCATTTGACACCTATAACCCCATCAGACTTACCCTTAACCTATAATCAAAATCTACCTATGGTCATGGGCTATCGAATCAGCATAGTCAGATTGGTGTCCATGTCCCAAAATCTGGAACGATGAACGATTTCATCGTCGGAATAAGGGAAACATAAAAATTTCACCCCTATAACCCCATCAGACTTACCCCTAACCTATAATCGAAATCTACCTATGGTAATGGGCTATCGAATCAGCATAGTCAGATTGGTGTCCATGTCCCAAAATCTGGAATGATGAACGATTTTATCGTCGGAATAAGGGAAAAATAAAAATTTCACCCCTATAACCCCATCAGACTTACCCCTAACCTATAATCAAAATTTACCTATGGTCATGGGCTATCGAATCAGCATAGTCAGATTGGTGTCCATGTCCCAAAATCTGGAATGATGAACGATTTTATCGTCGGAATAAGGGAAAAATAAAAATTTCACCCCTATAACCCCATCAGACTTACCCCTAACCTATAATCGAAATCTGCCTATGTTCATGGGCTATCGAATCGGTATAGTCAGATTGGTGTCCATGTCCCAAAATCTGGAACGATGAACGATTTCATCGTCAGAATAAGGGAAAAATAAAAATTTCACCCCTATAACCCCATCAGACTTACCCCTAACCTATAATCAAAATCTACCTATGGTCATGGGCTATCGAATCAGCATTGTCAGATTGGTGTCCATGTCCCAAAATCTGGAATGATGAACGATTTTATCGTCGGAATATGTGAAAAATAGAAATTTCACCCCTATAACCCCATCAGACTTACCCCTAACCTATAATCAAAATCTACCTATGGTCATGGGCTATCGAATCAGCATAGTCAGATTGGTGTCCATGTCCCAAAATCTGGAATGATGAACGATTTTATCGTCGGAATAAGGGAAAAATAAAAATTTCACCCTTATAACCCCATCAGACTTACCCCTAACCTATAATCGAAATCTGCCTATGTTCATGGGCTATCGAATCGGTATAGTCAGATTGGTGTCCATGTCCCAAAATCTGGAACGATGAACGATTTCATCGTCAGAATAATGGAAAAATAAAAATTTCACCCCTATAACCCCATCAGACTTACCCCTAACCTATAATCAAAATCTACCAATGGTCATGGGATATCGAATCAGCATTGTCAGATTGGTGTCCATGTCCCAAAATCTGGAATGATGAACGATTTTATCGTCGGAATATGTGAAAAATAAAAATTTCACCCCTATAACCCCATCAGACTTACCCCTAACCTATAATCGAAATCTACCTATGGTCATGGGCTATCGAATCGGCATAGTCAGATTGGTGTCCATGTCGCAAAATCGCGAATGATGGACGACTTTGCTTGAAGAGCATTAAACTGCTTTATCGACATTATTCGGCTGCATAAAACAAATATGGCATTTGACACCTATAACCCCATCAGACTTACCCTTAACCTATCATCAAAATCTACCTATGGTCATGGGCTATCGAATCAGCATAGTCAGATTGGTGTCCATGTCCCAAAATCTGGAATTATGAACGATTTTATCGTCGGAATAAGGGAAAAATAAAAATTTCACCCCTATAACCCCATCAGACTTACCCCTTACCTATAATCGAAATCTGCCTATGTTCATGTGCTATCGAATCGGTATAGTCAGATTGGTGTCCATGTGCCAAAATCTGGAACGATGAATGATTTCATCGTCAGAATAAGGGAAAAATAAAAATTTCACCCCTATAACCCCATCAGACTTACCCCTAACCTATAATCAAAATCTACCTATGGTCATGGGCTATCGAATCAGCATAGTCAGATTGGTGTCCATGTCCCAAAATCTGGAACGATGAACGATTTTATCGTCAGAATAAGGGAAAAATAAAAATTTCACCCCTATAACCCCATCAGACTTACCCCTAACCTATAATCAAAATCTACCTATGGTCATGGGCTATCGAATCAGCATAGTCAGATTGGTGTCCATGTCCCAAAATCTGGAACGATGAACGATTTCATCGTCAGAATAAGGGAAAAATAAAAATTTCACCCCTATAACCCCATCAGACTTACCCCTAACCTATAATCAAAATCTACCTATGGTCATGGGCTATCGAATCAGCATAGTCAGATTGGTGTCCATGTCCCAAAATCTGGAATGATGAACGATTTTATCTTCGGAATAAGGGAAAAATAAAAATTTCACCCCTATAACCCCATCAGACTTACCCCTAACCTATAATCAAAATCTACCTATGGTCATGGGCTATCGAATCAGCATTGTCAGATTGGTGTCCATGTCCCAAAATCTGGAATGATGAACGATTTTATCGTCGGAATATGTGAAAAATAAAAATTTCACCCCTATAACCCCATCAGACTTACCCCTAACCTATAATCGAAATCTACCTATGGTCATGAGCTATCGAATCGGCATAGTCAGATTGGTGTCCATGTCGCAAAATCGCGAATGATGGACGACTTTGCTTGAAGAGCATTAAACTGCTTTATCGACATTATTCGGCTGCATAAAACAAATATGGCATTTGACACCTATAACCCCATCAGACTTACCCTTAACCTATAATCAAAATCTACCTATGGTCATGGGCTATCGAATCAGCATAGTCAGATTGGTGTTCATGTCCCAAAATCTGGAATGATGAACGATTTTATCGTCGGAATAAGGGAAAAATAAAAATTTCACCCCTATAACCCCATCAGACTTACCCCTAACCTATAATCGAAATCTACCTATGGTCATGGGCTATTGAATCAGCATAGTCAGATTGGTGTCCATGTCCCAAAATCGCGAACGATGAACGATTTTATCGTCGGAATAAGGGAAAAATAAAAATTTCACCCCTATAACCCCATCAGACTTACCCCTAACCTATAATCGAAATCTACCTATGGTCATGGGCTATTGAATCAGCATAGTCAGATTGGTGTCCATGTCCCAAAATCTGGAACGATGAACGATTTTATCGTCGGAATAAGGGAAAAATAAAAATTTCACCCCTATAACCCCATCAGACTTACCCCTAACCTATAATCGAAATCTACCTATGGTCATGGGCTATCGAATCAGCATTGTCAGATTGGTGACCATGTCCCAAAATCTGGAATGATGAACGATTTTATCGTCGGAATAAGGGAAAAATGAGATTTGATTAAGATTTTTCTTTTAAAAATTTGATGTATTATTTGTTACTTTAAAATTTGTATTGGCGGGATTTTTTGATTAAATATTGAAGTTAAACACAATCTGCATTATCGACATATTGCGGCATTTCAACTTGGTGTGGAAATATCATAACTGCATTACCACCTTTCGGCTGGGTTATCAAAGACACTAACTGCATTACCATCTTTCGGCTGGAAACTTTCGGCTAACTTTAACAGTATCACAAACACATTATCAGACAATTTCGTTGGAAATACCATCTGTATTAGCCTACATATTGTTTGGGCCTGCATTACAGAACCAGAACGGGATATGCCTAAATTAATATAGCGACTACCTGGGAATTGTAAATAAGATTTTCTTTTTGGATGGTTCTGCCAACGGAATTTGCCAAGAGCCATTTTTAAATCAATGCTAGTTAAGTAACTGTTTTTTGCCAGTCCTGAGAAAATGTCATCGATAATCGGAAGAGGCCCAGTATTTTTAACAGTCACTTGATTAAGTTTTCTAGGATCGACATAACATAGGCTTGATTTTGCGTTTAGTTTGGTTCACTAATACAACCGGAGATGACTAAGGACCCTTACTAGGCTCAATTACTTTTAAGAAGAGCATTCTGTATGACGAGTTGTGGAGTCTAAACGAAACTTAATAAGAAAACGAAATTTGTCGCAATCGTCGGCAAATGGTTTTGATCAATACTTGAAAGTTTATGATTTTTATCGTTATCATATCCCTGCAAATTCTGTCCACCTAGCATAATCGGTGCAATACTAAAAACTTCCCAGAATCAATTCCTAGGTAGAACATTCCTTGACGAGTTGAAATAGTAAAACACCTTACAAATTTGATTTTGTTTGTGATATCTACTAGCAGTTTAACATAGCCAATTACAGAATTACAGGTACCATTCGACGATTTAACTGAGGAATAATTTTTTTCAAAATCGAGGGTTCCGGTTTTGTGGATATTCTGTTGTGTCGAACTGTACAGCCCCTTCTGGGAAAGTTCAAGCTGTGATTTTCCGATTTGGACAGTACTTCAGTTAAGGCAAGTAAATTTATTAGATTAAGCGGATGCTTACCGGGAAGCAATAATTTTCTCATTTTTGGCCAGTTGATGTCATGTAAGTGAGTAATACGATACCTTTTTTGTGCAGTCGTTTTAACAGGATGTTATCAATCTTATCGAAACCTGAACATTTTTTAACTTTTATATTTTTAGTTATTGTTATCAATTCTTATGGGGTTGTGTAGTATTTGACGTTTAGCGGCCACCAGCTAGTGGTTAGGTCGTTACGCTGGCAATGACAGTTCTGGATTCCGTCGAATATAAGGTTGTCGATAATGTGTTTTTCTTAATATTTTAGATAACTGCCATGTTCTATTGCTTTCATGCGTTTGAGCATTCAATTTTGTTAGAGTGAAATCCCATTGGTTATTTATAAAATTTTGAACTTGGAATTTAATAGCTCTGCTTAGGGCAAGGATTTCTTGTTTAATGTTAGGTTCAAAACACATGTTGTACCTGCGACGCAATCTGTTTCTGAGAGTTTTGGCGTTTTGTATGCTGACTGGTAATAGCTCGCCTTGAATGCAATTCAAATTTATAGGTTTGAAAGGGTATATAAGTTTCTCGCCTTCTTCAGTATTTCGGTAAATTCATTTAGGTATTCGTCAGTTTTGTGACTTTCCCGGCTATGTGTTTTTTCTACAAAGTTTTTGGTTTTCAACAAATCTACATGATTGTTTATGTATGATGAATAGCCTAGCCAATCCAGACTGGAAATCGAACGTAACTGGCTGGTTGATGTAATGTTTGCTATTGGAAATTATTAGATCAATTGTGGATGGAAAGGCTTGTTTTAGAAGTACGTATGTGTGTGAGTTCGGAACGAGGAAGTTTGAGATTGACTTAAAAATAAAATAAAATAAAATCAATTAATAGAACTGGTTAGAGTTTCTAAATCTTGTCTAAATGCTCGCAATATAATGGATTTGTTGTTGTGACCATATTTCCTTTCGCACATATATTTCGAGACTGGAGCATTTTCGTCAGGAAAGTAAATTGAATAATGATTTAACGAACCAGAGGAAGTTGGAATAGAGACTCCAATTGCCGCAATAACTATTAAACGCGATAAATGAGGGAGTATTACATGCTTCAGACTTTTTGTCACTATTACAGCAACACCTCCTTTTTTTCTTTGGATGGTATAAGATCTGTCTAGCCTATGAATCCAGAATTTGCAATTGCTTCTGATTTTATCATCATAATCCAACCAGGTTTTATTCATGCGTGACTTCAAACAGCCCACTTATTTGGCTCACCAATGGCATTCCAGAAAATCGCATTTTCTCAATCTATAAAATATCAAATTGTTGTTTTTAATTGGTTTTCTATAATTTCGCTGCCTAAATTGAAAATTTCTTCTTCAGAAAATGAGTCGGACGATTGTACCACTTCGCAGTACCTTGGTCTCGATTGTTGCTTGTCATTTCTGCTTGCTTGGAATAGTGGAATGTTGTTATCTTTGATAGCAGATGAACGTTTATTGTTGTTAGTGTTTCTGGAATACGTTGGGAAACTTTGCTCATAATTAGTCACCAAATGTCCATGGTTTCTTGTTAGTCGAGTAAATTTTTTATTTTGGATTCGTTGATGTTCCAAAAATTGTTGTATGACTTATGTTCACCTTTACAGTTACAGCAAGTTGGCTTGATCTCAGACACGTTGTCAGAATTTGGATTAATCTCAGATCCGATTATCGGCTTTGGGCTAATCTTGTTGCATTCTAGTATTTTGCGTTGGCCACCACAGAAGGAACAACGGGGTTTTACAAAACAGTTCGCAGAAGTATGCCCGTAGTTTTGGCATCGTGAACACACTGTTGGTCCCCCATATTTGGGATGATAATGATGCCAAGATATTATTATTAGAAATACTGATTTAATATTTGGCAATATGTTTATATTCGTGGATTTATTTTTAAATTTCACGAGATAAATATTCTGATCGTAAGACCGTTTTTAACTAATTCGTCTTTAATTTAGGATGTATCCATTTTTGGTAATGCCATGAGAACAAATCTTAGGTGTTTGCCGTCATTAAGTTGGTAAGTGTAAAATCCAACTCCGTTAGTTTTTAATACTTCAAGAGATGATGAATGCATCTTAGTGGACGGACATTGGATTCTGTGTCCATTGGAGGAGCCTTTCATTTCCTAACTTTTTTTATTAACTAAAAAATTATTTTCAATTGTGCAATGTTTTTTTTGTGATAAAAATAACATCGTTTTCCCTGTAAATTATGTCATTTGCCGGGAAACTCAATATTTTCGGTGCTTGCATATCTGCAATATGAAGATCTTAATGTAATTTTTTCCATACTTTTGATTATTTCGAGAGAGGAAAAACGCTTAGTAATATAATCAAAATAATTCATTTATTTAAATAAAACATAAAAATAAAATTATAGAACTTGAAACAGTTTAACTTCAGCTTATGCTGAATTCCAAACTGGATCATACAATTTTTACCTTAGCTCGTAGTAGCACCCCGTGCGGCTTAGGTACCCGCAGCTTAGTTAAGTAGAGGTACATTGATCGTGGGTGATGGGGTGCACGAGCAGTAAAAGAGAAAAGATGAGACGGCCTAGACTATGTCGTGAAAATAAGGAGTTTAAATTAAGTGAATTGGGAATCGGACCCAAATTGGCGAGATTCATGCCTCACATGGCTGGCATGCTCACCGTGGTTGTTTTAATTTAAAAAAAAATGTAGGGTAACATAATTACCCTTAGTTAAGCATGATAAAATCAAAAAAAAAATTAGTAGTTAGTAAGTGGTTAGTGGTGGGTTTAGTGGTAAGTGGGTTAGTAAGTGGTTTTTATTTGGTAAAGAGCCAGCTAAAAGAAATCCGCGTGCTGACGCACTGGCGAGATTTCCGCATCTAATGAAGCAGCTGGTGGACCCTTTTACAAAATGGGCCCGTTTAGTTAGTAGGCTGATTATATTTTTTTTATAACCATACTTACCAGATTAGGGTTTTCCCCTCGAACGACAGAAAAAAGTTATTTATTTCTTAAAACAACTTATTTATTTTAAGAAAAAAAACGAATTACAATTATTTCAAACTTAACTTCTAAAACTATAATTGGTTACAACGGCTTAAGCGCAGTGCGTAAACCAATTATCTCTTCCAAAACTTAACTATAATTGGTTTATCACGGCTAAAGCTCTGTGCGTAAACCAATTATCTCTTCCTAAACTTAACTATAATTGGTTTACCACGGCTAAAGATCAGTGCGTAAACCACTGTTTATAACAGTTTCGGTCCTTATTAAGGCAAAGTGCGGTTCCACATTTTTCACACCTTAAATAAGTGTATCCCTTACAATTCGGTAATTTACACTGCAGACGCTTCTGTTGCCAACCAGACTAATGACCGACACTGTCAGTTCTTTTTGATTGTAATAGGAGAACTCTTTGCCTTTTTTCGTTTCTGCTCGAGCCTCTTACTCACATCGGATGGCTGACCGCATATTATTTATTTTGCTGATATTTATATAAAACCTCACCTAGTTGTAACCGAAAATCAGCTAGACTTAAAATTTGGCCCAAAACAAATTCAGCGTTCAGCTTTGCTTGTATTCTTTTATACAGTAACCAAGAATTAACCGTAGACATGTCTAATAAATGAAAAAATATTCGCATGTACCACTTTTTGGACCTGAGTAGTACTTTGGATCTTCCGATAAAACTATCAAGCATGTCCATGCCGCCCATATTCCTTTAAAACTTTAGGATGTTCTATTTATTCGTGACCTAGTTTTTTTTATCAAATCTGTCGGAAATCTGTACATGATTGCGACCAACGAAATTTGATATTAGAGTTATACCAAATGGTTATCTTTCCAAACGACTGTCGTTAACTCGACATCATCGACTTAAGCGGGGTGTATTCAACTGATGTTCCTCTTTTATTATTTTTCAACTCCTTCTCGGAGCTTGCGGTTGGGAATTCGATTTCTACGAATAGTCCCTAAGCACAATATTCCTTCTTTCGACAATTCTACTAACAACGGCACCGAAGAATAGTAATTGTCGAAGTATACTCGATAATTTAAATTTCTTGGTACACATCTTAACATTAGCATTATGACGTAAGCACTGGCTCCAAAATCTCTTTCTGACGGCAACCGTTTACGAGGATCATTTGCTTACCCTGTATAAACCTCAAAATTTTATGAGAAGCCAGATATGCCTGAGGGCACAAAAAGTTTAAATCCTCATTTATGAGGTTTGTTCGGCAAATACTGTTTAGTTACGCTTTTGCATTTCGTCGAACACATCTGTTCATCAACGGATAGGGCAGATTCTAATGACACTTTACGGAAAGTTTTCTAAAGTGACTCGATTACTGGTCGAGTTTTATGTAGTCGGTCAAAATTTTGATGGTTGGTTGGTAGCATTTTATCATTATCATTGAAATGCAACATTGCTTTAACCTTTTCAATATTCGGTAACGACAAGGACTGGAATTGGAGACCAGTAGCGGCGATAATTAGGAATTTTTATCACAGACATGAGTATACAAATTCCGGTAGCTCCAGTTTGTTTAAGCATTTTGTATTATTAACATTCTTCTGGCAAGCGTAAAAATTTGATTCTCTGACTATCAAGCTTAGTAAATCGTCATCAAAAAAATATTTGAAACACGCATACAGTCTAGATAGATCGGGGAATTTTTCCGGTAGAGATTCATCACCTCGAAAAACATTTGTTCTGGATCTCTTACAAAATCTCGACATCGCCATAATATTGTTGTCTTAGGAGCTACTGTTGTTTGAATTTGGGCGGTAGAATCAGTAAAATCAATTTGCATATTTTCTATATCAAACAGTTCTTCTTGCTTAGCATCCTCATTGTCACATTCCTCTTCCCCTTCTATCCTTTGAACTTCGTACTTAGACGTTTGAACCTCAAAATCTACATCATCGTCAATTATAGCACCGCTATTAAGATGATTATGTTTTTGATCGTCATCACATTCATCCTCGCTGTTTGACCAACCCGCAACTATCTCAAGAATTTCAGCTTCAGTAAGAGATTTTCGAGAGCTCATTCTACTTCGTAATTCTAAAATATCAAATGAAATAGTCAATCAATCGTATAGCAAAAACTAAGATGATTGCAAATATGCAATACCAAGTAAAAACAGCAAAGCAAGACATTCAATAATTCAGTCAACTTTATAGCAATCTAGCATACATGCAAGTATTGCATATAAGCATAACTGATCCTTGTAAGATATTTCACTCCGTATTCCATATCTGCAATATACATATTTAACCATGTATTTTCTATATTTAGTCATAAATAATGAAATTATTAATAACTCAAATACTTTAAGCACATATTTTTTAATAATAATAACACTTACCGTTTAAATTTTGTTGTGTTTGAATGGCTTGAGCTCATTACAATCCGAATTTTAATTCTTTTTTTTTGTTTTAATCCATGCAATCTTTTCTGAGACCGAAGCACTCCCAGCTCTTTCGCGGTTGATTTTCCCGTCTTACTTTACGCCAAATCGAAGACGTACGGCTATAGAACCGATTTAAGTTACCATCTGCTACCATTTCCTTTTTCATCCTGCCCCTATCGGGATTCGAACCCGGTACCTCCCGATCCAAACGCGAAAGCTTTAACCACTGCCTTTTGGTCGGTCTCATTTGAATTTAGATTGTCAAATTTATTTTGTGATTGTAGTAATTCGTAATCCTACAGTAATCCGTAGCTGCTGTTACGACTGGTTGAATGGGTGTTAGTATCACCTGATCGTATCACGTCACTCTTGAAGTCAAGGCCATATTAGCCGCGTCTATATTTGACAATGCTTGAACGTTTTAAATTTCTTATTAGCCCCATCTGAAGGCACTCTGATTACTTAACTTTTCATTGATACACGTATTATTTTATTCACAGATCAAAATATTAATGCTACTAAGCACAATACACACAATTTCAATAAAAAAAAATCAAAATTTAACTGCCTGTACGTGTTTATAGTATATCACATTGAACGATGTTTATCTCTTGACTGTATTACCGAGACCACCCCTAACAGATTAAAATTAAAGCAATTATCACAGGACCGGCGCATACATTTTAGAGGTGCTGATTCCTGATATCTACGAGCAGAGTTTAAGAAGGTAGTTGCTATTTAAAACCTAAGAATTCATGTACGTAAACTATAATTGCATTGCTGAATTCAACAAATAACACTTCTAAATTTTTGACAAGCCCTCTTAATGCTGATCCACACAACTATACAATTTTATTTCCATGGAACTTTTTGTATTTGCCCATCCGAATATGGAAAATAAAATTCAAATACCAACACATTTTCAAATACTGCTCACAACCGAAAAGCTCATACACACAAGCAAATTGTAAGTAAACATGTAAATACAAAAAAAAAATCATTTGTTTTCGTTTCATTTTTCTTACGATTGTCACTTGTTTTTCTCAAGCTCGCAGCCAAACGAGAGAGACGAAGCGACTAATACATGCAGACAAATATTTTTCTCAGAATTGGTGTATTTTGGAACGAGTTAAATATTGAATTTTACGATCCCATAATTCCAGACAACACTTTTCTCCAGTGTGTTAGTGAAAATGTTTTGTGTGTACGTGAAAAGTTCTAATCCGTTGTATATGTTTTCTTACATGATAAAACAACAAAAGCACACAAGCAAACCTATCAAAAGTATGTAACACAACAAAAGCGTCATGACGTTTGTCGTGTGTAAATAACAAATACGGGAGAGAAAGAGAGCTTTAAAGCAGTAGTGTGGTAAAATACGTTCGACATAGTTGTGTTGTATACATAGAGATAGTAAAGGAAAATTCGTTCCAGTTTCCCAGTTTTTTTTTTATTTTAAGCAGCAGAGATTTAATTTTATGGTACATATTCCATGATAACCTATTAGTAACTGATATTTTAGTTTTATTGTTGATTCTTTATGATATCAAGGATATAAATGGTAAAAGCTAGTAAAAATTTTACACACCCACATACTCGTATGCACGAAAATATGTTGTATTTAAAAGACGAGAAAGCACTTTACACAAGGAAGAGTAATACAGGAAAAATAACATCGACAAAGAACAATATTTAGAATCGTTTTTCTCAATTGTGTATGACATCCACTTTGCGTGTATTTTTCAGCGCTTTCATAATGTTTTCCACACTCCTCTCGACGATGTAAAGAAAATATTTTCCGTTTTGTTTTTATCACATTTTTCGTAATATCGGCTTATTAAGTATTTTTTGTACTTGGTGTATTTGATTTTATTTTAAAAAAAAACATTTTTTTTTGGTATTGATAAGAAAAAATGGAAAATGTGTGTGTTATGGCGTGAGGTAGGGAAAATAACAAATTAACCGCCAGAAGCAAATTTTGCCTTGGAGCATAACATAATATTTTGTTATCGCTTTGTTGGATGGTGTTATACCATAAATCAATTGAAATGTCGAGTATATACGCAGAGAGCAAAATATTTGTTGTACCACAAAATAAATAAAACAAATTCAAATTTCAATGGAACGTCATTAGTGGATCAGGGATAAATATTGAGGAAAGACTAGATTTGGAAGCACAATATGTTGGTGGTTGTTATTCAGAACCTTGGTTTATTATTATTGTTATTCAACGCCTTTTGGGCAGATAAGAAATTTCACTTGAAATTCATTTGTTTACAAATTAACTTTTTCAGATGTTGAGTGTTTCTCGGCCTACATAAAGACGGTTTACGTAGAATTGTTACAATATAAAGTAAATAAAGAATGTTTTCAAACCAGGTGATGTAATTTTGAGAAAAAGGTGTTGAAGGTTATTTATTTTAAATGAGATGTTATGACCGTTAATTGTGCTTTTCATAAACACGCGTGTGTATTGGATCTAGTTTTGATGTGCCTTGTGTATCGATTCAATTTAATTTTAGCTGCAGAAGAACAAGAATTGTAAAAAATATTCATCAAGGAATTTACTCAAAGAGCTGAGACAAAAACAATTAGTTTTCCTTTTTGTGTACCAATACGAAACCAAAAACAATGTTTAGAAGTTGGTTGCATTTCCACAAACAACATTTTCTGAATTTATTAATTAACGTTCCATTTGAAGTTTTAACCGAACTTGCGTTATTTATGGAGTTCTGTAAATATTTAATTTCCCATTCATGATAACACTTTGATATCATGTTTTCATTTTTATAAGTAATGCGAGCGGAACTATGGCGCGAATTTTGCTGAAAACCTTTTACTGGAAACACTTAAATGATGTTGACGCACGTAAACAGGCCTGGTTCGTAGGGCTTCAAAAGCACATATTTGGAGAATTTGTTGCCATGAACGTTTGGCTAGAAAAAGATTACTACGTTTGTTAGCCTTACAGAGGGCATTCTCGGTCAGAAGTAATAGTGTCGTAACCTATCGAGTTTTTTTTTATTTCCGCCATACAGCAGGAGTCTGCTACATCATGCTCTTCGTATGTCAATTTTTCGTTTAATTGTTACAGGACCCAAACCATCCAAATATGCAAATCACTCAAAGAATCATTTAATTTGAGTTTAATCCGAATTAGGGTTCGATTATTGTGGGTTTTAAAATTTTAGCAGGGGCCAATCAGCATGCTTAAGAAAGTGCACCGAGTACCATGTTTTTATAGAGCCTTTTTCGTGTTCGTAATCCGTTATTTAGTTGAAGGCGAATCTCTCCATGTATAGTATTGCCTACATTTTTCATGTATGCAGACGTGGCCAAGTATTCGAGTTGGGAAATCGAATAATTTCCCTGTACAGAAACAAAGTCGATATGTGTTTCTTGATATTCATCCGTGTATTGAAACAGTACCCCACCAACTTCGGATGTACTAGCGTCACAACGAATTGCAAAAGGTTTAGTATAATCGGGGTTGGTGATGGTGAGTACTGATTCATTAGTCAAATGAAATTTACGTACGACTAGAGCGGTTTGTGCCTTCGGAGTCCAACTTCAGTAATTGGAAATATTGCGCTGATACCAGCTCGTCATACTTAACAAGGCGGTGGAAATTTAATTATTGCTTAAATTTTGTCAGGATCCATATTTAGAAAATTTTCCTCAACAACGTAACTCAAAGAATTAAGTTCTCGTTTCATAAACCTAGACTTCTTTACTTTAATCGTCAAGCCTGCATTTTTTAAACCAAGTCGATAGTAGTCTCAATAAACCGAAATGTTCCTTAACTGTGGCCGATATAACCAGTAAATCGTCCAAGTAGAGGAAAATACGGTCAAGAAAGCAGTTTTCTCGCGAGAATTTTCCTGATCTGAATTTTTCAGGAGCTTCTTTGAAACCAGTTAAGGCGATGTGCTTTGTTTCTGTTATCCTTCCCAACAACCCATCAATAATTGGAAGAAAAAATGTAAAGCCTCACTGTTTTATTTTTCTTTCGTTTAAGAACTACTGCGGGGAGGACCAATCAATTTTGCTCTCCTCAATCACTCTCATGTACTGATCATCCTATTCATAATGAGAGGGTTTTTAATTGCAACAGATACTGGATAATGACACTGTTGTTGACACTGTTGTACTGGCTTGTTGCACTTGTATTATCACCTGCGTTGATTTCGTGCTGTAATATGTGGGTTCCACCTAGCCCCTACTAATTAAAGGAAGAAAAAACCCCTTAAGGCATTCCAATTTCCGATTTTATCCATGCCCTTTTGTACTAGTCTCGTCCTTTGATGAAAAACAAACAATTAATGGTTCAATTGAAAAAGACTGTCAGAAGTTCGTAACCAAAGAAAGCTGTCCTTCTAAAGTTGGAGCAATGTATAGCCTCGCCGCTTTGATCAATAAATAATCCTAACATTTTATTTTTAGTTCCGTCGGCAATCTTACCAAACAAAGTGAATTTCTTTAGGGGAACCTCAGCTCTCAGATAAAAGTTCTTCCACTCCTCTTCCAAGCACACTAGTAGATGATCATCTATCTACTAATCCAAGAAGTGCTATACCGAACATCGTTTTTTTGGTGTACGGACGAGGATGCGCAAAGAGGATGGTTAATCCTAAAATCTAGCCAATATTTTCCTATTCGGGTAAGCCACCTAGACATTAAGTAAGGTTTCGGAATATTTTGCCTTTTCGAACTCACGTACCTTAAAAGTTCGGACATCGATGAAAATGATTTTCGATCAAGATAATCTTTTTACAGAATTTCAATATCTAATAACTTACATATCAGAACGCATCTTGAAATTGCGAAGTGATTCCAATTTTCCTAAAAGAATGTAATTAATTCGTAATGAATAACTTGATAATATTTGATATAGTTATAGTTATATTGATAAGGTGGATGAAAGTATTGCTAATATTTCAAGAACTACGCCACCTACCAATTCCAGCATCAAGAAATACTTTCCTAAAATCATTAAAACTGTGGACAACTTCGAATTAAATTTCAGCACATTTTTGTTTCAAGGCTCGTGAATACTACAACACACAAGGATATTCTTAATAATCTGTCACGTTTTAATGGCAATGTAGCATCTTTCAGAATCACGGCTCCGTACTCCATGTTCGAATTACTCTACGTTTGTACAAAAGTTTGTAGATACGCGTATTTGCATCCCTAACGCTGTGCCAAATAACTTGTCTCTTTATTACTAAAATGTAAGGGGACTTCGCTCTAACTCGCGTGAGTTGCTCCTTGCATCTCAAACACTTCCCTTTGATATTTTTGTTTTAACGGAAACTTATTTAAATGGCGACTTTCATAAATTATGTACTCCACAGCTGATTTTTATGATTAAGAATGTTAGTATTTTCATGTAACACTCCCGTCCCAAACGAACGAGTTCTCATTGCAGTTCGTTCGTTCTTACTATTCTGGATTTGTCATTCCTTCCTTTTCATTCCGTCTAGATGATGCTGACTTTTTATCAGATAGTATGAACATCTAAGATGAACTTCTGGTTCTAAGGGACATCAATCTTCCTGACCTGCTATTGACACATTCGGAGGATTACGTATATACTCTAACTCAACTATATGAAGAACTCCAGAACAGTTTGAACAGGAAACTTGATCTGGTTTTTTCATCTGATACTAATAATTGCACTGCCATAGAAACAAACCTAATCCTTGAAAATATTAATTCTTACCATCCAAGGATGTCAATCACTTTTTGCTACCAGAATGGCCACGCTCGCTTGGAACTAGAAATAGAAGAAATCAGATGCCTACCCGTCAACGGGAACCAAAAATTATTACGAATACAGTAATTTTAAGGCTGTTGTGAATTATTTTAAATATTTGGAAGGTTGCACTCAGACATCCCTGGTATATCCATTGATCTTGATTCTAGCAAAATTATTAGAAAATAAACAATCGGATTGAAGATTTCTCGTTCGGCCCAGACGGTTTGCCGGCTATTGTTGTAAAAAGAGGTGCTGGCCAGTTTGCGCAAACACTTACCACACTTTTCAAGAAAGGACTTTCTTCTGGAATTTTCGCTAACACGTGGAACAATTCATTCGTAACTCGCATTAATAAGAAAGGCTGCAAGTATTATATTACTAACTATAGACCGATTGCGAAGATGTTCTGCATTCCCAAGTTGTTTGAGAGTTACGTATATAATACATTGTGCTCTCGCTGCAGACCTCTTCTCTCAGAAATTCAGCACAGCTTTTTAAGAGGTTGATCCACCACAACAAACTTAGTTGAATTCACTTCATGCGCTGTTAACTCCATAGGGGAGGAGGGGAAGGAGGTCGATGCCATCATAACAGATTTCAGTGAGGCTTTCGATAGGGTTTCCCACGGCATCGTTTTGCTCGTAGTATCAAGTATCATTCACATCATCCACAACCGGTTCTTTTACCGCTTATTCATTCTGTCCATAAATAACGTTGATCGCGTTGTTAGAAACTGGGTTGTCTCTTTGCACGCCCATGCAACGCCGATTGCAACGCTAACACCAATTTTTTACAAGCCGACCTAAACCACTTTGCAATCTGATGCTGATCTCGAACTGAACGTCAGTATTCAGTCAATCCATATCTATTCTCGGACGTGCTCTCTCTCTCAACACAGAGATTATTCGAACATCGAAAGATGCTCCCGAAGAGCATCGACTATTTTTGGATATTGTGGTACGGTGAGCATACCTGACTGGCATACTCGGGCAGACGTCGAACTAAGGTAATGTAGAGCACCTTCGTAATACAAAGATCAAGGAATTCCTTAGACTAGTGCTTCACAAAAGCAAGCGTTTGCTCTGTTAATCATAGTACCAATATGCTCACTGAAGTTTAATTCAGGTTCCCACATAAATCGTATTGAATCAGTGCAACGTATATTCATTCGTTTTGCTCTTCTCGTGGACTTGGTTGGACAATGTCAATATTATGATTTGAGGTTGATTGCGATAATTAACATCCATACGACCAAATTGATTTATTCATTGTGTTATACAGGAGAAGCTTGTCTTCTAGATCAATGGTTGAATATTTTCCCATCAACTACTTCATTTTATCCACTTTTAATTTGTCACGTTTTGTTTCAATATATTTTCGCCAAGTTAACCGTCGATCTAGATGAAAGCCTTGGTATTTTGCTCCAGTTGCTTGAGGAGTTTGTATTCCGTTCATTGTGACAAGCGGACACGTTAGCTTATGTAATATGACTGTTATGTGGGTTAATTTCTTTTCAGTGACCTGTATCTTCCATTTCTTTAGCCAGATTTTGATGTCATAGATATGTTGTTGCAGAGTTTCGGACGCCATTTGTGGATTTTTATGTGTAAACTGTACTTGACACGTCATAATTTGCGAGGACGTTGGTAGGTCTAAAGTGAAAATTAAATATAACGTTGAGCCAGACACACTGCCTTGTGGTACTCCTGCCAGAATGTTTTTTCGCCAATTTTAGAGCTTTGGTATTTGACATAATATCTGCGTTTTGACAAATTCGACTTCAAAAGTTGGTAAATTTCTGGTTATGAAGCAGATAATCCTGACAAACTTTATCACATGCGGAGCAGTATTTTTCACTTCGTATGCTGACCTTATTTCTGTAGCTACTCAGTACACTTGCTCAAAGGTTCCGTGCTCGACTCTGAAATCAAAGTGTTGATTAGGGATGCTATTTCGTAGTTCCGGTTTAATATTTTCGATAACTGTTTTTTCAAATACAGTAAAACCTCGAGTTAACTACTACTAATTGGGGGTGTCCGTTAAACCCGAATGTCCGTTAAATCCGAATGTTTTCTAATTTAATCGATTCGAACGAATTTAATCTGGGACGGAGTCAGGCGTTTCTTAGCCGATTATGTTGGGATTGTTTATGCTGGATGGAAATGGAATTCTTAATTTATTTTAGGAAGAAGTTCTGGGATATGGTCACCTGGGATGGAACTCAGCCCCTTCTTAACCGATTATGATCGAATTAGGTATACTGGATGAAAATGAGATTCTTAAATGATTTTGGGAAGAAGTTCTGGAATATAGCTACCTGGGACGAAACTCAGCCATTTCTTAACCGATTGATTGATTGATTTGATCGGATTGGGTATGTTGAATGGAAATGAGATTTTTAAATGTTGTTTGGAAGACGTTCTGGAATATGACAAACTAGGACAGAAAGTGGACATTGTGGGTGAAATGAGATTACTAAATAATTTTTGGAAAAATTTCCTGGAATATGCCAATATGGATTAACTTCTAAGAATCCCATTTCCATCCAACATACCCAATCCCATCATAATCGGTCACCGAAAAATGGAAAATAAAAAATTGTCCGTTAAATCGGGGTCCGTTAAATCGAGGGTTTACTGTACTTGCGAGATGATTGGTGGTAGGCTTATTGGTCTATATAACGAAACTTTGGTAGGATCCTTGCTAGGCTTCGGGATCATTATGATAGTTGATAGTTTCTTTAGGGATATATCCTGATTCATACATATAGGGTGGGCTAAATATTTTTACGTACCCGATAGGCCCAATTTTTGAGCACATTTTCGATGGTATGCGGCATTATGTCTTCAATGGCAATGCGAATATTGTTCTTGAGAGCGTCAATCGTTGCTGGTTTATCGGCATAACACTTATCTTTGACGGCACCCCAAAGATAATATAGTTCAACGGCGTCAAATCACAGCTCCGAGGCGGCCAAATCACATCAGCGTTTCGGCTGATAATTCGATGTCTTCGAAGACAGTGCGCAAAAGATCAATGGAAACGTGTGCTGTGTGGCCGGAGCGCCGTCTTGTTGAAACCAAATGTTACCTATGTCCTCCTCTTCAAGTGCCGAGAACAAAAAATCGTTTATCATGGCGCGGTAGCACTCACCATTGACAACGGCGGCTCCTTGCACATTTTCAAAGAAAAATGGTCCAATGATGCCACCGGACCAAAATCCGCACCAAACAGCCACTCACATACGGGTTCTTCGTGGCCCAAATGCGACAATTCTGCTTGTTTACATAGCCGCCAAGATGGAAATGCGCCTCATCCGAAAATATGATTTTGTTGTCAAAATTTTCGAATTAATATTTCAATATTTCCCAGCGTTGTTCAAGGGAATACACAAACATTTTCGTTCAGCGGAAGGATAAAACTAACTTTCTGTCAAATCAGAAGTGGCATAACCCTTACCATACTCAAAAAAACCGCTAGTTCAAAAAAAAAATTATTTGGTCCACCCTGTATAATGGGATATTTGAGCCAGTCGTCCAAAGACACACCCAGGAAGTTCTTTAAGCACTTCACTACAGGTGAATCGATCATACCTTCGATCAAAGCTTCCTTTAATTAAATTTGATGTGCAATAATAAACTTTACTAGTGGTTTCTTTATCTTGAATTTCCTTTCAGGTCTGATTTCTACATCTGGTCTCGTCTGGTTTGAATACACTTTCAAGGTGATAATCGAATGTTTTAGCTGTTTTGTTGGAAAGTTGAATTGGCGAGTTTGGTTGCTGACTGTTTAAGGTATTTAGTGGTGTGCCATAATTGATAGTTTGTGTCCGAATGGGGAGATAATTCCCTAAGACATTTTTGCTATACTCCATCTTGTTTTTTTGTAGTAGTAGGCTTTGCAGTTTTTTTCGCCTGTCTTAAGTTATGTTTTGCATCTGGCGATCGATTAATTTGCTAGATGCTTCTTAAGCGGCGTTTTTATGTTAAAATTTTTTCTATTTCAGCGGATTTTATGGTGTGCCTTGTATGTTTGCTCTTTGGTTTAGGAAAAGCTGAAATAGCTGCAGTCTAGACACCAAGTTGATATCCGAACAGATGGAAATCTTGAATTTCAACCAGTTAGTGAAAGTGTTCGTTAGATGGTTGTTTGTAGAATATGGCTTTTGGTCGGCCCAGTAGTGGTTTTCTTGAATAACTTTCATTAATTGACGTCCCCTTGGAGCAGTCAATCTTAAACCCAGCAGGCACGTTTGGTAATAATAAGAGATTTGCAAAAATCTTTTTGTAGATATCTGCCGAAACATTACTATTTTTGCGGGGAAATATATATTGAAGCGATGGCTAAACTTTTTTATCGAGGTCTACACATACGGAGGTTACTTGAATTTCCTCAGAATGCAAACTCCGCATTTTTATCATAATAGCCGTTCCTCCTCGAAATCTACCCAAGAGATGTTTCGTGTC
The DNA here is from genome assembly GCA_963691935.1 of Nephrotoma guestfalica. Lineage (NCBI taxonomy): Eukaryota > Metazoa > Arthropoda > Insecta > Diptera > Tipulidae > Nephrotoma > Nephrotoma guestfalica. The sequence goes on along the minus strand of OY829913.1, from coordinate 203,937,208 downwards.
ATAGACTTCAGCTCTATTTATTCTGAAAATGTGTTTATCGGTTAAATGGGTTTCAGAAACTAGCATAAGATCAATTTCGTGTTTTGCTTGAAAATGTTGTAATTCGAGTTTGCACCGTTGGCTTATGCAGTTATTCAGTGTAGGTTCAGCACTTGAGGATTCACCTTGGAGAACGATTTTATTTGTTGGTTTGCTCGTTGATGTTCTGGGCAAATGAGAGTCATTTGAAGCATGGGAAGGTATTTTATTCTGCGCAACTGGTGTAGTTGGCCAACTGGGACGTGCCAATTGAATAAGATTTATGTAGATTGGGCATCCTTTTTAGTTTGCAGTGTGTTTCCAATGCAATAGCTGCATTTCTATTTTGTTGAGGAGTTCTTTGGTTTTGGGCAACTTTTGGTTTGGTGTAGTTCATCGCATACAACGCACACTGAGATTAATTTGCAATATGTCCTTGAGTGACCATATTCTTGGCAGTTGAAACACTGTATTGGTCTGAACATTTTTTTTTGGTTCTTCAACAGTTATGTGTCTGTGTATGAGGAACTTTTGTTTAAATATTGGATGAATTCCTCCCTTTTTCAAAATGCTTTGAGATGGATCCAGTTCAACTTTGACCATTGGTTGTGGTTGCTTCAATCGATTCTTGATCATATATACATTCTGTTTCTTAAATCCATATCTTTAACAACACCTTTAATAAAAACAGACAGAAAGAGCCTTTGAAGACTTCAAGCGATATAGTTTATATTCTGAACATCTTAATAATTAATGACTTTTCTATAGTCGTGCACCACCTTGTGTGTATTGGTTTCACGCAAGTAAATTTGAGGTGCCTAGTATTTTCGATTAGCCCGTTCTTGAATATTTTCATTTCCAGTTTTGCTCTCTTCCTCATCCTTTTCGATGAATGTTTCAAATCGAGTTTTAAGTGGTGTTTTGAATTTCTCGACGCTTGATTTCTTACTTGCCAGTAGTTTTTCATTTTTTGGGATATCCCTTTTCCGTTTTACAGAATATAGTGAACACAAAGTTTGGTTAGAATGCCACTATATGGCCATTTGATATGATGTTTGTCCACTTCGGCTCTATAGTGGAGAAATTATGATTGGGAACAGTAGTGAAATTTAGCAAATTTTCGCTAATTCAATATATTGAAAATACATTGAATGGCCTGGAGTTCCAGATAAACATGCTTTATTATTCATGCTAATATGGTTATTTGATAGGCCATAGTGATGATGAGAATTTCTTTACAATTAGGGGCCGAAGTTGCTGATATGTTTCGGTTAATGAGCAACAATCAACGGATCGAAATTGTTTACTTTCGTCTGAAAAATCTAAGACGTTATCTACATTATCGACAATTTTTGCTTTCGGCTAACTTTAATAAGGTTCTGCTCCAGCGCTAATTCAGCAAACTAGGTGGGTCTGCAAGATTTTATACGGCTGCATATCCAAGTTCTGGCGCAAAATTCGCCAGGTTGAAATCGCAGAAAGGCCAATTTCTCGTGAATAACGATGATGATCTCGTGATGTATACCGCATCCTCACATTTTAACCGCCGTTTGTCTGGAACATGGTAGTTTTAATATTGAAACTCTACCACCATTTAATTTTCGTAAGTCCGACTTTGTGAAACTTATTGGTTTATTGGCGAACATCGACTTTGATCCCATTTTACATCATAATATTGACATAGAAACCCAAACTGTTAAGTTTTATTTTCCAGTTTTTGAATGTTTTCATACCGAATATTCGCCAAAAAACTGTATCATCATCACCTGCTAGTAGTGAATTACGGACGTTACGTAATCGTAGAAACAAGCTTTGGCAAATATGAATAAAATCGGACTCTGATTACTCTAATTATTTAATTAGTTATAATGACTCAGTGTAATCGCTGATCCTATAGCAGCTTCTGACAATTAATTAGTTTGAAGAGAAAATCGGACGGATTCTCTTCTATTTTGAAGTATAACGATCAGTCCTCAAATTTTTTCAATCTGGCTTTTACAAACAGCGAATTTGTACCCGATTAAGATTACTTAATCTACATGAATAACTGTGTTCAAACAACCTTGACTTCCATTCAAATCGATTATGAACGCGTGACACGAAACATTTTCAAACTTAAGGACAATTTTTCATCCGGCCCTGACTGTCTACCATCCATCGTCCTAAAATAGTGCAGTGCCATTCTTGCTCTCGCCGCTGACGGCGCTTTTCCAAAAGTCTCTTTCGCTTAGGATTTTTCCATCAATTTAGAAAAGTTCATTTATACTTCCGATCCATAAGAAACTGCTGCAAATCAGACATCTGTGATTACAGACCGATTGTAAAATTATCTTATATACCTAAGCTGTTTGAAGGTATTTTTTGTATGATTCACTGTAGTGTAAACCGTTGTTTTCTGACAATCAGCTGGTTTTCTTAAAATACGATCCATGACTACAAACCTTATTAAATTCACTTCAATAAAGTTAAATATGATGGAGGCAGGGATTCAGGTTTTATTTAATTTATATCCGTTTGTACTAAGCAGACTCAACTTCCGTTTTCCTTCCATCGACGAATGGTATCGTTTTGCTTAGCTATTGGTTAGCTAGTTTACCTTCTTTTAACCAAATTTGATTTTTATACTAATACATATTTCGCTTTTGTTAACTTCCATATTTTCTCGAATTTCACTGGTCAGGCAGTGCGATTATAAACAAGGATATCTCAAATTCACTTGATTATACTCACAAAAATAATAATACTACAGATGGAAACTCCCCGCGCGCGTTGGGATGAGTAACACGTAATTGGGAATTATTATTATTTCGAAATTGACTGCCTCGACCTTTTGCGTACACTCGCACGCACAGTAGCCATGTTTTCAGCAGACCTTGCGTTTCGGTGACGTACGGGTGTTGGCTAATTATTTGTCATACCGGTGTCGTATTGGGCCACAAAAGATCGAAAAGTCGACTCGGTAGAACGGTTGTGGCGAGGGTAAAAACCACGTAATGTGAGGAACGTTCTTCGAACGAAACACCGATTTTGAAAATAAAATTTGATGTTTTGCAGTTTTGCACATGTTGTGCGCGCTGAACAATTCACAACAGATTTGTCAGATGTTGCTTAACACGCGCGAAAGAGCCTTAACCTTTTTTGCGGCAAGATATAATTCTTCAAAATTTTGTAACCCGAAATTATATTTACATTTATTATTATTATTTATTTTTATAACTTTAGTTTAGCAATATGATATCCTTGATTATAATTCCCCTGAATCAAAATTTTTCCTAAATTATTGTACCACTATACTTAAAAACCCCTAAACTTATTTAAAACGTTTGAAAAAGGAAGTAAACCAACAAACAAGTTCATCTCTTAAGACTGTAAATGTTGCTGTAGCCAGAAAAACAGATAAATGCAGCCTTTGCTGGGGAGAGCACAACCTACCGGAATGTAAGAAGTTCCAAATTTACTATAAATCGAAAGAAGTAAGGCCGTATATTATAAGCCAGTGTACTGACGATGCTTGTTTCCAGAACACAAGCTCCCATGTAATAAAAGTTGTGAATTATGCAAAGGTTTACATCTGCATAGTAAGAACAGTACGCGATCTGCATCAGAAAATATAGAACCAGCTAATACCAATAGTGGAAGCTTTTTCTGGTACTCGCAATGAACTGAAACAACCTTCATTACAGAAGAAGCGCGCCAGAGCTTAAAATTAATAAAAATCGCAGCGTATGCAGAAGCCAAACGCATAGCAAAAACCAAGCTGGAGTAGCGAACTAAAAAGTTGAACTTACCTTGAAACCAAGATTTCCATCCAAATCTAGCTTAGTCATAAAGCATTAGTATTCGAAAACATAACGCGTGTTATGCTAGAGCAGCACACCAAAAATCTGCTGTGGGCTGATCCAAAATTTTACAGTCCTGGTCCAAACGTGTTATTATTGGGTGCGGACTATAATGGAGAATTTCTAATGAGTAATATAGCAAAGGCCTCATCCGAAGAACCGATAGCCCAACAAACCGAACTAGGCTGGATATTTCAAGGCCGCACCTCAGTCGATTGTCACAACTGAACAGTGATACAATCAATGACAACAAGAGCAGTTGATACAGATAAACAATTGAGAAGCTTCTGGCAAATAGAGAAGGTGCCACGTAAACGAGAATTCACCAAAGAAAAATTGGAGTGTGAAAAATATTCGCGACCAGTTACAAGCGTCTCAAATCTGGGCGCTACGTAGTCAAGATTCCTTTTGACGTTGAATTATATTCTGCCAACCCACTAGGATGCTCTAAAACGGTCGCCATGGTCCGTTTGATACAAGTAGAAAAACGACTTGCTAACAATATAAATCATGGAATTCATTATCAGAAGTTCTTGGATGAATATATCGCATTGGTACACATGGAAGTTGCTGAAACTGGTTCTTATTACCTGCCGCATCATGCAGTTGTAAAGAATTCGAGCACAACTACACAATTGAGGGTAATTTTCGTTTGCTCTGCCACAACCACAACTGAAACATCGTTAAACGACGTAATATTAACGGTCCTACGCTTCATCAGGAGTTGTTATCCATACTATTAAGGTGGCGGAAGCCTAAATACGTCCATACGGCTGATATCGAAAAAATGTTTAAACAAAAATGTCCGGTTGATGAAGAGGATCAGAACTATCAACGTATTTTAAGGAGAGAGACTCCACAACAAGAAATTCAGGAGTTTAAGCTGACCACCGTTACATATGGGACAGCAGCAGTTACTTATTTAGCGGTGAAGTCACTACGACAGCTGGCCATCGATGAACAACCACCAGACCAGATTTTTGGCCAAAACACACTGGAAGAAGCCTCGCGCTCAGTCAAAAACAAACCAGTGACTTACTGAATAGCGGTGGATTTACCTTAAGAAAATTGGTAGCAAACAACACCGTTCTCTTGGAAACCATACCAGTACACCTAAGGAATCAAAATCGATTGGAATTCAAAGTTGATGACACAATTAAAATCTTGGGCTATACTGGAATCCAGTAACAAATACATTTGGTTTCATCGTCCCCCAATCCACTCCTGGCAAGCCTACTAAACGAAACCTACTATTGGATAGTGCAAAACTTTTTGATCCATTTGGCTGGCTGGCACCAATAACAGTTGTATTGGTGTGAATAACTTACGTCACACATGGCAGGAATTTAAAGATTCTCTGCCTCTTTTGAAAGAAATGTTTATCCTACGTTAGATCCATTTTGAGAAAAACAATACACCAGAACTTCATGGTTTCTGCGACGCCTCAGAAAAGGCCTATGCTGCTCCCGTCTACTTGAAATCTACAAATTCAGAAGGCATTACTAATGTGAGGCTTCTCGCATCAAAAATAAAGGTTGCTCCGATTAAAAATTTACTTTCACCTCGTCTTGACCTTTGTGGAGCGTTTCGGCTCATGTTAAAAATTAAAGAAGCAATGCAAATCAAGGAAACAACTTCGTCCTTTTGGACCGACTCAATGATCACGTTATATTGGATTCGAGTGCGTCGTCATAAATGTAAAACTTTCATGGCCAATCGAATATCGGAAATTCAAACATACTCAAGTCCATCACAATGGCATCACGTTCGATCAACCGACAATCTAGCAGGCTGCGCATCAAGAGGTACCAGTTCAAAGGAACTAATGAATAGTATCTTATGGTGGACGGGTCTAGATTGGCTACAATTTTCAACCGAACGTTGGCCACAACAAACTGCTACTTAAGAGGAAACTACTTTGGAAGCTAAACAATTGGTTACTCTTCCATCATCAACAACAGTCAATCCGTTTGTACACCGTTTGTTGGTCTCTATCGACGGTTTATAAAAAAACGTTTAACAAAACGAGATATCGGGTCGCAAACTTTTCTTTCTGCTGAAGAAGTTAATGAATCCTACAACGAGCTGGTTGGAATAATTCAACATGCGGAGTTCCAGAATGAAATCATGCAGATTAACAAAGAAGACTCAGTATCACGAAAAAGCATGCTCCTCTCGCTTAACCCATTTATTGATGAACATAAAATGCTAGGAGGAAGAATAACTAATTGTAACATTGTAAACACATTGCATGGGGTGATTCGATTAACTCTGTCACATCTTAGAAACAAATACTGGATCACGAACGGCAGAAGCAGCATACGTACTGAGATAGCAAAATGTATCACGTGTATTCGGTTCAATGGCAAGCTGACCCAAAGAACGAGTCATGCCATCACGTCCATTTACTAACAAAGAAGTTGACTGCGATGGATCAATCTTAGTAAGAGTTTCCAAAAGATGTGGGAATAAATCATACAATGATACATAGCACTAAAGCAGTGCACATAGAGATTGTCAGCGATATGACCAGTGCAGCCTTTATCGTGGTCTTTAAGAGATGTATGGCTCGAAGAGGCCTTTGCAAAAGGATTTACAGCGATAATGGGACCAATTTTGTTGGAGACCATGAACTGCTTGAAAAGGCTAAACAACAAGCTCTACAACAAGCAAATCTGGACCTCCAGCGAATGCTACCTGACATTGAGATTCAGTGGCATTTCATACCACCGTCTGCACCACACTTTAGGGACTTTCTGAAGCAGCAGTGAAATCTCTAAAATTCCATCTAAAACGAGTAATTGTAGACACAACTCTCACTTATGAAGATTTAGAAACGGCTACATCACAGATAGAAGCATCTGATAATTCCTGTTAATCACCGGTGGAGATTACTACAAAAAATGGTTCAAGATTTTTTGAAACGCTGGTCAAATGACTACCTTACCGAACTACAACAAAGAACTAAATGGTCCAGCAAACAACCAATGGTTAAAGTAGTCGCCATTGTCTTAATAAAAGACAACAACTTATCGCCAACAAGCTGGCCTTTGGGACGGATCATCGAACTACATTCTGGCAGCGACGGTTTGACTAGGATAGTTACAGTAAAAGGGAGGAATGGTTCCATATTTGAAAGACCCATTACCAAAGTAAGAGTCCTACTTTTCGACATCGAAAAGTCGCAAAATAAGTCAGTGAATGAATCCCATACCAAAGAAGTTTCTAAAGCCACCAACACTACAGTTCTACCATTACTTCTACTAAGTTTATTGGCGATCACTACACTGTCTACTCCAGTATCCTCAACCGAACAGCTGATGTTCAACATCCCCACTCTTAGTCATCAATCTAGACTGTATCTAGAAATTTTAGGAAATCTCCGATTCACGAACCAGTAGTGGAAAATTGTAGTTTACTTCAACCTCACATCGTACTATTCAGATTTGATGGAATACAAAAATCTGGCAAGGAACATGGAACAACTTTGCATGGAAACAGCTAAAGACAATCATCAGATATGCTCTGCAATCAACACTCAGCTATTTGGAGGACTATTTGGAGTTCTAGATGACCGGGATGCGAGGCATTATTAAGAGGAAATACAAAAAGTCAACTAAATCAACAACACCTCTTAATGATAGCCAAGAATCAAACATCTATTGCTGACGCAACTCTACACATCTTAAAACGAACTGATGAAGACAACAGACGTCATTGGTAAGCTATTACACAACAAATAGGTTCTGCATTAGGTGACATCAACTACATTCAAAAATTGACGTCTTTAAGCTTTCATGCACTTCTTCTGATGCTCGACTTCAAAGACACTCAGCAAAAACTAATTGATGTTCTTTTAAATTCAAACAACGCAGGGCACTTCAAGATATAAAACATCATATGCCTCTGGACGTTGTTCAGCTGCCCTCACAAAATGAGAACTATGAATTATTGAGCCTGTATCAAATCATGCCATGCAGAGGAAAACTAAGTGGTCAATATTTGATTTTTGAATTAAAGGTTCCATTGATGATGGACTATCTGGTTACCTCCACACATCGTGATGAATATTACATGATGTCAAAGGAGGAGTTTAGCAATTGCAAGCTTAGCAACAACGAATATATTTGTACGTTGCTACATCCACTCATTCCGCTTACAACAACAATTCCATATGTGAATTAGACTTATTGGCATCACAACAACAACCATTCAACTGGTACATTGTAGAAAGGGTATCGCAAAACCCAAGAGATACCTGGATAAAGTTGAGAAACATTAAGTGGATTTTCGAAATCGGTCAAGAGCGGCAAGCTATTAAAGCCTGTGATGGAGACTTCGTAGCAGTACCAGTATCACACAATGGAATACTTTTTCTTGATGGCGGATGTACTTTAAAAGAACGGTAAACCTTTATAAAAACTTAAAAAATCTACTTTCCTTGTAATTGACTCGTCATATCTACCGAAAGTCAACCTATCGATGAAGTGGGTGGTAAGGCGTACACACAACTCAATTAAATTGGAAACCCCAACTTTAGTGGTTGACAGACCTGAGCTGCACAAGCGAATACAACAGTTACAAGAAGAGCAGTTCCCAGTGTTAACTGCAAATGCCGAACCAAGGGAAGACCACCACTGAGCGAAGTATAAATATCAAAGAAAGCATAATGAAAAGTTCAGTTGTAAAACAAAAACCAATTAATATATTTGTGAGCCCCTCACCAGTGGTAAGTCACAAATATAAACGCGTCGCTTTTATGGGGTATGAACCAGCGGGCTTTTATTTGTAAACGTCGGACATTAAATGTACTGCCAATATATAATCAAATTCACTGACCTAAATGTATTGTCTGGACGTAAATAATAAGTGAACTTGTTTTTGTACAGAATGTTCGGTTATTGACCCTTCATAAAGTTAAAGAACAATTTAATGTCTCTCCAAAAAAGTGAATTGCTAATGCCAAATTTTACTTTTTTTATTAAATTAACTTTCACTTCCGTTCACCGACAACTTTCGGTCGATGACATACTAGAATTCGCAATACCCTTGTGAATATATATAAGACCAAACGACCTAAGCATTTCAATTTATATTAATCGATCATATAATGGCCAAAATTACCTATTGTCTACAATCGCAAATATTTATTTTTGCAATTAATCGCGCAAAGATGCAATTCATTTTGCAAAAAACAACAAGGTTTAAACTATTAAGTCTATTAAGTTTGCTGGGATTCCAACCGCACTAATTTCGGCATTAATTAAACAATTAATATTCACAATGAATAGCAATAAAAATTGAAATTGTTATTTTTTTGTTTGTTATGTCTCTCGAATAATAACAGTGTAACAAACTGTATTTGGGTATCACGAATACTAACACCGTATACAAAAATTACCACCCAAACAAGAAATAAAAACAAACCACCTACTAGTTTATCTATGTGTACGTATATGAGCTTTATGTGTGTATACGAATCGGGCTTAAATACATGTTTGTGTGGTGCACCATACTAATAAACGATTGCTTTCGAGTAGGAAAAATTATTCTCCGTGCTTTTTACCATTCAGTTTCGCTTAAAACGTCGGAGCATAACGTACTTGTGCACAAAATACACAGTGAAAATTGTTTATGGAAAACAAACAAAAAAATATTAATTTTTCCATAAATTTTTTTTTGTTTTGGTGTGTACGTACACATAAAGTGTGGGAAATATTTTTCCAAAATAATTTAAACAGTTTTGTGCGCCGTGTACTACTCAGTTAAGTAATAACAAAAAGTTGTGTAGTAAGACGGAAAACACATTTTTTCCTCTTATTTATTTTGTGTTATTCGCGGGTGCAATTTAATTTTCCAATAAATTAAAAAAAAAAAAATCGTATTTATCAAAACAAAACAAAAATAAAATTTTTCCGGATTCTAAATAAAACAAAAAAGAAAGCTGAGCGAAAAAAATTTCTAACAAAGTGTTTTTATATTTTGGTGTTCTTGAAGTGTGTGTTGATATATAGAAAAGGTGAAAAATTTTCTTTTCGAGGAAAATTTAATTATGTAGAATTGTGTTAAAATATTGAGTAATCGAATTTGAGATACATATTTTGATGGTATAAAAATAAATAAATATCTAAAGTGAAGTGAGAGAAATTAATTTGTTATTGTCACACAGTGTGCAAAAAATACAAAGTAAGGAAAAGAAAATTTAGAAAATTTATATTTACAAGTTTATCATATACGCGTAGTAAATTTATTTCTTATCATTACAATTATTTGGGTTTGTTATTGTTTATCGTGTACATTAAATGGCATTCGGAATGTTTTTTAATCCACCGATAAAATAAAATTAGGCTCGGTGGAAAATTAACACATTAATACATGGAGGTTTTTCCCACACGCATAAACTTGTTTCGGTTCTTTGCTCCGTTAAATTTATGAAGTAAACTTGTCAAAACGGTTACCTCCGACTTCAGTCTAAATAAAGTTGTCTAAATAACATAAAATATATTCATTACAAACTTTTTGGTGGTATCAAGCTCCTTCTAACTGGTATATACGAATACAACGTGTACGATATAGGGTGAACGTTTTTATTCTTGAAACGTATACTCGTAACACCAGAAAGTTTGTTATTCTGTTTCCCTCAAAAAAGCCTTGTGAATTGAATACGATAATATAATTTTAAAGAAATATTTCAATTTATTAAATAAAATATTTTATTTTTATTTTCAAACTTGAGGGAAAAAGTTTTTTCCCGATTTTTTATTAAATTATAAAAACCAAATACATTTTTAGCCCTTGTAATTGAAAAAAAAAATCGTTGGCGTACTTCTCTCACAAAGTGTGGAGTGGAATAATAATTTTCTTGACCAGAAATTAAATTAAAAGTATAACTTTTTCATTTTTATCGAAAATGTATCGTAAATCTTTACTGCGGCGTTTATCCTCTTAACATTTAAGAACATTAAGTAATTTGTACAACAACTACTGTATCCAAGTAAATACTGCGTAAAAGTTTCCCAGACGTAAGTTTTGGTTAAGTCATATTTGATAGGAATTTATTTCTAAAGGGTGTTTTTTTAAGAGGTTGCCGATTTTTTTTTTGAATAAAACACATATAAAATTATGAAATGACCAAAATTTTTTTTTATTTGGTAGATAATTTTTTGGCATTTAACATTTAAACACAATTTCTGGCATATGGCTACCACGACTATTTTTCACAAATGTCATTCTGGAGGTCCAATTTTCCAGCACTTTTTCAAGCATTTGAGGGCGTATGTCAGCAATGACACGTTGAATATTGGTTTCCAAAGCGTCAATCGATTGAGGTTTATCCACATAAACCAATGACTTCACGTATCCCCACAAAAAGTAATCGAGTGGCGTCAAATCGCACGAACGCGGAGGCCAATTCACCGGACCATTTCTCGAAATAATGTTGTCGTTGAAAGTTTCTTTCAATAAGTCGATTGTTTCACGTGCTGTATGGCAAGTGGCACCATCTTGTTGAAACCACATTTCATTCATATCCATATCTTCAAGATTTGACAACAAAAACTCATTTAACATGGTTCTGTATCGATTTCCATTCACGGTAACGCGTCGTCCTTCCTCATTTTTAAAGAAATATGGACCGATGATCCCACCAGCCCATAGACCGCACCAAACAGTACATTTATCAGGATGCATTGGTAATTCTAGAACGGCGTGTGGATTATCTTTGCTCCAAATGCGACAATTTTGTTTGTTGACGTATCCATTTAACCAAAAATGCGCCTCATCACTGAAGAGAATTTTACGGTAAAAAAATGGATCTTCGTTCAATTGATTTAACGACCAATCACTGAATTCACGGCGCAAACGATGGTCGTGTGGCTTTAATTCTTGCACCAATTGAATTTTGTATGGCACCAAACCCAAATCTTTACGTAAAATTTTCCATAAAGTCGATGGACAAAGTCCAATTTGCTGAGCACGACGACGAATCGATAAATTGTCGTTTTCTTCGACACTGGCCTCAACGACAGCAATATTTTCTTCTGTACGAACTCTTCTCATTCTTGTCGGTGGCTTGGCATCCAAAAGAGTGAATGTAGACCGAAATTTGGTAATTACGTTCTTTATGGTGGTCTCTGACGGACGATTATGTGCACCATAAAATTCACGAAGTGCTCTATAAACATTTTTAATTGAACACTGATTTTGAAAATAAATTTCCACGATTTGAAAACGTTGTTCTGGAGTTAACCTATTCATAATGATTTGCCAAACAATACTGAGTAGAAATGCCACTTTGAGCTGTCAAAACAACTGTCATAAAATAAAACGACATCTATCGGAAAAACAAACCTCCTAAAAAAACACCCGTTAGATGTTAAATTTCAGTTCTCTTCGCACATGAAAATAATTTAGGTGGGCCCCCGAATCACCGTTGTATTTAATTATGACCTATGTCTTCGAGAACAAAAACATATTTTACTTTCAATTTTTATGTCACACGTACGTGTACCAGCTAATTCACAAGTGGCTCTCATTCTTAATTCTATTGTTTATGTTTTACGTATTGCCTACTTTGCAAAGTGGATTTCTTTAGCGGTTTTTATTTGATGTTGATGCTTGCTTAAAAGTGTGGGTTGGTCTGAAGATGATAAAGTACCTATGATAGTGTTATTCCTCCCAAGGGTGACGAAAAAGCGTCCTCGCGGTCTTTCGTGTAATTCCACATTTATCCAATAGTCCTTTTAACTGGCTTTGGGTCTGGATTTGCCGCTGGTGAGTTGCTTAAAATACATACCGTTAATTTAGTTCCGAGTAGATGCCTGCTTAAAAGTGTGGGTTTGGCCTGATGATGGATGATAAAGTAACTATGATAGTGTAACTTCTCCCAAGGGTGACGAAAAAGCGTCCTCGCGGTCTTTCGTGTAACTCCACATTTATCCAATAGTCCTTTTAACTTGCTTTGGGTCTGGATTTGCCGCTGGTGAGTTGCTTAAAATATATACCGTTAATTTAGTTCCTTTCTTCCAAATGCCAACGAAAATTATTAGCAATTATTATTGATGGCGCGGATATTCCTCCTGTCAGCATCCAGATCCAAGTCTGATGGTTTACCTGCCTTAGATATACATGTTCTTTCAATTTTCTTTCTGTTTTCTATGTTTTCTTGATTGAATGTTTTATAAATACATATGACAGATAAAATAATCCTTCCTAAAATTGTTGACATGACATCTTGGGGAACTGAAATAACATTACATTGATGAAAACTAATATTGAAATCGAACGGTCTTTTCATTACTCGTGATGACTGTCTTAGTGGAGTTGGCTGACTTTCACTGCTAGTTGTATCTTGCGACCGTATTGGACATGGTGAGGTTGCGGATTCACCAAAAAACGCTGTTGATCAAGATTCCGGCTCTATAATGGGCGATGCATCAATAATTTCAGTGAATATGTCTCCTCCGAATTTATCAGCGGATTCTCCAGAAACTCGACCTCGAAGTTGGTTTTGATGTCGCTTCCAAATCCCCCTGTTCGTTGCTACCATGTACAATCGGCGACCTAAGCATTTTGAAATGTAATCTTTCCTCCACGTTCCTCTGTTTACAAAATCTTTAGCATAGACACTGTTATTTATTTTGAATTTAGTTGAAGGGAACTCCGCATCGTGAACTCGTTCAGGCTCGCATAACGATGACAGTAAAGTTCTTGGTTGTCTACCGTGCAGGATTTCGGCAGGAGATCGGCTACAATTGGTAAGTGGCATTGAGCGATACGTTGCCAAAAATTTCGTAAGAGCAACATCACTAGAGGTCCCATCAAAACAGTTCTTTTTCATGGCGAACGAATCTTTCAGCTTCACCATTGGATTCGGGATGGAAAGGCGCGGAGGTTAGGTGCTCAGTACTATTTAAACGGCAAAACTGTTGAAATTCAGATGATGTGAACTGCGGGCCATTATCGCTTACAATCGTTATGGGTAGTCCTTCGATCGCAAACAGTTGCTGGAGAGCATATGTAGTGTAAGTTGAAGGTGTTTTCGCCATTTGAACAACAAACGGATATTTCGAAAATGTGCCCTCTGCGATTAGCCACATCTTTGACATAAATGACCCAGCGAAATCAACGTGTATCCGTTCGCAACGCTTTACCATATTCTCGATGTTATACTCAATCGATGGTCACCAGCAATATCGTCTAGCGAGCTGTTTCATCCTGGTAATGCCCCAGTGTCCTTGATGGAGCAACTCGAGCGTTTTAGTGACACCATAAATGATAGATAATGCCTCTTTTTCTATCTGGCTATAATTTTGTTGAGCTTTATCCAGAGTTTTGGATGCAAATGCGATTGGATTTTCGGTTCCATCCGGAAAACAATGTGAGAGCACGGCTCCTATGCCGTATGGCTAAGCATCTGTCGCCAATAAAAGTGGAAGATCATCGCGAAAATGACTCAAACGTGCAGCGTTCTCAATAGCTCCCTTAAGCTGCTGAAATTTTTTGAACGTAGCTTATTTAATGGCGCTGCTAAATTGGAAAAATGTTGGATGAATTTATTATAATAATTTATCTTTCCAATAAAAGTTTCCACTTCCTTTAAGTACCACGGTCGAGGTAAATTTTTAGTAGCACTGAAACCAGTGCATGAAGGACGAATGCCGTGTTTGTCGATTATATGCCCCAAGTAATCTATCTCGACTTTTGCGAATCCACATTTATTGGCACGACATTTGAAACCGTTTTCCTCCAATCGACATAATAACATTGCAAGGTTTTTTAAATGTTCCTCGTGTGACTCTCCGGAAATGATTAAATCATCTAAATAAACAGCACAAAATTTTAGATCCACTGTCAGTTGTTCCATCAACCGTTGGAAAGTTCCCGGAGTGCTGGCAATCCTGAATGGTAGTCGTTGGAACTGATAAAGCCCGAACGGTGTATTCACTACCATAAACTTTTTGGTCTCCTCCGTCAGTTCAATTTGAAAATATGCATCCTTTAAATCGATTTTGGTGAAATATTGTCCACCTTGTAATCGATAAAATAACTCATCGATTTTTGGAATCGGATGCACAATTGGGGTTGCCCATTGAGTGGTTTGTACCGGTTTCAACACACCGACATTGACTAATCGTTCCAACTCCTGCTTGACAGCCACTTGAATTGCAAATGGAATGTTTCGTGGCTTAAAATATCGAGGCTCAGCATTGGGTTTCAGTTTTATTTCAGCCGTATACGTCGAACATCTTCCCAAGGAATTTTCAAACAGTAGATGATGCTTTTGAGTCAATTTAGCAATTCCTTGTTTCAGTTCGCCTACAGACTTTTCTTCGGTTGACACTGCAAATATATTACTATAGACTTAAGTACAATTTTGAAATTAAACGATTCAAACCAGTCGATGCCCATAATATTCGATATATCCTGCTGGTCTACCACAAATAACGGTAATACTGATTTATAATTTTTATACATAACGTTCACGTAGCATATACCTTTCACCTTGATCGTGTTTCCTCCATAAACTCGAAAAATTTTCGATGTCGATGTACAAATCGGATTTCCAAGTTTTCCGTACACATTTAGACCCACCATCGCACAAGTTGCACCCGTATCCATTTGAAAAGAGATTGAATGTCCGTTAACTTTAAGTCCAATCCAAAATTTACTACACGAGTTGTTTACAGTAAAAACCAATGATGGTGAATGCACATCAATTGAATTGGCAACATTTCGATCCCTGGCTGGGCTATGACTGGAATTCGAGCGGTGCCGATAATGAGTACGGCGTCGGTATACGTTATTATCGCGTTGATGGTTATCGTTACGGTTGACGGTTATTTGGCCTTGATGTGGATCGACCCCTCGAACGTGTCACACAAACACTAGCAATACGACCTATTTTTCGACAGTGATCACAAATAGCATTGGCAAATCGGCAGCGTCGACGATCGTGTTCGTCTATATATTTAGGATACGAACGGTAAAAATTCGAACGGGAATTCGATCGCTCTTGATTGCGATTTGGAAAACGAACAGCATCGTGCGATAATTCGTTTGCCTCTCCTTTTATATTCAAACACGTTTTTGTTGTGGGCTCATAAATTCTCGCAATTTCTAGCACCTCATCGAGCGTTGGATTTTGCTTTTGTAGACATGACACACGGACCACATCGTGTGGCGTGTTTATAGCAATGATGTCTCTAATTAAATCATCGACGAATGAAATTTTACACGTTTCTTTAGGGCATTGGAAAGCGCAGTTTCTGGCTACTGATGATCAACACGTTAATAAAATCGAGGAATTGGTGCTCGAGAATCGACGATTAACAGTCAGAGACCTTACTGGCATCGTTGAAATATCGGTTAACCACGTCTCAATAAAAAATAAGAACACCACAATTAGATCAACACAATTTATTATTAAAACAAAATTAATACTTTTCGAGACGGAATCTTTAACAGAACTAATTATTTATCAAAAATATTATCATACGACAATTTTCCGCATTACCAAGAATTACCGTAATTGATGGAATTTATGATCGAAAATTGAAAAAATAATAACAACATTACTTTACAGTAGACTATGGATTAAAATACAAATTCTGATATTTCTTAACAGGGTGATCCCACACGGCATCCTACAAATCATCTGGCCTAGATGATCTAATCTCGTTACATACTTCTTCAATACTCTCATCACTGGACATGCTATTGTATTAAATTTTTAAATGCTCTGCCGAAGTTGAAGTTAGTAGTGGCCCTTCTATCTGTCCAATCTTTCGAACGTCATATCTTTCGTTATCTTTCACTTCAATAATTTCGTACGGTCCCAAACATTTTGATTGTAGCTTTCCACCAGAGTTAAACTGCGTGCGCTTGATGGCAACAATGTCCCCCACTCGATAGATTCGTGCTTGTTTCGTTTTTTATTAAATGTTCGTTGATTCTCTTGTTGTACTTTACTAATTTGTAATTTGGCTGCATCCCTAAGATTAGTACGTTCTTCATTAAACGCATAGCGGTTTCCTCTTCGACTACGTGTAACTCTTTCGGACAACGCATTTTCACACCAATTAACAATTCGAATGGACACCTTTCAATGCTTCTCTGGAATGAATTGTTTAGGAACCTTTGTAATTTATCAACGTGTTTAAAGTCATCCGGCTTAAGATGAGACAATTTAGTCAATGCTGGTATGGTTATTCTGTTAAGCCGCTCCATATGATGCTCGATATTCTCTGATTTACAGTAGTGACGAAAATCGTTGGAAACTAATTCCGCGCCTAAATCACTTATTATGCGCCTTGGATTACCAAAATCCGGTTTTTTTATTGTTCTAACTTCTGTATAGCTTATCCGGAACCAGTGTTTCGAGTTTGATAGAGCCACAAAAATTTTGAAAAACTGTCGATAACACATAAAATATAACGATAGCTTTTCTTTGTTGCAGTTAAATGTCCTAAATTAGTCACCGTAGTCGTGCAAAATTGTGTCCTTAAAAGGATCCCAAGCCGGAGAATAGATTTCATCCGTAGGCAGCAAATGTGTACCAGCTGCCTATCACACAGCTCAACCGAAGCATGCCTCAAAACAGAAACATGTACAATATGCAGTAACAAACATCATCAATTGCTGCACACCAATCGATGGAAATACCACGACCCTGCTCTCAATGGCTAAAGTGATAGCCAAAAACTCCACAAACCAAACGTACGAGCATTAAGCGATCTAGGATCTCAAGTACCCTTGATTACTGAAAATGCATGTAAGCAGTTGGGCTTACATCAGAAAAACATACGTACTAGCTTGGTCGTAATTGGCGGCAATACTAAAAACACCTTAAGCTCTATAGTTCAACTGGAAATTCAACGACATTTTCAATCGGTGTTTAAGCTACCAATAGAATATGTTTTGCGGAAAATATCATCAGATGTGCCAGAGCAGAAAATAAAACGCAATGACGACTCTCGGTGGGAAAATATAATATTGGCGGATCCACAATATGGTTGCACGGCTTCTATAGCCATCTTGTTAGGATTAGTTTATGCGGATATGTTAGAATCACAGATCATTCGAGGAAATCCAAACGCAATGAAAACAAGTTTGGGTTGGCTGATAGTAGGTTCGGCAACAACCGCTCAACCCAGGACTCTAATGGTTAACATCAGTATCAAGGAAGAATTAGCACACGCTCAAGAGCTTCAGAAGTTTTCGCATTTAGAAGAGGTACCGATTGAATCTCCAACAAAATCTAACGAACAGTATGAAACAATTTATCAACAATTAACCGTTTGTTAATAAATTATTTGTTGCGGAATTCAAATGGACGCTATGTGGTTACCTTACCGTTCAAGGAAAATGATGCCAGCATCCTTGGTGCTTCAAAACAAAGAGCCACGCAATGGTTATGGCAAATTGAGAAAATATTGCAAAAAAATGAACGACAATTTTACATTCCACATCATGCAATATTGTAGGAAAATTTAAAGGAAACACAATTTCGCGTTGTATTTGACGCTTCAATGAAATCAACTTCGGGTTGGAGTTTGAATGATACTCTGCCTGTCGGAGCGACCCTGCAAACTAATTTATGATCACTTATTCTACGGTGGAGAAAACACAAAATAGTATTCGCAGGTGACATAATCAAAATGTATCGACAATTCAAAATGGCAATAAGAACACTACATCAGTTAGTAATGGATGGAGGAGAATACTGTTCAATGGTCAGAAAAGTCTTAATAGAGGAGTGTTATGTCGATGACGTTCTAACCGGTGCTGAGAACCTACACGATGCACTACTTCTACAAGAGCAGCTAATCATATTACTTCAAATAGGTCAATTTCAACTGAGCAAGTGTTCGAGTAGCCACCCAAAGTTGTTGCAGTTTATACAAGAGTCATTAATTTATTAAATAATTGGAAACATGAAGTTGGCAGAAGATGAGACTATTAAAACTTTAGGAATCCATTGGAATTTGATCACAGGCTGCTTTAGTTTCAAGGTAAGCCAAATATCATCAAAAACTGAACTTACCAAAAGAGAACTAGCCTCAGAAGAACGCCAATTACCAATTACATCCAAGCTTATATTACAAGACATGTGGACCACGAAAATAAACTGGGACGACAAGGTTGCTAAAGAAATGACTGCAAAATGCATAAAGCTACGAGATGAATTAGTACAGCTTGAAACCCCATTAATTCCACGTTGGATAGGAACAGTAACTTCAGGTAAATATAACCTCTGTTTACACGGGTTTTGCGATGCGACCGAAAGGGCATTTTCAGCGGTATTGTCTGACCGTTAAATATATTGTCAGTACTGACTGCCAAAACCAAGGTAGCACCTACCCGAGTTAAGCAATCGTTTAATTAAACGTTTATTTATGAACGAATATTTATGCGTGGACAGATTATACCATTGTGTTGGCTTGGCTACAAAACCAGCAACAAAATGGAAAACATTCGTCTCGAATCGGGTATTAGAAATTCAAAACCACACTAAAATCAGGAGATGGTGGCAGTTCACTATCAGCAACTACGTTCGTTTCCTCTTGTTATAAACGCTATTTTAGTATTTTTTAATATTTTTCTGAAGTTTTGATAAACGTTAAGGGTTGTGTGATGTGTGAGAAGTACGAATTTATCACCGTACAGGTAAGGTTGGTATTTTTTTTCATGGCCCAAATTATGGCTAAGGCTTCTCTTTAGTTTTTCTCGTATTTGGTGTCAGTCGTGTTTAATGTTCTAGACTTCAAAAAGAAATTGGTCTTTCCACACTGTCTTGTATTTTGAAAAGGGTACCACTTAGTGCAAATTTTGATGCATTAGTCGCTAGGATGAAAGGTTTCGAAAAGTCTGGGTAGGCTAGAGTTTGATCAGTGGAAATATTATCCTTCACTACTTCAAAAGCTTTATTATATTCCGGATCTTTGGTGTTAATAATCACCTCGTTCTTAAGAAATTTGGTCATTGGCTTTGTTATTGGTAAAATAGCCTGTTAACCCGTGCAATTGCTTAATTTGTTTTGGGTGGTTGGTAATTGCCACATAGTAATTCGCATTTGTCGAGCAGTATTTGGAGGTTAAAATGAGATAGTCTTTTAAGAACTTCATTAAGATTTTAATGTGAAAATGTCATCGACTTAGCAATTGTTATGAATTAGTCCGTGAAACGTGGCTGGACCATTATTGAGCCCGAGCGGCATTTGAATAAACTCGATCTCCTTTTGAGGAAAGCTGACTTTAAATTTAGCGTAGTGAAATACGTGGATTTCTCCAGGTTGTTTAAAATTTCCTCTATTTGCGATATCGGAAATTTATCAGCGATCATCTTGTCATTTAATTTTCGGTAGTCAATGACATCAATTTTTTTGGTACTACCCAAATAGATGATGCGTAAGGGTTACTCGAGTTTCGAATGACTCCACTATTCAACATCTCCTGTATATGATCCTCCCCATCAGATTTAAAGTGGCGAGGGCACCTGTATGTTTTGGAATATGCTTATGAATACCGTTATCGCAGAAAGCTTCTCAGTTACTTTGAATAAAACTTTCTGGTGGTGGTAGATTGCATTTAATATAGCGGTTTTCTCATTTTCCTATAAGTGATTCATGGGAATTTTTAATAATTGTTTTTGGTATAGGTGTATAACCATAACATACTACAGTTGACCATACATTTGCAGTTGTTCACCTAATTTAGCTACCTCAACTAAAGACGGTAAGGAGTATTCTTGTTAAAATATTCACCGTGGTTTTATAATTTTTGGATCTTTATAGCCCTGGTTGGATTACAATTCGTCGCCTTAAAACTAGAGTACGCCAAGCGACAAAACCACACTTTTGAGAAAAATTAAAGTTAAGTTTACGTGGTCATTACGACCTTGTCTAAAGCGATGGTTCGAAGTTTTACAGATTATTCTAATGCAATGGTTATGTGAGAATAGCAGCGAGGCACAATCATTTTAATTTTGGGAAAACTTATTTAAAAAATATTAATTTTCCAACGAGAAGTGTTTTTAACGTACGCTATATGACATTAAGAAACTGTAAAAAAATTAAATGTTTCATTCAAATTATTGTCAAACGTTAATGTTGTACATACGTTTTAATCTGACTTTAGCGCATTATTGTAGAAATTTTGGTCGACTTTAGGCATAAATTTAAGAATACTTAGCAAATCCTTTCGTTTCTCCTCACTTATTTTAATGTTATCATTCTGGAGAATTGCTACATTGAAACTACAGTCTGTTCGAACCTCAATCAAGTTTCTTCTTGTCCTTCTGGAACTACTTGTTGGCTTTGTTATA
Source organism: Nephrotoma guestfalica (assembly GCA_963691935.1). Taxonomy (NCBI): domain Eukaryota; kingdom Metazoa; phylum Arthropoda; class Insecta; order Diptera; family Tipulidae; genus Nephrotoma; species Nephrotoma guestfalica. The sequence continues at coordinate 203,916,029 of OY829913.1, read as the reverse complement.
GATTCCGTTGTAAAATCTTCATTAAACGATCTCTTATATGAAACATTCGTTAAGTTTCGTGATTCATACTTTAAATGTCGTACTTTGGTATACGGAACAAACGAGAAATTAAATTTTTGGGCCGCCATTTGTAATATTTAAGCAAGTAATCTCACTAATCCAATTGTGCTGTAGATTCCCATATTGTTCAAATATTTTTCCAAAGTACTGTGCACAGCATCAACTTCTTGCAGAAGAGCGTGTCCTGGTTCAGAATATTTGTGCTCTATTATCGAGGATAATACTTGAATTTTTCTTGATGAAATAATAAATTTTTCAGTTTGCGGAAAATCGGTTATCACAGCTTGCAAAATTCTTATGAAACCTCACTTGCTAATTCATTTGACCTCTTTCTTGATTTGTCTCATTCGAGGTACTACAATATGTGCTTCGGTTATCCTTACAGTATCCTGTTAGGTTAAAACACAAAAATGTTCGCTTGTAATAGAAGCAGTTAACATTTGCTTTCGGCAACGCAAACAGATTTTGTAGATCAATTACCATAACACGGGTATTTCGTTAAACATTTATCTTGTCAGTATCTGTCTCCGCTTTTGCTACCAATTTGTTTTGAATGTGATCCGTGTAATCGTTGTGTTCATCTTGAGTTAATATTTCGCCATTGTTTTCCTTTCCTTGTGCTCCCCGCATTTGTTACACAAATCTTTCTTTGTGATCAAAAAACCCAATGCTAACTTCGTTTCAAATATATGTTTATACGACTAAAACTTTACAGGGTCATCTGTTTCATTGCGCCATACATCATATACGTTTTCTTTAAATTAAGCTGTGGTTCCAGAAACATTTTAATTGTCGAGAATAATGAGACTCTGCTGTTGCGAAGCTCTTTATATGAGCAGCAACATCATCCAGTTTATTTTGTGGTAGTTTATTTTTCGCGTGTTTTCCTTTAGCTGAAGTTTTCGATGATGGTATCAATTAAATGTTCAAAATAATAATGCGACCGAGTTTTATTAATCTCCAAGGTGTCTGTAAAAAATACTTGACAGACCCTTTTCAACAAACCGGTTTTTAAAAAGTGATAGAGATATGTATATTTTCTACGCGAGTGAGCATTGCTGGTTCCTTTTCTCTCTACTGAAATCTTAAATATCATGCTGCCAGTGCAAAACGAATCGTAGAGTATTTTGCTTTAGTGGAATTATATGATATACTGTACTTAGCGCTAAAATTAGCAAAAATCAAGGTGGAGTTAGCGTCAAACAGGATTTAGCGTAGTTTAGTCGTTAAAAAGTGTTGGAAATGGGGGATAGCGGAAAACACAAACCAGTTTCCCGAGTATCAGGCAGTCTAATTAAAATGGAAATACGCTCGAAATAACTAACCATCAAAACCCGGAAAATGTCAGTTTGGTGGTTAGCGTACTCTAGTCCTGAGGCGACGAATTGTATCATTCAATTTTTTGTGTTCGGTGACTAACCTGTTACCATCCGATTTTGTACCGAACGTTACCGTATGGTTCTAAACAAATTTTATACGGGTAATATCTGAAAATTTTTTGAACTTTATTGTTGAGAGAAATTGTATTCGATTGATAATTTTTTTTTCTTTATTAATTACAACTGAGACCGTGCTCATCTAGCAATTTATCTTTCAAATTTTTACAAATTTTACATTTCCTAAACAATTCTGATTTGTTGGGGTGAAACCCAATGGTTAGTCCCAAAATTAATTAAACCTATTTAAAATATAATTTTAATTTGGAATGTTTACTAGGTTAAGTGGTCTCGTTCTTTGAAGTCTTCTTTCAACGACAGGGTTATCTATCATATGGAAAATATAGGGGTTTTCATGTTCCTGGAGCCTTATTTCGTGTTTGGCAGCATGCTTTTTTATTCCATCTTTGTATTATATTTCATCTGTGTGTCACTGTGAAGTTCTTCATTTCTTGTATACCATGTAACATTTACGATGCTACGGAGAACCTTATTTTGAAACGTCTGTATCATTCTGGCGTTTGTTTGCTTAGTACATCCTCAGAGTTGAATACCGTAGGTCCATATCGGCTTCAGTATTTGCCGATATAGCAGCAGCTTGTTGTGTAAGCTCAGAGCGTCTACCTATGAGCCTATTAATTTCTTCTTTTTTATTTTTGACATGCTCTCTCCACTTGAGCTTGGCATCGAGTGTCATGCCAAAATATTTCGCTTTGTTTGCATATGGTACCGCTCGTGAGTTAATTTCTATCGGTAGCAGGAAGCGTTTTGGTATGTAAAGTTAATATTCGTGGATTTCGTCTCATGAAGCTTGATTCTCCAGCGCTTAATCCAGTTACAAACCGCATTTGTAATCTTCTGGAGTTTGCTCGTTGTATCAGCGACATTACTTCCAATCGCCTTGATTGCTGTGTCATCTGCAAAGGTGGCTATGCTTCCTTCATCTGTTGTTGGAATATCCCGGGTACATAATAAATACAGGATTGGTCCTAACACACTCCGCTTTGGGACACCGGCAGAGATTTTCTTTAGTTCGGAGTATTAATCCTCATATTTCACACGAAATTGTCTATTGTATAATTTAGATCTTAGTATGGCATAGAATTGCCTCGGCAGATCTCTATGCAGCTTGAATTCCAGTCGACAGTGCCAAACTTTATCGAATGCTTGGGCAACGTCCAGAAATATGCTGGAGCATACTTTTTTACGTTCAAACGTTCTTTCAATAACGTTGGTAATTCTATGCACCTGTTCAATTGTGGAGTGCTTTACTCTGAATCCAAATTGATGTGAAAGAATTAGTTGACGGTCCTCAATTATTGGTTTAAGTCTTTTTGGTAATAATTTTGCAAAGAGTTTTGACATAATTGGCAGCAATGAAATTGGCCTGTATGATTTTTTATCGTTCGGTGGTTTATCTGGTTTTGCTATCTAGATTACTTCTGCTACTTTCCATTGCCGAAATCCTTTACCTGGTAGAGCCTTGATTATTTGGCAAGTCTATAAGTCATACCATGGGGCGTTTTTTAACATTCATGGTGTTTTTTACTTCAATTCTTTGATAGTTACGGGGCGTATATCAAAATCATCTAGCTTGGGAATTGACATTATAGTTTCATTGGCCGTTTGACTTGGTAGTGGTTGGAAGTTATACTCGAGATACTCTGCAAACAGATCAGTCTTCTCTTTAGGACCTCTTGCCCAGGTTCCATTCTCCGTTTTAAGTGCAGGCACTTGCATTTTGGGTCTTTTGAGTCTCTTCGTCGCCTGCCACAGTGAATTATCAGAATTTGTTTCATCGGTTAGGCTAACTAGATATCTGTTTATTGATGCATTTTTAACTTCTTTAAGAAGAGATTTGAGACTGTTACCTAAATTGTTATGAATTGTTTTGTTCTACGGCATTCTAGTTATTTGTCGCGTAGGATATGTTAAGCCACTTCTTATTTTGTATAATGGGGGGGGGGGGGGGGGTACTTGCCAAAACAGCATAGTGAATTGCTTCATTGAGTTGTTCTAATTCATCTTCTAACTGGTGGTAATTTCTTATCGACACCTGCAGATTGATGTTTTCCTCCAATACCTCACGAAAGAGATCCCAGTTTGTTTTTGAATTTCTTAATCTGGGTGCACTCTCCCTTTGAATTACTAGAGGATACTAGAGAATTACTGTCTTCAATGTGAATGTATAGTTCTGGGATATACGTCTTGCTACATAAAAGTCTATTAGGTCAGGTAAATTCGTTCCGTCACTGGACCAGTATGTTGGGGAACCACCAGAGTAAAATTCACATTTTGATGTCCGCCCTGCTTGAAGCAATTCTTTGCCTTTTGACGTCGTAAGTATAGATCGAGATCCCCAATAGGTGTTTTTCGCATTAAAGTCACCTCCAATAATAAAATCACGTCCAAGCGATTTAAATAGTTTATGGTAGTCCTCTCTTTTCAAGTCATGCCAGGGAGGACAATATATTGCAGAGACACTAAGCTGTCTGTGTTTAATTTGGATCCTTACAGTAGTGACTTGCATTGTTTCTTCTTCGATATTTGATTCGAAATGGTGTTTTATATTTTCTTTTATTAGTAATGCCGAACCACCTCTTGCTCTTTCCGCTGGATGAATGGAGTGATATAAGTAATAACCCCGTATTTTAACAAACGAAGATTTAACTAGATGGCTTTCAGATATTAAGAAAATGTCGATTTTTTCTGAGTTTAAAAATATTTCTATTTCTGCAATATGTTGCATAATGCCATTCGCATTCCAGTTTGCTTTTTTAAAAGTTGTGTTCTTACTTAACATTTTTTGTTGCATTGCGTTGAGTGAGTTGCATTTTCTTCAGTTGATCAAGTATCATGTTGTTCAGATTACTTTGGTCATCTAGCCGCTTTGTAATAGCTGCAATGCTGTTCATAATGTTTTCCATAATTTGGTTACTTTCAAAGTCCATATGTTTGGTTGAACCCAAACCTTTCACTACCTGCGCAAATGAACTTCTTTGTCCTGTATTGCTTGGTTGTGGTTTTGATCCATTTGATTTGATCTTTGTACTCTTAGATTTTCGTGATTTTGCGGTTGATTTCTTGTTTTATCTCTCAATTTTTGTAGTTGTTTAGCAACCTCACAGCCTCGATAATTAGCCGGATGTTGGCCCTTACAATTTGTACACTTGGCTGGCACATCTCTCACTATTGTACTTGCCTGGGTAAAATGATTACCTGAGCATTTTACACATCTTGGATCCCGGCCGCAATATTTTTGGGTGTGAATAAATGCCTGACATTTCTTGCATCGGAGTATGCCCGTTGTGGTTCTCCCCATTGGTTCAATTGTCACCTTCATGTGAAGGATTCGTTTTATTCCATAAATGTTTTGAACATTCTCTTTGTTGTCAATTACTAGCATAAAAAGAAGGAGTCCCATTTTACTGATAAGTTGGTTTCCTTCCTGAATTATTGTTCTCTCTGTTTTAACAATATTCACAGCATCTAGTATTTTAAAACCTTTATTTTGTAAATCTTCCATTATTTCTTTGCTTGAGCAATTGTGATGCAAACTTCATATGACTTTTATAGGTTGGGCCTGTTTGTTTTCGTAAATGAGCCACTGATAATTTTCAGCATTGAATTTCATAGATAAGGTTCTATAAGTAATCTGAGTCCAGAGTATTAATTGTCCAAACGTCATTATTTAACGCTGTTATCTTATAGTCTTTGTCAGTAACCGATTTCATCAGTGACTGAATTTCTGGGAAACTAGTTACACCCACAATATTTATTGGTGAGCGTGATTTTTCTTTCGGTTGCACCAAATTTGGTATAATGTTCTTGGTAGATTTACTACCTTTTGGCTGATTGGCTTTGGGTAGAGTATCGTTTGGATCTGGACTAGATTGTCCCTTACCATTTAATTGCTCAACCTCAGGTGACGATCCAGCTTTTCTTTTCTTACTTTTCCTGGATTGTTTTTTCTTCTTTAGGATCCTATTCCTCTCTCTTTGTAATTCATCTTCATCAGTGGAATAGATGAGTTTGTCTGGTTCAATGCTTCCTATATCGCAATCTTTTTTTGAATCCCGATGGCAAATAATTACTCCATGTGCTCTAGCCTCGCCAAGAAATTCATATTCTCCTTTTCTAGGTCAATAGTTGTTTTGCTAGATTCAGCTATTTGCAAAGTAAAATTTCCGGTGGCATCACTTATTTCGTGTAATGTTTGACTAGGTATAGTTAGAAAAAGTATCGGCTTGATCAGCTACCGAGTTCTATTTTTCTTTATCGGTGGTCTTTGTAAATTTGGTCTTCTCTGAAACGGATTTGATGTTCCCAGATAATGCAATAGATGGCCCTTTCCAGAATCCATAGGGCCCGTCTCCACAGAGAGTGGATTTACCAATGTTGATATTGGTGTACCACCTGGGGTATTATTTCCTTTTGTTTGTACCATTGCATAGTTTTGATTGACTAATTAGCTATTCTGCTTCACTACTACGAAGGGATTGGGTACTGCAACCGTTCGTTCTACAAAACATTGCCCAGAGTACGCATCCATCCATTTATGAATACTTCGTGGAGGCTGTCAATCCCGTACCCCTTAATTTATAATGAATAATGGCGTACGTATGGACTATAGATTTTAAATAATAAAAATAATTTGGAAACGTTTTTCTAAGTTTATACGTGTATTCCTGTTTTCACAAAACAAACCAGTATCATTAGCAAAATAATACAATTTGAGATCCTTCTAACTGCATAATTGAACAAACTCTAGGAATCTGCTAAAAAATTGGTATAGTATAACGAACTTAACAGAAATCTTTGAAAATAGTAAAAAACTACTATTTTACTGTTTCTAGGAAGAGCTCTTGCAGCTTTATAATAATTTGATTTAATTTTATTTTATTTTACACAACCTCAATAGAATCGAATATAAAATGACCACCTAGCGCGCTAGCCAATTTGCATGTACCGTAATTTGTTCTAGAGAAAACTGGAAAACATGAAATCTGCTATGTCTTGTTTTAGTGATGAAAACATAAACTACGGAAGTATTCAAACTTACAGGATTAAGTTCATCACTATAGATAATTACTACATACTACATCCTCGTATGTAACGATATACATATGATTCCCTAGGCAAGTAATTAATTAATAAAAAATAAAACTACATAATTAGAGCATTACAACATTTATAATTTAATGTGAATTAAAATGTTCACAAAATAATTTTGATGTGTATACGACTAGATGTAGTATTTGCGTGCGTGTAACACCCGCCTCCTCCTCCTCCTCGATTCCTTTAATATAGCTGTACGTTATGTTATTATGAAGTCATTCATTTATCTAAATTTTATGTGTGTTGTTTTGGTATTTATATTTTTGTATATGATTCGGATTTTATCATCAGTCTAATTACACATGTCGTCCATCGGTAATAAAAAAAAATAGAGAAGCTTAACTAGCCCATATTTTTGCTATTTATGTAAGCTTTCTTGTCTAGAGTAGTCTAACTATGCCACACCACCATTAAATGATATTAGAGTTTTGTGCTGATATTTTATATGTTTTGGGATAAATTGAAATAGCTGTCACACCTGTATGAATGGTAGTTTGTCCTAAATACATATTTTTTTATGTATCCTTAAGGGAATTTCAGAACAGCACTAAAAATTTATTAGTTTATCGCTTTTAGTCACTAGTAATAAACTGAAGTATTAGTATATAATAGCCAACCCCAGGGATGTTTAGCAAACAAGAACTTGGTTTGTTTGGTACAAAAATCGGTCGATAAAGTCACTTCTAGATAAATTTATTTTCACCATGTAAACTGTAGAATGTTTTACACATTACAAGTATTTGACCCAGTTTTTCGAAAACCGCGTAAAATTACGCTTTAAGTCCACCTAAATATTTTAATTCCTGTTGCGCTAGCCCCTCAGCACCACACATTGTAAACTTAGAAAAACAATCTGTATGCACTTATAAGCTATTTATGTTTTCTGGAAAGACGCAAACAATAAATTTTGAGTTTACTCAGTAACGCAACAATTTAAATAACGGGGAGCTTAGTAAATGTTGGCACGGCCCCCAAAACAACAACCGGATATTTTGAATAAAGTTTAATTGTAGAATTAGGAGCTATTTATGAGCTTTCAACTTAATTCAGCCTCAGCTTGAACGAGCTTTCCTCTGGTGGGGGCTAATACCGGAATATTGAAATAAAATCATGGATTGGAGTTTGATTAGAACTGAACTGTTAATTTAATTTTTGCTATTTATATGCAAATTTGATATTTACTTGTTGTTGTTATTTATATTATAGTGATCATATAGGGTGTCCCAATAAGAAGTTCACATTTAAAAATTTAATAAAACAAAAACGGCTTAATATATTTCTAAATTTATTTTTTTGTTTGAAAGTACAATCCTCCTGGTTATTTATAGAAAATGATTTCATTCAAATGGGAGCCGCGCCTAGCCTTGACGTACTCCATTCGGTCGGTCCAATTTCTAAGCATATTTTGGATTGTGTGCGGATCTATTTTGGCAATGATTACTCAATATTGGCTTTCAAATGCTCAATTGTTTATGGAGGGTCCGTATAACACTTGTCACTTGTTCTTCACGGCACCCCACAAATAAAAATTTAAAGGCGTCGAATCACAGCTCCTTGCAGGCCAATTCATGTCACCATTTCGACTGATAATGCGGTCATCGAATTTTTGACGCAGTTTCGCTATTGTAACGCCCAATGTGTGGCATGGCGCACCATCTTGCTGGAACAGAAGGTCGCCTAAACCAATACCTTCAAAATATGACGAACCCACCGAGATGGAAATGCGCCTCGTCCGAGAAGATGATTTTTTGAGCAAATTTCGCATCAAGTAAATTTCAAACATTTCCCACCTTTGTTGAAGCGTTAAGCAACTCATTTCGTCAACTAGGAATAATTTCTGTCAAAGAAAGAATGACATTAGTATTGCCAGAGCCAAAATAACTGATATGTCAAATCTGAACTTCTTCGGCAGTACTCGTATTTGGAGTACAAAATATAAATGAAAATGACGAAATATCACGATACCAAATGGGCAGAAATCTTCTTGAAAAAGGTCAACGTGTATATTTCACTGAAAAAGATGCTCTCCAACGAGCAATCGAATCACCAAAAACGACACTTTTTTCAAACTGTGCCCAAAACCTGATGTTTTTGGACAATTCGCAAAAATATTATGATTTTCCGACGTTCCTCGCTATTTTACATGGAACAAGTCAGGTAAAAAATGGGATCCACGTAGACAAGGCGAACCACATGAAACAATCGCAGGCGTATTCAAAGTCAATACGTTGGGATGACTTTACACAGTACATCCAAAACAACGTGAATGTTTCTTTTTGTATTTGTTGTTGGTGAATGTTCCAGGACTAACGTCTTTCCATTTTTTGGGAACTTCAATGGACTAGTGTTCAATACATATCAAGATGCATATCGCGAGATGCAATTGCTGGAAGACGACAATCATTGGGATCTGACATTTGCTGACATGTTATCCAACACAATCATCGGCTTTGTTGGAAAAATACAAGAATTACATATGGCTGAAGACATACTACACATTGCGAACAATGAGCCATTAATGACTGCAGAACAAAAAAGTCTTTTTGATCGAATTATGCTGACTGTTTTTGCTAAACAAGGCGGCTTTTTCTTTATGGATCCACTAGACGGAACCAGCAACACGTTTTTAATATCACTTATCCTTGAAAAGATACGTTCGCAGCACAAACTTTGATTTGATGGCAATTGCATCGTCAGGCATTGCTGCCACTTCGTTAGATGCTGGACGAATGGCACATTCAGCGCTCAAACTGCCGTTATAGACGTTCATAACAAACTGAACGCAATGTGTAGCATTAAAAACAGCGGAATGGCTGCAGTGCTGCAAAAAAGTTCGATCATTATCTGGGATGAATGTACTACGGCTCATAAACATTCGCTCGAAGCATTGCATATTACTATGCAAGATTTAAACGGCAACAGCACTGTTCGGTGGTGCTACCGTATTATTATCCAGTGATTTCCGACAGACATTGCCAGTCAATTCACGCTCTACTCATGCCGATGAGAGTGACGCATCTTTGAAACAATCATTTCTATGGCGAAGAGTAGAGACCGTTCGATTGCCATCCACATGCGAGTACAATTGCAAAACGACCGGTCGGCACAAATCATTGCTGGATATCATCAACGGTAATATTGAACTGCATCTAAACACACAATGCATCAAATTACCAGACAATCTATGCACTATCGTAAATTTAAAACATGAATTAAGTCTTCCCGGACATTTATAATAATTACTTGAACCAGAATTGGCTCAGTGAACGTGCTATTTTGGCAGCGAAAAATGTTGATGTTGACGCAATTAATTTTCAGATGTTCTCTCAAATCAATCAACACTGTCGTTGATGAAAATGACACAAATGAATTTTTAAATTCAATAGATATGCCAGGAATGCCACAACACAATCTTAGATTAAAAATTGGTTCGCCGTTAATTCTGCTTCGTATAGCGGATCACCGGAAATGTTATTGAAGCAACCATTTTGAACGGAAAGTTTAAGGGAGCAGTCGTTCTTTTGCCACGTATCTCAATGATACCCTCGGAAACGACAATCCTATTCAAACGGCTTCAATTTCCAATTCGTTTGGCATTCGTTATAATAATCAACAAATCTCAAGGGCAAACAATGTCCGTTTGTGGACTTGACTTAGAAAATCCATGTTTCTCTCATTGCCATAGTTATACTTGCAGTTATAATTACAATTGAATGTTAGATGATTAATAAATAAAATAAAACTATGGATCGAATGAATTCGTATGGCAATCGGTTACACTGTTCCGCAACTTTATGATATTTAAATAACATTTTATTTGCATATGACTTGCGCATATGTTCTATGTATGTCAAATTCATAAAATGACACCCGTGCTACCAGATAAAAGGCGACCTACATGAAATGCGATCTACAACCAAGACGGTTTGTAGCAGGGCAACGTCTGCCGGGTCAGCTAGTATTTTATAAAATCCAAAACTGCAGAATTGTATGTAAAAAATTATGTATTTGTCTGCTGATGTTGTTTCGTTACCTGCGATGTGTTTGAGATTGGAGATGGTGTCTTATACAGACAATTGGAAGGACGGATGATTAGTTCCGTTGGTTTCTTCGTATGTGACGAATTATGACAAGTATCCCCACCGCAACTGCTATACATAGCGAAAGATGATTTGATGTATAATGATGAATATGATGAAAGTGCTCGTTGGTTGTGTTCTCTTCTATATCTCTTTAATAACGGAGATTTGTTCTTCTAAGCCCCTTGTATCTGCGATGGTTAATTGCTCATTTTCATCATAGTTTTGTTTAGATATCTCTATTTTTAAATTTTTTAAGTGCAACCCCTTTAAGTATGGTGTTTCGAATCTATCAGAGGCTAGTATGCTTACGTCGTTGTCTCTAAAGGCGCATCCCGAATCTAGCTTCATTATTCCCGACCCTGATAATTGCTTTTGGATTGTAACTCATCCACATACAACCGTCACAGTTGTTTCCCTTGTCATTACAAATATCCATTGATTTGGTTCGTATAGTTTTCACTTACATTCCACACGTTTCGCCTTTCACTTACTAATATATTAGGTACAGCTACTACTGAATAAATGTTATATAGGATCAGACATAGGATAAGGGAATTGAAATCTCGATTATCACATTTGCCTTCGTCACTCTAGTCCTGAATGTCATACTTTTTCTTTCGGTGACCCGATGATGGATGCTATCTATTCTTCAAGTTGTGATGGGCGCAATAGAAGTGGGTGTAAAATATTTAGATGTGCATTGTGAATAACCTCTAGTAATGCTTCCTGCACGTCCCGTAAGTTTCCCGTGGCAAGGACTAGTTCAAGGGATGTCATCAAAATAGTTAAAGTCTTGTTGGTCCTCCTCCTCTGAATAACATTAATTGCCTGTACTGTGGCATTTTGTCTGTGTTTGAATAATTTTACAGAGTTATCAATTATTGAGGTTTGATTCTTTATTAGCTTCATTGATTTCTATAGTTTGAAAATGTTCTTCATATTGATCTGCTTCTCTCTGTCTTAATATTCCAAACATATCACCTAACACTAATCCTGTAGTAGCACCAATCCCCTGCTTCGTTCTGGTTACTTCTTTATTAGATGATATCAGTAATTGATTGCGTTCATCTAATTCGCTCTTATACTTTTTCCAAACTTTTCGATTGCTTCTGGTAGCTTGTCATCTCACTGTGTATCAGCTTTCTAGGTGTCCTGCATTAACAGCTTTACTGTTATCGTTATTGGTGATAACAGGATCAAATAATTTTGAAGAGTCGGACAACAGAAGACATTTCGTTGGTTCTTCCATTGAACGATTAGGCCTGGTCAGGTCAAATTCAAATGTTTCATCTTCATTATTATAGAGAATCCCTAGTGTTTTTAATATGCGGTTGATTTTTAATTTAATCATTGATTTCCTCGTAGGTACTCTGGGACGTTAGTCATGACTTCAGCTGAATTCGACGCAGTTGTTGAATGGTTATAACCTCCTCAACGCTGTCACCCACGGTCAGTAGATCATCCATATAAAAATCTCTTTCCATGATCTTTGCAGCTGTCGAATAGTGGTTCTTTTCATCTTCTGTTAATTGCATTAATGTCCTTACATCAAGAAACGTCACTGAAATTGTTCCATAGGTAACCGTTTTTAGTTTGTATCCTCCTATTGGTTGTGATATATTTTTTGGCTACAATATGCGTTGTAAGTTCTGGTGACCATGATGCATGCAGATTTGCCGGATCATTTTTTCCGCATTTTTTCTCAAGTGGTTTTGCTCGATGCATCGAAAACTACTTTTAGCTTTGTGGTTATAGCCTGTGCTGCCCATTATGATCCAACCAAGTTCGATTTCATGGGTAATTGGATCTTGTGGGCGTCCTCTAACGATGTTAATGTTAACAATTAGAGGATAGTAGTCAACCCCAATTATTTTGATGTAATTGGACTTGTTGTATGGTGGATCTGCAAGCTGTAAATGCTGCGAATGTGCCCATTTGTTGGTCTCAACGTTGGTGTCTGGAATATTATCAGTCTACTTTTTAAACCCCATTGCTTCAAACTTAATTCAAAGGAACTCTGAAGCCTTGAAGATAAAGTTAGTTCGACTTCGTGACTGCACACTTCGGCTTCCTTTCATCCCATTCCTAATATTTTAGTGTTGACTTGTTTCTGCCTCGACTTGAAGATTTGTTGCGCTTGTGGAGATGAATGACGCTAAAGAGCCTGTGTCAATTACTGCTCTGAAGAGTAAGCATTTTCCCTCGCTTATTGTTAATGCGATTAGAGCTGTGGGTAATATCGTAGGACCTAATTGTGGTGTTAAATAACTTTTAGATACCCGCTGCATATGTGCGTTGGAATCGATGTGCAGTCCTGTGTTATGCTTTCCATTGCATATGTTACATTGGTTCTTCTGCTTGCATACATATGTCTCATGTTCTGCTTATAAACAGTTTCTGCATAATTTGCGATCTGCGATCTTTTACTTGAATTTAATTTCCTAAATCCTCCACATTCAGAAATGTTATGTCCCCCTCTGCAGTAGACACAGATGTTTATTGTTGTTAAGAAGTTTCGTTTGACTATTTGATCTTTGTTCTCTCATGAGGCGGTTGTTGGTAGGATCATTGGCTCTTGGTTGTCATTGGCCTCTAATGATTTGAACCTTCCTTCCAAAAATTTTAAAAATTCCGGCGTTGTTTGGAATTTGCTTGCATCTTCTAAGGAGATCTCATGGAATCGCCCCGACTCATTGTCTAGTTTATTAGTTAAGGTGAACATTATTATTGAGTTCCACGATTTAATGTTTACCCTTGCGTCCCCTGCGTTACGTATTCCGTACAAACATTCAATTGTTGTATCGTGCAAATTTCTCAGTGCCGCTGCGGACTCTATGTTTATATTTACTTGACCGAGCAACCTAGTTAAATATGTTGGAATCAGTAGTATCTGCTATTCAAAATTTCCCAGGCGGCTTTGTAATTTTCTTCTGCTGGTTGGAGGTGGTTGATTAATTTGGCCGCAGCACTCTCCAATAGTTGATATTATGGGTGTCACTGATCTGTCTATTCCCATAGATGAGTTTATTGAATGTGTCACGACATCCAGTCTACTTCTGGTAATCCCAGCAAATATTGGAATTTGAACTCGTGGTAGCCGAATGTCCGCTGTTTGGTTTGGTGGTATAATTTTTTCGGTTTCTTCTATGCTCGTTGTTATTTGAAGGATTACTCTTTGAAGCTTGATCAGTAACTTCTTCATCAGTAACGAGCATGCAAATTTCTTCATGCAGTTGAGCTATTTGCTCAGTGGCTGTTTCATTGCTGGTTTTGGCCAAGTCACGACAAGGTCTTCGGCCTCATCAATCTTCTTGTAGAGATTCCTCATCCGAATGATATGTCGTTTTATTAATTGATGTAACTCTGCGGATCCATTCTTTCTAACCCTTCATTTTTATTGTTATAACTGTAGTCGGACATCGTTTGTGTGTTCTCAATGTTTATTGGTTTTGAAGATGATGTCCCTAGTTGGTTTATACTGCGATGATCTGATCTGGGACCGGTGTAAGTGGTGGGCCGTTGTTTAATTTTGCACGCATTATAGCAATAAATTCATTATATTTGCCCACTACCCGTATTACCATTTTAAAGTACCGGTGCTCTGAGCTGACATCTTATGCAGTTCTCTTATTTTGTCATCTGTTTCTTGAAATTTTGTATAAAGCTCTTTTAATTGTTTTATTCGGGTGGTAAGGTAGGTTTTTGTTTTCCTCTCTTGGCCATCTTTCTTATAATTATTACATATTTTATTAATCTGAGCCGAAAGCTCTTCTTGATTGAATGCAAGCATTTTCATTATTGAAGTTTAGCAATTCTCGTTTGCCAGTCGATTAATTTTCGCGTGGCACTCGTTACATAACATGTATAAACCCGCTTTTTTCGCCTGTTCTTAATGGCCCGAAGGACATTCTTTAATTCAGCCTCAGATTGAACTAATATAATGCTTTTCCTCTATATTCAGAGCTTTCCACTGGTGGGGCCTAATACCGGAATATTGAAATAAAACTATAGATTAAATTTTGATTAGAACTGAACTGAACTGTTATGTAACTGTCGATCTAGATGGTAGCAGCTCAAAATTCGAACTGTGTGTTGAAAATGCACGAACAGTGTTCAACATTGAAATTTCATCCTTTTACAATTTAATAAAAAAGGTGTTTTACTTTAATTTAGGGTGGTGTTCGTGCTAAAGGGTAGCAACTCAAAAATTAAACCACACGTATTTCGTAAGCTCATAGATCGATGCCTCAGATCCAAACATTGGATTATTAAATTTTTGCAATTTTAAAGAACTTGTTGTTTAAAATTGGGGGTGGCATCAAGGGGTGGTTGGAAAACATTCAAACTGTTCCTATTTCGTGAGCTAATACATCGATTCATTATGTTAAATACTAAAATATTAAAATTTTGAAAGTTTTAAAGAATTTATCGTTTATACCTAAGAAATTGTGGATTGTATTCGTGCAAAGAGGTCGCCGCTCAAAAATCAAACTGCACGTATTTCTTTCCTACCTACTCTGTGCTGGGGTGTATTAAGCGCTAGGGTAAATAATGCCACGATCCTTTTGTAACGAATATTGAGCTGGAGTATGCCAGTCTGGTATAATCCCCTTATCTTGAAATAAACTTAAAATAATACAGCTAGTACACCGAAGGATTCCTCAATCTGGCTCCATAGCTAGAGCGGCTAAAGCTAATTAATTTACAAGCACCCGTCTTGCAGCAAAACGCTTGGAAATAAACATCAATTCTTGTAGGAACAATACCAGGCTTTAGAATCACACATGGTAGAATGGACTATGGAAAATATAAAGTTTTTACTAGAATCCTCCGCGAAAATAGTCAAAATTCTGAGTTTATTGACATTAATATTAGTAAATTGACTTTGAAAATAAATGATCACACTTCTTAAGGCCTTGATTCAAGATAAAACTAATGGTTGTTACATTTAAACCACCGAGTCGAATTTGCATCTCGATATTACCAGAGCTCAGAACCCTCGTCTAATTTTCCACACGGAGCCATTCGTTCTCACAAACATCATACCTAGAATGACCTCATCGACAATATTGATGACCTATTTTCTTATCTAGGATGAATGTACTGTTTCCAATCACAGTTTGCAACTTCAAGCCATTGGTTGTTGTGTGTTTCCAGTAATGAGGTCATGTCAACAATCAACTGAGTTGCGGCTGTGTCTAAAGTACTCACTTCGCTTTTCCCATCAACATCACCTCTTATTGATAAAATGTCACTACTTCGTGCTAATCTGGAAACAAGAATTTAGGTTTTATGGAAATTAGTTATGGAAGCCGGCTTCTGCTCCTCTAAGCTGTCATGTTGAGGTTTAACCTTTTACTTGAGTCCTCGTTCTCCGACAATGGTGACCTACCCTGCTTTTGACGATTTTCCCAGCAGTCCTGGGGGTAGTTATCCACTTTGTTACTCGTACATGTCCAACAAGTAATCTTATTGTCACGAAATCTGGGTGTCGTCCGCTCGATATTCCTCTCGATATATATTTCAACCCGCCGTAGAGTAATTGACGATTTGATGTTGGTTTGTGCAGTTTATAGCACTAGAAATGATTTTTTTTAGCGAAAGTTGTTTTCGGTGACAAAGCGACCGCTCTGCGTGTCTGAAAGCATCTATTTTGGCTCTGTCTATATAGTCGGCGGACATATGCGAGTACACTAAATGCACTAGACTCAAATTACGCTTCATTAGTTGAAATTTTAATTAAATTGTTTCGAATTTGCATTCATGCCTGGGAGGAATTTAGTTTAAAGCCCGAAAATTAAATTAAACGTTGCAAAGTTAGGCCAAGAAAGAGGAAAGGCCAAAATTTTGGAATTGGGCATTTGATTTCGCCATCTTTCCGATCTTTTTTCCGTTCTAATTTTGGTGTTGGTCCGACTCTCGATTTGGATTCTGTTAGCTTTAAATTAAATGACCTTAAGCTTGGTCGAAAACGAGTGAAGCCCAACGTTTTTTAATGAAGCATTTGATTAGGGTATAATGAGCTTAAAATTATTTGTTTGTCAAATCTTAAAATCGTGTACACTTCTACCAGTTTAATCCCGTGTCCGAGGAATTGAATTCCCCAGTATTAAAAAAGACATTGATACGAGAAATTTATTTTCTTTATTGTTGTGTTCGAGCTCGTTCAGCCAATAGTACCAAATCGGGATAGACCTGGTGTTAATGGGCCTAGTGTTGGTGAGTCTGCTGGGATAGACCTATGGTTTGAGCGTCATCTTATCTAGAAATTTTTTCGTCGGAATAAGGCTCCTTGAACTTTTGCATGAAACACGGTTCACAAACCCGAACATACTGCATGGCGCACAATTACAAGCAACAGTTGTTTTTGTCTCGCTGAACGCGACAGATTGTTTATCTGGATTGGTGGAGACAGATATAGTATATGACTAAAATTTTAATAAACATTTCGTTGATTAGTTACTGGCATTTGTGGGAACGGTCGCTTAAGAACGGATTAAAATTTGTAGTCCGTAAAGTTCATAGCAGTTTTCACGGATGGCTTCAGTGGAAGTTTTTATACCAGTTGCCTAGATGTTTCTGAACCAATTCCAGTGCCAATTCTTTTAGGAAAATTTGTATCGAATTTGTTATGGTTCTAAGCCGGATGACATAGTTCGAACAATCGGTAAACTGCATGTTCAGCTACGTCAAGCGTATTATAACCGATGACCATTGGCCATCGGTTACTTTTCCTTTTGCAGGTGTAGCCACGTACCATTTTGTTGATTGTGTCGACGCCGCCTTTGTGTTCGTTGTAATCATGGATGATAATTGGTTTTTGTTCGGCAGTGTAGCTCACAAGCGACACTTTATTCGATAAGCAGAAAACGGAAGCAAACCGATCTCTTTTCGAAACCTCCCCGACCGATTCGAACAGTAAGTGTGTAGTGTTGTATTGCGGGTCCACAAACCTTTTGCTATTGGGTAACTTATAAAAAATTTATCGATGGTAATGTTCGCGCCAATATCTAAATAGCATTGAGCAAGGCGCATTACTAAGGCATGTGAAATTCCAGTGGAATTTTCATCGTTTGGTTGGGTACACAAATAAATGTCTGCCGATACAGGATAATTTGTTTTTAGGCATCTACTAGCCAAATTATTTTAATCCCATACTTGCCTCACTTGGATAGCATGTATTGGCGAAAGCTTTACCGTGATCGTGAGTTGTTTGTATAGAACGAAAGGCAAATTTAACTTCGTTTCGAACCAACAACGAGTTCTTGAACCGCCAAAACACGAAAACCGACTGATTTGCTCGAATCTCTCTACTGACATCACTCCTTTGTGGAATAAATCTTTAGCTGCCACTAAATTTGATTTCTCTGCGCTTGCGTAAAGTAATATGCCGATAAACGCGTACATTTCACCCACATTGGTATCTCGCCAAGGTCTCAATTTTTTCGGATTCTGTGCTCGTTGATTGTTCAATAATGGCGGTTCGGAAAAGACGTTTGAAGGCTTCATGCTCTGCTGTAAAAGGCTCAGTGCTATGGGGAATAGAGTCCAATCTGTTTATTTTAATTACTTCAGTTTGCTTTCTCCGCAGCAAAAGGCATCGACCACCAAATGGTTCTGTCGTTTTTGCCTTGACCCATGTATTTCTGACTACGATTTCTTCGTTAGCCCTACTATCAATATTTTCCATATCCTGTACAAGTTCTACAAAATGAATGTCTGTCCGAAACAAAAACAAGTCGAAAACACTGCACCCCATAAACAATTCTAAGGTTAATTTTGGTTTGCGTTCTAATTTCAGTTTTGGTCCGATTTTCGATTTGGGTCCCGCTGACTTAAATTGAATTACCTAAATTTTGGTCAACCACGAGTGGAGCCCAAAATTTTGTAATGGGGCATTTGATTTGGCCATACTGAGCCTCAAATTATATGTATGTCGATTGTTCTTGTTTTGTGTTCTACTTTCGGTCTCGATCCAATTTGGGTTCTGCTAGCATTAAAATATAAAATTAGCCTAAAGCTTGATCAAGAACGATTCGAGCTTTCAATTTTTAGTGGGGTATTTGATTAGGCCAAAATGAGCTTTTAATTACTTGTTTGTTAATTGAACTTGGTTTGCGTTCTAATTTCGGTTTTTGGCTCGATATTCGATTTTGGTTCGACTAGCTTTGTAGTGGAAAAGCCTAATGCTTTTTCTAGAATGAGCAAAACCCATCGTTTTAGTTGGAAGGGATGGAGTCCAACTATTATTAGCTTAAAATTATCCAAAGTGTCCTGTAATGTTCTGATGGGTTCTTTATGGACGTTCTAATTCAAAACGCAGAACGATTTAGGTTCATAACCGATTATGATGAAATTTGGCAAGAATACGAAAAGTATTCTTGAAATGGGTTTGATGAACGAGTATAACTGTATGAGTCCAAAACAAGACATTTTTCAATTGTTTGTGATGAAATTTGGTATACGAGAACTCAATAGGATTTTAAAATGATCTGTAGGTGAAGTTTTGGGAAATGGCCAATCAGATACTATTATAAAAATTTATCACAATAAATATTAACATTAATTTAAAATAAATTTGCAACCTAAATATAATTTATCACCTTAATACATTTTTTCAATGATAATAATTAAAAAATATAAACCATAAAATTGGTGGGAGTCTCGCTTCGTTCGAAATTAAATCCCACATTGCTGAGAGAAAGAGAATATATTTTGAGTAATAAACATTTCTTAATATCTGACTGAAACCAGAACCATTTGCTCAAGAATTTAAATTTATATTCATTAAACGTTTAATCTTACTTTTTAATTGTGGAAGCTTTTAATGGTTACACAAGTTTTATTAGCTATTAAACTTTTAAAAGCTTTTTATCATGTACGTAATCTTTCGTGCAAACAGAAGCTCTATAATATTTCAATTTTATGTTTAGTTGTAACAGTTGAAATTATTTTAGTATGTCCGATAGCTTAACCTGCCATGTCGATCGATTAAACGGTTTTCACGGAGCAGCGTATTTTTTAGTGTCTTTTTAATATTTGCTGTGTTTTTATAGCGCAGCGGGGCAAGCCATTTTAAAATACCATCTTAGCGTATCTCTGCCGCTACATCGTATAAATAACCTAGCTTTATGTTGTATAACTTATACTTTTGCATCTAAATAAGTTTTTCGGTAGGTTAGGTGGTAAAGTTTTTCGGTAACATCTAAATAAAAATGTGGTGGGAGTAGAACTCATACAGGCCTCAGAGATCAAAAGATTAAGTGGGATTCAATTTAAATATGTTATTACAGCATAAATACATAAATACACCGCACCATACTCGTTTACTTACAGAACATAATCGGATACAAAATGAAAATCTTCTCCCAGTTTAATATGCCAAAAATTTAGAGTAAATCAATATCCGCTTCTGTGTACTTTAAGCACCGCAGCTATAGCTTTTTTACTATCGTGTTTTGTGTATGTATATCGGTGTCGATGCTAAAAGCTTCCATTTTTTTCAATTGACGTTGATAATTTATTACTTTTAATAAATGAAAATAATTTTTTCTAATGGTGCAAATATTAAAAAATAAAATATATATTTTCCAGCCTCTCAGACCGAATAGCGCACCATAGATGGAGTAGATAGAAAATATAACCCATTTATAATCATTTTTTCTCCTAGTTGGTGTTGTTGTTGTTGGATATTATTTATTATTATAGAAAATATATAAATTTTTTAGAATGATACTGAAATGTCTAGCAAAATGTTTTTTTTAATAACAACACAAAATATATGATGATAGTAGCAATAAATAATAAAAATGAAAATTGTGACGCGCTGGATGAAGATTGGGTGGTGCTTTTTGAAGATTCGCACTGTAAGAGGGTATGGTGAACAGATTATTAATATAATATGTCATACTGTTATTGGAAGTATACAGAGTAACACTGTTTACAGTATCACGTTCTGTCTTGATATACATTTTGATGGAGTTGAATCATTTACGTGCTTATTCAATTTCATATTTTGGCTGTGGGTATGAGTAAACGGGTAGTTATCTTAATGAACTTCAAATTAGATACGATTTAAATACGAGTAGGGTAATTGGCCAAATACATTTATTTATTATCCACTCAAAACAACTTTAGACTTTCGATCAATGTCCTCCAATTACTTAAATTACTTTAATTTCACTAGGTTAGGTTAGGTTCTGATTCAGTGGTTGCTGTCGAACACTTTCACTTGAGCCAATTATAGCCCATTGTGATACCACAGGATTCGACATCATGGGAGTTTACCTTTGAAACCATTTAGTGCTATTAATATATCGTACAAGATCTCACACAGTACAGCTATCGAAATCAGAGACGCTGTCCATAGTGTATTTGCCCAAGTGATCATGCCTTCTGCCATAATCTCCGAAGAGGCAGTGTCCTGTAAGTACCCTTACAATTCTACCTAAATCACACTTCCTCAGTGTGATTAAGATGTTGGAGCGATTCAAGTTTACACCAGGCCATACTTGTTTAGCTATCCTGCCAGTAGGACTGGCGAACCACCTAGCATTTGCCAAGGCAACTGCTTTCCTATGGCTTGCTGCTTTCAGCACAGACATAGGCCTACCTGCACATTCCATCCTTGGTTCCAGTTGGAGAGTCGTACCGTACCTTGCTAATTCTTCTGCCCTGCAATTTCCCTCAACATCAGAATGGCCCGGAACCCAGACCAACTGGGTATTGAATAGTTCTCGTTAGGAAATGTGTGCCAATCCAACGCCACCCTTGACGCCAGGGAAACTAAATCCAGTGAAAAAATGGCCGCCCGACTGTTTACATAAATAGTGATATCAGTCAACGATATTACATTATGCCCCAACCAGTTCATGACCTCTTCAACCACTACAGTAATCAGGTCTACTATACCATCGAGCTTGGAGCCGTCGATAAAGAATTTAACTGTCCTCTCTACAAAGAGACCACTCTTCTAATCCTTCATAGTGAGGAGAATCACCTTAAAAAGCTTGCAAAAACACAACAGGATTGTTATATAATCAAAATTCACCAGATTATGCCTCGCAGAATTCATTATATTTGAGTGCCTTTTTCCAGGCACTACCACCCCGAAACCACTGATAGCCGGGCGGCCGTATTCACCACCATTTGCTTACCAATAATATCCAACGGGACAAGGTACAGGATATCCCCATCATGTTCCTGTATGATAGTTTCTCCAAAGCTGAGCACCATACACTCACACCATACAGCAGTACAGGTCTTACTACTGTCATGTAAGGCCAGTGCACGAACTCCGGTTTCAGACCCCATTTCCTTCCGATGGCATTTTTGCAATAGTGCCACAGTGGCTTTCTTCATTCTTTCTATCGTATTTGGTTTCCAACTGAGCTTACTGTTCAGAAGAATCCCTAGAAATCTCGCATTATCATTGAAGGCCAGCATAGTCCCATTCAGACTTGGTGGAATTACTTTCGAAATTTTATATCTCCTAGTGAAAAGATTCCGCTCTATTTTAGATGAGGTAATCGTAAAACCACATCTGCTGGCCCAACCCGCAGCGACTGATAGCGCATTCTGCATCACATCCCTAATTGTACCGGTGCTGTCCCGACACAATAATAGTCCGTTGATTACCCCATTCCAAAGAAGGGGAGAGAGAACATC
Source organism: Nephrotoma guestfalica (assembly GCA_963691935.1). Classification (NCBI taxonomy): domain Eukaryota; kingdom Metazoa; phylum Arthropoda; class Insecta; order Diptera; family Tipulidae; genus Nephrotoma; species Nephrotoma guestfalica. Next base: position 203,893,666 of record OY829913.1, on the reverse strand, counting down.
TCCATGAGTTGTTCTCCGAACAACCCGTCTTCTGACGGAGAGTTCTCCCATCCCCACAATAACGCCGTGTCCACGGACTTACCCTTATGGTACGCATGTTGAGACTGTGCCCAGCTTCTGGGTATAATTCTCGAACAAATATGGACATCCAGCAACCTTTCCATAGTTTTCAGCAGAAAAGATAACAGAGATATTGGTCTTAAGCCCTTAGGGTTGCTGTGCGAGCTTCTACCTAGAAGGAGGATTCCGATTTCCCCTCAGCTTTGTTAATAGGCAGGCTTCTTTCATAAAGGTATTGCTAGCCATAGTAAAAGTGTCTACTATTGAATCCAGTTCACTACCCGTGTCGGGAAGTTCTGGAACTCTAGATGGATTACTACCCACCAATATATCTATACGTGCCAAACTGTTCTCTTGAGATTTCTGAAATGTACTGATTTGTAATTTGAAGATTAAACTTAAACGTTAGATACCGATGGTCAGAGAAGAAATGCTCTTTGGCCAACCTTCATTCCTTCATCATGGGTGAGATAAGATTGGGGACCAGAGTAATATCCAGAACCTCCTGCCTATTTCTAATATTAAAGATGGGCTCCTGGCCGTAGTAATATCGGAAGGGAAATTCAAAAAGTCCTTCCGACCTTCTTCCTTTTTGCATTACAAATAAGTGTCCCCAGTATACCTGGCGGCACTGGGTTCTCCGGGTCCATGTATGCGGCTGCAACCCAGAATCTCCTACCCTCCGTCTCTAGACAGACCGCTATAATGTCCCTATTGCAGTACTGCGGAAGTAGAAAAACATTTATATATATTATTCTTCACTAGTATACATGATCTGCTCTTATCCATCCCACAAGAGTATAATAGGGTATAACTCTTCGCTCGCAGACCATAGATCTTTTTATTTTGAATCCATGGTCCTTGCATCAGAACTATCACCTCTCCTTACTTAGCAAGTCTGAGAAGTAGCGCGACCGAAGCAGCCTTGGTGTGGTGTAAATTTATCTGCACAAACCTGATCAGTGTTCACAGTATTCACTTACCTACTTACGATTACCATTCTACGTCGGTTAGTTGGACCTGACGGAGTCGACAGTCTCTTCCGTCTCTTACCCTCCGCAGTCCCTAAACTTAAAGAGGTCCACTTCCCCCTCCCACATCAGAGTCCGGTGTGTCCCCCTTCTCGCACTTGGGTTCGCCACTAGCTGCGATTTTAATACCTCCTCTGGAGAGAGTAAAATTGTCGGGCTATCATTCACAGACCTGTACCTCTGTACCTCTTCCACCCCTTTCTCGGGTTGCACGGTATTCGGTTCAACCTCAACCTCATCTTTCTTGAGCACCTTCAGTTTTACTGACCCGAAGCCGAAATTAATCACTAAAGCTACCCTTATGCTCTTCTTGCTTTACAATCTTTCAGTTCCCCGTTGAAAGATCCGGATTGCAAACCTGGATAATCTTCATGGATTTTTCCAGGGAACTGTCCCGAGCTTGGCTCGTGGCCATACCTCGCCTAACTCCTCGTTCGCTTTCCTGTACAAGAAAGTCGATCTTTGATCAGCGCACGCAGTCAGGTTCAGTCGTCGCTGATACCAACCTGCGTCCCTGCAAATTGGCAAGGGTCCCGGATGTAGACCAAGGACTTTAAGAAAGACGAGGTTAAGTGTATTAAATATCAACATTCAATTTGTTTTGTTATGTTTATGTTCTCATGGCTGTCATCCACGACGGCTAGCACCACCTCGCCCTCCTTCACGATTTCGCTAAAAAGCGTATGTGCTATTGGCGAGTATCCAAACCTCCATACTCCTTTTCGTTGGATTTTTGCCTTTTAGAACCAAAAACCTTGCGTACATTGCCCACATCGGCCATATAGCTCTTAGCCCAGTTGGCAAATTTCCTCTGTTCTTCAGTCCAGTGTTCCTCCGGAGGGCCGAACGCCTCGTCCTGTATCTTCGCGCCGACGGCGCAATATCTTTCTCCTTCTTATTACTACCTCTAGTCTATGGCTTGCAAGCCTCGGAACCAGTCCTAGCATCACTGACGGCTGGAGTCACATACCGCTTCGTCTTTACCAACATTTGAGAAGTGCTGGCCACTTCTTTTGATTTATTATTTTCAGATTCCATTTGGTCCCTACGAGTATCGGAGAAAATGATGGCCTCCCGTGCAGAGATCCGTGTACACGGGTAAGGCTATATACAACTGGAGGTCGCCAGGTATGCATAGGGGTCTATTCGCGACTAGGCAATTATTTTTAGATGCGTCTCCAGCCTGGCTGATCATTGGCATGATTCGCATAACTCCTTGACCCGACGAATCCGCCACCATTTAGCGTGACCCGTCCCACACCTAGATTACTAATTTCATCCATTCTTGTTTACACAAATGAGAACCTGGAGGTGGCGGCGATCGTGAGGCTTAATTTTACTGACGACTTAGTGAAATTAAAGTAATTTTAACTAATTGGAGGATAATGATCGAAAGTTTAAAGTTGCATTGATGGATAATACAGAGGCCATACGTTTATAATAGCCGATTGCTGCCATTTCCAAACAACTGCAACTATAAAAGGCCACTGGCAATTTTATTTATTTCTAAAAGAATGTATGTTTCTTCATCAGCGATCGTTTCTGTTGATTCCTAATAGCCTATGATGCTTTCCATTAAGGTTTATTCTTCTCTGCACCATACAGGCTGGTGGTCATGGTGGAATATTTTCTGCAGAATTGTAGACAGGTTATAATTTATTAATTAACCACCTGCTCTCCTTGGGGATGAAGCCTTTTTGTTTTTTGTTTTTGTTAAAGCCGGCAAGTCTCAGCTGATGCTAATTGTGTGAAGTTAATCCGAGGTTTCATTCCAGAAAAAATAAAATGTTCTCCAGCGGCACTATTCGGGCTTTCCATGAGGATAGTGAATTGTGAAATTTTTTTCATAGCATTTTTGTCTAAATTACATTTTCTGGCCTACTGTTGGAATCAGTTTCGTGTAAATATTTTCGAAACAAAGTTGACTGGGAAACTTTTGTTTCACAAAATTTTGATAGGGAAAATAATTCCCCGTTTACACCAAATTAATCCCGACAGTAGGCCTGAAAAATACAATTTAGACAAAAATGATGAGAAAACATTTTTCACAGTTCTCTATTAACAGGACAAGCCAGAATAGTGCCCCAGGTAATACTAATATTATATTCACGTGAATTGTGTTTACGAAAAAATTCACGTTCCTGGGCGGAGTCGTGAAAATTTTGCTATTCCTAGATAATTAAATATATTTGTGTTAATGTAAATAATATAGCAACTGCATATTACACGATTTTAATGGAATTGCAATTTTTCCGTAGCAATTTATTATAAAAAATATTGATGAAAGAAATATTTTAGCCTGATAGGAACCAAGCGCATGGGTTGTGCCATTGATTTTACTGAGTGATCATAAAGCAAACCTAAATAAATAACTTTTCACGACAAATATTATTCACGTTGAGAACAAAATAAATCTTGAAGCCTCTGCTTTTCCAATTTCCCATAACATGAAAAATTATTTCTATGTCGGTATTTTCTCGATAAAACGTGTGCTTGAATTTTATCGAGTCATTTGTAAAAAAAATCTGTAAATAAAGTTCAAATAAGAAAAATGTCTTTAATAATTCTAACGGAAAACAATAGACGTTTGCTAGGGTAGGGTTGGTTTAGTAAAATTTAATGAAGTACCTTATGGAGAAACTCGATGTTTAGAACTGATTATTGAATTTTATGTAATCTGTCGGACTGAATTGAATTTTATTTCTTAATGTACTTTACTGAATTTTGTTAAGCCTGTTTAAATTATCCTTCATCTGTCCTGGGCTGTGACGTTGTACCATCACTATTTTCAACTTTCGGTTTATGTTTCAATTTTGACGAGTATAATTACAGCCTATTTATCTCTAAAAATAGGTTTTATTGTTGTGTTTTCAGTTTTCCCATGGAAAACACCGTTCTATGTCTATTTTACTATTTCTGAGATTACAAGACTATTTGATTTTAATTACTAAATATCACTCACTAAATAGATTTTTGATGATATAAGACAAAAACCTAAACAGTTATGACACAAAAACCCTACCCAGACTATTTGAAGTGCCTTCCTGACTATCGCACATTTCAAGTAATTGCAATCAATTCCGAGTACTAGTAAATGCCCTTACCTTTTCAAAAATAAGTTTATCATGACGGCCTTGATTTTTTGTTCCACTAGTCATTTACTTACAAGTTCTTGCAAGTACAAAAAACGGGCGTCAATAGACGTAATGTACCAGTTTTTCCGAGTTTTCATATATTTCTAAACGGCGCTAATTCCTAGAGAAAACTGTTTTGAAAAGAACTAGATCTGCTTATCCGAAGAATTGCCGTTTTCTTAAGCAGATTCTGTTCCTTGCAAGATAATTTGTCTTGAAAGCAAGCGCCATTTAGAAACAACGGAAAACTTGTAACTTTCGAATTTATTTTTAGTTTATTTACTTGTATTAAAACTCCTAATTCCGTATTATTAAGTGAACTGTGTGAAAAACTGTGATCTTGAAGAAAACTTTGTTAAAGCTTGGGATTAATTTTTGGTATAAGTTCCATTAGAAACTGTTTTTCGTTTAGACAATTTACAGATAAAAAAAATATTGTGAACGGTTAGTGTTGTGAAAATTAATTTACTCTTTAAAATGTATTTATTTATTTTATTCGATATTACGAACTTTTACACAATCACCCTTTGTATTATTGTTGTTGGTTTTTTAAGAATAACTTAAAATATTCCTACCCGTTAATAAGCATTGTTAGCCGATATCAGTGCTAGTACATTTAGTCTTTACAATTGTAACGTTTCCATCCCTAATCGCGTGAAGACATGTCCGGGATTCCGGTCTACTATATCTGGCAGTGGTAATTCGTGTATGTTTGTATTACCCAGACACTTATGTTTTAGTGGCACGACAATCAACTCATTACTTTCGAAAAATAGATGTTTAACATCTTCTACTTCCGATCCGCATCAGCATTGACATTGGTTTGTTTTTTTAAATCTCTGTAGGTAGGCTTTAAACTTACCATGTCCAGAGATAAATTGGCTCATCGAGCTGGTCAGTGGTAATTTCAAATTGAGCCGTGCTTTTATATCTGGAATGAAGCCAAATGTATGCCTTCAGTCGCATAAGTCAATTGCCATCGCTTTCGCATAACATCGTACATGTAGCTAGTACATGTACACCTATTTCATTTTGGCACATCTTCTTTAGTGGTGCAAGTGCGCTCGCTTTTGATTAGAATATCTACCGGGAGTACGCCGAACCACAACAGCATCTGTAGACACTGTTTGGCAGGCCTTCGTTACTCCTAGTAGTATATTCCTCTGTGGATTCCAATGAACTGACTTTCCAATGAACTGACGTGGTGACAGTTTAACCTATCGTACCAACCAGCCGCGGCATACGTGAATAGCGCCTCCACCACACCTATGCAAATTATTGCAAGTGTTTTGTGATTCAGTCCCCAACGCTCTCTTAACGCTCTCGACAAGGACTGGAATAGCTTCTTAGTGTTTTCACAGACTTTAGAACGTGAGAAGTTACCCCATACGTTCATCTAGATCAACTCCTAGATATCTCACAGACTTGACCATTTTCATGTTCCGACCGTTTACATATACTGTTGGAGATCGATAAGTGTCAAATTTGCCTTTTAGCTGCAACATCACTGTTGTCTCTGCAGATAGTGACATTTTATTTGTTTCACACCATTTATTTATTTTGTTAATTGCGATTTGATCCTGACGCTGAAAGCCTCGAGTTACCATGCACCAATCGTGCTTGTGTCAAACACAATGTTCCAGCCTACAGGACCTTGGATAGAGCCCTGAGCACATCCTTTTGTAATTTGTTTGGATACAGAACCATACGAATCTCTGATTACTGTGGATCGGTTACTGAAGTAGCTCTTAAAACATGCATAGTGTTTCTAGGGAAATTATGGTCCGATAAACTTGCGATGATTCTAGGCCACGTTCCTATACCATAACATATTTCGGATTTTGGGTTTTGACAGTGTTGATTAGGCGGACTATTGCATCATCAGTAGACATGCTACGTCGGAAACCGAATTGCTTGTTCCGAGAACAGTCCGCTTTCTTCAATTCGCGGTATAATGCGAATGGCTAGTAACCTTTCTAAGAGTTTTCCCATAATCGGTAGCAGAATTATGGGTTTATAAGATTTCGAAGATTCCTGAGTACAATCATTTCACCCGTTTTCCAAATCTCAGGGAAGTAACCAAATTTTAAGCAACTGTTTAATAGTAAAAATGCTAAGCCCTATGATGAACCATGTCAGCTGGATTATTTCAACGTATACAAGTTGGCAACTTGTTCGTTACGCTTAAAGCAAGTAAGAGCACTGGTGACCTCTTGCCACGTAAATGGGTGGTCTTCAGCATCTGTGAATGTCCAGCTGCTGTTGGTGGTGATCTCGCGCATTTCTGCTTGAGGCAAAATTTTGTCTGGTGTTTCGTCTGGTAGAAGTAAGCTGAGTAACTCCAAGCGTGTGTCATGCCACGTATCAGTGACGACTTAATTTGTCTTCCTAATAGTATTCAGAACTACAAGAGGTCTTGCTTTGCCAGCGGCAAATTTGCATACATGGTCTCGTTGGTCTCTATTACCATGTTCCGTGACGTACCGTTGGAAACTACTTTGCTTCGCTTTAAATACTGCGCATGGAAGTATTTATTTCTTGCCCCTCTAAAGAGAGTCTATTTCAACTCTTTTGTCCTCTGGTCCCTTTCCGTCTGGTATGCTTTTCTGAGCGCATGCATAGATCATATAAGTTTCCTTAGATTACAGTTTCAACTATTTCGTTTCTCAGCTAATCTCTTCTTAGTCATTGATTTGTTGCATACACTGGTTAACTGTGTTGAGATCAGCTCCACAAGCATCTATTTCATCTATCGAACTATCTTCTGGAAGTGCTTCTGCAGCATCCCAGCAGCCGAATAAGTGTCTAGCAAATAGACCCCAGTCAGCTATCTAAATACGAAATCTTGGAGTTTTGCTAGTTGCAAGCGGACTATTCTGTGGCGCGTTTGATAATTCAAACGTGATGACGCTATGATCACTTGATGTTCACCATTCTCTTACTCACCACGCCCAGCAAGGCTCCATTGACAATGTTAGGTAGATGTTGGAGTCCCATTAGACGAGAACGTCGTTGCGTTTCGCTACAATTTCATTATGAAAAGGCCACTTTTCTTCCGTTTTCATCGGTTAAACGGTCATGCCACATTTTACTTCTAGCATTGAAGTTTCCGGTGACCATTACCTTTTTGTTTTGACTCGATAAAGAGCCTAGGATCGTTTCGATTTTGCACAGATGGTACTCAATCAGTTAACTGTATTGGATATATATTGAAAATAGGTAGAATGAACCAACTTCCGACGATATTTCAACTCTCAGAGCAACTAGGTGCTACTCTGAGTATGATTTCCTCGATTTTCTTGTTAGTCGACAGGCTGGAATCATTATCTCTTGCTGAGATAATTATCCGTTTTGTTTTTGTCTTATTTTGTCAACGCTTTCTGTTTCTACGTTTCTTACATTTTTTACCGACCGTTTGCCATTTTCCTTCATTTTCATTTGAATCAGTTGCAACTTTTCCTGTTTTGTCTGAATTGGCACTACAAATTGAATCCTGTGCACCCATCTCTGGTGTCTTTTCCAAAGTTACTAATGATTTTGGTTTATAGTTGCACGTGCAACTTTGGTTGCGTTCTTCCTCCAGTTTACCAATAACTAGATTAGTTTCCGCAAGCACCTCTAGAGTATGAATTTTAATGTTTGTAATTTGATTTGTCAATTTCCGAAATCATCGTTTCAAGTGAAATGATTTCTATCAATAGGTTCTCATTGGGTCTTTAGCACGTTTGTGGTACTTAACCAATACTACTTGGTAAAGTGATTGCAACTTCAGCCATGTTCTGGTCATTGCTGACAAGCTCGGCATTTGAGCTCGAATCGTTGAGAAACTTGTCAAATTTCTCCTTTTTAGGTGTCCTTTGAAAATTAGCTTATTCTTCTTGTTATAATCTATTTAAAAGTTTAAATAGTTACGATATCGTTTGGATTCCCCTCCCAAAACTACTAAAGTCCCTGCACTATATTTTACCGTGCATTGAATTCTTATTACACTTTAACTGGGGTATACCACTGCTTCGTTCCGCTAGATACGGACGGCTGGAAGCCCGCTTGCTCACTCCCGAGAGCCGTCGGTACTGGGCATCCGATTCCCTTCACCCTAACGTTGTTTTCCATGGTTGACTCTATTGAGTATTTAGATTCTGGGTTTCTTTCCTTTGCATTTTTATACCTACTGCCAGGTTTTTACAGCCGCCCCTAACTTGAAGAACAGACGCTATGCCATGGGTATTTCGTCGTTTCATCGGAATGTGTCATGAAAAATAGTTAACGAAAGTACAATTGTTTTCATACGATTGATCCTTTCACCACATTAACCCCCACTCATTGTTTCAGCCACTTTAACAAGTTGTACTATATTTTGGATGTTTTGTCTGTGTATGATGTGGAGCACGAGTTCGTGTACACGTTTCTTTTTAGGAGTACGAGTATTAGTGACAATTTTTTGTTTTGTCGTACTATTAGACTACGTCTACCAATTTTTCGAAATTTTGCAGTTCTCTCTTTTAGGAGCTTATTTCCATCTTCCAATTTTTCCATTTTCGTCGGTCGTTGGTCCGGTGTTTTATTCTTTCTACCCTCTCTTGACCGTTTGATACAGTATTATTATGAGTTCCACTTGTATATGTTGTTCTGGTGTTGTGCTAACATTGGTTGTCATTCGTATATTTCGGCAAGTCCCGCTATTTTGATTTTGGTTTTGATTTGAACACCGGTTTTAATTTTTTTTGGCACTGTATCCGAAATCTTTAGTTTTATTTTATTTTGTTACGAGCGTCCCATCGCTTATATGTCCCAAAAGCTTAACGCAGCACAGCGGAACTATTCGGTCACCGAATTGGAATGTCTTGCCGCTGTGCTAAGCGTGAAAAAGTTTAGGGAGTATATTAGGGACAACTCGTTTACCATCATCACTGAACATGCGAGCCTCAAATGGCTGATGGGGCAGACTAATTTATGTGGCCGTCTCGCCCGATGGGCACTGAAATTGCAGAGCTTAACCTTTAAAATGATGCATCTGAAAAGATCGCAGAATGTAGTCCAATATGCTCTATCACGAGCATTTATGGAAGAAGTACGTGATGAACCATTGCATTTAGATCTCGATTCTTCCGCATTCCATACGGAAGAGCACGGCTGTCTCGCTTCCAAGATGCAAACTAATCCTTCCACGTACGTGAATCTTCGAGTGGTCAGTGACAAAGTGTATATCAACCCAGCACATGACCCTCCCCCTTCGTCGTTGTCTCATTTAGGAATAGCTAAAACCCTTACCCGATTACAGATGTACTTCTATTGGCCAACAATGCCCAACGACGCTTAGGAATATATAGCAAATTGCCAAATTTGTAAAGAATCGAAGGCACCAAATTCCGCAATCCACCCTCCGATGGGACAAGAAATAATAGCTGTTAGGCCAATGCAGCATTTGTGCATGGATTTCTTGGTACCCTACTTCAGGTCTGCTAATGGTAACGCTTATCTAATCATTGTATTAGATCTATACTCCAAATACATATTTCTTAAGCCTATGAAGCAAGCTTTAGCTTCCGAAGTTGTACATTACCTGGGAAGGGATATCTTTTCTGTATGTTCAGTGCTAGAGACAGTTACATCCGATAATGGTGCTCAGTTCATCTCGATTGCCATGAAGAACTTATTTACAAAACTTGGAGAGATCCATATGTTGACACCAAAGTATTCACCACAATGCAACCCATCTGAAAGGGTCAATCGATCCATACTTGCGGCATTGCGCTCCTACATTAAGGAGGATCATCGAAAATGGGATCAGCACCTCCAAGAGATCGCATCATCGCTAAGAAACGCTAACCATAGCGCGACTAACCAGCATAGATTATTGAGGGAGTTATACATGCTAATACCAATAGAGACCTCGTTACGTTAAGCAAAACCGACCACCTTAGTCTAGCGTAACGAAATGTGCTGGCGCATTTAGAAGCGGCATACCAGAAAAATGTTGATACCTGCAATTTGCGTAGTCGACAGAGGGAGTTGCAAATAGGTCAAACAGTTTACGTGCGCAATTTTATGTTGAGCGATGCTTTAAAACATCAATCCGCGAAATTAGTGCCGTAATTCTACGAAAAATTGGAAGCGTTGCTTATGAACTGTGTTCACCGGAGGGGAAATCTAAAGGAGTGTACTATAGAAAACACATTCGCGAGTAACCTAAAGTACATTGATTTTGTCGATCAGATGATTTTTTTTATTATGTCCGGCTTATGAGACGCTCAGTGGTCGATAGTTACGTGCCCAAGCCTTGCGCAATACTGTAAAAATGATTGCATGTTTGACATGCAACACACAGCATGTTTGATTTTTTTCTCTTCAATCATGCACTAGCGCAGTCATGATTGAGAGCGTATTGTGGTGCTTGTTAATGTTATATGCCAGCATATTTAAATTCATACAATGGCGGTAGCCGGGAAACTATAAAACTTTATTCTGCGTTTTTGAATAAATATAAAAGTTTTCCGGCATTGTGGCAAGTAAAAAGTGATGAATACAAGAGTAAGAATAAAAAAGCCAAATGTTATCCCTCTTTGGTGTAAAAATTAAAACCGATTCAACCTCGCCCAGATCGTGTTATGGTGCGATAGAAATTTAATCTGTCTCGTACAAACTATAGGCGCGAATTAAAGAAGGTAACTCAAAATAAAATAACGGTACGGGCACAGTGGTATTTATATCCCCAGTTTGTGATATTTGCATTCTCTTTGTGAATTAACCTGATTGCCTTATTAAGGCTAATTTTATCTTCTCTTCATTATCTTCATTATCATTAAAGCGCAAAAGCGTTGTCCGCACCGAAAACGTAGGGCATTGTTGAGTCGCCGTAATGACGTGATAGTGAAAGCTGTTGTTAATTCTTACATGAACTGGTGCTTTAACATTTTATTTCGTAATGATGATTTTGAACCGTTGCTCAAAGTAATTTATTTTGACAGCTCTGTATTTAGTTTAAAAATGAAACTGCATATAAAGTTCTACTTTTTAACATAGGTCTATGACCAAGTAAAGCATAATAAGGCAAAGCATAGTAAGAAATATCCAAAAATTGATGGATTAGAATTTTCCCCAAACTTTCCTCGTAATCTCAGTATGACCTAAGCTATTAGAAAAACGACTGAAAGTATTGGTTACTAGTGGAAGATTTTGAGATATTGGCCAAAAACAGAAAATATACTAATAAAAAAATTTAAATTTTCAAAAGTATTGGTAATGAAATGGCCTAGTTTAGTCCAGCATGAACAGATCCTAAAATTTTGTCCTAAGTTTGGATCAATACTTTTATCCAAATATCATCGTCATTCTTTTAGAATGGCGGAAATACGGAATATTGCTAAATTTCAAGATTTAATTTACCGAGTTCCTTTACTTCGGAGATCAATCAATTTGTCATTTTAAGGATCACTTAAAATGACAAATTGATTGATCTCCGAAGTAAAGGAACAAAATACAAATGAATAATAAGTTTCCGCTGGTAATTATATAACAAATTAAATTCTCTTTTGTGATCGTGCTGCCACTTGCGGCAAATAGCGAAATCTCTTATTTTCCGCTGAGAAATTTCCGCTATCTTATACGGCATCAGAAACTAGAGAACATTAAAGAAGTGAAAAGGTCGAGGTGTAAATGAAAAAGAAAAAACCATCTAATTATTCAAGTATAGTGGTCGGTTTTGAAAAGTGTTCTTGGTGTTTTTTTTCGGGCAGTATGGTGCAAACACCAATAATGCAAGCCATACTAATATTATCAAGCGCCGATACTATACCACCAACATACCAATATCGTAGGCATAATAATAATTTAAATGGTATCATTAGTTGTGCCCATCAATCGTTTAGGCGCACAGCAATGATATATACTGTGTCAAAGAAAAATTGAAGGCGGTGTACGCGATGCGTAAATGGAACACACGTTACAACTCCCTCACAATTGTTTTGTTGTAAACTGAATTGATTAATTTTAATCTAACCAAACAATTGTATTTATAACTTTCGGCACTTAACTGTTTTAAATAATCACATTTAAAATGTTTAAAACCTTAACCACTCCACCACCAAGTGTTACATTTGTGTAAAGCAGAAATCGTTACAGTACTCGTATTTATTAATTGATAACATGGAAATTGATAAACCCTAGTTCTAAGATTCTAAATTTAAGTTGATCGATTCTTACGAAATATATACATAATATGAATGCACATACAAAAAACGTTTTAATGAATCTAGAAAATATTCTAAATGTCTAATCCAAATCGCACCCCTTTACAGTTGCCTGAAGTAATTTAATTAACCCAAAAGTAACTTGATTTTATCTAAATAAATTTAAAAATTTCGTTTCCGCAAAACTTTTTTGTTGTCCCTCTCCCAAAATGGTATTGGTAAATTTTTTACGGATTCCAACAAAAGCACATTAACGTAATGAGCTTGATTCATCAATGTACATCACCAAAATACAATATAACGAAATATTAAATGGGCAAGAGAAACCCGTCCTATTGTCATGAATATGCTTTTTAGTAACTGGATGTGGTATTAAAAATAAAAATATAAGCGACGCGTCCTGTACTCACCGGCGTTATATACCTACAGATAAAGCACTGAAGTCGTTATAATACAATTGAAAATTATTACATTTCCATAATAATTTATTCACTTCGTTAATTTGGGTTGTGTGCGTAAGACTTGTCATCTCTATAAAGCTGTTGTACGGCAATTTTTGTCATTTACTTGGAAGAAAATTTCCTGCTATATAAAATTGAGGAGTGAAGTCCCAATGGTATTTTCAGGCTTGGGAAATTTTTTTTTTGTTTTGTTAAAATATTTTTACAACAATGATTTATGGTTCGTTAATTTTGATGTATAATAATTATGTTACCGGGTTTAAAACGTAGAAATTCAATTTTTTGCCGTATTATGAATTTCTACCTCATTGTGGCAATTATTTTTATTAGAATTTTTCATTTTGGATTATTTTGTAGCGGGCTTTCGGTTTTGTCTTGGGAATATAAATCATTTTATTAATTTTGGAAAAATAAGATTAATTATGAAAATTGTAATATATTTTACTGCTGCTAGTATAAAAGTCACAAATTTTTGAAAGTGTCATATTTTAGGGACATTTTTCTTAATTTCCATTTCCATTATAATTTAAACTTTTAAATTTAGGGCTACGCTCATATTTAGAGTGTTTTCCTGTTTGGTTTGTACTGTGACGAATATCACAACATGCAATTGCCCATCGATATAATAATACTTCGGTGGTCGAGTCGTAAAGTGTAATTGACCAAGGTTTATTAATGCTAGCAGGTCCTTGGTATTATCTCTAATATTTCCATAGTTTTTCTAAATAGGAATTTAAAAGCTCATGGACCATCACGTCCAAATGCCTTTTTAAAGCCCATAAATATTTAGGATCTCATATCGGAGCAAGAGAAGCATATCGGAAAGAATAACGGTGACTAATGATACGCTTAACTAATCGCAAAATGGTGGTGCTGATGTTAAGTTACCCAAAATATATATTCCTGTGTTCACTGGTGAATACAAAGAGTGGCAGTCGTTTCTCGATTTATTCTCATCCACGATACATGAAAAGGAATATTTAACTTCGGCGCAGAAATTCAAGTATCTTAAAAGTTGTCTACGGGGAGACGCGGAGCGGTTCTTGCGCAATACGAACGTAACGGAATCAAATTATAATGAAGCATTAGCAAAACTTATCAAAAACGTCACACAATTACGTCGCTTATAGAAGCATTTTTAAAACAGCCGGCAATTAGTGTGCCAACCGCAGCTAACATTCGTTCGTTGCTTGATATTTCGGATGAAGCACTTCGTGGTCTCAAATGCTTTAGCACGAAAGCAGAATGCCGAACTCCTTAGCTGATATATATTCTGTTGAACAAGCTTGATGCCGAAACTCAAACTTTGTGGTCGCAACAAAATATCGAAGATAAATATTTTTCCACACTCACCGAATTTTTTGAATTTTTAGAAAATCGTACAGATGCATTAGAGTCTTTGAAGGCGTATACAACGAAGAAGTCCGTTTTGCAAAACACACGAGTACAATCTTTTTGATTGTAACAAATTCCAAGCAATGACTGTGGAGTAGCCAGCAGAAACTATCAAAGAAAAGAAACGGTGCTTTAATTGTCTCAACCACAATCATAGCGTATACATGTGTAAGACCCGAAGCAGATGTCGCCAATGCCAGCGTAAACATCATGTTTTGTTAAACGAAGAACAAAAAGCGAGCAGCAGCTCAACACAACAGAGCGCATCTATCGAACCCAAAGCAACAACATCCGTAAAGATTTATCAGGTTACTACCCCGTCTCTGGTCGTATTACCCACAGCTATGGTCAAATTGAGGTGCAGCGATGTGAACGAAACCGAATGTAGGAAATTGTTAGATTCCTCCTCACAAGAATCATTCATCGCAGAAGAATACGAGGAGCAAATGGTTGAATGTTTATGAGAGGCCTTGGCGACACAAAACTGGGACATTATCGCGGAAAAGTCGTAGTTTCACTGCGACCAATAAATAGTCAGTATCCGCAGTTCGAAACAGGGGCATATGTCGTGCCGAAAATCGCGTTAATCCCGTCTAACGACTTCGATCCCTTTAAGTGCGAGCAACTGAATGGCTTGGTACTAGCGGATCCAAAATTTGATAAAAGTGGCTCAGTCGATGTTCTACTTGGCACTTAATCGATAATGCATCTTATCTACCGCATCATGGTGTCCTTAAGGCTTCCAGCTCAACCTCGAAGTTACGGGTCGTATTTGACGCGTCAGGCAAGTCAAATAATGGAAAATCCTTAATCAACATATTACGAGTGGCTTCCGGCAGTACAATCGTCACTAATATAGTTTTGCGCGTGCGACAACACCAATTTGTTTTAACCGGTGACATAAAAAAATGTACCGACAAATGTTGGTCGATTCAGAAAGCACTAAGTCACAAAATATTGTCTGGAGAAATAATAAAGACTCGACTGAAGACAGTAACATATGGCACCGCATCCGCATCCTTCCTGGCCACGAGATGTCTTAAAGAATTAGCCACATTAAACCGAAAGCAATATGAAGCAGCAGCATTAGCAATAGAACGAGACATCTACATAGATGATTTGATTACAGGAGCGGATTCAAAGGAACAACAGGTGATTAAATTAAAAAACGACATTTCCAAAATTCTCGAATCAGCCAAATTCAATATACGATAGCACGTACAAATTCCGCGATGGGTTGGATCACGTACAAACATCGAATTACATGGGTTTAGTGACACAAGTCAGTGCGCATATGCAGCAGCCGTATATTGTCGTAGTGGTTGCGGAGACAAAGTCGTAACGAGTCTTATGGACAGACTCGGCGAATCGTGCTTGACTGATTGTCATCCCATCCCCAAAAATGGTCAACATTCATCGCCAATCGGACATCGGAAATTTTGACATCTTTTAGCAGAGACCAATGTAAACATGTAAGCTCAGCTGACAATCCTGCCTATTTTGCGTCTCGCGGAATGAGTTCCAATGAGCTGATTGAAAATCAACAGTGGTGGAATGGTCCTTATTGGTTAGCGAAACCGAGTGAGTTTTGGCAACCTCAACTTGAATCATATGGAACCAATGAAGAGGTAAACATTCGCGTTTAAAGTGTCTGTAGAGAATCATGTCGTCCAACACATCATCGAGAAACACTCTTTCTATAAAATGTGTAAAATACTTGCACCTATGTTACGATTTTCGCAAAATTGTCAGGTTCCGAAGGCACAGAGAAGCATCAACATTTTATTACTCATGAACATCGAAGAAGCAGCTGGGATTATAGTTCGATTCCAGCAGTCATTAGCGTTTGAAGAAGAAATGAGAAATTTGGAGAAAGGCGTCGTCCCAATCGACAAATCCAGCTAACTGAAATCATTAAATTGTTGATAAATAAGTTTTATTAGTCGGCGGCAATAAAGCATCCAATGATTTTAGCAAGTAATTCTATCATATCTAATATCCGGCATCGTCTTAACAAGCAACCTCTTGCATGATAAATATTGGGTTTTACATACCAAGGATGTCGTACCGGGGATTGCCCACAAATGCCTGCAATGCATAAAGCAAAAACCAACCTTAGAGTCTCAGTTGAACCAACCTTAGACTTGCCAGCAGCAAGAGTCAAATACGTAGATTCATTTGTCAATGTTGGACAAAGGGGGGGTATAATCATGTATGTAGCATATCATTTGAAAAGTCTTGGAAAAAAAATACAATTTTAGTATCAGCCGTTTAGTTGATAAATCTACCGTTTTGGCGCTGGGCGCAAATAATTTTTTTCTCGTTCTGATATGATCATATGCGGCTTATCGTTTTTAGATTTTTGACGAGGGTTAATTTTTTATCAGCAATTTATTTCTCAAATTCAGAGTTTTGGCGCTGGTAGCACATTGTTTCTTAGGTTACGCATATATACATATCTCATTCATTGAAGGGTTTTGCAGAATGTTCCAAAATAAATTAAAGCACGCTTGTACTCCAAACTACCGTTGTGGCGCTGGAAATAGTTTTAAATGTAACTCCAATAAAATCATGTGACGCATAAAACAATCGTGGTTGAAAGGGTTTGGAAACGTAACAGATTTATTACCAGCACTATAGTTTTCCAATTCACCGCTTTAGCTCTGGTGACAAGCTAATACTTTGGTACAGAATATATAAGAAAGAATACAATATATAAAAATATACATGAACATTTTTTACAAAACCAATGAAGAAGCAGGACATTTTTCTTGAGTTTAAAGAACGAAAGATTATGTTAATAAAAAGATTATTTTAATTTGCCGGATTTGTGCACCAATACAAACATATATCGTTTCCAATCCCCTTTCGCAAAACTGAAAATTTGTTGGTTCAAAAATCTGTTGAATAATATTAAATGTTTGGATTATTATTTATAAGTTCTAGCGTATTTGCTGAATTTGGTTCAAAAATTGTTTCTCGTGTATCACTTGGTAAACGACGTATAATCAGTAGCTCAGTAGTTTGTTTAATTTTAGTTCCAGGTGTTTAACCTCTGGCTTAATATACCATAGATACAACACAGTGGCGATGTAATCCACTTCGAGTAGTTAGTCAAGGAACCCGGAAAATCGGAACATGCTCACAACATTTGTTTGTATCCAGAAATTATAAACTGTAATTCTAGTCGGAATCGAGTTCATAATGATAACGAGACCAAATAAAATGTGGTTACGTATCAGCTCTATTGATAATCATAACGTCGTATGAGGCTAAATTCGCGGATCTGAAAGCAATTCTCCATTCAAAGTCTCTATGCACATCTTTGAAAATAATATTTACCTTCATTAACCAAGTTTAATATCACACGAATTGGTTGTGTGTACAATCAAATATTTGTGTACGTTGGATTTATAAAGTTCACAAAAATATTGGGGTATGCGAGCGATTTTACCGAAATTAAATTTGTACTGTGTAATAGCCGTTATTATTCAGCATGGGGCTGATTTTGTACATTGAAGTACCATGGCTCAAAGCAGTTTGTGTATATAGCCCTACATTTTATAACATAGGTGTTTACCTTTTTTGGAATTTTTCTAAAATTGTACTAAGCCAACTAAATTATATCCAAGAAATATCCAGTTTTTCTTATCATATACCGTTTTTTGATAAACATAGGCGTACGTCATTGCCATACATAAAAAATTAAGTTGAAATTTTTCAAATGTGAGTTAGAAATGAAGCTCCACGAAACCGTAATGGTTCAATTAACAAAGAAATCACAGAACTATGCTGATTTCTAACAGAAAGAATCATTTTCGGCTTTGTCTACATTTTCAACATTGTCAACATCATTTTTTTAATTGTCTACATACATTCTGTACACATGTAGAATATTAATTATCTACGGGGTGTAGACAATACAGCACAACACTGCTGGTGGGCTCTCTCCACCAACTCTTCCATTCCGTTTGACTGTGGATGTAATATAATGGTGTGGTGAACTTGAATTTTGCGGTATTCCGAATTCGCAACTCCAATTGCTCACAAATATTTCGGCTACACTCAGTTGCTGACCAATCTATACACACCTGTATGTATCGATCACCACCATCCTTTGTTTCTGCTTGTACTGTCTTCGCCAATCTTCAATATGCGGCAAATGACTCAATAAACCAGTGTCTTACCTTATCCAACGTTTTTTTGATTCCAAAATGTGCTCCGAATCTTCCATCGTGTGTTCCTTTTAGAACTTCTCGTATTCTCCGTCGATCCCCTGCGTGTACCACTACTCCTAAAAATCATGCCGATGCTCGGTCGTCTGTGTGCTATCAGTCATTTTTTCACTGGCCTAGTTGACTAATCAGCCTGCTGGGCTCCTATCAAATGTGCCTTGTCCCAACCGTTTTATGCTTACTGAATTCATGCAATAACTATGGAACAGTTCTTCAGTTCCAGTCTAACGCATTGCTTACATTTAACTGTATAAGGCCTTCCGATTAATCAGAAGGCCTTATACAGTTAAATCGGTTAGCTACTAGCCCGCCGGATTCCTTAAACTGTGTTAACCATTTCAGAGTCGCATGATCTGTTCAAAGAACAAACTCTAACACGTACAGATATTTCTGGAAATGTTTAACACTGTCCATCACAGCCAACAGTTTTTTTTAAATTCGTCAGTTTTATTGCAGTTTACTTGTTGCTTTACATTTTAAAAACCCCGCGAGCTCACGCCCGACTCGTAAAACTTTTGAACACATAACCATCATCTTCGAAAATTTTCAAGATTTTAATAATTAATTTTTTTTCGTAGTACCTAGTTATTTATTTAATTTATTAATAATTACAAAATAAATATGAAACAAAGCGAAATGATTGCCAATCCAGTCAGCTTTTAATTTAAATCTAGACTATAGGGCGTTATGGTGAATCCTGGTGGTCAGCATATACATCCAAGGCACAATAGGTTTGTGATAATTAAAATAGGAGAGGTAAACTTGAGATAATCGAGCTGCTAGGTTGCTAGGTTTCGCCGGATATTTAAATTTTCATGAAATCAACTAGTTCTTCCGGTTCGGGCTCCGAGAAGTCCACGGTGCAGTCACCCGATACGATCATTGATATAAGGTGATAAAATTCATCTAGAAGAACAGAATGACTCGATATATGGCAGCAACATGAAGTGGATAAATTTGGTTATGTCAATTATTTTTTGGTTTGGAGAAATGTATATGACTGCAAAGGCGACCCCACCAGCTCGTCGATCATTGTCAATATTTTAACAATATTTTCTTGCGTTGTAACTAGTTTGTTGGCAGCTAGTTTACCCAGTTCGTTGTGCAAGGTAATCGGGGAAAATTCTGTTCTCAATCGATGGTGAAAAATACCTATCTCCATTGTTTTAGATTAAATAAAGTCCTTAATTGAAGTCACTCTCATATTCATATACGACTACATCGATAGTTGCACTCTGAGTCTTATGTGTGGTCACTGCACAAGCACCGATTAGAGAAAATTGCGTTTTGCCACCATTGTTTTGTTCGGCATAAGGGATATAGATGCGTTTTTTTGGTGATAGGTATAAGGGCGGGTCCAATTTGATTATGGCTGGCAAAACTAACGATGAGCTTTCTGGCTGCTTGCCCCGTGCGCTTGGTGTTGGGGAACTTTATGCAAATTCGCTTAATGGTCTCCAAGTCTTCTTCTTATTCAATATGTTCTATGTAACGGAAAACGCCGGTGATAACAACGGCTTGTCAATCAAAAATTACCACTCAAAGGGTAGCCCGCCTAGCAATTTTCATGACACTGCTGCAGCCTATAAAAACAGCGACAGCAATTTAAATTTCTTTAAGCGGAGATGCGTTGAGCACAGACATGTTGCACCACGGGCATAGCAGTCATCGTGATCGAGGGTTCTACTGTGCTTCCTGCCCTGAAAATGTGAAACAAATTTCCACTATCTTATGAAATCGCTCAGCAGTATCACTCACTATTTAGGAATGTATGCGGTATTATCGTGGATGAAGTTAGCATGATTGGGATTGAGATGCTCAGCTCGATGCCAGATTTAAACAAATTACAAGTAGCCATCGAACTTTGGAACTGAAATGCGAATACGCTGATTTTCTGAACTACGAAATCGAATTTAAATCATTTTCAACTGAAAATTTCAACTGAAAACTGTTAATTTTCATCTTCCGTAGTTCGTTTTCAGATATAAAATTTATGTTACGACAACACTAACTCATCCCCGCTTTGGTGTCCCATGAGCTTCAACAGACTATGAAATAAAATAAAAAATTATAATAATTATTAATCACTTCAGGATCTTTTAACCGATTTGGCATAATTTAATTCTTCTGATAACAGTCCAGAAAGCAAATTCCACTTGCATCATTAAAACCGAATTTTAATAGTTAGTTCCATTTTCATCTTATAAACTGATCCTAATCGCTTATAAGAAATGACTCAGTTCTGTTAAAGTTGGTTGTTTTAAGAAACACAAGAGACGAGATTTATGCTTCGTAGTTCTTAAATAACTTAACTCTATTACATTTACAATTTCGAAAAACCTAACTCTGAACTTATATTCAACTTCAACTTACAACCCGAGTTTAATTCTAATCTATTGAGAACGCGTTAATTTTATTTAAATTAACAATTTCTTAGAACTACATCCGAGCCACTTTAATTCGATGGACAAAATGCTAAATTCATTCATATAGGTAAGGTTACCAGGACCCGAGCTGTTTTCGTGCAAATTTTAGAATTCGAAACAATTACCAAAAGAAGAAACACACTACCAATAATACGTAACACTTAAGGTCCCCCACCGTGTGGCCTCTGAATTGCATTTCGTGAAATTAGGGTGCATCCGAAATATTAAATGTGCTTTTTTATTTTTATAGCTGCCTTGGACTTTATTCTTGAATCTTTCCTATCTTGGGACTGTCACAAGTTATTTTCAAATTTTACAACCTAATTAAACGAGAACAATTTTTAAGTCTTTGTTCTAACTTAGTTTGGTATTTTCTGCTGTACTGCTGTATTGTGTCTGCCACTGTTTCGATGTTGACGATCACGGCGCGTTTACCATTCTTCGTAGCATTTTTGATTGTACACGTTGCCCTTTTATTATATTTTTGAAGCACAGGCTGAGCCCCACAATTGTATTCCGTAAGTCTAGATTGGTTTTAGTACCATTTTATACAACAAGACTACAGTCTACAGTTAATTTAGAATGTTTTCCGATTAACCAATTTATTTGATCGCTTTGGATATTGATTTGTTGTCGCTTTGTTTCGATATGCTTCTTCCATGTCAATCTTCTATCTAGATGTAGACCTAGGTATTTTATGGTTTCGCATTGGGGTAGATTGAGTGAAGAGAAAGTGAATGTAATTTGTTTTAATTTCTGCTCATTTGCTTTTATTCTCCATTTTGAAACCCACTTAGCGATTTCTTCTAAGTGTTCTTGCAGGACTCTTGATGCTATTTCAGAGTTTCCATGTGTCGCTAATAATACAGTATCATCTTCAAATGTTGAAACTGTTATATAATTTGAAGTAGGAAGGTCCGCTATGTAAATTAGCTATAATAATGGAACCAGTACACTGCCTTGTGGAACCGCTGCGCGTATTTCATTTAAATTGGAGATGCACTATTATATTTTACCAAGAATTTCCGGTTTAGCAGGTAGTTTTTAATGATCGCATGATAATTTGATGGTAGCTGGGCCTTAATTTTATGTACACGGCCTTCATGCTATACTTTATCGGAAGCTTGGGCGATGTCCAAAAATGCTGCAGAGCAGTACTTTTTTGTTCAAATGAGTTTCTCATTTCTGATACGATCCTATGCACTTATTCTATGGTTTCATGATTTTCCATAAATCCAAATTGGTAATCCGGTGTAATACTTTGCTCTTGCAGAAATGGTTTAAGCTTTTTAAGATGCATTTTTTCAAAGAGCTTTGACAGAGTTGGCAGTAAACTGATTGGACGACACAAGTCTACTTTTGTTTCATCTTTACCTGGTTTATGCATCATTATGGTCTGTGGAAATTTCCAAGTTTAATGGAAATAACAGTTTTCGTTACAGCATTGAAAATGAATGTTATTAATTTGATACATATATCTGGAAGTTCTATAAGTATTTTACCACTAATAAGATCATGACCAAGTACCTTTTTGGGGTTTATATTTAATTGGTTGAAATTCTGAAGCTTCTTCAGGCAGCAATTCCAAGTGATCATTATTTTCGTTCGGAGTAAATACTTTAACTAAATGTTGGGCGAATACATTTGCTTTTTCTGCATCGCTTCTTGCCCAGTTTCCATCGGGAAGGCGAATCGGAGGACATGATCGCGTAGGCCGTTTCAGGTTTTATGTGGCTTTCCACAGTGAGTAATCTGTTGCTTCTGATGCTGTAAGTTTACTTAGATAATATTGAATCCCCTCATGATGTTCTTTTGTTAGTGCTGCTTTCAGGTTTTTCATAGCTTTATTTAATTTTGTTTTAAGTCCAGGTTATTTATGTAACTGCTATTGCCTGCGCAGTATGCGTTTGTTCTTTAAGGGCTGTTGAGTATTCTGTGACGCTTGGTGCATTTTCATTTTTAGTAGAGCTGTTGCATGTAGCATCCTTTGCTGATTCCTCTAATGTCCTAGTTAGGTGTTATACTGCTTCATCAATCTCAGATTTCGTTTTAAGTGGGATGCTTAATGAGCACTCTCTTGTCACTGCAGACTTGAGTTGAGACCAATTAGTGTGTCGTTTCGTTAAAAAAATATTTGATTCTGAATTTAGAACTTGTGTGCTTATTGTTAATAAAACCGGGGAGTGGTCCGATTATGTGTCGTCGCATGTTTTGGCCGTAGCATAAGTTCTAGCAATACTCTTTGTTACACAGAAGTCGATTAAATCGGAAATTTTTCGTCTATCGGTTGGCCAATATGTTGGCCGTCAGAAACATGATATACTTTTCCTTCCTGCATACATTCCCACAGCTGCTTGCATTTCGGTGATGTTAACGAGAGCTCCATTGGATGTGTTTGGAGTTAAAATCTCCTCCTGCAAGGAATTTATTTCCCAAGAATTTATTTGCTTTTTAATTGAATTTTCGGTGGGCAGTAAGCTGTACCGGGCCATTATTCTAAGCAGATGCTAGTTGCCTGTATATGTTCTGTATATGTTTTATAACCATTAAATTTGACAGAGCTCATTTGTGTAAAATTTATCTCAGAGGCCATCATGATGTCAATGTTGTGTTCATTAAGAAAATGCTGTATTTCTAATTTATGTTGCGCCAGCCCATTGGCATTCCACAAGGCTAATTTAAGTTCAATCATCTTATATTGTGATTGTTCGTCTACAGTTGCATCAGGGTAGTCATGTTTTGCAGCATGAGTCCCATATTTGGTTCCATAATTTGCATAAATTTATTCATTGGTTCGTTGAGTGTATTTATCTTTTTGTAGATTCCCTGATCATCATTCTGAGGTTTATTTGATTTATTTGCAGCATAATTGCTGCACTTCTTTACTTCAGGTTTGGTTTTGTATAAATCAATAGTTTCGAGAATTCCCAAATTCTTGGCAATTGGTGCATTGTAAGACTGACTGACGTTTGTGTGGCCACTACAACCCTTCTATTCAACAGATACTTCATGTTGTAGATTTTGTGTCCCTCTGGAGGGATTTTCTCACCATTAATAATGTTGATAACATTTCTTATATTGAAGCCCTTGGCAGTGAGTTCCTCACATGCTCTTGTGACGATACAGATGACTCGATTCCTTTTATTACTACTGTTAGTCCTCTCGAACTTTTCAATCTGTATGTGTAAACGTATTTATTAGCTGCTTCTAAGATGGCAACAATTTTGCGATATGCTGTGATGCTCAAGGCTTGAATTCTGGTTTCACGGATATTACCTTGTTTAATTGGAGCAATGAAAAACTCTCTTTTTATTTTTTAAGACCAGCTACCAATATGCATTTATGATGAACATTTTCTTGGTATCGAAGCAAGGGGACTTCTGCCATTAATACTTCAACAAACATAAACTTGAATGTGAATGAGGCCTCAGACTTAAAAACCACCTTCTCTTTACATCTAGACGAAAGGTAGAGGGCCGCCCCGCCAACACGCATGAGTAGTACGCCTCTAAAGACTACTTGATTATTATAGAGAAACAATACCCCTGAATCGCCAGGCCTAGGAATATAAGATTTAAGTAATCTGTCTCGGACACACCAACACAATATAAAAGTTTACCTGATAAGACTTCACGGACATCAATTTTAGTTAGGTAATTATCAGCAAAGCTCTCTTGGCATTAAAATGACCCACATTTATCACTCATTTTTATCACTCACCTTAGGAAGTAGGTGGAGGTGGGATGGAGCACACAAATACCACACTAAAGGTAGAAATAGAAAAGTTAAAATTAATTTATAATAGAAAATCTTGTACAATCTCATGTACTGCTTGTTGAATATAACAGCCTTAGACATCACACCCCATCACATCCGAAAACATAAGATTAGGTGTTGATGAAGTTTGAACTTGGATCTGGAATACTTGCAATTATACTTACAAGATTGTATATTTGGGTTTAATACTATTCCATTAATATCACTCATAACTGATGTGAGTACAACGCGAAGTTCGAACGATATGTTTGAGTGGAATTTGGAATTCTGCCTGGACAGTCTGCCTTTCTTTGGGTTACACGAGCATCAGAACAAATTATCAGCATCCAAATTTGGAAACAAAGGATCTGAATGGCAAGTACATTTCCGCGCACTTTGGATAGCAGCTTTAGATCTAGAAGACCTCATTTCGACTACAGTACTGGTTAGGATAGAGTCAGGGGTTGTTTAGCAATGGCGTATACAATTTCTGGAATGCCCAATGCAGGCGATACACCCTTGGGTTAATATAGGCATAGCGGTTCTTCTGGTCAACTATAGTTAGGCCACAGCTGGATAAACCTTCGTAAAGCTGTGACAACGAGGGTGGCAAGTGGGCGAACAATATGGCCACGAACCGTTAACTATAAAATTTTCAAGTAGACTACAACACGAGTAGTCAGTTATCTCAGGCGTACGGATTTAAATTCAATATGCAAATGTCAAGTTGTCATTTCTAGGAGAAAAAATTTCCTCGAAATCCCTCGAACTACTGTGCTTTATTCACTCTTAATAATAACTATGAATTCCAGTAATTTGTAAAGCAAGACTATACAAATTTCGGAGTATAAAATTAAATTAAAATTTGTTAATTAAATTTGTTTAACAAATAAAAATATATTTTTTTTTCCAGTAAGATGAGATTATCTTGTGTTCTTTGCCAAAAATAATAAAAACACAACAAAAGCACAACTTAATTCGTATTATCATGAAATTACAACACCAAAAACTGTTGTTCGAAAATTAGAAAAACTTTTGAAAAATGTCAGCATGTGTGTCACAGTATCAAAACCAAAGTGATAGCCATAAACAATAAAACAAACCAACAACAAAACTCCATCCAGCAGATCCACCAACACAATTTTCTATTTAGGCGATGTTTTAATTCTGTACAGAATTATATAGAACGGAAACTTTAATTCAAAACTTTTTGTTGTTGCTGCAAAAATCGTAGAGAAGAAACTTTTAGATGGCAGCTTTTTCTTATTCAATAATTTTATCACGTAGAATGAAAATATAAAACACAAAAGCATTTGTTTTTCTTCTGAAAGAATTTCGTTTATTCTTCATTTATGGAGTCTGTCTGTCTATAATACGATTTAATTTTTTATTATATTAGTCTTTGTATACATTCGTACACATGTAGATCGATATTTTTTTTTTGATTCGTTTTGGATCTCAATGGCAATGTACCGGGTGATCATTTTTAAAACGTACCTCAAGAATATTTTGGAAATCACAAGTGATGTGATCAGTATTATGTGTAACGTTAATTTTTTAATCAGAAGTCATTTCAAGGTCACAATTCTCTTTTAAATTGTAACATGTTCCTGGAACGAATCTATTCTGAGAAGGTTAGGTTACGTTAGGTTTCAGTGGTTGGTATCGCACACTTAGGCCAATTATGGCTCATTGTGATAACACAGGACCCGACATCATTAAACACCCTTTAAATCGTTTAGTGCTATTAATATAGCGTACAAGATTTCGCACATTACAGCTTTCTAAATCAGAGAGGCTGTCCAGAACTTGAGCATAGGAAGTGAACAAGAGGCTCCTGCGTCTCCTCGTCCTTGCAGCTTCTGCAGAAGTCATTTGCATCCAGACCCAGCCTTCTCGCATGATCTCCGAAGAGGCAGTGTCATGTAAGTACCCTTACAATCCTACATATTTCACGCTTCCTTAGTGTGAATAAGATTTTGCAACGATTCAAGCTAAGCTCTGGCCATATTTGTTTCGCTAACCTGCCAGTCAGACTGGGTAGCTACCTGTCATTTGCCAAGGCAACTGATTTCCTATAGCTTGCTGCTTTCAGCACAGACATAGGCCTATCTACACATTCCTTCCCTGGTTCCAGTTGGAGAGTCGTACTGTACCTTGCTTATTCGTCTGCCCAGCAATTTCCCTCAACGTAAGAATGGCCCGGATCCCAGACCAACTAGATATTGATAGTTTACTCAACTCGTTAAGAGATGTGTGACAATCCAACGCCACCATTGACGCCAGGGAAACTAAATGCAGTGAAAGAATGACCACTCGACTCTCCACATAAATAGTGATATCAGTCAACGACTATAGCTTCCGCCTGGTACACAATACAGTAATCAGGGAGACGAAATGATATACCCACATTTAATTCTCCACAAAATACACCAGCTCCCAATCTACTATCGAGCTTGGAGGCGTCGGTGAAGAATTAAACTGTCCTGGCCTCCACAAAGAGACCACTCTTCCAATCCTCCCTAGAGGGGAGAATCACCTTAAAAAGCTTGCAAAAGCACAACAGGGGTATTATATAATCTAAATTCATCAGGACATGCCTCACATCCAACTTTAGAAGGCACAGCATAATCTCTAAGGCACTAGTGGGTGTCGTTTTCAGCGCCCAACTAATCACCAAACAGGCTGCCCTTCCCCAACATGTTCCTGTATTATAGTTTCTCCAGAGTTGGCCACCATTTACTCACACCATACAGTAATAAAGGCCTTACTACCATTCAGACTTGGTGGAACCATTTCCGGATTTTTGTATCGTCTAGTGAATAGAACCAGCTCTGTTCTAGATGGATTGATCCCCAAACCACATCTGCTGGCCCAACCACCAGTGAATCTGCATCACATCCCTAATTGGACCAGGGTGCTGTCCCGAGTCAACTATCGCTACGTCATCGGCATAAGCAACCACGCACCTATTCCTTTCCCCTCCAGTCCCAATAGTAGTCCGTTGATTACCACACTCCAATGAAGGGGAGAAAGGATACCTCCGTGAGTTGTTCCCCGAACAACCCTTCTTCTGACGGAGACTTCCCCTATCCCTGCAATAACCCTTCTGCTTCCCAGCAAGTTATAATTAGCCTGGTTACTGGGTGTTCAATCTCGAATGGCACCAATCCTCCCCTAATTGCCTCCACCTTCACGTTGTTGAAAGTGCCCTCGGTATCGAGAAACGCCACCAACGAGAATTCCTGAAAATTCAGTGACTTCTCAATTTCCCGATCAAGGCATGTGCCGTGTCCACGGACTTACCCTTATGGTACGCATGTTGAGACTGTGCCCAGTTTCTGGGTACAATTCTCGAACAAATATAGAGATCCAGCAGCCTTCTTCGGGATGTACTCCAGCTTCAGCGACCCTTTGAAGATAACCTTCAGCCGGGGCAGCAAGACCTCCGAGTTCTTCTGAATTTCTGCTAGTACAATCCCATCCGGACCAGTTGACTCAAAGGACTTAAAACTTTTAATAGCCCATTTTATCTTCCGCGTATTCAGAATATCCTCTGTACACAACAGTTGGGCCTCGCACTCATCCATAGATCCGCAGTCATCCACCCCCGCACACGACGCATCCTTACTTCGCGGGAAGGAAGTTTCCATCAGAAGATTAGGAGTCTCTTCACTAGAAACCGTCCTTTCGCCATCGAGCTTCATCAGCCTGGAATGGCTGGACTGGTAGAAAGAATCTTTCTTAAGCGCGAGGTTTCCGAGACCTCTTCCATTCTCGCTTTGGAAGTACCGAGGTCCACCAAACAAGTGTCCAGTTTTCCCTCAGCTTTGTTAATGAACAGACTTCATTAACCTCATAGAGGTATTGCAAGTCCTAGTAAGAGTATTCACCATTGAATCCAGATCACTATTCGTGTCGGAAATCCTGGAACTCTAGATGGAATACTACCCTCCAATATATATCTATATACGTGGCACACTGTCATCCGGGGATTTCTGAAAACGTATTGATTTGTAATTTGGAGATTAAGCTTAAACGTTAGATACCAATGGTCAGAGATGGAATCCTCCTTCGCCATCCTCCATTGCCTGATCATAGGTGAGATAAAAATGGGGACTAGAGTAACATCCAGAACCTCTTGTCTATTTCTAATAATAAAGGTGGGTTCCTGACCTATATTACTAATAATGAGTTTAGTTTTTAGAAAAAATTCAAAAAGTGACTCCCCCTGTCATTGATGTTCGAGCTACCCTATCTGGTATGGAACGCGTTCGCATTACACTCTAAGATAACTCCGACCTTCCTCCTTTCTGCATCACAAATAAGTGCACCCGGTTTATCTGGTGGCACTGGCTTCTCCCGGTCCATGTATGCAGCTGCAAGCCAGAATCTCATACCCTTCGTCTATATGAAGACCGCAGTAATGTCCCCACTGCGGAAGTAGAAAAACATTTGTATTATTATTCACCAGTACAGTTGATCTGTTCTTATCGGTCCCACAGATCTTTTTATTTTTGATCTATGGTTCTTGGATCAGAACTATCTCCTTCCCTGACCTAGCAAATCTTATCTGCACAAACCTGATCATTGTTAACAGTACTCACTTGCAAAGTTGCGACAGCCGGGCTACGTCGGTTAGTTGGATCCGACGAAGTTGACAGTCTCCTCAGTCTCATTCTCTCCGCAGTCCCTAAACTTAATAAGGTCCACTACCCCTCAGAGTCTGATGTGTTCATCTTCTACATGCCGAGGAATTATCGGTCACTCAACTCCTTAGTTAACCTCTCACTCGGGTTCACCACTAGCTGCGATTTTAATATCTCCTTTGAAGATAGTAAAATTGTCGGACTTTCCTTTACAGGCTGCACCCCTTCCACTCCTTTCTCGCTTTGCACGGTTCAACCCCAACCTCGTTCTTCTTTAACACCTTCAGTGTTACTGACCCGAAGCCGAAATTGATTAGCCTTTTAGTTTTTGACAGGGGAGCTAGAGATTCATTTTTAATTATCATGAGGAATAACCTAAAGCTACCCTTATGCTCCTCCTGCTTTCATCTTCCAGTTCTCGGTTGGAAGATCCGGACTGCAAACCTGGATAATCCTCGGGGATTCTTCCAGGTTTGACGGCTCCGTGAGAATCCAGTCCCATGCCCTAGGTCTGCTTGGTACTTCCTCTTTAGGAACTTCCCTGAGCGCAGCGCACGCAGTCAGCTGCAGTCGTCGCTTATACCAACCTGCGTCCCTGCAAATTGGAGGGGGTCCCAGATGTTGTTTAAGGATTTTAAGAAAGACGAGGTTAAGTGCATTAAACACCAACGGGATAGGTTCAATAAACCGAGTTAAATTGTTTCCATTAGATCAATATTTGCGATGAAACCTGTAGGGAAAGCAAACTCAAGTTGAACCGGTATTATGAAGCCGGGAGCCTCGAGCAGATGCTCAATTAGAAATTATTTTCAGTATATGCAAATATCATCTAGTGACCGCATAAAGTCTGCTGAGACTATGTACAAACGTTCTGAGATCCCTTCACACCTTATCTCAGTGCAGTTTTAATGAACGCTGTCTTGTATGTTAAGCCAAACAAGCTACGTTGTTACATGTAAATTCTCAAGCGGCAACGATTTCGAACCAAACCATTTTCGCCAATCTCTATCAGCCAGTACTTTCGAAATTGATCTATTGGACGTAATCCAAATAGTAAATAATTCAACAAAAACAAATTCTGCTAGGAAGTTTACGTTTGAATTTTTAGGGACTAGTTTGGTTGATAATTTTGATAATCGGTTTAAAAGTATTCGCTCGCATACTTAGATTTAGGTACACAGTCTTTTATATTTAAATATTAGTGGAATCAAATTGTAATGCTAATGGCACAGTGGTAAAAGCTTTGGCGTTTGGATCAGGAGGTACCACCTTCGAATCCCGATAATGGCAGGATACAAAGGGAACTTTCATCACACATTACGATTTGTGATGAAATAGAACACATCTATGATCCCCTGTTGTAAAGCAAAACTCATGGGCCGACCCATCTTCCATGCCAGTATAGCCTGGCATGGAGCTATGCAATGTGCAGATGGTGAAAAAATCGGGCCTATAACGGAAAAAGCATACCGCGAAAAAGTTGGGATAGCCTTGGCCCCAGAACAGATTGCAAGGATAAAAAAAAATGTAATCCTACATAAACTTCACGCTTTGCCATCCGTAATGATCACTCTTGTATAAACAATTTGACTTCCCTAATCGAACCGCACATACTGTACTAAATTTCATGTTAGTAATTCTCTATGGAAGTTTAATTTTTTGAGTGTGTCAATTTCATAGATCACCCACTTTTCGTTCTCAATTTTTAGAATTTCATACAAACCGACGTAAATCGGAATTAATCGGGTGAATTAGACTGGCAAAAAATTTGTCATCATTGCAAAACACTCGTAGCAACTGAAGTGGAGTCTCACCGACCCGATGATCTAATGAAAGTAGCGACCAATGTGACATAATCGGTACTAGTTCACTTGCTCGTAATTAATGAGTGCACATTTTAGCGATACACTCGCAAGGAATACTACGGGACACTTCGTGATAATTCTGCCATTTATCAGATCGCTATGCATGTGGGGCGACTGAGCTGCCCAGGCGCCAAAATAATTTCTTAAGGTTCAACGTAAACTCAAATAGAGTGTCGAATTTCGCTCACTTATATGAACTAGCACAGTTCATTACAAATTGCACTTGACAATGAAAGAGCAAATCTTCTAGCTAGCCGAACTATTTAGAAAGACATTCACATATGTAGACGTTCTTTTGTCTGGTTCTAGTGCTTAAGAAACATAATTGATATTTGTTTAAAAACTTTGAGCCTCCCCGAGATCATTTAATTGTTTAGGTTTCTAGATCCTTAGCTCAAACCAAACGAGTTAAAAAAAAGACTATCATCTCACAACTCACCAGTATATTTATACCAGCTGGATTTCTTTTAAAAATCATTTTAGGATACCATTTTTACCACTATTCCGCGTAATAAATTCATCATAATCTTTTCAGAAATAACCCAATTCCGTCCCGGTTAGGCATATTTCATATCTCTTTCAAAATCAGTTTTCTGCTTTCAAAATCTCTCTTAATAAATGTTTTAGTTTCATCTCAGATGGCCAAATTCTAGAACTTTTTCCAAAAATCATTTTAGAATTGCATCCACGAGAATCAATTATATTATGATCGGTTACAAAATGGCTTAATTCCGCCCAGTTGAACTTATTTCACAACTTCTTCTACAAAACATTATAAATTCTAATTTCCATTCCGTGTAAAAAGTTTCGCCATAATCTGTATTAACCATACCAAATTTCATTATGATAAACTATGAAACGGCTTAGTTCCGCTACAGATGGTCAAATTCCAGAATTCATTTTATAGTTCCATTTTCTTCCACCATACCCAATTTCATCTTGGTCGGTTAAGAAATAAGTTAGTTCCATCTCACTGGACCAGAACTTCTTCTAAAAATAATTTTAGAATCTCGTTTGCATCATAATCTGTTCTGAAATAATCTGGTTCTGTTTCGCAGGTGGTCATATTTTAGAACTTTTCCAAAAATGATTTAATAACTAATTTCCATTCATGACAGAAAATGTCATCATGTTTGGATTTCATCAGTTGGCTATATACCAGAAATTTTTTTTAAAAATTTAGTAAAATACCATTTCCCCCCAGCATAAAAAATTCATCATAATCTAGTCAGAAATAACCTAGTTCCATCCCATATTCACCACATTCCAGAACTTCTTAAAAACTTTTTAAAATCCCAGCTCCATCCACTATACCAAGTTTCATCATAAAACCAATTTGACTATACCAAAGCTTGTAGATTTCAATATGTACATACAAATTTTTGTGCTTGATCAAAATGGTAAGTCGCAAAGCATGCCATTCCAATTTGTATATTGTACTTTAATTGTTTATAGAAGTAGTTCTACGTCATAATGTATTTAAATTGCTATGTTGCCGTTTTTATACATTTGAAATCAAAATGTTCCATAATTACTCAGCTCCTGCATAGGTTAGGAATATACCGCGTAGCCCATAACCTTCCCGTAATATAAAAATACTAGAAACCGAAGCACATTTTCTTGAAAATTGGTTCAAAGGTATTTTAGATCATCGAAAACAATCCTTCAAACGTGACCTCATAGAATATTTTAAAGAGGAACGACAATTATGGGACCTCCAAGTTTCAATATGAACCTATTTAAGTTGAGAATGTGTTTTGTGGTGACATTTGTTTATCGCAGACGGTTACAATTTTATTTTGATATGCAGTTAGAGCGAATATTGAAAAACGGCAAGATACATTGTGGTATACACCTTTACAAGGTTACTGCTTAGAAAACTAGAATATTGTGGCACTATTCTGGCTTTCCCTAGGAAAATTTTGCAGTGGCTGGCGGAGTCGAAAGCTTTTGCAAAGTCGGTGTTTACACTGTGGTGCAGAACTTAGACGCGTCTACTTTTTAGGACACTCTTTGTTTCCAAGAAAGTTTGAGGTGAAGCCAATTGGAAATTGAAAAATATATTTGTTTTATTCACCGTAATAATTCAATGTTTAGTTTTCTAGTGGTGCACACCACGCACGTTAATAGGAAACATAAAATAAATAATTAATTTACTTTAAAGCTCAAATATCCTGTTCAGCATACTCTCAACTAAGCTTACTCGAACATCTTCACCAATTGACTCCCAAGTTTCAGTCACAGCCACTTTCAAGTCCGAAACCTTTTCATATTGCTTGTTTTCAGTGAAGATTTTTCGAACTATGATTCAGGCTGGCCATTGCAATACCTCATTATACGCGTCTAGCCATGAGCGAGTCTCATTGCTCTTGTGCGCTGAAGCGTTATCTTGCTGAAAAGTTATGTGCGTCTCTAAATATGGAAGGAGCTTGGTTCCCAATAATATTGTGTATTATGTGAAGTTCATGCTGGTGGATGGGAAAGCTAACTCTAGCATTCCATCGATACAAAAGCTCCACAAACCATGAAGGATCCGCCAACGAAATTTCTCTTTAAAAAATAGCAGATCTCTCCAGTAAGAATCAAAACCGCCGGACCGTCTAAATTACATTTTTACTCATCTGAAAAAATAATCTAAAAATTTTTTTAAAGGAAATTTAAAATATTAAAAGAAATAGATAGTTTGCAAACTGTGAGAATGGTTTACCTTTTTCTAGTCCAGTAATCATATTTCTTCGTCCGTATTCGAAGCGGGCCTCTTTATGACGAGACAATAATCTCGGCACAGACTTCAGCTTTTGTTGAGCAAGGTATGGAGATTGTTTTAAAACCGGATTCACCGCCCAACGTGATACATTTAAGTAGCCTTCTCGTGCTATTTGGGCTTATCACGTTTCCAAAGCTTTTCTTTTGGCCCTCCTTTCTTATTTTGTAACATATGCAATTGAAAGCATAACACGGATTAACAGCATTAAAGGACACCCACAAGGTTCAATTGTCTAAGGAACCGAACTTGGTTGGATCATAATGGACAGCACAGGTTCTAACCAAGAAGATAAAATGTTGTCAATGGTCACCATCAAAACAATTAAGCAACAATTAGATTTATTAATAGAAAATGATGCCATTCCGCAAGAAAAAACACATACCCAGGAGGAAGCAATCGCAGAAACTCTATATGCAGAAACGACAACGCGACTACCAGATGGGAACTACATGGTACATTTACCGTTCAAAATAGACCTATGCTAGGAGAAGCACGATTACTGCAAATCGAAAGAAAGTTTCTGCAGGATAAACCATTCGCTAAACTATATAACGAATTTATGGAAGACTATCTAAAACAAGGACGTATGCAATTGGTGAAAGATGGTCCATGATCAACCACGAAAGTACTACCACAACGCTACGAGTAGTATTCGATGCATCGAGCAAAACTAATTCAGGACTATCGTTGAATGACATAATTATGAACGGCCCCAAAATTCAAAGTGATTTAATTGACATCATCTTGAGGTGGCTAAAACACAAATTCTTGCTAACAGCAGATGCGGGAAAAATGTTCCGACAAATCTGCATGCATCATGGTTACCAGAAACTACAACGCATATTGTGGCGAAAAAATCATGTTATGGCACAACGGCAGCGACGTTTCTTGCTGTAAGAACGTTAATGCAATTGGCAGAATATGAAAAGAACACCTATTCGACAGCTGCAAAGATCTTGAAAAGAGATTTTTACGTGGGTGATCTACTGATTGGGATGACAGCATCGAGAAGGTTCTAACCATTCAACAACAGATATGTTAAGACGCACAGAGCGGACTAACCTAACGTAGCTGAATGATTATTTTAAAAATAAAAACACTAGGGATTCTCTATAATCCTGAAGACGACACATTTGAATTTGACCTGACCAGGCTAAATATTTCAATGGAAGAACCAACGAAACGTCTACTGTTGTCCGACTCTTCAAAATTTTTTGATCCTGTCGGCTGGTTCTCACCAATAACGATAACAGCAAAGCTGGTAATGCAGGACACCTGGAGAACTAATACACAGTGGGATGATAAGCTACCAGAAGCAATTGAAGACTAATGGATAAAGTTTAAGATCGAGTTAGATAAATTAAGCAGGATAATGGTACCAAGATGGGGTAAAACAATGTCAACGCAAAAATCGGAATTACAAGGATTTGCAGATGTTTCGCAACAAGCATATGCAGCGGTGGTTTATTTAAGTACCACAAATACATTCGACCAAGTTACAACCAGTTTGTTGGTAGCAAAAACCAGAGTTACTCCAACAACAAAAACTGCCAGTTTGCTGGAACTAAACGCAGTGCATCTGTTATCTAGGCTTATACGCCAAAAATACCATGAACATGTAAGATGTAAAGATGTTCGCTTGGACGGATTCCACCATAGTTTAAATCTGGATGAGAGCCGATATCACGAAGTTAGAAACCTTTGTAGCCAATCGGGTATCTCGGATTAAAGTTAATTTACCTCAGCTACAATGGAATTACGTACCAATGAACAAAACCCCAGCTGATTTAGTAACAAGAGGTCAGCATCTACAATCACCTCACAAGGCTCGATCTCAACGGGGCCAACATTTTTGCAGGAAAATTCAGATACATGGCCATCAACACCAAGATATCACTTGTCTCACAATAACCGCCGAATCCAAAGCAAACACGCTACATGAACTAATTGATAAAATTTCACACATTCAAGAGTTGAAGCGTATCTTGGAGTACTTCCAAAGGTTCATAAACGTGCATGTTCGTAAACAACGGCAACAGTCGAAAGAAGTAACAGTATCAGAACTGAAACTCGCGGAAGTCCAAATAATTAGGATTGAACAGCATCGATACTTCGGTAAAGAACTTCGGGCATTGATGAGTGGTGGATTTTATTGAATAAAAAATCCAAACTATCTGGTTTAAACCCAGTCATCAGCAAGGATGGGATATTACGATTGCACGGACGTTTACAAAAATCAGCAAACGAATAATTGAAGATGCGTATACGACTACAACACTTCATGGGGGCATACAACTAACATTGGCAAATGTTCGCAATAAATTTAGGATAATTAATGGTAGCAATATGATAAGTCACATTATGCAGAAATGTGTTACATGAGTCAGATTTCAACAAGCAACCCTCAATCAAATAATGGGTGAGCTACCGGCCAGCAGAGTAACTCCATCACGGTCGTTTAGCAAGGTGGGTATTGATTTGCCAGGTCGATTCAACTAAATAACAAGAAGGAAGAGGCCTGACCACCAAGGCCATGATATCTCGCAGGGGGTTGTTGTTATAACAGAAATCTATTCGAATAACTGTGTTAACTTTGTTACATCACACTTTGGTGGGATATGGGAGGCAGGTGTAAGGTCTGTAAAGACTCACATGAAGAAAATCATAAGCGAGATCGCATTGACATTTGAGACGCAACAACAATAACGGCTCAAATAGAGGTATGCTTAAACTCTCGACCATTGACTACCCTGTACGACCACCCGGAAAACTTAAAATTTTTAACACCTGCGCATTTTCTAATAGACGGACCAATAAAAGTAGTTCCAGAAAGTAATGATGATACTTGCGCGCTAAGTACACGTTGGAATTTAGTACAAAAGATTGTAAATGACTTTTGGAAATGATGGTCTAGAGACTGCCTGCAGCAGTTACAACAACGTACTTAAATGGAGGAAACGTCAGCTCAAATGAAACTCCAGGTGGAAAAACATAAGGTAACTAAACAACAGGGTCATTTAACTACCAACGACGCATTTTTTCATAATAGGGCGCCAGATTGCCAACTATTTTGAGAGCAAGTTTTTAAATGGACACACGGTATAGAGATACTTAATCTACACAAATATAGTATACGGATAAGTTCAAATTCGTATATACATAGAGATATGCTTGAACACTTTGATTTAGATAGTTCAAACGTCTTATTTATACGAAAATCACAAAATATACCGCAAAGAAGCTAAATCCTGATAATCAGGACGACTCTTTTCTTTGTTGTGTGGTAATGTTTTGTTATTTTTTGTATTAACTAGAAATGTCACCCGACTTTTTGTTTCTATTTCCCTTTAGAAAATTCGATTTTAAACTTTCGGAAAAAATCAAAATAAATTGCTTGCGACAGCTAAAGGATAATTTATGTGACAAATAGTAAATAAATCAAAGGCGACGGGCGAATTGAATTGATGAAGCTTAACGTTGTTTTAAGTATGTGTATCATTATATAAGGATAACAGCTATATGTCGTATATACAGTTGCCTTATATATCCATAATACCAATAAGCTTTAAAGCTTATTTGTGTTATTTTTAGCTTAGACT
Source organism: Nephrotoma guestfalica (assembly GCA_963691935.1). Taxonomy (NCBI): domain Eukaryota; kingdom Metazoa; phylum Arthropoda; class Insecta; order Diptera; family Tipulidae; genus Nephrotoma; species Nephrotoma guestfalica. The sequence continues at coordinate 203,856,099 of OY829913.1, read as the reverse complement.
TTTAGTATTTTGTTTTGCTTTTAATTTACTGAACTGTGACCTTGTTATTAAATAGAATTAAAGACATACCAAAGATTTTATATTTTTAAAATAGAACTTTTTGTCCTGATAACAAATAATTAAATCTAGTTACGTTTAAAGAACACACACACACACACACACAAACACGTATATAAAAACAGGATTAATCTCGGTCCTTTTTGTCTTTAGTAGTTTAATTACTCCACATATTTAGATTATTTACGTGCTTGTCGTAAACGATTTTATAGGTTTTATATTGCTTAGTAGTACGTTTTCGACAAACACTGTAAAAAAAATATTTGATTACGATCAATATTCGATTTATGATGAGTTTTGATTATAGAAATAAAATAACACTTTGTGCTGATGTACACAAGTGCTACATGAAGCCGAACAAATATTGAGTTATTTTTTAAGTATTAAAAAATAAAATAATCAATTTTATAAAACCGTCCAATTGGCACAAGTGCAATAAACTTTTACTAAGTTTACTGATCGTTTATAAATATTAAATTATAGATGAATAAATATCCATTTTTTATGTAGCAATTGAATTGTGTGTGTTTTTTTGTGGTACAACGTTGTGTATGCCAAACTTTTCGAGTAAAATGTGCTGACATAAAAGTTTGATGTGGCTCATACATAAAAATAAAATTGTAACACATGAATCCCAGTGGTATAAGCCAAACATGTATATTAATGATAAGGGTGATGGACTTTTGTGTTTGTTTTGATCTGTTTTGTAAGGTTTTCAACCATACAGAGTTCAATGACTACCGTAATGACAAAAGTTTGTAATCGATTTGGTTATATAGCAAACTTTTTCAAAATTACACATTTCTAGTAGATATTAGATAGTTCTGTAGATATTAGATATCTAGATGTTAACTTGTTGCAACCTAAAATTAAAGAATTCTTTATTCTGTACTAGTTAGTTACCTTTAAGGATATTATACCTTCTTTACATTTGATACTTCATACTTCATTGCACAGCTGTTTAATAATAATATTGAATTTTTGAGAGCTCATAGAAGCCCGTTCACAAGGGTCGTGAAAGTAATAATGGACTGGTCATGATAGTCTAGAGGATATTACAAAGAAAGCAGGAACTGCGCTACTTAACGTAATGATGGCATATTAGCAATTTCCTGTTATTGCAAAAAATTTAAACAGTTACTTGGATTTTTTTCGTACCATTTCAAAATTGACACGTTAATTTTTAATTTTAATGTAAAAATCGTTCTATGTGGGGATCTTCGTTCTTTATCGATGGCTTCACGTTGGTGTATTTTTGAATGAGTTTTCTTCGGGACTTAAAGGACTCCGACCCAACAAATTTATACATGGGAACTTTGTACTAAGTTTGTCCTAAAGATAAAAAATAAAAAATTAGGACAAACTTAAGACGAAGTTCACGCTTCATAATACCGATACGAAGGTTGTGCTGAGCTTGTCCTAAACCAGCAAAACAATGTAACTTGTTTATATGTGAAATGTAGACATTTAGGCGAATACACAAAATAATCGCATGTTTAAATTAACTTTTAAATTTTATCGTGTAATGCTAAAAACTTGAACTGAAATAAAAAAAAAATACGCTTTGATTATTCTCATTTTACAGTCAATAAGTTTCATAAATTTATCATGGAGCTCACTTAGTGAGACAGACGTTTATGTGAATTTATGTCTCTTAAATCGGTTAGGGGTGCTGTTTTAGGGTAATACTAAATTAAATAACCTGTAACCCTATTTAGTATTACCCTAAAACGGCACCACTAACCGATTTAAGAGACATAAATTCACATAAACGTCTGTCTCACTAAGTGAGCTCCATGATAAATTTATGAAACTTATAGATTGAGCCAGAAGATATAAATTCACATAAACGTCTGAAGGCTTCATGGCAAATTTATGAAACTTGTAGTTTAAATTAGTTGTTTGTGTTATATTTATGTTAATTACTGTATTTCATTATTATTTCAAGCAAATAGAGCAAATTGTTAATTATAGTTTTGCTTATTGGTAAAGTTACCAACTGCAACTTCCAGTTACCAACTGTAACCTCAGTACAAACTTCATTGGTTCAAATTTAATCATTTTCCAAAGTCATATTGAAATGGGTTGATTAAACGTTAGCTAAAGCTAAAGCCAACCCAGTTTCACAGAATGGCCATTATCTGCCTGGTACCCTATGCAGCATTGGTTCGCGCAGCTCAGTCTGGTAGAGGAGATCGTGTGGGTTTTGGGGTACCCCGATAACGGCCTAGTTTACCGCGAGGAATAAAAAACTGATTACAAAGCGAAAGAAAAGGAAAAAGGGTTGAGTGGAATATCTGACCCAAAATTGGCGGTCTCAAATCATGTGAAACGGGCGTACACCCGTTTTTGTTTATTTAGGTTCTTTAGGGTGTCATAATCCCTAAAGGCCTACCACGTACAAAGAGAAAAAATAATAAAATACAATTTTCGCAGTGTAGGCCCTGCGTATCAATCCAGTTGGAGGTGGACCTTGGCAGAAAGGGAGTGTCCCGCCTATGGGCAGGGTTACTTTCGAAGCTCCCGCTCTTAGCTTTTGCTTATATCAACCAAGGGACCTCGTCACTGATTGGTTCTCAGTCGCAAGCATACCACATCACTCTACTTACCGACCGTTCATCTCTTTTATCACTTAACACAAACATAGTGAATCTTTAATTCTTCTAAGACAAAATAAATTTATGTTCAGAAACCCGAACTTTAACAAAACCACAAAACAAAACACAACTTTTAACTTATAAAGTAACACCTGGGGCTCACTGCCCCAAAAACTTAACTATCCTCGCGAAACAAATTTGTACCCTTTTTATACGATTTTTTGGGGCTTTCATCACAAAAGCAGAGTTCATTACTCATGCCATTTACCTCAAAAACATTTGCCTTTGCGTAATCAAACGGTTCATTCAGCCATTGTATGAGTATATACCGTGATTACGTAGAGTACGTATACACAAAAGAAAATGCGAGAAATCGGCATGGTAGATATTTATGATATAATGTTGAGGTGTTACCTCGAGGGTTATGCCAATAGGTAGTTTCTAAATGTTTAGATTTGGGTTGGTAATAGAATTGGATATAATTCCGTCACAGCGCGGGGAAAACCCAAACCCTGAGATGAAAAGAGATCTCATGCCCTATTTGGAAAGGATGGTGGAGTGAGATAGTTAAGTCCTGGTAGTCAAACGTGGGGAACCCCCACACCCTGAGATAATCTCAGCCGGGCACTCAACCTAATTATCCTTAATCACTAAATGCTATTGGGCTACAATTATACATATGCCTAAATTTTTTTTTTAAGTAGTGTTTTTGTTAATTAATGCCTATCATATACTACTCAATTTATGATGTCACTAGACATGGCTACTTATTGGTAGCCTCTCATCCCTCTCTCTAATTGCTGTTACGCCTTGAATTGCTCGCCCCCTGCTGGTGTTTGTGTTTGGGTGTTAGTGAACCGTTGTCTAGTGGTTTGGAATAATAATCTGCCGAACTTCCTTCGCTTCCACCAAGTGATAATCACCGAATCACCGAAATTGAATAATGTGGTAAGTCATGCATGTTGACCTGGTACCACGCCTCTTCCTGTTGCAGACTTTGGACCGCGTCCAACATTTCATCGGGCTATGGATCCAGGTCGTCAACCATTTGGAATTCATTTGGTTTTCCAACTTCTGGGTTAAGTTAAATTTGGCAGAAGGTATCTGCTCTGCTCTGATGAATAAGTCTTTTGGCTTATCAACACCTTGTGCTAGTGACATGATCCACTTATTCTCTTGACTCAGGGGCAGATGTTGGTTCTTTTTTACGTAGACTGAATATTACAGCTCCCCAGCTCCAGATGTTCATGCATCAACAGTTTGATCTCACACAGCTTAGGTTCCTCCTGGGTGCTAAATAGAGCATGTCTTCTTCTGCATATATGATGACCATTTTCACAAGCTCTGCTTTCCTTGAATTCTGCATCTTGCTTTTAGTAGTACCAGGTTTTCTGTATGTTCAGCAAAGTGATTGCCGAGGTCGGTTGCAGTAAAAACGTTCGGCCTTCATAGATTGTTGGCACTGGATAAGCCTTGAAGGCTTGGTACTCCTCCTGGTCCAACAAAGGCATCCTTAATTCAAAAATTGGTTTATTAATCTAGCTGCCGCCCTTAGGTTTTTATATATTTTCACCTAGAGTTGTTCGTAGTCTGGAAGGCAGACGTGCCTTGGTATCCACAATTTTAGCTTGTTTAGTTGATCCCGCAACTGTGATGGTGTTATCAGCCGGGTATTGGTATAACCCTGGTGTAGGTCAACCATTACATCTATCATCGCTTCCTGTATCTCTTTGAAGATAGTGATCTGGATGGACAGTTGCAGTACCGTGTCCACGACTTCAGCTCGGCTACTCAATAAAGTTATCTCCCCGTGAAACTGGCTGCACTGTGCTATTATTTGTTCTTGCTGCTTCTGTACCAGGTTTTTCTAGTCATGTTCACTATGTGTGTCTGCTGCCTTGTGAGATCATTCATATGTAACAACCCTCGTTGCAGATCTTTGATAGCTATTTCGTCCTGTATTGCTGCGTCTTGTTCTAACACCCCAAACATGTCACCCATATAAGTTTCCACGAACTCGAGGGGTGCTCGTCGTTTCCGCTTAGGGTTTCCCAGAAGGGTATTTCGGTCTTGTATACCCTCAACCACCAGTTTCAGTGGTTGGGTTAACATCTCACATGGACACTCTCTATCCAGGAACCAGGTATCCGGTTTGGTTTGGAATTCAGGTTAGTGTACTCTCGACAGGCCTGTTCAAGTTGTCCTATCACACTGCGAATTCTCTCCTATTCATGCCAGTAATCGGTTAGGTCATAGAACAGCACCAGCTTCCAGTCCGGCGTGAGGCGGGCCTTTCCCAGCTCCTCCATATAGATTCCGGGATTACTTGAAAAAGGAGAATAGTCAATGTTTCTTTTTATCGTTATACGTCTAGTAAAACATGTTTGAGTATAAAAAAAAACACAACATATATTATTATTATTAATATCTTAATCTATTTCTCTAACCCTAACAACTTAGATAATATATAATCCCGCAAGGTGTTTTCCCGCACGCCACACCAGTCTTCACCTGACAATTACACTGACTATCCGCCTTGCCCACTAACTTGCTCACTAAGCCCCTTATCGAAGTGATTGGCAACCCTCTTTATCCTCCGATTGCCAGGGACTCTCTGGCGCTCCCACTCTTGGGTCTTCACCTCTGTGGTGGGTTTTCCGTCAATCGCTTCCATACCAGTCCTAGTTAATGATAATCCTGTAAGTAACTTAAACAACCCACATCTCTCGTAAAAAAATAAAAAATTAAACGATGATTCAAAATATAACCAATCACGTATAATATGCCCTTCTCAAGAGACATCAATTCCACCCACTTGGGTCAAAAATAATGATAGGAATAAAGGGATGAATTGAAAATTTTCAAAACTTCGATTATTACGTAAGTGAGACACATTGCCTTGGTGAAGCCATTCGGTATTTCATTAACTTACCTATGCGAACTGAAACAATCCTCTTGCTCTCTTATCACACAGTCATCATTCAAAATCCGGTTGGATGAGTATGCCTGTGTGAGTGGCCGGCCGAATCGTTCATTCAAATAGAAACCACAACACGCCGGTTGCTGTTAGAATTTCCATAACTTTGCGATACTAACTCGACTGGTTTATGGCCCACCCACTTGCAGACTCCTAAGCATGCCCAACCAATCAAGTTGTATCTTGGATGCAACTAATAACTAGAGGAGACTGGCGACCCCATCCCGATGGATGATAATTTAATTTTTTTTTAAACAGAAGTGGAAAGTACGCGAGAACATAAAATTAAAGTAATAAGATTTGAAATTCCATTTTTTCTCTAATCTTTCAAAGTTACAAATTTTAACTTGTGGTAAATTCTAGCCACAAGCTAAACTGCTGGAACAGTAGAAACTTTGGAACAGATGTTGTGTCCTTGTTTGGGCGCCACTTGAAACGGGTTGATTAAACTTTAGCTACAACTAAAGCCAACCCAGTTTCACAGAATTGCCTGGATTGCCTGGTACTCCATGCGGCATTGGTTCCCGCAGCTCAGTCTGGTAGAGGGGAACGGTGTAGGTTTTGGAATACCCAGATAACGGCCTAATTTACCGCGAGGAATAAAAAACTGATTACTAAACGAAAGAAAAGGAAAAAGGGTTGATTGGAATACCGGACCCAAAATTGGCGGTCTTAAACCACCACGAGAAACGAGCTTACACCCGTGGTTGTTTATTTAGGTTCTTTAGGATGTCATATTCCCTAAAGACCTACCACGTACAAAGAAAAATCGGCATGGTAGATATTTATGATATAATGTTGAGGTGTTACCGCGAAGGTTATGCCAATAGGTAATTTTTAAATGTTTAGATTTGGGTTGGTAATGGAATTGGATAGAATGCCATTACAACATCCTGAACTCATTTTTTAAATTCTATGTCCATCATACAAACCGAGTTTTATAAAAATAAATTGCTTAGCTTCATTTAAATTGACAATTCTTCAGAGGCGTTCACAAATTTATTTTAGATTTTCATTTTCACATGTAATCTAAATTCCAAACATTTCGATCGATGAAGAAAGAGTCCAAAAAGAATTTCTTGAAATCACGGTTCATTGCAGTGGTTGCATGACGCTCGAGAATCTCTCTCTCAACATTTTATTTAAACTTTTTCGAGTCGTATTTTAAATAGGGGAACCGATCTGAGGATTCCCTACACAAATTTTCCCGAAATTAGAACTCATCACAATCGATTCTTAGCATTCTAAAATCACTCTCCCCATTTTCTATAGAAATAGTTAGGCTCGAGAAAGCCTTAATGAATTTTCGTAAAATTAAAACAATCGCAATTAATTTATGGCACTCGAAAAACAACTTCCGACATCTTTGGTACACACATCAACTTTATGGTGTTTAAATATGGTTGATCAACAAACTACTGAAAACCAAAAAAACTATTGTGTTTTGGTTTTCAGTAGTTTTTGTACTAAAACGAAAACTAAAATTAACGAAAACTATTAAAACTTGGCCAACACCGGATGACCTCCTTATTGAATTTCTTCAACATCAAGACTCATCGCAATCTGTTTCTGGTTCTAATACATTAAAATCGTTTGAGACTAGATAAAGTGAAAAGAGACTAATGTCAGACATCTAATTAATTCAAAACACAAGACCCAACGCGAAGCAGCTAACAACATTCCACAACAAAGCGCAACATTGTGCAACATGATAGTCATCATAGCGGAATCTCATAAAACATCGCTCGACTAGATGCAACATGAAACAAAATGGTGCAAAATCACACAACATAGTGCAATGTACCGGTAAATAGTGCTACGTAACATTGTGCAACATCACACAACATGTTGCAACATCACCCAAAATGGTGCAATATAATACAAAATTGCGCAACATGATCCAACAAAACGTAATATGGTGCAATATGACTTCCTCTTTGGAATTCTCCTAAATGAATTTGCCGCAAATCAAAAGCCCTTTGTAATCGATTTGTTCTCGCCAATTTAATCAAAATTAATCCAGTCGAATAAAACATTAAAACAGGACTCAGCGAACTCCCAACTAGTCGCAAAAGATTTCTGGCGCTAAATCATTCGAACTTAAATTTCTGTGGAAAAATGAGGCTCTACTGGAGGGTTTTCTAAACAATTGCGAATTTTCACGAAATTAGGGCTCATCGCAATCCGTTCCTGGCGTTGGAAATTCATTATCGCTCCCATTTTATAATGCCAAGTTAGCACCCATCGAACTCAATTCCTAGCATTAAAAATCTTCAATTCATTATTTTTTATTAAAATAGTGCGAGCCGGAAAAGTTCAACCAGGGCCCAATCGGATATTTGGATCCATTGCAATGAACTCTTGGTACTATAAATCCCTCCCCCTCCTTTCTCACCAACTTATATAAAATCGCGCGAGCCGAAAATAAATTAAACGGACCCGGGCTCCGGACTACGCTCTGAACGAGTTTCCTCAAAATCGGGATAAACCGCAATTGATTTTTGATATTTGAAATCCCCCTCCTGGAACAAGGTGCAATATAATGCAAGTGACTTTCGTGTAGTAACTATAACTTTCGATAAAAATTCAAACGTGTCACCGATGATTATTCATTTCACCTTGTTGGTGGGCACAATCTATAGGCAAAAACCATTTTGGATACAGGGTAGTGCAATGCAAATTTCAAAAAGTAACTCGCAAAGTTGACTAAGAAAGTAATTGATTACTGGAAATGTCACCGCATAACCAAATAATATAATTAATGATAAGAAAACGTCCAAATTCTTTGCAGATCTAAAATTTTGACTTTGGGGTAAAAATATAAATTTCTACAGTAAGCGCAACAAATTACCCATTTGTCTAGCAATATTATTCAATATATAGCTTTGGGTTTGTTAATGATAAAACCAATTGGTAATGCGAATTAAAAATTTTAATATGTTTTGGACTCGTATCCTCAAATATTTTAAACGTACTAATCGCATGTATTTGTTTTGTAAAATTAGAATTTTACCCTCAAAAAATTGTAAACTCCAGTTTAAACTGTAAAACTATAAGATGACATTGACAATAATGTCTACCCAAAAGTCAGTGTCACAGTGTCTACCCAAAAATCAATTAGCTGCGCTATTTTCGACATCAACATGTAGGCAGTTTCAAAATACATGAGGACGCGCAACACTGCATCCCTTTAGGACTAGATCTTTTGATCCACTGTCCTTGTTAATAATTTTGCATATACTTGAACTTAATCGTTTATATGGGCTTCATATATTTTCGATGAAAATGTGGAGTAACGAACAATAAAATTTGTATAACTTACAACTTCTTGATAACTTACGTCGTAAAGTCGAGTAAATGGAGACCCGTTTAACACAATTACGAATTCTAACTTTTGCAAAGTTAGAATCCAGCTGGATGGATTGTGTGGAAATCTATAAGGATGGCCTTCTTGATCCTGTTAATGACCCCATTGGAGTTTCATATCGTTTCTGTAAAAAAAATTAAAAAAAAAATTAACTGGAGTTCCTAGGCCCTGTAACTTCAATCCCTTGAAAAATATCGTAAGTTTAACCCATTCGAAACAAACAGACAGAAATACAAACAAGAATTAATTTAAAATGTAGTGATCATGAAAAATTTTAACCTTGAGATTTTTGCAAATTTACCATTCGCTATATTGCTGAAGTAAAAAATCTCTGTGTGTGTAGTGTCGTACAGACTTCCATGTATGTGTCCTCTACAGCCAAGCTTTTTTCATAAATTGGGAGATCCCAGTGTTTTTTGGCCAAAATCGGACCACCGGAAGCTTTCATAGGAGCTTTTTTTAAAAACTATGAAAAACAATAAGTTAACGAAAATAACGAGTTTTGATATTTCATATTTAAACTGTTTCCAGTGATTGCGAGATCCTTGCGAAATTTCATGGAAATTTGTATACCGGAAGTGGCCGCTTCTATGAGAGCTTTTTTAATTTTTGTAATGACGTTGAAGTTGAAAAATGAAAAATAACGACAAAGAAATTAAAGATTAAATTTTCAACCCAGGATTAACCATGTTGATTTTCAAAAATTAAGAAGAAATTTTTTAATTACAAAACATTTTTACCAATAGGCCGGCAGGTTACATTTGTATACATTCGAAATAAAATACAGTCGGATGTTGGCTGCAACATATACTCACCCCTCCAATTGATAAGTACATATATAGAACACATCAACCAAAAACTCATTATGAAAGTCGTATTGTGTGTATGTCGAATGTAATTTTATCCGCAAAATAGTAAATACAATAACAACGATATTGATTTCCCAGATTTTCACCTACGTTGAAATTCCGAAATGTATTCAATAGAATTAGTCTAGCATGTTACGTATCGAGTACATAATAAAGTACAAAGTACAAAGAAATCGAGATTCAGTACATTCTCAAAAATTTTATTGTATATGCTAAACAAATGAAAATGGAAAACTATATGAATAAAAATATTGTTAAAAAAATAACCCAAAAAAAGAACCATAAAAATAACATAAACGTAATCATAAAACAAAATCAAAAATCAATATGATTAAATATTCAATCAAAAATACAAACAAAATTATCATGTTTCTCCCTTCGGCGGTTTTTTGTTTCGTCACAATTATTTTTTATTGTTTTTCTTTATTTTCGACATTATTGTTTGGACATTGCTATGAATACTTGTCCCCATATGCGCGCCCACGCCCGTTTTCATTAGTTTTTTGTGTTAAGAAAGAACATCGACTCGTATTTAGTAACCATCGAGGAAAAAAAGAAAATTTGATTTTGCCCACCTCGGTATTAATTTAATTTTGATTTTAATGACGTCCCCAGAAAGAATATTTAGAGATGTAATCGACGGTGAGTTAGAGTATACAACTTTAAATACACGAAAAATGGCCCAATAATAAATTGTACCTGTTCCACAACCGCACGACTTTTAGCACAGTGGTGCCATAAAAATATTTTTTATTTATTTATTTAATAATTTTGATTACGGATACAATAAAATATTCAAATATGTATTTTAATAATAATAAAACGAAACAAAAAATTAAATGACAAGATATATTGCCCTAACGCTGATAAATTTGTAGTTATATCGAGTGCCAACAACAAAATTCAATTACGCTCATTATAAGTGAGATATGTAAACATGATTTGCAATGTTAATTATGTTTGATGAATTTTTGATTAAGCGCGCGGCATTTTTATGCCACTGTCACAGGTTCTGTATACTAAACTAAATAGTTATTATGCGAAACGAGAAAAAAAATTTGTAACGTGAAGCAAAACTATAATGAGGTTAAATGGGGCCACATAGGACTAATTATTGCAGAGGTTGTTGCAGTTTAACGATATAGGAATAGTAAGTGTTGTTCAACCGCTCGTTATTAACGCAGTTACACCTTTCGAAATAAAATCGTACGTACTCGTCCCAAATCTACTATTTTTATTATTTGTTCAGTAAATTTTATGAACATATTTTATGGCAGAAATACTATAAAATAACTAAGATATAATAATTAAACACAAAACAATAAAACCTCAAATTTAATTAAATAAAATATTTTTATTAAAAAACTTTTAGAATAAGTGGCGCATACATTAAAATGGAAATATGTTTACCACTCAAAGCTTTAACGCCAATACAACGATTTAACTTTTGATGATTTATTTAGATCAAACTTGTATACACAAAATTTTACGGTTCAGCCAATAATGTGCCATCCGTAATTAACTATTGTAATATTTTACACCTGTAGAGAATATATTTAGGTACAATTAATAAAATGGTGTCGCCAATTTAGACAACATGTCGTCAATATCGAAAATCACTGTTTTCCACAATTTCATAATTTTTAGTTGTCACATTATTTTTTGTGCAAAGTAAAAGTAAGTGTGGTAAAAGATCATACTCAAGATCTGAAACCTTAAAATACGTAACTCTTCCAATTAGTGAAGTTGGTGGCCCTCACATAATTGGTAAGCGCCAAATCTATATTCCCGTCATGTTTATAGATCTCTATTCATACGCCTCCCGAAATTGAAATAAAAAGCCCCTCGAAGATTTTGTTATTAACATTTTTAATTTCAGAATTTCAAAGTTTCGGGATTTATTTTCGGGATTTTTTATTTCGACCTCGAGCTTTTTGTAGATTTACCATTCGCTAAATCGCCGAAGTCAAAAAAGTGGTGTTCGACGTAATGTTTGTCTATCGGTGTTCTCCCTGACGGATTGACTGATTTGGACGAAATTTCGTACTTAAGCTGTTTTCATAAACTGAGAAGTCTCAACTGGAATTGTGCGGAAATTGGTCCATCGGATAAAGCAGCTTTTACGTTTTTTGAACGATTTCTCCAATTATTTTAAAAGCAGTACAATTTTCGAAAAATAGATTTAAAACAAAAAGATTTTAAACTAAATTTGTAATAAAACTGGTAAGATTAATTTTTTCTATATTTAAGCAGAAATGGAAAAATATTTTAAATTGGATTTGAGATTAAAGTTGAAACAGTTTAACCTCAGCTTATGCTGAAGACCAAACTGGATCATATAATTTTTGCCATAGCTCGTATTTACACCCCGTGCGGCTTAGGTACCCGCAGCTCAGTCAAGTAGGGGTACATTGGTCGTCAAAACAAGGAGTTTAAATTGAGTGAATTGGGATCATCGGACATCATCATTGGGGCATCGGACCCAAATGGGCGAGATTCATGCCTCACATCGCTGGCATGCCCACCGTGGTTGTTTAATAAAAATTTAGGGTAGCATAATTATCTTAAGTTAAGCATAAAAAAAACGAAATTTAAATATTTTGGCCTAATAATTAGTAAGAATTTTTTAAATTGGTAAAGTGTTACCAGTAGAAGGAAACCCGCGTGCTAACGCACTTGCGTGGTTTCCGCTCCTAATGGAGCGGCTGGTAGACCCTTTACCAATTGGGCGCCTTTAAGTTAGTATGTTATGGTTTTTTTTATGCATATTCACCGATACTGGAAACGAAATTCCAAAACAAGAAAAAAAGAGATTCTTAACTTCTATTTGCCTTTATTTAAATTTTAAAAATTTTTCACTTAATTTAAATTACAGAATATTACTTAACTATAATTGATTTACCACGGCTAAAGCTCAGTGTGTAAACCAATTATCCCTGGCATAACTTAGCTGCCTCTACCAAAAATGTGGCGCGGTATTTATACAAAACTAAACCGACTGACAGAGAAGGGAGGGGAAAATTTAATTCTGGAAATGTACTTCTCTCTCAACCAATTTTAGCGAAACCAGCAAAATTTTTGTACAAACACCGCACATTAGAAACAACGTGACATAAATCTAATTTACATACACTTGTGGGGATTATATTGTATGTGCCACGAAAATTGCAACGTTTTAAAATGTCCACATAGGCCTTAATTAACTTTATGTAGAACGTTTGCTTTTTCGTGTGCACAACACAAAAGATATGGATACATACATCATCCAATTACAAATCTAATATTTACATTCACTCATTATTGTATTTATAATAACTACATTATAAAGACTGGATAACGGAAACAAGAAATAAATTTATGTTTGTCGTATTGCATCTTATACCAATTTCATGTATATGAATGCAACAACAAACATAAAGAAAAGTAGATAATTCCAGCATGACTAAGTGTTTAAAGAATTTCTGTGCAGATCATATCAAGGCCATGGTGGAATTACTCTGATCAACGTAAAAATTGTTGGGAATGGGTTGATAACGGAAAATAATAAAATTCCGATACAACGTCAACAAGAGGATTATAAAAAGTATCAGAATTTTAAATGTAGGGGTTGTTGATCGTTCCACACTAACTTACTGAAAAACAATTGACCAAAAAACAATCCTGCGAAAACCATAATTCACCGAAAACGATAGTTCATTAAAAACGAGAGTTCGGCGAAAATGACAGTCCAACGAAAACGCCAATTCACTGAAACCGAAAATTCACTGAAATCACTTGCAAGTTCACTGCAGTCACTCCAATCCCTTTCCATCGTAAAATAAATCCGTTAATTACTTCATACAAAGTCAACAACGAAGTATTGCAAAGAGGCAATGAGATTATAGATTTAGGTGTTACATTTGTCGAAAATGCTAGTTTCAATAAGCATATTGAAGATAGTATTGCGAATGCGAATGCCATATTTGGATTTGTTAAAATTTGAACAAGTGAATTTAATGATATTCAAACCTTATGTTCTGTCTCTTTCGCGTACGTTCGTACGTACGAAGTTTCTGATTTTCTTATTAAATAAAAGTGACTAAAATTGCGACCACAATTTACCATTCCAGGAAAATGTGACTCGGTTACCTCCTTCAGACCACCATTCCACAAACTATGTATGGTGAAAATAACCCCATTTATAGGTTGTCTAAATCATTCAACATCGTCGACGACCTATTTGACTTTAATTTATCAAAGGACAACTTCAAAAATATCCCGAAGAATTATTTTTTAAATTTTTAATTTTTAAATCAAGATTTGATTTATATTTTTTGTTTGTTTTAAAGTTAATTATTTGAATTTTTATTCTTTAATATAATTTTTGTTTTAAATTAAATTATCTGAAATCATACATGTAAACCACAGAATAGATTTCTTTAAATAAATAAATAAATAAAACTATTTTTGGTCACAATAAGTTGTTCACCGTTCACATAATAAAAAAATACATCTTCTACAGAAAATAGCCTTCAATAAATGTTATACGTAATGAATGTTATACGTGTACAATTGACTTAGTTTAAAAGGGTACTAACCGTTTATATCTAAAAATTGCATCTTATACATGAAACATCCTTTGCTATAAAATAGTGTGTACGTGTAAAATTGGCAAAGCTTGAAAAATTTGTTTTGTTTCTCGTAATGTCATTTTCAAATGTAGTTCGCACTTCGCGTTGAAATGTGTTAAAGTGGACATATTTTTTAATCGTCTCGTTAGTTAGGTGCATTGGTATAAAATAATTGTTGGTGACTATTTTTCAGTCATTAAATATTGTTTCAAGTGTATATACATTCTTTTCGTGTCTTTTCTATATAAATGTGTTAATGGGGCATGCAAAATGATAATAATACTTTTTTCAACCACCAGGCGCCAGCATATCATTTCCAAGAATCATAAGGTAAATTTTATTAGAGTGATAAATTTGCTAAGTTTTATTATGTTTAAAATTTTAATTTAAAGAAATGTTGCAAGCAGCAAAATAACTGAACGTTCTAACGGCAACGGCCAGTTGTTTATAACGCTAAACCGTTGGTTGCCAATAGCTTATATTGTCGCGAACACCAATTGAGTTAATCTTTGAGGCTAGCGAAACTTTATAATAGTTTCGTTCCGTTTTGATAAAAGGTTTCCAAATTTTAGCTGGTAAGAAATAATTCCAAAAGAAGTTAGAAATTGTCCCAATGGATTATTATTATATTTTGTTATTTTATACCTGGTTACCTAATATGCCTAAGTTAAAGTACCTAATTTATTATATGAAAGAGTAAAACCGGTTGTTTAAATTCCTAAAAGGTCGAATCAAATATAAGTTGGTGAACCGAAAAGTCTCAATCTGTTTATCTAGTTTTGTTGTCAACTTCGAACTCATTTGTCGTACGATTATGTTTTGTGGCTAAATTTTGATGCTACGGAAGTTAGCAGAAAATTTTCGCCGAAAAAATTAGAAAAATCAATATCAGATAGTTCGAATGTTTGAAGGTCATGAACTTGACGAAGTTAGACCAATTCGTAAATAGCTGCATCCCGTATTTATAATTTGTCGTGTTAGAGGCCAATGAATTTGAGTTGTGGCACAAACAGTAAACACCTGCGCCAAAAATCAGAGCATATTTTATGTAGCATCATAGTGAAATAAATTAAAATTTGGACACATAATTAGATGGATTAGACCACTTCGTAAATGGCTGAATCCCGTAAATAGCAGGATAATTTACTACACTATGATGCTATATAAAATATTCCCCGATTTTTGGCACAAATGTTTACTGTTAGTGCTAACTTCAATAACATGTAATTTTCGGCTGATATCAACATAATTTTGAACTACCACCTGATATAAAATATGTCGATAATGCAGGTTTTTTCGGCGAAAATATTCTGCTAACTTCAGTACCATTAAATTTTAATTCGATTTTCGGTTCGGGTTTTGCTTCAATCATATTGTTAAGAATTTCGGGCTTCACAAGGATTCGTTACGGATTTTGCAATAATAACACTGATTGTTTTTATTAACACGGGTACAATTTTTTTTTCAATAAATTACTACACAGTTCAACAACGGCTTTGATTACTTATTTTAATTTCACTGTTTAATTTTTTACTGTATCCACTTGATCTCTGGTTAAGTATCAACTGACCTATGCTGCGATTTTGTCCCTGTTTTATATCCAGAAATCCGATTCTCGATCTTTTCATATTGTGTTGTTGCAGTTAAATTGTCTATGTATTTGTGTATTTATTCGAGGCGAATCTGTAATCGTTGTTGTACAACACATCTTCCCTCTCATCATGCATTTCCCCTTTTTATATTCCATTTTCTACTACCATCGGTCACGCCCATCTTCTGGAACCTTTCTGTGCTGAGTGTAACAACCGTCACTCTGCATTTGTAACTCATCGCGTTAATATCTGTCGTTTGATGCCAAATAAATATCTGCCATGAAAATTACAATGCCCCGATAAGGTTCGAACCATAGATCTTCACCTCACCATCCTGCAACCTTAACCACTCGGCTAACGACGACTCTGATGTGATCTGTGTGTATTTTAGGCATAAACGTCACATTACCCCCACTTTAATTCTGTTCATCCCGAACAGATTCATGAATGCTCACGGCGTTGTAACGTGTTAACCTATATCGATGTGAATCACCTTCATGTTTTTCCTGGGGCTTTGTTGAATCCGGTATACAACATCGTTGATCTGCTTTATTACTTTGTAAGGTCCTTCCCAATTTTGTTGTAGCTTCGGCGATTTCCCTTTTCTTCGTTTGGGATTCTAGAGCCAAACCAAATCTTCTTCCTTAAATCCTAGGCTGTTTGACCGCCGGTCATATCTCGTCTTCATGCGGCCGCTGACCTTTACTATGTTGTACCTTACTGCAGCGTGTAAGTTGACCATCCTTTCATTTAACTCTGTCGTGTAGTCTTGCTTACTGGCTCCGTCTCAGGTGATCCAAATTTAACATCACATGGTAATCGGAGTTCTCTGCCAAACACGACCATGGCTGGTGAGTATCCTGTAGTATCATGGATTGCGCTACGATATTCCATCATGAACAATGGAATACGCTGGTCCCAATTATCCTGGT
Organism: Nephrotoma guestfalica; assembly: GCA_963691935.1. Lineage (NCBI taxonomy): Eukaryota > Metazoa > Arthropoda > Insecta > Diptera > Tipulidae > Nephrotoma > Nephrotoma guestfalica. The sequence goes on along the minus strand of OY829913.1, from coordinate 203,839,098 downwards.
TGACGTTGACCTCCTTGCGTAGGTGCTCTTTCAGTGTTCTGTTGAATCTCTCACCCATGCCATCAGACTATGGATGCGCAATGGTGTAGTTCTTGTTTTTTGATTTTGAGTATTCGACACAACTCCTGAAACACTGATGATTCGAAGTTTCGGCCTTGGTCGGAGTGTAGCTCTAACGGTACACCAAATCTGCATACCTAATTGTTCACAAACACTTCCGCAACCGTTCGAGCTTCTTGATTCATTATCGGATATGCTTCGACCCATTTACTGAAATAGTCTATGCAAACAAGTATGTACCGATTACCATCCTTTGTCAGAGGAAATGGGCCAGCAATATCCAACGCGATCCGCTCGAACGGTGCCCCGACATTGTATTGCTGCATCCTTCCTCTTATTCTTGTTTGTGGTGCCGTACTGGCTGCGCACACCTCACACTTTCTACACCAATCCTCCACATCTTTTCTGCAATTGGCCCAATAGAACTATAATTTTCCAAAGTTTAACAATAAATTATCCTTCCTCAAAACAATATTTTACGAAAATTTTGGAAAAATCAAAATTTCACCCCATAACCTTATCAAACCCACCTCAGACCAATAATTAAATTCTAGGTAAGGTACATGGACTATAAAATTGGCATGGTCGTATCCATCTGACAAAATCATGATTTAAAAATTCTCTTCATCAAACTTACCCGAAACATTTAACCAATTTTATCTTAAGTTATGGTCCATGGAAGTAGCGTACTCAGATCGGTGTCTGATGCGCGGTGTTTCTTTTGACAAAATTTTGATAAAAACTAATGTAGATACCTAATTAGGAGGTTAGTGATACAATAATGATCTCTGTTATCATATCAGACCTGCCAGATGCAAATCTGCATTATACCAACATTTTTCGAGTGGCTATTGAATTCGATATTCTATGTCGATATTTCTCGGTTGATAAATTTATAACGACAATCACAATCGATACTATCGACATTTTTGGTTGTTGCATTGTTAAGATTTTGGTATACGAAACCAGATCTACATTATCGACCTACTTCAACTGAATAATTTCGACTCATTTTATAGCACCAATGTAAGAAAATTCTAGTTTTACCTACCTTACTTAAGTGAACAGGTAATTATACCGAAACCCGTACCGGCCACTTTTAATAGATCGATAAAATTATAAAGAGCCCTTCAAAAGTCACGCCTAGATGTCGGTAGTAAATAATTTCTAAACGCAATTTTTTTTTATGCCATCTTTGACATTAGTGAGCAGGCAGATTTTAACGATGAATACTCACACTATAGAAGAACGCATTAACGTTATTCAAACTTATTATGAAAATTATCGATCTTTAAACAATACGTATCGTAAAATTCGTGATCTTTTGGTGTAAATAATCGTCCCAACGAGTCAACAGTTCAAAAGTTAGTGAACAACTTTGAAAAGACTGGTTCTGTCGAGGATCGAAAAAGGTGTGCCAGACCAAAAGTGGACATTCTAGTGAGAACATTGCTGCTTTGGCCGAAAGTGTGGCGAAGGAACCTTCAACAGCGATATCTCGACGTTCTCAGGAATTAACAAACACAACATTATCAACGCAGAGCTTTCGTCAATTGGTTGTTAGAACATTGTGTAGGTTTTTCACACAAGCTCATTCGAGTTGGATGGTTTTGTCATCAAACAAAATTGTCGTATCTGGGGAGGGGAAAATTTTCGAATAATTTCATAAAAATCATTACATCCACTAAAAATGTACTGTTCGGTGTCGCTTTTGGGCTGGCGATATAAAACTAGGCGCTCTACCAATGACTCAGTAACGGAAGCATACTGGGAACCCGAATCAAGAAGAACTCGAGCCGATACAAATTCACCTCTGCGTGCCTGCACATTGACTATAGCAGTGGGTAATATAACGCAACTGGATGTTTGTGATATAAAGGGTCTTTCGACAGTCATATACCTAGATGTCAGTCATATGAGTCAACAGTTCAAAAGTTAGTGAAAAACTTTGAAAGGACTGGTCTGTCGAGGATCAAAAAAGGTGTGGCAGACCAAAAAGTGGACATCCTAGTGACAACATTGCTGCTATGGCCGAAAGTGTGGCGGAGAGACCTTCAACATAGATATCATGACGTTCTCAGGAATTAGGCATTCATCCACCGACTGTTTGGCGAATTTCACATAAGGATTTGCATTTGCATCCTAACATAATTCAATTAACACAAACATTAAAACAAACAGACCATTATCAACGCAGAACTTTTGTCAATTGATTGTTAGAACATGGTGCAGGTTTTTCACACAAAACCATTTTTAGTGCTGAAGCTCATTTCACATTGGATGCGGTTTCGTCAACAAACAAAATTGTCGTGTCTGGGGAGACGATCATTAAATCCATAAAAATGTACCATACCGATCTGGTTTTTGGGCTGGCGGAATCATTGGTTCAATTTTCGTCGAAGATGCAAATGAAAGAGCTGTTATGGTCGTCAATGGAGAGTGCTACAGACAAACGATTGAAGATTTTTTGTGGCCTCAACTTAAACAAATAGACACAGAGTATTGTTATTTTCAATCGGATTGAGCTACGAGTCACACAACACGGGAAAACATCTAGCTGTTGCGGTCTAAGTTTCTAGGTCGATTAATTTCACGTAGTGGTGACATTAACTGGCCACCTAGATCAAGTGATTTAACGCCATTAGATTACTTTCTTTGGGGTTTATTGAAAAGTAAAATTTATGTTAATAAACAATTGCACGGCTGAAAAACAACATTCTGACCGAAATTGATGAACTTAATGCGGTAGTGTGTGAGCGAGTTCTTGAAAATTTTGATTTTCGTTTAGAATCGCAAGCTCCACCGAAATCTCCTTTTCTAGTGAAATGACCTGTATTCAAAGATTCGCGTACCTTGCGTGTTTAAATTATAGTTTATGAGGCCAATATTTTTATGCTCGGGCAAACACAAAATATCCGTTTAAAGTTTTTGGTTGAGATTTACGTGGGGTTAGAACACCGAAAATCCTCGACCATGTCTGAAATGTTTTTGTCTCGTGAAATTAATCGAAAATAAATCAGTTTACGTGTAAAGAAGATTTCCGACATGGTTAAGCTGTTTCGGAAATTCAACTATGATTCTACATAAAATTTCGTCCCGAGTATAAAAATGTTATCCGCTTAACGCGTGCTACGCTAATTGAACATATAATGCAGATGTAGACATCGTTGATAGTTTTCGGAAACCCAACGACTCTCTTGCTTCTAAAAAAGTTTTGACGAATCTTATACGAAAGTTGAAAAAAGCATACTTCGCGAATTTTTAAACCTTTTAAACCTTGGCCTGCAACTTTGCATGGATATTCTGTTTCCACCTCGTCTAAAAATATAATTCAGTTACACGAGAGATGAATAACGCGATTGCGCGAGAAAAGGAAATTCCAAACATAATTGAGAATTTTCGGAAATCTAACTACAGCCCCATATAAACTTTGACTGAAACTTTACATGGGTATTCGATTTTCAAGCTAGAGCTTAAAAAGCACGAAAACTGAACATCGCGAGCTAGGCGAATTTTATTTTATATTCACTATTTCAGGAGAAAAATAGATGTCAGACAATGTTGAGGATTTTTAGAAATCTATAGCTATGATCCTACATAAACTGTGACCTGCAATTTTGCATGGATACTCTATTAATAAGCTCGAGCTTAAACATATTATCCGCTTACATGACAGATGAATAACACAAGCTATGCAAATTTTTATTTCACGAGAAAAAGTGTTCTCAGACAGGGTTGAGAATTTTCGGAAATCTAATTACGATCCCATATGAACTTAGACTTGATACTTTGCTTGGATATTTTGTTTTCAACGTTTTGTGGGCGACACACAAATTAATACCGTGAGCTACTCGAGCTTTTGAATATAGATCATTTAACGATACAAAGAAGATTTCAGGTATGGTTAAAGAATTTAGATATCTAACTATCATCATCCCACATAAACTTTGAGGTAAAACTTTGCATGTAAATTATACCTATGCAGAATTAGTAATTATCAAAATACCTATAGAAGGTATTGATAAGATAATTGTACTCCAATCGGTTTGCAAAGTAGAATCGATTTTAATATTTAATTAAATTCTTAAACAAAATTTTAGGTTGCGTGTCTTCCAATATATTTACGCGATAATGCAAGTTGTATGGCGAAATGTCGATTGAACTGGCGATAATGCTGTTTTATATTACTACTCTTCTCCTCACAATGTAATACGTCGGTAAAATAGTTTGTATGCTGAAATGTCGATAATGCAGATTTGAGATTATCATCTGAAATTACTTGGATAATTCTCATTACCTTTATACAGGTGAACGTTTGATTTTTAAATTTATTAATTTTTAGCAAACATTTTTAATAACAACGGTGCATTCGAAATGAAATCGTCCAAATGAAATTACAGATCTGCTGAATGGGGCGTCTGGCATCCATAGTGAGTAGGCGTTTAAGTGTCATTCCGTTTATGCGTATTCTTCTTTGTGATTTCTTCCCAACTGCAGCAATGTTTGCTTACGCGGCCATGATGCGGTTTACGACTTTCCTCTCTGTACTATTCGCCTCCATATTGAATTTAATTGGTGCTACCCTAATTTGTTTGTACTTGCATAGTACATCTTCATCAAAATATTTATGATATGAGAACCACAGAATTTCTTTCAATTATTTGGCTCAAATGTCTTAGTTTTTAATTTCCAAGTACATGAACGACAACAACCACAATTTATTATTCAGTTTTTGTCTTAAAATATAAATATGAAAAAAAATTGTGCTCAGTTAATTTAATCAATCAAAATTCGTATTTGTGCTTCTTAAATAAAATTCTACAGAAGAAAATAACCACTAATTAGCTCTTCGTCGCATGCATAACGTTCCTTATTGACACAAATATTTTATAATCCATCAAAATTATGGTGCTTAGTACTTAACATCAAATAATTTTAATTTTACATTTTCTTTTCAGACTTTAAATATTCAAAGCTCTTTTGAGCGTAATCGTCCAAAGAAGGTAAAAAGAAGAAATCCACCAACAAGACGAAAACAAAATAATAAGAAAATCAATAAAATTTTGTGAGCAACAATATTCCACTCTGTTCAAAGTAATTCAGAACACAAATAGAAATCTGATTAAAAATTTACATTTTTAATGGATAATGAAGGATAATAATATTTCTAATAACGAAAATGGAGTCAAACGCAGTGATAACGCCACCGCCGCAAACAAAAGAGTGTTTAATAGATGATTATGATGACGATGGTGGCAATAGAGAAATTATTGAATCGGTTAATAATGATTCGACGGCGGGAAATAGCACCGTGACAAAAGAACTGACGAACTCAGATCAAGATGATAGTGTTAAATTTGAATTTCAATTAAATTCTAGTGATAGTAGTAATAGTGATAATAGTATTACATTAAATAATAATAATAACATTAATAGTAGTCTTAACAATAGTAATAATAATAATGAAAGCAATACAATAAATTATAATGTCTCTAGCAAACAAACCATAATTGAAAATGTTATTGTAACCACAGCGAATGGCGTTGATGTTAAACATCAATTAACATCTCTTGACGAACATGATTTATTAGTAGCTGGCGATTCAAGTTTAACACCGACGGTGCTATCACCATGCCGTCGCAGTAACGGTAGTGGTGGAAGTATTTCGATAACATTTACCAACGAAAATATTGCGGCTGGAAGTCATACTGACATTCCAACCATGGCTGAACTTGACGAATTATCACGAATGTTTGAGCAACGACCATTTATTATCGAGAAGTGGTTACGCGAAAAAGCGTCACCCGATACTATAGCACGTATACATGCGGTAACGCAATCAACCCGTTCGGTACATAGTCCAAAACGGGCTTCAGTGACGTCAGATTTATTTCAACAATGGCTGCAAAATTCACCAATTAAGGTAAGGAAATTTTCATTATAGTATTATTGTATACATTGTGCCAATATAGCAAGAATATAAAATATCAACACTTCACTGAGTATATCAAAGCTTACAACAATTAACTTGAAGGGGAGACCGGATAATGCTCGGTGACCACTCGGTTCATTACCTGAATTTTTCTGACAGCGACTTGGAGCTTGATACAAATTGATTAATTTACATATCTGAATATGTAGTTGTGTCCAAACATCGGTTGTCTCCATCGATATTAAGGTTGACCCTAAAAAATATCAAAATTAAGGCCTTTATTAAATTATGTAACAAAAAATTCAGGTATATTTTATAAGCGCCAGCACGAACATTTCCAAAGATGTTTTATCTATAATAGACGATTAAATTTTACAAAATTGCCTTAACTACGTGTCCATTTGAACCGAACGCAACCATGTTCAATTAAATGGAAGCCAATAAAATGTCAATCAAAGACTTTCCTAAGCGCATTAATTCTCCAAAACCATTATGTTTGGATCCTCGCATCACAAATTTACATTTAACTTTACCTCTACATGAGTATGTAAACAAAGTGGGATGCTCATATCTGTAACCCACATCAACCGATTTGCTGCAGTGCAATGCATATTCTTCGATTTACTCATCTGGGTGTTCCCACATTAAACAGTTACGTACATCTTACTACTCCAGTCTTTGTTTTCTTACAATATGTAGCGTGCAAGAGAAGGGGGTGGCGATGTTCGTCTTCGCGGTCGAGATGCCGTATAATAAAAGCAGTACAATCGCGCCCCGAATTAATCTAATGATGATCGCTGTTGTGCTCTCGTACTGGTTTCGACTCTGTTATATTGTTTCTAGCCGATCTCATTATTGCTTTGTCCTAGCAATGGTGAACGATGTGTATGCTCGAAAGCTTTTCGCTTCTCTATTTGGATGCTTCATAAATCCTGTGCCATACCAGCAAGTATATCCAACAGTGTTGGGATGTAACGCAGAGCTTCTGAAGGCTGGCGATCTACTCGATATTGAAATATTGAAATATTGTAATATTGAAATATTGAAATACTGAAATATTGAACTATTTAAATATTGAAATATTGAAATATTGAAATATTGAAATATTGAAATATTGAAATATTGAAATATTGGAATATTGAAATATTGAACTATTGAACTATTGAAATATTGAAATATTGAAATATTGAAATATTGAAATATTGAAATATTGAAATATTGAAATATTGAAATATTGAAATATTGAAATATTGAAATATTGAAATATTGAAATATTGAAATATTGAAATATTGAAATATTGAAATATTGAAATATTGAAATATTGAAATATTGGAATATTGGAATATTGGAATTTTGAAATATTGAAATATTGAAATATTGAAATATTGGAATTTTGAAATATTGAAATATTGGAATATTGAAATATTGGAATATTGAAATATTGAAATATTGAAATATTGGAATATCGGAATATTGGAATATTGGAATATTGGAATATTGGAATATTGGAATTTTTGGAATTTTGGAATTTTGGAATTTTGGAATATTGAAATATTGAAATTTAAGTTAGAATGGAAGTTGGCGTGTTATATTCGTAGATAGTAAGCGAGGTTAATTTATCTATTTTGCCCAGGGATTAATCTTGCTTTTTTTCGTATTCCGGAGTATTTTTTGGAAGCAACTTATTGGCTAGATCGTTTAATTTAGGATTTTTTGTTCTTCTCACCTAATCCCGAGTTCTTATGTTTGAAATCCATTGCTCTTCTATGTCCCGACAACTTCTAGTTTCATGTTTTCGTGGAATTATGTGGTACCATTTGTAGTGATCTGGAATCTACTTTTATTCCTGAATTTGTTGTCATAAAATTTATCTCGAAAGTGTCTTCCTCGGCTTCTGACTCTTTTTCAAGTTCGCTATATTTTTTAATGTAATCTTCGTAAGATTTTTTCTCTTCCTGAGCTTCTATGTATGGTGGATTGACATTAATATCCGAGTGCTGGCCTCGTTTTTAGTTTGTTTAGGCTTGTCGACTTCCATTGGGATGTATGTTTTTTGTTGCAGTGGCCGAATTGGTGGTCTATGATCTTGCTGCCGCTATATGTTATATCACATATTTTTCCTGGCATGACATGGCATGTCATCTTACTGACATATTCTCGGGAGAGGTTTTGGTGCATCTTGTTAGATGTGATGTATTGATTTGGTTTATCGGCGCTGAAATTCAAATTTTAAATTTCTAAGCACGACGAATATGCTACTGGAAAGTTTGCCGGTATGGTGAACATTTTAGAAGTATCGCCGTATGCGTCTTAAGCAAGATTGCGGTGAGTTTCGCTGAGTACGATTAAAGCGTCTTGACTGTAAATTTCTGTTTTAACTTTATTGATTATTAGCGATAACTGATAGTTGACATTGGCATTAAATTCGTCCATATCCTTGTTTCTTTGAGTGAGGTTGTTTCACTGGTGTTCCGTTCTATGGTCGCTTATCGACGTAGTGTAGAGATAAGCACGACTTTATGTCACTCCAGTTTTCATCTGAAGTTTGGAATGTTATATGAAATCAGAACTGAGTCCACTGTTCCAAGAATTGTTTGTCGTATGCTTTGCAGGAGACGAAATGTGTTGGGTTTCCGTCGAATATCTGAATTTACTACAATAATTTCGCGAATACCATTTTCGTTTTTTCGTCATTGGCGTGCTCTATATGGCCCACAAAACGGTTTGCCTGTTTTTATTGTTTTTATTAATTCGATTTAGGGTTACTTGCACGAGTGAATTTATTAATTATTGAGATTTATTTCTATATGTTTGATTTTATTATTATGTTTATTAATTTATTAATTATTAACGAGAATTTATTATTAAAATTTGACGGTCTTTTAAGTTTTGATTATTATTAATAGCTCCACTTACAAAACATCAGCTTCGTTTTTAGAGGAACTTCTCCTATTGGTATTTTATTGAAAATGAACTTCCGGATCTCGTGCACTAGGAACCATTCGATTTATGTGGCGTCGGATGATTCTTGATAACTTTTTTGGCTGTGATCGTTGATAGTTGCACAAGAATTACTTGTGGTACGTGAATCAACTACTGTCACTTGTATGGTATAGTTCGCACTTTGTGCACACGGGTAAAATGCTTATTTTGAAAGTCGCGTAATATGTTGTCTTTACTTTTTCTTATAAACTCACGTAGTATTTTCTTCTACGGGTAAATGTTTTTTTTTTCCAGAAGTTAACTTGCACTTTTCACTTAAAACATTTCTATACCGATTGTTACAACTCGTTCCTTTTTTAGAGCCAGTTAAAATTAAATGTTGAATTTAATTTAAAAATAATTTTAATGGACTGATAATAGCGAATAGGTGATCATCGAGCTCACTATGTTTTTATGTTAGATCGATTCGATTTCCAGAATTTTGTCATGGAGATGGAATGGCCACACATGGCCTAGGAGCATATCAGTTCTGTTAAAAGAGTTTTTTCGACTTCAACGGAATACTAGTTGAGAATTTGAGCCGTGATTGTCGATCACAATCTGTTATTATGTTAAATCCACCAAATGCCCATATCCATGAAGATTTTCCGAATTTTTTCATAGTTGTGAAATGTCCACACATGGCCCAGAAGCATATAAGTACTGTTTAAAAAGTGTTTCGACTTCAGCGGAATACTTTTCACAATTTTGAAAGCACCTAATTACGATCGATGATCACTTTACAAACCTCGCGACTAGTATGCCCTTGAAGTAAAGAGTAATGGTATGTTTATGGGCCATCATTGGCCACCAAACAACCATATCAAAAATCCAAGAATCATTTCGTGTATGCTTATTTCATAGACTTAACATAAAAATATAGTGAGATCGATAATCATCTCGCAATGTCTTGTCTTGAATTTCGTGAAAATGGAAAATTAAGCCGTGTTGTATTCAAATTATTTAATTTTATCTGATTGGTGGAATGTTTTTATCTCATTTGAAATGAAATACGCTTAAATGTTTGCCTTTTTGGATAGTACAATTACTAATACACATATAATTTTTACGTAGGGTTTTTAGGAACTATTTCTTGCTGGTGTGAAGAGGTATGAAATGTTTCTAAATCATTCCTATTTGTTTTTTCTTATGATAGAGTTAGGGAGTATTTTACGCGCATGTCCATAGGATGATGTATAGAGACATATCTCCAATGTCATGAGCTTTCAAGAACAAAAATCGCATTCATAATCATTGATTAAGAATATCGTAATGGGGTGGCAAAGTTCCTCTTTTTTGACCGAAACAATTTTTGTTGAATTTTTCGTTTGATGCATTCGATTTATTGCATTTCGTTTGATGCAAAGTACATTTTTATCTCGATCTTTTTTACTAGAAAAATATTTATCATCATGTAATACGGCCATTACATATTCACGCTACCCATAATTTTACGACAGGTTACTTCTTTAAATTATACAAATAAGTATAATAGTGGAAAATTTTAATAAAATTTTAACAGCCCTTGAGTTAAACAGTTAAACGCTTTTCGCGAAGCTTTGATATAAAAAATTTAAGGCTATTATTAAACGCTTACTGTTCGTAGTTTAATTAAATTTTTTTATGATAATAAGATAAAAATATGAATGTGGCAATCATTTCAAATCAATCATTTAAAAAAAAATTTCTAGGTAATCTCATTAATCCCTCGACCAGATACGCTCATTCTGAAGATATGCATTTTTCATCCAAAAAAAGTTTAAAACGAATTAAATACTTAACCCTCATTATTGTTATATTCTCAAGAGAGGGCCTCTATCTGACTTGATACAAATAGAATTTAATTTTTCATAACCAAAGAAAAGTTATAAATTAAAATATGGAACAATAAAAAAAATTGAAAAACCATTTTCCATGAAATTATAATAAATTAAGTTTTCCTTAGTCTTCTTCTATTTCTTCTTTATTGTGTACATCATTATTAATATAATTTTCATTGTTTTCCTTATTTTTCTCATTTCAATTTTTAATTTTTATAATTTTGTTTATATTATATAACTTTAGTTCTTGTTCTACCAAGCTTTAGAGGAATAAAATTATATGAAAATTTATTACACTCCATACAAGCTTTTCGACCCTTTGTCTCACTTAAATATGTTAATTGAGAATTATGCTCTGCTCATCTTTGGTATAAAATTAAAACCGCATCATAAAATAGAACGTGGTATTGCTTATGTGTTTGCGGTCTGGTTGTTTATTCAACCGATTTAGTTATTAGAATTTTGTTTTGCTTTTTAACGGTTAACTAACGCCTAAGTATTGCATTTACGAGGAAAATTTGAGATATATTTGTTTTCTAAAATTAAAAATTGGTGGAAAATCGTGAAGATATGGCTGGCGGTTTATGACCGTTTAAATCGCAATAACGGTGAAGCCTGATTTAGGTAATGGATCGAATATTTTGAAAAAACCAATTTGTTTTTATGTTGATGTTTTTGGGCTATATATAATGTATCATTCACTTATAAAATTGCGTGTAAGAGTGAAAAAGGCTTCTTTAGAAAACCGTGCGCTATTTTTGTAATAATCAACCTCCCAACTAACCTACGAGTACATACTATTTCTGCCAAAGACAGAAATTTATTGTAACAAATTTCGAGATAACAATTCTGAAAATTTGCCACAGACTCTCTAACGATTGAGCCAGCATCGCATTTTGCAGCCAGCTAGGTTGCAGTCGTTGGGAGCGTTCTTTTATGGACCATTAGAGAGCTTGAAATTACTGTGAAAAAATAAAGGTGGTCCAAGGTCACCGTTTCGGTTTCGAAGATGTTTATCCTTCATAAACTTGTGCGCTTTACCACAAATCGTGGGCAGACCTCAGCACCTTGAAATATAGTCTCAAAGCCGAGTATAAAATATACAAATACATATACACAAAATTTAGCCACGAAAAAAAATGTATCCTCGATTATGTTGAATTAGTTCAACGTAGATCCTTCGCGTGATACACACCTAAGATTTTTCCATTTAACCCGGATAGTTCAAATAACAGTTAAAAGAAGTTACGTATGCCGGCGATAAAGTTCCGGACAAGTGTTCGTGGCTTGTCCTATATATTAATTTCTAGGCGCTTCTTGGGAACAATGGACTTTTATTTATTTATTATTGCAATAAGACTACAAATTTGACTTGAAAAAATACAAAATATAATAAATCCGCGTTGGATTTGAAAATTTGAAATAACACGAAAAATCACTGAGGGGCTAAAAATTGTCTTAATCTACTTGTAAAATTATTTTTAGTTACACAAAAATCAGTTAATTTTATTGAAACTCTTGCACATCATCTTCACTGGTTCATGATTCTCATAGTTGGTTCTGTGTCTGTCTAAGTGGAGGAAGTCATGATCTCTTAGCTGTCTACCAGGAACCTTTATTTTAATTGACTTTAGCACATCCGGTGCGTCGATTAGGCCTAGTAGGAGATTACCACCACAATACGCGTCTATTTATTAGAGCTGTCAAGTTGTATGTCTTGCACCCGGTTAAATATGGTGGTTGTCGCTGTATGTTTACGTGGTATGGTAGTTCATGGTCATTAAACCATCCGTCTTTCCAGGTCAAATATCGTATAAACATCTTGTCAATTTTCTCAATAATTCGGATATAATCTTCGTAGAACGGACACTATACATTTACATCATATTCCAGCTGGGATCAAACGTAAGCACAATACAGGAGCTTAATTGTTTCCACATCAAAAATGCCACCCGTCCAACTTGCAGCAAGGAGTTCGCTCTAGCGATGCACAGTTCAATGTGCTTAGTAAATTTTTCAACAAAAGTAACCCCTAGGTCTTTACTTTCAACTACTTCCTGAAGGAGTACACCATTTATCTTGTAGCCTTGTGTAACAGGGTTTGCTTTACGGTGAAATGATACAGATTTGCACTTTCCAATATTGAGACTCAGAGAGTTAAACTCGCACCATAAAGCTAGGTTATCAATATCTTCCGGTAGTTTATCGGCATCGTCGACTGACTCGATGTCTTTGTAGATTTTGAGGTTATCTGCGAACATTAGGATATTGGAATGCTTTATTACTTCAGTAATACCTTTAATAAAGATTGTGAAAATCCATGGGCCAACGTGAGAGCCTTGTGGTTCACCAGAGGTTGCTTGTATTCTATTCGACGTTTTACCTCCTACTACAATATATTGTATTCGATTCCTCAAATACGATTTGAACCAGGCTAAAAACTGACTGGAAAATCATTTTACAATGGCTGATGGAGTCGAAAACTTTTGCAAAGTCGGTGTATATTACATCAACTTGTTTGTTCTTCTCAATTTCCTTAATAGAATAGCTAGTAAATTCTATGAGATTTGTAGATACTGATCTTTGAGACATAAAACCATGTTGATATTGTGATAAATACCGCGGAAGCACTGCTTTGAATGAGTTGAATATTACTAGATCGAATAATTTAGGTATATCAGATATATATATATATAGACGTAATACCTCTGTAGCAAGAAGCATCATTTCTAGATCCAGTTTTGAAATCAGGCGTCACTCTAGTTATTTTCCACTTTTGTAAAAAAGTTGCCAATTTTAATGACTGATTGAACAAAATGCTTAGAAGGATAGCCAAATTTTTAGAATTTTTTAAAAATGAAGCCGGAATAAGGAGCACATTCTTCTCCGAATCCTACCAAAGCTCCCTGGATGTCTTCAGGCTTGATGTGTGGAGCAAATATGAATGTACTATATTCACTAGTGGTTGGATCCTTTTAATTATCGATGTCCTCTGTTTTATAAACAGATTGCAAAAACTCAGCAAACATATTGGTTATATGATCTGTGGGTTACAAATTTCCAAAAGTGTCTGGGATCGTCATTTATTTTATCCTTTAGATTGCGAATACAGCTTCTGTATCTCAGTTCAAAATAAGATTCAAAATTTCGGTTGTATGCAGTAAATTTCTATTTACTATCCTGGGAACATAATTTGAGGTTTTCTTTATAAGCCTTGTCTTTTTTTAAGACTGATAAGTTGATCGTCATACCATGGATGATATTTGTTCGTCTTACGAAAGGTGTTGGTGATTCTTCTATTTTTAATAAAACTGGTTCATTAGTAAAAATAAGGTTTCGTCCATTTTTAATTCGCAGATTTGGCTCAAATTAGTGTCAAATATGGTGTCGACGAACAGGTACTCATTATCCGAATTCACGTGTAAGCATAATCTCGTTGGTTTCTTCTTCATAAGTCCAACTAATATTTAAGAGATTGAAGTCCGCAATTATTAAAATTATGTTTGATTGATCGGCCGTATTGGTAATTTCCATAATTGTATTGCAGAACTTGGTATACGGTGATGTAGGCGAATCCGGTGGAATAGGTGCCACCTAAATTTGTACTGACTTATTATTGAAGACAATTTTAACACATATTTTTGCTCGATCGATGGATTCGTTAAATCTACCAATTCATTAGGTAGTGATGTATCAATGGCTATGAGTACTCCGCCACCGGATTTTTTATGCATAGGGGTGAGAGATCACATCTAAACTTTATCTTTACTTTTTATCTTTACATATAAACCACATATTGACTATGGAAGAAGTCCGAACTCAAAATTTGATCATTGAATGAAGTTTCACAGATGACATAAATGAGAAAGAGTGTTTTAGAACAGAATTATGAAATTGAGCTGCCTTTGAAAACATTTTGTTTACATTTTGTAAGTAAACTGTCTGTTTAATAGTTTTTTGTGGATGTGACAAGATAAAATTTGGTACTGTATTAAGTGGTGCGTGAGCTGTCCAAAAAAATGCCTTTCATTGACCCCAATCAAATTCTTTGACAAACAGTCCCGCTGGTTGATGGTGATTTGAAAAACTTCACCTGGGATATTAATTTTATATGATACGTAATCATATTTCATTCCTTCATGCTTGCTTTCGGCACCATGCGCTCTTGTGACCCGAATTTCTTCTGGTTGAGCCGAAGATTGGGACAAGGCATGAACCACTGTTGTTAATATCTCTTCTAATTGATTCATTCTTTTCTGAACATTATCGATTATGGTCTCCTCTGATTTTTCTATTTTTTGAGTGACATCGATTTTGGATAGAATGTTATTTAATCCATTTTCACATTTTCTACAGACCTACCATCGTCCATCACTAATTTCATACCTTTCCGTAAATCATTTGGAAGCTCTTTCAGCAATTTAGTTGCGTTACTAGCCTAAAAATTCATCAACGATTATAATTTCACAGTCAATGCACTTATTTTGGATCGACACGATTAACAATCAGCAATATTTTTACTACAACACTACCGCACACATTTTAAATTTTTTTTCACTTATAACAGTCAGCGATTCTGAATGTGTATTATTAGGTAACAGAATTATAATTATTAAGGTTAATTATTTGGTAATTGTTACAACAACAACAAAAAATTGAAACTAAAACAAAAACACGAGAAACAAAGAAAACACGTCCAAGTTGAGCGAATGTTGAATTTTGAATGGTACTAGTCCCTGTTGAAGAAACTCCAGGCACTTTCATTTCCTTCTGTTGGTTGTCTACCTTATCAGGATTACAATAGCTATAGGGTTTAACCACATTGGGAGCACCAAATCCGTAACAATATTTTCCCGAACTGGAATTTGCTACATTTCTGCGTCGATGCGATTGAATGCTAAAACGAAATTGCGAATTATTTTGCGAAGATTTTTGCAAATGAGCATTCGATCGAGTATTATCACGATCGGAACAAATAGCATTCACTTCCGGATGCACCGGTCTGCTGTCGTGTCTCTAATCAACATAAGCATTAGTTCACTGAGAGAAATAATTGCCCACAGAGATATAGTTTCATAGATTTTTAGATATAAAATATATCTCGTTTCGGGACAAGAATATTTTATATCTGTAAAAACGAAAAATATATCTAATTTTGTATAACGTTTAGAGACATAAACATATCTCTCTTAGCTCGGAATGTAATCCGCAAAGCTAAATCAAATACTAAATTCGTAATAAAATATATCGATAGCAAATATATGAATTTCCCCAATTTTACATAATTATATAACTGGACAAGGTATTTTACATGTTGAACAAAGTTTTATGTTCATTTTAAATTCAATATTTAATTTAGCCATTTAAGATGTCTTACACATTCAATTTGGATGTTTTTATAACTCAACATAATGTGAAATTTACCATTTTTATTTTTTTATGATTAATTTTAATATTTGTCCATTAATTCAATGGTTCAATCCAAATCCAATACAAAAATTTATTGTCTCAGATCAGATAAGTCATATCTGAATCTGATTCATCAGAACTCTGGTTAGAGTTCGTCTTAAAAAAATTTAAATTCGAGATATATATTTCTCATGTGCATATTGACCTAGTGAATTTGATATTTATGACTAAAATTAAAAAATAATATGTAACGTATTCACTTATAAAACAGATAAAATTATTGCTAATGTAGCAATTTGAATACCTCATTGTAATAAAATTCACGAGATATGCATTTTGAACCGATTAGGCTGTTTGAGACATATTTTTTATCGAACTTGGTTAATTTTAATACACATGCTTCGATATTTATTTCCAAATCAGTCAAATGTTGCAGATAAGTCAATATATCTATATCGAAAATAATTTTTTTTTTCAGTGTTGTGATGCCATTAATTACATTAACAGTACTGTTAGAAGCTTCAAGTGGTATGCGCCAGTTAGAATCATTCTGTGAGTTTGAAGTAACTTGTAATTCCTGGTCATATTTACGAGATGATCCCGGATAACTGTTTACTTGCTTCCAGGTATCTTCGATGTCGACACACTGGCTAACCAATTCGGAGAACGCTAAGATTTTGCGTCCTGCTAACTTCAATTGCAACTCGGATCTTATGTTTTGACGCAATATGGAAAAATGTCCGATTCAGGCAATGGTTGGTTAAGCAATAAAGCGATAAATCGCGATATAAAAATCTTTCGGTGGGTGACCCAATAGGTGTTCCGTCAAAAATAATATTCCAATTGTGGATTGGCAGCAGCGGACCTGGATTTTCGTTGGGATTTAATGATCTCTCGGGTATTTGACCAGCGAAAAAATTGTCGCGATTAATCAGAAGGTTATTATTATTCGAGCCAGTGTCTTCCGGAGCACTGACTTTAGTTTGATTTTTGTGGTCGGACTGTTTAGGGATAGGTACTACTTTACCACCAAGGGAAATTCTACATGACAAATTAATGAATAGATAGGTGATATTTTCGGGTTCTCAACATTGGAAGGCGCAACCAATTTTTTTAGTTGCGTATTTTCCGGAAATTTAGCTTGCGTTTGCAAGCCTGACGAGCATACGATTTGAATAAGAGGCCTATTCGAAAGTGGAAGTGATTTAATTCCTGCCTTTATGATTTTACTTGATGGTGATTTTGACGTCTTATTCGTGATTTCTTCTGTCTCAGAATCGGTCAACTCAATGCTCGTGGCATATGACCCTGCAAGAGATGAAGCCAGCAAGGTTTCGGAAACAGATTGTTCCAAATCATTTAAGGTTAATTTGGACTCCGTAAGACCACTTAAAGCTTCTAAAAGTTTATCACAAGAACTCAATAGCAGACTGCATTCATTGTTCACGATAAGTTGGAGACGATTGACCAAGACGCTGAAACCGTCCAGTTATGAGAAGTATTTGCGTAAGCAAAATTTTCAATTTATCGTGGCGTTGATTCTCGTTAATTTCTCCAAAATCAGTAACTTGCAGCTTCAGTTCTTTCAATTTATTTGAACATAAATTAAACTCTCATTTTGGTGACTTCTGGGCACTGGTATGGGATTTCTGAGGTAATAGTGAGAACCTTCAGATTCTAGCTTTAGAGTTTTTAAATCAGACTATTTGCTCCATAAACAAGCCGGAAATATTACGAACAACACACTTGATTTCCAATTCATCAATACTTAAGTAGTTTGGATTCATCGTGTCTTTATAATGTCGAATAAAATGTACAAATAATTAAATTTCAGGTGTATACCACAGAAGACAATTCGAAAAACTTATTAAGATACCAAACAAATTAATTAAATAATGATTTAATCGATGATTAAAATAAGATAAAAGGGCGTATCGACAACAAAGTTCAAATACAAAGCGGCGGAGTATGCGATCCAGGAATTGGTATGGCTAATCGATTATTGTTCTAAATATCATCAACCGAATTTTATAAGTAGATTTTCGTTATGGATAATTAACATCCGGAATACCATAAGAGGACTGAGCACATAGACGTGCGATATCATTTCGTCAGGGAGAGGTATGATAATGAAGTTTTCGATTTGGATTGTGGCAACGGATAATGCGACCACACAATGGTCCAAGTGTTACCAAAAGATAAACATCAATATTTTTGCAAATTGTTGGGCCTAATGAAGACGCACTCTCTGGGGTAATTTAATAAAAGTTGTGACAGGTTTGAGACACATTGTGTTTATGAAAATGTGAACCATGGTTTTAGCCTCGGCCGGTGTATTCTTGATCCTTTACATTGTACTTGCGCCAAATTATTTTTGAAGTTCTTTGTATTTTTGTGTCTCAATTTTCTTTCGAGAAGATGTTACATTTTACAAAAAATTTCGGTTTCGGCCCTAATAATTTACTATTAAAAATCATAATTAGACTCCTGCCTAATAATGCACTAATAAATAAAAATATTAAATCCAAGTAATTTTATTATCCTAATTAATTTTAATTTTAAAAATAAATTTATAATTAAATGACGCAAACTATGATGTTATATCAAAAAATAGTTCGAGTAATATTTATTGGTATTTATGATAGGTAGGTAGTAGTACGTATACGTGACTAATTTTCCACAAAATTTATACGAACGTACACAGAAAATTAATTAGATTCCAAATGTTAATTTAACATTTATTTATTTGTATGTAAAATCAAAATAATTAATTTATTTGGACCTATACATAGTTGGTTTTAAAATAATTAAATTTATTTTATAGTTAATGTAATTTTAAAGTACTTTACATAAAATTTTATGACGAATTAAATCATGTGTATTATGTACACATCAACAGACAAAATTAAAAATTATACTCACGATTTATTAATTTTACATAATTAATATTTTTATTAATATAACTACGAGTATGTACAACAAATAAATTATATATTTTGCATAATAATGACATGTAATAAACTGTTTGGCGACAAGTAAATTTTCGGTATAAACAAAATAAAATGTGGTTACGATAAAATGTAAATTACAACACAGGCGTTGTATTAATTAAGAACTCACGCGGTTGAGGAATGGTTTAGTATAATCCAAATTGACCATTTTGCAGAATTAAATCCAGCATTAATATTGGAAACCAATTTTCATCATATAAAGCAAGTTGTATCCAATGGTCCAATACCATCGAAATTACCGAGTTTTAGTTCAATCGATTAAACAAATTCAGGCTCATTCCAACTAGTCGAATGTAATATCAACGAAGCTGGCCCGAAAACCATCCCGAAAACGCCTTTAAAATGTAGGTGTGTTTCTCCGCTAATTTCATTAAAGGCCCTTCAGCCAGAAAATGTAAAAAATATGGTGAAAATCAAATTCCATCCCGAGAAAATAAAAACTATCTCACGTACACACAGCAAATTTTAAGTATAAAATCTATTAGAAGAAGAGATTTACCATACTTAAAGAACCTAAATTAAAAAATTTTAAAACCAATACACTAAAATAAATTTGATTGAAATTTCTTTAACGACCTTAATATTTCGATTCACAGAGGTTGGCAGATATGACGGTATATGCCTAATTAATGCACTGACCATCAGCATTAAGCACACAAATGCTCATTACCTTACAGTGGGGATAAGGGACCTCTCCAGTTGATTTAATATTCGCTTCAGTTAGATTAGGTATCAAAACTAATAGGTCACCATAAATTTCTCCGTTCACAGAGTTTGGCAGATATAACGATATATGTCTAACTAATTCACTGACCATTAGCATTAAGCACACAAATGCTCATTACCTTACAGTGAGGTAAGGGGCCTCCCCAGCTGATTTAATAATCGCTTCAGTTAGATTAGGTATCGGAATTATGCTCATATATCACCATAAATATCTCCGTTCACAGAGTTTGGCAGATACAACGGTATATGCCTAATTAATGCACTGACCGTTCGTTTTACTAGGTATTGGAATTATGCTAATATGCCACCATAAATTTCTCCATTCACAGAGATTGGCAGATATAACGGTATATGCCTAATTAATGCACTGCCCATCAGTATTAATGAATTTAGCGGAGAAACACACCTACATTTTAAAGGCGTTTTCTGGATGGTTTTCGAGTTAGCTTCACATACGTGTAATGTCAAGAACTTTCGTTAACCTTTATCCTGACTCACATTATGCTTAAAACCAAATATCCACGATAATACATTGGTAGGTTCTCTGAATTTATACTTTAGTCGTTAACAATTTTTTTGTTTTATTTATTAGGCCCCAAAAATTTGCTGCGAACTGGGCCCGGTTTCAAAATTTAAAACTTTAATTTTAACTTTAATTTTCTTGTTTATTCACCCTTTCGCGCATCGAACATTTGTTTGCTCTGATTAAATGCCGACTTTTTCAGAATTAAATATTCGATTTTCTCCCCAGCAAACAGCTTTCATATAATTCACTAAGTTGCGTTTCTTTAAACATTTTTTTCAATTTCCATGATTCAATCTCACACGTTCCATGTCCATATCATTCTAGTATCTCCTTTGAGTAACTTAAAGAAATTTTGAATGAAAGGAGAACTAACCAACTCAAAATATTTCCTGCCTTTTACCTGAGATTTTTCTACAAATTCGTTCTCCCATTTTCTCCACAGATTCACCTGAAACATTCGAAGTACATCTCTTGCATACATTAATTTATATGATTCCGTGTGGCTCGTAATCCCGTCCTGCTGGAAACATCAACTTGCTGCATGTATTCAACCCAAATACACATTTAGCCCACTGAATGTGTATTTGAGTTGAATTAATCGCCACCAATGCCATTCTGGCATACGCATTTTCCTCAGTCATTAATTTTTTATATCCAACCTTGGACCCATCGTCATAAATACTCATTGCATACGCAATTGTGGATAACACTAGTGCCCCCGTGGCATATCAGTCATACCAGGATGAGCTCTCCATGTCGGTTTGCTTACCAATTTAATCGCATTTAATCTGCTCTTGCAATTATCGGCAAATTTTTCCATATGC
Organism: Nephrotoma guestfalica; assembly: GCA_963691935.1. NCBI lineage: Eukaryota > Metazoa > Arthropoda > Insecta > Diptera > Tipulidae > Nephrotoma > Nephrotoma guestfalica. The sequence continues at coordinate 203,817,807 of OY829913.1, read as the reverse complement.
ACTTAAAATCTTAATCACTTGTCAATCCAGATTCCCGAATATCTAGTAAAATTCTCACATTCAATTCTCTCGTTATACACTTGCAATTCAATCATCCAATTCAGCACAAACATTCTGTTACCTGTTTCACGCATTCCTGAGCCCGACTCTATTCCTATTCGTCGGTCCTCTCTTTGCCATTGAGGACAAAGTAATTTGTAAATTGCTAAATGACCTTGCAAGTGGTGTTATAATTTTAAATCGAAGTCAAGTGCAAATTGAATCGAGTCAGTTAGATCTTACTATTTTGAGTGAGGCCCATGTTCACCACCCCTCCAACCTATACACTCTTCCACACAACACTAACTACCTCTCTTTCGCTTAAACTTCAAGCCCATGAGAACCTGCAAAGGTTTCTCTGGAACCACATATTCATCTGCCCTTTCAATATCCAATATTACCACCACAACATGCTTATTTTCCTTTCGTAGTGCTCACACAAACTTTTCTAAACAGTCAATAGCAAAGTAGTTTTCGGCGGAACCCAAAATTGGTTCCGCCAGCAAACTACCTTTATTCAACAATCTATCCATTCGTCCTTTCATTGCATATTTCATGATTTTAACAAAAAATTAAACATAAATAGTCCCTTGCAATTTGTTACCAGATTTCTATCCCGATTCTATCCTTTTGGAATAGGTACCACTCTGCGTTTCTTCCATTTTTCCGATATCTGCGAATTCTCATCCATTGATTTCATTATTCCATTCAACCATTCACCTTAAATTTATTCAATGAATTTCATCTTCAAGTTGGCTAACCTCATTTACCTCTTCCATTATGAGAATCTCATGAATAACCTATTTATTCCCGTTCGACCTATTTCTTACCATTCATTATGATCTTATGGTTTATGTCCTTAATGCCCTGACCATATTAGTGCCTGGGACTCGCCAGCCCGCTGAAAATTAATGTTAATTCTATCGCACTGGCTGTCGGCTACACGGTAGCCTAGTTAACCCACCATCATTTAGGATTACGAGATCGGACCCCAGAACAATTTTCCCCAAGTTTCCTCCCCAAACAAATTTGAAAACCCCTCAGGCTTCTTTCTCTAACACTCATTGATTCAATTGAAGTTGCATAAACACTTACAAATAAAAAGTTTCTATCCAGATTTCGAATTTTGGCATCAATTACCTACCTGGATGTGCTCGTAACACGGTATATTACAAAGGACATTGGCCCGAAGGCTGAAGTACATTGGCCCGAAATTATTTAATTTTATTAATTATTTAAAAAAATAAAATTACATTGCTTCTTCCTCTCCTTCCTTCTATCATTTTTCATTACTCATACACCATTACATTCATTACATCATTGTCAAGGAGTATCTCCTGATCACCATTGCTTCCATGTTCATGCTTGCTGTTGCTCCGATCTCGATTTTTGAATTGCTTGGTGTTGGTTTTTGTGTTGTGTGTGAGGTGTCAATGAAATTCTTGTTTTATTTGAAAGGCCCATGTATACCAATATTTTTGGAATATAACATCGTTCAAATGTCCGCCGCGGCTTCTCACGGTAGCATCCGAGTGGTCCAATTTTTAATAACTCTGTGGAATAGATTCGGCTGAATTTGAGCGATGGTATTGGTTATGTTGCCTAGTGAGGTCAAATCCACGATCTTCGTGTGGCCAATTCACGTCATCTCTGCGAGAGATAACCCTACCCTCAAATCGGTCATGTCCATTGTTGCGTCTGCTGTGGGGCACGTAACCTCGTCCTGCTGGAAACACATGTCGTCTATCTCCATATCGTTCAATTAGGGCCAAAAAAAATTGGTTAGCATTGTGCTGTAGCGCTTGCCGTTGATGGTGATGGCCTCACCAACGTCATTTTCGAAAGGCCAATGATGCCGCTGGCCCAAAATCCGCACCAAACAGTAACTTTTTGTGGATGCATTGCCACCTGGTGAACCTCGTATGGGTTGGCGTCAACCCATGTACGGCAATTTAGCTTGTTAACATGCAAAATGTGCCAAGTTGGAGTCTGTGACAGGCCGAGTTTTGTACACGACGAGGAATTGACTGTCTCGGGTTCTCCTGTACACTTTCACGAACCGCGGCAATGTCCTCGGCCGATTTGTCGGTTTGACGTACGAGTATTAAATGATTGTTTACCAAACCGGTTGTCTCAAATTTAGCCACCAAACGTTGGAGAGTCGACTTTAAGGGATCATTGCGTCGGCCGTAAAATAGGCGAACGCATGCAACGTTTGTACTAATAGACACTCATTTTTATAATAAAGTTCTATCATTTGCACGTGCTGCTCAATTGTGTAACTTGTTATGTTGGTTTGGCATCAGTGATTCAACAAAAAAACGCCAGTCTAATCTGACGCCACCAAAACAACATGGCCGCCACAGACTGCCAACATCGACCCGCCCAATGTGAAAAACCTTTATTTGGATTTGACATATTTTTGTTGACTGACCCTCGTTTTGTTATTTCACTATCATTTTAATGATCCTCTTGTCGTATGTGCATTTTGCCTATAAGGCCTCTTTGGTTTTAAAATCATCCGTCTTAATTTTAATGATCGCCTTCTTCATTATGGAATGTTTTCGCCACATTTCTGGTATACCGGACCCTATCGCACATTGCCTTTGTGTCTCTATATCGCTCGTGCGTGTGACACCTCATCGGATTCGGATAGTAAGTCCTCACGTCCATTTTGAAAAATGTAGCTTTTATACTCATCGGCAACTCCATCATGTTATATGTTGATATTAGTAACGACGTATCTTTGAGGTCGTTGTTAGTTCTTCTCTTTATTCTGTCTACTTTTATCAAATTTTGGCATTTTAGTTCTTTAGTATGTAATTACTTCTGCTTTATACATTAACAAATCTGGGCAATAAACGACATTTGTCGTATGATTCCAAAAATGGAGTTCTTTTACTTGAATCTGCATATCACCAAGTTTGTTTGCCCCCAACATCTTTGCATGTGCCTCGACTTTGCCCAAGAGTACAAAATATTACCCTTTCGGATGTGTTGCATCTACGTGATTGGGATATGGTCATGTAGGTTTTGTTTCCCTCAACACTCTTTACCACCACATATTTATGTGTTGAAGAAATTCTTTCGTATTTTACACTTGTTTTCTTTAAATGTTGCGAATCCTCTGGCATCGCCCATAGGCGCGAATGGATTTTCATACAAACCTGGCATCATACCCGTAGGCAGTTATCGTGAAAATTTCACCTTTTGGATACCCTGGCGCACGAAAAAATTAAATTATTGTCTACACCGGTAGGTATACAAACAGTACAGTATTGTACATTTCTTGTTGTGTTACAGTACCAACCAATAACACCCCCTTTTTTTTGTTTTAATCAAGTTTCGAGAGAAAAAATCATTTTGCTCATGATCATTTTTTTCTTTAATGTTAAAATTTTAAAAATATTCGAAAAATAATACAAAAAAAAATCAAAGAGGTTTTATGGGAGCCGCTTCAGGCAGGCTAATTTCTGCCAAATTTCAATGAGACCACCAAAATCCTCTAAGACTGCTAAATTGGTTAAGTATGAAAATTCATCCACTTCAGTAAATCTGACCAGGCCCAGATATCGACAAACGGACCGCTCTTTCTCGTTTTGGGAAAACCATCGCCAGATCTGTCATCACCTTAATAGTGAATTTCAAAAAGGCAGTGATGTTTTTTGGCAATGTAGAGGAGCATTTGGAAAATACCGAGGTTTAAGTCTCAATATATTGATTTTTATTTACAAATCTGTGGTCAACCTATGATATCTTAGTATTGTTTTGTGACCTGTGGTATAAGGTAAGGCTTGCCACTCTATTACCAGACCATCTTTTCTTTACCCATACTACTGTCTTTCGCCCTAGGCACGGCTTGTTTTCCTAATTTTCGACTAAGATGCATTGGCTCGTGTAACACTCTAGGTTTTATTGAATGGCATAGAGAACTTTACAATTTATCAGTCCATCTAGCCCAGAACCATCTACCATAATTCTGTTTTAATAAATCTTTCTAGGTGGTTTATCCATCGAGAAACTCATAGACGTCTCAAGATTTCAATAACTGGTGTCTGAGCATCCAAGTTTTTTTAAGTCTCGGCTTCTACTCTGAATTTTCGGGGGATATGGAACTTAATGTCCTTCACATGATCTCCAATCATAGAGAAGGCTACGTCTGCACATTGTTCCAAGCAACAACATTTCCAAAGTTACGTGGGTTCCAGCTCAATATTATGTTGATGAAAATATGATAGCTGATGTTTCGGCTCAAGCGCGCTTTCAACTGACTTTCTATTGGGTCAGAACGAGCTGCGTATCTTTCACTTTTAATAATGTTTAGACAGCTGTTATGTTCTGTATTTACTACCAAGCGAAGCGTAATTTATTTGCGTTTTCTACCCATTGAAAGGCTTTAGATCGAATTAGGTTTCGCTGAAATTCAGAGGTCTGAAATTTAGATATAATTTTCAGCTTTCACCATCAAAGTGCGTCATTGAGTGTTAATATAATTTGGATACTTATTAGGCCGGACTATCTGGAAGTGGCATCATTTTTGAGACGTGTTGACTACAATGCATAGTTAATTATTCCACATGTGTAGATGGTGCATGTTAGACCGCATGTTTGTAATATCAACAATGTTAGAAATTGAGCTACATCTGTTAGAATCAGAAAAAATCTATGATTATTTTGTTTCTGGAACCATTGCAGAATAGAGATTCTCATTGATAGGCGTTAAAATAATCATTTTATTTATACAGGGTGGCCCATAAGTCACTGAACATTGTATTTTTGATATAATTTTTTTTATTTTTTATTAAAAATGAATAATTTTGATTACAAAAGATAGTTTTTCAAAATAATATCTTTTAGATGCCTGCCATCAGCCTCTTCGCAAGCTGCTGCTCTTTGCTGTACCTGGTCTATAACTGAAGCCAAAACTGGTTGATCAATCGCAATAATTTAATTTATTGGGGTTTCAGTGCCCCAGATTCTAAAATTTTGCTTATTAACATAACCACTTAAATTAAAATGCGCTTCTTCGGTCATTACAATTTTTTTCATAAAATCAGGATCATCCGTTAATAATTCGGCCAATTTTGCACAAAATCTTTAGCGGGTTGCATAGTTTTGCGGCAAATATCATGTACCATTTGTATCTTGTATGGAAACAGCAATAACTTTTTTTCGTTATTCTACGCAGTGAAGTTCTGGACATTTGAAGCTAAGTGGGACCTTTTCTTGTCGATGTTTCAGGGTTTTCACTTAAGCTCTTCCGATCTCGTTCGATATTATCTTGGCTTCGGGTTTCAAGCGGTCTTCCACTCCGAGATAAGTCACTAACAGGTCCCGATCACTGAAAACGAGCGACTAGATTGCGTACTTGAGTTCGTGATGGTGCATTTCTGGTGTTAAAAAAATTTCGAAATTTTCTTTGGGTTTGAATTATTGAATTTTGACTAGCAAAATAAAACTGAACAATTTTTGCTCGGTGCTCAATCGTATACATGACTACTGAATCTCCCAAACATTGTTTCTAATACTGAAAAGTAAAAAGAAGAAAAAACACATTGTTCAGTGACGTATGACCCACCATGTATATTACTGTTAACGATAAAAGGGAATCTATGGTGAGCTCCTAAGCCCTAGCCGAATGTTAGGATCGACACAGTTAGTTTGATTTTTTGAGATGGTACGTGATAGAGTGAATGCTGATTTAGTGGTCAGCACCAGCCTCATGTTCAAATTTGAGTAAATAATCGACATCCAAAATCTCAGGTCAAATTAAATAAAAATTTTGTTAAGAGATTCAAATTTTTATTATATATACTTCGCCTGAAATTTTGAAACTTGGCCAATTACTCTAATTTGGACATACCACTGGTGTTGTATCACGTAAAACCTCAACTCTCTCAATCTCAGGTATTAAATGAAAAACTGAAATGGAGTAGAATAGTTTCGTGCAAATAATAATAAGAAAATCCTGGTATGAAAAAATTGGGATAACTTCATGTACTTTAGCAGCATCCGAAAGTAATGTGCATTGTTTGACGATGAACATTTGTTACACGTGGTGGTTTAAAGCAACGCCAATACCGATCATCAGGGTAGCTAAAGCATTAGCCAAAACTTAGATAAGACGATACGGAACACTGTCAAGCATCGTGACCGATAGTGGCACACAATTCAATCAGCTCTATCTGACGAGCTATTCAAAACTCTCGGATTTAAACATAATCTTACAGCACAGCGTACTATTCAGCGTGAAGCATCTTCGTTGCGTGACGATTTCACCGTACGGACATAATTTGAGACTTTCCACGAATTTCTAGCATCAAGCAAGTATATCAGTCAATCCGAATTTATCTCAAAATTGCTTATCAAATCAATGACATTCATCCCTCATCAATATTTCGGCCTATCGAGGAACAAATATTGGTGTTCAAAGAATTTGCAACGTGCGAATTTGTTTTGATTACAACGGATATTATTCGACATTAATTTCAACCTCCATACGTTGGACAATTCCCTATCATTAAGGGAAAGAGATTAAATCTCATGTTGCCGACGGAATTCGTACAACAAAAATTCCCTTAACCACCAAATTAGCTGCAGTATTCAATTTCTACGCTACGGGATCCTACCAGCGCACTGTAGGAGATGTATTACTGACTTCAATGGATCAATCAATAATATGTATAGCAATAAGTGGCATAGCGAAGGTTTTATTAGGCTCATTATTTGGCCCAAGTTTATTAAATTTCCTGATGAGGCTGGGAAAACATTAAATAAACAGCGTTTCTTTGAGAAAACATTTCATCCCGGAATTATTGGTTGCATTGATTGTACCCATATCGACATAATCGCCCCAAAAGAAAATGAACACATTTTCGTTGACATCAACCTGAATGTGCAATTAGTAACTATATTGTTAGTGATTGTATTTGACGATAAGATTTAAACTGATTGGAAATTTTTGAGATATGTAATTATGACTTATTGATTTTGTGTATGCTAAATACACAGGATCTGCTCACGACTCACGCCTGCCATTTTAGAGGGATGGAGAAAAAATTGAGAATGCATTTCTTGATGGTGAGTGTGCAATATATGACTTTTAGATGACGCTGGTTATCTACAAGAGCCATGGCTTATGACCGAAGCCCCTCAGAAAATCAGAAGTGTTATAATTTACTGCATGCCATGGCTAGAAAACCTGTCGGGCGGTGCAACGGTGTATTAAAAAATACTTTTGGATGATTTCCTTGCGAAAGAATGTTGCGCTATTCGCCTGAAAAATTATACAAATTGTCTACGTTTGTCTGTTGTGCGATGTACAATTTTGGCATTATGAATAAAATCCAAATGACTGATGAGATTTTACAGCGAGCACATATTGATAATATGTTAGGGGATGACTTTGAATATGACGAAATGGAAAATCAACCAACTGCCGCTCAAATTGCTCAAAAAATAAAAACCAAGTTAATTGGTTAGTTTAAAAAATCAAAAGAATATTTCATTATCTATGTACATGTTTTTTTTTGATTTTATTATATATTTAAGTATGTGTATTTCGCCCCCTTTAAAACCAAAACCTTTTCCTCAATCTTCAGCGTTTTTTAGTAATCTCTTCAGCTGGGCGAATTAGGCTATATTAGCCTTCTCTTGCGCTTTCAACTCATCTAAAAATTTTTGTTGGGTTGTTACTCATCGTTTCGGTACTCGGGGTCGTGCTTCATCCCTGTTGGTACCTGGGGTCGGTAAAATTTCTTCGGCGATCTTCCGTATTGTCGAGTACTCGAGCATTTTCCAACATAATTTCGATATCTTCTCTGTGGCCAAATACGTTCCCTCGCAGACCAACCACACATTCTCTCATTCCCGTTAGCTGTACCACACGCTCTTCAAACGGATTCAAAGTAACAGTTCCTTGGCCCCCTCCTGCCCTGCTAATATCAATAGCTTGTCTCCGAAGCTTTTTTTAATTTTAGTTTTTAAATCAGCATAAACCTAAAATCAAATATATGTGAGTATTATTGTGTTATTTAAATAAAATGTTTATTATTCCGTACCTTTTTCCATTCGTCTTTATCTCTGATTGGTGGTCCAACCGAATTCAGACTTACACTTTAATTTTTACATAGATCGCTCAATTTCACCTTCGAATTCTGCCTTCGAATTGATGCCCACAAACTTCCCAGTGACCATTTCGCTGTGGTTTTCCAAAAAATTTAACATTTCTTCAAATTGTTGAGTTGTGGACCGGACCGGTGTGAATTTTCAACATTTATCAAAAGTGTAGCTACACAAATTAACAAAAAATAAAAATGTAGATACACAATTTAACAAAAAGTGTATAAAAAATGATGGCGGGATTGAATTTGTTATAATTTCCACTAAATATAGTCTAATCTAATCCGCGTCATATCACTGCGACCTTCGGGAAATTTTTATGGTTTAGTGTAAATGGAAATAATAATATAAAAAGCGTAAACCGGGCCTTGTGGATGTTTAAGGGCCATTAACACTTAATTCTAGAGATGACACCATAAATCTGAGTCACTGGCATTTTGGGGACGCTCCCTTAAATTTGTGTTGATATGTCTCATATCACTGCGACCTTCTTGGATTTTGTTTTGTTTAGTGTAATGGAAACAATAATATAAAAAGTGCAAACCGGGCCTTGTAGGTGTTTAAGGGACATTAACACTTAATTCGAGAAGTGACACCACAACTCTGAGTATACTGGCATTTCGGAGACACTCCCTACAATTTGTGTTGATATGTCTCATATCCACTGCGACCTTCGAAGAATTTGTTTTGTTTATTGTAAATAAAAATAATAATATTAATGGTGTAAACCGGGCCTTGTAGAGGGCCATTTACACTTAATTCTAGAAAGAACACCACAAGACTGAGATACTGGCATTTCGTAGACACTAGCTGAAATGCCAGTATACTCAGACTTGTGGTGTCATCTAGTGATATTAAGAGAAGTGTCAATGGCCCTTAAACATCCACTAGACCCGGTTTACACTTTTTATATTATTATTTCCATTTACAATAAACAAAAAAATCCCCGAAGATCACAGTGATATGCCGCGGATTAGATTAGATTTATTTTTAGTGGAAATTATAACAAATTCAACCCTGTCATATTTTTTTTATGTAATTCTACACTTTTTATTAAATTGTGTATCTACATTTTTATTTTTAGTTAATTTGTGTAGCTACACTTTTGATAAATGTTGAAAACTTCACACCGGTGATTTGTGGTTATTTTCTTTTGTCCCTATTAATAAAATAAAATTGTTACTAAACTTTTAAAAATTTATATATTTTATAATTATTCAACACATGCATGGATGATGTGGATTGTTTTAAATGAAAAAATTAGGAATGATAGACGATCGAAAAATATGATGGTCGAAAATGTTACAAAATACCAAACTATCGAAATTGTGATATTTCATCGAGCATCGAAATTTTCGATGTTGCAACATGTCAGCCCAGTTGCAGAATGAAAATTCTTTTGTTTTCCATTTAAGAAGTTTCAAAATTTGAAAAGTTTTTCTACCTGAATGTATGACATAATTTTTAATAACAAATACCAAAAATTGGTTCAGTTGAAATTTATCAATGTCTAATTTTTTTGTAAACACAATAATTATTTTAATTTGACTTTCTTTAAAAAATCTTTATCATTATAATTGTTGATAATTTCTCAAACACTTTGTTTTACCTAATTTCACTCAAATAATATTTATTTATCACTCAAAGTGAAAACCCAATTAACATAAATTTCAACCAAAGTATAAACTATTTTAATGTTTTGTTAGTCCCACAATAAAATAAATAGCCCAAAAATAAACGAACATGAAATTTTTAGAGATTTGTTTATAGGATTCTGCTTAAACCAAAAGAAAATCGGTAAAAGAGATTTTTTCGGGCTTCCCATTAGATAAACTTTCTTTTTTTGAGAACAAACTAGCAAAACATAAAAATTCTTGGTTTGTAATATTTTCCAAAGTAAATAATGCGAAGCTGTACATAGTATAAAGCGTGGAAGTGGAAAATTGGAAAATTATATTGGTATTTTATCAAGGATACATTTCGTAAAAAAAATAAACCCAACCAAACTTTAGATCAAGGAAAAATTTAACGCGCGTTTCGTGTGTCGTATACTAAAGGGCGGCGGAGAACAAAAAATAAATCGAAAATTGTGGAAAACAGTATAAATAAAGTTTATTGGATTTTTCTAAAATTTTCTTTTGTTTTTCGTAACAGTGTTCGATACCAAAATGTATGTACAAAATAATGTAATAAATAAGCTTCATACTTGGTCGATAATTTTATATTGGTTTTTGCTTTATGCTAAAAGATTAAAATGAAATTGATAAATTTATAATAATAATGGTATTATCACTTACCGAGCTTGTGGTGCTAGCGTTTGGTATACCAGATCTCACCCCGTAAAATTATGCTTTATATACACATAAATGTTGGCTGTAAACTTTGTTTAATAATAATTTAAAGTTTCAGTACAAAAACTAGTAGTGTTATACTTTGGAATAAATAAAAATCGTGAACATTATATAATTTTAGGGGTTCTGTATTTTACGTTCAATATTGAAAAGTAGGTCGAGGTTATCATAAAACTTTACTAATTTATATACCAAGTTATATAGTTTTGGAACTTTATTTTAATGAACATCTATTGTAGATGTTTCTTTAAAGATATCACAACTTTGCTTCTACTCCAGTAGTACTTTGGTCGTTTCAGTGTTCTTGAATATAATCTTAAAATTGATCATTGTGAAAATAAATATCGGATATCATATACAGTTAATGAAGTATGAAATCTTTGAAAAATTCGTAGAACTCGAAGAAATTGGGTCAAATTTGTAGTTTAAGTTACTGAAAAAATTGTGAATTGAATAATACCACTTTCTAATTTTTGGACAAACGCAATTTCGAAATTTGATAAAATTTTGTGTTTAACTCAAGTTTGGTACTTTAGTCGACTTAACTCATCTCCAGTAATAGGAGTAATTTTAAACAGCTTTAGCCAAATGGTATTTTATTATCATTCCGTAGATTTACCAAAACCAACCTGGACGAAGAGCAGCACATGCAATAAATCTAAATAGATGTCAAAATTATAAAACAAAATTCAAGAGTGAGAACAAATGAACCTATCATTTGTTTGTATAAGTCCTTCTTAAATCGTACGCAAATGTCACACTGATTGATGATTCTCTTAGAAGCCGCATGCAGAGCAGTTACTCAAAACTTGTGAAGAATGACAGCCATTGTCCACTCAATAAACCGAGCTAAAACTACACCACGTCCAGCGTGGTTTTTACTGTTACGGCGTACTGTTATTATAGGTACCTTCCAAGTTGGTTTCAGTTGGTGTGAAGATGTCGAAAAGCAGTTTCTGTGAGTTTTGGACCATACGTTTGGTGACGTTGCGGGGATCTCCCAATCTTTTTCAACTAACATTTTGGCACTTTGAAAATAAATTTTTGGCACAGTTTTTTTTATCACGTATGCGTGATAAAACAAAAAGTTTATTGAGAATTTTTTGTTTTTCATTAGAATAGAAAATTTTCGCGATAGTTAATATTTCATACAGTAGGCGCAACAAGAGCGTGTACGGTAAAAATCCGTACGAACTAAAAATAAAAAACGTGTTTTTGGTTTTATCATGAAAGTTTATTGTATTTTCTTCGACGCTACGAACTAATACATAGTAAAGTCACCATTACTGCTAATAATTTCCTAGAACTAGCAATACTTCCATATCTTTGGGACGACTCACGCTAGACGCCTCAAATTTTTTATGTGATACATTTTCAGTTTAATCTTCATGACTGCCAATAAATTTTGTTCGGGTTTGCATCAGGTGACTGAGATGGTCAATCTAATGTTGTGATGCTCTTTTTGAGTTTAAAATCCGAGCAGAGTATGCTACAGTGTTTTGGATCGTTGTCTTCTTGCAAGATCCAATTAGAGTTCTCCGCTCCAAACCATTTACGGACAGATGGTAATCATGAATAAATTTTATTCATGAAAAGTGCGTTAAGGTTCCATGTGGAAACGATTATTTTTCCAAAGTCTTACTTGGTGAAGCATCTCCATTCATGGAGCTTGAGCGGGTGCTTCACACAGTTCGGAAAATCCTTTTTTTACTTACTTGACCAAACACGCCTCTGAACCAATGTATTTCGATATGCGTAGTCAGGTTTCATAATTATATTTCGTATGGTTGTGTGTGGTATAATAATATTATTTTTCGCCAATTTTTCCACAGCTGCATCCAGCGTAAGCGAAGAATTTTCATCAATTAACTGTAAGATGGCGTCATCCCCGTTTTTGTAGTGGTTCGGCTTTTGCCTTTATCTAGCAAATCTTCGACATTTGTATACAATAAATAATGTCTAATCCTCTTCTGTACAAATGTATTTTGCTGCACTTCCAACCGTCATTTTTGGTCCTTTCGGATGTACATTTAAAAACACCGCTTCAAATCGTTTTTTATAAATCGCACTCATTTCTTTCATATATGTTATCCGCTAAACAGTTGGAGTTAAACTAATTTTTGTTTTAGAGCGTCATACCTCAACCAGCGAACACTTAAAAGCTTAAGTTACATGCTGTTTGTATTGTTTTGGCTAGTGCTTCAATCACCAAAATTGTATAGGCTTTTCGTCACATATTAACAACTGACCACTAAAATTTTGGTGGTTGTACCGCTCCTTTAAGTGGTCTAAATGGAGCACAACTTAAGCTCTTAAGTTATCGCTGGTTGAGGCTTCAAAGAGGAATCAATAGAAAATCGGTTTAAGCCCCGCCCATATTTATTCCTATAGTTTTAAGTACAGTTAAGTAGTACACGCACTTGTTGCACCTGCTGTACGTATATTTTTAATTAAATTTTATAAACATTTAAATTAAATTTAAAAGAAAGTTAAGTAAATTGAATACATTAAAGTGTGGTTCCCCTTTATTAATAAAAATAATTGTGGGGCACACAATGCTCCCAAAACGTTACCAAATCGAATATTGCCTAAGCTACTGTAATCTTAAATCAGGTCACATTACCATCAAACCATGAAACAAAATGTTTCTTAAGTTTTGAAGCCTCTATTGCTTGTGATAATTTTATCGTTTACAGTGCATAATGGTTAGACATTCAGGTACACTCATTAGAAAATGGCCAACGTAGATTATAGCAAAATATTGTAAATCAAAACTCACACGTTTCGGGACCTTATTTGCCCATGCCAGAACTATAAAAAAATTTTAATACTACACGTGTGCATTGGCATTTAATAGATCTTCCTGGAAAACATAACGGGATTGATGAGAACCGACCAAAATCTCCATTAGTAATCGTTTGAATAGCGAAATATTGTAAATCACAACTCTCACGTTTCGGGGTCATATTTGCCCATGCCAGAACTATGACAAAATTCCTGGTGTGCATTATCATTTAATAGATCTTCCTAGAAAATATAACGGGATCGATGAAAACCTTCCAAAATCTCGATTAGTAATCGTTTGAATAGCAAAAACATTGTAAATCACAACTCACACATTTCGGGGCCATATTCGCCCATGCCTAGAATTATGACAAAATCTAAAAATCCTCCTTTAATATTGCCAATCAGTGGTGAGTTTTGATTTAGAGAAATAGTGTAAATTCTGTCTAAAATACATTCGAATCTTATATCTGGGTGAAGTTTTACTTCAGTTCCTCTCTTTTAGGGCTAACCGAGAACATAGTGGAATTGATGAGTGCTTGGAAAAATCTCCTGCTGAGTTTATTTGTAGATGGTTTTTGTGTTTAACTTTAATTTAAATTTTTTAACTGCTAATATTTTTTAACTGCTCCATATTTTTGTTTAGATAGGAGTTTCGTTAAAAAATCGTTTCGCCTAAATGTTTGCTTTTAACTTGATATAGTGACTAACACTAGCATACATAGGATTTTTTTAGGAAATATTTCACGGCTGTGTGCAGGAGTGTGAAATTTTTCCTAAACCTTTCCTAAAAAAAATTTACAGTTAGGATAGGTTAGAAGAGTCGAACTCCTCCAAGCGTTATGCGTGGGGCAGTTTTTATAGTGGATTGTGAACTTAATTGTGACGTGTTATTTGTTGTTTATTAGCAAATAGTGCCGTGATAATATGTTTTACAAATGTTTGTAGAATTTGTACAAAATATTATTTAAGCATTTATGGCATTTATGGTAAGATAAAATACACTGGTAAAAAATTTTTGAGTGAAAACTTGAAAATAAACTCAAAAAAATTTATTTTACATTCACCATAATACCCCGGAAAATTCCCATTTTTAAGAAATTTAACAGAAGAGAGAAAATTTGTATACAAAATCACTAAGTGGCAATTATTACTACATTACGATAAGACAATGAAGTGAGCCAAAGAACATTTCCAATAAAAATGGGGCCCTCTGAATTTTGTACTGGTAAATTGAGTCAATTCGTACTGTATGGGTAGTTTATATTTAAATAAAATACTGAAATTCTGGAGTTTGTCGGAAAATGCCTATAAGCTAGCACAATCAAATGAATCAAGTGCAATTTCCAAATTAAGAGTAGGGGTATGCTTGCTAGCTCTGGTAAATAAAGTCGATTTTATTGTTTGAATTGTTTGAGCCATTTTCAAAAGGAGGAAACAGATATCCTTACTCGTTCTCGCAAATCAAATGGAAATGTAATCCTAAGGTTTACACAATAAAATGGGTCATAAACTATTTACAAAAGGAGGAGAAGAGTATTCTTTATTGTTCTTGCACTTTAAATTTATTGACTTTTTATTTATTTATTTGAGTAGTTCTAGTTAAGATAAATTCTGGGTATCAGTTTCCACTAAATGAAAATGTTAACTTTAGTAAAACAAACAAATATACGATATCCAGAATTTATTTAAACTAAAACTACTGTAGCGGTTCAAGAAATTCTTTTCGCCTTGTGGCATTTCTCGTAGCAAAATATTTGTACACGGCGCCGCTTAATTACGAAGGGTAGCTCGTTTTGCTGAATATAGCTATTTCGCCACCTACATTCGCCAAACAACTCTATTCATCAAAACGAGCTATCCTTCATAGCTATCGCCGCAAGCGGCGCGGTGTATAAATGTTTTTGCTACGAGAAATGCCACGAAGTGAAAACTCACACACTCTTGGATCGAAAACCGTAGTGTATTAAATTAAATGAAACAGTTTTTCGAACAGTACGTTTCTCGACTGGGTTCACAATAATGATTTTGCGCAATCTGCGGGTCACTGGATATGCTCCAGAATAGGGTGTACTCAAAGAACCTCTGATTCTATACACACGCTCGAATACGTGTGTACAGGTTTCCAAATTTTTGGGAATGTACGTTGTCTGTTCGGTTGGATGTCCTGTGTCTGTAGGGAGGTCTTCCTTAATAGTCGTTCGAATACCCAATAAGATCGTTGGAAGTTCTAAACTCCAATGGGATGAATTACATTGAGCTGTTAACGCGGCTTTTTTACCTGTGGAACCGTTCGACAAGACCATTCGCTTTCGAGTTGTATGCAGTTGTCTGATAATGCGATGGGAACCTAGGAGCTTCGTGAGCTCGGTGAACAATGTTGATTCAAATTGTGTTCCTTGGTATGTAGTGATGAAGAGTGGGACACCATATCTATAGATATAATCATTGTAGAAGATCTTATTTACGGTTTTTGTGGTCATTTCTCGGATTGGCAAGCGTCTGGCCAGTCTGGTAAATCGGTCGGCTATCGTTAAAATATAATGGTAGCGATTCGGTTAGGGCAGTAGACCAACCAGGTCCATGTGGATGTTTGAACACCACAGCCACCATATGTAGCACGAATTTACCAATTTTTGGTATCTTGTTGCGGTGAACTTTGGTTTTTTGGGATGGAATACAAAATATCGCCCAATTACTTGTATTAGTGTTCATTCATGGCCAGAAGTATTTTGAAGCAATAAGCCGCATGTTGAGGGGAACGATCAGTTGCAGGTTTACGCCTGATTTCGGGGCGTGCTGAAATCAATTTCTGCAGTTCGTCGTTGCGTACAAGTAATTCCTTCGTGTCGAAGGATTAGACACGGAGTTCTGTGAGAGGTGTTTCACCAGAACGAGAAAAACAGTCACTCACCACATTGTGTTTCCCGTTGATGTGATGAATGTCGGTAGCGAACTGGGCAATGTAATCGGGATGTTATAATTGCCGGGGACTACGTTCTGACTTTGACGCAATAGCTGTTGTAAGAGAGTTTATGGTCGGTAAATATAGAGAAATTCCTAAGATTCCTAAATACATATAGCAAGAAGTTCTCTCTCGAAATTAGAGTATATAATTTCCGCAGGGGGAGCTTCTTTGAAAAAAAAGCGCAAATGGTTGCCAACATTCTTTGTTGTGTTGTTGTACGATAGCTACATTGGAAGCGTCGGTAGTTATGTTGAACTGCGCGTCATTCAACGGGTGACACCAGTAAGAGAACGCTTGACCTTTTCAAAAGATTCTGTGCAATCTTCGGACCAAGAGAAGTTTTTTCTGTTTTTATCTTTCTTGAGTAACGTCGACAAATGCCTGTGAATAGGCGATAACAGTTCGGCTAACCGTGGTATAAAGCAGTGGTAATAGTTCACCATACCGATGAACTGCTGTATTTGGTGGATTGATGATGGCTCTGGAAAATTTAAGTGACATCAATTCTGTCTTTCAAGAAGTCGAGTGACTTTACGCCAAAAATAAATTTCGAAGCTTTAGTATTAATTCCATATGCGAAGAAACGTTTAAATACTGACGCGAGATGTTCCCTGTGTCGCATCTCGGAGCGGAACGCAACGAGGATATCGTCGTTATAAGAGTAGACGAAGTCCAGCCCTTCACTTCGTTAGGGAATCGCCGGAATGTTTGGGCTAAGTTACGAAGACCATATGGCATTCCGGTAAACTCAAAAGTCCTAAAATTAGTAGTTATTGCTGTTTTGTGACTATTCTCAAGCGCCATGGGAATTTTATGATATACCCTAACCAAATCTATTTTCGAGAAAATAATGGAAACTTGTTAAAAAGCAAGAAAAAGATCAGTCGGGTTTTAGAAGTGAAAGAGACACAGTCTCAAAGTAAAAATAAAAGTGACGTGCTGTGAACAATCGTTCACGCCTAGAACCATCTTTGTGAACTAATAATAAGATTACTCAAACCAATAAAATTGATTAAGTTGATAAAAACGATAACTTTTCCCTTTTTCTGGAAATGCTCTTGACTCATTTGTTTGTGTCAACCTATGCTAGAAAATTTCCGACAAACTCTACGATATTCAAAATTTATCTAAAATTAAACTACTCGAACCACTAAAATCGATTTGATTGGCCAGAAGGAGAAAGGATACCTGTCATCTCCTTTAAGAAAAATTTTTGATCCATTTGATTGTGTTTCCACATACTGGAATTTTCCGACAAACTCTGCGATATTTAAAATTTAAAATACTTAAAATCGATTTGAATTGCAAGAACAAAAATTGATACCTTACCTCTCCTGATACCTAACCCCTCCTTGAATATATTTTTTCTTTACTTTGCTTTCCAGAAATTTTTTTTTCTGTACTGTCACTATATAATTCATTTGAGACCATTTACGAGCAAAATTTAATTAAATACCAGTATTAGGTTCTTTGTCAAAGCCTACTCCTGTTACTACTTTAAAACCAAATAAGAAGACAATGAAGGAAACTTTAGTGTCTATAAACGAAAGGGGTCAACACTTACTCAAAATAAACAAAGGACGAATAGTAGCATTAAATAGTGCTCACAGCGTGCTAAAAATGATTGATACGTGCATTGTCATGAGGCAGCAGGCACTGAGCTCCACTAAGTTTTAGCTCTCTAGCTAGCCGTGAATGGTTTAAATACCGATTGCAAGATTCCAACCGAACAAACAGACAGAGACTGTTTGTTTTTTGAAAAAAATTAAAACAGATCTAGTTTGTTTTGAGTTTTCTGTTTATGTACAGCTCTTTTGACTTCGACTCGTTCCTTTGACTTTGTTATCTTCATTGTTCTTTTGACCAAAAAATAATAATTTTTGGTTGATGTTCATCGACTTTTTAAAATCGCAATTTTTTCGAAAATTTTACCCCTCCGTACGAATACTGACAAATGATAAATAACAATTTGGCGTTTATGTTTTTTCTTTGCAGAAACACAGGTATGCCATTTTTAGCATCACAGTAATCCAATGTGATATTCTTTTGAATTTTAAAGAAAATGTCTATTTTCTTGTGTCAATAGAACATCGAAAAGAAATTTGATGTATTTTTGCTTGTCGTAGTAATTTGTTTTTGTTTTGTTCAATCATATGTCATACGTCTATTTCTTCAAAAAAAAAAAACTAAACGCCAAATTGTCATTTTTCATTTGTCAGTATTGTTAGTGTGCAGGGGTAAAATTAACCAAAAAATTGCGATTTCCAAAAATTGATGTACATCAAAAATACATTGATGTTTCCCGTCAAAAGAACACGACGTAATTGAAACAAAACAAAACTAAAGTACTGCCTCATTGACACAAGAAAATTGACATATTTTTTAAAATCATAAATTTTGGCGGGAACAATTTTTTTTTCTTATCTATCACTATAAAACTCATTTCTGACAATTGAAAAGTCAATTAAATGTCAGTCATCGCTGTTTTGTCAAAACCCACATCCGATACCATTTTAAAACCAAATGAGAAGACAAAACTAATTGTAGTGTTTATGCAAGCACTGAGCTTCACTGGAAATTTGAGCTCTCCAAGTTGCCGGAAAGTAGTTTTAATTACGATTACAAGATTCACGAATACGATGTAATAACCTATGTGGCTTGCTCATACTTATCCTCTTCACCTGAAATAGACTCTTGCATAGTATTTCTGCTCTGTATATATATCTTTACTACGGTCAAGAATAACAATCCATATTATTTAAGATAAGCCATAAACTGTTTATACTAATTAATGATTCAGGGCTACGGACCTATTTGGAATTCAAACGCAAATCCATGTAATGGATTGTAATTTTTTGTTCTTTAAGTTTTTTTTTTTGGTGAACGAAAAAACTTTGGTACTCCCGGTTGTAGGGAGTTGATCTTCCTGTTGCAGTTGCAATGCCAACTGATCTGTTACTTTCACCCCTTTCTTATTTTTTTCTTTTCTTTTCTAGCTTTTAGTTCTTGTTTACTATTGCATGGATGAAGGTTTTGGTTTGTTGGCTTAGTTAATGTCTTATGTTTTGCAATTGATTTTGGCTGACATTTTTATTTTTCTGATTCTTCATTTTATTTGGTTTTAAGTTTTGTTTTCTTCTATTTTCTTTATATATTTTGATGGGAACCGCAACCATGACACAAACACTGATTGCTTAGAAGATCAATCCAATAGAATAGCTTTATCCTCGGGTTTAACCTTAAAAATATTTTGCACTGCACTTTGTACTTTTAATTTTTATTTATTTGTTACTTTTACTTTACGACCGGACAAGTGGTGCAGTGGTTAAAGCTTCGGCACTTGGACCGAGAGGTGCTGGGTTCGAATCCCATCAGAGGCTAGATGCATATCGAATTTTCATCATCGATTACGATCGGTGATGCTAATCGATACAACTAAGACCTTCTGATGGAGTGCAGAATTCCGTGTCACGCGCCGACCCACCTTCCATGTCAATGTACAGGTTGACATGGAGCTTGCAATGTGCAGGTGGTATACTGTAGTTGTGTGAGTAGGTGAAGTAGGTGGGTTAATGATGTG
This sequence comes from Nephrotoma guestfalica, assembly GCA_963691935.1. NCBI lineage: Eukaryota > Metazoa > Arthropoda > Insecta > Diptera > Tipulidae > Nephrotoma > Nephrotoma guestfalica. The sequence continues at coordinate 203,797,964 of OY829913.1, read as the reverse complement.
GAGTGAATGAGTGGTATCTCAATGGGCCTAAAAATTAGCCTAAGTGTGCAGTAAGCAACCATTGAAAGACCTACTTTTACTATGATTTTTTGACCTAGTCTTACTCGAAAATTTATCGAATTTACCAGAAAGAAAATTTCGTTGCAGCACTTATCACGAGAATGACCAAACAAGTTTAAACGAAGATAGCCAAAAAAGAAGATAGAACAAAAACAAATTAAGCAGACGATATGTTTAAATGTCAAATTAAATTTTGTAATATTGAAATTGTATATCCCCTCACCTCAATAGGAGCATTCATCCATACTAAAATTTGAAACCTGAAAAAATAGCAAATAACTAGGATAATTAATCAGGTTCGAACAAACCCAAAATAATTTATTTAAGAGACAACACAATATAAAACGACAAAGCGAAATCGTAAACAAAATTTGTCATCGTGAGATAAACAACATTTATCTCTATATACGAGTATAGTAATACAAAAAAGTCATCTATTCTTATACACATCTTTAATCAAATTTTTATCAAGTCGTTACAATTTCAATTTATACACATTATCAAAATTGACACAACATATATGAAACATAATAAACAGAGAGTAGTATTAAAACATGTGATGTCACGCTCTACTAAATTACAGCACATATGAAAATTGATATTTATCATCATAATGTAAGACTTATGTAATACACACAGTAGCATAAACATACACGACAACTTTCTAATCAAAATGATAAAATTTTATCAAATTTGATTTATCTCGTTTCCTTCCAGTTGTGCCCCCCATGCCAGCAACATACGATGTTTGTACATACACAAACATTTTGTGCGTACGTCGTAATATTTAAATCCATATATGATTTATATCAAATGTGATTTTCTTATTTCTTACCTACAAGTAACTTGGTAGTAGGTTAGGTAAATTATTTTTTTTAAATGTTCTAGGTGATAAGAATTCATTTTGTTACTAATTTAATTCGTTAGGATGAGAAATTGAATTGTTGTTCATCTCATATCAAACTTTGTTTTTGTAGCTTTAAAGGTAACACCCTGTCAGATTTGGATAGGATTTAGTACAGTTTATAAGAACAACATTGCTGCCTAACAAATCCACATCCGCCTGAAAATATGATAAACAAATACAACAAAAAAACTTAAAATCAATTTTATTTCTTATTGTACATTAAGAATTATTTTCATGATTAACGGACTTTGCACGCTATAGTGAACGATAACGTCACCGACTGCTTCAACATCATTAAAATGAGACCACAAAAAGACGGGCACTGCTGAATTATCATAGTACACTGTCACACAGTACTCATCAAACGAATTTAATTTTATATCGCCATCAAACCTAACTGGACAACAAAAATATTCGTACAGGGTGTGCAATCTGATTTCCGATAAAATGTTGTAGTGTTGATTTACTAATTTTACGGTGCATTCCTGTTTGACTGTTGGACTTTGTATCCAAATTCCGAACATCACAGCAGAATCGGAAACTGTAAATTTTGTTGAGTACGATTTGACGTCGGAAATTTTCGAAATTTGCATCTGTTCGAAATTAATGGTACGAGGTATGGTCTCAAATGTTAAACTACCTCGTTTTAGTGTTATATAACTCATAATCTCACAAATTTGGGTACACTCAAAAATCGAAGGCTTCTTATTTACGCACTCGAGAAACTCGTTCATATTCATTGCTGGAAATCGCATCAACTTGATTAAATTCCCAGTCAATTGTTTTTCATTTTGTCCACATAACTTTTTACGGTGTTCGGCCCATTTCACAACCCGTTCAAATATCATCGACTCGCTAATCGTTTTCCTTGTTTTAGTAGCACCTGTTGCACTCCAAACACAATTCAAGCGCAGTATATCTTCGAGAGTGTCTCCCTTTAACGCCAAAAATTTATCCGAATACAAAAACGTATCGAAATTATACGCAATTTTCATGAGTTGCACGTCGAGTAAAAATTTTAAATTTTCTGCTTTATAAATTTCATAAAATTTTAGTGTATCAATATAAAATTGTTTACTCCATAAAAATTCGTAGCACATTTGCTCCAGTTTGAAGACTTTATATTTTATCGCCAATTTTACGATTTCGATAACATTGGTCGCAGTAAGTTCACATCGCGAATAATAAAAATATTTTAAAAATTCACGGAATATACTGGCATCAACGGTGAACGTAATCGGAATAATTTTTGATTCGTGGTACGTTCCGTCGAATTGGGCCCGAAATACTTCACTGTGAATGATTAGGATGAAACTGTGTGCGTGGATTTTTTCTTGTTTCACTATAAAAAGTACATCGGCTAAATCAGCCGAATTATAAAATTCTTCCATTATCGAATTCTTACCGAGTTAAGAGTGTGCACTATTCAAGATTTTAACCAGTACTAATAATCCATTATTCTGAGTCAATAAATCTGTTATCAACGGTTTTAATATATATGTAATCAGCATAAAATAAACAACTGCAATTATGATGCGGACTAAGTAAAAAAATGAAGAATCGTAGTGTTAGTTTTATGTGCTAATCAGTGGTGAAGTCTCATAATAATCTATGGATTTTAACTATTTAAGTAATCCTCCCCCAATTGTTGATGCATTTAAATAAATGCATACTGTATAATAGCAGCAATTTACCAGCGTAAAATAAGAGATTACGCTAGTCGCACTGTCACAAAAGAGAAAACTCAACCAGAGAAAGTTTTTATTGATTTATGTAATTTAAAATTTTAAAAATATTCTGTAAATTGTCAAATTGATTCAGAAATAAAGAAACTTGGAATATGGAATTTTAAATGTTCAATCTACCTCCGCCATCTCTTCGCCATTGAATAAGGTTTCGAAAGTCAGATTTGAACAACATTCTAGGATCTGTTTATGTTGAACTAAAGTTCAGTATTTCTTAACCAATCATTGTGAAATTTTGTTTCTAAGAGCGATTTTGTATTCAAACATAAATTTTAGATGAATCACTGGCATATGTTAATAATTTCATATTTTATAAATAAATAACACGTTATACAAAAGGATAACGTCAAAAAAAACATATTTATCCGGCACTTTTATCCTGATCTTGTATCGATTTGAAAAACGAAAGACATTAATTCCTACGCATAAAATTAAAAAGCGACGAACCTGATACTCGTATTATAATAGAAAACTAATTTATTCAGAATGCCTTCAAATACTGCTCACCCCGTGCTATAAATGATTGCATATTGCTTTGTCATTGAGCACTAAGCTGTTTGTGAAATCGACGAAAATTCAATCAGCATCGGTCGATAGTGGGTATGGCAGCCTTTAATGAGTCTGTGGATGTATCTTCAGTGGCTTCTTCTAATTTGTAATCGTGGTGGTCTATAACACAATACTTCTCATTCATCAAAATATGAAAAGCATGCATGCTCGCTTTGATTACTTTACTTGCCATTTGACTACATCAGCAAGCTTACTTGTATTTATGGTTCTATCTGAAATCTGTGACCTTTACTTTGTGAATATGGGGATTAAGAATAATGTTTACATAAACATTGCCTGGCACTAAGGTAAACAGTTGGTAAACAATCCACCGGCTCTGTTCTGGTCTTGCCAGAAAACACTTTCCCAACCAATTGCGAAGCAGAATCAATTATTACCAATTTTCAAAATTGTATGTGCAACCGTGTTCCCTAATAGTTTGTAATATTTTGCCAACATTTAATACTGAATTAATTATTAATTCAATCAATATCGAACATATCGACCCTAAGGCCATTTAGTTGTGTTTTCAGATAACACGGAATATATTTGACTCGCCGAACAATTATTATATAATGCTATTTCAAGCACCCCCTCCCATTTTGATTTTTGATCAAGTTATTTTTCTCGAATTCAACTTAAATAAATAATATTCAACTTAATTGAAAATATAATTCTTACAAAGATTAAATATCGGAATATTCGCCATTACTATATATATGGTATTTTGCCATTTATCAGGTAGATCATGAATGACTTCACGATAGAAATCTGGTGGTTTCGAACAGAGGCGTACCCAGGAATTCATTAACGGGAGAGGGAGGGGGGCTTAGATGAAAACAAAAAAAATATTTTTATTTATAGCAATCGTAGGCGTTACAAATTTATAATCTTACATTCAATCGTCTTGACGTCTCTTCCATTGAAATTGTAATATCACGTTGAATGTAAATCATCGTAGCTGTCGTACTCGGTAGTGTAACGAATATTTCAATTAATTTCTTGACGTAAGGAAATACGTATTTGTCACTTGAATTAAGCGCGTCCATTCCATTTTTTAAACAACTATTTAGTTCTGAAACACATTTCCACGACAATTGCAATTCTTCTAATCTTGTTTCATATTATTGTTCAAAATACTCGTAGATGCATATTTTATGAATGAAATTGTTTTATACAGATTCTCTGTTTGGTAAAATGCATTGCAATGCAAACAATTTGTTGGTGCTTACTGAGTCGTTCATCAATTTGGCCAAACACAGAGTCCAAAAAAGGGATATAAATTGATACTCTGTAATACTGATTTGGAGAAGTATAGCAATATTACACCGATGAATTTGTTTTCCGACACTACGAGGAATGCGAATCTTGATGTCATGTTTGTCACAGACTTTAGATATATCATAAAATATACCCCCAAACAAATTGCTGACATCGCCTCGCATATCGGATACAACATTTTGTATGTTCAACTCAACATTTCAATTCAACATTTTTATCACCGATAATAATTACGTTGCTAGCGACGATGTAGATTTGCCAGCCCAAGATGAAATTTTGTCTAATAAAATAAAAAATAAAATTTCTAATAAAATTATTAAATTAAAGTTAAAACTTTAAATAAAAATAATGAAAAAAATATATAGTAATAAAATTGATAATCAAAGATAAGCCAAATTTCATAATTTAGTATTTAATAGAAGATTAGACATAATGACGGACGATAGAAAACCATTCAGTATCCCAAGCTCAATAAAAGAAAATACAGCCATACTCAGGTAGTCCCAACGGACTACGACAGTTTATTCACCATGTAGACGACGTCCTAAATTTACATAGTTTAGATTACGAAGGGGATACAGAAGAAGTAAAAAGATTGAAACAAACAGTAATAATCAGGACAATTAGGGCCAAAATAATAGCAAAAGCAAATGATGCAATAGAATTATATAACGCTAACGACTAATAGGATAACTAATGGGAATCTCATCACAATATACTCCGACAAAAGAAGCGCGACTTGCCTAATACGTGATCTGCACTTCATCACCCAGAAAGGTGACGATATAGAAACGTATTTTGCCAATATTTCCGAAATTTTAAACTCTTTAAACACTTGGGCTGCATTAAATACACCCAAGAACTTACACGCCGATGTAATAACAGCAAAAATTAACTGGTATCACTCAATGTGTTTAGCGATGTTTTTAGCAGGGTTAAAAGAACCCTTAGGATCTATGGTTAGGTCTATGCAACAAAGTGAGACAAAGGGTAGAAAAACAAATAAAAATCGTTAGGTATGCCCTCAATCGTGAAAAACTATTAATGTTGCACTTGTATATAAAAAATTTGCTTTTCCGGTATGAAGTACTCGTCCAATTGTTCTAGTTCAGCCTCCAGCTTTCCATGATCATTTATCAGTTTGCTTAATGATTTCATGTTAAGAATTGAGTTATACTTTATTAGCTTAACTGTGTTGTCTATTATTGTGGTATGATTACTTATCAATGCCTCTAATTGATGCTGATCATTGTTTATGGCTTCGAATTGATTTTCATATTCTCTTGCTTCACGTTCTGTAAGAATCCCAACAACCTCGTTTTGGTCTGCGCACTTCCTTGTTGCTCGCTAATAATGATTCATTATCTGCCTCCAAATTGTTGAACTGCCATTGAATTTGTTGAAGAATTAATTCGCAGTTTATTTCAACCATGTCTATGCATGACTTCTTCAGTTGATTTTGCGCGGTCTTGAATGCTTCAATTTCCTCCCAGTAATTATTCATATTATAAAAGATTATTAGTGACCATTTCATGGCTACCACCTCGAGTCTGCCTATTGATTTCAAGTGTATGCCTGTAGAATGGTTGAATGGAGTAATGTCTATGTTGGCCTGAGCGAGTACCAAAATGCAACACATGGACAACGTCGCAAGCATCAGATGTTTCAATTTGCTCTGGGTTTTCATTTGTTTATGAGGTTACTGCCGCAGAATCCTCTCGGAAATCTTGGATATTTGCGACTCCTGCTCCTCTTCGCTCTGGTTGGCTTTCATGGGCATTCGATCCTTTAAATTTTCCTAAATTGGTAATTTACACAATTTCACAATTAGTCGCTTGAAGGTATTGTTCTCGCACTTCACTGTAGCTACTTGAACTAAATCATCGCTTCCGGCATGTGTCTCGATAATTCGCCCTAGTTTCCAACGTGTGGTTGGTTGTTGGTCATCCTTTAGTAACACCAAGTCGTTGATCTTTAGGTTTGGTTGGCTACATTTCCATTTAGTTCGTTGTTGTAGTTGGTGGAGATATTCAGAGGACCCTCTTTTCCAAAAGCCTTGCAACATTTTCCCAACAAGGTGCCATCTTCTTTTTAAAGAGATGTTGTCTGTATCAGCGACCCGCAGTGACTGGAGAGAATCACCTGATCTGTTGAATTATTGGTCAGTGGAGTTAGCCGTCGAGAATTTAGACATGCCTCGATTTGTGTAACTACTGTGTAAGGCTCATCAAAGGTGAGGGCTGCTTCTCCTATGATTCGTTTTAAATGGAACTTGATAGATTTAATGCCCGCTTCCCATATGCCACCGAAATGGGGTGTCATGAGCGGTATGAAATGCCAATTGGTTTCGTCGTCATCATAGTGGCGATCTCGTCCGATAATGTGGTTATTGCGCGATGGTGTTCTTTTAACATTGCCTTGTTCGCTCCAACGAAGTATGTCCCATTATCAGAGTAGATATTCGTGTATAATCCTTTCCTGGATGTAAATCGTTTGTAAGCAGCAATAAATGATTCGGTTTTAAATCGCTTATCGAATGAGGCCAGCATAATCGATACCCGTTTTTGCGAACGGTCTTCCCGGCCGTACTCTAGCAGATGGTAAGTTTCCCATTTGCTGCTGTGTAAGATGCTGTTTGTTACGAAAGCAATTTTGAGCATTTTTGAATTACTCGACGTACGGCACGTTTACCGTCAATAATCCAATATTTGTTTCTCAAATGCAACAATGTTAGTTGGGCACCTCCATGTTAAGTACCATAATTCTTTGTGTTACAAGGTTGTGTTTATCCAGGATGATGGGGTTTTTGCGGGACCTTGATAATGCTGAATTTTGAAGTCGTCTATTAAATCGTAACAAGCCATTTTCATCTAAAGTTGAATTCAATGATAGTAGCTTGCTTCTTTTGCTAATTTGTTTAGCCTGGTTAAGACACCTAATTTCATTAGAAAAATCTTGCTTATGTAATGTCTTGAGAATTGTTGTTTCCGCATCCCGAAGTTCTATACCTGTTAGCTGCTTATGATTATTGCTGCGGTGCTTGCCATTGTTCATGAATCGTTTACAGTACGCAACTATGCGTTTTAATCTGTTGTAATTTGAACTGACTAACTTGACTTATTGTCATTAGTTTTGAAGTTTTCTCTTCTAATTCTTCACGATGATGTGTATAAGTAAGTAAAGGACTGTTGACTTCCTTCCAACCAGTTATATTTTGTCGCAGGAAGTCCGGTCCTTCCCACCATAATTTGTTGTTTGTTAGTGCGGATGGTGGTGCGCCTCGTGAAGCTATATTAGCTGGGTTGTCGCCTGATTTTACGTGATGCCTTATTGTGGTCGGTATCAAGGATTTTACTGCAGAAATTCTGTTTGCCACGAATGCCTTAAATTTGCTTTGTTTGTTCTTGTGCCTCCTCTGCTGCCTATTATTATCCATCCTATTTCAGTTTGTTGTGCCATTGGTTCTAATTCACCTCCTGGTTGTGACTTGTTATAATAAGGATCGGCGAGTTGTATTTGTTTGAGATGGGTCCCGCATCTTGCATCAAAATCCACCTCCAGTAACTGTTGGTTCAGTTTATCAAACATCAAGGATTCGATATTTAGTTGAAACTCGGTTTCAAATCTTGGCAAGATTTGTATATTGATTGTATGTTTAGAATCACCTGCTTTACTTCCTCCTATACCAGAGATAGAAATGTTGACCTTCTTTTTCTTAAGGTTGGGTACGTCAGCGGCTTTTCTTGAGATTAATGTCACTTGTGATCCAGGATCGATTAATGCTATTAGCAAGATCTGATTTCCCGTGCAAGTTATGGCTTTAACTACTGCGGTTGGTAACAAAACTTGTCCCTGTTGATTTACTATGAGGGTTTTTGCGTTTTTAACTTCGCTTCCTCCATTTGATAATGCGTTATTGCAGTGTAGTAGGATGTTATGTGACCCTTTACACACGATGCATGGTTCTGCCTGACGTGTTCTGCCTTGATCTTTCTAATGTTGACATACTTTTGAACTGTTGACATTGATCCAAGTTGTGCCGCTCCTTCCAACTATTTACCCAATATGTTCTGCTTGCTGTGGTTGTATAGGCCCGTTTTAGCGGTGGTATATACTGTGGTCGGCTTGTCGTTTGTTTGTTGCCGCCCATCGCTTCTAGTGATTGAAATCTTCTTTCAAGGAATTTGAAAATTGCTTCTAGCTGTGGAATATCTCTGGGTTTTTCTATGAATGATTCATAGAGCCTGATGGATTCTAGTTCCAGTTTTTTCATTAATATGATGCTTACGAATGCTTCAAAAGACGAACTTATGTTGAGCCGATTTATGTTATGTTTAATTTCTTTTGATGTATCGTGTAAGTTCCTTACCGCTTGTGCGGACGCCATTTGAATTGTTGTTAGTGATAATAACGCACTGAATTGATGGTTGGTGAGTAACCTCGCGTTGTTATATCTATTTTGTATTATATGCTGCAGGCTATTTAGTAATTGTCACCTGTTGTTGTTAGATGACTTATGAGTTGAGCTGCTCCTTTTTGTATGTGTGATTTTAAATGTGTCATATTCACTGTATCAGATATTTTGTTGTTTTTAGTTGTTATATCGTTAAATGTTTCTCATCGGTCATATTTACCGTAAAAGTTTGGCAGTTATATTATTGGCAGTTTGATCTGGACTGATTCTGACGTAGTTGTATTATCGCCGTGAAATCGTTGTAACTCGATCATTGTGGTTTCTACTTTTTCATGTAGCTGGCCAAACAAATATTTTTTGAAGTAGTCAGACGTTTGGTTGCTCGTCTTCTTCTTGGATGTCTTTTTCTAGTTGTTTTATTTTTATATTTATATATTCTTTGGCTATGTTGTTAGTCTCCATGGCCTCCCTTTTCTAGAGGTGGGGTCATGGCCAGGGTTTTCTCATCATTATCGGCGTAGTCGTTATAAATCGTCTTTAGAGCTGTCAACCTTTTTTCCAAATATGTCGTCGTTTTCCTATCATCCTCCACGTCTTTACGGTAGTTTGTTTCCATTTGGACGATTTTCTCACCTGCTTCATCTTGTTGCTGGAGTATGCTTTCCATTTTTGTTGTTATTTTGATATGTACAGGTGCTTTACTTAAGATTTGTTGTTGTTCTTAAGTTTTGTTTGTTTACTGTTTTTAATGTAAACTTATCGCGTTAAACTTAGCGATGCCGGTTGTTTTAATGGCTCGAAGGACCAATGTTTTTTTAGGGAATAGTGCGCTTACCACGGGTGGGGGCTTGACCACTATTTCTAAATAAATGTGAAAGTGAAAACAATACTAACTTATTGGCATATGATTTTGTTCTGGTTTATTATTGAGAAATTAGTTCTTCATATGCAAAAAATAAGTGCTTATAGTTAAAATTTATTTTAGTGCAAAAAATGTTGTATTATGCATGCTATACAAGCATGCTTACTTATATACTTACTACAGTACAATTATAATATTTGTGTAGATCGATGCCCTGTTGATGTTGAACTCGACAATTGCTATCACGAAATCTTGAAATCACTTTTTTTCTGTGAGCCATTCACACAGAACGTTCACTCAAAGTCGAAATCAATTCCATACCTTGAGCTGCATTTTTTTCATTTGGAAACATTTGAATAGAATGCGATAACGTAAATGTTGCTGATCGACATCCATGGCTAAGTCATGATTAAGCTACTTATATTAAAAATGACGGGCAATTTGGATGCGTTGAAGTATATTTTAACGCAACCGAGTTGCACACGTAATACTTTTTCACATACATTTATAATTTTTCAGGTAACCCACTTTTTAATGACTTTGTGAATTTTCACTTTTCGCACGTTACAATTTCTTGTTACTTTGGCACTAGATGGGTTAGAATATGTAGAGCTGAGATTTGAGGCAGTAAAAGAGTTTCTTGTAGCTTATGGTTTGAAAACTAAACAAAACCGGCTTTTAAGTCTAAATAAATTTTTCACCAGAAACTTTGTTACGTTTCTTTTCCACGAAAAATTTACGAATAAGTTCTGATGTTAACCTAAATATTGAATATTAAGGAAAACTGCCGTAATTTTTCAAACATTGGAATTAGAAGGTATTTAAATAAATATGTACTCGTCGTATGTAGCAACAAAAGCAAAACATACATGAATTTTATGTTGTGCTCGTGTGTATAGTGAAACACAAAAAAATTTCTAAAAATTTATGATTTCAACAATGCTGAGCAAAAAATCACGTTATCGATCTACATAATCTGTTCGGCGTGTAGTATTGTATGTTGTAATCTATATGAGTGCTGCTGCTTCTTTGGAAAATGTATAAATATTTTTCCATATTTTCCTTCTATATTTAGAAAACGTGTTTTCCCAATATTATTTAGATTTTTCTGTTACTCGCATATTCCTATTCGTATACGAGTATACTACACCATATAGAGTTATGAAAATATTTCTACAATTTATTGTTGTTGTTGTTGTTGTTGAAAAGTAGTATAAATAAAAGAATTTTTTTTTATTATTTTATGACTCATAGAATAATATTTTCAATATGCGATACTAGATATGCATGGAATGAAAATCGTACTCGTTTGTTTCTTATCGTGCCTGCGCTATTTATTTCTGTCCGATTCAAACGTTTATCTATGTATTACACTTGGGTATTGATATTGGTGTCGTATATACTCGTATATGTACTGGATTGTGAACATTTTTTATATGTGTAAATTATAAATAAAATAAAAAAATGTGTAATTCCTGACTCCTCTTCCAAATCTTCCAAATGTTTAGATAATTTTCTCTCACATGGAAATGCGTAAATTAACAATATCTGTCACAAAATTTGACAAAGAGCTTATACAACTAAATTATAAAATTGTTTGACATGACATCATAAGTTAATTAGGGCAAAAGGCATTTTGTAACGATATTGACACAAACACCCTCTATGATTTATTAGGAATTTACTACATGAACTTTTTAGATATAAGGTTGGTTGTGGTTTATCTAGGTCACCAGGCTAGTTATTTGCCAAAATTGTTACAATGTCAAGTGTTTAACCCAAAAAAACGGTGATTGAGATTTTCCTTCGTGTTCACCACATTATTTCGGTGGTTTATTTAAAGTTTTGGGATCAGATTAAAACCGACCTTGAATAATAAACATAAACTGTATATGAGCATAATAAATATGTAAATTGTGACTGTACAAATGTTTGTGTAATATATTTTGGTATATATTTTGGGGTTTAGAAAACAATTTTTGAGAAAATATTGCTGCTATAAGCCTGAGAAATCCTTAAGCATAAACATTTTATTTGGAGTATAAATGTGTGTGACATTTTAAGGTTGTTTTGATTCCATGTAGTTTGCATGCGAATGTGTGTCACGATCAATTTCTAGCAAAAATTTATACACTTTTAAACGTTTGTTTAAAAATAACAGTTAATGTCAAAGTTCATGGACAGCTCAGATTATAAACCGTTCAGAAAGGATTTTGGACTTCTTCATTTTTTGTCATTTATGTGAGCATTTTTATAATTTGGAGCATACTTTTGGCTACACTGGCATGGAGACTGGCTGGTCTCCACTTGCATATTTTTCTCTTGGCAAAAAATAAATGGCTCGGCTGATGACATTACTAGTATAGTATACTTACTACACTATTAAAAACGACATATTTTCTCTGTTTTGATTACGTAGAAAAAAATGATTTACTTTTGTCATTTTAGATAGTGGGATCGTTTTGCCACAAAATAAATTGAGATTTTCATTTGTGCCTGTGCAATAATTTACATAAATTAAAAATTTTAAATATTTAATATGGACGAAAGACCTGCAAGAAGGCATTGGATACATCCTTTGGGAGTAAGGAAGGAACGTCAAGGCGTTTTCTACAACCTTGTGAAAGAAATGCGTTTGCGAGATCATGGGACTTTTCGAAATTTCCATCGGATGTATCCATTCGAATTCGACAAGCTACTAAATATAATTGGGCCGCGCATGCAATGGGACGCAACGCAACGTGAAATTATTACGCCAGCTGAAAGATAATGTGGATTTCATGGTGTATCGAATCGGGAAATTTACTACTTCTAAAGTAATTAGTAAGACATATTCTGTTATCTGGAATTATCTTCTACCAGTTGTATTGGCCCTAAAAACAGAAACAGAGTGGCGAACAATTCAGCAAATATAAATTTTCCAGCAGATACAAATATACCATGTAGGATAAAAGTTTAGCCTTTCGCCTTTGTGGATGATGAAGCATTTCCTTTGCTACCAAGTTTAATGCGTCCTTATCCAGGGCGTAATGCGGGCAGGTTGCCACTTGAAAAGAAGATTTTTAATTATCGTTTAGCAATATGTCGAGGTACAATTGAAAATGCATTTCTAGCGTCAAAATTTAGAATTTTCAGACGACCTATCAATACAAGCCGTCCAACCGTGTTAAAAATCATTCAAGCAACTATCTGCCTTCATTGGATGATTAACGAAACCACCCATGATATTGATCGTGAACTGGTACACCGAGATGATCAAATCAATGGAAGAACTGATGAGGAACAATGGCGTTTTGAGTTTAACATGCACAACCAATTCGAAGACTAGGTGGAAATAATTTAACACGCTACCCTTATGAAATAAGAAAAGAATTTCCCAATTATTCACAACAACCCATTAGCATGGCAAGAAATGTTTATATAATGAGAAGAATAAACTAATGTCATTTCAATAATTACATTCATTTTTGAATTAAAAATTAAATTAAAAGGTACATATAAAAAGGTAAATACTGCGTTGATTTCTTTAATTTTAATTTTTATTTCGGCTTCGGACAACCTACTTTCAAAATAAAATGTATGTTGGCTAATATAGGCCAGTGGAGCAGTAGATGGAGGTACACACTTCCCACGAAACATTTTCCATGCAACTTTTTGTTGCTTTCCAATGTCGTCGACAATTTCTCGAATGTCTCCAGGAGTGAAAGCACTGGTCGATGTTGTACGAGGAGTCCTGTTGGCTCGTTTTTTCGAATTATTTCTAATTGGCCCCTTATTGCTGTTTGACGGACCAGACAATTCTTCCAATTCTTGTAGAGTTATACGGCTCCATTGATTCAGCCTCCATCGAGATAGCCTTTGATTCAGCCGAAGATGTCACTCGAATCCGTCGCTTCAAATACTTCGCTATCTTCATCGTCGAAATTCGTTAGCTCAGGATTGGAGAGAATTTCATCGGTATGAGCTGCCTCTTTCAATATTTCATTGCTGAAATCATTCAGAAATGATTGGGCTACAGCTTTTTCGCTCAACGCAGGTTCATCATTTGAACGAACAGTTCTGCAATTCAAATAAAATAAGATTCATTGTAAAATAAATAGTTATAATTTAGAAAATGTTACTTATCTGCGCTAATAAAGTATTTATTTAAATACTCCATCACCTTCAAAAATATAATATTTTCGGCTGTAAGTTGTCTTTTCCCATCTCCACTTTTCTCAGTCCGACTGCTTTTTAGAGTAGTGTATCGTCGTTTTAAATTGCGGTACAATTTTTGGACGCCCGGATGTCCCACTTCAATTTGTACCGTTTCCAGTAGTAAACTCCTTTTCGACATATTTTTAAAATGGGGATGAGTAGTATCCACCAACATTAAAAATTTGGGGTCCTCCAACACGTTTACTAACTTTTCTTCGATTGATGAAAAATATTAAACTATTTGTAGATGAACAAACTTAACAGCCTTACTGCCTGAAATAAAATTAATAAATTATTAAACTCCAGAACCAAGTGATCGTGATCAGGTCATATATAGCTACTCCGACCGAAATTACAAAAATGGCTAAAATTATAAGTAAAAATTTATATAAATTGCAATTATAATTCTCTTATAATTTGGGAATACCTTTTGTGAGATTATAGTATCGAAAATATTAGAAAGCCTCAATAGTAGTTGATTACTATAGTAATCTAATGGGCGAACAGTGAAATGTATAAAGCAGTCGTCCGACGTATCGGTGGAATGGATTGTGCTCGATTTGGGACTATCGCTCAGCTGTTCTATTATAATATCTGCTGGTTCACGTGAAGTGTTTCAGATACCTCGTTACTATTTATTACTTCTTTTGTAGGAATTCTGCTTAATGCATCTGCAACCACATTTGATTTTCCTTCTTTGTCCACCACCTCATAGTCATAATTTTCTAACTCTAATCTCCATCTTAGGATTTTTGAGTTTTTTCGGAAGATTTTATGAATGTGAGTGATTTGTGATCTACGATCCTATCTCACTAAGGTGGATTTGGTTCCGTACAGGTATGGTTGGCATTTTTTCACAGCCCAAATTATAGTGAGCGCTTCTTTTTCATTCGTCGCATATTTGATTTCTGTTTTGTTCAAGGTTCTCGAGGCAAAGTCGATTGGTCGCTCCGTGCCATTTTGAATTTGAGACAAAACTGCACCCTGTGCGTAATCTGACGCATCGGTAGACAAAATGAATGGTTTCGCAAAGTCTGGGTAAGATAATATTTGATCCGTTGCAATTATTTTCTTTAAAGTTTCGAAGGACTTAATGTGCTCTTGATCGTTGAGATTTAGAGATACATCCTTTTTCAAGAACTTTGTCATGTTCTTTGTTATTCTCGAATAATCCTTAATGAACCGTCTGTAGTACCCCAACAGTTCGAGAAACTGTTTAATTTGATTCGGCGTCTTGGGTAGTGGCCAATCTATTATTTTTTGGGGGTTTTGTCCTTATTAGGCTTTACACAGTCTTATGTAATAATGTGCCCTAGGAACTCTGTTTTCTTTTTTAAAAAGTTGCATTTATCGAGCTGAACTTTTAGATTAAACTGTGAGAGTCTCTTCAATACTCTATCGAGGTTCTTTATGTGGCTAGTTAGGTTTTCCCCAACTATAATTATGTCGTCTAAGTAGACGTGACATATTTTGCCGATTAGGTCATTCAAAACGCGATTCATGGCTCGTTGGAATGTCGCCGGTGTATTTTTTAGTCCGAATGGCATTCGACAAAATTCGAAATGCCCCTTATCGGAAGAAAACGCTGTTTTCTCTTGCGACTGAGTGTCCATAGGTATCTGGTGAAACCCAAATTTTAGGTCGAGGGTGGTAAAATATTCTGATTTCCTCAGATTATCTAATATTTCCTCGATTTGAGGAATGGGAAACTTGTCATTTATAGTCTTTTCATTCGGTTTCCTGTAGTCAATAGCGACTCTCATCCTCGTTTTTGGGGACCACCCAGATGGGTGAGGAATTCGAGCTATTCGAGTTTCTTATTATCCCGCTATCCAGCATCTCTTGTATTTGATTTTCGACGTCGGTTTTAAATTTATGTGGATACCTATACGTTTTTGTATAGATCGGATTGTCATCCACTGTTTGAATTATATGTTTGATGACTGACGTAGCAAATAATTTTGAATGATTCGTTCTAATCAATATTTTGATTGTCTCTTTAGTAATGCAGGAGTTGCTAGAGACAGGAATCGGATTTAATGTTTCAAAATAATTACATTTTATTTTTAATTGTGGTAAAACTTTCGGGGGTTCTGGCTCTTTGGTCAGAATGTTAATAGCTGTTTTATTTTGATTGGTTCTGTATAACCCTGGTTTCTTATACTATCATCCAATTTACTGAAGTCCGAGACTAGCAAATCACCGTTCTGTTTAGTGTCGAATGTGACAGAATAATTATCGAAATTATCGTTAGGATAATATCTGAAGAATTTAAATATTTTGTTCTTGAACGAAATGGTATTTGTTTCATAGTTTATTTTGGCGTTTGTTTCTGCCATATATTGAGAGCCTAGAATTCCATCGAAAAACTTGTGGAATTCTAGTTCATGGAAGGTTTGATTCGGCATGCCTATACCTAATAAATTTATTTTGCACTTATTGTTTGATTTTTGGACTCCTAGCATATTTTGCCAGACATTTCCTGTGAGTCTGTTGGTACGATACCGGGTCTTATAATGTTTTTATTGGCGCCCGTATCGATAAAAAGTTTAATATTATTTAGCTTGAGGAACGGGAGAAAATTTAGTCTTCCGTGTCGGAGTGTTGGCCCTTATGAAAATTTATTTCTTCTACGGTCGGTTCCTCCGAGTTGTGTAGTTCCTCTGTGTTTTCCTCGTTTGGACACAGTTCATGGTTGAAAATGAATTTTTTACTATGATTTGGTTTGGATTTTAGAGATGGATCCACTTCCATTGGAGTCGGCATCTCCTTTTGTTTCCAATAGTTATGTTTGGAGTTTGAAATACTGTTGAAAGATTTTAGTTTTTCAAACATTTTGATGAACTGGGTTTTTTTTTGAATGAAATTTGGTTTCTTCGAGTTGTTGGATATACACTCGTTAAAATTAAATTTACATAGAAAAGCATATGCTTCTTCTATGTCTTTGGGTTTCGCCGCTTGGGCGTACCCGAAGTATGGCTTTCTTAAGCCAGACAAGAAAGCTGCAAGTGCATCCTCATTGATAAATAAGCAGCTGGTTATAGATGTCCTTTTGTTTTGCCAGCATCCTTATGATTTGTACAATTCCTTTAGTTTTGTTATAGAAATTGTGTATAGACGTATTGTCTGTTTGTTTCTTTGCCCAGAGTTGGGGCTTATAATACGCTAGTTCTTGCTTGTCCCCTAGAGTATCAAGAATAATTTGTTTAATTTCTAAGAAGGATTCCGGATCTCCGGCTATGCAAATTATATCTCTTACTTTACCTTCTATTTTGTTTTTCACAGCTCTGAAATACATTCCAAGCTGTGTTGGCGCGATCAATGGTTCAAACATTCGTAACGTATCTTTGGCTGTTTTAAGCCTTGCCGTTACCAGTTTTTTGTTCCCATCGAACGTTGATGGTAATGACTTTAGTGGATCAGGGTTTCGAAAAAGGTCAACGAATGGTTATGTAACTTTTTCTTGTTCCCTTTGTGCAGGTGGTAGTGTATCGACCTTTTGACCGAGATATTTTAGTATCTCGTCATGGTCAGTTTGTTTTTGAACCAACGTAGCTAATTGTGCTGCTATCGCAGACAAGTGAGCATTTTCTTGTTCGTCTGCCATTTTTAAGCAGGTTTGTTCGAACGTTGCTTCTAAATTTCTGCTTGCTATAAAGGTGTTTATATTTTTCTTTTCCCGTTTGTAATCCATCTTGTGGAATTACTTTACTTGCGTTAATAAAAAAAACTATTGCAATTGGGATTAAAAACAAATTTGTTGTTTTTACGCACCTATCTTGTAGTATGTGATGGCAAACATGCACCGTGATTAAATATTTTAATTTCTTCAGTTCCTATCTTGTAGTACACGTGATTAGATTCCAAGACGAAAATTGGATATCGAGAAATATAATTTCGTGCTCTCGCGTCTATCTCGTAGTGCGCGAGGTTTTGGGCGGTTTCACGTCTATCTCGTAGTGCGTGGTATTGCCTTCTTATTTTTCAGTGAGTAGCAAGAGAAAGTAGTGTAAATAAATTAAATAATTCTTACCTCATTTTGTTGCTACTACTTGTGGTGTAGGTTCCAGAAGTAGTCAGTTGTAGTGATGCGGGGTGATCCTCAAATCACTTGGACGGTTTTCACCTTCAGCCCCAGGATGTTTCGAGATTATAGAAGAATTATATCGTAACTTATGAGAGTTTGACAACGATTCCCAATTAAGCGAGTATATTCTACCCCATTTGTCAAACAAATTTCGGCCACTTTAGAATTCTAATACAAAAATTAAAATTTATTATTAACGGAATCAACTATCTGATAGTTTTTGTTTACTATCTTAAGTACTGTTTACACTACACTTGCATTAAACTTTCGACCGAACGGCTGCGCCAATTATGGGTTATAAGTTTTATTAGTATTAATAAAAAAAAATATTTTATTTTATTTTTTCTGATTTATTTCTTCATGTCTTACACTTTTTATTTCTCACTTACAACTAAATCTTTTTAATTTTAATTTTATTTTCTAGTTTTACAAAAATGCTTTTCTACTCAAAATATTAAGTTGGTCTTATCATGTTCCCTTGTTGCATGCGGCTCAAGTTGCTCAGCGGGTTTTATGATATGTTGATGTAGGCAATTGAACGTGGGAATGGTGTGCTGTGAACATGATATTATTGAATATGAATGTTGTTGTCAATGTGACTATGACAATATAACTATATATAAAACCTGTTTTGCGCCACGAGAAAAATATGCAAGTGGAGACCAGCCTTAAGTTATTGAAATCCTAATAAAAATAATGAAAATGACCCTGGCCCAAACGTATATGAAGTTATCCTAGCAGTCTATTCCAGAAAATAAATTTTTTTAATCAGGCAACACTAACATATGAATAACCAATTTGCTCTTCTGTGAAGTTAGCCCAACCTCGAATTTTTATCAATATTAATGAAAAAACGAAAAATTATCAAATTTATTAAATTCGAGTTGTTTTTCTTATAATTAAAAAAATTAAAATCTTAAGTATCTTAAGAACATGAACTCTTGGCTAGGATTTCATTGGTTTTTAGAATTGGAATTAGAAGAAAATCGTTCCGTGGCAATTACACGTAAATTGGGCTAGGAATTTCAGAGAACAGACACTCTTAGTTTCGGCGAAATAATTTTAGTTTTATTGCGCGGGACGAAAATTTATATAAAAATCAATTAAATGCCTAGCCCAGAAGTCATTCTCGTGAACTTGCCACGGAACGAATTTGTTCTTACATGGCCTATGTTTCCATTACTATATGCATCTCGGAATTTTACAGTTTTTTGATACTAAAGATTTTAATTTTTTTAATTATAAGAAAAACAACTTGAATCTAATAAATTTGATGATTTTTCGTTTTTTCATTAAAATTAATAAAAATTTGGAGCTGGGCTAACTTCACAGAAAAGCAAATTGGTTATTCATATGTTAGTGTTGCCTGATAAAAAAAAATATTTTCTGGGATAGAATGCTGGGATAACTTCATACACATCCAAACCCATTTTTCTTGACGTTTTGAAGATGGTCCTGATCCCAAAAATGCAAAAGATGTGCTAGGGGCTGAAACCTCTCGAAATAATTATAATTTCAGTCTGAAAATTGACAACAATAACAACAACACAAATTCTAGTAAGAATGTTGGTCGCAAAATGACACATGAAAACATGCTTTTAATATACGATATTAATTGATTTTGAAAATTGGACCAATTTTAACAGTTCTTCATGACACACAATGAATCGAAAAATTTGAGTTTTGATATACCTAAAATTTGGTAAGATATAATTACCATTACACCAACGCGGAAAATTCTCATAAAATGAATATTCGAAAATTAAAAAATTCTTCACTAGACGACTCAAAATTTTTTTCTGATTCTTCATTGAATTGATATTGTATAGCAAACAATTAATTTGTCACCAGCGCTAAAGCGGTGAATTTCAAAACCTTTCCAATGATAGGTATATATTGTACACCAAAGTAGTAATTTACCAGTAGCGCCAAAACGCGGAATTTGTGAAATGAACTCCAAAATCGTCCAAAATAATCCAACACTAAAGATACACCATATGATCACAACAGAATTAGAAAAACTCTACAGGTAACCAACTATGGTAATTTGGAGTACTACTATGCTTCAGCTAAATTTGTAACATTCATCGAAACCGTTTTATTCACATATCACTCTTATACACTTGGGTGCAAAAAATTCGCACATTGATCAATTTTCAACAAAAATTCTAAACTATTAAAAAATTCAACGTTTGTTTAATTTTCTTGAATGCAGATTCAAAGTCTATTTCAACACCTATCCAGTGGTACTATGGTGTCCAGTGGTGTCCTTATACCGTGCTAACAAAGTGAGTTTTGGGGTCAACATCTGAAGTACTCGTTTTTTGTGAATTTGTCAGCATGAAACGTAGTGGTTAGATCCAATTAAAACATGAAAATTATTATGTTGAATTTACTGGTATGCTATACCAACCGTATGCGATCTCGTATTATCCTGCTTGAACGGGAAGTTTTCACCAATAAACCCGGCAAAAGGTACGACGTAGTACTTTCGACGGCCAGTTTTCGTTCCGGAGATTAGTACAAGATCTACCATCGCCTCCAGTGACATACCTCCCTAGAACATGCATGATCCACCGCCATACGAGACAAGCTCTTCAATGCAATATTGTGCAAATCGCTCTCCTGATCTTCTATTCACTCTTCCTCGCCCATCGTGTTACATGGCAACACACCCCACATTCGTCAGGAAACTGGACTGTTTTCCATTGTTCTTTTATCCAATTCAAATGTTCTCGTGCAATCTGAAGGCGGGCTCGCCGATGGGCTGGGATTAATTTTGGCCCGTTTGCTGGTCTGTGTGAAATCAGATCACCTTCTCGAAGTCGTCTTCTAACTGTCCACCGACTGACTTCGACTTCACGAAGTTCCTGGAACCGCTGTCCCAGTTAAACCGATCATCACGTTGTGTTGTAGCTTGGCGACAATTCCCTCGCAACCGATGCTACCTGGAACGAGCTTTTTCGGGTTGTTGTATTACATTGTTGTTATTGTCCGGGTTTTGAACAGACAATACACAGCCGTGATGTCATTGGGTAGATGATGAAATGATCTTTAACTTGACATACTTTGATTTAAAAAAACATTTCGATTCGCGAGAAAATTAAGAAATACGCAACTGTGCGATTTTTATTCTCTCATTGCTACCAGCCCCAAAATGGTGGATTTATCAACTAAAGCACTGATAACAAAATTGTTGCTGTTTCCAAAAGGTTTTAAATACATAATATGGCACATCTTTATATTGGAATAATAAAAGTTGTTATTGCTTCCATCGCCACAATGGTAGTTTTGGATACTAAGGTGGTACAGAAAAATTTACGGAATTCTTCAAGACCTTTTCAACGACTGCGAAAGTAAATATTCTATAATAAACTAAAAATTAGCTACTAACGATGAATTTATGAACAAAAGTTGTATCAAAATTGTTGTCTGATCCAAAACCTTTCAAACGATATTCGACACCAGGATATTAGAATAACGTAAAGGAACAGCGTGGTATTAGGTGGTTATTCTGAATGATTCACTGTGGGAAGATTGACTAAAAAATCGAATCACATAAACCATTATTGGGATATCATCGGGACAGTCATCCAGACCGACGTGATTTTGGATCAAGGTCATTTTTCATCATTTTTATGACCGAAGTTAAAAGTTTGTCTATTCGTCTGCATGGAAAAATGGATAGTTGTCTGTTGCGATGATATCGTAAGAAAGGCTTATGCGATTTGATTTTTTCACCAATCTTCTTTTATTTTTAATTCGGAGAATTAAAAAGCTCTACCTCAAAGGGGTCGAGTACCTACCATAAGAAATTACCCAAAATGCCACCGAATACCACGATATTGTTTTACATTTCCCCCATATACTCGTGTAGTATACCGCTTGAAAGGTTTTGAATCAGGCAACAATTTCGATAAAACATTAGTTCATATATTCACCGTTTTGACGTGGGTGGCTCATTTTTCGTTTATTATAGAATATATATTTGTCCTATATCGTTGAAAAGGACTTGAAGAATATCGTAAGTTCGTCTGAACACCTTAGTACTCAAAACAACCGTCGTGGCGCTGGATGCAGTCTCAGCTATTTTATTCCACTAGAAACATGACACTTATCATTTGAAACATCTTAGAAAAGCAACAATTTTATTACTAGCCCTTTAGTTGATGAATCCACTGTTTTGGTGTTGGTGATTTTTTTAATAAATGCCAGGCTTTTATATCAATATCAACACTAAACAATCGTTATAATCAGTTAATTTCTTCTAAGTTGCATCGTTTCCGAGATAAATACCTGGTATTTATTTAAAAGCTCACTCTGTATATTCAATAATAAATCAATAATCAACTACAGTCCGCAAAACAATGGATTTATCAGCTAAAGCTGTTTGAATTAGCGTGCTTGAGTATCTAGATGATGAGATTCTGCATTCTAGCTTATTGAAAGCCAAATAAGAAATTCTGTAATTCTGGCTTATAGAAATCTAAAGCGACAATCAATCGTGGAAAAGTGTGAAGCAAAATATTCCAAAAATATTGTTCGGACTTAATCGGTAAGGAACAGTATTGCTCTTCAAATAAAATCAAATATTAGTGAAATCCAAGCTGCTAACCCAGACAAAACCGACTGTGTGTTCAACAATTGGTATTTTATGCCCCATAATGCGGTTAGGTTTACTATTGAGCAGAACTTATGGCCGTTAAATCCTAACATTTAGAATACATGAAATTGGTATAACTGGCGATATCACAAAAACGTATCGACTGGTTTTATTCCACGCCAATTATCAACATTTACAACGAATTCGGTGACGTGACTCGGAATCAGCCCCGTTAACATATTATAAGTTCAGAACTATGTATGTCACCTTCAGAAGATCCTCTTAATTCAAAATCTGTTTCTGTTCTAGGAACTCAATGGAACACCGAAATCGACAAATTCAACTTTTGATTGAAAAATTATAGAATAGCACAACAATTCACGAAAAGGTCGGTGTTATCGGAAATTGCTCAGTTCTTTGGATGGTGTCCCCCTGTTGTTTGGATGTTATATCTTCGCAGAATCAATCCAGCTAATTGTCCATCGTAAGCTATGAGATCTTCCCATTTTTCAGGCAGAATACGGGTTCCGCGTCGAAAAAAGTCCACGTGTTTTACCCACGTGTTTTTATCTAACCCAATTTAAGACTTCTTCTCAAGCAGTGAAGTGCTGCTCTTCCGATTTTGTTTTTGTAGCAGTTATCCGCACGTGAAAAAACGGCGTTCGACGTTTTTTGGCTTACGTTCATATGGAACCAAATTTCCTTTATTTTTGTACTATACGCGTGGTCTTGAGACGGTTTTGAATCGCTTGTTGAGCCACTTCCAAAGTTGTAGCTCCTCTGTAGTTTAGCATGAATTTTTGCACATGTTTTTATTGATGGAGCACGCCCCCATATATGCTTCACATATAATAATCGATGTTCATCAGCTGCTATTTTCTTCAAATTAAAACAAAAAGTTGTGTTTTGTTGGCACAAACGTTGTCATAGTTACAGTACACAAATATATGTCTTCAGGGACGCTTTAACATGAATACAGTTACAAGATGGCCGGATGCGATTTAAGTATTAAAGTTACGTCATCTTTTGTAAATGTCTCGAAACTTATTTGCACCTCAAATATTTGTTAACTTTTCTTTGTTGTCTGAGCAATTTGAAACATTCGTGGTCCATAGGATTTCGAAAATCCAAGATTTAAGTTCCCCAGGTATTTGACGTTCCTATCTTGGAATATCTAGCGGATCTGGTTTCTCGTGGTCTCATGCCGCTAGTATTGATAAAATAAGAAACAGCACAATTGGAAGGTTCCAACACGGAAAGCGCAGTGAAAACAGAAGAATGGTTATCCTTAGTAAAGTGATCAGATTATCAAAACATTTTACGGATTCTACGAAATCTGTCGATTTATACTACTGTAGAACTTCTGATATGGTTTCTGATCAAATCCCATTTTTGATTAAATCGCTTCAGGTCGATCAAATCTGTGGCTCTATGCAATTTTTTATAAGAAATATAAAAATTGGTATAGGTTCGCTGTGTTTTAGGGTAGGCGAACTACTGAACAAGCTGATCTAGTTCGACATGAGCATAATCGTTCTCTATATGTACTTGGATCATCGGGGGCGAAATTTATGTCGAAAAGTTATTGCAGAGTAAATAAAATGTACACGTGTACGGCCACAACATTAATTCAAATTATGGGTCAGTTATCCGATAAGTGTGCTCAACCTGCTGGACCATTCCCGAATGTTGGAGTAGATTTCCGCGGTCCACTCTTGACTATCAGTAAACTCAGATCAAAAGAAGGAGTAATGGCTTATATAGCAAAGTTTATATGTTTCGCGACAAAGGCGGATCACATGGAAGTGGTGTCGGACCTATCAACTTCGGCATTTCTAGCTTCTCTTAGAAGCTAAATCTCGCAGTTTGTTTTTTCGGAATTACTTCAACATGGAAATTTAAAATTTTGTGTTGATTGAAATATTCAGTGGCATACCATTCCATCGCAATCTCTTCATTTCGGGAGGATTGTAGGGGGCGGTGATAAAATGTACCAAACATCGTCTTCTAGGTTCAATGTCAGATTATCCAAATGATTTGGAGTGCTTAACGCCCGGTTTTTTTAATTGGGCAGCTGAACAATTCTATTCCCGATCTATCGTTAATACATTTGAATTGAAGCGACTTAATTATTTAAAAAATTCAATATACTCTTCAACATTTTTGAAAACGATGGCAGGAAGAATATATCTCCCAGTTACAGCACCGTCGCAAATGGAACACATGATGTAAATTTTCACAAATCGGGTGCCTCGCTATCTTAATTGAAAATAATGTATCTCGATTAAAATGGTCAATGGCTCGAATTATTAACGTTCATAAGGGTTAAGGCGGGTTTGTAAGAGTGGTCACGTTAAAAAACGTCAAACGCAGGAGTTAAGCGGACATAAAATAGTAAATTAAGATTTTGGTGATTTGTAATCTAGCTTGAACTGCAGCGTTCTCTCACAGCAAGGAACTCCTTGAAAATAGATAACATCAGGTACAACTTAGTCATTTTTAGAAGACTCGACTTTGTACTCCAACTCGTAATGATCACAAGATCAACCCACAAGTGCGCGTTTCTGTAAGCGTATAAATAAAAACTAAATTTTCCGCGTATAAGCCCTACACCTAAATGAACTCTTGCATGTCTTACCTTTTACCTAATTAAAATCTTGATTCTATTCACTTTCATAATAAATAAATAAAACAAATCTCGAGACATTGTTATCGATAAGAATAATTTATAAAACTTTTTTGAGCGCAAAACTTTGTGTTATAATTAGCTAATTGCAATTTTTACAATTTACTAACAGTCCATTAAACTACGATGGAATGAAGCGAACAATAATGCGAGAAACAAAAGACCCATCGTCTTGTATCTCCCTTATAAGTGGAGATATTCCTGTAATCTCTATATACAAAAAATTTTCCTTATCAATAATTCAATAAAATCGAAATTTATAAACTTAATTTTATAACCCGTGTTATTGTTGTTGCCGTGTTTCTTTTCATTAAGATGCTTGACAATTTTCGTATATATAGAGGAATGTGTAAAAAAGCTAATGGAGAGGTTTTAAAAGTTTTAAATGAATTAGTAAAATATACCTTAGTTAAATATTTAACTTTTTTTTTTTTGTATTGAGCGAGTGTATTTTTGGGTGTGTATTGATCGGGAAATGGAAAAAATTGACTTGCGTGTTTTAATATGTATAATTCAGTGGGGAGTACATTTGAACCTCGACCTAGGATTTTTTCACTTCTATGTCACTTTTTTTGAAATTGCTCCGGATACAGGTACGTACACAAGTATCCCTCCTACAAAACAATAAAAAAATATGTTTTACAAAATGAATTTTGTGTTATACGTATTTGACCTTTTTATTCAGCCGTCAAAACGAATTCAAGTGAAATTTCCACTAAAAATACGAAGCGTGCGTGTTCTTGAAACATTTTTGGTTTGTAATGTGAATTGAAATGTTTCGAACATGAACTCATAATGTCGGTATTAAATTCAAATAAAGAACTAATACTTATATTATACCTGGAAAAATGCGCAAGGTGTTTTATTTTTAGCGATTTTAGATATCTTGTTGCTATAGTTGATCCATCAATAAACTACATATATTCGTTTAATATCTGATTTTTTATAACTAAATTCAATGTGCTACAAGTGATACTGGCGCCAAAACTGTGATTTAATTTTCTCGCCATGAATACATAAAGTGATAAGAATTTATAAGGCACTGACAAATTCTTAGAATTTCAAATTTTCTTAAATCAAATTATCTTGTTTCCTAGTTGCCTCCGTTATTTATTTGTACCAATCATCTGCAAGCGGGTACCGGGCGTGCCCCGCAACACCTTTTTGTAGCAAAGGGTATTTACATACGCAACATATAGCTGATATGGGGCGTCTGCCGTATAATAATAATTATATTATTGTAAATCAGTGTTGACCATTTTACATGTAAAAACGTTATCTACAGTTTTATGTAAATAACGTAAATTACATAAAAATTTGTGTAATTTACATAAAATTTGTAAAAAACGTGAAAATTCTTAAAAATAAGGTCAGTCATAATTATTTTAGACTTTTAGTTATCTACAATCACAAGAAGAGATTCATTTAAGTATCTACACTGCCATCTGTGTTTGTCTTAAACAAGCTCTTAAAAACGATTACTGACATCTTTAGGCTTAGTTTGCTATATATGAGAAAGATAATAATTTTTTAGTATAATACGTGCCATCTATTATCAAATTGTAGCATTTTACACGGTTTCTTCGTAAATGTCAACAATGAACTCGATTAGAATTAAAATTTATATTGCACGATCTCGTTTGTAAATTGGAATCATTTGTTGACATTCGCTAGGATACGGAAGAGCATATCGCATTTAACATCTCATCGACCGATTTTGTAAGCTAAATCGCTTTACCAAAAATTTTGGAATTTTTTAAGAAACTGGACTTTGCTCGACTATACCACTATGGGCTTCATTCACCGCCGCTAAGAACGAGGAAATCCATTTCAATAATTCGGAAACGACCGCAACATTACGCACGTGGAAAAGGTTTGTAAAATTTTAAATTGCTTACTCGAAGTGGTTAAAAGTTTAAATATTCAACGGGATGTTGTGTTTTCCTAAAACATGCTCACATATACATTAAACTATTTTTACAATACGGTATATCGATGTTGGAACGTAATTTGAGAGGTATCCCGCAGCGAACCAATGAACTCCCAAAAAGTTTTCAACCAACAACACGATATTTACTCAATTTTTGCTGTTATTCAAACGCTATTCAAAACATTACAATCGGCCCGAATATACGCACGACCGGTTTTTGGATGGGTTACTTAAAAAAAGGATCTACAAGGTGATGACATTTTATCCCAGGTTTTGTATAACATCCCAAAACGAGGATGACGAGGGTGATGAACAGTTGCCAGACGATGATGAGCACAATGAAGGTAAATAATTTGGCGAAGAGGATGATGGCGGTGAAGATAAATCGACTGAAGATTAACTAAGATTACTAAATTTATATTAAAGAACCAGAACTTATTCATTCTTTGGTGATTTTATTTATTACTTGGGCTTAAATTCATTATTTAAACAGGTGTCGCACAATGTGAAACTAGGTAAACGTATGGTTTGACCAAAACCAACGAGCATCGTATTAATTTCATCCCATAATTCAAAAAGGAAGCATTTTGCTAGTGCTACCCTCGTCTGTTCAGATTCGTTGGTTGCCTTTTCAATTTGATTCCATGCCACTTTCCTACAAATGTGTGCCATTTTCGGACCAACTTTAGGTAATTTGACGTGGTTGGTAATTGTATCCGGGTTATCACCATCGTATTCATATGCTTAGCTTTAGTGTTATGAAATGAGTCCGGTACTAGTAGTTACAAAACGTTGCATGGCCGCATGAGTGGTTGCATCCTTTGTTTGACTCGAAAGCATCAGCGCGATTAAATCGTGATATCGACGAGTTTTTTCCAATGTTTGGTCCAATGTTTAGGTTCCCATTTGACGAGTTTCCTGTCTGGTATATTTTCGGTTTTAATTTTTTAAATTTTTCCAGGGGATTCTGGCATCTTCGATATTATTTTTTGATACAATTTTAAATTTATTAAGTTCATCACTCGGTTTCGATTGTATTATGGTCGAGGGTTCTCGAATTATATCAATTTCCTGCTTAAGCAATGCCTTCATTCTTCAAACAACTAGCCTCCTTGAGTTGATTGCGAGTTTTTCGTGGAGAAAAATAAGGCGAGACAGTTGGATTTAATTCCTGCAAATATACCTTTTTAATTTTTTTAGGTAAGACAAATTATTTTCAAAATGTTTACGATTTCTGCGTATGTGCGAAACCAAACTCGTTTACAAATCCTCCGCCATAATTCAAAGCTGCCTGAGAAACCAAATGTGTGGTGGCCCGGATTTTTTTTTTGAATCTGTAAAATAACAATCATAAATACCGTATTTCTATTTTTAGCAATGAAAAAAATTCACTTACTTTAGATGATATTTACGAACAGCCTGTATATATTGTCCAGGATGAATTATTTCCAAAAGGATCTTGTGTGAACAAACGCAACAAACTTATTATAGTTCACCAGTAAATTATGGATTAAAATATTATTCGATTTGTATTATTTGGTTGCTCCTCCAGAGTCTTAATTGTTCCATCTAGAATAAAAGAATAGAACAATAGAATCTGGAATGTATCAAATTTAAACTGCAGATTAGATACTGGTAATATTTCCAATGGTAATACTTACGGTTTTATCCAAACGACGTTATGAAACACAAGAAAACTACTAACCTCAAATTATTTGACACATTAAATATAATTTATTATTTTTTACAGTCAATTTTTATAATCATTAAATAATTATAAAATTATATAACAGATAGCGCGCTTTTCATGAAAAAGTCGTTATTTACTTTACATGTAAATAACCGTGTAAACTACATCGTGTAATTACGCGCCCAACGCTGATTGTAATGCTCTTGGGTAAACAATATTTTTGGTTTTGCCATTTAGTGCGTACATAAATAAGTTGGCCGTGTTTCCGACCCGTGAACAGGCCACGTATAGTTGTCCAAGTGAAAAGCACGGATTTGTAGTCCTTGTGCTTTAATTATAGTTATTGCAAATACATGTCGCACTGGAAATTGCAATCTTTTAAATTCGAATGGCATATCGGTCGATATCATTGGTATTCGTGGTAATAAGACATGTTCTCCTCACTATTCATAAATTTTTTGACTGCAAGTCGGGTGCCATTGCACAGTCGTGGCGGATCAATATTTCGAAGCATAATGATGGCTGCACAAATTTTCAATATCAATTCTTGTGGTGATAATCCCGGCAAATCAAGTGAATTCAGGAAGTCGACCGGATAATTGCCAAGTTCTTCTTGATTCATTCACACAATCTACTGACTTATACGTTGAAGAATTGTCAGATATTTGATTTTGAATGGCTGTATTAATAGCATTGACATCATTGTTTTTGACCACCAATAATGCACGTTCGCTTAGTCAGCCATTGGAGATTTTTGTAATTGCAATTAATGTTTGGAAATACGCTGTTAAGCAATTCGTCAAAGTTGATTAACGAATCAAGCAGCGAATTCGTCTTGTTTCAGGTGGGCATGCATGTTGGTGGTCAATATAATTTTCTGAACATTTTGCCAAAGAACGGATGATTTAAGACATGTGTTTAGTTCATCGGCCAGTGTGGAACGTGGTATAACTGGTAGCGTCTGACGAAAATCACCAGCCAGCAAAATGAGTGCATCTACGAATGGCTCTGTATTACCTCTTAAATCTTGGAACGTCCGGGTGATTGCTTTCTAATATTGTTTATGGGCCATTGTGCATTCATCCCATACTATTAATTTACTTGTTTGCAAAACTTTTCCTATTCCTGAATTCTTTTTATGTTGTGTGTGGGTGTGCCAGTAAATTGCATAGCAATTTGAATGCAGAGTGCGCTGTTCTACCTCCATCCAAAAGAGTTGCTGCAATGCCAGAAAGTGCGACTGTCAATGCGTCGAGTGTTGTGAGCGAATGGTCGCCAAAATCAATGATAAAAGAAATGTTTTGCCTGTTCCACCCGGTGTATCGAGGAAAAACAAACCGCCAATTTGTTGTGAAATCGCATTCACAATGCGGTTAGTTACGCATTGTGTTGTTGTATCGCCAGTTTAGGTAGATTTTGTCTGCTAATCTATTCGATGAAACGATTCCTAATTAAATGAGCATTCTGTTGACGATGTCCTCGATCCCGATTAGCGCTTCGCTATACATTTCCGATGAGAATTGCATGCTTTCAGTTTTGCTGGCTGTGCGCACTCGGCGTAAAGTATCTTCACTCATTTGATCTTTGTATTTTTCCCACAAATCTTTCGGATTAGACTGGAAGCAAGTTGTCGAAATGGTGGAAAATAATGTGGGAATTTGGTGCGGTTGTCAAGTGATTGATGCGTCCGCTAGTGATGTATCGCAATGTGTATCATTTTCCAGTAATTTTAATTCCTGGCATACTCCATGATAAGTTTGGCATAATTGGGTACCAACTGTGCTCAATTGTTGAAACCATGCTGATCCACGTACATTAACTGACAATAATGGCAAGTAAATGCATTCTGCATTATTGGGATGAACGGACAACACACAACGAACAATCTACTCGGTTGAAAATAAATTGTTGTATCCTGCTACAGGTTTTCCATGTTTGCGTCTTTGAAATTCGAAGCGTTATATGTGAAGTATGTTGGCCTTTGAGTATACCATGGTCCTAGCGAGTTCATCATTTTGGTTTAATGTGAAAAATCTTGTCAATGTTGTGACTGATTGTGTATCTGCTCGATGTCGTGCATTCTCTGCAGTGACACACGCTGTCCATTTTCCAGATGAACAGCCAAATGAACAACTGTTGGATGACGTTCATGTATTGAAAAAGCCAAAGCTCACCAATTTGTCTCATTACTACATAAATAGCGACCCATTTGGTATCGCAAAGACAGCCATGTCCGATACTTTGTTGATATATTTGCAGAAATCTTTGATCGATTTGACCGAGTTGCTATATATTCCACATTAATATGCGTTTGGATATTTCGGAGAGGAATGGCGAATACGGTACAACCCAACGATTTTCGATGCCGAAGTCGTTGTTTCGCACTTTTATTATTACCTAATGTCCGCCATCGTTGGCAGTGATGGTTTCTTTAAATAATTGTTTCAGTATTTTTTGTGCATTTTCCATCTGCCATATACCGAGATGTTGGCAAGTAAGTCTGGCAATAAGTCTGGATCGAGTTGTTGATCGGGTATTTTAGCTACAATCACTTGATCTATTTGATTTTGTGTTATTTTGTGTACTAACCAAATCAAAATGTGTGCATGTGGCAATCCACGTTTTTGCCATTCTACCGAGTACATCCAGCAACGTGTCTCTCCAAATGAATTCCATCAGTGATTTTAATTTTTGTTTGAATACATGTACGGTATGAGGTTATGGCGATCCGAAGATGATTGGCCAGTTAATAACTGTTCTTTAATCTCATCCCAGCATGTAAACGTTTTGCACAGATCGGGGCGACCATATGTACGTACATATGTCATGGCATCTTCTGTATATGCGATATGCATAAAAATCCATCCCATTCACTTTTTTATTTGTTGGTGGTGATTGTTATTTAGGGTTGCCGAATTACCTGTTGTTGGATTTTTTTGTTTAACATTAGTGTGATATGCATCTTGTCTATCCCCAGAAGCTAATTGGGTATTGTGCATGCATCATAGGAGGGATGCATTTCTAAAATTCGTAGAAATTGATCGTTGCGGCGACGGAGGGTGATGTCTCGTGAGTTATGTTCCTCACCAGCAATCACATAATTACCACTTCATCGATGGTTGGTGCATTGAATCGTCTTTCATGTTATATTCTGTCGGCTTTAATTACAATGGTATGATCGTCCGAATGTTGTTTTTAAGTTGTTGAATTGTTTGTGGATGATTAGAATAAACCTTACATTTCAAATAACCCCACAAAAAAGGAACTTCACAATTTCTTGAAATTATGCGATCAGCAAATTTTGTTGACAAAAAACGAATTGTTGCGCGACTTGCGTGGCATGTCGCTCTGTCTTGTTGAAGCCAAAGGTCGTTGACCTGCAATTCATTCGGTTTGGGGCACAAAAAACCAGTTAACATGTTGCGATAACGTTCCCCATTCACTGTAAGTGTATTTTCTTGTTCGTTTTCAAAGAAAAACGGCCCAATGATGCCACCAGCCTATAAACTACACCAAACTCCTTGAGGATGATCAAGAATAACATGAGGATTTTTCGCTCCCTAAATTTCACAATTTTGCTTATTGACGTACCCATTAATATGAAAATGAGCTTCATCGCTAAAGATGGTTTTCGTCGAAAAACCTTAATTTCGTTCAAACATCCAATTAACAAAACTACGACGATTTAAATGGTCTGGTGTATTCAATTTTTGAGTTAGTAGAATTTTGTGCAAAATGCGTCGAATGTGGTTCGTGAAATGTTTAATTCTTGTGAACGATGCCTGGTTGATGTACTTGCTTCATTACGAACACTTTCACTAGCAGCTGCCACTGCATCAGGAGAATAAACTGGATGAACATGTTGATACGGTCTACGACCTTCCACTGAACCAGTTTCTTCAAAACGAATAATTTTGTTAATTGCACGTTCAATAGGATGTCAATGTCGACCAAAACTCTCACGTAATGTACGAAATGTTCTTGTTTTTGAACGAAAATAATTTCAATAATAAATAATTCAATAATCGCATTTGGACAAAAAATGCGTTGTTGTGTTGTTAGCGACTCCATGATGATAAATGGCATATTTTTGACTTTTGAGATGTTAAATAATTTTTTAGAACAGATAACGTTATGTACTAAAATTCAACGATTGGAGAAGGGACCAACAGATGACCCAACCTGTATTTAATTAGAATGTATATTCTATTGAAACAATATTTAATACATACCTGAAAAATAGCCACCACCAATTATTTTACTTCACTGTATACCTAATAAATAATCGGGAATAACGGGGATTCGGAAATCAGTATTAATTTGCACAAAACGATTAAAAATATGTTGAAATAATCTGCGACGGTTTAGACGTCAAAATAACATTATAAGAAAAACAAAAGATATTTCTCAAACCAAACCAAACGTATAAAGTTTGTACCAACGGATATTTCTTGTAGAAGATGCGATATTTTAAATATAAAGTTAGTACCTTTTCAAACTAAGCCAATGTTACACGTATAATATTTTGTAGCAATGGCATAGTGGTTAAAGCTTTGGCGTTTGGATCGGGAGGTACCGGGTTCGAATCCCGATAGGGGCAGGATGCAAAGGGAATTTTCATCAACAAATTACGATTTGGGATGAGAAGGAACACATCTATGACCCCCTGTCAGAGTGCGGGGCTCACGGGCCGACCCATCTTCCATGCCAGTATAGACTGGCATGGAGCTATGCAATGTGCAGATGGTAATAAAATCGGACCTATATCCGTACGTCCTCGAATTGGCCAATACAGGCGTAAAGGTAAGGACGTAAATAAGCGAACCGCGAAAGAGTAGGGAAAGCTTCGGCCCCAGAACACAGATCAGGGAAAAAAAAAAAAAAAAAAAAGGTGTTTCTTGTGGAAGATGCGATTTTTGATGATTGGAATGGTGGCAGTGGACAAAAATGGAATAAGTATTTTTTTATTATAAATTGCTTTCTGAAGTTATATATTTTAACTTTTTTATATTAATTTTTATTTGTTAAAATAATTAGAAAATCGAGTTAGTCGATTTCGACGGATCGTTTCAATTGATTGATAACGCAATTCCTTTCGTACAATATTTCAGGGTCGACCGTATGCTCTTCTGTTCACCGAGGCGATTCCATTCCCAATTGCTGACGATTACATCCTTATAGAGATAAATCGTTTATATAGGCTCCATATAATAAGTAGGGGAAAATTTCGAGGCCTTTTTCCCAGTAGATGGCTTTACATTATATCTCAGTAACCATTGATCGTATCGGGCAATTTTTCAAAGGTGTTTGAAAGGTGACGTTTTTACTTGTACTTTGACAGATAAAAAATTAAAAACGGTGAAGTGAATAAAAAGTTACAACATTTTAAACATGGATATAAATAACGAAAAAATTCGATATATTTTACAATTTTGTTACGACAAAGGTAAAAACGCGGCTCAGGCTTGCGAAATAGTTTGTGCTGTTTATGAAGAAGGTGGTTTATCAAAATCAGCAGCAAAGAATTGGTTCAAGCGCTTTCCAACCACTGGAAAAGTCGATGAAATCAAGCAGAAAATTGAAGAAGACCGGCATATAAGCAATAATGCAATTTGTAAAGAACTAAATATTGATCACAAAACAGTTTTAAACCATTTGGAAATGGCTGGATACAAAAAAAATGCTTGACGTTTGGGCACCACATGAATTAACAGTTAAAAATTTAATGGACCGGATTTCTATCTGCGAAACGCTGCCGAAACGGAACGAAATCGAGCCATTTTTAAAGTGAATGATTACTGGTGATGAAAAATGGACGACAACGGTATGCGAAAAATATCATGGACATCAAAGCCAGGATTGACGCCAAGAAAGGTAATGCTGTGTGTTTGGTGGGATTGGAAAGGAATCGTGCATTATGAGGTGCTGCCACTGAGCCAAACGATTGATTATAATTTTTACTGTCAGCCAACTCACGCGTTTAAGGCAATCAAAAACTGAATTGCTCAGCAGAAACGTCCAGAATTGGTCAACAGAAAGGGCGTTGTGTTCCATCATGATAACGCTTCCATCATGATATAGTCCTGACTTTGCACCATCGGAATACCATATGTTACATTAAATTTGAAAGAGGCCTGCGAAAATGAGTTGTCTCGATTTTTCGCCTCAAAACTACAGAAGTTCTACAGTGATGGGATCATGGATCTACCAGAAAAATGGCAAAAGGTCATCGATCAAAATGACACATATTTGGTTTAATGTAATTTATTTGAAATAAAAAAATTCTTTGTTTCAATGTCACCCAAAAAAGGTCGCGAACTTTTTCCCTAATCCTTTATTTTAGGCAGAAGTGTAGTGAACAATCAGATTATTATAAAATACAATTTCTTCTTCTTCAGGGACCCGATCCCTTCAAAAAAATTATAAAACCCTGCTCATTGGTATAAAACCAGCTGGTGTGGCAACTAGCCTCCCCTCTATAGACCCCAAGACTCCGAAGTTCAACCCCTTCAAAACTATCGTAAGGTTGGTTCTGGACATGCAATTTATGCACGGTCAAAATTTCAAGACGATCGGTTGTGCGGTTCGCGATGTTTGGTAGTGTAGCTGGTGTGCCACCTATTGTAAAAAAATCGCTCTATGCTCACGACCACACCTTTGTCGAGATTCATATTGTGTGAAAGTTTTATGTACATCGGGCGTATAGTCTTTTAGAATTTTGTTAACAATCATACAGACATAATTTGACTTTTATAGATAGAATTCAAACGTGCTTACGACAAAATGATGTATTCTCAATCTCAATTTTGTATAATAGCACTCATTGTATGTAGTGAATGTAAATAAGACAACAACAACTACCTTCAAAAATAAATCGAAGAACATAAATTGCTTTTTATACCTTTTTGGTGAATTTCTTTATAGAGCGTGTTATTTTTAGCTGACAAATTGTTGTGTATTTCTTTAAAATAATGTTGGGGTTGTGTGCTCCAATTTTATACTCGTATTATGGAACAATCCGGGTATAGAAAGGGTTGAATAAATTCCAAAGATTTTAAATCATATAATAAAATTTCTGTTTTTTCTTTCTATTTTCAGGTATGTAAATCAAGCAACGTTCTTTAAATAACTCTTTGGAATGCCGTTGTCGAAGATGTGAGTGTACGAAAATTTAAATTTAAGAAATTACTTTTGCATTTAAAAGTTTTAATTGGTATTGAAAATCACATTTCAATAGCAATAACAAATTTTAAAATATAAAGTAACTCGATAAAATTATTAATAAATACAACGTTTTCAATGTATAAATCAACCATAAAACAGTTAGGTAACTAGAGACAATTCTAATCCAGACACATTCCGAATTACTTCAAACAAATTCATGGGGAAAATAAAAATCTCGCCAAATTGGAAAAGTAAAGAGACAAAGGAAAACCTATTCAAATACCGAAGTTTTACAATCGGTGCAACCCTGTTCAAAGTCTAATGTGTATTCTTTACACTATAAAACACAAATTGTTATGCAAGTTGTGCGCGAATACAATCTAACCAGAAACAATGGATACTGAGGCGAAATCATGAACGCCGTGCAGAAATTTTAGACTGCATTCAAGTTTTATATGGAAATGTAGAAAAAGTTCTGCCGGTTTTATTCTGTTGTTTCAAAAAACATTAGAAATTCATTCAAATTCTATAAAGCTGTCGAATGATTTTGAATATTTATGGGACACCGTTTAAAATTTCCGTGCGGCGCTCATGATTTCGCCCCTGCTTTTTATGGTACGCTTTTTATGCTGACGGAGGATCGAATTTCAACGAATTTGTATCCTTGTACTTTGTAGTGAAGAATGTACGTATCAAACGGATACGGATTCGGATTCCATCAAAAAAATTCAACCCTATATAGAACGAAAAATTAAATAAAAGACGGCTAACGTTCCAGCAGAATATGTTAAAATATATCGAATGGCATGTACCAAACCTAAAACATATTTTGA
The DNA here is from genome assembly GCA_963691935.1 of Nephrotoma guestfalica. NCBI lineage: Eukaryota > Metazoa > Arthropoda > Insecta > Diptera > Tipulidae > Nephrotoma > Nephrotoma guestfalica. The sequence continues at coordinate 203,760,956 of OY829913.1, read as the reverse complement.
CATTATTTAAGCTAATTGTTTTTACGTTGTCAACTAAATTTTCTATTAAGCGCAATCCTAAGAATTTAGGAATTCCTTAACCTTTGAGTCAACACGAGCAGCGAACAATTTCTCATAAACACGACATACCCGGGTATGAAAGTTTCAAATTAAGGGTAATTTTGAGCTAAACATAGGTGCTAAATGATACATGACGAAATGAAATTTAGGTTAACAAATGTAATAACTTTCTTTAAACCTCAATTCAGTTAAAATTATTTTAATTTGAAACAAACAATTCAACGAAAAATTTAATGAATTAATATTTAAATCTTTGAAACTCATTATATGTTTACTCCAAATTATTTAACAAAAAAAACTTTAAGTAGTAATTTATGGGCAATTCTGGCATTTAATAAACTCCTGACAATGTTCCGCACATACTGGTTTAAGACAATATTGACTTGCCTTTCTGGTGGGTCGTCGTTTCGAGTCTTTCTCTATTTTCTGATGGCAATGGCTGACTAGAACCAGAAGATGGTGATTGAAATGAGATGCCTCTCCCATTTTCGGCATCAACATTACTTCCAACCCGTTTCGCTTGTTAATATTTCGATATATAATTGGCGTTGTTCGTTTTTCAATTGGTAGCATTGCAAGCGCTGTGCCTAACTCCTACAAATTTCTTCTCCTTGAAAAAGTTGATTTTGAAAATTCAGAGTTGTTAATAGAATAAAAAAACGCGAGTGGACATCTATTAGTACGGCGTTTGGTGGTACATTCGTCCAGCATTTTATCCATCGTATCCACTGCTCCTTACATTTTTGTCATAATGAAGTGTGGTTAAGAGAATCACAGCTTTGTTTTATTAGGTTCTTAAGAGCACATTGTCACGTTTTCATGGAAACCAAATTCTATAGTTAGTACATCACGTTATCTTGAGGCCTGAAACTTGGTTTGAATATATGGTTTTTTTTCTGAGTGTACCGACAACACAATTTAATCGCATGAGACCTTCTGCCAGCGGTAAAGACGTAAAAAAGTTATCGATCATAAGTGTACGACCACTGGTTATATATGGTTCAATCAACTTAGTTACAACTTTTTCACCTTGATTAACCTCTCGCGACTCGTTGGACAGTTCATCAGTATATAGATCAGCCTGTAATGGGAAAGACAGTTTTTGCATCGCATGGTGATCGTTTAGCATTACCAATAAATCTCTAATTGGTGCTGCTTTATTTTTCTCCAAGGGAGCTGCGCGGATAATTTCATTGTCAAACCGAATGAACTGTGTTATACTCCAAAATCTACGAAGACCCATGCATAAAGGATTTATAAATGTTTTCCACAGATTAGTAGTATATTCGTATTTTGATCTAGATATGCCTGCAGTTATTAGTATTCCAAGGAATGCTTCGGATTCTTCTTCATTTATTGGTTTCCAAACTACAATCGATCCAGGATTATTGGTGTTCCATGTTTCATAGCTGCGCCTTGTTTTGCGATTTGTTTCCCTTATTATGATGTTACACATTTCACTTGTGAGAAAAGACATGAATCTTTGAAGCAATCTGGGGTTGATTGTTTATCTATGTGGTCCACCGTGCTGCTTCATAATATTATGTGAGAGAGCACGTCGAGATGTAGGTATTTCCCTTCTCCACTCTGTATCGTCACGTGAAAGGAACGGTTGATCTAACATAGCAGGTACTTGGTGGACTACGTCCACATTTTCAAGTTCCTCGTTATTTTATTCACCGTCCAAATCAATTTCGGGTGGATGTGATTCCCGTTGATACGTGTTATTTAAAGCGTGTGATAAAATTCCGACCAGTTTGTCCGATGTAGAACGCCTCGTAATCGTTACATTTTAGTTTGTATAAACCTGCATTCATTATATTGCTTGCCTTTTTATTATTTAAGTGGTTTTCCATTTTATTTGTTGTCCTATTTGAAACTCATCAAAATTTTACAATTGTAGCAGTTCAGTAATATTACATTTTTATGTACGAACGAATTTTGGAACATGAACATACCCGGGTATGTTCGTGTTGAGTAAAAGATGTAATAATGTATGTTATGTTCCAAAACGTCCTAATTAGCAATATACAATTATTTTATTTTTTTGAAGTGCATATTTTCTATATTTAGGCAGCTACTGAAGAGTTCAGACTGCAAGGTACTCTCTGTTCGGTTTATTTTACCGTTTAAAAATCAAATACATACCCGGGTATGTCGTGTTGACACAAGGGTTAAGAAGAAGAAAAAATGTGTGCTTTATACTTGAGAAATTGCAGCTTCAATCAAACTGCACGTATTTGAGTAAATCGTTAGATGATATTCGACATCGAAATATTAAATGTTTGTAATTTTAAAAAACTTTGTCGTTTACACGAAGAAGTATACAATACGCGATTGATTAGAACCAACAAAGGATTGTTTATGATCTTAAACCTATATAATCTTAAACCTATCGTTCCTTATTCTAAACTACAAATTTATTCAAAATACACTGGTTTTAATGGTGACGGCTGAGTTAACGTTGTTAACTCAGTCCCTCCACTACAGTTATTTAAATTCCTCCTAAACTGAGTGATTTCAAAATTTTTTGTTTGCGGGTTTCAAGAGCTCATAAATAGCTTATAATTTTGTGCGAATTGTTTTGTTGCATGTTGCTGTTCATGTCGGCACCAAAAAAAGCTATTTGATACAACTAAATTGTGCATTAATGCGAGGCCAGAGAAGCTTGAGCCGTTGTTGTTATTGGTGAGGTGGAAGTCGGTCCTAACCTCAGGTAAATAATATATCTTTGATGTCATCTGATTTGTTTTCGAATGCTAGTGATAATTAATTTCGTAGTGCGGGAGGGTCTCACTGTGCATTTCCGCATACTGATAATGTGGAAGACAATTGTATTTTGCTTCACGCGTCGATTAATGAAAAGGCGAACGCCAAATTTTCCTCCCTTCTAATGGCCGCTATAATGAAAAGTGTAAAGATTTGTTGAGCCTTGGCTCTCACTCCCAGGCCATCTGAGTGTAAACTCATTGCCTAGTTCGAAGGGTTTTGGGAGATTTTCAACTCGCAAAATCTAAATCGATGCGATATCACACCCAAAACCTGCAGTAATTAAGCGTAGGTCACGTGAATATTATTGAAGATGTAGATAAATTCTACTACTTAGGAAGTAGTAAATCATACTTCTTTTAAATGGGGTCCGTCAGGCGTACAACTCGTTTGGCAAAATTTAAAGTACATCAAACACCTAACCGAATTACAAACAATTCATTTTTAATACATGTGTTAAATTAGTGCAACAGTGTGTCACGAAATGAAAGAAACACGGTATACAAAATTTCTGTAGGCATTCAAGTGGAAACCACAGCAAACCAGAGAATTGTGGAGACTATGTCGCTGAATGCTCTAATTCTATTAAAGAAGATTGACATCCACTGTGGTTTAATAATTTTGTGTTGAATTATCGTAAACTTATGCGCAATGTCGACCAAGTGTGGCAAATGAAAACAATCTGTGTCTTGCCGGGATTTGGTTTGCTGTTATGGTAAATTTAAGATTGCATTCATCCAAAATGTATTGATAACAAGATGGAAGCTTGTAGCAAATTGTTGAAAGAAATTTATGTGTTTCGATTGCCAACATGATTCTCATCTTAGTGCGTCAACCGAGTTGGTTGGTTGAAAAACAACTGCTTCTCCTCTCTCAGGACGTTATGGTGCTTACAAAAATTATTAATGATAGTTTTCTAAAACGTATCTCAGAGGATTTCGGAGAAATTCAACCTGGTAACTTGTAATGCTACGAATTCTTCTCCTGAACTGGATGAGGTGCACCTATCCTCACTATGCTGATGTGTCATCTGTCCCTATCACTCATCGTATTCCAGTACCGCGGGTGGAGTGTATTTTTGGTTCATGCAATGAAATTGAGTCGTTCCGGATAGAAAACTCATCTAACCTTCCAAATTTTCCATTGAGAGCGGTATTTGAGTGGCCATATGGAGTTTTGGCGAGGAAATTGGTTGGTTAGTAAACCAATAACTTAAAGCCACCAGTCATGATTGAAATTCATAGAATATTAAAATCAATATGTCATTCAATGCAACTACTAAACTAATCAATACATCAAATAGTAGTTTACGTATATATTATCACACACTGAAGAATAGTTCCCATCATGATATTCCGCGTTTCGTTTTGATCGGGCACCTGGTAGTTGTCGATGGAGCAGTAATTATTGCGGGATATAACGACCTTAATTTTGGTCAAGTCAATCATCACTATGCTTATGTTGAGTCTATTATATTCAAACTCAAATGTGGCTCGTTTTGGCTATTTAATATCGGAGTTTAGAAACCTTATGGAAGCACCACTGACATTTACCAGAATTTCCAGTGCAGTTTTCAGTGCAGTTCTGCCGTTTTCTGAGGAATGTGACCAGGTGTTGGTTGCTGGAGATTTTAATCTACCTTAAATTTCGTGGGGCCATCCCGGATGCGACAATTTAACACTGTTTTCAATGATTAGGGGCGCATTATGGCCTTGTTTTTTAACGCTAGATTTTATTGAAGTTGAATCTTGTCCGGATTTAGCTGGACTCTCTAGTAAATACAAGACACAACTTTTAATTAAATTTTTTTATAGACTGTGATTTGGTTGCTTTCGTTAAAATTGATTTCAGGTATGACGCTAAACAACTTTTTCGTAAATGCCATGTGGATAGCGTTAGACGGGCTGAACATTTCGTTAGCTGTCCAGGAGTTTTATAGAGTTGTTTGGAGTGATTTAGAATTTTTTTTGCCGATGAACATGGTGCGCTCAACTCTTCAATCGTTGAAAAAAATATTGCAAACTGAAAAATTAGATCTTTTAAGGTATTCAATTATTCTGGGAGCGAAATAATAGAAGAAAATCACGGTTTTCCGGTATGCAAGACGAGCTCAAAATTGTTTCTAATAGGTCCACACGTAATAAATTGCGCTTGAACACAAATAAGTGTAAAGTTATTTCGTTTTGTAGTTCACGATTTTCTTGTGTAGAGACTTCGTATTTTTTATTAGGTGCTCAAATTAGCACAGTATATGATATTCGTGACCATGGAATTATTTTTTGAAGTAACCTTACGTTTAATAATCGCATTGATCATATAATAAATAAAGGGTTCGCTCTAATGGGTTTTATTAAGCGTAATGGAAGGGGAAATTGCAATCATTTCACTATAAAAACCTTGTACGTCACTTACGTTAGGTGAGCACTTGAATATGCATAAGTGATATGGACTTCTTATTATCAAGTGCATTCCGACAGGATGGAAAGTATTCAAAAGTAATTCCTGATATATGCTCTACGATGTTTACCAAATCTGAGTCAGGGATTTGTTCGGGAGCCTTACGTAAACCGTCTATTGTTGCTGAATTTACAAACTCTATCTAGTAGGCGCAAAATTGCTTGCGCTATGTTTGCAAGGGATATTGTGTGCTCTAGAGTTTTGTGGAGATAAATCCTTGTAATCTCTCCACGATCCAGGCAGATTGATTGTTTGGGATTCAGACTTAACTTCAGACTTTAGACGATTTTCCTTTATTGCACATAGATTGTGAAGTTAATTAAGTTTAATTTGAAAAAACGATTCATTACCGTGTAGAAAATGTTAGATACAACAAATTATTAAAACATCATAAATGTTTTAGATACTGAAATATGTAAATTTAAACACAGAACTGTTATATAACAAACCGCCTGAAAAGTTCCCGGTCTAACAAAGAAAACACAATTTTTTGGGGAAAAATACATTTTGTTCATCAACTTAATTTCCTTTTAGTGTGATACAATCAGTCCAACACTTCTCTAACATTTCGATGCCTTTTTTGTAGAACGATTTATCTTTGTCTTGAAAATAAGCTTCAATTTCCGTAATCACTTCTTCATTTGGAGCCAAATCTGTTTCCCTGGAGCTTTTTACGCTGGAGGCCAAATCTGGCGAATATGGTGGATGCGGAAGCAAATTTTGCCATTGTTGCGATCGACTTGGTGAAAGACCAATTTTTTCATAGCCAAATGTTTGTGCAAAATATGACCAACACGTTCCATTGATATCTTTACAATGTCAGCTATCTCGCGCAACTTCACTTAACGGTCTTTTAAAACAATCTCATAGATATTTTTTATGTTATCTGGAGTCACAGTCTCATTTGGGCATTCAGAGCGTGGTGTTTCATCGGTGGTTGTACGGCCACGTTTAAATTCAGTATACCAGTCAATTATTGTTGATTATCCTAGTGCAGAGTCCGGATAACACTTATCAAGCCACTGAATAAACAAGTGTTCAATCAACACACGAAATTATTTTTCATTGTTTTGAAATTAACAAAAGTAGCGTCACTAAAACGGTCGGAATGTAATGAAATTTTGACAGATATCGTTTGAAGGTTGGTAGAATTTAAAACTCATATGGGTTTTAAATTTATGGTACCATCTATGTGTCAGACCAGAAACTTTTCAGGTAATGTAATAAATAATTATTATACAGAGGCTCTGGAATGCCAGCCAGATCTGACGAATATTTTTTCCCTTAATCACTCAATTTTTCGACGCTTTTCACAAACATCTACATAAGCTTTGTAATTGTCGTATCTATATGTTGGTAGTGTCGTTCAATAGCGCAATTCCCAATCTATAACGGGCCATGCACGCTACTTCCGCGGAATAATTCTGTGAGCTGGCCAATATTTGTTGTATGACACAATTTTTAGACATTTGTGTTTGTTCACACAAATCATTAAAAGTTTTCTGATCATCCTTCGCATTTACTTGTTGGTAGTGTTGATGGATAAGGTAACTGCGGAGCAGTTTTGAGCGGAACAATTCTATGAGATGAACAATATTTGTTTTAGTGGATCTCACAATTTTTTGAAATTTCACACACATCAACAAAGAGCTTTCTGATCATCGCATATGTATGTGGGTAGTATCGTTCAATGGGACAATTCCTAAGCTAACAGTTCTGTGAGCTGGTCAATATTTTTTAGTGGATATCATTAAATTTTCGAAATTTTATTTTGTTTACACACATCAACAGAAGCTTTCTGCTCATTTGTAATGTCGTTCGAAAAGGCATTTACGAAGCTAACAGGCCGTATACTTGTGCAACACGTACTCGGATCGTTTTGTGTGTTAATCCATGTGCGCCTATATAATAATTATTTGTGACCACGTGCAAGTTCGATAACAGCTGCCAAAGGTAAAAAGCTCGTTGCGTCAGTTTCGCGTTAGATGTTCCCTTTTACATGCGTTGGCTGGGGTCTAACTAATGTAATTAACGGAATCGTTTCTGTTGGTCTCTCGCTTTCTCTTCATTTTAGGAAACTTTTCCACATATTATGACTTTCTGGTTTTCTTCATGTGCAAGAGCGTCTCATATTTTATCCGAATCGGCAAAAAAGAGGAACATGATTTTTGACACCTAAGCCCTCTTTTCATAGAGTGTTTAGATTTACATATTTCAGTATCTAGCATATTTATAATATTTTGATAGTTTGTTGTTGCAACATTTTTTTACCCAGTGTACTATTTTGTTAATTTAACAAATTTTTGTGTGTAATGTTTTTGTTGAGTTTGGTTTTTGTTAAAAAATATATATTGCTCTTTAAAGCTAATTTTGCAATGAAAGTTTATTTGCAAAAAATTTATGATTACGGAATTTAACTTTTTCCGGAAGAATTAAAAATTATTTAAGTTTTCAATTTTAGTTTAGCAGAAATGACGAATATTCATAAAGAGATATAAATTACGGTGTGTTTGTAATTTACGTACAATTGTTGTACAATAATGGCTTGTATTGTCCGCTACAACTGAAACTGCATTTTTTATATTAGAGCTGCTAACACAATTAAACTGAGTGTTCTGGTTTGATGCTAATCAGCTACTAAGTGTCTTGGCCCACTTTATGTAAAAAAATCTTGTGAAAGATTTTTGTGAATAAATTTTTTTCCAACCCCTTTTAGCACAGAGAATATCATAAAGAGAACCCTTTCAGTACGATTTTTTCAGAATGAACCAATTAATCACCTTGTTGATGCCCTGTATAAAGAAGTAAATTTGTAGATCTGCGAAAGCGGAAGCATCATGTTAGACTAATATCAATGATTAGTACCAGTCTTTCTTATCTACTGAGTTTTCCAAAATTTACCACCCCCACTTGCTATGAAATGAGCTTCATCAAGATATTGAAAAAGCTGCATCATGTAGGGAAACAGGTGCTCATCGGGATTCATTATTCTGTGCATAGTTGTTATTGGAATCCCCAACTGAGTGGATATTTATTTATTTATTTATTTTATTTTACAAGAATTTTGAGGACAACACAACTTTTTAAGGATTGTCGCCTTAAAGATGTTTCATGATGTTTTCTACACTTCCGGTATATTTATGATCACTAGTGGTTGCGCCCTGCTCAAATCGAGGCACTAAACGTTGAAAGTATGTTCTTCGGAGTTCACGTTGCGTGGTGATAATCGAGTTATTGTTTCGGGCGTACATTAAAACTATTGTGCCACGTTGCTGAGGTATGACCGATTCATTTTAAAATTTTTTGAGTTTACTAACAAATGAAAATCAAAATAAATTGGTTTTCAATAAGGACATAACAATTTTGTATTTAACTAAATCACAGAATAATTGAGATATTGAGAAGCCCCTCTAACGTTGTTGGACGTAACCCCATAAAAATAAATCCTACGGCATTAAAGCGCATCATCGAGGTGGCCATTCGACCGGACTATTTCTCGAGATTACATGGTTACCGATCTTGCCCTTCAATAGATCAATTCTTCGACCAACTGTTTGACATGTGGCATCATCTTATTGGAACCTCGTATCACTGATGTCAAGTCCAATCAACTCTGGCCAAAAATAGTCTTCCAACATGATACGATGGCGAACTTCATTGACCGTAGCATAACGATTATTTTCATCAACGAAACATTATGGTCCAATCACACACATCTCCGACATAAAATCCACACCACACGGTCACTTTTTGCGGTTTTAATGAAGTCTCTTGAATCACTTGTGGGTTTGTTAAACTAAAAGTGAGCTTCATCGCTGAAGACGATGTTTGAGGGATTTTCAATTCCTGTGAACGGCGTGGACTCAACTGATTTGGATCATTTTGAACTGAACTGCATTTACGGCTGCGATGTTTTCGATACTTCGACCGGTGCTTTGTCTCACTGATTCAGAAACATCCAATAGTAAATATTTTGACTAAAATTTATCCACCATATAGCACATTATTATTACGAAATCCGAAATTTGGAGTAGGCGCTCTTAAAGTTGCGACCACCGACTCAGAATTTCATTAGTAATTTTTAATAATTTCCAAACATTGCTCGTTCGTGAATTTCACCATGATTAAAATGTTCACCTTGACTGACATTTTGACGTTAACAGATCATGAAAAACATTCAAAGGTTCGTTCGTAATAAAATACAAAATTGTTATGTCCGTATTGGAAACTCCGATATATCAAAAGCAAATGGGGTGATTAATTTTGGAACACCCTGTTTATACATATATAAAAATGAATATTTCTATGTGTGTTCCGTATTCGTTCCTATATCATTTCCAATTTTTTAAATTTTGTCACGGGTTATATGAAATGAGTCACATGCTCGAATCTGAGGGGTCTGTTCCCTGGATCAATGGCGCCATTATTATAAGTTTTCACACCATTTACCCAGCAGGTTCTTATAATAACAGGTTTGGTCGACCACGGGTCTAGTTAGCTCCCATACAATTGTTCCACAAACATGTCTGTTTGAAATGAATGAAATATTTACCATGTATAAGCGGCATGTTCAGAATCAACATTATGATCATTTTGAAGAAGTTGGCCCCTAGGGTCTAGTGCAGCGGTACAATGTTTTTCTAAAATTTAATTTGTTTTAAAATCTTATGACGGGGGTAAGTTTACGAAAGGGGTTATATGAAATTAGTGAATCCGAGGGGTCAAGTTTTGCAAAAGAATTTTATATCAAAATGAGCTGGTTTTCGTAATATTTTTGAAGGAGTCGGCCGCTGAATCTAGGTGGTTGACATATTTTTTTCCATAAATGTATGCAGGTGGAAATGGGATCACCTCAGCGAATTGAATAAAATACTGCTGCTTCCGAAATTTTGTATGAAGCGAATTGCGTTGTCAAGCAATTGCATCGACTCGTCGAAATTTCTATTGTTTCCGGAGTACTCCAGCTAGTTAAAGCTAAAAAAAACTTATGATTCGTACAGTTTTATTTTCCACTGGTAGTATTAACAATTTTGGTAGTATTAACTTTTACACACATTTAAGAACCTAATCGGTTAACTGCCGTGCTGTTTTCCAAAACAAAGCCCACATAGCAACATTATTGGCTTGTCATGAACACGCAGTAACGTTGTACTTGAAAATTGATATGTAAAAGAAAATGAAATACTGAAGATAATTTATGCAGAGTCCTTGACGTGTTTGTATTTTTATTTAAATTTTCCTCCTTAGTGGTAATATGTAGCTACATAAATATATGTAAAATTTATAACACATATTTTATTTATGTATGTACCACACAACAAAGTACATACACATATACACATACTTAATATGTATATCATATTTATTGATAAGATTATTTATTTGGATAGTAAATTTTCATATTTTTTGTGGCCCATGAAAATTATATAATTTTTTATCCAAATATTGCTGAAGAATACGAAGAAGAAAAAGATACGAAGAAAATCGATTTCCCTCAAAATTGAATACAAAGATAATTTATATTTTTGGTATATCCTCCTCGACTTATATATGATATTATATGGAACCAACAAATCGAGAAGAAAATGAAATTTTATATATTTGATTGTTAGTGATAACTGATAAGGAAGATTTTCTTTAATAAGAATTTTTTCTGAATTTATTCATGTATACAAGCAGCACAAAGAATCGGCGACGGTTTATCCCACACACACACCACGTTTTCGTATTTTAATATAATACAGGGTGGGTCGTCTGTTGGTTCTTTTTCAATCGATGAATTTAAGTACTTAATGTTATCTGTTCTAAAAAATTCTTTGACATAGGTAAAGTTAAAAATCTGCCATTTATCATCATGGAGTCGCTAACAACACAACAACGCATTTCGATTATCCAAATTTATTATGAAAATAATCGCTCAAAAACAAAAATATTTTGTAAATTACGCCAGAGTTTTGGTCGACATGCACGTCCTACTGAGCGTGCAATTAGCAAAATTATTGATTGTTTTGAAGAAACTGGTTCAATGGAAGATCGTAGACTGTATCAACATGTTCATCTAGTTCGCACTCCTGGTGCAGTGGAAGGTGTTAGTGAAAGTGTTCGTAATGAACCAATCACATCAACGAACCACATTACGACCCATCTTGCACAAAATTCAACTAACTCAAAAGTTAAAGCCACCAGACCATTTAAATCGTCGTCGTTTTGTTAATTGGTTGCTTAAACGAATTGGCGGTTTTTCATCGAAAATCATCTGTAGCGATGTAGCTCATTTTCATCTGCATGGGTACTTCAATAAGCAAAATTATCGAATTTGAGGAGCGGAAGATCCTCATGTTATTCACGAAGCAGAAGTTCATCCTCCAAGAGTCATTGTTTGGTGTGGTATATGGGCTGGTGGCATCAGTGGGCTGTTTTTCTTTGAAAACAGGAAAATGCCCTTACACACTGAATGGGGAAAGTTATCGCAACATGTTAACTGTTTTTTGTGGCCCAAATTGATTTATGATGATTTAAGTTAGCCCGAAAAAAGTTATTTTTTGAGCGGGAATATTTTAAATACACAAAAATTATTGCTATTTTACTATCAGGTTTAGTGTCTTAATGTTAAAAAGTTCATATGTTTACCACTGGATCTCAGCTCACAGAGATTGATAGATATAACGGTATATGGGGAATGTTTGATAGGGCCATTAGCAATGTAAAACAACAATTATAAATTTCTGATCGACCACCAGCCAGAAATCTCTTGAATTTATTAGCAATAATAAATTCAATGTAGATACATTTCTATCTATATCTATCAAACCCTGTGAGCTGGCAAGCACTTTATCTTTAAAATTTACAAATTTTACATTTCTTAAACAATTCTAATTTGTTGAGGTGAAACCCAATGGTTAGTCCCAAAATTAATTTAAAATACTAATTTTAATTTGGTATGTTTACTAGGTCAAGTGGCCTCGATCTTTGAAGTCTTCTTTCAACGACAGAGTTATCTATCATATGGCGAATATATGGGTTTCTTTGTTCCTGGAGCCTTATTTCGTGTGTGGCGGCATGCTTTTTTATTTCATCTTTGATGTATTCTATTTGTAAGTCCCTGTGAAGGTTTTAATTTCTTGTGTACCACGGAGCATTTACGATGCTACGGAGAACCTTATTTTGAAACGTCTGTATCATTTTGGCGTTTGTTTGCTTGTACATTCCCAGAGTTGAATACCGTAGGTCCATATCGGCTTCAGTATTTGCCGATATAGCAGCAGCTTGTTGTGTATTATAAGCTCAGAGCCTCTACCTATGAGCCAATACATTTTTCCGAACTTAATATTAAGTTCTTCTCTTTTCTTTTTTACATGCTCTCTTCACTTGAGCTTGGCATCGAGTGTCATGCCAAGGTATTTAGCTTTGTTTGCATATTGCACTGGTAGTGAGTTAATCTATCGGTAGATAGGAAGCGTTTTGGTATGTAATGTTAATATGCGTGGATTTCGTCTCATTAAGCTTGATTCTCCAACGCTTAGTCCAGTTACAAACCGCATTAGTAATCTTTTGAGTGGTTTGCTCGTTACACCAGCGACATTACTTCCAATGGCCATGATTGCTGTGTCATCTGCAAAGGTGGCTATGATTCGTTCATCTATTGTTGGAATATCCCTTGTATATAATAAATACGGGATTGGTCCTAAGACGCTCCCCTGTGGGACACCGGCAGAGATTTTCTTTAGTTCGGAGTATTCATCCTCATATTTCATAACTGTGCCAGACTTTATCGAATGCTTGGGCGACGTCCAGAAATATGCTGGAGCATACCTTTTTACGTTCTAACGTTCTTTCAATAATGTTGGTGATTCTATGCTCCTGTTCAATTGTGGAGTGCTTTCCTCTGAATCCAAATTGATGAGGAGGAATTAGCTGTCGGTCCTCAATTGTTGGTGTAAGTCTTTTTAGTAATAATTTTTAAGAAATCCTTTTCCTGGTAGAACCTTGATTATTTAGCAAGTAATCAAGTCATATCCTGGGGCTTTTTTAACATTCATGTTGCTTTTTAATTCTTCTTTTAATTATTTGAGAGTTGCTGGGCGTATATCAAAACCATCTAGCTTGTGGATTGACATTATATTTTCATTGGCCGTTTGCCTTGTTAGTGATTGGAAGGTATCCTCGAGATACACCGCAAATAGATCACTTCTCTTTCTAGGACCTCTTGCCCAGCTTCGATCCTCCTTCTTAAGTGGAGGCACTTGCATTTTGGGTCTTTTGAGTTTCTTCGTCGCCTTCCACAGCGAATAATCAGAATTTGTTTCATCGGTTAGGCTAACTAGATATCTGTTGATTGATGCACGTTTAACTTATTTAAGAGGAGATTTGAGACTGTTACCTACAGGGTGTCCGCCGGAAAGGTATACTACTTTGTTTTGCCGCCATTTAGGCGAATATTAGTATTGACAGTTCATACTTGACAGTCGTGAAGTAGACACGTGGCAAATTCTTCCACAAGACCATTTACGCCGCCGTACATATGCCAATAGGATGTTACAGCTCGCCCATGACAACCCCGATTTTCATGAAAAAATCATAATGAGTGACGAGGCACATTTTCATTTAAATGGATATGTGAATAAACAGAATAGTCGGTTCTGGGCAATGGAAAACCCTCACATTATTCATCAGTCACCTTTACATCCATTAAAAGTTACAGTCTGGTGTGCAATTTGGTCAGGAGGAATCATTGGACCTTACTTCTTTGAAAATGAAAACGGCGTAACGGTAACTGTGAATGGGGAGCGATATCGTGATATGATTGAAAACTTTTTAACGCCACAACTGCATACTTTGGGCTTGATTAACATGTGGTACAACAAGCCGGTGCCCCATCGCATACAGCCAGGATTACAATGGAATTACTGCGAGAACTCTTTCCACAACAAGTTATTTCAAAAAATGGTGATGTTGATTGGCCTCCACGGTCGCTTGATTTGACTGCTCCGGACTTCTTTTTGTGGAGATATCTAAAAAGCAAGGCTTATGCAAACAAACCAGAAACGCTTGAGCAACTCAAACAAAATATTCGTGATGAAATTAATGAAATACCGCGTGAAGTGTGTGAGAATGTAATGAAAAATGTGCTCAAACGGGCTCGCATTTGTGAGGCTAACAGAGGCGGACATTTATCTGATATTGTATTCCATACATAATTGCCGACATTAAATAAAACATTTATCAATATAAGATCTATTCTCTTTCATTTAATCAAAAATCATAAACAAACAAAGTAGTATACCTTCCCTGCGGACACCCTGTAAATTGTCATGAACTGTCCATCTGATTTGATATTTGAACCCTCCGATTTTCGTGATTTAGCGATTGATTTCTTGTTTTATCTCTTAATTTTTGTAGTTGTTTAGGAACATCACAGCCTCGATAATTAGGCGGATGTTGGCCCTTACAATTTGTACACTTGGCTGGCACGTCTCTCGAATCCCGGTCGCAATATTTTTGGGTGTGATTAAATGCCTGGCATTTCTTGCATTGGGGCCTGCATGTTGTGGTTCTCCTCATTGGTTCGATTTTCACCTTCATGTGAATAATTCCTTTTATTCCATAAATGTTTTGAACATTCTCTTTGTTGTCAAATACCAGCATAAAAGGAGGGAGTTCCCTTTTACTGATAATTTCCTGGATTTCTGATCTCTCTTTTTTAACAATATTCACAGCATCTGGTATTATAAGACCTTTATTTTGTAAGTCTTCCATTATTTCTTTGCTTGAGCGAGTGAGATGCAAACCTCTTGCCATGACTTTTATAGGTCGGGTCTGTTTGTTCTCGTAAGTGAACCACTGATACTTGTAAGCATTCAATTTCATAGATAAGGTTCTATAAGTAACTGAGTCCAGAGTATTAATTTTCCAAACGTTATTGTTTAACGCTATTACCTTATAGTCTTTGTCAGTAGCCGATTTCATTAGTGACTGAATTTCTGGGTAACTGGTTACACCCACAATATTTATTGGTGGGCGTGATTTTTCTTTCGGTTGCACCATATTTGGTGTAAGCTTTTTTGGTAGATTTACTACCTTTTGGTTGATTGGCTTTGAGTACAACACCTTTTGAATCTGGACTAGATTGTCCCCTACCATTTAATTGCTCAGCCTCAGGTGACGATTCAGCTTTTCGGTTTTTACTTTCTCTGGACTATTTTTTATTCTTTAGGATCCAGTCCGTTTCTCTTTGTATTTCATCTTCATCAGTGGAATAGATGAGTTTGTCTGGTTCAATGCTTCCTATATCGCAATCTTCTTTTGAATCCCGATTCATTTTTAGGTTTTCATTTTCTCGCTTTAGATACTCAATTTCTTCACTTAGCTTGGCAAATAATTGCTCCATTTGCTCTAGCCTCGCTAACAGATCCATATTCTCCTTTTCTAGGTCAATAGTTGTTTTACTAGATTCGGCTACTTGCGAAGTGAAATTTCCGATGACATCACTTATTTCGTGTAATGTTTGTCCAGTACATCTAGGTATAGCTGGCATTGAGGCCACTGATTCGCTTTTATTGGAAAAAGTAATCGACAATTTTGATGTTCTTGGTGGGCATATGAACTATATTGTTTTTCATACACAAATGGCATAAAACCACCTTTCCTTAGCAATAAAAAATTTTGACTTTTCATCCCAAAATGTGTGTTTTATTTACAAATGAAAAAAGGACTAACAGATGGCCCACCCTGTATCTTTTGCGCAAGAAGCGGATTTAGTATATGTAACCTTAATATTGAATTAATATAAATTTTAAACTTTTTGTGTTCATCGTTAGACCGCAACTGAATTGGAATATTATCATATTCCATATCAAATTGTCTTATAAATGTAATTGCGAATTTTTAAGAAGAACGGTGAGGCGAATTTTGCTGTGTTTTCGTAACATAAACAATCGTGTTATATTTCATCAAAAATATTTTGGAGCATTCAAAACACCTGTATACTTCCAACGAAATAAAATTAATTTTCTTTGAATTGTTTCCAAAACAATTAAGAAATAATAATTGTTGTAACTAAGCAGCATCTCCATTCCCAGATCCGTGTCATATTTCAGTACAAATCTCAAATATTTATGAACTTTTAATTGGCGTTTAGAGCACAGTACAGGATAATTTAAATAATGGACTAAACCGTAAATACTTAAATCTATTTAAATACGAACAGTCGAGTCTGTTTAATTAAAATAATGCTAATAATACTCGAGCAAAACAATGAAAGTTTAACATTTTCCTGTTTTCATTTTATTCACAACTGTGGTAGTTGTTAATGAGTTGAAAAGTTGTTGTTGTGGTGATTGTTGAATTTTGCAGTAGAAGTGATTAGCATTAAGCAGATTATTTAGTATTTTCACGAGTCAGCATTAAATTTTGTTCAAAGTTACGCAGTATCTGTATATATGTTCCGACCGTTTTCGTATCTCTGACACGAAAAAGGGATTTTCTAGAAAGTTCCACGAATTATTAAAACTCTTTTACTAAAATTCGTCTTAATATCTCAGCTTATGAGCCGGTATCTTCTGATCTGAGTAACTCCTAGAACTGGAAAATGGACAGACAGATAAGAGTAAGCGCTACCTAGAAAATAATTGACCGACTTTTTGATTGGGACCAACACCAGGAATTTTTCATTGTAGCATTTAATCTGCTTCATACCTATTTTGTCTGCCTTAATGTTATAATTAAACCCACCAGATTACAGGTTGCAGCCAACGAAAATATAAGCTTGATTTTCTGGAAACAGTCTTTTGTCCAAATAAACGCATGGTCCAGCGTGAATTCCTCAAGTTAGGATTATCATTACTCGATCGTTCCAAAATTACAGAGAACGGGAAACTCAACACTTCTCGATTTGAAGACGTGGACACCATCTCGGCCGAAGTCCATACAAACAAACGGTTGATCAGTGCAATACATCTGCCACGGTAAATAATTTCCAACTCATACCTGGCATGCCTCCTGTTTTGTTGGCATCATTCGAAATGTTGTCAATATTGTCCATATTTCGCGAGGCATCCGAAATACGATCTTGAGCTTTGATTTTATAGATGCTAACCCCTAAAATGCAGGTAGATGCGGATTACCTTATCCAAAGCAAAAAAACCCGTCTCGTTTGTCCTCGACATCAACAAGTCGAAGTGAACTGCTGTTATCTTGCCAGCTCGTAGAGAGCGTTGATATGAGATCAGGAAACCATGTGTCTTCATGTTGGAGCTTATTCTTCATCAACTGTACAAGTGCGAGTTCTCTCCAGAGGTTGGTAGCTGGGAGAAATCGTAATTACGGGTTGAAAATCTGGTTTCCTTTCACTGGAGGTTCACTGGAAGTTAAAACAGGTTGTCAAATATGACAATGTTGGTTCTAATCAAAGCCAAACCATTTTATATGGTTGCATACCATTTTGTATGGTTCCATTGAAATCTCTTCAATGAAGACATATTTAACATCATCCAGAGCATTAAATGTGAATATCTAGTTGACTTCTTACCCCTTGGTCATGAATAGTCTGATGCGATTTGCGCTAACATTCAATTTCTCCTCTATGATGCATGTTCTATTGTGAAGAGGTTTAGTTGCTTAACATTCATTGCTTCACGAGGTGCGCAAAATTGCTCATCAGTAATGGCGAGATTCTCCATTTCTTCGTTGTGTTTCGCCTCTACAAAATCCTATGGTTGTTTGAGAATATACAATTGATGAGCTTTAGTGAAAGCAGTCTCAAGCTGCCGATCTAGCGCTCGGCTGTTGCTTTGCTCTATGATTTCTTTTTTATTCAAATAGAGTTCGGATCACCCTTTTACTATTGCAACGCATGAGCATCGACGTTCTCTTCAGTGTTGTTCTGCTGTTTTCCGCAGAAAGGTTCGAACAACATCCTGAGTTCTCTCAGGTACACCTCATTGAGTTTGTAATCTGAGTGGTTCTTTGGTCTCATCTCATTGCAGTCAAAGATGTTAGAACAAACACCCTTTGTTTGAGTTTCTTCAAATCGCAGGACATGGTATCGCTGTTTCGTGCGTTAGGCTTTCACGTGTTTAAGAACAAACACTTTCGCGAACTCTTCGAATATAGCCCAATCGTTAGATCCATTCAAATACAGATACTTGCCGTTCCATTAAAATTCGCATGCATACCCTGAGCAATTTCCGTGAGGTATTAGTTTCCTATGGACGAATTTCTCTAAAGACCTGTGCAACCTGTGTGGAAATGTAGTTTGAAATATAGAAGGCGATAGTCTCATTCGGTCCGCATAGCTGGGTGCCGACAGTAGTTGTTAACCCACTTTTATTTGGCCGACTTCGAATAACAACAGATAAGAATTCCTCTATTGTGCTCCTCAAAGAGCTGTTTAATTGAATCCGGCAAGATATTGTCAAAAGCAGTATCGTTGATGCTGTTCATTAAGCTTCTTCGATACAGTCCGTTGATTACATAGACATAAGGTAACGAATTCTCAAACATTAAGATGCCGACCTTGACTACGTCGAGATTTCGTAAAGTAAAGTAGCCAGTCGACACCATATTATATGTAGGTCTTGATCCACGTCATCAAGCCAGCGCAATTGGAGTCGGCCTCGACGACAAACACCGGCTGGTTTTTGTTGGATTGCTTTAATAATCATAGTTTGTTGTGGGGACCTTACAACCTGGCTCAACCATCTAACTCAATTGGATTTGATGATGAATCCTATATTCGTTTTGCGCTTTATCCGATATTCGTTTTTCGCGTTACTTTAACTGGACCAAAGATGGAACCAATGGCTTTCCTCTCAAATGTAGATAGCATTCTACAGCCATTAAAAGTCTGGCCCTGCCATCGCTTCCGAAAGTCAAGACAGGTCTTATTAGTGTTTCATAATGTACGAGCTTGCACGACTGCGATATATGCTTAAATCGCAATTACCTTCATTGCGTTCCGAGACAACTCGGAGTTTGGCTGCGATTTCAGTTTTTATTTCGGGCTTCATAATATTTAACGATGTTATTACTGACCCGAGGTATTTAAAGTTTCAACGATATAAAAATTATGGTCGCGAATTAATCCGTTGTGCCATGGAGCTGCTGTTCATCTCCAAACCTAGTCTTCCTCGCTAGGCAAGCGATCAAGCAGTACGAAACTGCTCTTGATATCGCTAGGTCTTCGGCCAAGAAGCACGATATACAGTTGTTAATTTACACAAAGAAACGTCTCGTGGTTGATGTTGTGATATGCTGCCGGAAGTTGCTATATATTTCATGTATTGTTATATTGTACTCCCAACGTACTCCTAGCACTTTATTGGCAGTATTCAATAGAGCCACGGCATTAGTTTTCACATTTAAGACGGCCGTAATATTTGTGCGGCGGACATATGAGCACGTTTTTCCAATTATCCGGCAGCTCTTCGTGGTCTCAGATATAGAAACGACGAGATAGTATTGATTTTATTCAGGAGTAGTGGCTCCGAGTTTAATCAATTCTGCTCGTCAAGACTTGGTGTCTTTTCATTTTTCCATCTACTAATAACTGTATGTTCTTCCTTTGCTGGGGGATATTCGAAATATGCCTAGTGAATCGCGATTGCTCTAATGGAGTTTACTTGGTCTTTCCGTTTTGCAGATTTTCAAAATAGGTTTGTCTTGCTGAGATAATATCAGTCAGATATTAGTATTCTGCCGATAATATTTTGTGCCACGGTAGTTATGGCTGACTGTGTAGCTAGCCCTGGATGTTAAGAGGAGTTTCTTCAGTCAGTAATTAGTACCTCAGCAGTGTTGCTTGATTTTTGAAAGTATCAACATTGCATCGAACGGCCTTTTGGCCTTGTCTATTGAACGTTTATGACGATTTGCATTTAAATTTGATTATGAAACGCAACCAACCTCAGTCCACTTCTGTAAGATGTAATGTCAGACATGGTGGTGGAGTGTTTAAGTGGATGACGTTGTGCTTCCTTCATTCGATCTCCACGTTACTTTGTGGTTTCTCTTATGTGGTAACGTACGTGATTCAATTAAATTATGATTTATTGGCAGATCAGTGATGTGTTTTCCATTGTTGCTGCTAGTGAAGCACAAGCTGTTAGGATTCTAGGATCGATATGCGTTGTATTTTCTGCAGTACTACCGATTTTTGCACTAAAATCACCCACGATGATTTTAATGTCGTGGTGGGTAATGTTATTGATAACTTCCTGCAAATCTGATTTAT
Source organism: Nephrotoma guestfalica (assembly GCA_963691935.1). NCBI lineage: Eukaryota > Metazoa > Arthropoda > Insecta > Diptera > Tipulidae > Nephrotoma > Nephrotoma guestfalica. The sequence continues at coordinate 203,740,441 of OY829913.1, read as the reverse complement.
CTTCAGTGGGTGCATGCACGTTAGCGATCATGATGCTCAATTTCTTTGTGCTTTCCGTGCATATTCTCATATTGATAGGGCGGAAGTGAATGGTGTGCTGCTTAACGCGTCGATGGATGAGAAAGCGAACTCCAAATTATCCTTCATTATGATGGTCGATGTACTAAAGAGTGCAACCGTTAGTGGTGTCATGAATCTTACTCCCAGATCATCTAAGTTCTGTACAATTTCTGAGGTTGTGTTTGTGAATAATTCGATATGGTAATCCAAGACCTTTCTTTGTATAGGGTTCATATGTTAGTTGTTTTTATGAAAGTACATTGTTAGCTTTTCGCTCGACTTGCTTGTTTCGTGTGTAGGTCACATACTGGTAAATATTCTTAAGGCATCTTTTCTACCTTGAACACATTTACATACCGTGTTGCTTGATAAAAGACAATCACCCGCTTCAGTCGCTCCTAATCTGAAGAACAATCGGAGATGTAATATTTTTAGAGCGTTAATGACTCACTGTGACATGTAATGTCCATGACTACACCGCTTGATTCATTTAGTTATCCATAGAGCAACACGTGGAAGTATAGGACTTCGTGCTCCGGGTCGCTGTAACCATAACAAAAATTTGCACTCCTGCTTAAACGGAATAAAAGATGTCGTCTTGCCGATCACTATTTTGTTGTTGAAGAGGGTCAAGAACAACTCAAATCAAATCATCTTAGTTCAGGCTAGCAAAAGTCACATATTTATAAATCGGATTTTCCGCTATGACTCAACGAAGCGCTGGAAAAATTTGTTCTCGAGATATGGTGTAAGCAAATTAGATCAAAAGTTTACTCAGTGTCTCAGTTACTATCGCATTTCTTGCCTTATTGCTGGCAAGAGGTACCATCGCTGGTAGATTTTCGCTCCCTTCAAATATGTCGAATGCGAACATTACGGTCGGACCATAGAAACCATGCTCAAGTTTATGAAGCCTCAACCTTCGTGTTCGGATGTGTATTGCAGCGGTGACCCACACTTCCAAGACGTTTTATTTACGAGCTCGGTGAGCAAATAGGGTATAAGAGCCACTAAATGTTAGTATACGACTTGGTTGAGGTAGCAATGCTACTCCAGTATATTGATTGATCTTTTCCATTAACTCTTGTGCCTCCTTAAAACGATTTTCGAGATCGATCGAGTTGTATTCTCTCTTGCTAAAGCTTTTCGCTCTTTGTCCCTAGTCAGGTGAGACTTACGAGTGGTTTCGTACTCCAATGCTCAAACTTTAATCTATCGCTGCCATTCCCTTTCCATAAAAAAGCTGATCGGATCAATAGCATTGCCTCGGTCATCCAGTGACTCAGTCTAGTGCAATATAATTATTTCTTTTTTGAATTATTTTCTATTTCTAGTGATTTTTTGCCTAGGCATCTTCGTAAGTGGAATTTACTTTGAAAAATTATTCGAAATTGACGCGTGACCACGCACCTTACATTTGTTATAATTTTTCGAAAATATCCTCTGGCCATCGCTTGCTTAGATTCGTAAGATTTGTTAGTAGTTGTATTAGTAGTTTTATAGAACAAACATCTCCAACAGAAACTACTAAATGGATAGGGCAGGTCTAGCATAAAATCATCGGCAGTGTTCTTCTTCCAATCGTGTCGAAGAGGCGGAAAGTGGTTAGTTCGACACTACTCGGCTAGATGTCGTGGATGCCGTCTCGGCCGAAGTCCATACAAACACGAGTTCTCGTCCTTTACACTAGTTATCTGAGAATAATCTATTGGCTTAAAGAACTCTTTTCGAAAGTTAATAATATGTCCATAGATCTTTCGATGAATAAGTCATTTAGAAAAGATCACTGGAGGTGAATTCGGTTAACAGCATGTTCTGGTATTAGAGGTCGAAATTTGATTAAAATTGTGCAGTGCATGTCAATCGAAAAATATAGAAACGAGCAGTAGGGAATAGGTTACATAGGGTCCAAATATACAGACTCCGTAATAGATCGGATATCAGTAAACCTCAGGTTTAACTCCCGAAGCAATTATATTTGACATTCATAAATTTAACAGAACCCATCCAGCACAATACTTACCGTGGAAAATTATAGGCTAATGAAATGGTATATTAAGAAATTTTAGGCTCGATCAATCTTAACAAACGATGGGTTCTGCTAGCTTCAGATAAAGTTAGCTTAATAAAATCAAGCTTGGGAGTTGATCGGGCATCGCACTGTGCTACGTGCTTGGAGAAGCACATTTTAAACGAAAGTAACCCTTAAATCTTTAATTTCGAATACTTCTTGGTAAAAATATGTCATTGATATGATCGTGCTGTGTAACATGGTTTACTTAATGTTGAGCATATGAAAGTTGGAGTTACACCAAGTTAGCTAGATTGTTGTCCTCTCCTTGCAGTTTATTAGTGTAGTCAATTTTCCACTGTTTCATCATCCCCTTAACTAAAATGATGGAAATCGAAAGACCAATTTGTTTTCCTTGTGGCACCCTGAAGTAGCTTGAATTAATTCTATCTTTTACTTTTATATGGCCAGCTACGAGGCTTCAACTTTTAAAATGAGAAAAATAAGGACAAATGATGAAGCTTTTCTACTTTTGTGCTTTTTAATGGGCGGTTGCTGTGGATCGCAAAGCTTTTAATAAAAATTGGTTCGTGCCTGTGAATTGTACAATGAGGAATTATAATTTGCTAGCTCGTAAGGTGATCAAAACAACCAATCGTTTTGGATTTGGTCCGTTAATTAGAGTATCACTAACGTTGAGATTTTGATCAGTAAATCATCCCACAAAAGGAACACTATCACTGTTCTTCATTTTTCGATGACGCTAGGATGCCATGTACATTCAAACAAGCCGAATTGCGTCGTGTTTGCCATTTTATTTACATCCTGAGGCTATGGTAATCAATTAATATGTTCAAAAATTTCGAATTTTGGAATCAAAAAAAACGATCTTGTGCTGTGACCTAATTAAGTCTCTAATAATCTTAACACGGACAGACTCTGAACGATATCTATCTTTTTTATCACGTGTACCAAACAAAAGATGAGAGATATAAATGCTTTATGTTGTATTAAAGCTAGTTTTCTTGGCCAAGATACAGTTAAAGACATATCGTTATTTAAAAGGCGTTTGCTAAATTTAAATTTTATCTATTTTAGTTTATATTAGCAATATACAGGATTACATTTCTGTTTCCAAATTCTAGAAATTGAATCCTTAATAAGATTTTATCGGGTGCTTTCAAAAATATTTAAATGCGATTGTCTCTCGCATGACAAAATATATTTCACACGTCCTAACGAGCAAAATTAGCATATTTTGTGAGAAGCGGCAAAGCAAAAAATTGAATCCTGTAGAGAAATTATCTCGATATCAAATAATCACCAATAAAACAATCATAACTGTCATTATTAAAATCATTTTATCTATCTCCATTTTTATATTAAAAATCATGATTTCATTCTGATCCCTTAAAAAAAATAGAAAATCTAACAGCAAATATTAACTTGTTTCATAGACGAAAATTAAGGTTATCCTATTTCTGACATTCCGTTTCTATGGCGTATAACTTTTGCTCTAAAAATACAGTATATGTATGTATGTGTGTGTATATGCCCTGAGTACCATTCGATATAATACATAATCATGAAAATTTGGTTGGATACACGCACACAATAACGGGTATACCCCATTTATGCAGATGTATTTTCCATATCTCGTGCTTTTTGTGTGTGTTTTTTACTTTAAAGCAAAACTCGGAAAAGATTTCAAAGATAACGAGTTCAAATTGTTTGGTGTGTTTCCTTTCGATCACCGGTACAATGTATTTAGGAAGGCAAAAATGGATCCGTTTATTTTTGGTAGGAGGGTTGAACAAGTTTTTCATTAAGTTTAAACCACAAAAAACGGTTTTGATTACGTATTTAAAAAGATTATTTCAAAAAATCTTGGGAAAAACTAAATTGTGAAACTTTTATGACCGTTGAATATGGAAAATAGCCTGTATAAAAATCATCTTTAGATTGAACATCACGAAATTTTGAGCCACTGTTGGTATGGTATTCAAGTTCTGCAAAATAATTATTAACTCACCTAGTTCGATTATAACAATTTCGATTATAAATACTCCTATGTAACTTGGGCACTCGAATGGTCGAATAACGTTGGTTTGCACCAAGTATCGCTGTTGCCATTTAATCCGCGCATTAAAATTTTGAAATTTTGTAAAATTCAAACATCTCCTTCATTTCATCGGAAACTGTCAATTCAATGCGCAGATAATGATTAAAACTTGATTGATAAACCCAAACCCGTCAACGCTTCGAACAGGACGAAAATGGCCGGCAAAAAATAACCATGCCATTGAGTTTTTACTTCTGCCATCATAAAGCTCATCAATTACATTTCAAATATAAAACCATTAGCGGGGAGTAGCTTAATCCAATCAGAATGTAGATCCCAGCAGTACAGTTGAAAACGACCTCGAAGAAAAGAAAATTGGTTTAGTGTTTACTCTTTTGATTAAATTTTTCATCACTTTTCACACATTTCACCCTATTCCATGATAATTTCTTCACTCATGTCCCTTTTAAGTTGTCCAATCTGGTTTATTTATCTAATTTAAGATTAAAAGAAGTCGAGCCCATAAAAGGAAGTCGGAAGCAGTTAAATAGGGTGCCCGTGGAGGGCAATCCACATCACCAGATTTCGAAATAATAGTTTTGGAAAGATTTATTCTAACAATTCCATGGTATCTCTAGCAGGTATGAGGTGTGGCACCGTGCTGTTGAATCCACATGTTCAACAAACCATTGGCATATAATTCTCCCCTAAAAAAGCTTCTTATCATATCACGATAACGTTCGCCAGTGATTGTAACAGCTGAACTATTACGATTTTCATAAAAAATTGGTCTAATGACCCCTCCAGTAATGGCAACTGATGAATTATTTGTGGTTTATCTACTTCCCATAACCGACTGTTTTGAATGTTTACATGTCCACTTAACCCTTTCAAACCGGAATTCAGGAAAGCTCAGAATTTAAATTCTATTTTTTTTAATATTCGGCAATTTTATGGCCTAACTAAACAAAAAAATCAACATTAAATTTCTATGTAGCCCAATAGAGCCCTGGTGGCTTGGACATATATGTCCCGTACCGGTGTTTTGGGTGGGATCCATGTGACCGAATAAGTAGACCGATTCCGAAATTTACAAAAATTATAAAAATTATTTTTTGGATTGCAATTCAATTAACATTTATTAATCACATTTAGTTCATCACAAATTTCATTTTTATTTTATTTTACTTTTTATTTTATTTATGATATGGCGCAAAACATGTTTTACATAACGGAATTTGACATTCCTCGCAAACTGTTCTTGTTCGAGTTTCTTTTCTCTTTAGGCTACAGCCAGTACAACGTCGTCTTGTACTACCCTCGACTGGCAAATGAGAAGCAGAGAAGCCAAACCTCTTCTTGTTTCTAGGGATGCTTCCTCGCTTTGCGTTGCAGCTGTTGGCCATAGTCTTTTGCCCCTAAGTTATTAAATCTTCTGCCAAAACGGTTATAAAATCAATTAATTGTGATTGATTGCGACGTACAGACACCATTAGCAGACGAAATACTTTTTTGCATCATTTGTTGGATTTTCTGTCTACAATTCGTACAGTCCTGACATTTGATTGGCCCTGTCTACTCCACTCATTATCTCTCGCTAAAATTTTATCATTTCTGGACACGGTATCTGAACAACAGATCCATCTTTTTGCTTTTTTCTACGGTAGTCATTGTGGCGTTGTGGCAGTTGCTTACTATGACAACTTCTTTTTAGACCAGCATGGCTAGACTTGAATACGGATTCTCCTTTTTTCAATTTTTGTGTAACCTTTGGTAGATTTATTCTATGCATGTACCCAACGCAGGGTACTCCAGGATTTTCAACAGGCGGTAAACTGGTAAAAAAGTGGTCGAAACACAAAGTGACTTGAGGGTTCTTTATCGTACTTGCCAGAGCATTGACAACTCGCTCACCCAAAGTGCCGGGCTACAATACTTTCCTCTGTGCTGCTATAAATATTAAAATCATAGGTATAGCCAGTCCGAGCATCGCATCGTAGCCACATTTTTATATCACTCTTGGTTTGGTTTAGCGTCATATATTGTTTTAGAGATGAGCGCCCTTTGAATTTCGTCATCTTTTCATCCATGCTCTGATAAGCACTATCGCCACGTGATGTTTGGAACTGCGATTTTAAACATTGTACTAAATCGTCGACGAAGAACGTTTTACTAGTATTTAAAGGCTTTTCGGGTGGTGCAAAGTATAATTTCGATGTTAACAGCAAAAAACGGAAGTATATTGTGATCTGATTCGTTATTAGACACATTTGTTGATTCTTCGTTAAAGCTTTCAACTAATTCCATATGAGTATTTGTAGAGCAACCCGGTCGATTTCTCGTAGATGGCTTATTTAATTGCACGACCACATTCGAGAGATGACTGAAGAAAAAAACTACAAACTATCATAAAATGATTTTTTTTTACCGTTAACTAAATAACAAAATTCCGTTTGGGACCATCTAATACCAATTGCAGTTCAAAATAAATTTTGTAGAGCTGTACAAAGTTGTGCTGGGATTACATTGTCCCAATCGGTTCGAAAGGGTTAATTGAAAATTAGCTTGGTCACTCATAATTAATTTTCAAAAGCAAATCTCTTGTCAAGAGAAACATGTTATTGGAATACGTACGGCCCCTCAAATCAAGAGGTGAACTAAATTACGCGTTATTCAAGCAACAATTTTCTATGATTAATTTGCCAATCGTATACTTTACGAGTGTCAAGTATGAACTGTATTAATATTCGCCTAAATGGCGGCAAAAAATTGTAAACCTTTCGAATGCGGATATGATCATACAGGGTGAAAAGTATTTAGTTAAGGAACTGCGTTTAGTCTACAGATCAAATGCTGTTCTCTTGATTTGGAATGGGTGGTTTGGTGTTATATTTATTGAGGTTGGTTTGTGTTTCATAAAGGTAGAGACAAATTTCGAACCATATGTTGTTTCATAGTCCAATGCAATGGGCAACCTATCGACCTTTTTGTAAAATTTTACGTTGTAAAATAATGTGAAATAATTTTGATGTTTTACGGTTTTTATCAGGTTGATCATATTGTCAATTGTACATCGGTTGACGCTATTATGTTCTAGTAGGGTCCTGATTTTATTTATAGTTCCAACAACTGAAATGTTTGGTAACATATTTGCAATGACAAATGACGCCAATTCCGCATTATTTGGAATCTTGGAATCCTTGATGATCTTCACCAATTCGATGTGAATAGGTGTTTTATGACAGCCATTAGTGTATTATTTTTGCTAATTATGGTGCCCTCGAGCCATTGTATGACTTAATAACGGTCGAATTAGTTGTTATGCTTTATGCGGTTTTAGTAACTACTAATATTTTCGATATTCGGCGCTGATGTGGTAAACAATTGCAAGACTAAAAATGCATGCGAAGTGAGACTTAACTAAAAAATAACGAACTTTAGGACTGGTTTAGCATAAATTTCGCCTCATCCGTCTACCTGAGGAGAGTGGCGTGATTTGTCGAGAGTTTAACACTTCTTCTATCTGCGTTACAAGTGTATTAAGTTCCTCATACATGAGTACTGTGTTTGTCATCACCCTTCGCAAGTTGATTTTGACTGATGTGCCGGCTGCCTCGTAGACGCCACCAAAGTGAGGTGCACTATAGGTATCCCTTTAATATCATCGGTATGTTGTTTTGATTGAACCATTTAGTATAAGCGATGTAATTCGGAGTTCTCGACTACAAAATTGGTTCCGTTATCGGAAAATATATGTTTATTTATTCGTCTTGTCACAATAAAACTCAAGGGTTTGGGAAGCCCCAATGAACGAAGCTGTAGTGGGATCTGACGCCAACTCCAAGTGGATGGCTGTAACCGGAAAACAAACAAACACAGCGATATATGTTTTTGTAGGCCCCTTTCCTTGTATTCACTAGTCCAGACCTGTATTGTAAAACGAAGGTGAATCAGTGTTTCGCTCATAAGGTAGGTTACCCATTAATTACGTTAGATCTCGTGGTTTGATTCGTGAGCAGCGTATGCAGCTTCGATACACCTTTTGTGCCATTTGTTTTCCATTTATTGATCAGAATTTTTGTCGAACTGCAGGTAATAATGCAATGTGAATCTGCGTGCAGATGAGAAAGATAAAAATGTTTAAAGATTGTGAGCGTAAATGTGAATGTGTGGAAGCGTATGCTTCCTAGACGGGAATTTTTATTCAGAGGTTTGTTTTGCATCAATAAATTTCTCTTCATGGTGAATTTCGAGCTCGCCAAGCTTCTTTGAAGTTCTATTTCGGTACTTTGTGCGTTCTATGATGTCCGGATCGCTAATAATTACGAGAGTCATGTTCTTTGTTAATCGGCAATGAGGCGCGTCAATCGGTTTCGGCGGTATTGTAGTTGCTTGCTATGTCTGAAAGTTCAAAAACATGGTTTTAAACAAATATGGTGTGTTTTTTAGGCGAAGTTCCCATCCATTCCAACACCATTAATTAATCACTCTTATAAAAGATAAAGAGTGCAATATTGGTGTCCAAAGTTTTGAATAACACGACCTAGCAATCAACTTTGGAATAGCCAATTTTGTGGTAGATTTTGGTGCTACTCTCGACTTGGAAGCGTTGAAAATACGACGCCATTTGATGATAGACTTCTTACCTAGACAGCGCAGTACCATATAGGCAAATTGACCGGCATCTAAAAAGTAATATAGTTGGACAATGGATGAGTTTGGCTGAAACACATGACGTTTATATTTACTACAGCGTGATAAGTAAATGAAGTTCTTCTCGAAAGTGTTCAGCGCACGAAAAGCCTTGAGGTAATGCTGTTAAGTTTGTTAAGTGATCACACGTGATACTAATCCTAGCGGCTCAAAAATATATCTGAGATATATTTGAGAGTATCGAGCGTCTGGTTGTATAGCGATGACTTAATGTCTCTGGTAGTTGAAGCTAAAGACGTCTTGGGCAGGATTCCAAATCATGTTCCTGATGTCCATGAAGTACTTCGTTTAACAATTCCTTAACGTTAGAGCAGAATTATAGACAAAGTTGTGCCGACCAAACGGCACGATGGTTAAACCTTTCGCTTTGGACCAGGTTTGAATCCTGATAGGGGCAGTATGCAAGAAATAATTTTCATCGCCATATTACGATCTGTGATGAAAAAGCACACAACTATGACCCCTGTCGAAGTGCAGAAATCATGGGCTGACCCAGCATATAGCACTGGCATGGAGCTATGCAATGTGCAGGTGGTTCTACGAAATTCGGGCCTAGAGCCTACATCCTCGAATTGACTGACAACGGCGTAAGAACGAAAAAAGCGAACCGCGAAAGAATTGAAACTGCCTCGGCTCCAGATCAGAATGCATAATTAATAAAAAAAAAGAAAAAAGCCACAGTTGTAATTTAACCAGTGAAGAAAGCGCAGTTCAAAGTAAAACGTAAAAAGTGCGAAAAATAGTAAACAGTAAAAGTGAACAGTTAAAGTAAATTAGTGAGCAGTAAAGAAAGTGTGAAGTAAATGAATTAGAAATAGGAGCTAAATTAGCTATAGAAATTTAACTCAAATCGCTGACTGTTTTATTTGAAAAATATCGAACGCCCAAACTTCGTAACACTTGAACATTTTCAAAAAGTTTAGCATTTTCCAAAAACGAAAAAGAAAATTAGTTGGTTTTCTGAAATTTATCCAGAGACATTATTTTTTGATTTTACAAGCCAATATTTCCAATATGTCCAGTAGTGAATTCGAAATCTATGTACCCATTCATAGTAAAAGAAAGTCGGGTGTCGGATGGATTGGGTCTAGGACAAAGTGGAAACATTCATTCCAGCCGTAGAATCTCTTAGAATTATCTTAGAACAATGCAATTTTTATGTGATTTTCAGGTATACGAAATAGGGTCTCGAACTTTACCTTTCGTATGACCTCCCTTTGGACAATATCTCGTCGCCATTACCCCCGGCCAAATATTCCTCCGGTTCATTACCTCCATCCATTACACCCGGTTATTACCTCCATTCATTAGCCCTTCCTCCGCCGTTTCCCACCGGTCATTTTCCTTTCGTCATTGCCCTCGATTATTACCTCTCTTATCACCTCACCATTATGAATATTTTCGATGAATTGTGTCTTAGCACAATTCTTTTTTGCACATTTTTCTGGTCTCAAAGGCATTTCCTATTGAACAATATATTTTTCCAACCAAATGACCATTTTATAAAAATGCTCCAATCGTCATGAAATTTCACTTGGGTATTCTCTAGGATATTTTGAACCATTAGGCAGAAATTAATTTCTTGCTAACGACATGGAAAACAATCCAAATCTGGGCTATCAGTTGGGGTATTTTTGTTATTATGAATATTTTTTGAATACCCACGTAAGTTGTCATGACGATTGGAGTATTTTTAGAAAATGGCCATTTGTATGGGAAAAATATTGGTTAAGAGTACTTTTAGATGTTGGAGGGTCGCTTAATGAGAGAAACTATATCTCAGCTGCTAGCTAAATATGATGAAACAGCTTACTGTTCCAGATAGAGAAAGAATCATAGCTTAAATATGTGAAATAGTCATGATTACTCGTATGTGGATTACCTGGAATTTACACTTATTTTTTAAAATTGAACGATCGGACCGACTAGTGTCAGATAATTACTGGACTAATCTTAGTCTTTTCAGCTTTTCGTCGTTGGTTGGTAACTGCGTAAGGTAGGACGTGTAAAGCGAGCCGCGAAATAATTGAGAGTGTTTCGGCCAGAACAGATTGAAAAGATTAAATCTTAAAAAAAATTCTCCATTTTTTAGTCAATCGTCATGTTTCTAGTGGGATTTGACATCAAAACTCACGTAATCACATATTTTTTTTAATATTCCCGAAGGAATGGTATCAGACGATCCCTTAACAATCTAATTGTTCCCAATAATATTCGTCTTTTTAAATATTTTGGTGCTTGGAACAAACTACTTGGTCGTTCCTTAAGTGCCGGTATGTGCGAATTATTATACCAATTGAAATTGTTTGAAATAATTAAAGGACCTCATTAATGAATTGTGAGAATGAATTGTGCTAAAATTTCATAGAAATTATTAAAATAACGAAGGGGTGGGGAGTGTAGCTGCCTGTTTCTTCAACTACAAGGAACACCGCACAATATACATAATTACAAACAAACAATTCTTCGTTAAAATAAGCATATTCCAAAAGAATATGCAACAACAGTCTTGTTACATAAAATCGGTACATACAACAAAAACAATTTTGTACACAACAAAATTAGCAAACTTCATTAGCATGCCGATTAGAAACAATAAAGCGTAAATTAGAAACAATACTCGGCACAATCGATATAGGCGATCAAAAACCATCGGATATGTTACTCCGAATTAAATCGTTGGCCGATAAAAATTGCACGGCCAATGTTATTAAAAACTATGAATCAGGTAGCTCCGCCCTGATTATATACAAACAGCGTTGATCCTGCAATAGGACAAACCTGAAGAGGATCTCGCTCCTATTGCCGACAAGCTACACGATTTGGTTGGCAATCAAACTCACAATTTCAGTTCGATTAATCGCGACACGCGAACTAATAACACAAAGATACACGCGCCAAGGACAAGCAATATTCATCTCAAAAATATACTTAAACAAATTAACGATAAGTTAGTTAGGCAAGAAAATATTTCACAAGCACAGCGGCAACCTTCGCGTTCACAATCGCCCTGGAGACGAACATCTTCCTTTTATAAATCGCAATCTTCATCAATGCAGGGAAGTTTCATTCGAAAACGCGTTAATACAAATAACGTCTTAGTCTTAACGAATAAGAAGGTCAGTTCCATGCAGTTTTATACTTATCGGTTGATGATGCGACAACATATGTTGGCAGCCCACGGCATATGCATGAATATGCGTAGGATGCTATGACGTATGTGCGGGATTACGGATGGCCAGATTTGTTCATCACGTTCACATGCAATCCGAATTGGCCGGAAATTACCGGTAATCTATTGCCGGGACAAACTTCCAGCGATCGCTACGACATCCCCACACGTGTATTTAAACAAAAACTCAAGAAGCTAATGGACTTCATCGTTAAGCAGATGGTTTTTGGACAGCCACGTTGTTGGATGTATTCAGTAGAGTGGCAGAAGCGTGGTTTACCACAGGCACACATTCTGCTGTGGTTAATTGAGAAAATCAGAATAGACCAAAGCGATCCATTCATCAGCGCCGAAATACCAGATTCAGAAGCCGACCCAGAGTTGTTCTCGGTAGTCGCAACAAACATGATACACGGTGCGTGCGGAGGTCACAATCCAGATTTACCGTGTATGGGCGATGTGAAATGCACAAAACAATATCCGCGTCCGTTGCTGCAATACACAATTAGTGGAAACAACGATTATCCACTATATCGGCGTCGTTCATCCGAAGATGTTGGCAGAACAGTAAGTACGGTCGTTCCGTATTGCAAGCTTCTATCGAAAATATTCGCAACACACTGCAATCTTGAGTACTGTAACTCCATTATGTCCGTTAAATATGTCTGCAAATACGTGAACAAAGGTAGCGACCTGGCAGTGTTCGGCATTGCTACTCCGGATGCAAATGACGAGATGTCAAGATTCCAATTAGGCCATTATATCAGTTGCAACTAAGCGATTTGGCGTATTTTCTCATTTGCATTACACGAACGTCATCCCACTGTTCAACATTTGAGGGTGTACTTGGAGAATGGGCAACGTATCTATTTCACGGAAGCTAATGCAGTACAACGAGCAGAACGGCCACCAACTACACCACTCACGAATTTCTTCGAAATTTGCCAAAGCGATTCGTTCGCACGAACATTGCTGCACTGCGAAATGCCACGCTATTATACTTGGAGCCAGTCGACGAAGTAGTTTGAACGACGAAAGAAAGGTCAACCTGTTGCAGGATACGTAAATGGGTATTCGATTGATGCGCTTGGCCGTGTGTACACCGTTCATCCACGACAAGACGAGTGCTTCTATCTTCGTTTGCTTTTGTTCCATGTTCGTGGTCTTACTTCGTTCGAATCGCTTCGTACTATAGATGGTGTATTGTGCGCCACTTATCGAGAAGCTTGCCAACGTCTGAATTTGCTGGAAAACGACTCAGATTGGGACTCAACACTCGCCGATGCCACTGTTTCTGCGCCGGCAAATCAAATTCGTGCATTGTTCGCGATCATCATAGCGACGTGTCATCCATCGAACGCATTGAAATTGTTGAACAAATACAAGGACGAGATGGCTGATGACATTTTGCATCAAGTTCGTACTCGAACATCGAATTATGAGCTTGAAATGAACGACGAGATACGCAACAAAGCTTTGATCATGATCGAAGACATGTACATGCTGATGTGCGGCAGCTATTTGTCAAAATCGGGCATGTCAGCACCAATTCGTTCGATGCACGATGCATTTAATCGTGAATTGCAACGAAAGCTTCCCGCTTTTGAATGCACAGCAAAAGGCGGAATATTCGTCCTCGATGCTTCCGGTGGAACAGGCAAAACCTTTCTGATTTCATTGCTTTTGGCCAAAATTCGCTCGAGATCTGAAATAGCGTTAGCCGTTGTATCATCGCGAATTGCAGCCACATTGTTAGACGGTGCCGGACAGCACATGCTGCGATGAAGTTGCCGATGAATATCCATACGAATGACAAGCCAGTGTGCTCAATTGCCAATAACTCGGCGATGGCCAAGGTATTGCAAGAATGCTAAATCATCATCTGGGACGAGTGCACAATGGCACATAAACGATCATTGGAAACGTTCAATCGAACGACGAAGGATTTACAAAGTGACTCAAGGCGTTTTGGTCGAGCGATGATTCTGCTGGCCGGTGATTTTCGTTAAATACTACCTTCCATTCCGAGATCAACAGCTGCAGATAAACTCAATGCATGTCTGAAATCGTCAAACTTGTAGCGCTATGTGAAGAAGTTGCATTTGACCACGAACATGAGAGTCGCGTTACAGAACGACCCATCAACTGCTGATTTTTCAATAGACCTGTTGGCGCTTGACAATGGTCAAGTTCCTGTTGATGTTATGACTGGATCAATTTCGATTGCTTTGAACGTTTGCATGTTCACGACGTCGAAGGAAGAGCTTATCACAAACGTGTTTCCGTACATCCGCCGAAATTATATGGATCACGATTGGCTCAGCGAACGAGCGATTTTGGCAGCGAAGAACAAGGATGTTGACACTCTGAATTACTTCAAAACCAAATCGCTGGGGAAATGCGTTGTTACAAATCCCTTGACTGTGTTACCAATCAAGACGAAGCAACCAACTATCCGATCGAGTTTTTGAATGCGCTTGATTTTCCGAGAATACCACCGCATAACTTGATGCTGAAGGTAGGATCTGTGATAATTATGCTGCGTAATCTGGACCATCCGAGATTGTGTAACGGAAGGGGATTGGCTGTGAAGAAACTGATGAACAACGTGATTCAAGCGACGATCATCAAGGGAAAATTTAAATGAGAGGATGTTCTAATTCCGAGAATTCCTCTGATTTCAACTGGCATTCCGTTCGACTTCAAGCGCATTCAGTACCCCGTTCGTTTGATGTTTGCTATGACGATTAACAAATCCCAAGTTCAATCGTTGGAAGTGTGCAGAATAAATCTGGAATTTCTGGTTTTTCTCATGGACAGTTGTCAGTTACGCGCCGGACAATAAAACGACAAATATTGTTTACCACAATGCATTGTAGATTTAATTCCACTCGAATAAAAGACATTGAATTATTTTAAATTCCAACTGACTCGAATTCATTTCCACACTGAGAGCAAATTCCAAAAAACAACTCAATTTCCGATAGATGCCTGAGTTTCAATCGATATTCCGTTTTGTTTCAATACTTTAGTGTTGAATTCGATGAAAAAGAGAATGGAATGGCCACTCAACTCAGTCGTCTATTGAGAATTGAGTTGAGTCAATGTGTTTTTTCTCTCATTAAAATAAACTGTCGTGAAGGACAAAAATATTTGATCGGAGCGAAGTAATTTCGAGCGGAACGAGGTTCGCCGGGTCAGCTAGTTTTTAATAAAATCCGTTTGTCATCACTTACTTATAACTGTAAGGAGAATACCAAAATATGGTTATCACTTCAAGTAATTAATACCATGAATCGGCGGTATAGAGGAGTTACTTACAGTTTAGTGCCAAAGGATTGTCAATGTTGTTTTCTAGTGCCCCAACTTGATTTCGTGATGAGCCCCAATTTCGTGAAAACACACTTACAGGTTCTCTGGCGAAACAAGACCTGCAATGACTGCAATCGACTGAATCAAAAACCAATAAAATCACATAAACCGCTTTTCTTGCACGTGTGGGCCAACTTTACGTAACGCATAAACTAAAGTTTAGTTAAAACTTTAATAATAAGAAGCTTGCAATTCATAAACAGATTTTAATTTTTTCGATTTTAATTGTGCATAAATCAAAAAGGAGAAATATTAAAATGAGAAAAATATCTGTTACAAAAAATCTGGTAATCCATAAAATATAAAATGGATTTTCCCAATTGAATACAAAAAAATTTAAAATCCCTAAACTTAAAATTTATTAAAAACTTTTTTTTTTTATTTTCGTGGTAAATTAATTTTGTTTCCAATATTTTTTTTCCTTTTTCCATTTTCTTTTTGTTGAATTCGAAAGATTTGGAATATTTATTATGGCTTTTGTACTGTTCATTTCTTTACTTTATTTTTTGTAAATTTGTACAGCACACTTACACACACACACATAAATTGCACGAAAATGAGAAAGAAAGAGGAAAATTAAATGGGAAAACTTAATTGAATACGATTAAGAAAAGTGATAAGGACAAAAAAATAAAGAATTGGATATTATATCAATAAAAATTAATTTACTATGTTGTAAATTTGTGGTTTCTTGTTGTTGTGGCTTTTCTGTTTAACACACTTAGTATTATGATTATTGTACACATAAAAGACATTAGATAAAAATAATAATGATATTTTGTTGAGTATTAATATCTTACATATAGCTTTAATGTGCTGCCATTTTGCATTTCATATGGTACCGGCGTTAAACTTGTCTGGCTTTTCTCAATTCAATGAACATTTTACACCGAAATAAAAATTATTCAGATTTTGTGGAAGATTGATGTGGGTCATAAACAATTCAATAGCATATGTACCTTTTATGTATTCACAATAGCACACTTGTATATTATGTATATCATGTATGAAATAAGATCTAGAAGTAAGGTTATGTTCCTCGAAAAGCTCTCTGCGTTGTTATTGTTTTAGAATTGTTTTATTTTTCATTTAGTTTTGAACGTCAGATTACATTTCACAGCAAATATATTATTTTGTTGGTACATTATTACCTAACACATTGATGCGATAAACATACTGACATTTCGAGGAAATTCGGTTATTTTTCTGGCGTACAGCATACGAGTATGTATGGTGAAAAATGTGAAAATTTTATATTGTATCGTGTCTAGTGGTTTTATACAGGTGAATAACGTTGAATAATGGTTTGCGTAATAATTAAAAGTCTTATTTAATTCTGGAAATTGATTCCGTGTCAAGTATAATAATGTGCGAGGGTTTAATGTTGCTAAGTGATTGAAAGCAATTTACATCGTATTTAAATTTGGAAATTCTAGGAAATCTGAAAAATTGGATTAACCACAGAAAGGTTAGAGATGATATAAAATATGTAATATAAAATACACGCGTTAATAAATATTTTGAAATTTTAGGAAGACAAAACCTCTTTAAAAATGTAACAACTCAACAATACGGTACTTGAAATACATACTAGAATTTTATTATAACATAAAGCTGTGTTTATGGATTGAACATTGCCAAGTCGTCGTTAAGTAATTACATAATTACTAATTAACAAAAACATCCATATCAAGTCATTAAAATACAATCATTTACTGCAATAAACAAATTTTTTTGTGGCTAATTAAACGAAACAACTAAATATCTAGCAGTTAAAATCACTTTTACGAGTACAGCCATTGCTTTTACGCGAAAGCATTTAATGCTTTACATAATGGTAGGTAATTAATGAATATTACGTTAAACATTGAATCCTGCATTGAGATTTGATCTCAAATTTTATTTAGCCGAATATAAGAATTGCGCTCTAACAGTTTTGCGTGACAGTTGGTCAGATTGTAATATGCTATTATGCTCACAATTTTTTTTTTGTTGGTTTTAGTTCTCCAACGGATTCAGGGTCGCCGAAGACCAAATTATATCACGGATTGTAACCGTCGGACCAGACTGCAAAACGACTTGGTTTAAAATTAAATTTTCGGGACCAACCTTGTGACTGCTAGTAGCAACATTAAGCGGGTCGAGGAATTTACATTGCTCGGAACAATTCATAGTATCGCGACTGGGCACAAAATATTCTTCGCCCGTCCAAAATTACTGCATCCAAGATACCTCCGACTGTAATTTAGTAACGACTTTTGTTAGGAAGGTTATAAAATCGGTATTTGACCCCATTTAAGTTGCTGAAGTAAACATAGAATTCCCGTTCAGTGTAGTGAAAAAGGATTTTTATGAAATAACTTAATAATTTAAATTAGTGTAACTTTTGAATAAAGTGATTTTTAGATGCTACTGAAGTTAGCAGAAAAAACTGCATTATCCACCTTCTTTATATACATTGGTAGAAAAATTCTGCAGAATTTTTTTGTTGTTTTTGACCGTTTTCTGTAGAAAAACTATTATCGACGTATTTAAAATAGTCGTAGACAAATTGACTCAATTTTCTTTATGTAAGCATGTTTTTGGCCGAAATTTGAGTAAATTTCAATTGTTTACTATAAAAATGCACTCGCAGAAGCACAAGAACTGTTTAATTAATAAATTAGAAGATAAATTGTCCAGCCTTAGGGTTTAAAATGTCCTCAAATTATGTTACTGTTAGGCGAAAATTTCAGCCAAGAACTGCATTATCGACACATTTTGTATCAGGTGGTAGTATTAAATTCTGTTGATATTAGCCGAAAGTAAATTTTTGCCGAAAAAACGTAAGTATTTATAATTCGTCGTGTTAGGGGCCAATTAATTTGAGTTGTGGCACTAACAGTGAACACTTATGCCAAAAATCAGGCCATATTTTGTGTAGCGTCATAGTGAAAGAAATTATCCAGCTATTTACGAATTGGTCTAACTTCACCCAGTACAAATTACCACTAAACATGCATCCAGATTTTAATTTATTTCACTATGATGCTACATAAAATATGGCCCTGTTTTTGGCATAGGTGTGCACTGTTAGTGAGACAACTCAAATTCATTGGCCCATTATACGATAAATTATAAATATGGGATCCAGCTATTTACGAATTGGTCTAACTTCATCCAGTTCATATGACCTTTAAACATTCGAATTATGTGATACTGATTTCTCAAATTTGTTTTCAGCAAAAATTTACTGCTAACTTCAATAACATGTAATTTTCGGCTAATATAAACATAATTTTGTACTACCGCCTGGGTACGTATGTATCTACCGAGCGAGTACGACGACCCGCTAATCTTGGGAATTCCCGCTATTTAAATTTGAGTGCGCGCGTCTTATGATATTTTACGTACTTGAGCAACGAAAATTAGTCTGGGATGGGCTCTTCTGCAAAAGGTCCACCAATTTGTCATTGCAAATAGTTTCTGTACTCTGTTTACCAACTTATGACGAAACATAAAACTTCCGCCGATCGTGCGAATTCCCGCTATTCGAATACATGTGACATGGAAAATGCATAAGTTCCTTTCCGGCGGAACTTTATACTGCGTCATAAGTTGACAAACATAGTACAGAAACTAACCTTTTAATAGAAGTGCCCATCCCAGATTACTTTTCATTGCTCAAATTCGTAAAATATCATAAGTCGCGCACTCAAATTTAAATCGCAGGAATTCCACAAGTAGCGGGTCGTCATACTCGCTTGGTAGATAGCCATAGGAGTCCAGATCTTATATAAATCAAAAAATTTGCGAACCTATTAAACCATAAGACTATAGAATTTTCCAATTTTTCAACGGGACTAATACATTTCCTGTGTCACGTGTATTCGAATATCGGGAATTCCCACGATCGGCAGAGCTTTATGTTTCGTCATAAGCTGGCAAAACAGAGTACAGAAACTATTTGCAATAACAAATCGGTGGACCTTTTAATAGAAGTGCCCATCCCAGACTAATTTTCATTACTAAAATACGTAAAATATTATTAGGCGCGCACTCAAATTTAAATAGCGGTAATTCCACGATCAGCGAGTCGTCATACTCGCTCGGCAGATAGCCATGGGAGTTCAGAATTTAATAAATAAACAAATTTGAGAATCCTACTGAAGTTATCCTAAAATTTCATCCGAAAAACTGCATTACCGACATATTTTACACACGGAGTTTTCTACCAATGCATATAAAGGATGTCTATACTGCAGTTTTTAATGCTGAACTTTTCTGCTAGCATGTCAAAAAAAAAATCCTGACTTTTTCTACCAATGTATATAAAGTCGATAATGCAGTTTTTCGTGCTAACTTCAGTAGCATGATTTTACCACTAAATTTTATTATTTTGCCAATTAGATCCTTTTGGGTTGTCGTTGGACATCTCTATTTAGCTATGAAATTGAACTTTAAAAATGTGTTCCTTGGTATGAAGCATTTTTTATTTATTTATTTGATGAGATTGAGATTCTCGCTGTTAAGCACTTGTTGTTTGTGCAGCTTAAAAAAACCAACAGATGGAGCAATCCTATACATGCATAGTTTACTTTCAACATTTATTAGAGATGTTGTTGTGCGTAGTTCGTCTTACCACGTGTGATATTATGTTTTGATACCTTGATTTTCCGTTGTTTGTCTTCTGTTTGTATTCTCATCTAGTTTTTTGAGTTGAAATTTTTTCATAAACACCAATATTTCTACACTATAAGTAGAAAACATTTAATTTTTGTGAAAAGTTTTGGGTGAATTTTATAATAAGAAATTTTTACAACAAAACACACTACGAATCGCACAGAGGTGATCGTAGTGATTCTGAACTAGTACTTGATGTCAGAAAAAGATCTCATTTATCTACATGCTCGGAAATCTCTGAGATTTTAGTTATTCGAGAAAGAACATCATAAAGAGTGTAATAGGAAAATTGGTTAATTTTCGTATTACACTCAATGATGTTTTCTGTCGAATAACAAAAATCTCAGAGACTTCCGAGCATGTGGATGAATAAGATTTGTTTCTTACATAAAGTATTAGTTCAGAACCACTTCGATCGCTTCTGTGCGATCCGTAGGGCCGAGTAAAATAATTTTAATTGTTTAAGAATCTTCGTATTACACTCAATGATGTTCTCTCTCGAATAGCAAAAATCTTAGAAATTTCCGAGCATGTGGATCGAAACATGATCGGTTTCTTACATCAAGTACATTGTTCAAAACCACTTTGATCACCTCTGTGTGATTCCTAGTGTGTTTTGTTGTAAAAATTTATTATAAAATTCACTCAAAACTTTCAACAAAAATTAAATGTTTTCTACTTATAGTGTAGAAATATTTGTGTTTATTAAAAACTTTCAAATATGATTACGAAAGTTCAATTTTTGAGTTTTTTTTGGTTCTAAGTACTTAAAGGCAGCTTGTGAATTTAAAGCAGCACATGACATCATTGATAAATAACGGAAATAGCAAAGGGCCTAAATGGCTGACCCTGTAGTACTAATGTCTGCAAAATTCTTGGGAAGATTAACCCAAAAGACTTACAGTTTGCCGGTGGTCACAAAGGTAAGAGTTCAAGCACTCTATGGGACTGAATTGGGACGGCAAATGTCTCAACTTAGAGATAAGAATTGAGCGATCAATCTTTCGAACAGCTTCGCAAAATCTGCATAAAAGACGTCCAGTTGTTGTTTCGATTTTAAAAAATAGAAATTAATAAAGTTCGTAACTGCAGCCCACCTTGGACAAAAAACCGCGCTGTGTTATCTTTCTTAAATAAAGATTCACATTCGACGGGCAGTAACCCAATGGTGACTCCCGTTTGAATTTACCAGTTCTAAAGATGTCTGCCTTTGAAGTCTTCTTGCTGTATAGGAGGTGTCCCACAAACTTCGTATGTCTGTATTTTGGTGCCGAGATATCCGCTGAATGTGTTTCTTTGCATGATTTTTTATTTCTTCACTGACATATTCCATGTTTAAGTCCCTATGTAGGTTATCATTTCGGATGCACCATGGTGCGTTGACAATGCCACGCAGCACTGTATTTTGAAAATATTGTATAATTTGTGTATTTGTCTTCTTGGTACAACCCCAAAGTTGAATACCATAGGTCCATACTGGTTTAAGCATTTGCCTATATAATAGCAATTTATTGTTTATTGTAAGCTCAGAACTTCTACCTATTAGCCAATACATTTTCTTATATTTGATGTTCAATTATTATTTTTATTTTTAACATGCTCTTTCTATCTAAGCTTGCAATCGAGAGTCATGCCAAAGTATTGGGCTGCATTTGAATTTGGAACTTGAATTAAGTTCCACTGGAACCAGCTAACTTTCTGGTTTGTGAGGTTCACGTGAACCGATTTTGCTTCGTTTAGGCTAATGCGTCATTTCTTTGTCCAGCTACTCACTGAGTTGGTTGCTTGTTGAAATTTTGTCTTTGCTTCTGATATACTCTTACTCGACAGTTGCCAGAATAAGTTGTTTCGTCTGCAAATGTTGATAAGATATACAATATAGGATCCAGTACGCTGTCTTGTGGTATGCCTGCTGCTATTCTCTTTAGTTCAGAGTACTCTCCGTTATATTTTACATGAAAATGCCGATCTGCAATGTAAGATTTAAGAATTTGATAGAACTGCTTAGGTAGATCTCGATGTAATTTAAATTCTAGTCCTTGCTGCCAAACTTTGTCGAAAGCTTGTGCTACATCTAAGAAGATACTGGAGCATATTTTCTTTTTCTCAAGTGCGTCTTCTATTATGCCCGTTATTCTGTGAATTCGTTCTATCTTAGAGTGATTCTATTATTGGCTTGAGCCTCTTGAGCAGTAATTTCTCAAATAATTTTGAAATGACAGGAAGTAGTGAAATCGGCCTGTACGACATTTGGTCGTTTGCTGGTTTGCCCGGTTTAGGAATCATAATTATTCAGCAACCTTCCACTGTCGTGGGACATATTTTAGTCTGAAGGCAGCATTGATTATTTGTACCAATTTTCGTAATCCCTTCTCGGGAATGGCTTTTACGACTTGGCCAGTAATTAAATCATAACCTGGAGTTTTTTCGCATTTAAATTTTACTTGATCTTATCTTTCAATTCCTGTAATGTTATTCATATCGTATATTATGTTCATTAATTTTGCTAATTGTTTTTATGTTTTCATCTGCAGTTTGCCTAGGTAACGGTTGAAACAATTCTTTCAAGTGAGCCGCAAAAAAGTAGCTTTTTGCTAGCCACTTTTAGCCCAGGTTCCTTCCTCATTTTTAATAGGCGGCACATGCATGGTGGTCCTTTTTAATCCCTTTCTTCCTTTCCAAAGCGAGCAATCGGTGTCTTTATGTTCAGTGAGACCACTTAAGTACTTGTTAATAGTTTCGTTCTGTCATGATAACAGGTGATTGGTCAGAATATATCTCCTCGCTATTTTCGAGACACACGTAGTCCTCGAAAACACCTTTCGTTACATAGAAGTCAATGAGATCTGGTATTTTGTTTATATATCAGCAGGCCAATATGTTGGTTTATCTCCAGAATGGAACTCGCAGGTGTTTATCGGGCCTGCTTCGAAAAGCTCTTTTCCTTTACGGGTTAAATCTTGATCCCTACTAGGTGTTTTCTGCATTAAAGTCACCACCAATAATAAAATTAGATCCTAGTGATCTAAAGAGTCTTCTATAATCTTCTTTGTTTAGATTGAGATGTTGAGCTTTGTGGCTAGTGCTCTATATGGATCGGAATCTGAGTAGTAAACTAGCATATTCTGTTATGCCGAATACATTAATTGGTGGAGGAGCCTTTTCTCTCGGTGCAACCTTTTGCTATTGATTTTCTTGTTGATGTGTTTGTTGTTAATATGCTGGACTTGTGTTAGTAATACCAGTTACAGTAGCTTGCGATTGTTCTCCAACTTCAGGCGAGAATTCTGCTCTTGGTTTTTTGGTAAGTTTTTTTCCTTTTCAGAACCCAATCTGTTTCTCTTGCGAGTTCCTCTTCATCAGTATGAATCTCGGTGTTATAGCTGGTCTATATACTTGCTTCGTTATAACTGGTTAGAGGCTTTTCAGAAATCTCCATTTCCATTTCTTTTGGCTTCTTTAGTTCTTCATTTTCCTTTTGTAGTTTGTCATTTTCGCTTCTTAGTTGGGTTATAAATTTTTCTACTTCACTTAGTTTGCAACAGAGTTCAGCGTTTTCATTTTGCAGCTGATGGATTCTGGGGTAAACCAAGCATTGCTATACCCATTCTTAAGTAGTTCAAAGTTGTCAAGATCACCAGCTAGACAAGCTAACTCAGCAATAGTTTGTCTAGTTGGTGATTTTGGCAACTTTGAACTACTTATGAATGGGTATAGCAATGCTTGGTGCACACTTAATTCTTTATTAACCATTGATTCAAAAAGAATTGGCATTCTTTCTACCAGCTTTAAAAATTGGTTAAATGCACGAAACTTTCGAGTTCTTGGGAAATAGGCCTATATTGAATATAAAGTTAATTGAAACACATAATATTTCCACGTAGTACTTTATAAGAATTGGAGGAAAGGCATCGTGATCAGCACTCTTATAAACGTGAGTTTGAAGCATGCAATTAAGAACTTTCTGATCCGTGAACCTAATAAACTTAAATCGAAGGCATCATAGTGTTGCGGTACAGTAGCTGATATCGAAACTGGTTCAGATGG
The DNA here is from genome assembly GCA_963691935.1 of Nephrotoma guestfalica. Lineage (NCBI taxonomy): Eukaryota > Metazoa > Arthropoda > Insecta > Diptera > Tipulidae > Nephrotoma > Nephrotoma guestfalica. The sequence continues at coordinate 203,716,342 of OY829913.1, read as the reverse complement.
AACCGAGTAATGATTAGCTACCGAACTGTGAAAGGACATTGGAAATGGGAAACCAGCTACTTTTTCCCTGGTATTCATGAAATTCCAGAAGCAGTACAAAATGTCATCTCGTTCTCAATTCGAACTTTATAATTACCTATACAAAAACCAATTTAGACTTCTGAACTCTTTCCGGGCTATGCTAAAATCATAAGGTAGTACTTTATGCCCTGTAGTTAGAACAATATATATGCCTTGTTGTGGCGTTTCTCCAGATTCACTAACTTCAGCTTTCTTTTTAACCAGCGGAACGTGTAAATTCCAGCCACGTTGAATAAAGTTCCAATTGCTGTTTCTGAGAAATTCGTTCAAACCCGCGTACTTACCGTTTCTGAAATATAAATAAGAATTTGATAATGGCTTAGATTTACTTGTTTACTCTTTTTAATGCTAGAGCAGCCGGCGAAATCCACACATGGAGAAATCTCGGAATACAAAGCATCATTAGCAAAAATCAAATTCATAAATTTACGGCGGCTGCTGCTAGTACGATTAAGTTGAGTCATTGGTATGCTAGCAAGTCTATATCGGGTAAATTAAAATCATTTACAATAATAAGCTGGTCGTTGAATCGTAGTACAGGAACACAGCGGAATCGATGAAATTGATAATCGCGTGGTAGTAATCTAAATCGAATCCATATATGTATATCATATATGTCACGGTAAAAGTCCGAAATCTGTAAATGTCCGAATAAAATTTGGAAAACACTTATTGTCGATATTCTCGAATTGTGCTTCTTGTGAATGACCAATTCAGATGGAAAGTATTCCGCAGAGTGCATACTGTCTTGAAGTCTCACAGATTAATGTTATCACTTAATTATTGTTGAGTACTCCAAGATGAAAACTTTTGGCTTTACCTCTGATACTGGATACGTTATGGTAATAAATCGAAGTTAGACTGGTGTTATTTAATGCGTTATACTTAGTGTTTGCGGGTGTTATAACTTGGATACTTCTCCTTACCGGTTGAAAATGGCCCGAATGACGCTGGCGACTTTTTTAATGTTAAATGGCCTCACATACATATTATTGGGCCAATTTTCCGTGGACATAACCGTCATTTTTAGGTCAGCGTCGACTCCAACTAAAAGGCACACATTTTCCAAATCCTTTATTTATCACACATTGGGAATCAGTTTGGTTACTACAGCATTCGACATGTTAAAGGGATCATTCATAAAATCGACGTTGTCAGTTTTGTTAACAACTGTGCCTTGTAAGGTATATAATTTGGCCACACATGCCGAAGAATAGGTGAACGGCGGATGTGTTAGCGGCTTCAAGTAAAATTATTTTACCAGTAGTTGTAAAAATAGACGACAATGTCTCGGAACTTGTGTCGAAAATAGCATAACTAATTGATTGTTGTGTAGAAAATGTTTTTTAAAAATTTTATCAACCGAAACCATTAGAAGATTGCACAAGGAGTATAATGTACTATGGGTCGTGTGCAACATATAAAATTTAAGCCGAACAATAATAATGTCAGCCGGAACCATATGAACAAAACCAGAACCAATAAAAAACCATTCGAAACCATGTCAACCAATATAAATCCAGCTATAGAAAACATTTAAAGCCAGCCGGTACCAGCGATTTTCATTCGAAAACTTAACCCGTCTGATATTAGGTCAACATATAAGTTTTCAGCTGAACCGCTTACAACACTAGCCGGAATCATTATAAAATCAGCCGGAACTATGAAAATCGGTACCAAACAACTATTACACAAATAGCACAATACGTTGTGAATGTTTGTGTTGTTACCATTTTATGCTTGCACAATGAGTACTTCGGATTTTACAGGGTTGTCCAACATATAATTCTCCAACCTTAAGCATAACTATGCCAGCCGGAATCATATAGAGCCAGCCGGAACCAAACCAACTATGACAGAAGTACACAATGGATTGTGTGTCACTGTGCGCCGTATAATTTTTCTGTGGAAACCATATAATGCTAGCCAGAACCATATAGAGCCAGTCGGAGCCATGCCAGGCAGCAGGAATCATTTAGAACCATCCATTCTTCTGGGCACATTTTATAGCTCTGGCTAACTAACGGATTGGCTCCGGCTGATAAATCAGACAGTGCACAATTGCCGAATTGTTTATTCTACAGCTAATTCGACAATGCTAATAATGTCATTTTAATATAAAATTGAAATTTTAGATGGCTGAAATAAACGCATCCAGTTCCGTCTGACATTTTTATGGTTCCAGCGGACATTGTTATGGTTCAGTTTGGGAGCTTATATGTTTGACAACCACCTAAAGCGCGTTAGTTGGTAAAACTATGAAACATTTAAAACCACTTAAATCGTTGTGGCTGTCATATTCTTGGATTCGGCTGGAAAATCAGATAGTGAACATTGCAACGTGTGCGTGCTACTAGTACCATAGATGGTTTCAGTCTGGCTGCCTTGTGCTGTATGTGTGTCACAACAATACAAATTTCGTTGTGCAATTTCTAATTATTTCGACTGATAAAACTTTGGTTCTTAATTGCTAAAAGTAGCGGCTTAATAATGATTTCGTCTGAACAATCAAATAGTGGTTAAAATGGTTTCATCTGAAAAAAATGTTGTTCCGAAGAGCTTTTGATTGTTCCGGCTGGCTTAATATTAGTTCCGGCTGATAAATCAGATTGTGCAGAATGATGCACAATTCGCACATTATGCTGCTTGTGCCATAGTTGGCTTGGGTCTGGATCTCAAGGTTAAGGCTTTTATCCTTCCGCAATTTCATATAGTGCAGAATGCATCATCTGCAATCTTGTGTCATAGTTGGTTTGTTTCCTGCTGTTATGGTTCCAGGTGGCGTGACGGATCCGAAAATAAGTACGTTTTGGTATGTTTTCGCCAACTCCAGACATCACGTACATCTTAAATCAAGAAATAGGTACTGTACGTACTAAATACGTACGTAAGCAAACCTAACTACAACAGTGTCGTTCAATCCTAAAAAAATCAGGCCTTATCCGGAACTTCTGCTTAGTATGTAATACTGTAGTCCAATCGGTGATTGGATGATGTGAATGAATGATATATATGATCGGTGATCATATATCATTCAATATGCCAGAAATTACTGTTTGTATTTATTTTTAGACTTTTGGCTTTTAATTTGGTTTAATTTTGTGAATCTGTGCCCGTCTACGTTGATTTCCCTTCTGATAATTTTTATTTAACAAAAACCCTATAGAATGTTGAACTAACTAATCATGGTGTTACCTAAAACAATTTCGTTCAATATTCGGTTATACAAAATAATAGTTACAATTCAGAAAAATTCTATAATAGGTTTAGTTTTAAATTCACTCCGGGCAAACAGACTTACCCGGGGGGTATGGTACACCGAGCGATGGTTGTACAATATCAAATGATCCTGTCTATGCAAAGAGTAATAAATTACTTTTCACTTTGCATACTTTTTACGATAATTTAAAAACCGTTAATTTAAGAAAACGCAGTGTGCAAGGTAAAACTACTCTGGTTGAATAAAAAAACACCGACTAATTTTTGACAGCGCACTGCCTGCTTAGATTGAATTAAAAAATAAACCCAATATGACATAAAGATGCCGTAAATTGCGTTTTCCAATTGTGTCGATCAGAATCGAATCAAAAGATCATCTTTGTCATTTAAAAAAAAATTAATTGACAGCGCTATCTTATTTCTTTTTCACTACTGCATAGGTAATGAGTCAAAACATTTATCAAAAGTGCCCTTATCCTTTTTTTTTGTGTCGAAGCACTCCCTGCTCTTTCGCGGTTGATTTTCCCGTCTTAGTTTACGCATCCCTGCTAAATCGAAGACGTACGGCTATAGGACCGATTTAAGTTACCATCTGCGCATTGCATAGCTCCATGCCAGCCTATAGTACTGGACATGGAAGATGGGTCGGCCCATGAGTTTTGCACGCCGATAGGGGGGTCGTAGTTGTGTTCATTTTAATCACAGATCGTAATCTGTTGATGAAAATTTCCTTTTGCATCTTGCCCCTATCGGGATTCGAACCCGGTATCTCCCGATCCAAACGCCAAAGCTTTAACCACTGTGACATTTGGTCGGTTGCGCTTATCCTTGATTTGACCCGCCACAGATGAATATCAGGATGTTTCTTTTCCATAAAAAGTAAAAAATTGCAAAAAGTATCCATTTCTATTTGTAATCAATGCGGTTTGTACATTTTCGAAGTATTGTAGAATAAATAGCGGTAAAAAATCCAGTTCGTGTGATATTTCGGGGATTCCCCATTTGAGATTTGTTCATAAAGTTTTTTTTAAATTCATTTTCCTTTTTGCAGCGGTATAGGCTAGAAGTTAGTGCTGTGCGTAAAGTTAGTGAATATTTTTAAAGTTAATTTTTAGCGTGTATGTTATAATATGGAAGACATTTTCTTAAAGTAGTACCAGAAGGGGCGAGAGCGAGAAAGCGCTTAATTAATAAAAAAAAATGGAAAAGAGAGAAGGAAAATCAGGCTAGGTAAGAGACTTTTTGAAAAATTCAAACACGTCTCATCGGAGTGACAGTTTATTAATTTACTCCAGACTGAAGCCTTAAGGTGTCCCAAAACACCCAAATTGTCAACACAAAAGCACTACATTTAAGTGTAAAGATCTATGCAGGACCGATATGTACAAATTTTGGAAAAGCTTTTACGATTCAAATAGTAAAGAATCCCAAAATGTTTCGGGCGTAGCATTACGTACGAAAAAGTAACGGCAAACTAATTAGGGTCTGCAAAGCAAAATTGTTAAATGTTTTACGAGTAACTAATAAATGAGTTAAAGGGGTCTGCACACGGCATTTTCAATGCGAAAATGCTCCAAAAGATAATCGAGGGGGAAATAGAATTACTGTCAAATTATTCATGAAGAAGGAAAGTAGTATTACATTACATAAACAAGTACAAAGCCCTAGACATTCACTATTGCCGGTTGAAGTCATCTGCGCGGCAGTACTTACCTGGCGGGTTATCTGTCACTCGAATATACCCAATACTTAAAATAAAATAAACCCAACACATACCCCCTAATACATAAAATTCACATCTGCGGAATTACACGTCAAGCTCAGCTATTATCGAATGTCTTCAATAACAATTTTAATATTGGGTTTAAAATGCCATCAAGCGACCAGTGTTCTACTTGCATAATGCTGAGGGTGCAGATAAAATTAGAGAAATCCAATCTAAAAAAATAACGGTCTTTGAATTAGCTCACGAGGACTCTCCAAATAGTGTTGCATTTTCGTTCGACTGCCAAGAGACAGATGCTGCTACCCAAGGTTCCGGATCAAGCTGCTTATTATAGTCGGCAGCTGTATACCTTTTTAATTTCGCTATTGTTCAAGGATCTTCTCGGTCCCCACTAAAGGATAATGTATTCCTTTATCTATGGACTGAAAAAAATCTTCGTCTGAAAGCATGTAACGAGATAGTTACAGCACTGCATCATAGATTATTAGCAATGTAAGCTAAATTCGATTTGAATGCGACAGATGCGGGAGTCAACATAGCAATCAAGCTTTAATCGGAATGATTTCCTATTGGCTTCACAATCAAGCTCCTCAACATATACGAGAAATTAAACCGATTTATCCCGTGCCTGGTCACTCTTATATTCTTCCAGATCGTGTGTTCGCTCAACTATTGACTCTTTTCTCTAGTTGAATGATTGCCCAATAAGGAATTGGAAAGAGGCACGCGCGAAAACTTTTAAAGCTCTTGAACAATGGCACTTCAAATGTAATCTATCAAAGAGATTTTATATTAAGAGAACATCTACCAATACATCAATAACAATGCACATATAAATCCGATATGGGTGTGGCAAAATCGATCTTAAAGAAAAACATCAGAATTGAGTCTATGGTGCTACCAGATATCCTGAACGTGAAACCCACAATAAAACCAGAGAAACTTGCTGATGTCAACAAACTCTTAATCAAGCATTGCGGAGAAAACTGGCGTGAAGACATCAGTATAATTTTTTATAAATCGATTATTGATAATGAGGAAGCAGCGTGTGAGCATGAGGGATAACTTTGCCGGGAGCAAGAAAATGCATGTGTTCTTCGTATTTAGTTTTATTATTTCACGTATCTAAAATACTGAAATATTCCTATTTGTTAAAAATCATCCCTTTTGCTTTTGCTCGTCACGATTAATAGTCCAATATTTTATGATGAGCGTTCACCGAAAACCGATCATATAATTCTTCCTAAGATGTCCTAAATCGGCATAAACAAATATAGTTTTATCACTATAAACAATCGCCTTTCTCATCTAAAGTATATACTCGTAGTAATATAAGAATTAATTCTTTTTATTTTCCGGAATCTCCAACCCACCCATAAACGATTTACAATTACCATTTTAGCATAACTAAATTAAAAATATTCGATGTTTTAATTTATCGTGGTCTACTTTGAAGCGTCCTACTGAAAGGGGTCTCTTCCTTTTCTATCAAGGTTTCTCAAATTTCAATTTACGGAATGCATCGATTAGAGATTCAAACTTTTTCTTAAATGTATAGAATCAGATTAAGTTAAGGATTTCCACAACTGACTTTTCAATATTTCGTACGAAATAACGAGAAATAAAGTTACACCATAAATTATTAAGTTCAGACAAAAAACTGTGAACAAAAAGCTCCTGTGAAGCGTTAAAAAGCACACGCTTTCACACCTCCAACAATACACAATTATAATTAGAATACAAGCGCGCGTCAAAGCGAAGCCAAAAAACAAAACATTTTAAATAAATAAAGCAACATACACAAAGAAAACTTTTCTTTTGAACAATTTTCTTTTCACGTGAAATACATTTTCATATTCTCCTACCTAATTATAATTCAGGTGACGCGTGCAACAAAACAAAGCGAATCCATAGGAACGAAACGGATGCCAATGATGGATAAACGTTGCAATAATGTTTAAAAAGAATCTGTTAAATATTTCCGGGACATCTCACAGTACAAAGTAGTTTATAATTATATCACTTCCTATCTAGTGCTATTCTGTTACGTGTAATTAATTATCAACGCTTGGTGTATACCAAGCTAACCTCCCATGTTATACGGTAAAATGTAACGTTAATAATTATATTCAAACGTGACTTATCTTGCAGAGAAAATGTAAAATCCAGCAGGAAGTAATAAATTTTTCAATTTAAAAATATTCACTGTTACTGCAGCAAAAAAAAAACAAAGAGCAAAGTGATAAGTGTTGATATCATAAGACATTTATTTTAAAACATCTGCAGCCGTAGCAGCAGCAAAGTGCGATAAAGAAACGATTCATGTGTTTAATTATTTTATTACGTTCAGAGGCGAAATCGCATATCAAGTATTTTTTAGTTTGTTTTAATATTTTTAAAAACTGGTGTTTTGTTAAGAAAATTCTGGAAACAGTTTTATGTAATTGAATTCGATTCCAAAACCAATTCTCGTAGTCTGTTTGAAATTGTACATAGAAAGATACTCGTAGATAAAGCCGCAACCACCACAAAACAAAAAAATCGGTTAAATTTATTTTTTATAGTTTTGCTAGATAACTTTTTCTTCTTGTGTGACCGAATTAGTCTTGGTTCCATCCTCCACGACACAATCTGTGTGTGGTTTTTTTGCGGATGATGATAATCAGTAATTTTTCGAAATTTAATTTTCATTATTGCTTTTCTTATGTTAGTTTTTCATTTTTTGTCGGGTAACATTTGTCTTTTCATGGCAAGTTTTTGTTATACCGCATCAATCGGTTATGGATGGATATACATTTGCTTTTGTTATGCAGGACTTTTTGGTGGATCAAAAAATCAATATATGTATGTACAAACATGTTCACCAAAAAAAAAAAATATGAATGAAACAGAATATTAGAAAATATTTGATTAAACGACTTTTACCGGATTTCCGAAGTTTGAATACATATTTTTTATGTGTATATGCTCGTGAACATAGAGCATATACGTAAAATTCAATCTAAAATGATTTCGTTCAGAATGAGGAAGGAAATTGAACATATTACTGTCTGACAGATTCGTTTTTGATAGGGCCATAATTAGAGAATTGGGATGAATACATATGTCAAATATTTTTATGATAACTTTGTTTTTCTACTGTTTGTAAAACTCGAGGCCTGGGAATTTAAGATGCAATGTGTACTTTAATATAGAATTTATTTGGAACAATTTCACTAAACTGCTCTCAATAGTGAAGTTTCTCCCAAATCCTAAAAATATATAAATCTGTTAGATATAAAACCGAATTTAGCTAAGTTTTTAAGGAACTTATAGGAAACGAACACTAAAAATCGTAATATTTAGACGGTACTAAATTCAAAAATATTGAAAATAATTTTATTTTCCACGTAGTTTAGAGGATTAGGGTGTGTTTGGTTTAGGCCAACCAACTTTTGCCTTTGTGTAAAACAGACGCATATTTGTCTGAAATTTTTATGAATGGAGCTTTTACTTGGCGACATAACAATTTGGGGAGTTGGGGTACTCAAATTGTCAATGATACTATTCTAATTAGTACAACCTACCTAATTCTAGAAATTTGTAGGAATCCAACACCATAAAATGACTTATACAAATCTGTTGAGATCCAGTAGTACAATTGTGCCATTTTATTCAGGCGTCTTAAGAAGTACCAAAATGCGTTGGATTGCGAAATGCGAAACAACAATGGATGGAGAAAGAAGACTCAAAAAATTCCTCAAATTTATCATTACTACTAAGATGTCAGAACAAATGAGGGGGTGATACAGTGATACCGGTAATAACAAAATTTCAAATCAAGCCAGCCGCTGTGAAACACTCAAAAACGACAATACGAAGCAGAGATTTAACACAAACAGAGTAAAAAGGTAAAAAACGAAAAACCATCTACTGTGAAATGATTCCAATCACCCCATAGAATTGAAAGCCATCCAGTATGAAACAAAAACGGAAAACCAAACTGAAGGAGTGACCCACAAAATACATCAAGAATATTGATTGCTACGTACAGACTCGTCATCCAAAAATAAATACAATCGGAAAACCTTGGATTAGTGAGATGAGTGAGATAGATGGAATAGATTATGAAAAAGATTTTGAGCAACGCCGTCAACTTCTTCAAAGAAATAGCACGTCCAAATAAAGAAGATGATGGCAAGGAGTAATCGAAGAAAATATGTAGAAAGCCATGAATCCATCCATATCCCATTCTTAAGGGTGCTGAAGAGACAGCAGCAATCAAAAATAAACGAGCACACCTACACACCAGAGTGTTGTAAGGAAAGTCATCGGCGAAATTACAAACACACATACTGGTCAAAAATTATGATGAAGCACAGTTTTAAAGAGAGGAAAGAATATTTCGAAGAAGAGACGTTATCAACAAGACCAAAAATCTCGTCGGACAGTATAACCGCAAAAATATTCAACCAGAGCTGCAAGCACACCAACACCAATAATCCAAGAAGTGTGGAATTCTGGCAAATTAAGAAAGGAGCAAGCTGACTTTTAAACCAATAAGAAGTTGCACTGATCACACATCAACTCTCAATCCGTATGTATATCAGCAAAATGAGCAATCCAATGAATGGAATTCACCACTGTACCCTGCTCTTCGTCGCAATATGGCAACTACTTTGTGAAAATATGGGTATCCCAAAGAAATTGATTGAACTCTCATACAAGATATGTATTGGAATGCTAGAAACCGAGTTCAATATAAAATTCAAACAAAATGAAAAATACTATAACACTAATGCTGTTCCTGATCGTATTGGATAATGTAATGTGAAAATTGGATGTTACGTCTCCTCCTAATACAATGAGGACTAACAGGAGTAAACTCAATGATCTGGACTATGCAGATGACAATATGTCTGCTCACACACACAAACACTCAGACATGCAGCAGAAATTACCAGCTATCAGACTCGACACAAATGCGCATCTTGATTACACAATAACGAAAACAGATGGGACAGAGGAAGACGCATAATATAAACAAACGCCTAAATAAGGCCAGGCACAAATTCAACATGTTGTTACATAAAATCTGAAATTCTTCTGTCCTGTTACGCAAGACCAAGAGTACAAATGTTCAACTCGTATGTGAAATCGGGGTACTACTTGTATATATTGGTGTGAGACATGCAATCACACAGAAAAGTCAGAAAGAAGCTACCACTGAAATGCTTCTGGCCTAACTAACACCATAACTAACATTGATCTCATAGAAGAAAAAATCAGTCAGCAGACAAAAGTGGAGAAGAATTGATCCAAACTCTGAGAAATAATCACCAAGTGATAACGAGGATGTGAATCCCGCACCCGCAAGGGAAAGAAAATTAGGAAAGAAGACCAGCGAGCGATGACATGGAAAAGAACAACAATGCTAGCTGAAGCGAAACAACTTGGTAAAAATCATGGGAAGAGAGGGAAAAGCTGTAGCCCCCTTACAGAGTAAAAATAGACCAGCCTAGTAGGATGCCCTATGCTCCTAAATTGGAGATCCAGGAAAAACAACTTGAAGGTTAAAATTTTGAAAAAATAGGTTTTTTGATACTTTTTTAATCTCGAGTGCGAAACGTTATATCTGGGTCAATTTTAATCCATATGTGGAAAGAATTACCCGATACATTATTCAACAGGTTCAACAGTCCAACTTTTTAAAAACATTTTGAATCATTTTTGTTGTCAGCCTATTTAAGTCACTATGGTTTCAAACTTGGAATTGATTGTTTGACATACTCCCAATTAGTCAAGATCTTGTGCAAGAACGCGCCACCGTGCACAGACTTGGCTTGGCTACAGATACCTAATAAAGCCAATACGGATTATGAATTAAACAAAAGAAGTGCATCACTGTAATAATCATTAATTACAGTAACAACAAACCCCTTATAAATTTCTTCCAAAATCAAGACCCATTGCAATCATTTTTCGGTCCTTGAAAACACTTCCTCCCCATTCGCTATCAAAATCGCTCGAACCGTATACATTTTAAAATAAGGTCCACCCGGTCAACCTTCAAATGAATTAACTAACGAATTAGTACTCGGATGTAATCCTCCTCTTCGTTTCTGCCGATTTGGAACATCACCCCTGGAACTCGAAAACAGCTTTTCAGCAATGAAAATTTAAATAGCAAGGCGAACCCCATCGGATGACCATGTAAACATATTGGACACCCTGTCAGCAATTTTTATCAAAGCGTTTTGAGCTGACAAACAAAATTTATAAAAAGCGGGCTGCACAGTAGAACCAATAAAAGAGTTTTCCTAAAATTCAAGAAAAGAAGCGTCGCATCCTCCTGTGTTCAGTAATTGTGTCTAACAGACATGCTTTTATACGCTTTCTTTGCCTACATTCGTAATTTATTTTTACTCATGCAATACCCAAAGATGTTGTTTTAAACAAATGTCATAGATGATTTCAATGAGATGTTCATTAAAAATATATAAAATATTAAAATTTGTTTTAGTAGTAAAGGAATAAAGGCATAAATAATTTAATAATGTGTGGTCATAATGTTTGTCTAATATTAAAGTTTACTTTTAGCATAACTTTAGCGCCTATGAAGATGGTAAGTGCGTGAGGCAGTTCTGTGCTCGAATTCCGCAAATTCGAACGACCTGGCATATAAAGTATTCAAGAACGGCCTAGTTGTGTGCGTTTACTTGCTTTCGTGTCGAGAAGATTCGAATTGCTGTATATCTACAGCAAGCCATCCTTTGGCTTCTGGGCTGACTTTACTCATAAACAGCGCAAAGTGCTCAGCTTTTAACTCACCAACTCGAAGTGCATTCAAAAGTTTGGCTGTCTGCGAATGTTTTTTGTAAGCTCGACAAGTGTAAAGAGCCTCACAGATGCGTAGCCGCCACGAACGCTGTGGTTGGTTGAAAATCTGATCTCATTTTAATAGTGGCAACTGCATCAACCCTCCGAAAATACTATCGTTGTTCTTCAGTGGCAGCAATCGAGAGTCTGTCATACTCAACATCTCGAAGGTAGCGGTAAACAAATGATTTACACATGCATTGGCATCAGGCAATAAGCTGTTTTTTCGAAAATTAGAGCACTCTAGCTAGCCGGAAAGTAGTTTAAATATCGATTGGAAGATTCCATCCGGAACTGATAGACGCTGTCTGTGTTTTTGAAAATAAAATCTAGGTTATTTTCAGCTTTCTGTTTATCATTGAGATATTTAGCTGGCGGAAATTCATTTTTTCTGTTCTATCAATAAAACCCCATTTATGACAATTAATAAACCTAAATGAATGTCAATTTGGTTTTTTTGTCATAGCTTAAACCGATACTATTTTAAAACCAAATAAGAAGAGAAAAAAAATTGTACTGTATGTGAACGAAAGACATCAATCTTTATATAAAATAAAAAAGCCACGAACCTGATATTAAACAAGTAATGTATTCAAAATGACATCAAATGCAACTCACAGCATGTTATAAATTAATGATACATGAATTGTCATCAGGTAAGAGCCCCAATAAAAATTAGAGATCTCTAACTAGCCGGGAAGTGGTTTAAATATCGATTACATGATTCCACCCAGGCAAACAGGCTGACATTGTCTTTTTTTCCAAAAAATTTAGTTTCCTTTGAGTTTTCTATTTGTCATTGAGGTAGTTATTTGGAGGGCATAAATTGTTTTCTGTTCTTTCACTATAAAACTCATTTTTGGCATTTAAGAGTTAATTAAATGTCAAGCTTGGCTATTTTGTCAAAGCCTACTCCGATGCTATTTCAAAACAAAATAAGAAAACAAAAGAAATTATAGTATATTTGAACGAAAGACATCATTCCCGACAAATAAAAAGCGACGAAGCTTATATTATGCAAGTAATGCTAAAGTAACTATTCGAATTTACGTGAAATACGGCTAACAGCGTGCTGAAAACAGGTCTATTCTGCACGTATGCTTGTTGTTGGTTGCACTTGATGAACCTTTTGTCTCCTTTGTTGCTGTGGTGTCGCTATTCCAGTATTCGTAATCGAGAATTTGGCTTTATATAGGTTTATTCTTTGTTTGGATGGTTCAGGTGACATACGCTTGATCTCCTTCCAGGTACATTTTTTTTTGTTCTTATCTGCATTATATATAGGGCAATAGGCCCTTGCAAAACGCTTGTTTTTAAAGCTGATTATTTTTTCCTAGTTTCTAGTATTAGTGTTATTACCTGTATAAGGCGAAAACTGAGTTAATTCGAAATCTTTTGTATTTTGGTATAAAACATCACTGTCGTCGTAATAATCGGATGTTTTAAAGTTCAAATAATTTAATCAGTCGTACTCTCCATATATTACAAAATTAACAGAAATACATATTTGAATGTCGTAGAACAGTGAATCCAAGATAAATAGAATATAATAATTATATACAAATAACGAAATATTGATAAAATATTTGTGATACCTGAAGATTTAATTTGCTGGAAATTTCCTTACTTCGATTCTTCGATACTTCATTACGAAGCGTCAAAATGTTGGCCACACGACAATTGCTTCTATGAAGTTAATCATATTTGGTAAAATGATGAGTTCTCGTTCAATGCAGAGATACAAATTTGAGGTTGCTGTTTTGTTTTCACCCTCAGCTATAAGGTAGGGATGCCGCATTTCCTGATCAATTAATTCCTCGGGTGGCAAATTTAACTACAATAAATAAAATGCTCAATTATAAATTCTTACCGTTCTAAAAACTATTATTTTATTTACCAGCGTGGCAAAAGGTTTCCTTTGAAATTTTGTCGATATTTTATCAGCTATAACTTGAGGTAGCAGGTTTAAAAGATAAAAAAACGGGTGCATAGAAGGCAGCCATTCTGACATACAAATTGGTTTTGTATTTTATATTTTTGTTAATAAAATAAAACTAAATCAAGGTGAGGTTGCCAAAAGTTCTGGAAGTTTGGGTTCGAACTAATGACAATTTAACTTTCAATTTAAAAGATTTGGTAAAATCTTAAAAATAATGCAAATCCTTTGAGCTTATTTTCGAAGCACCAACGGAGCTTGCTAGTTGTATCTTCGTTACCTCGAATTTTGTTGTATTTAAGGAATACATGCAGTTACTATATAAACAATTTTGGGTTATTCTGGATGATCGCCGGATATTGTTATTGATCTCACCTCGATATAAAACCAATATTTGACTACCATCCAAAATAACCCAGAATAAATGGGAATAAAATGATAATACATTACCTTCAATCTCAGGTATAGGTTTCAAATTTAGTCCTTTTGTCCACTACAGATAATTCCAACGATTTGATCTGTGTTGAATTGGGGTGGTATGAAAATTTTGATGTCAAAAGAACAACACTTTCGCGAATTATCGCCCGTCTTTCCACGTCTGATAAACCCCTCACTGTTTCTTGCCTTTTAAATTTGTTGGACAAAACAGATGCGCTCTGTGTTTTGTAAATAAAACTTTCTAATAAATTTAAAAATTATAACCTGACCATTTATATATATTTGCAGTTCTATGCGGTATTCTTGGCGGATAACTTGGCTGCTTTAACGACATCGTTCGAATCCTCTTTAATTTAATGATTTTTAACTAGAATATGCTATAATTTCTATATTGCTGAAATATTGTTAAGAAATATTCCTCCGGAATTATAGTGCCATCTATATCAGTAAAATAGTCAATGTCATACGCTGATACATCTGCATACATAACGCTGAAATCAAAATGTGCATAAACGAATCGCGCACGATTTATATAAGAATGTTTTAATAGTGACGTATTTCAATGCAACCTTGCATCATAATTCGGTAAAATTGTAATACCTTATTATGATGTAGCTTTCCATAGCATAGGAACAAATGAGAAATATAACCTCAATATTAAAATTGTAGTGATTGGCACTGTTCTCGTATGCTTTGGCAATATTCTCTTTCATCGCTTCATGAATTAATGGTAATCTTACTGACAATGGAAGAAGAACTTCACCCTCGGAAACCTTGCCTAATTAACCAAGAATTTTATAGTCATTGCCATGATTTACTCGATGATAGCCGAAAAGCAAGAAATGAGGAAAATGTTTTACTGATTCATGGATACCATTTCAAAGGGCGGCACTTATCTCACTGATGTGTTTGTCCCTTGTGTTATGCTTCCCTTTGATGAATGCTCGAATTGCCGATATGATCGATCGGTTTACCCTTTCTGAGGCATTGGGCTGAGGTGAGGTGGAATCTTAAATATGCCAAACACATCATTTTTGAGGTGGTCAATAATACTTTTAATAGACAGTTTGTGGAGAATTTTTTAGCAACTCGAATTTCGACAAGTGATCCCAGACGATCAACATCATGGTTTTTCATTGAGTTGACCGCGGATATGGACCCAATAGATCGATATAGGTCCTTTGTCACGTCGTTCAATCGGATATGGTTTCCCCATAGGTGGTTTCTGTTTTCTGTTCGGAGCTTTCGTTATTTTACTAATATCAAAATTAGCTATATAGTCCCATTTGTGCTACCAATGGTTCGTCATGCTCTCTGCTAATTAGCGACCTCCTTAAACCGTCGGGTATCCACAACTTCCACAAAGATAAATCTGAGAGTTCGCTGTTCTTGTTTGGTTCTAAGCGTATAAAAATAAATTTGTCTTCAAGCTTAAACGCGAGAAAGTCATTTGGCTGCTCATTGATGTTACAATAAAAATTTCTATAGTCAGCATCCCCGAATTCTTTGGATTCAGTAAAGTTCAATCCTTCAGTTTGGACTAATACTTTTGGTACGTTTTCACAATTCTCGAACTTCATCGTAGTAAATTAGCGAAAGCATGTCTGACACGATATTATCCTTACCACGTTGATGCATAATTGAAAAACGAAAGCTTTGAAGCTTGAGGCTCCATTTTGCCAATCTGCCGCTTAAGTCACACTGAGACATGATCCACTTGAGGCTGGCATAGTCTGTGGTCAGAGTGAAATCATGCCCTTCTATGTATGGTCGAAATTTTTTTACTGCCACTATAGCAGCCAAACAATCCAGCTTGGTTATGGAGTAGTTTCGTTTGACTTGGTTATGCTTCTGTGAAATGAAGGAAATTGCTCTGTGCATAAATCACATCTTATATATAATGGGGCACTATAATTAGGTGAAACGAGGACCGGAGCTGACGTTAACAGTTTTTTAATTTATCAAAAGCTTCCTGTGCGGTATCAGTCCATCGAAATTTATCTTACTCTGTTATAGGGGCAGTCACACTGGAGAAGTTTTCAATAAATCGTCGATACCACCCAGCCATCCCCATGTGTCTTCGTATCTATTTAGTCGATGTAGGAACAGTCAGGTTGCTTCGATAGCTTCGATTTTCGATTCTTCGATTTTCTCGGTATCTGGTTTTAACCCTTCCGCGCCAACCAGGTATCCCAAGTATCTTATTTCTTTCAATACGAACTTTCTTTTTTCGATATGTATCGTAAACCCAGAAGCCCTCAGTAAAGTCGCAACTCGCTTTAACAGCTCAATGTGCTCCTTCAATGTGCCGCTAATGATCAACAGATTGTCCAAAAAAAACGCGATCATGAAGATCATGATGAAGTGATTTATGGATTAAACGACACATTGTTTGGGCTGCATTACACAGCCAAAACTGCATTACCCTGAACTGATGGAGCAGTCGTCCCGGTACTGTAAAAGCTGTCTTGTCCCTCAAGTCAAGTGCTACAATGAAGTTCGTCTCTGACAGTCGTCCCAAAAGCCCATCAATGATCGGTAGCGAGTAAGCGTCCTTTTGCGTCAAAGAGTTGAGTTTACGTGTATCGAGACATGGCCGTGCTTCTCCGTTTGCTTTCCGAACTATCGTGACTGGTGAACTGCACGAACTTTTGCTTATCTCGATGATACCCAAACTCAACATTCTGTCAATTTCAATATAAAGGTATTTCTGCACGGCTGGGGAAGACTGGGTAGTATCGCTGCTTTACTGGTTTGCAGTCCTTTACCAGCTCTATTTCATGCTCGTGTAACGTTGTTTTACCAAAGCCTTCCTTAGCAGGTGATGGAAACAGATTGATAATTCTTTGTATTTATCTGTTGTCATGCTCACTAAGAACATGCGAGTTTCCCCCTTTTGTTTGAGCCTCGGTTACGATTTCGTTAATGACTAGATTAATTAATTAATTTTTATTAGTTAATTAATAATAGATAATTAGTTAATTTTTTGCCACTTGTTATATAAACAGGCCAATCCCTGAAGTACAAAAACTATATAGTCCGGTTTCTGGTAATGGACATCTAGTACAAATTCAGGTGACTATAGCCGAGCTCTAAATCATAGAATTTGTTTGCTACTTGTATTGATATTTTGGTTTATTTTGTTTTTTCTATATTCTGCTCATACCTCGCTAAACTAAACGGACGCCCTTTCGTTGTCAACTTTCTGTTGTAATTTATTATGAAATTTATAACCCGGCACCTCCCGATCAAAATGCCAAAGCTTTAACCACTATGCCATTTGGTCGGTATGAGTTTACTTAATTAGCCCATTTTATCAACTTTAGACAATATAAAGAAAAATTATTGTGACATAATTTTTTCCGGGTTGCCATCAGTTTTTCAATACAAATTGTTTATAAATTTTTATGAATTGATGTAGTAAAAAACTGTCATGACATATTTTTTCCGGGATGACATTGAAAAGTATCGTGATATAAAAGTTTTTTCGGGATGACATTGAAAAGTGTCGTGATATTTGTATTTTAGAGTTGCCATCGCATTTTTGCGGGATCGTTTACGGGCTAACTTCACAGATATTGTTTCATGAATATAACTGTGTCGTTATGTAGATTTATATGATAATTATTTTACTGTAACAATTGATGTAACTTTTAATTCGAAATATGATTCTAGTTGTAGCGCATACGGCACGATGCAACATATGCATCAGAGAAGATTTCAATATTTCTAAGTGTGTGGCTATGCGCCAAAATCTCTAGGGTTTGCCTTACATAATTTCTATTTTCGGATCTTAAATATATTTACGATATAAGCGTGACGATCCACATATATATTTGGCATATTTTTCGAAATAGGTCAGCTTTTATTTATTGCACTCGGTAGATTGGTTGCAAAATCGCCAGTACTCGCTCCAAAGAATTTCCGTTTATGAGCTATTGCATTTAGTGTTATTCTATTGCACTACATAGGTGGCCACAGGATTATCTATTTCGGACTTTTTCTAAATTTGAACGGGCCTAGAGGTAGGAGTCCTTGACGATCCGCATTGACATTGACTCTGTGCCAAAATGTCCAGTATTCGCAACACAGAATTTACATTTACGAACTTTTGCTTTAAATTAATAATGAAATGATCGGGCCATGGTGGAACTTCACGGTGATTCACATAGACATGTGACGTACTTTTTTGAAGTTGGGCAGCTTTTATCTATTTGGCTTGTAGGTGGCTGTTTGCAAAAAGTCTACAGGAATTACTTGACAGAGTATGGGTCTGTTAACCCGTATATACATATTAAACCGTTTTTTTATAAATTAAATTAAATTTAAAATCAAACCCATGTAATTTCGTCTTATACAGGGTTAACTCACTCACGTAAAGAAATTAGTAATATTCTCTCGGACATCATTTTAATTATTGGCTAAGCTTAAAATATAATCAAATACATAAATATAGGTCACTGAACTACCATCTCTTTCCACCGATAATAAATTTTTAATTGAGACTGCCTACCTGTGTGAAGCTTAGTAATGAAATAAAACAAATTCCAACTTGCGCCTTATAATTGTTTCACCTGCATTTTCTCGACTACACACAAAAGAAAACGTCTCTAATTACACGTAATTATTCAAATTAAACAGGTATTTTATACAGAAATTTTTCTAAATTATATAATTATTTATCAATCGATTACATTCTCCCCATTGCCATTGTATAATTGCTATGTTCTGTATACTCGTATAACACTAGGGAAATACGAATCAGAAACCCAAGAAAAGCAAAAAGGATTAACAAAAAAAAAAAAAGGAAAAATCTCTTTAAATATAAATTATCGTTCGGAAAATTATTTCGAGACTTACTAACAGAAAATTTGATGAGTTTAATTTTCGTTTTACAGTTAATTTTTCTAATCTTTCAACTCATAAAAAAATGTTTATGATAAATAAATAATAATTAAAATAATTAAAACAACTTGGCGGAATTGATTTGTGAATGAACATTAGCACCTTTACGAGTAGTGTAATGTTGTTTACGTGAAAAGTTATTGATTAATGTTGATACGTGAAAGATACTTAATTAACTTGTCTTTAATTAGGGCTCATGAGTTTATTTAACAAAAATAGATTTTTGGTTCGTTTATAACAATGATGACGAGTTTTTCTGAAACCTTAGATATTCTTTCAACAGTTATTTATTTATCTAATTATTATTTTGACATTTGATTATAATTAAAATTTCGTTTTATTTATTTTCAGGTAAGACGATGATAAAATTTATCGCAGCGCAAATCATTATTCCTATGGGTATGGTTGGCCTAAAATTGTGATAAAAAAATTCAGCATTTTACTTTGTTTTTGTTCTTCTACTAAGTGTCTCAATATTATGGTTCTGTAGTGGATTGGAACACTATTATCAGAGTATCGGTAAGTTATTTTAACTTTAATGCTTCTAAAAGTCGGACGCGCATAATAGACTATAAAAATCTCGGAAAAGTTTTCACAAATAAAATTGGTTATGGTTCTGAAAAATAGTAAATTCTAATGGAAACTATCCACAGTAAATTAAACTCCGTTTGTATAGTTAAAACAGCATTCTAATGAGGATTCGGATATTGCCAATTTGAATGTGTAACTAAGACATGTTCCAACCTGATCCAAAATTAATAAAACAAATCATGGTTGAAAATGGTTAAAATTGAATTAAATTTACAAATCTTGTGTTAAAGTTACAAATCTTGTTCCGGTAACATGACTAACTAAAAAGAAATTTTGCTGATGCTAATGATACTCGGTTTGAATTTTTAATTAAACTAAGCATTTTCTTAACAAATTTGGACAAAACTTAGTAATTTCGAAATCTAATGGGACAATTTATAGGTTCTAGAAGATGGTCAATCTAAATGTAACTAAGCCAGTTGTGAAATTCAATGGCGACGAAAATCGGTTTGTGTATATAAAATTATCAATTTGAATTGTACCAGGTAAAAAAAAATTCTGACTTTATTGGAACTAATGTTTTTTAGTATAATTGGGATGGAGCTACCAACGCGTCACCGCACTGGCAATAACGCACAATTTAGTTGTATCAATCACGATTTTTCTTCATAAGAGAATTCACAGAATAAAGTGGAGATCCAACGTCGGAAGAACTGAAAGAAACACTCTAACATCATATTCGACGTAAGATCTGGCAGAGTAGCCGGCATGGGCAGGGATCATTGACAAATCCAAATACACGTGCAAATTGTCATGTATGCCCGATAACAAGCCAATAGATCGTCCGCTGGAATGTCGATGTTTTAAAAGATCAAGTATCACTACAGAGTTACGAATCAGCAGACACTGACTATTTAGAATGGTGCACTAATAACGACGAATTTTCACTCAACATCGAGAAGCAGTGGCTCGCCATACAGTCAGCCGTAACGACCGTGAAGCAAAATCAGGCACTTACTCTAGCAGAATATTTAAGTGTTAGGAGAGCTAAGACTTAATATCACCAAAAAAGAAGTTATCAAATAATTAAGCGAAGTTATCTGGACGTTTACGGTAATTTTACTGTATATTATGGCAGCGTAGGCGGACTCGGACGCATCACAAAATCCGTGTAGCTCAACACTGCAGTTTTGTTTGTGGCATACTCAAGGTATCGCGGTATCTGGATGGTTTGACTTTCATTTAAGTCCCTCTTTAGGTGATCCCATTTGTTAGAGAGTTCGGGTTTCAATCTGTCATCCCAATCAATGTCCAAACTCCACATTGTCTGATATATTAGATTGCAATTGATGGTTAGTGGTGTCAGCCATCCCATGGGGTCAACAATTTTTGACATTTCCGATAAATATTGCGGCTTAGTGAGTTTGCTATTATTAGGTGGTAACTGAACGTGGAAGATGAAGTGATCTCCCTTTAGATTCTAGCGAATTCGTAATGTTTTAATCGCCCGTTCGTCGGTGAAGGTAAGATCACCGATCATGATTTTATCTTCCGGAATCTCGGTCAAGAGGGTCTGATGGTTATCTGATGGTTACTAGACCATTTACTTAATTCCATTTTCCTCTTGTGAAGTAGTTTTACTAGTTTTGATTGTAGTTGTTGAGCTTTTTCAACGGTGTCAGCACCGGTTAGGACATCATCTACATAGAAATCCTGTTTCAGAATGCAACTCGCCTCTGGATGTTGAGCGGATTCATCTTCAGCCAGTTGATGTAGTGTACGAATAGCGAGGTAAGGCGCGGCGGATGTTCCATACGTAACGGTAGTGAGTTGGTATTCTTGCAAAGGTTGATGTTTATTTTTTCTCCAAATGATGGTTTGATAACTGTGATGTTTTCTCTGCATTCGTATTTGGCGATACATCTTTTCGATATCTCCGGTGAACACTATCCGGTGTAGTCTCTATCTCAGTAGAATGGACCACAAATCATTTTGTAGTGGAGGCCCAATATGCATCACGTCATTTAGACTTAGGCCTGTAGATATCGGCATTGAAGCATCGAATACCACCCTAATTTTTGCGATATCTGTATTTTTCAATACCGCATGGTGAGGTAGATAATAGTTGAGGTAGATATTGGGTCTAACCGGCTTCATGTGGTGCAATCTGATGTACGTGGTCATGAAATTCACGTATAGCTCCGTCAGATTAGGGTCCCGGTCCAATTTTTCTTCAATTGTAAGAAACGTTGTAGTGCTCGATGCCTCGAGTGTCCTAAATGTTCTTTAAATGGAATTTGAACAATATATCTCCCCCTCGGGCCTCGGCTGGTTGTTTGTGAGAAAATCTGTTCACATTCATGTTCGATCTTCGGCTTGCCGCTGATGGTCATAATTTCATCTATTTCCCAGAATCTCTCCATATCTCTCTCGTTTCTGTTACCGATATGGACTGCAGTGTTTTGTGGAGCTCTGCTGATTGGAGTTGAGCCGGAGATTAACCAACCGAAGCTAATTTTTATTGCGCTAGGTTAACTCTTTATGATTCTAGTGCCAACGATATCGCTGTACACGTCTGCTCCTAGCAGCAGATCGATTGGGGCTGGAAGACGATATTCCGGATCAGCCAAAACCAATTTAATCCATTTATCGTTCTGGCTTCGTTGTATTAGTTGTTCGGATACATCCATTGTAATTTTTGGCAACACATATGCCTTTACCTTTAATTTGTATGTTGATGAGAAATGCTGTTTAAAGCACATTGTTAAGATGGAATTTGCCGTGTTTGTATTATTAGCCCCAATTCCTGATATAATCACGGTGGTTTGTTGCAGTGGTATACCAAAACGTTGAACCGCGGATTTCGTGATCAAAGAGACTTGCGATCCTGGATCTATTAAAGCTCGTACATTGGTTGGAACGCCACAGATGGAATTGATCGTTACAACGGCTGTTGCCAATAATGTTGTTTGAGTACCGTGCAACGTGCCGATTGATACCCTTTTTTCAGGTCGTTGATCTGGTTCGTGTAACAGCTGATGGTGTCTATTGTTGCAGATGACACATTCGGATTTTTCGTCACATACTGAATCCGTCTTATGCAACAAGCAATTGGTGCAGATTCTCGCTCTGTTGATGAAATCAACTCGTCTTTTTATGGTAATATTTCTGAAGTGATGACAACGCGTGATAAAATGCCCGTATTCTTGGCAATAAGAACATGTGACGGTTGATTTTGGTGAGATCGGCCTCTGATGGCTGTTCTCCGTATTTATGAGTACCTTTCGCTGGACCTTGTACTCAGGTTTGGCTACCCGTGAGGTTAATGCTTTGTTCAATCCGGAGGCTTCCAACGCTTGAAACCTTCTCAATAAGAACTCTAAGCAGCTCTTTAACGGTTGCACTTCACGTCCGTCGAAGTCTAACTTCTGCATTACAAGATGTGCTATGATGGCTTCAAATGGGTTTTCTAACTGAAGATTTTTAATGTCGTGCAGCATCTCGATGATGGTGTCATACAGATTTCTGATACTCGTGGCTGATGGATGTTGTATGTTATGTAGGGATGTAATCACGTTGTAGTACGACGAGGCCAACAATCGCTTGTTATTATACCTCGCTTGTAGAATCTGCCATGCCGCCTCGTAATTTTCTCCAATGGTCTGTAAATGAGTGATTATAGTTGTGCCGTTTGTTGTTGGAGATGCGATTTTAAATACGTCAACTTTAGTGTGTTTGAAAGTTGAGTATTTTGATGTATCAGCCAGGTGAAGATGTCGTTAAACGCGTACCTATTTTCGTATTTACCGTGAAACGTGGGTATTTCCACTTTTGGTAGTTTTACGGACGATGTTGATGTAGATGGTTTAGTTAGCTCTTGCTCCATTTTGATTACTAGGGACTCTACTTCGGATGTTATACTCCCGTAGTAATCTTTGATGAAGTATTTGTACTGACCTTCCTCATTGATTTTCATGAGGATACGTCGGTGCAGCCGATCAATCTCCTTCATTCCGGAGTTGAGTTGATGAATTTTTAATTTAAGGTACTCGTCTGAGAACTCTCCTGATGCTTATTTTGTATTAATTGCGTTCATTTTTCGATACATTAAACGCATTCCTATATCTTGTTGCCAGAGTAGTTTTTGTACCGTAGCTTGGCCTTCCTCTGTTGATCTGTAATCTCTTGTATCTTCTTAAGATCTAGATAGTTCCTATCTACTAAATTCTTTTTGTGCCGTATCGGATCTTGGAGGTGATGCTTCTTCCTCACAGGTGATTGACGATCCGGTCCTAATGGGAGACTTGTGGCTACGGTAAGCTTTTGGATGTCCCTTTCAAGCTTGGGAATGTCCTCTTCAAGACCGCGGATGTCGTCCATCGCTTTTGTGTACACCCGTTTTATCTCCTGGCGCTCGTTCAAATATGGATGTGCTTTGGGTAACGTCCCAAGTTCGACAACTGTTTGTCATTGTCGCAATATTTTTTATATTGTGCTTCGAAATTTTTCTTGAGTGTTTCGTAGAACCCTCTGGTGATTGGTCGGCCGTCATCGTGCTTTATTTTCGCGATATGATAGAGATTCTGGACGTCCTCAACTTGATGTTGTTTGTGCCCTTAATTGTTTCGTGGACTGTATTTGTTTTGCTCGAAGGACCAATGTAAAGCTTCACTCTTGACTTGTGGTGAAACAAGACCTAAAAGCTAGTTTAACAGCTCAACAAGGGTGATGGCTGTGTGACTAGCGAGATTTAAAACACTTGACTGTTTACTTGAATCTGACTTTAATTATATCAAATTTGTTTCTTTATATACTAGTTAAATCATAAGTACAATAACAACTAGGAGGTAAATTTGCTGATCGTACATTTTAACAAGTTAAAAAATATTACGGACATAACATGCATGCACTCGTATTCACACACAGGAAGTCTGGCATAATGATAGAATCGCATAATTTTGTGGCAAAATATTTATGCTTGACCGATATATGATCCTATACGAGCATATGTGAGCTGTTGTTGTGCCATAACCGTTTATATGGATGACATAGTTATTGGTATGATGGTATGTTAAATCAACAGTTACCGTGGCGAAAGTCTCAACAGATTTTGTAAAACCGAAAGTAGGATGAAAGACTGTGACTATTGTGACGGTTATTCATCCTATATAGAAATCGATACTTTTTGAATTTATTGTAATTATTGTCTGTTTCGATACTTTTTAAATTTATTGTAATTAACATTTCATAGAATTTGTTCCACTTTTGTAAAATTATTTATTTCCAGACAGATTTTTGCTATATTTTGGTTATTTGGAGGTGATAGTAGAACTAGGTATATCAAGTAATATTTGTTCCGGCTATAAAATATTTTTTCGTCTGTTCGGCTGGTAACTTTCGGTTAACTTTAAAAGGGTATGCACATCCTCATGTACAATGTATAGAAATGATTTTTGTCATATAGCGTTTGTCGCTTGTATACCGATTTGATGGTTATCACTACTAAACTCTGTGTTTTGGTTAAAAATGGCTGGTAAATGGTTATCGATGGCTCGTAAATGTATAATGAATGACGAAACGTTGGCCATTCTGTATGAAGACAGTGACTATCCTGATGATGCTGAGGAGGGGCAAGATGAACCAATCTGTTTTTGGGATTACGACAATATTTCAGAACTTTGTAGCAATACAAGTACCAATAAAAGACGTCCAACAAGAATCGAAGTAGATCAGGCGGTTGGTGAAGATGACGAAAACGCAAACACCGAAAATTGTGGCTGCAATTGTTATTGCAGGAGTATCAAACGAAGGAACTGTAACAGTTTTAGAAAATATTGATTTTGCAATTATATATGAGATACAAAATGCTCCAGATTATTTTACAAATATACGCTTAAACGCTTAAGGAAACAGAACCTGTTGAAGAAACACCAGGTCTGTATTTCATGAAATACTTGGCTGAGGAATTATTCAAAACAATGGTAAACTCTACAAATATATGGGCGTCAGACCACTAAACTCGATTTGATTTACGAGATTTCTCGGGGGTAAGGCCACCTTGCTCTCCCTATTACAATTCTGATTTCTGTTGTCTAATTTTTTCGTTTTATGGGGAGCTAAGCCGAATGTGAACTTGATGTTAGTTGCGTGGTTGCATTCATATTTCCGTTCTAATTTTATTTTTGTTGAGGAGACATTTAAACCGAAACTTTACAGAGTTAGTAAACTCTGTTAATAATAGAAGTTAATAGGCTTCTAAAATAAATGGAGGTCTGTTGATAGCCCAGACGCATTGACTGTCTGGGATGAAACATAGTGATGTATGGCCGAGAATGTTCCACCGGAAGTGGCCGCTTCCATAGCTGCTTTTTCAGATCAGTTTTCCAAAATTAAAGCGAAAATGACGATTTGTGACATAAAACTGTTTTTCATTCAAAATTCGATCGCTGCATAGCCCATACGGATTAATTGATCGGGATCTTAGATAATTATGAGGTCTTAGAGGAAAAAAAAATTATATTACTAATATCGGAGTCGGATACAAAACCAAGCCTTCCTACTGATTTTTGGAGTCTTCGTACATATTGCATATATCTTGAAAGACTCCTCCAGTGATACGATCCGACACTGATTTACGGATATTTTGATATAAAAATAAATAATTACAATAATATTTTACCTCCACCCCTCTAATTATATCTGTTCTAAAACCATAAATTATTTCCACAACTGGATAATTTGTGTTCATCCTCCTAAAGTAATTCGGAAAGAAAGGCAATTTTTTCAACCCAGCCCAGCCTCCCGACATTTTAACTTATAGACAAACAATAAATTAATTATATATTTCCATCAATTGTGTTTAATCACAAAATAACTAAAAACTACATACATAAATTTCGAACCACCTACACCAGTGAAAGTAATAATTACAAATACAATCCATTGTAATTAGTAATTTTTTTTTGACCAATACCAAATTAGAATTGATCAAACCAAAAAATTCACTTTGCATGCCAGCCAAACGTTAAATTTGTATTGCCTATGGCAGGTAATAAAACATTAGAATTAGAACTCATTAATTTTGTGCCATTCATTTATTTTGTTATTTAAGGCTGCAAATTAAGGCAGTCGATAGTTATTATTACATTTGTATGCTTCTGTGGTAATTTATTGTAGTTGTTGATGATACTTTTTGTTAATCCTTACCTATCTCATCTCTTAAAAATGTATAAGATAGAAGACATTAAATGACTTAACATATCCATATACATAAATTACGTTTCGTAATTGCGAAGCAATTAACTGTTGAATTAAGGAATTAATGAATGTTTATGTTCAAGAAATGTCAATATTGCTAACATTTATTGCAAATGTTATTGATTCGTTATTGCCATTGTTATTTATCGTGTATATAGCGTGTTATGTGGTCATCTTACTATTATTAGATAACATGAAAAGGATAATTTCTTTCAAATAATTGATATCTTATCCATCGAATTATCGACATTTAAATGGAGTAGGTTGGATAAGGCCAAATTGGTATTTTATATCAATTATTAGCTGCTATTTAATTGAGACACATATCGACAACACTTTGAGCTGTTCGATAATGTACCACATGCCATAGTTGCAATATCAAGACACACACAATCTGTTAGATATTTTTCCGCAATGCCTAATGATAGACTACACTAACTTTTAATGGAGGCTCGAACCTATACAAGTGAACCCTCTATACTGGTCAAATGGTGTAGCAACCCAAAAAATTCAAGAAAAAATGATTAATGAGAAATTTGCAATTTACTATCAAAATGTAAACAAAATGCCATCAAAAGTATGACAATCTTCTTCTTAACCCATTCAGTCCTGATTTAAAACTGGACCAAATAGATTTTTCTTGTGACATGTTCTGGATTGCTTGGGTACCATTTTAAGTAAACATAAGAAAACAAATTTAAAAAATAAGTCATGGTAGGTTTTACCTAATGTAAACGCACATGTACAGTTCGAGTCAAGAGTAACTATTTTTTATATTAAGGAGAAAGTTTTTAAACGTGTAAACCTCGTAAATTGCGTCTAGCAAAGGTAACTAATATAAAAAATATTAAAAAAATACTAAAAATGTAAATATTTTAATCCCACAATTTTTAAAATCACGTTCATTTTTTATGGAATTTTAAAAACAATTCCTTTCTTTTAGTAGAGAAAGATGTATAGAACATTTTCCACAGTAAACGTGCGTGCGAAATGCACAGCTTTCCAACTTGCATCTAAAGTTGGGTGTTTTTTTAAGAGGTTGCCGATTTTTTTTTGAATAAAACACATATAAAATTATGAAATGACCAAAATTTTTTTTTATTTGGTAGATAATTTTTTGGCATTTAACATTTAAACACAATTTCTGGCATATGGCTACCACGACTATTTTTCACAAATGTCATTCTGGAGGTCCAATTTTCCAGCACTTTTTCAAGCATTTGAGGGCGTATGTCAGCAATGACACGTTGAATATTGGTTTCCAAAGCGTCAATCGATTGAGGTTTATCCACATAAACCAATGACTTCACGTATCCCCACAAAAAGTAATCGAGTGGCGTCAAATCGCACGAACGCGGAGGCCAATTCACCGGACCATTTCTCGAAATAATGTTGTCGTTGAAAGTTTCTTTCAATAAGTCGATTGTTTCACGTGCTGTATGGCAAGTGGCACCATCTTGTTGAAACCACATTTCATTCATATCCATATCTTCAAGATTTGACAACAAAAACTCATTTAACATGGTTCTGTATCGATTTCCATTCACGGTAACGCGTCGTCCTTCCTCATTTTTAAAGAAATATGGACCGATGATCCCACCAGCCCATAGACCGCACCAAACAGTACATTTATCAGGATGCATTGGTAATTCTAGAACGGCGTGTGGATTATCTTTGCTCCAAATGCGACAATTTTGTTTGTTGACGTATCCATTTAACCAAAAATGCGCCTCATCACTGAAGAGAATTTTACGGTAAAAAAATGGATCTTCGTTCAATTGATTTAACGACCAATCACTGAATTCACGGCGCAAACGATGGTCGTGTGGCTTTAATTCTTGCACCAATTGAATTTTGTATGGCACCAAACCCAAATCTTTACGTAAAATTTTCCATAAAGTCGATGGACAAAGTCCAATTTGCTGAGCACGACGACGAATCGATAAATTGTCGTTTTCTTCGACACTGGCCTCAACGACAGCAATATTTTCTTCTGTACGAACTCTTCTCATTCTTGTCGGTGGCTTGGCATCCAAAAGAGTGAATGTAGACCGAAATTTGGTAATTACGTTCTTTATGGTGGTCTCTGACGGACGATTATGTGCACCATAAAATTCACGAAGTGCTCTATAAACATTTTTAATTGAACACTGATTTTGAAAATAAATTTCCACGATTTGAAAACGTTGTTCTGGAGTTAACCTATTCATAATGATTTGCCAAACAATACTGAGTAGAAATGCCACTTTGAGCTGTCAAAACAACTATCATAAAATAAAACGACATCTATCGGAAAAACAAACCTCCTAAAAAAACACCCGTTAGTTGCCTCTTTATTTCCACTAAATTCAGGAAAATGATCCAATTCAAACATACCGAATATCAGAGATTGGCGAATTTCGCTCTGTGTTCTTCTTGAATGAGATGGTAACGATCGCCCTCATTTTCGCGAATTGGTGAAAGAATTCAGCAGGAAGAGTGACACATGTAACCGGAATTCCAACAAATCTAGTATGTCTTTGGCTGTTATATTTTGCATACGTAGTTTATACTCAATCCAACTTGTGCTGATCGCAAAATCTAAAAAATGCGTCATTACTCGCAATGGCCATTTTATGGATCTGATAAACGTCCTATAATATTAGATTAGTTGATATAAAATATCAACTACTTCCATACCGCTGTTATATAAATTTACAATTACCGATTGTGAAACGTCAACATATCGCTTTAGGGATGCGCTTCATCTTCATCTTTTTATTGTGTTTATATTTATTTTGACACCTTCCCATAAAATTCGATGCTAGATAAAAAGGTTTGTCACATCCATTTGACCACAACAATTTTGTCATCTTTGCTGACATATTGCTCTAAATAACCGCGGTGTTTTTCTTAAATTGGCAGTCTTCCGACAAATCTGGCTTGTGAAATCGGTTAATTCGAGCGGTCCCAATTGCATTAATCCCTCTATTTTTTAATATTTCCAATAAATTGTAAGTCGCAAAAAAATTATCCGTATATAGTTTTATGTTCCGGTACTTCAATTCTTTTGAACTAAATGGAGGACGATTTCTGATGGAAATCAG
This sequence comes from Nephrotoma guestfalica, assembly GCA_963691935.1. Classification (NCBI taxonomy): domain Eukaryota; kingdom Metazoa; phylum Arthropoda; class Insecta; order Diptera; family Tipulidae; genus Nephrotoma; species Nephrotoma guestfalica. The sequence goes on along the minus strand of OY829913.1, from coordinate 203,686,305 downwards.
AAATTTCAGTTCTTGAGCCTGGATAAATATTAAAATCAAATGTGATTTTCCGCATAGAACAAACAATTACAAGTCCAAAGGTGATGGTTTACTTTTCATACCGGGTGTCCGCCGGGAAGGTATACTACTTTGTTTGTTTATGATTTTTGATTAAATGAAAGAGAATGGATCTTATATTGGTAAATGTTTTATTTAATATCGGCAATTATGTATGGAATACAATATCAGATAAATGTCCGCCTCTGTTAGCCTCACAAATGCGAGCCCTTTTCCATTACATTCTCACACACTTCACGCGGTATTTCATTAATTTCATCACGAATATTTTGTTTGAGTTGCTCAAGCGTTTCTGGTTTGTTTGCATAAGCCTTGCTTTTTAGATATCTCCACAAAAAGAAGTCCGAAGCAGTCAAATCAGGCGATCGTGGAGGCCAATCAACATCACCATTTTTAAAAATAACTTGTTGTGGAAAGAGTTCTCGCAGTAATTCCATTGTAATCCTGGCTGTATGCGATGGGGCACCGGCTTGTTGTACCACATGTTAATCAAGCCCAAAGTATGCAGTTGTGGCGTTAAAAAGTTTTCAATCATATCACGATATAGCTCCCCATTCACAGTTACCGTTACGCCGTTTTCATTTTCAAAGAAGTAAGGTCCAATGATTCCTCTTGACCAAATTGCACACCAGACTGTCACTTTTAATGGATGTAAAGGTGACTGATGAATAATGTGAGGGTTTTCCATTGCTCAGAACCGACTATTCCGTTTATTCACATATCCATTTAAATGAAAATGTGCCTCGTCACTCATTATGATTTTTTCATGGAAATCGGGGATGTCATGGGCGAGCTGTAACATCCTATTGACACGATGGTTTATCGAATATTTTTCCATAATAAATTTTCCACGTGTCTACTTCACGACTGTCAAGTATGAACTGTCAATACTAATATTCGCCGGAATGGCGGCAAAACAAAGTAGTATACCTTCCCGGCGGACACCCGTTATATTGTGTCGCGGATAATGTCCCATTAAATAGAATCATTTGTTCGTCGATTCAAAGGTTCTCCTCCAAGGGAATCTCTAAATATCATTGTTTAACAGAATTAAGTATGGGACCAACGTTATAAAAACCGCTTTATTATCTTTTGGAATGTCCAAATTGTTTGTAACATGAAAATTAGTTCGCAATTGAAAAAATCGGTCCCTATCTTAAATGGTTCGACATCCCTGAAATTTTTGTAATAAATATTATGAGCTAATAAATATATTATAACTGTTACTGTAAACTCCATAAAGTTTTCCAAAGGAAAATTGTTTCCTTAGAGGTATAAGTGATAGAAATATTGGCTTCTTGTTACGCTAAAATTAAAATGGAAGAGGGTATTTTCCTTGATCAACAATTCCAAACGGAGAGGTAAGGTATTCTTTTTAATTTCTTTTATGAATGATTGAAAGCAATCATCATAAATTTTGACCTCGAGATTTTTGCAGATTTACCATTCACTATATCGCCGAAGTTGAATAACGAAGTTTTTTAAGAAACTATGTATGTACGTGCATTTGTAGTACCATGACGAATAAATGTTGTAGCTTCTCTGCGGCCAAGATATATTTATCGGTGGGGTTAAACTTCATATTTAAGCTATTTCCATAAATTTGGAGATTGGCCAAAATCGGTCCATCGAAAGTGGTAGTTTCCACAGAAGCTTTTTTGGTTTTTTGCAAATATTTTGAAAAGTATATAACATTTAGGAAAAAGCGATTTAAAACAAACAAATAGATTGTAAATAAAATTTTAAAGAAAATTAGTTAAATTTAGAAAGCATTTTTTACATGTTACCGGACATGACGAGGTTTGATAAAAAAATTTTTTGCATCGAAATTCGGCATCTCTATAGTCCAGGCGGATTGACTATTCGAAAAAAAAATTCATCTGGAAATCTCCATATCGTAAGTGTCAAGCTTTTTAAATGTTTGCAATGAGGATGAAAAGTTTAGCAATTACAAAAACCGACAAAGAACTAAAAGATTTAATTAAATGTAAACAAAATCTTTCAACCAACAAGGGTTGACCTTACCGACCAAACAGCACAGTGGTTAAAGCTTTGTCGATTGGATTGGGTGGTACCGGATTTGAATCTCGCTAGAGATAGGCTGCAAAAGGGATATTTGCTAACCTCGCCCCAAAACAATGCAAATATAAAAAATTAGAATTTACATATGCCCCTCCTTTCTAAAAATTTAATCAAACCTTGGTTTTCCATAACAAAACAAGATATCTCTTCTTTCCGTTTGGAAATAGCAGTTAACTCATTTGATTGAATCAATCTATGTAATTTATCAACGACCGTCGCTTCATCTAATATACCATCAACGCCTTCACTTCTATCTACTAGCACAATGCCTCCAGTATCCGAGGTAAAACCAGGGACCGCTTAGGTTAGATTTCCGCTTAGGCATTATAATAATCAGCGAGACCTGGCTTACGATCAATATGTTATCCGAAGAGTAATTTCCATCAGACTTTGTCGTTCATAGAAAGGACAGATATGATTTTGACACCAGTTGTAGAGGCGGTGGTGTTTTAATTGCTGTAAAGAATTCAATCTCCAATGAAGCCAATGAAGTCTCCAATGTCATTGCCGTTCACATCAAACTAGCTTACAATACCTCGATTGGTGCCGTCGCCGTTTATATTCCTCACGGATCCGACGGGTATGTCTACAACAGGTTTATCAATGACATCGACTCAGCCGTTATACCTTCAGTTCGCCCTTGCGATCAAATTATCATTGTGGGTGACTTTAACTTACCCGGTATATCTTGGAACGATGTCGACGATGTGTTCTCTTCATCCTCAACCGACGGAAAAGCATTGACTATCATCGATTACTTTATTTTATACTAAATATATAACTAATTATTTTTCTAGCGATTTTCACTTTAATTTTAAAATGTCCGACTACGGATTCTTGAATGAATATCTCAGCACTGCCGATTGGGACTTTTTACAGCGCGGTGCGGATTTGAATGATACGGTTCACATATCCAATGAGCTTCTTGGGTGTGGTATCGAGAGACACGTTCCGCGGGTTATCAATAATAAATCCGGCTTTCGGGAGCCATGGTATAATACCGAGTTTACAGGCTTTACGGCGTAGAATACTATCATGATTTCATTAACGCCCGCAATGAATTTAAGACCCTTAATTGGTTCCTTTTCAATAATTACGTAGTTTTGACATCCAATCCCAACAAATTTTGGAACTTCATTAATAGCAAGAAAAAGGTATCTGGTTTCCGTCGAATATGTTTTAGCAGACCTCCACCGCCAGTCAGCCATCCGACAATTGCAATTTGTTTGCCAAATTCTTTGCATCGGTTTACAAGCCACTTCGGTCAACAGACACCGGGTCTCCTACTACTTCCACCTCCATCGTTTTCGATCATTTCAAATTTACCGAACTGGAGGTTCTTGATCAACTGCTCCTTCTCGACGTTAGTAAGGGAGCGATTCGTATTCAAACGTTGTGCTGTAAGTCTGGCCCCTGCAGTTATCTATTTGTTTAACGAAAGCATTCGTCGTGGTATTTTTCCAGATCCCTGGAAAATCTCAAGTGTTCATCTTGAGTCCATGGTTCACAAAGTATTGCACTTCCATACCAAAAGACTTATTTCTCCTTTTCAGCATTGGTTTTATCCGCGGTAGGTCTACTGTGTCTAACTTGTCCTCATTTTGTGGCCATCTATTTGACAGTCTAAACTCCAAGCAGCAGCTTGACGTTGTCTACACAAACTTTCGTTCTCGACATATAACGACTTTTCGTTAAGCTTATCCGTTTACAACACATAATTGGCGTCATTTATGCTGTTTTTCGTAATCTAACAATTAGGCACGATCGTATTTTGGTGTAAAATTGATGTCTAGTCGAACAACAAATATGAATTGTTCATTTATCACTCGAACTGATTTCGTGATATTTTTACAGCTGTCACCCTCTAGTGCTTTTGACAATATTATTTGGTCTACATCCTAATTATTTTAGAATTTACACCACAATATACCTCCTGTTTGCTTTAACGATGGTTCCCACGACAAAAAGACTTGTATGTGTTTGGTCATGGCGTCTGGATATTATAACGGGTGTTTTTTTAGGAGGTTTGTTTTTCCGATAGATGTCGTTTTATTTTATGACAGTTGTTTTGACAGCTCAAAGTGGCATTTCTACTCAGTATTGTTTGGCAAATCATTATGAATAGGTTAACTCCAGAACAACGTTTTCAAATCGTGGAAATTTATTTTCAAAATCAGTGTTCAATTAAAAATGTTTATAGAGCACTTCGTGAATTTTATGGTGCACATAATCGTCCGTCAGAGACCACCATAAAGAACGTAATTACCAAATTTCGGTCTACATTCACTCTTTTGGATGCCAAGCCACCGACAAGAATGAGAAGAGTTCGTACAGAAGAAAATATTGCTGTCGTTGAGGCCAGTGTCGAAGAAAACGACAATTTATCGATTCGTCGTCGTGCTCAGCAAATTGGACTTTGTCCATCGACTTTATGGAAAATTTTACGTAAAGATTTGGGTTTGGTGCCATACAAAATTCAATTGGTGCAAGAATTAAAGCCACACGACCATCGTTTGCGCCGTGAATTCAGTGATTGGTCGTTAAATCAATTGAACGAAGATCCATTTTTTTACCGTAAAATTCTCTTCAGTGATGAGGCGCATTTTTGGTTAAATGGATACGTCAACAAACAAAATTGTCGCATTTGGAGCAAAGATAATCCACACGCCGTTCTAGAATTACCAATGCATCCTGATAAATGTACTGTTTGGTGCGGTCTATGGGCTGGTGGGATCATCGGTCCATATTTCTTTAAAAATGAGGAAGGACGACGCGTTACCGTGAATGGAAATCGATACAGAACCATGTTAAATGAGTTTTTGTTGTCAAATCTTGAAGATATGGATATGAATGAAATGTGGTTTCAACAAGATGGTGCCACTTGCCATACAGCACGTGAAACAATCGACTTATTGAAAGAAACTTTCAACGACAACATTATTTCGAGAAATGGTCCGGTGAATTGGCCTCCGCGTTCGTGCGATTTGACGCCACTCGATTACTTTTTGTGGGGATACGTGAAGTCATTGGTTTATGTGGATAAACCTCAATCGATTGACGCTTTGGAAACCAATATTCAACGTGTCATTGCTGACATACGCCCTCAAATGCTTGAAAAAGTGCTGGAAAATTGGACCTCCAGAATGACATTTGTGAAAAATAGTCGTGGTAGCCATATGCCAGAAATTGTGTTTAAATGTTAAATGCCAAAAAATTATCTACCAAATAAAAAAAAATTTTGGTCATTTCATAATTTTATATGTGTTTTATTCAAAAAAAAATCGGCAACCTCTTAAAAAAACACCCTTTAGATTCAACTTATAATGAAGTGTCATCATTATTTTACTCGCCGAAGAAATTCCTCAGGCAGATATGCCTAGTTGGATGTGATTTTGAAATTGTCATCCTTGCAGGTTGATTTAATGTATGTACAGCAGAAGATGTAATCAAACAAAGGAAACACTCTTATGTTTATGGAACTGGCACCGAAAATTTATTATTAACGGTTTTGTTGCTTTTGTGGCTGTGATACATTCGTGTTGTTTTTGGGCAGTGTGACATTAGTGCGTTTTGATGATTCTGCAGTTGGCAATTATGATGTACACTTTCTCTAGGTCTGCTGTTCTGGTTCCTGTTATTGAATTAGTGGAATCTTTTTTTATGAATTTTAAATTTAACCTACCAACTATATATTATAGTAGATGGCGCTACCATTTTGCTAACTTATCTGAATGGGGTTGAGCTAACCTCCTCCTTTCATTAAACTAAACTTAACATTACACTTTCCTAACCCTAACTTCTACTTCAACTAACGATGCTGGTATATTCATAATAACGCGCGCGATATACCAACCCTCACTTTACCATTACGTCATCTATGTAAATGCAATACTATACATAGATGGTCTAATGGTAAAGTGGATGATGTATGCGACCACTTTTTCTACGGCGGCGCTTCCAATTCCGGTATTTACGAACATCACTACAACATCGCATCTTGTGAAATAATTTATAAATTGTCTGGATGGCACGTAATATGCCTTGTGTAATCCTTACGTTATTGCAATAATAAGGTTTACAAGGAATTGTTGCAATATCGTTTTAAATTCCCTTTTGTAGGATCTGCTTGTGCAAGTAACATTTCTTCTTCTTACTGCGAGATGCGCTCTATTTGCTTTTGTAATGGATGGCGATACTAGGCCTCTTGAGTTATTTGTTGGTAGTGGCGTATCAGAACACATACTACTGTCCGCAATCCTCTTACTACAACCCGGATTCATCTCTTGCTTCGCATAACTGAGGTCTACTTCAGTAAAACAACTACTTTCTTGCTGTGATCTTGGAGCTAAGGTTGCTTGTGACATCGTTTCGACAACTTGTAATGTTTGTTCCTAAGAAACCTGTGGTAAATTTCTTCATTCATCAACCTGGTTAACTACACCACCCGAAAGACTTTTATCGTCTTCTGCGATACAGGTTAACGGTGAGATGTCACATACACATTAGAACCACAATTTGAATTTAACGTTGATCGTAACGTTATTTGTGATATTTCAACAATTATATTGTCGAATATTACAGAATTAGATATACTGTCGATTCGACCGAAAACATGAAGTAGTTTGGTGTAAATAACTGGTTTCAGCTCGACTACGGTTAAACCACCTCATATCCGAGTTGTCAGTAATTTATGAATGTACCTCAATTTTCTGGACATTCTTGGGCTGCGCAAATAGCGGGACACAAAGAAAGCCTCTTCGCTCTCGTTTAAGGGGTTCTTCCAGAACAATTATTGTTTATCGACGAGCTTCATAGCAAATTCCCCTTATGTCATATTCTACTACGAGTTCGTCTGTAGACAACAGTTCCAGCTCCATTATCACTTAAATAAAATTTGTTATTAAAAAAGAACTAAACTAAATTTAAAAAAATCATTTTAAATTTAAATAAAACAAAACCAGGTGAAACAGAAGTGAAAGTCAAATTCTACTACTTGGGTCAAACAAGGAAAAGGAAAAGGAATAGATTATTAATTTTGACCAGCATGCTACTCTACCTTCAATTATGGAGTGGGCGTCTCATCTACTTACGAGTGATACGAGTTGGTGAGACTATCAAAGCTCACTAGGTTACCTTCTTGATCATGTCATCAGTCTTACCCTGGTTCCACAATCCAGATACCTACCCTACATTTAAGGCAATGCATTTTGTGAGTGATAAGTCTAAGACTGGCATGCAGTAATCTGATATCTACTAAACCAAATGCTCAGCTCTCGAGACCGGATTACTGTTTTATCAATTAGGAACGATAACCCGCCGGTTATCGCTAAGATTTCCACAACGTGTCTCATAACCTACTCGTAACTTATGTCCAAAACTTGGAGTCATATAACCGTCTACAATTAGAACATAAGATTGAACAGCTACAAGTGATATGCCCTTAACGAACTTATCTAAAGAGGAGGACTGGCGAATCCATCCCTAAGGATGCAAGTTTGAAATTAAATTGATGACGTGAAACGATGCGAAAAACCTAACTAACATTGTGGGTGCAAATCTACTTTTAACCGAATTTAACAAAGCTGGTTCATTAAACTCAGAAAAAAATGAGAAGGCAATGTTTACAATCTGACCGCGATATGGAATGATGTTTCAAATTTATCTGGGAATGTATAGCCCTTTATACCCCCGATATCTTCTCGGCCGGGAAAGGGATATGCATATTGCTTCAGGGATTACATTATTCACCCTTGCCTGGTACAGAATTGAAAAATTGTTAGTTGTACATGGTAAAAAAAACCGTACAACTTGATAACAAATATTCTGAGTCTACGTATGTCAAAAGAGCTCATGAAGTTCCGAGTGTTACCACGTATACTAGTTCATCCCTCGAAGTACGGGTTGGGAAATGCCACAGATAAACTAAGTACACGGGAGTCCAGCATCGCAACTGAACAACTACTAAGCCTTTACAGTATGTGTCTGTCTCACCAAGCATTAGGTCAGGTATATATGCCCGAAGGCAAGACCGCGGTGCACACTCATACCACAAAAACTATGCTAATTTTTCATGGTCAGCCGCAGCATATTTTAATAACTAAAGCAACTAATTATTTATTTAATTAACGTTGGAGACCAATAGGAAACAATTTTGGGGGAATCTCCAAACAAAATTCAAAATTCTAAAATTTCATTGATGAATAATACCTGGATGTTTGGGCCGAATTATGGCCCTATTTGGGCGCCAATTGAAACGGGTTAGCATCTACCTAAAGCTATGGCTAACCCATCCTAAAAATTAAAATCTGCCATTTTAGTTTCAATATATGCGTAAAACTTCGTATAAACGAGTAAATTATAAATTATATGAAAAAATGCAAATAAGTACGGTGACTAAGTACTTGTAAAGAGGTCAATTCCAGAAACACCGCTACCAAATACTAAGCGCATTTTTGAGTTGTTCTGGATCAAAACTAACAGATAAATACCATTCCATTGAAAAGTCTAGGGGCCCCGGGTGTTTTAGGAAATAAATGTTGTGAAGAGGTCAATTGTCATATCGTAGGGGTTTTCCGAGCAATTTTCCCAATTCCAGAAACACCGCTACCAAATACTAAGCGCATTTTTGAGTTGTTCTGGATCAAAACTAACAGATAAACACCATTACATTGAAAAATCTAGGGGATCCGGGTGTTCTAGGAAGTAAAATTTGTGAAGAGGTAAATTTGCATATCGTAGGGGTTTTCCGAGAAATTTTCCCAATTCCAGAAACCCCGCTACCAAATACTAAGCGCATTTTTCAGATGTTCTGTATCAGAACTAACAGAATAACACCATTCCATTGACAAATCTAGGGGCTCCGGGACTTTTAGGAAATAAAATTTGTAAAGAGGTCAATTTTTCAATGGAATGGTGTTTAACTGTTAGTTTTGATCCAGAACAAATCAAAAGTGCACGTAGTATTTGGTAGCGGTGTTTCTGGAATTGGGGAAAATTCTCGGAAAATCCGTACGATATGACAACTGACCTCTTTACAAATTTTATTTCCTAAAACACCCGGGGCCCCTAGATTCTTCAATGGAATGGTGTTTACCTGTTAGTTCTGATCTTGAACAACTCAAAAGTGCGCTTAGTATTTGGTAGCGGTGTTTCTGGAATTGGGAAAAATTCTCGGAAAATCCGTACGATATGCAAATTGACCTCTTTGCAAGTACTTAGTCATTTATAATTTACTCGTTTGTACTAAGTTTTACACATATATTGAAACTAAAATGGCGGATTTAAATTTTTAGGAAAGTTTAGGAAATAGTTCCCACGATATATTGTTGTATCTACGAGAAGGAAGAGAATGAAGTGAGCCGTTTATAGTTAGTGGCCAATGGTGTTGTGTTGGATCGGGAAGTTTAGAAGAGTTGCTAGTGTTATTTTTTTGAGTAAATAGTGAAGACATGTAGGTTTGTGGTGTCGCTAGTAAGTATATCGGCAACGAACCCCCATATTTCGGCCGCGCTCAAAGAATTAAGTTCAATTGCTTAGTTTTTAGTAATGATAATACATAAAATGGGGTCATCATATTTTCACAATACTCTGAAACAATAAAAAATTGGTTCATAAAACCTATTACGTATACTACTAAACCACAACAATTTTTTTGGCATACACTAAATAAAAATATTTTTTTTAATCCATATGTTTTAATATAATAAGCTACCATGTAAACTAATAATAATGAATTTTAATTTTGTAGATCCTTCTCCCAGAAAACTAAGTCAAAAAAAAAATTAAAACCAAAAAGTTTTATGTAACTTTTTATTTTTGAGTGTTGAAATGGGAACCATACTCTAGTAAATTATTTAAAACATAACCGAGATACGAACCCATTTCCAACTAACTAACTTATGAAAAAAAATCAGCACAACCACATTTTGATAAGTGTCTGAGGTATTTATTCTGTTTTATGTTATATAACAGCAAATAAATAATAATAAAAGATATGGATTCTTAAGCAATAAATCATAAAGTGTTTTTTAGAATTAATTTTCTAAGCAATGTTTAATCTTTAGTGTATGGTTCTTCCCCGCAAACCTCGAGATATTCCGATAAATTAAAGTTTTGTGCTCTCTATAGAAAAAGATTTTTTCTATTTTTCATTTTCTAGTTATTTATAATGGATTCATATATGGTATGTACGAGTGAGTGTATAGACGTATTTAAAACACACACTAGAAGCTGGATAGTTTTATTTTATTTTCCACATCCCTGAATCAACGAGTGTGAAATTTTTAAATTAGACTTTGATAATTAAAAATAAAAGTTTCCATTTTTTATTCGTATAATGCGATTAGATACAGTTGAATGTGTTCAGTGAACTAATGGAATTACTATATACTATATACAGTATCACTACTGGGCAATGTTGACCGAGCAAATTTATAATTTTGCCTTCTTCTAAAAATATGCTTCTGCATTATTGACACATTCACACCCACATAATCCCAGCTTAAACTTCACTTGTATCTTGCGTATAAATAGATATATACGGATTCCCAGAAGTGCAGAAAAAAATGTAATTTACCCCTTACGATATACCAAGAATAAAAAGAATAATTTGTGTCATAAAATTCCAAGTAAAGAGATAACATTTTATCTGTCCTCATTTTTCTTGCCATATTTATCCCTCGGTGACTTTTTATGTATACGAGGTACAAAAAAAAATAAAAAATCTCAAAAAATACTTATAGTTTATTTTTTGCATTCTGCTCCTGTTATACATACCAAAACCAAAACAACAGAACAAAAAAATCTTAAAGATAAAGTCATTAAGGAAAATGTTAGATGGTAGTTGTTCTTAGTAGTTGGGGCACTGGAAAACCATTACCAATAAAAATTTACATAGACTTTCATAGACTCGTGTACTTGTTACGTAATAGGTACTTAGGTTTTTGGCAGCAAACATATCTGAGAAAAACTAATTTTTCAGAATCTATGTATAACATAAAAGTAACGATTATGTTTTCAATTTAAGAATAACGACACAGAAAATTATCTTTGTACTCGTTAAGTTTCATTAGAAAATATCTTTCTTTGTACGTAAACACATCGACTGGTATATAGTTTCAAATGTATGCCAATTCTTTCTTGGCATATTTTTTCCTGCTATATAGAACATGTTAATAAAGTTTGGGCTGACAAACATTTTTTGTTAAATAAGTATCGTCGCGAGATCACTTATTTAAGTTAATATGGAGTATCACGAACCGAGCTTTACTATAGGTAAGGTAGGTATTTGATTGTAAATCAAATCGGTTGCCTTGAAATATTTGGCAATGCATTGCGAGCTTTAGTTTTACACGTTTACACTCTCCTCGGTCCAAATTTCTCCGTCGGTCAATACCCCTTAACATTACCCTCCAACCAATTACCCCAATGGTACATTATCTTTCCGGAAACTAGCCCCTCTCTAATGAGTCTGAATCTTATTAAATATGTGGCCAACTTGGAATTTCTTAATTGGTTTTGACTATACCGACGTTTTGAACGGAAATTGGATGTAATTTCTATATGAAGCTCTGAAAAATAATCAACTGGAACACAACTTTGTCAGTTTCTACTGACACTATTTTTTTTTACCATAATTTATACTAAAATGTGGGAATCCCATTTATGTTGGAAAACCAATTTAAAAATTATTCCAGTTTTTTTCCAGAAATCGCTATAGGATTTTACTCCCAGTCAAACCAATCTCCTCTTCGTGATTTTTGCGCTGCCAATTACCCTTATACCATACTACTTACTATAATACTTTATGTCACGCCCACACGCCATTAGTTCACCGGCCACTTACCAGCTATCCTCCCCTACCCCCTTCCGGTCTAAGTTCATAAGAATTGACTAAGTTGCCATAGTTTAGAATTATTTTTTCACCTTAATCAGAATTGCGTAAAAAAATAAGAATCATCACATCAGAATAACTTGATTTATAAAGGGTGGTCCATCTAATTCAATGTCAAATGACTTTCACGGCTGGCTTTACAGTACCCCATTCTATGTCAACAAAATTTTTCAAAACATTACCAATTGTATGCAACTTCGATTTGTTCTTTCACGTTTTGGATAGTCTCTGGATGGTTAGCCGTTATCCTTAACGGCTTCCCACAAAAAAGGCCAACGGAGTCAAATCCCAGCCTACTGTCAATTAATGCTATTCGATCCCCGAAGACAGTGTGCAAAAGACCGATTGTTGCGTTTGCTGTTGTGGCAAGTTGTTCCGTCCTGTTGAAACCAAATGTCGTGTGTGACTGTAAGAGCGGTTCCTTGCCCATTTTCGAAAAAAATGAACCATCGATATCGCTAGTCCAAAATCTTCACCAAACACGGATTTGTTAGCCCCAAATGCGACAATTTGGCTTGTTAACATAGCCTCCGAGATAAAAATGAGCTTAGTTGGAAAATATGCTTTTTCGGTAACAATGCTCATTTTCTTCCAAGCATTCCAGAGGCCACGGTGGATAATCATTTCGCTGCATCTCCTGCACTAATTGAACTTTGTACGCCTTTATACCGAGGTATTTAGAACTGCGCGAAATGTTAAATTCTTGAGCACGATGGCTAGAGATGTTGATGGATGTGCTCAGACACATTGTGAGCAACAGCTGCAATGTTCTCAGCTGTACGCGCTATAAATGAACGTGCACGTGTTGGTGTCCAATAAACATCTAGTTTCACGAACTCGCTTCACAAATTGATTCACAAATTGCATTGCAAACATTTCATTTTTACTGATTTTTCCACGTACATTTCCTATACAGTTTGGGTAGAAGACTCACCACTTTTCAATATTTCCATATTCCACAATTTTGTTCAAGCGTAAATCAATCCATTTCGTAAATGTCAAGACGCAAATGCGAATGTTCATGACGTAAGTGTTGCCACACTCGAAATAACCGGTAGCTGAAATTGCAAACGCTAGATAGGCCAACCGTTTTTATCGAAATTGACATTCCTTTGGACTAGGTTGATCGAGAATAAGAAATCTGAGTTGATAATGCTACAACCATCAAAGTGAACTGAAACCAGTAGCTCCACAATTGTCCTATTAAAATAAGACGGTCTATCATCAAGAAGTCACAAAACATCAGGTTTTCTCAACGTTTTTAACGAAATTGTTGATCATTTCGAGAAGTTCAAATATCGGTGATGGCGTGTTTTATGAGTTTTATGATTTTGACAAAAACAACTATTTCGATAGAAAACACATTTCTCTACAATCTTTGCAGATTTAAAATTCGCTATAAATAAGCCAGAAAAAGTGCTGGGCGAAGGACGAATCGTCGATATAAGCTTCATGTGTTAAATGCTATCAAATATGTGAGAGTGTCGGATTCCTGTCGACCAAATTAGTACCCGTCAAACTATGCCATTCGACTCCCTGGAACTACCGTTACGTATTTATTCACGAGAGTGATATAGCGAGAAGCGGGCTGCCCCATTATTCGGTTAGAATTAACTTATCACTTCGTTTTAATTTTCGAGGGGTTACAATTCTTTCACTAATCCCTGTAAATCTATTTCTTTATCTGTTTGTCATTTACATAGACAGTGCGATACTTTGCGCATCTTTTTACGTTATTGTCTCATTTGGTTACGGATAAAGTCTGAAATCGGTACATGATTACACACCTAAATTATCGTAGTTTGCAATTTTCTTCCGTAAACACATGCGAGTTAATAAATCTGTTAACCCCTACTATTTCATGTTACTTTTCACTAATACCATAAAAGTAGCCCGTGGGGTGAAGGATGAATTATTTTATGAACATGTAACTCTCATTTGGTAGATTTCGGAGCAATAACACTGTTGTTTACTATTTTGTGCGAATGGTGAACAGTTAATGCCGCTGATACAACCATCCTTCTAAACCATACAAATAACGTCGGCTCTGAGTAAAATATTTATCTTGCTGAAAAGATGGTAATGAGGATCGCCAAACTGTATCAAGGCAGCGAGGATGTAATCTTCTGTATTGTAATGTTGAATCAATTCGGGAGTGTAATACGAATGATAACTCGGTGTTCGGATTAAAATTGTATAATCGTTTGGAGTGTCGTTTGTTGCAAACCCAGCAAAACTTAATTTGGAATTCGAACTGATGTGGCCTTTGTGCAAGCAGTTGATACACAACCCCTTTTCTCGGACGAGATTTGAATGATAGAAGTTTGAACGGCTCGCACTGGAACACGTTCTGATTTCCAGCAGAATCTTGACACGTGAAGCTGAGAGAGTCGGAAGTGACGACGAGGGAGCGAGTTTATTGCACGACAGATTTGCGAGATGCTCGAGTACGCGACGAATGCGATGATGTCGGGACCTCTTTGTGCCCCTGGAAATCATCGCCTGTGATTGCCATCGGGTGTTCAGGACAGCGCTCAGGTATTGGTATGATGGATATTGCGCTCAAACTTTCAGACTGCAAACGGCGTTGTCCGATTCGATTTGTAGTGCAGGCATGGTTCTGAACCTTCGAAGATGGCTGTCGATGATGAACCAATGGTGGTTCTATTGATTTCGTAGAATGCACCATACTTTCTTAATTGTTGCTGAGGATCCAGTTAAGTTCGCCTTTTGATAGTGTAGCTTCTGCGATTTGGTCAACTGTTTATGATTGTGAACGAGGTCGACAAACAAATTCTCATATTCGGTCCAATTCGTGTAATAGCCGTCGAAGACTGGAACCTGAATTCGAGGTAACTTTGTATCGATTAGTGAGGGTCCGAACCGACCGGTAACGCGACTAACTTCGAATATGAAAGCCATATATAAGGAAAAGTAACTGCATCGCCACCAACCGTTGTTCCTTGAAGTAACATAGCGTCATCATAAATTCCACAATCAACATCCATAACCACGAGCATATCTACACCCAACAATCACCATGAAGATGAAACTTCGCGAGATATGTCCATCAGATATTAACGGTACCCAACCAATTGATGCCATCATCAAGTAGCATTAAGCATGATTGTGAAATACATACCAAAAATAATACCAAAAATGTACACTGTTAAATTCAAAAATATTCCAATTGGATTTGTTTTGTAGTGAAATTGAAACACTTGTAGATAATCTTTAACATTTATACTAGAGAAGTCCCTGAATCCCTAATAGTGTCGCTGTAAAGATCAAATAATTTTCTAACAATTTCAGATAAACACGAGAAAATTGTAATATAATTCACTAAAGTTTTTTCAATTCTAAAGAAGGTTTTTTTAGACAATGGTTCTACTTTTATATCTCCGAATCTAGAAATGTTCACGGGGTCTCACCTAAATGGCTGAATAGCTAAGTCAAAACCTCACGTGTGTGGTGAATAAGGTTGAGATATGATGATTTGTAAATTGTCCAGCGTATTTTAAACAATAGTGGTTTTTGATTTATATCTATTTTCAAATTTTTCTGTTGCCGCTCCTTGAGATGTTCATAATTTTTTTAATGTATTTTGGGATAGCATAGATAAAATTCTAACATTGCAATAAACATGGTTATTTTATGAAAATATTTACTGTGCCATATACGACTTAGAAGTTTCATGAATTTCAATATATTTTCAAATTTTATTTCACCGATCCTAGAGATGTTCACGGGGTCTCACCTACATGGTCAGATAGATCAGTCAAACCCCTATGTGGGTAATGAACGGTATCTAATTATGATGATTTTTAACTAGTCCAGAGACATTTTTACGTTTGCGGTTATATCGCCCATCCCAGAAATGTTCACGGGATCTCTTTCATATATTCGAATAGGTCAGACAATTTTCTATCAATATTGTGAAAATGGGACACGAATGATGATTTTCATCTTGTTTTCCATAATTTACAACTTCTTCGTTTGCAATTTTACTCTCAATTGGAAATTTTGGTATTTTCTCCAATAGGATTTTTACCCAATTGACATTCCCAAATAAGCTACGAACCCGATTTATTGTGCAAACAATCAAATAACAAAAAACCTATGAATCTTCACAAGGTCACGTTTATACTTTTAGATAGTTCAAAGTTTCGGTTATATCGCCCATCCCAGAAATGTTCACGGGATCTCTTTCATATATTCGAATAGGTCAGACAATTTTCTATCAATATTGTGAAAATGGAACACGAATGATGATTTTCATATGCTTTTTAAGTTAGCGGACATTTCTCAGCTGAAAATAAGAGTTTTCGTTACTCGCCGCAAGTGGCAGCTCAATCACAATAGAGAATTTATTTTGTTATACAATTAGAAATTTCTTATTCCTTTTGTATATCTTTTTTCACTAAATAAAACATCCCAGCGGAATAAAATATTAAATATGATCCTTAAAATGACAAATTGATTGATCTCCGAAGTAAAAGAACACGGTAAATGAAATCTTGAAATTTAACAATATTCCGTCTTTCACGATGAAATTTAGATAAAAGTATTGATCAGGGGTCCAAACCTTAGGACAAAATTCTAGGATCTGTTCATGTTGGACTAAACTAGGCCATCTCATTACCAATACTTTTGAAAATTTAAATTTTTTTATTAGTTTATTTTCAGTTTTTGGCCAATATCTCAAAAACTTCCACTAGTACCCAATACTTTCGATTGTTTTCTAATAGCTCAGGTCATACTGAGACTACCAGGAAAAATTGATACATTAGAATTTTCACTATAATTTTTCCATTTTCTGCGGCCATATAAGTTATTTTTAGTTTGTGGGCACGTAAAAATGTCTCTGGACTAGTTAAAAATCATCATAATTAGATACGGTTCATTACCCACATAGGGGTTTCACTCGGTGAAATAAAATTTGAAAATTTATTCAAATTCATGAAACTTCTAAGTCATATATGGTCCAGTAAATATCATCACAATTGAACCCTGTTCGGAACTATCGATAGTCGAAACTTTGAACTATCTAAAAGTATAAACGTGACCTTGTGAACATCCATAGGATTTTTGTTATTTGATTGTTTTCACAATAAATCGGGTTCGTAGCTTATTTGGGAATGTCAATTGGGTAAAAATCCTATTGGAGAAAATACCAAAATTTCCAATTGAGAGTAAAATTGCAAACGAAGAAGTTGTAAATTATGGAAAACAAGATGAAAATCATCATTCGTGTCCCATTTTCACAATATTGATAGAAAATTGTCTGACCTATTCGAATATATGAAAGAGATCCCGTGAACATTTCTGGGATGGGCGATATAACCGCAAACGTAAAAATGTCTCTGGACTAGTTAAAAATCATCATAATTAGATACCGTTCATTATCCACATAGGGGTTTGACTGATCTATCTGACCATGTAGGTGAGACCCCGTGAACATCTCTAGGATCGGTGAAATAAAATTTGAAAATTTATTGAAATTCATGAAACTTCTAAGTCGTATATGGCACAGTAAATATTTTCATAAAATAACCATGCTTATTGCAATGTTAGAATTTTATCTATGCTATCCCAAAATACATTAAAAAAATTATGAACATCTCAAGGAGCGGCAACAGAAAAATTTGAAAATAGATATAAATCAAAAACCACTATTGTTTAAAATACGCTGGACAATTTACAAATCATCATATCTCAACCTTATTCACCACACACGTGAGGTTTTGACTTAGCTATTCAGCCATATAGGTGAGACCCCGTGAACATCTCTAGATTCGGAGATAACGGGTGATTTTTTAAGAGCTTGAGAACTTTTTTTTAAAAAAAAACGCATAAAATTTGCAAAATCTCATCGGTTCTTTATTTGAAACGTTAGATTGGTTCATGACATTTACTTTTTGAAGATAATTTCATTTAAATGTTGACCGCGGCTGCGTCTTAGGTGGTCCATTCGGAAAGTCCAATTTTGGGCAACTTTTTCGAGCATTTCGGCCGGAATAGCCCGAATTTCTTCGGAAATGTTGTCTTCCAAAACTGGAATAGTTGCTGGCTTATTTCTGTAGACTTTAGACTTGACGTAGCCCCACAAAAAATAGTCTAAAGGCGTCAAATCGCATGATCTTGGTGCCCAACTTACCGGGCCATTTCTTGAGATGAATTGTTCTCCGAAGTTTTCCCTCAAAATGGCCATAGAATCGCGAGTTGTGTGGCATGTAGCGCCATCTTGTTGAAACCACATGTCAACTAAGTTCAGTTCTTCCATTTTTGGCAACAAAAAGTTTGTTAGCATCGAACGATAGCGATCGCCATTCACCGTAACGTTGCGTCCAACAGCATCTTTGAAAAAATACGGTCCAATGATTCCACCAGCGTACAAACCACACCAAACAGTGCATTTTTCGGGATGCATGGGCAGTTCTTGAACGGCTTCTGGTTGCTCTTCACTCAAAATGCGGCAATTTTGCTTATTTACGTAGCCATTCAACCAGAAATGAGCCTCATCGCTGAACAAAATTTGTCGATAAAAAAGCGGATTTTCTGCCAACTTTTCTAGGGCCCATTCACTGAAAATTCGACGTTGTGGCAGATCGTTCGGCTTCAGTTCTTGCAGGAGCTGTATTTTATACGGTTTTACACCAAGATCTTTGCGTAAAATCTTCCATGTCGTCGAATAACACAAACCCAATTGCTGCGAACGGCGACGAATCGACATTTCACGGTCTTCAGCAACACTCTCAGAAACAGACGCAATATTCTCTTCTGTACGCACTGTACGCATTCGTGTGGTTGGTTTAATGTCCAATAAAGTAAACTGAGTGCGAAACTTGGTCACAATCGCATTAATTGTTTGCTCACTTGGTCGATTATGTAGACCATAAATCGGACGTAAATCGCGAAACACTTTTCGAACCGAACACTGATTTTTGTAATATAATTCAATTATTTGCAAGCGTTGCTCGTTAGTAAGTCTATTCATTATGAAATGTCAAAGCATACTGAGCATCTTTCTCTTTGACACCTTGTCTGAAATCCCGCGTGATCTGTCAAATACTAATGCATGAAAATCCTAACCACAAAAAAATCACCCTTTATAAAAGTAGAAACATTGTCTAAAAAAACCTTCTTTAGAATTGAAAAAACTTTAGTGAATTATATTACAATTTTCTCGTGTTTATCTGAAATTGTTAGAAAATTATTTGATCTTTACAGCGACACTATTAGGGATTCAGGGACTTCTCTAGTATAAATGTTAAAGATTATCTACAAGTGTTTCAATTTCACTACAAAACAAATCCAATTGGAATATTTTTGAATTTAACAGTGTACATTTTTGGTATTATTTTTGGTATGTATTTCACAATCATGCATTAAGCTTCAATTGCTATTATTGACCGCAGTTGTTCACGTTATCGATGCTTATGGGCATAACCAACAAGCGTCATTTGTGACTGAGGAGTGCGTTTCACGTTTAGCCTCACCTCGACATAAGGCGACCATAACGATTAGAGGAGTTGGCTCGTCTACAGCGGGAACCACGAAGCGATCAACGACTCTACAGATTACTTCTAGATTTTCGTCAAAACCAAATTTAATAGTGACCGCACTTTTTTTGCAAAAGATAACTGCACCAATGTCGTCAACAATTACCAACTCAACATGATGGCATCATTTGAAATCTTTGCAGTTAGCTGATCCAAAATTTCACCGAGCAAGTCCCATCGACGTTTTAATCAGGGCCGAGTATTTCTTCGAGATCCTATCTGATGGCAAAATCCCTGACCGTTTTGGGAAACCAATAGCTCAGAATACAATTTCCGGATGGATTGTCGCTGGGAATACTGCAACCAACCTTTTGGCCGAATTCACACCACTAAGTTTATGTACCAAACTTGATATCGATTGCTCGCTTCGAAAGTTTTGGGAGAGCGATGAATTACCACTTACCAATCATCTAACCGAGAAGGAAGTCCAATGCGAGGCTCATTTCGCCGAAACTCACCAACGTGCCAAGGAAGGCAGATTTATAGTGCGGTTGCCTTTTATCAAACCCAGAAAACCAATAGGAAGTACCAGAGAAATGGAATCAAAGTTTACCAAACTTTCGAATCTCAAACTTGAATGCATCACGTTTATGCGGGAATATATCAAATTAGATCACATGGAACGCATATTCCCAACCATTCCAATAACCAACCCAGCCACATCGTTCTATATGCCACATCATGCGGTATACAAAGAAACAAGCACCACAACAAAGCTGCGAGTGGTATTTGATGCCTCGGCTAAATCAACAACCAAAGTGTCCCTCAACGACAACCTAATGGTGGGCCCAACGGTTCAAGATAGTCTGTTCGCCATCCTACATCGAAAAAATGTACGGCCAGAATTGTGTGGCGCAAACTACCAGAATTACCCGTCGGGGATTATCAATTGCTAACTGCCACATACGGAACAGCCTCCGCACCGTATCTGGCAACAAAAACCTTAACACTTGCCGACAACAACATTATCATGTTCATCAAATTTCCTCTAGCTGCAAAAATCTTAGGATCAGCTGGGTTTGGAATGGTGTCCAAAGAATGATGCGTTTCAATTCAAGGTAGTAATCAGTTCCGAAACCAACAACACCAACCGCACAATGTTAGCCGAAGCATCAAAAATCTTCGATCCGCTCGGTTGGCTGTCACCATCCATTATTATGGTAAAGCTCCTTTTCCAATCACTTTGGCTGCTCAATTTAAAATGGGACGATCCATTACCCATCAATATTTCAAAAAGATGGCAGAAACTTAGGCAAGAATTGTGCCAGTTAAACCAAATATCGATTCCTCGTTGGCTGTCAACCGGAAGTGAGAGATTTCAGTTACACGGAGTTCGAGACGTAAAGGCTACCTCAAGCAAGACACTTCAAGCTGAACAAATTGAAGTATTCACTCAACAACGGTGTTATGGTGGCTATCATCACATCCGCGATGCTGGAAGAGCTATGTAGCTAATCGCACAGCCGACATATTGTTTTCAACCTTTAGTAATGATTGGCGCTACGTACCATCAAAACTGCAAGAATTCGAGCTTTGGTGGAAGGGACCACCATGGCTGCGGCAGGATCCGCAATCCTGGGCTAGTCAAGATCATTTGAATCGCACCAATCTTCGGACCAACGAAGAGCGACAAAATGAAATATTCAAGCTAGAAATGATTAGATCGAATCCATTACTTGAAGAGTTAACCCAAAGACATTCTAAATTTTCGAAACTCACCCGAATTATTGCATTGATATACCATTTCTCGAACAACATTAAGAAATCCAGTAAAGGTGAACTGAGGTGGAAGACTATGCCACTTGAAGATTTTCATCGCGTAACCAACACGATATTAAAAAGGGTACAGGAAGGTGCCTTTGCTACCGAAATTTCATGTCTCAAAACCAAGAGTCAAAATCCCAATCTGTTAATGGGAGATTTACCAACTTCAAACATGCGTTCAACCAAACGGGAATCGACTATGCGGGCCCAATATGGTTGCGATCAATGATAGGAAGGCGAATCAAACCACATAAGGGAAACATCGCTATATTTGTATGTATGAGCAGCAAGGCATTTCATATAGAACTGGTTAGTGACCTGTCAACCAGCGCATTTATAGTCGCTTTAAAACGGTTTATGTCCAGAAGAGGAGTTTGTTCGGACATATTCAGCGACAACGGCACCAATTTCGTTGGAGCAAAAAAACCAATTCCAAGACATTTCTAAATTAAACAAGTCAATTCACGAAATGGCATTTCTCACCACCATCCGGACCTAATTTCGGTGGATTATACGAATCGGCCGTCAGATCAACCAAATTCCATCTACGGCGAGTGTTGGGAACCACCACACTCAACTTCGAGGAGATGCCAACGTTATTAACGCAAATTGAGGCCATATTGAATTCACGGCCATTATGCTCCTTATCATCAGGGTCAGACGACCTCAACATGTTGACTTCGGCTCATTTTATCCTTGGTCAATCTCTCCAATTGCCACCAGATCGAGCACATTACCTCAAACAATATCAACCACCTGACCATATGGAAGCAAGTCATATGACATATGATACAGCATTTTTGGAAGCGATTCTATCTGGAATATTTATTGCTTCATAATCGTTTCAAGTGGCAACTTGGATGGCCATCATTTATGTCGTGTCTATTTAAGTTACTTACCTTTAATTCACTCGAATATTGTTCAAGTCAATCAGCTGATCGATGACGTCATTGATGATGTTCCAGTTGCAATTCGTAAATCTAAAATAAGAAATGTAATTAGTTAATATTTAAGTTACCATACCTCGTTCACTTATCTGTCCAAATTTTGATCACCTGATATTATAATTATAATTAATAATTTGTTCCATTTGAATGGAAACAAATAACCTCACTTATCTTATCAATTTCCATCGAATCCAAATGTCAATATGAAATGTCAAAAAGTGGTGGTTGGATTTAAATGCGTTATTTGGGGCAATGCACGGATAAGGGCGAGCATTGTGCTCGCCGCGACATCTGCGTTTGGGCTTTGTTTTTCGAACATGGTCTTCGAATTCTCACTGTCAAAATGCGTCTACGGAGAAGTACATTTTTTTAGTTAGTTGAATTCTGTTTTTTGATTAGTACAGTTATATGTAATAAAGAATATGGTGGCGTAAAAGAAATAAAGTGTGAAAGTGAAAGTAAAGTGTTACATATAGTCAGCGGCCCAACCGTGCATATCGCACACTCGATCTGATCATGTATGCCGCAGACTATATCATTATACCGGGATGCGATGTAGTCGATCTGCGTTTGTATGAATTGGTTGCTGCTTCCTGGCATGTCGATCGAGAGCTCCATGTTCTTTCCATTGCACCACCCAATTATGTTGGACTTACCGAACGGGTTAGTCACCCGAATATCTCTACTTATGAACACTAGTTTCTCGAGTCACCCGCGCTAAACGCTGAAATGTTAAATTGTCTTACTTACGAGAGTTGTTGCGGCACGGCACAAACGGTGCGGCTTGAAAGGCCAAAAATGTGGTAGAAAAATCTACAAATGTAGCGAAAACTGTGGTAAAGAATTGCATATAAATAAACACTTTTTATTGAGTGTGATTAGCTACTGTGGCGTGTTGTTAGTCGATCGGAGGTTGACTGTCGTGGAGACGTGTTGTGTCATCTTCAACAAAATCCAATATACAAATTAATAAGTGTCACTCTCCTATCATATTTCCAGGCAAATGGCATGCATGATTTACCCATATTCTTATATGAGTCATATGGAACTTGGTCATTTGCGTCAATACTACCATACGGCTGGTACTGCCCTCTTAGGCATTGTAACCCCGTAATATGAAAAACTGGGCTTTCTCCTTTTGGAGTTTGCGTTGGGTTAACCGACGCAAATTCGTAAAGAACGAATCGTTCCCCCACACGTTTAACCTACTCGTTTTATGGGGTAGTTACCGATGAAATTAATGATTAGTACATAAATAATTTTGTATTTTTTCCGTAAGGATGGTGGTTTCTAATTTTGAGTCGTAGATATGTAAAAACAAGTAAACAGTAAACATTCCAACCATATTTTGTGACCAAATTTGATTTATTTTTAACGTCGATTATAATCTCAGTACACAATGTTCTTTATATGTAACTAAAATTACCATGCATCAAACAAATTAATTATGGAATTCTATACGGGTGTAATTACTCGACAATGTTTCAACAAAAAATTTATCATAAATTCGTTCCACTGTCAGACGAACTCCTAATTTGTGGTGTGAAGAACAAATCTACCATAACACTCACCTCTAATGTTTTAACTAAAATAAATACACATATTGTGATTGGTTTTGGTTGAATTCTATAATTACATTTCCCAACCCTATAGTTGAGCTACATATTGTAACTACAATTTATGTACAAAGGTATCGAACTACTCGACATTTACCACTAAAAAAAATTTTCAAATGGCTGAACAACGACAAAACCCAACATTTTAATCGATAACAAAAAAAAAACATAAACAAAATAAAAGTTTTCTTTAGTTTTCCTATGTTCAAGGTTATAATGTGTTACCCGTAGTGTTTATTAAAACATTCCTTTTCCCATAATCGTAAATCGAGTTTTGGTATAATGTCGGAGCATCAGAATATAATTTGTACGAAGTTTCCTCAATTTAATTAAAAAAAATTTCATATTTATTGATTGGAAAATTGTATACCGAGCTGGTGGTGTAATAAACGACATTCTATCGATATTTCAAGCAACTGAAGTACAACAACAATGTTTCAAACAATTATAAATACATAATTATAAAAGAAACCACAAAACCCTAATTTAACAGTTTGCGTGACAAATAAAACAACAATTCACTAAATTTAATGGGGGCACTCATGTAAGAACATTTGGGTGTGAGGGGGTTTGGTTTGAAGGAAATGAACATAATAAAATTAAAGAAAATGCTCGTACAAGAAAAGCTTTTAACACCACGTACGATAATTTACGGTCGTATGACGTAATAAAGAACGTGTTGTGTACTTTTTTTTGATATTTCCAATCACTGTGGTGATCAGTGAAATAATCATAAAAAGAAAAATTGTAATTGGTTGTGAGATTACATTTTTATGTTGCTATACTTGCTATATACGTGGTCACAGAAAACTTTGTTTTTTTGTTTAAAAGAATATTGAATCAGATGGCGTAAATATTTGATTATAGTTTTGTGATTGGTAATATTTTTGTATGAGGTTTTCGAGTTAATTCTTACGGACTCTAGGCTAGATCACAGTTTTTTAAGGGTTGCCTAAATTTGTGATGCATTCGTTTCTAAATCGTTTTTCATTATTTTTCGCGTTTACAGAGCCTTAGAGAAATTTTGTCTCATTTGTAAAGGTGGTCCAAGTTACAAATTTTGGGTTACTCTTAACTAAGTACAATAAACTCGGGAGGTGATGGGGGACACTAATCTGAACAAAAAATCATGTAACATATCCTATAAACGTTTTGGTATTGCAAAGCAATTAGTATATCAAACACAGAGCCAATAATGAAATAAATTGATAACAACTTGAAATCCTTTTTGAATCCTTTTTGCATATTTTGAAATTTATTTAGCAAATTTATTGTAATTTTGATGTATCAGTCCTCCTGATCAGTTAATCGTATTCCAAAGTTGTAGATGTGATATTCGTACCAATATTCGAACCTGAATGACCATCCGCCAGAGACTCATTGATTGATTGATTGATTGATTTTGAATGTACGACCAAGTTCTTAGGCTTGAGTTCCCGGATGACGCCGGGTCCACCGTACACCCTTTTTTACACATAACAAAACCGAAGGATTGGATAGGTTAGTTAAGTGGGACAGAATCGGCCCGGTTACAGACACCTAGGTGTAGCCGATAGTTAGTAACACAAAGACAACACAATTCTAATCTACTAGATGAAGGATAAAGGCTTAATAGGTTAATGGATAACGATGGTATTGGTCTTCAACAATTGCTTCTTTAAAACGGCAACCTAAGAAAAAATATTATTATTTCACATGCATCTGGAATTTTCCTGAAATTTAATTCTATTAATACTTTTCGGCTTCCTAACCAAAATTGGTTGACTCGACCCGTTACAGACACCTATGTAAAGTCGTTAGTAATAAAATGACAACACAATTCTAAACTACACAATCAGCAATTACAATGAAGCATTAATTCACAAGCATCTGTAAATTTCCTGAAATTTAATTCTAAATTCATATTTTCCGGCTTCCTAAATAATTGAAACATTTATTAATTTAATCATTCTGCAACTCCGCAACTTACAGTAGAATTTCCTGAAACCAAAGTTATTTGAACTATATTCAAAATAACTCTAAAATTCATTAGTATTTAAGCGTTGAATTGGGCGAACACGAAATAGCAAAAAAAAAAAACCAGATTATCTAGATTAACTACCGGATTGCATTCAAATATCCCTTAAAATATAGATCCATTAAAATATCCTAAATAATTTAGAATTCGCAAAAATTTCGTATGTTTACTAAAATTTTTTTATAAAACTGATGAATTTTTCCCGACGCCCATCCTTTTTCACAAGGAAACAAATACTTTTATCACTACTTTTGCACTAGTTCTAGAACTTCTTCTACGTTTGCTGGGGATATATCACATACAATTAATCTCAGACATGACACATGCGACTCGTCTATGACTTGTCATCTCGTATTAGACTTGTCATAAACGATTCATCTCAGACTGGTAACAAACGTAAATTAGTAATTAGTGTGTCGTCAATGGCTTTCCTGCTGGAAGGTAATATTTAAGTAAAGGCAACTAGATAAAATTTGAAAAAACTATTCTAAAATGAATGATAAATAAGTTTATTTTATAATTTTTATAATTAAATATAAATCGTACCAGTATCTTAAAAGAGGGATAATATGTACTCGTATATTAAATATATTTGAATGAGATTTCCTGAGAACCGAATAATTTTAATATAATAGCTCGGCACTGTACATGTAGATTAATATTTAGGGTTGATTTGAAATTGGGAATTAATAATTATAATTATTGTACTAAAACAGTCAAGATTGGCAACGTTGCATTTTATGACAAACATCCAGTCGTTGGTGTATTGAAGTATACAAACCTTCTCTTTCTTTTGAATAATTATATTAATTATATCAAATATTTCTAGCTTTTCAGTTCCATAGATATATATAACGAAGTTGCCGATAAACAATTCTTTATGTTAAAATTGTTAAAATCCCAATCCAATGCAAATAATATTTCTTTTTATAAAGCAAAAATATCGCTAATAAGCTGTGAGAAAATACTAGTAACCCATTGAGTGTCACAAAAAGGCAATTTTGCGGTAAATAATAGGATTCGTTACCAACTCCAACATAGTTGCAATTAATCTTGCAAAAATGATGGATTATGAAGGAAATACAATATAGAAAACAGCTAATCATAAACTACCTACACTATATTCTCAATGCACAGAAGAAATACGGAAACGGAAAATTCTATCGCTAATCAAACCAAAATAAAAATATAACAATTTATTACACAAACGCTGAATAATAGAATGAAGGAACATAACCAAAATAGCTCTCTCCGAAAATCTCCGAAATCAAAGCGTGGAAGAAACCACCTCTACAAACAATCGTAGTAAAATGTACCAAGAGAATTATGCAATGTCCATCCAGGAGCTAAAATTACCTCGAAACGATCCCAACAGACGGCATGAATCTTCCCACCATGAAACCACTACCATTCACCAAGCGACCTCCTGCCAACACCACCATTCAATAAAAACCACGCTTCACAAAGCCGTGACGAATCCATGACAGATCACAAACGAACCATGGCAACCCTACAGCCCAAAAACTTCAGCGTACGACCGATCATACCAAAACTCCCAAAATGATTCAGCCCCCGCCAAATCGACGGCAAACTCCAACAAAAACACCCGAAGCATTCAGCAAAGAATGAGCATCCGCCAGAGACTCATGCTAACAAATTCCTTCAAACGAGGAAGTGTGTCAGGAAGGCCGGTAACAATGAGAACGCCTGCACTAGTGGCGGCTCTTCTCAATAAAATAGCAGAGCGGCTACAATACAAGAACAATTAAAATTGCTGGTGAACTTAACGTGATTATAAAGCTAACCTGGAGACTTTTAAGGAAATAACTATTATCCCCTATCATATTCAATGTGTACGCAGAAACTATTGCCACGTGTTTCCCGAAACGTTTAAATTTTTTTCAATGGATTCAAAGAAAATGTTTGTGGTATGGTGCTATTTTAATGATGATGCCAATTTCTCAAAAAACGCCATCACGAATTTCCACAATATTCATTTTGGTGTATGGAAAACCCGCATGTAATAAAACAAAATAACTATCAGCATAAATTCTCGCTAAATATGTGGATAGAAATTATCGATAACTATTTAAGTGGTCCTGAGCTTTATTCTTTCAAATTGTGTCTTCCGATATTCTTCATCTAAAGCATGCAGGCAGATTCAAAAGTCCCAAGAGAAGTGAAATTCGATTTGCTTAACAACTTCAGCTTCTTGGCTTCGTACTGTGTCATCAATGATGTTACGGTTAAAATCTGAAACCGGTAAATGTCCGAAATTTCTAACTTAGTTTACTGATCTTCCTACCTCTAGTTTGCTGACCTTCGCCCTACATGGTTTTATTTAATGCCCACTTGAATTTGTTGAATGGTACTCCAATCGATTCTAAAATTGCTTTGATCACAGCCTCACAAAATTTGACACGAAGGGCGAGTAAGCAGGCATGTAGGTCAGCACAAACGATAGTAACCTTAAGTGATAAAAAAATGTAGTGAAAGATGGTGTCACATGCAATCGTTCATTGCCTGATCTAACCTCACATCCTACATTAAGAAAATCAGCGATTTTACTGTGCTCCAGTTTATTTTATTATCTTTGCTTTCTCTTCTGCTCCCAATTATTTTCTTGTTCGTTTTTCACACTCCACCTTACGTGGAGTAATGTAATTTCCATGCATAGCCTGTAGTACTGGCATGGAAGATGAGTCGGCCCATGAATTCTTCAAAAGTAAGTGACATTTACTAGATTGTAAGATATTTACGAAAAACGATGCGACGTAATTGTTCTATTACAAAAAAAAATTTACTTTATTTAGAGCTTATTCAAGAAGAAAATAGTTGGCAGTGTAGATCCATAAATTAATTCAAATAAGCCTTCGCCGTTCGACAAAAGATGGCCTGTTTTACATCGGATAATTTTAAGCATAATTTGGAGACAGAATTTGTTACTGGTGGAAGTTTACGATGTCGTTAGGTTGGTCCTCTGTCAACAACATAACCTTAAAATATTAGCGAATTTGTATTTTGAATCAGCATTTATATTTGTTTTCTTGTGAATATGTCGAGTTTTTAGGCGAAAAAGCGTAAATTTCGGGAACTTTTGGTTTACATCTTTAATTTGAAGAAATCTGCGGCTGTGACGCATCGATTGTCTGTAGAAGTAAATAGTGAGGCTGCCTTAAGTGAGAGAAGTTGTTGATAGTGGTTTCAAAAGTTTACGTTGAATTTGTTGTCGAACACAAAAAGCATAGCGGATGGCCGAAAGTGTACGAAGACGCGAAATTTGTAATTACAAAGCATTGGGAATGATTTAAAAGGAAGAAAATTAGGTTCCATATGAACTGAAGCCGAGAGTTGTTGAACGCCGATTTTTTTTCATGTGAAAAAATGCTGCTTGCTAGGCATAAATGAAACGGATTTTTGCATCGCATATTTACTGGTGATGAAAAAGGATCCACTACGATAACCCAAAAATCAAGAAACCATGGTAACCACCTGGCCATGCTTCAATATCAACAACCAAGCCGAATATCCATGGAAAAACTCATGTTGTGTATTTGGTGTCGTGGCTCTCAATCGAACACAATTGATGAGATTGATCTGAGCACTCCAGTAAAACCGCGCCCACTACTACTCCAGACACAACAAAATTATTCTCAAGCAAGATAATGCTCGACTTCATGTTGCGGCGAGGTCAAAACCTACTTCGAAACACTCAAATGGGGAGTTTTACCCCACTCGTCGTTTAAATTTCGAAAAACCTACAAGGTCCACCCTTGTTGTTTGAAAAATTAATTTTTAATTTTATTAAAATCTTTTAATGCTTTGTCGTTTTTTTGTAAATCCTAAGCTTTATCCAATATTAATTAAAACTGCTACTTTCAATACACAGATTTCCGCCAAATGTCTCCCAATTACTGGTAAAAGGTTTAATGTATTAAGTTTTGTTTTGAATAGTCAATCCGACTGGACTGTAGAGATGCCGAATTTTTGTGACATACATTTTTTTTTTCAAAACTCGATTTCGGTAAAATTTTAAAAAATCTTCATAACTTATTTTGTTTGAAATTAAATTTACCATCTTTTTGTTTTTGTCGTTTTTTCGCTGCCACTTCCGGTGAGCCGATTTCCATCAAAAATAACTAGGACCTTCCTATTTGTTGTAAAAGCTTAAGTATGAAGTTTCATCCCGATCAACCAACCCGTCTAGGCTGTCGATTTTTTTTTATAAAACATTTTTTGCCAGAAATCGTCATTCCCGCTTAAATATTGGAAAAGTGGTTAGGCCGATATTGTTGCAAAATAATTTTGGAATCTTTTAGTTTTGAATTGTTTTCTTATAAATGATAAACTTTCACTACCACTTCTGGACCCACCACTGGCCCGATTTAAGCAAAAATCATTGAGATCTCCCAAGTTATGAGAAAAGTTTAAGTTTGTAGTTTCATCCCGATCAGTCGTTTCATCCCGATCAGTAAAATCTATTTATGCTATACGGATCTTAGTTTCCTCCACGTCATTACAAAAATACACCGAAAACTTTATCAGGTATTTTGTAAATTAAAGGCAGCAAATTTAAAAGTACAATTTTGGAGGAACAAAGAAGATTTTGGGATATATCGTTACCGCAGACGGATTGAAACCAAATCCTGAAAAAATTTAGGCAAAACAAAACTTCCTTGTACCAAAGACTGAGAAACAACTAAAATTGAAATTAGGACTTTGGGGTTATCAGAAATTAATCCGGAATTTTGCTAAACTAAAAAAGCCTCTGTAGAGATCCAATACTCTGTTTTAACACAGATGCAAGCAGTGTGGTAATTGGTCCCGTTTTTCACAAGGCTCTAAATGATTTGGTAAGCCAATATGCTATGCTAATCCCACCCTAGTCCCTAATTCAGACCGAACAAACTGATTCCACTATAGAAAAGGAGCTACTAGCTATCGTCTGGTCTATTGCTACCGACATTATATATTCGGGAGGAAATTCAAAATCGTTACTAACCATACAAGCCTCTTACCTAGATACTTTCATTAAAAGAGCCAAATTCGAAATTGATTATATGACGATTTCGCAATGAATTTAGCACGATAAATCGATCGTCCCTCTCAGATGTACAGTGATATTGGCTGATATGTGCATTCTCCGATTGAAGGTACTAGTTTCTTGAAACCTTCTGGGTTCTCTTCAGACAGCAGATTGGCTCATGTTTAGTTGACGACCGACTTCTCGTTCATTTCGTCCTTCTTGCAATAAAGCAACAACTTCTGTGGATTTTTCTGGAGTATTATCCATGTTTTTGAGGAAACAACGAATGAAACTGGTAGAGATTTGTTCAAGTCAACTTCTGATAAGTGGCCGATGTCAAATATCGGTGAACGTGGTATTATACCGGAGATTGCAGCACGCCAACTATGTTCACCGAAACATCGCATTTTGGAACGATTAATTTGAAAAGTACTGTATATATTTTAATGATAAGGGTGTCCTTGTAAAGATAAAATACTAAGCAGTCAAAAAAATTGTTTTTCGAAAACCGGTTAAGCCATTTAAAAAATACGCCTTTTTGTACGCGCGGAGGTTTTAGTTGATTTAGTTGCTTGCGAGTGTATAATAATTTCGTGTAAATAATTTAAAAAAAATTATTTGGATGAAAAACTTTGGATAACTTCAAATATTTCAAAGAATCAATAAAATCGGATGCTAAACTCGCTCACCAAGGTGCTTTAGCAAGAAAATTGTGTCCACTATGCAATTTCGAGAATACAAAAACCATGCTATCAGTCACTTGAATATGAAAATGAACATGAAACGAAAGCTGCATCCGAGCTTATCATAATTTTCCTTTGCTGCAAACGGTTCCCAAATTATTACGTAAGAAGATAAACGATTATCTTTGAACGGTCTTCTTCGCTGACAATTTATATTTAATTTCATAATTGCAGACGTAAACAAACCAATAATCGGTGATTTCATCACACATTACAATTTAATTATCGACATGGGCGGTAACAAGTCAATAGATAGTGTAACGTAGCCGTCTATTAAGGGTTTTACCTCGGGAGATCAACATTTCAATATCCGAACATATAATTTGAATTATCCTTTCGCAGATATTCTTCAGTATTGCTGCACATAAACCAGTTTGGTTCGACAATTGATTTGCAAAGAGCGTTTCACCAGGGTTCCGGTTGAGCCTGCTGATATACCAAAGATGGCCATCATAACGATTTTTGAGTTTGTATATATGCCATTTGGTTTATAGAATGCGACACAAATACAACAACGACTGATTAGTAGAGTTCTTTGAGGAGTAAATTTCGTGTTTACCCGTATATTGATAGTATTGCAATCGCTCGACAGCTTTACAGAATCACAAACAGCATTTACAAATTGTATTTCAACGACTTCGAGAAGACTAACATAGTGTAAACGTCACAGTGTAATTTAATTAAAATAGAGTTAACATTTCTGGACTACATCGTCACAGCAAAGGAAATTTTTAAAGATTTAAAGAGATTTCTGGCGATAAATTTCTATCGTTAATTTATCCCATGTGTGGTAAAATGAAATGATCCTCCAGAATTTAGTGAAAGTAAACATAAAACGTGACCAAACACCAACTCCCTGGTCTGATGAGTATGACTATGTGGTATTTCAACGGTGTAAAGATGATTGAATTAACGCTACCATTTCTAACAAATCCGGCAAGAAATGGTGAACTTCAACTAGCAGAAGACTCATCAGTTGTAGCCATTGGAGCAGTAATTAATCAAATAAGGGAAAATGGTAAGCCAGAGCCGCTTGTTTTTCCTCGAAAGCTCTTTAACCAACATAACAACGTTACAGCAGTTGTCATAGAGAGTTGGAAGCTATGTATAGAGCGGTAGTTAATTTTCGAAATATATCAAAAATCGTTAACAATCGTATTTTCAAAAAAGTTTGACAATGCACCACCTCTTCAAGTCCGATGTTTAATCATTTTACGATATACATTATATTTTTGAGCTAGAAACGAGTGTCGCGGTTTTTTTTATCCCGAATAAATGTATGATTGATGAAAGTGAAATCGATTTTTTTTTTGAATGTATTGCAAAGTTGCAAAGTATCGATGCCGGAATTAACAGCAACGGGAATCACTATCTCACTCAGTTAAGTCGCAATGCCGTGTTAAGCTTCACAAATCTATTGTAATACTTCGAAAAATCGCATCGGACCAAACTTCACTACTGACTATAGACGTCAGATTATAAAAAATTGCATAAATTGACAAGTTCCGGTACTTATGGAACCACAAAGTTAATAGTAATATTACACATTTCGTCTAGACATGGACGTCACAATAAAACGCCAATTTTTATAAAATATTGATTAAATTGTACCACTGCCACATCAGAAAATAATCGTTATTGTTTAACTTATTGTTTTCTTGTGGATCTAGTTTCAAATTCAACCCGAGGACAATGCTTTACTGCTGGGGAAACAAAATTAACCGAAACTGTAACGTGTTTGTTCAGATAGAGTTGAGAGATTGGACATATCTGTTCATCAGAGTCCACAGCATACGAACACCATTGCAAGATATCCATTAACAAATTAAAAGATGTATTCTTGCCTATCGATGAATCTGACGGATTGCCCGATTGAACAGCATTACCTAGCAGCAACGACGAAGGTTACTAGAACTTGTATCTAGAATGAAAATTTTTCCTGTACGTTTTCTCTAACAGCAGAGTGGTGTGGCCTCAGTGTATTTTATTGGGTTACAGAATGTGAGGATGAATTGTAATGAGAGATAAACGAGCGCATACATTTTTTATTTTCAGATTTGTACTTTTCGTTGACTTTTAAGGTTTCATCAACAACGTGATTTGTAATTTTCATGGTTTGTTCTAGTAACAATTGTTTACGGAAATTCCAGTTCTTGAGTCACACTTATGGCTTAATTGATTTCTTGCTTATGCTTTTAGAATTATATTTTGCCATAACATATCCAATATATTCCAACTAATTCTTATTTTATATTCCTTTCTTGTCTGTTCCTTACACAACAACATATTTTAGACCAGTATTGATGCCAGACGAATATCAGCACATAGACTTCTTCGTATATACTGGCAGCGCAGATACAATCCAGTTTGGTGATATGAACCACCCTTAAATGATCCCAACAATAATTTATCGAGCTTAACAAGTAGTGAAACGTCACCAAATATTAAGGTTAGTCTTTTCCGAATCATTTTGGTAGCAAACACAAAATGCTTCATTAACATAATAAAAGCGCATCATGGCAGATAAAAATCGAGTTCTGTTGAATGTAGAATACAAAGCTGTATATAATGCTTACCATCTATAGTTTCATTTCAAAATATAAATTTTGTGCTTTTCCATGAACAAGTAATTTTTTATTTCAGCGTTCATTTCTAGTTAAATCTTTTTCCTATTTAAACCGATATGTTGTGTGCTTTACTTCCTCAAAGGAATGGAAAATTCACTGAGTCGTATCAAATTTCAATAACTTAAATATGCATCGTGTCCTACTTGTTAAAATGTTTTCGTTTTACTATTTTATTTCCGTTTTGCCCGATTGTGGTTTCCTTATCTCGTCCATGTTTTCAAAACAAAATCTCTTTTGAATATGATCAAAGGTTTTAAAATATAAATTTTGTGTTAAATTTAATAAAAGTATTTATGACTTCTACTGTAATGATTTACGTAATATTTGTATCTGCAAATATATCCTAACTGTATAACAAAGTGTTTTCCAATATATTTCCCATAACGTCTGGAAATACATGTAGATTAGTTCCCTTCCATTAGTTCGGTACAGTGACTGTTTCATACATGTAGGCACCGTACGTATATCCATCAGTTCGAACAAAGAAACCAATGTGTTATACGGAAGAATAACCGGGTAAATTTTATTTTCGTTGAAAGATTTATTGATGGAACGATTGATATTTTAGTCATAGTGTTGTTGTTGTTGCTGTTGTTGTTATCAATCAGAAGTAATTTGTTATGTTTTATTTCAACGCGTCAATCGAATTTATCTAAATGAGATTGGGAAGTACTTTATACTACATATTAAATGTTAAATGTCTTAATATCAGCCGCAGTACATTATGTGTGTGAGTGGGTGGGTGAGTAGATTAAAAACAAATGAACAAATGGCATTTGAATTTATCATGAAAATGAGAAAAACAAAATTCGTATAGAGTTCGAGTTGTATAATTAGTTTTCAACGTGTTTGTAACTTTTGACACTTTATATAATTAAGTTGAGGGTGGTGGGTTGATGAGTTAATTTAACTACAAATATATAATTGACTAATCATGTTATCACGTCTTTCTACTAAATAGTTGTGAATCAATTACTTTCGTACAGCTACGTATGTACTCAATTACAGTTACTGGTTTTCACGAGACTAAATGTACCTCACTTTATACAACTAATTTTAAAAATAATAATATCAACTATATCGAGATAATTCCAGATAGAATTTTTGTACAAACCCCCTCGTGTCTAGTCTCAATACATTAACGAATCCGGAGGTAAATATATGCCAAGTGTTCGTGAATCGCCTGTAAGACGAGATTCAAACGACTATATCGAGATAATTCCAGATAGAAGTTTTCTACAAAACTCTTCGTTTGTAGTCAAAACTTCAACAAATCCGGTGGTATATGCCAAGTACGCATGAATCGCCTGTGAGTTGAGATTCAAACGTGCTCGTGAATCGTTTGTGAGTCGAGATTCAAACGACTATATTCATAAACATAAATTTTAAATTTCGGGCTGAAAGTTCTTGCTAGACTCATAGTGGTCAGTAGCTTAATGCTAATTAAGTTTCCGCATAGTCGCTTTCAGATTAGGTTTGGGCTGTTTTCCAACAATTGAAGAGATAATTTAAAAATACTTAAAACTTATATTTAATTTCGGGCTGAATGTTCTAAATATCGTTACAGATCATCGTGGCACATTTTACTGTCGCGACAGTGCTAGTTTTTCGGGCTGGGATATAAAATGTTCTCGATAGTTATAGTTTAGTATTGCTAACGGGCTTTTCAAGCATTTTCAAGCATTTTCAAGCATAGCAATATATCTTAAAAATACATAAAAGCAATTTTAAAATTTCGGGCTGAAGAATGTTATAAATGTCATGACATTCTATCATGATACTGTTTACTGTCACGACAGTGACATTTTTTCGGGCTGGGATAGTCATCGCGTTTTTTCGGGCTGAGTATCGTGCTAGCTTCATACACATCTCCTGCGAATGGTATTTTGTATAAAGCTAACCAACAGTTTTTCGTTATCTTGTTACAGTGATGCCGATTATGCTTGAGATCAAGGTTCTCAACAATCTAGCAGTAGATATGTTTTATGCTTGGTGCAGGTGCTCTTAGTTGGTGCTCTGAATAGCAAAAGTGTGTAGCTCTCATCATCAACGAGCGAGTCCGAATATGTTGCAGCGACACAAACTATCCAAGAAATAGGCTTATAATAAACCCCGAATTTCATAAGCGGGAAAAGTATGAAGAAAAAGTTTTCGAGATTCAATACATTGCGAGCAACGGACAGCTGGGAGATATTTTTACTAAAGCGCTCAATAAAATTAAATTGGAGAACTTTCGAGCATTGAATGATGTGTGAGCTCTAACGTAACTGTTTTGTTTGCTTAAATGTAAGTGGCAGTGATAAGAAAAGTAAATTATAACAAATGTTATGTATAGCTACTTGCATTATAGTCACACATTCATACTTGCTGTTATATAAATCAAAGCAAGTATTCTTTCTTATTGTTCTGTAGTTTCGGCTGATTTATCGTTTAATAAACAGTCACTATAAATACACATTTGACTCTGTAATTTTTTATTATGAGCGCTCAACACATTCTCTACACATGAAGAATGTTAATTACATACGCGGTGTAGACAATACGGTACAGCACTGGTCATACCTGGATCTCCATTCCTGCACGGCTGAAGCCCTGCCTTCCGGAAGCAAAGAGACTCTAGCAGCAACTGGTCATGCACTCCCAATCAATCAATGAATCAAATCAATCAAAAATTAAATCACTCACAATAATTAATTGAAACGATTAATTTGCATCGTAAGGCAACGAATTTTTAAGATTACAGCAATACTACAAAATCGGCTCATTCTTGTGCTCGCCTTCTGTTTCAACCTAAATTTTATTTCCCTCATTAGTCTATCTAAATGTGTACATACAGCTGTAACCAAGGCTGTAACATATATTTTCAAAAGGTAATTAATATCATTGTACGTACAACAATTTCTGTAGAAGGAGACACTCAAGTTACATATAAACATGTAAGCATTCTACAATATAAACGAATACTCGTATTAAGAATTTTTATGAAATTTTAATGTATTTCGTATGAACGCAATTTGTTGATGTTTTATGTTAATTTCTTATTCATAGCAATGACAAGAACAACACAAATAGAACAATGTATAAATGTGGAGTAGATAATGAGCAGTATGTAATTATAATTTCCTTGGTGTTAAGTAGTATATCCATAGTACACACCCGTTTAGGTACGAAACAGCGTTCATCTGAAAATCAATACATCTATCACATGACATTATAACAATCCTTTCGCAAATACGGCAACTTATCTGTTATAAAGGCCCGACGATATTTTATTTTTGGTTTGCTAATCACAACATCATCAAATTTAAGAACGCCCAAAAATGAATCGAAACTAAAACACTCCATACAACTCCATACAAAATAAATAAAATGGTGGGTGGGCCATAAAACTTTGTCCTTGCGTAAATAAACAGTCAGAGGCACTAACAACGATTTATTGATCCTGTACACACATAAACGATATAGGGCCACGTATATTTATTTAGTTTCTCGTGACATCTTAAAATATCAAGCCGAACACAGAAAAGCAAACATTTCGTTCTTATCTTAAATAGGCGTATGATACTGAAAAAATTTCAACAGCCATAAACCAAAAACTACTTAACATACAAATTACAGTTTCATTGCGAACAGAGTTATTGAACGTAAATTTCCCGCTTTGCATAATTTTTTACTGCCTCCAAATATCTGGAGATACGTCCTAATAATAAAAACTGTGGTAATTGAATTATCGTTTTCGAATCATGGTTAAAATTCAAGAGATTTTATTTTTGTAAACGGGGATTGCTGTTACAACGAAGAGGGCCTGCTTGTTAAAAAGAAATTAATTACACTCACTGGGAAAAATCTGTGCCGAGTAGCAACAACAACAACAAACGATAAAATTAATTAATTAAAATTATTATTGTAATAGTGACCCTTATATGCATAATTAGGATAGCTTTTGGACTGTGTGTGGTATATAATGATACGAAGCAGACACCGCTTAAAAGATGGTGTCTGATGGTAGGGTAAAGCAAAAAGGATACAACAATTTTTTTGGTTGTTAGACCAGATATAATTAAATTTCAACTTTAGATCTTCCTATACAAAAAAAATAATAATTTAATTTTTTTGTGATTTCTTTTAGAATTATAGATGAGGGTGGCCGATGCAGAAAAATAACGGAAAACTAATAAATTATGTGCGGAAAACTGAACAAAGATTCGATATAGTCTGAAAAGTATAGTGGAGCCGCACTTAATCTTTTGCAAACTAATTTTAAATGATATATGGATACTGATTGGTTTTATGTTTCCTATATGCTGCTTTGTATCTATAAGATTAGGTCTCGCATTTGCCGAAAATTTTCTTATTTATAGACTTCATTACGTTTTCTTATATAATTATAGTAAGATGGTGCAAATGTATTGAATGTGGGTCAGTGTCATTGGGATCAGTTTGAAAGGATCAATAAATTTTTATTTCATTTTCAATCAAACAAATTTCAACCAAAATTTGAATGCCCAGTCTTGTGCGTCTACGCGTAATTTGAAATTGTCAA
Organism: Nephrotoma guestfalica; assembly: GCA_963691935.1. Taxonomy (NCBI): domain Eukaryota; kingdom Metazoa; phylum Arthropoda; class Insecta; order Diptera; family Tipulidae; genus Nephrotoma; species Nephrotoma guestfalica. The sequence continues at coordinate 203,647,429 of OY829913.1, read as the reverse complement.
CATGTTCATGTCGAAAATAGCATAGACAATTCATTTTTGCGTAGTCAATGTCCACAATGCGTAGAGTATGTAGTATATTTGTAGGCAATGTAAATTATTGCATTTTTGTTGTATTATCTATTGTTTTTCACGAGGTTGCCATCTCACAATTTTACAGTTCAAATTGCGAGATGTTTTTTGACTAACAAACTCTAGTGGCACATATTACTCGTATACAAACATAAATGGATAAATGGGTATCGATGTCACTATTTTAGGGCTGATCGACGTACGTATTTTCTGGGTTCGGCGAATATAGTTATAAGAAAATGTATGTATTTTCTAGTTAATAAAATTAAATTAAAAAAAAAAATCAGTTTTTCTGATAATAGTTGAGTTGCAATGGAGCTTATTAAACATTAAAGTCGCCTAAGGTACTCAGGAGAAAAAGATAAGGTAGCAAATAAATTCTTCTAATTGAAATCGCCTCATTATTAAATAACAAAATTTTTCTTAAAATATGAAAATTAGGTAGATGCCAGTCAGTTTGAGTTAAAAGGCAAATAACTGCTGAACTCGAGTTTATTTTAGTTTTAAACTTTTAGAACTTCTAGCCGCGAACTGAGAGTAATTTTATTTGGGAAGGAAGAATAATAGATCTTTTAGCACATACAATAAAAATTCGCGCAAAATGATTTTGGGGCAAGTAAATTCTTAGTTGTATAAATTAATTCCCAAGTTTATAATTTTCGAATATTTTTCTTGAAAATCATACAGTAAGTGCTATTACGACCATACAGTACGTGCCCTTTACATTAAATAGTCATGTCTTTAACTTTCGGTGTCTCGTGTGATTACCGCCTTATACATATTAAAATTAGCCTTTCAAATGTCCAAACTTACACAAACCGGTAAATGCCATTAAGATAAAGAATTTCACAGACAAACGTGTTTTCGATCTAATACACCTAAACGAGATTTAAAACTATTTTTCGGTGAGAGAACACGAAGCAAATGCAAATGGAAATTCACCAAAGCCAAGTTAATGTAAAGGTTTCAGGACTGAAGCCATGTTAATGTAAAGGTTTCAGGTCTATTGACTACTAGACTAACCCATTCCTCAAAGTTTTTGGGACCAGATCTAGAATACTTTGAGTTGCACGGCAATTTTAGAACGCATCAAAATTAGTAATAGCAATCAGTATAACAATGAAACGAATCCCTACAAGAGCCCTTCCATACTCATATGCGATTTGACATAGTTAGATGTGCTATCGAATAAAAATTTAAAGTTTGCGGAACGAATTGAAAAATAAAGTGTTTTGAACTTTATATCAAAAACTTATAAATCAAACCTGAAATATTATCAGCTAATCAGCAAAACTTTTATACGTCAATAATATGAACAAAACCCATAGTGTGGAAGAGTATTAGGATTTTTTTTAAATATCAGAATAAAACCAGTAAAATTGTTATTGCTTCTCCAAATAAAAAATCACTACCCTCTAAAAACTTCGTATTATGTTCATGATCCTACCCATGATGTCGTGCCGTTTTGTAAACCTCAATTACAAATGTTTCATGGTTATACGTATTTTAAACAAATTTTATCTGGCAACACTACGCTATTTGGTCATGTATTTTCGAAAACATATACTTTCGAACTAAACTAAACAGTAAAAAGTGTATTTTGAAATTGTCTAAAACTTTGAGACTGCGATCTGCAAAATACAGAAATACTGGCAGATCAAAAACCACCAGCTTTACCTGCCACCCGTACCAAGAATTTTCTGGACCCTTTTTCTCTCTTTTTCAAATAATGTTCCCGGAATTGTTCTTGATCTAATTCACGTTCAAAAACCAATGCAGTAGTAAATTGTTACCGAGTTCTATTTACCGTCTCAACCGGCACTTTGGTTACTGATGTTTTTGGAACAACCATATAGCGATGCCATTCCCCTTTCGTATATTGGTTCATAAATTGGTAGCTCCCTTAACTTTAATCCCAGGTGTTTAACATTTAACTCACTTAACAACTATAGGCGCTACACACTTGCTGATGTAATCCAAATCGAATAGTTAGTCAAGGAACCCGAAAAATCGGAACATGTTCAAAGAATTTTTCTGCATCCAGCGCTGCAATTAATGATATTAGCAATTTCAATATGAAATTTGAAATATACCTGAAATTTCGGAAAGAACGTGCGTCAAACTAGAATAATTCGAGCAGACGCTAGGGTTATACGAAAACAACACTGAAATCGAGGGGTAACCATTTCGTAAATAACATAAATATGTATGTAGTAGCAGGGATGGGCGACGTAGATTACACGTCCTTACCTTGGCAACCTAGGACATGCTATTGTTCGTGCAATTGTCATCTGCAAAATTCGAGTCAAATTACGCATACTCTCCACCTGCCATTAACATCAAGCTATAACATTAATTTTCGAACAGTTGCAGGTAGAGACACAAACTGTTAACGAGTAGCAATATGTGTTAATATTAAGTTATACTTTAATCTCAGAAGTTTTTGTTAACACGAAATTTCGACGTTTCCTGATATATAATAGATGACATAGATTTTTTGAGTCAAAATGTCAAACCAAAAACAGGAAACTTTAAAATTAATCAAGTTATATAAAAATAAAGAGTGTTTACGGAATATTCATTCCAAAATATTTAGAAGGGTTGACATAAAAAATAATGCTTACAGACAAATTGCAACAAATGTTAACAAAAAAGTTCAAAATTAACGTTTTACGAAACAATCAAAAGTGGGAACTGATAGTAAGAGAAAAAAGGATCTGTGCAGTCAACAAGCCTCCTTAGGGAATTTATATTGAGTCACTATTAAACAACAAGGTTAGCACATCATTCCCAAATGGTCACAACAGTAAACATATCAGCGTCAGCCATTGGTATAATAGTACACTTGTTCGGAAAAATTGCAAAACAACCGAAGCAACTGGAAAGTAACTGTACAGTAATTGATAAAAACTGGCAATTGAAAAAATTGTTTGAAGCAGTCAATTCCTATTCAGGAAACTAATGTCAAAGCTAAGTTTCATTACCACGACGAGGAAGACTTGGCAAAGAAACCTATTGAATTTGTATACAAAATATAACAAAATAAAAAAATACTTGAGTTATAATTCTTGTTCAGAGAAACAAAGAATAAAGGGACCCATACTACATGAGGATGTTACTTAGTTAGCGCCACCACCAACTATTGTTAAAGTAGTGCCACGGAACGAAGTTGCCACGGAACGATTTTTTATAACTTTTCTAAAAGAAAGGCAGAAGTATGACGGTCTCAAAACCACATAGCTTTAATCCGACAAATTTATAATTTTAACGTGCCAACGATATACAATTCTCTTAATTTAAATAACGAATTTAATTTTTGTATTTAACGTGATTTTTAATAAATTCTGGGCTGGGCTAACTTCTCACAAGAGCAAATGGGTTATTATTGATAGGGTTGCCTGATGAATTATTTTTATTTTCTGGGATAGAATCGGGGGAAAGTTTCACATACGTAGGTCTAAGACGGTTTGGATGATATGAAAATACAACAAACGCCCCTCAAAGGTAAAGAATTTTGCAGAGAAGCTCAATTGGATTAAGGCGAGCCAATACTAAAAATTTGGATTTCGTAGAGCCTTTTAACAACAATGGGAAAGATAAAGCTAAAAATAATTTCCTAATTTGCTGGAACTGCAAAAACATCGAGCATTCTTATTTGTTATGGGTGCGATGCGGCTAGGCTAACGCGCGAAAGCCGTTCTGTTCCACTTGTATGATGGAGGCTGGAGCGAGAAAAACTGAAGAGAGAGCGTAATAGATTCGAAGCTATTACACTCGGAACGGTAGATAGAACCAGATCAAACAACTTCCAACCGACTAACAAACAGCCACTCATAATCAAAATAACCATTAATAATAATCAACCTAACAATAGGCCAACATGCAATATTGAGGCAATAAATATTTTCGAAAAAAACGCGCATTTATTAATTTATTTATCTCGTTATTACTAACATCTTTAACGGTGATTCCCGCCCATAAGGCGAGGTAATGATAGCTTCTATAACTATTCAGGGGCTGCTACACGGACATCCGTTAGCATTTTGGGAAGTGGTGTCTTAAAATTGTTAAAAGAGGCGGTCATATCTTTTAATAAGTTAAATGCGTTCGTCCGATGGTGCAGAGAATAAATTCGAAGATAAAGTTTATTTACCTGAGATCTTTGGCCGTACAATTCAGACAATTACGTTTTGTATAGCACCTACGTTAAAGAACCTCCGGATCGATTTCTGGGAAAAGTCTCACTTTGTCCTCAAAATTAGGGTCAATGCCATAAACTCACCAGTATCGAGAAATGAGCATCAACTAAACCTGAGAGACAAACTAAGTTTATTAACTTAGTTATTTCGACCTTCCATTCATTCATTAAAGGCGATCTGAACCAAACAATGATATTACCATATACCACCGGTTACGCAGAAGGAACTTTTTCAAAAAATTTACCGAATGCTTAGTTTGGGGGTGTTTGAAGAAAGTAAGGGTACATGGAGTATATACCAGTAACTCTTGTTTTTAAAGCGAATGTGAACACTTGACTGTGTTTAGATGCCCGAAAATTAAATTCTGTCACAGTGAAGAATGCATATCTACTTCCCATAATCGTCGCAGCGAAAGCACCCCAATCAATGCGGTGGTTGATGCATAAAGTTATCCCGTATGAGCTTTAAGATAAAATATTAGTATGTTTTGATGATTTGTTGATCGTTACCAGTACGTTGAAGGAACACTTTGGCCTATTCTAGAGGGTGGGGCAAATAATTTTTTTTTGAAGTAGCGGTTATTTTGAGTATGTTAAGGGTTATGTCACTTCTGATTTGACAGAAAGCTAGATTTATCTTTCCGCTGAACGAAAATGGTTCTGTATTCGCTGGGAAATATTGAAACATTACTTCGAAAATCATTGGCAAACAAATCATCTTTTCGGATGAGGCGCATTTCCATCTTGGCGGCTATGTAAACAAGCAGAATTGTCGCATTTGGGGCACGGAGACCCGCACGTGATCATAGGGAAGCCGATGCATCCTCAACGAGTGACTGTTTGGTGCGGATTTTGGTCCGGTGAGATCATTGGGCCATTTTTCTTTGAAAATGAGCAAGGAGCCGCCGTTACGGTGGGTGGATGAGCGCTACCGCGCCATGGTAAACGATTATTTGTTCCCGGCACTTGAAGAGGAGGACATAGGCAAAATTTGGTTTTAACAAGACAGCGCTCCGTGCCACACAGCACACGTTTCAATTGATCTTTTGCGTAATGTCTTCGAAGATCGAATTATCAGCCGAAACGCTGATGTGATTTGGCCGCGTCGGAGCTGTGATTTGACGCCGTTGGACTATTATCTTTGGGGTGCCGTCAAAGATAAGTATTACGCCGATAAACCAGCAACAATTGACGCTCTCAAGAACAATATTCGCATTGCCATTTAACACATAATGTCGCATACCATCGAAAATATGCTAAAAAATTGGACCGACCGTATTGAGTACGTCAAGGCCAGCCGAGGCAGTCTTATGAATGAAATAGTATTCCAGATTTAATCGGAAGGATTGCTCTTTACAATGAAAAAATAAATTTGAAAAAATACTGACAACTTTTTGTTTTATTGCATTTAAAAAAAAAATTATTTGGCCCACGCCCTACTCCTTCTACTTTGAACACATCCTCATTAACTTTGGCATAGAACCATCAAACGCATTGTTATCCATCAAAAAACTTTTTCGAATATGATTTGACCGCCGCATGCATGTATATTGAAAAATAAACTTTAATGATATATAAAAGTTGGATGGAATGAATTCCTTTTATTTCACAGCAAAGACATAAAACAGCAAAAAAGTTTTCAAATTACTTTTAAATTAGCCAGAATCATAAAAAAACTTGATACTGCTATTAACTTATTAATGCCAGAATAGGATCAGTAAAAGGAGTATTTAATTGGGTTTCATTATACTCTAATGAACTTTAAGTGTCATAAACAATTTTTTTTTGCTAAAGTTTTTCAGTGCATCTATTGTGATTTAAAATGCGAGTGGGTGTACTAACCTACTAAAACCTAGATACAAAATTTTTACAGTGTGAGAATTGATAATTTAAATATAGTCTGCCAATTTTATTGCTTTTACATTAAAAACTTTTGCAATTACCGAGAGGACAAAAATCTATAAATTTGTTTTGTGTTTTTGGGTTACACCTTTTCTATTTTCTAATAATTTCCATTTAAATATTCTATGTTGCCAATATTGCCATATATCTTCATAACATTTTAAATTACATTACTAAATTATAGCGATAAAGTGAATATATTTAATCAAATGAAATTTAGGTTCTCTCCCTTTCAAAGCAAATCGGCCACTTTAAAACTGGAGTGAACTCTTAAAGAGAAACAAGTGGTTACATGGAATTCAATACTACTAAAACCCTTGACTTGTCGAATTAATAAAGTTTCGTTAAATAACACCGATCAAGGTCGGTCATCCACATTAGCGCAGCAAGTAATTCCGGTACAACTATGAGTACAACCATACCCGCTCACCGCAAAGTAGGAAATTCAGATGAAGATTTAAGAAAATACACGACCTAAAACTCGTCAGTTGTATACATTAATCGCAGATGGGGACGACATTTTAAAGATTGGATGCAGCCACTAAAAATTTCAACGAAAGCTGCACCAACTCGATGATGCCGACACATCGCCGCGAAGGACGAATTTATTTGTATGAACTGATTTATTTTTATTGTATATGAACTTGTGATATAGATCTGGAGGGGGGCCACTTAAGTTACTTGCTTATATTTTAGATCAACATATTTTCGTAAAGTAGGCCTTGCTAAAATTTAAATAAAGCTCAATAAGCTTTTTTGTACCTAGCTAGATGTCGTATTTCTCATTTCTGAGACCTCTTTGAGATATTTTCTTAATTAAAATATTAAGTGATCAATAAAATACAGTCAACTATACTAAACTACAAAACTACAAGTAAAATAATACAAATTGCTATCAAAAAGTCGCACCAACATGTACCCAATCTTAAGAGTGCATCACTAGTAAATCAAATGGAACTTTGATGGTTGTTTTTGTTTATTGAATGTGCGAATTCGTGAGCGCATAACATAGAGGGACAATGCGACAAAATTTCATCAACAACGTCACATAACCGAACCATATATATTCCGAAATCCCAGACTAGGAAAAAGACCCTCAGTTCTTTTTGGACATATCACAAGGCACATGACACATGGATGTTCAAACAATAGATGTTTGAAAGATGGGAAATGTGCCAAAGAATTTCCCAAAGATTTTAAAAAGGTAACTCGACACGATAAAAACGGCTATGCCAAGTACCAAAGACGTACTAGAGGTTTCTTTATCATCGTATCGTAAAGGAAACCAACAAATTTATAACTCAAGGGTTGTCCCTTACAATCCTTAGCTTTTGAAAAAATTCAGCTGCCACATCAACGTTGAAATTTGCGGCTCTGTGCAGAGCGTAAAATATCTTATAAATACGTTTATAAAGGACATGATGTTAAGCGTCAAAGTCATTGTAAATGTGAGGCACCTCAATCATTTCAACATGATGAGATTAAAGATTTTTTGGACTCGCGTTATGTTAGCACTTCAGAAGCAATGTGACCGACCAAATGGCTTAGTGGTTAAAGCTTTGGCGTTTGGATCGGGAGGTACCGGGTTCGAATCCCGATAGGGGCAGGATGCAAAGGGAATTTTCATCAACAAATTAGGATTTGTGATGAGAAGGAACACATCTATGACCCCCTGTCGGAGTGCGGGGCTCATGGGCCGACCCATCTTCCATGCCAGTATAGGCTGGCATGGAGCTATGCAATGTGCAGATGGTATTAAAAATCGGACCTATATCCGTACGTCCTCGAATTGACCAATACAGGCGTAAAGCTAAGGACGTAAATAAGCGAACCGCGAAAGAGTTGGGAGAGCCTCGGCCCCATAACAGTACAGGGAAAAGAAAAAAAAAAAGAAGCAATGTGGCGACTTAATGGCTACTTGATGCACGACAAGTCGCATCATATCATTCGACTGACAGTTCAATTAACGAACTGTCAACCTTTGACTTTCCGACCTAGAAAGGAATTAGTAGCTCTGCAAAGGGCTGCAGAAAAGTAAACCACGCTAACAGCTTGGTTTAAATTGAATTAAAACGATTCTATCGCGCGGCACTATTTAGTTACGGAATTAAACCATTGGGAATCCCAACAAAGAGATGTCAACAAAGCCATAACAAGAATGTATGGCGTTCACTTTGTATTGGCGTTCACACTGAACGATATTGCCTCAGAATGCTTCTTCTTCATTTAGAAGAGCACAAGATTGGGATGACCTGTATAAAAATTCCGAAGGCGTAATTTACCCTACATTCGAAGAGAATTCTATACGCAGAACTTATATTAGGACTGATTGGAGTGGGTTGAAATTGCCTACTCTTAATGCAATTTATGATGGCATTCCATCTGAATATGACCCTGTTTCTCAAGCTGAATATTTTCCTCTAAGCTGAATGTTAGACAAAAAGAACATGGTCATGAAAGCTGTCGATGATCCAACAGAAATAGTTAGATGCTTTTTCGTTGATATGTCTGCATGAAGAACTTTCCTGTAGAATACACTTTACTGTACATTGAGAGGTCGCAGTGATATTGTGGTACCGGTTGCTTCCACTGGAGCTTGCAGCCACTCTTCTTGAGGAAGGGAGAACTTAACTATTCGCAATTTAAGGTACCAGTCCCAACAAATACGGACTCGGTATCTAACTTAAAGCAGACATCAGACGACGCTGTCAAAGTCAGGAATGCCTAACTTATCGTTTGGGATGAAGCTGGATTTGCTCCAAGTAAGGCCAGTTTTTCTTTGAAAGAAATCAAAAGAGCTGTTGATGTGTCAAATGGTTATACGCCAATTGGTAATATCATCATTCTTCGGCAGATATTACCAATTGTAATCGGTGGAAGTCGGGTACAAATCGTGAAAGACATTCTTAATAAGTCTTCAATGTGACGTCATATTACTCAGATCAAATTGATAGAGAACAAGAGATGTAAATGACTCACAATGATCTTGTTGAGAATATCATTGAAATACCCAACGTTTATTTGGAATGACGCATTAGTGAATGCAATATTCCCTGATTCCTTTTCTCTCGTGGATGCAGAAATATATGCTTTTACAGCAATCCTGTGTTCTTTAAATGAGCACACTTTCACCAATAATGACCATATTTTGAGTCACAAAGAATGCACTTTCCAGTAGAGTTTTTTAACACATGTATAAATTAACTCTTAAAGAAGAAGCAATAATTATGTTGCTCCGAAATTTGAATTGGAAACGAGATTTACCAGATGGTACAAGTCTCATTAACACGAAGTTGTTAAACAACGTGATTTTTGCTAAAGTAATTTCTGATGGCAAGTCAAAGTTCATTCCAAGAATGGCAATAACACCTTCTGAAACTCCTTTCCTCTTTGAGTTACAGAGAAAGCAATTTTCTGTAAGAATTGCTTTTGCCATGACTATTAATAAAGCTCAAGGACAGACTCTTGAGAAAGTGATACTGAATTTGTCACAATCGGTATTTGCTCATGGACAATTATGCACTACCTTTTCAAGGCTGAACACCTTTGAAAGAATCAAAAATACAATCAAAGAGACTAAAGAGCAGGGAAAATTAGTTCCCAATTGGGACAAAGTGTTCTCGTGAAATGTCGTTTACACAGAAGTTCTTTAAATTTTAAAGAACATTGGGCGTGATCCAGAACATCAGAGCCGGGTGAGTGGTGGGTGCCCTTCGACACAAAAATGTGTCGAATTTTTGCTTTAAAGAAATTCTTTGTCCGTGCTTTCGTGGATTAACGAGTATGTTTTTCTAATTTGAGCGTGGTCCAGAACATCAGGACCGGGTGAGTGGTGGGTGCCCTTCGACCCAACATGTGTCACAGTTTTGCTTTAAAGAAATTCTTATAGCGCATTTTTTTTGATGTTCCGTTCAAAACATCAATTTTTCATATTTTCGGATTTTTCAAATTTTTAAATTGCCCTACATCCAGACAAGTTGCTTTCCCGTTGGTAGAACCATGTGTCGTAAGGGTTGGTATCCAGTTTTGTATTATTTTATCATACTGTCTTGCTATCTTGCGGAACTGCACTTGCAGTAACGAAATACTCGCAGAATCTATCCTGAGCTAATTTAGCAGAAGATGAAGATTTTCGCTTTGTTGAACGTTTCAAACCAAAAAAATGGGTTCTTATAAGCTACAGCTACTTTATTAAATTTGGTCAGAACAATCTTCCAATCTAAATCTTGTTCAAGGGGCTTTTCTTTCTACATAATTAATTATGTAATATGATATTACTACTTTTGATGCTTTCTCTGGATAGGGTAAAGGTCTTTACAAGAATTTGGAATCTGTCTGCTAGTATTCCGAAAACGAATTGTACAATTCGCCGAGCACAAGATAATCTATAATTATAACGGGTGATTTTTTAAGAGCTTGAGAACTTTTTTTTAAAAAAAAACGCATAAAATTTGCAAAATCTCATCGGTTCTTTATTTGAAACGTTAGATTGGTCCATGACATTTACTTTTTGAAGATAATTTCATTTAAATGTTGACCGCGGCTGCGTCTTAGGTGGTCCATTCGGAAAGTCCAATTTTGGGCAACTTTTTCGAGCATTTCGGCCGGAATAGCCCGAATTTCTTCGGAAATGTTGTCTTCCAAAACTGGAATAGTTGCTGGCTTATTTCTGTAGACTTTAGACTTGACGTAGCCCCACAAAAAATAGTCTAAAGGCGTCAAATCGCATGATCTTGGTGCCCAACTTACCGGGCCATTTCTTGAGATGAATTGTTCTCCGAAGTTTTCCCTCAAAATGGCCATAGAATCGCGAGCTGTGTGGCATGTAGCGCCATCTTGTTGAAACCACATGTCAACTAAGTTCAGTTCTTCCATTTTTGGCAACAAAAAGTTTGTTAGCATCGAACGATAGCGATCGCCATTCACCGTAACGTTGCGTCCAACAGCATCTTTGAAAAAATACGGTCCAATGATTCCACCAGCGTACAAACCACACCAAACAGTGCATTTTTCGGGATGCATGGGCAGTTCTTGAACGGCTTCTGGTTGCTCTTCACTCCAAATGCGGCAATTTTGCTTATTTACGTAGCCATTCAACCAGAAATGAGCCTCACCGCTGAACAAAATTTGTCGATAAAAAAGCGGATTTTCTGCCAACTTTTCTAGGGCCCATTCACTGAAAATTCGACGTTGTGGCAGATCGTTCGGCTTGAGTTCTTGCAGGAGCTGTATTTTATACGGTTTTACACCAAGATCTTTGCGTAAAATCTTCCATGTCGTCGAATAACACAAACCCAATTGCTGCGAACGGCGACGAATCGACATTTCACGGTCTTCAGCAACACTCTCAGAAACAGACGCAATATTCTCTTCTGTACGCACTGCACGCATTCGTGTGGTTGGTTTAATGTCCAATAAAGTAAACTGAGTGCGAAACTTGGTCACAATCGCATTAATTGTTTGCTCACTTGGTCGATTATGTAGACCATAAATCGGACGTAAATCGCGAAACACTTTTCGAACCGAACACTGATTTTTGTAATATAATTCAATTATTTGCAAGCGTTGCTCGTTAGTAAGTCTATTCATTATGAAATGTCAAAGCATACTGAGCATCTTTCTCTTTGACACCTTGTCTGAAATCCCGCGTGATCTGTCAAATACTAATGCATGAAAATCCTAACCACAAAAAAATCACCCTTTAGCTTCTTTTCAAGCTAAGTTTGCCTATGAAATAAATTATCTGTGCAATGCTGGCTGTCAAGTACGACTTTGAAACGAATACTATATCAACCTTCCCCCAGACTCATTGGACTGTCTGCAAATCGAGTCGACAAAAATCAGAAAAATTTAATTTTTGGAGGCGGACTCTTTAGTCGCATAAACTAGTTGCTGTGTATGTGGAACATTCTGACAGACTACAATATTGTTGTACGAGAAAATTGAACACATTTTCACATAAAATGTGAAAATTTAAGTGAATTTTCACATAAATATTATATTCATGTGAAAATGCATTCAATATATTTCTTTATTTATGCTTTTTGTGAAAAATGTCACATAACGAAACAGACGTTACGTCATATGAGTCGGAATTATTACGTGTAACAAAATTAGTCGATCATAGCAATTGGATGCAAGTAAAAGTATTATTGAACGATGGCGATTTAATTGAAGTAGTAACGACGATGTCAAGCCGATTGACAATGATAAGGCTAAGGGTTGTAAAAAAAGCGATCAGAAAGCTCAAAAACTGTTCGTCACAACAATTGGTAGACAACCAACGCTTCATATTATGCAGTGTAAAAGTTCAAAGGACATGTGGGATAAACTCCACAGAATATATGAACTCAAGTCAAGCACGGGTGTTCGCACTATTTGCAACAACAGTACTACAGTTTCGTTACAGAATCGAGCATTGACATGGCGACACATATCGCAAAATTATAAAGCATTGTTCAACAGCTAAGAGACATTGGTAAAAACATTTCGGATTCGACGGTTTCCTCGAAAATATGAATGACTTTGAGAAATGATTATGATAAGTTTCACAGTGCACGGGAATCGACAGTTAGAGAGGAACAAACGCTGACTAATTTAATGTATCGCATTATGGTAGAATAATCACTGTTGTTAAAATAATTAATATTGTAATATTTTTTTCCAAAATGCCATATTTTTTCAAGATAAAAAAAAATTGCCCAAAAATCACTGGTGTCTCCAAATTTTTGGAAAAGCTTTTGTTTCATCCGAACAGTCTTTTCTCAAAAATCGACATTTCCGCTTCTTTGGAAACCCGATTTGGACCGGTATTATTGCAAATTCAATTTAGGATCTGTTAGTTCTTAATCGTTGTTCTCGTAAATCATATACTTTTCAAAATATTTGCAAACAACGAAAAAGCTCCTATAGAAAGTACCATTTCAGGTGGTCGGGTTCTGGTCAAAAATCCCTGGATGAAAGACTTATGAAAAAAGATTAATGTGATGTTTTACCCCCGATCAATCAATACGCCTGGACTTTACAGTGCCACTAGACATTAAGTTTGCACGGAACCACGTCATACACAGAGATTTTTTAAAAACCACCTTTTTGACTTCGGCGAAATAGCACCTGCCATTTTTTCCATGATTACTTTACTTTCTTTTAAATACAACTACTAAACTCTGCAAAATTGCCTCCGTCTCAAGAATTAAGTGATCGATGAGTTTAGTTTTGCTGTAAAGATTGAAAACAGTTTTCGACAGAAACGGTCGTTTTGGAGACATTGAGCATTAGATTGAAGTGATAAATCAGCATGGTACTACCATGAGATTTCCCAAATTTGTTTCGTGAACTTTGGTTCACGGTTATTTGGTTTCTGGTGTACAATGCACGATTCACCTTTCGAGAACAGTAATGAGACACTGCAGAAATTCTTCGGTTTGCGCTTAAACATATCGAAATAATGTTCCGAAAATGCCAATTTCAGCACATGCTAAAGAAACAATCGCCTTGTTTAGGGGATACACTTGAGACAAGAAAAAAATATGATTTAGGTAACAAAATTAGCCGGTTAGTATGATCTGAAGTATATGGATTGCACGCCCTACACTAAATCAACATCAACGAATTTCTGCAATGAAATCGACTAAATGGGATAATTAAAGTTTACGATTTTCAGCAAATTGGATCCAACCAGATCCAACCAATATAAAAAACAATAAAACAAATTTCTTCCCTACATATGGTACATATACGAGTACACAATTACAATGAAAATTCGGATTCATGTATCTACCAAACCAAGATAAATTTTCCAATTGACGTCATTTATAATTTATTTAAAATAAAGTCAATAATAATTACATTGTGCGTGTACTACATTATAGTCTTGTTCATCATTTTCGAGTGTCGTCGACGTAATTTTTTTTATCGATAAGATAAATTCCTATATATAGAGGGAAGTAAAAAAAAATAAAACGTAAACTAAGGGAATAATAACCGTCTAATCCGATTGTCGTGCATCATTTTGCTCGTCTATCTCGAGAATATTAAATTGTACGAGCCATACCTCCCGCCAATACGTCTTTGTGCAAATATAGCATTCTGAATATAAAAACAATAAAAATAAATTCGATAAAATTTAATGGGACCCATCATCATCATCATCATCAACATTGAGATTACATTTTCCTCCTCAATCAATATATGAAGAGCGGTATTAATTTTCCGTTCCGTTATTACGATATACAGCGGAATCACGATAATCGCATTTTACTTTTTGAATTCGAAGTGTGTAAAATTATGTAATCGACCGAGAAACATAAGCTTTCGAATGGAATTGCGTACTTCAATCGGACAATAAATTAAGTGTATTACATGTAATCAACATTTGGGCAACAATTTTGACTATCATGATTATGAGATAAGTTATAGGAATTCCTTATAGGGAAAATCTTAATTAACAGCTATTTTAATTTGGTTTTCGAATATTTAATTAACAAATAATTTACTCTTGCTGTACAATATACATTATTACCTAATTGTTATCAGAAAAAACTCCACATTTATTGAAAAATATCTGATATTTTTTGATATTTTACCAATATTGAAAATTATTGCATATACCATAAAATTTTAATATTTCGTAGTGCCATCTTTCGCCGCTATGAGATCTTTAATTCTGGCTTTTAAATCTTTAACGGCATGCTGTCAGCTCAATATAGTACTGTCTGCTGCATTTGTGGATAATGATTCCACACATAAATAATCTTTCATATTAACTGCTTTTTGGTTGTGATTACATTTTTAGTCACTTCTCTCTTCATCGGCTCCCGCACATTCTCGATAGAGTTCATGTCAGGCTATTACCCGGCCAATCCAAAAGAGGGTTATTTTGTTTTCGCAAATAAGTTTTTTAGAGCGGGTTGTGTGGCAGGGAGATTTATCTTACATAAAAATAAAAGATACCCCATTTGGGAACCATTCTATGGCCGATGAGCGGCAGCAACCGCTGTTGCAAGACTTCTTTATACTAGTCTTATCTCATTATGCCATTTACCACATCCTGTGCCTGTGATGACTGATCAGATCATACCTACGTAGTGTGCTTAACAGTCTGGGGTACGCAATCGGGATAAACAATTTTATTATGGCGACAACGCACAAATTTAAATTTGTTCTCTAAAATCTCAAATGTGCTTACATTGCTGAAGCAGACCTGCCGTAAACACAAAAAAGAGATAAACATTATACGAATCAATGCTGAATTTTCATTATTTCATCGTAAATGATATAAGTTTAATATCAAATTACCGATTTCCAAGAATAAACATCTTTATCACGCCACTATTTGGCCCACCCACGTCAGATGCCTAACTTAGGCTACCTGACGAGTCGGCACGGCTTGAAATCTAAATCTTATAATTTTCTGCATATTGTGCGCTTTAAAGCATTCACATCTGCCAGTTCCGATTTTATCTTTTTTGTGGTAGCAAATCTGTCTCTTAGATAAACTTTCGTTAGACATCTTTCTGTCCTTTGATTAAAAATGGGCTTTCTTCCGCATCTTTCCTTTCATTTTGGTCTCAATTCATATTCACGTAATTCTTTAATAATGCAAAAAAACATCGGAACAATGCGTGCCGAGTATGGAATTTAGTGTTTTTAACTTGGCGTGGTGTCTAAAATATGTACAAAATTTTTTAAGACAATTTGCATGTTGCGATTGGCGATATGGCGCTACACGTTCAAGTGCCTTTGGGGCCAAATTCACGTAATTCTTTAATAATTCAAAAAAATATCGGAACAATGAGTGCCGAGTGTGGAATTTTATGTTGTCAACTTGGCGTGGTGTCTAAAATGTGTACGAAAAATTTCAAGACAATTTGCATGTTGTGATTGATTCCACACTCGGCACTCATTGTTCCGATATTTTTTTGAATTATTAAAGAATTACGTGAATTTGACCTCAAAGGCACTTCCACGTGTAGCGCCATATCGCCAATCACTACATGCAAATTGTCTTGAAATTTTTTGTATACATTGAGTATGCTAAGCTAGGAACACTAAATTCCACACTCGGCACACATTGTTCCGAGGATTTTCTGAATTGAAGACATTAAAATTATTTTTTTGCACCAAACAGTACACTTAAGTGAGTGTAATTGTCGCTGATGAATTTATTTTGGATTTTCGGTTGCCCAAAACTTATAGTTTTGTTTATTTACGAAACCATTTAATTCGCTCTTTTACTAACAATTATATTGTGAATGAAATCCGGATTTTCTTCAACTTTTCCTCATCAAAGCATTTTCAAAATCAAGCCATTCTTGATCATCTGTCGGTCGGTCTTAATTCTTGCCCAAGCTGAATTTTATATTCTGCACACTCTCCAGTAGACGTTGAATATTATCATCCGTGCGTGCTGTACGTCGTCTTCTGGAACCTGGGAGGTTTCTAACGGCACCTCGTTGCAAATTTGCAACCAGACGGTTTATTTTTGGTCTAGATGTTACAAAACGCACATTAAAATACCATCAATAAGCACGCTGCATCAAAATAATTGACCGTTGGTTTTCATAATTACGCGTATTTGTACTTAAAAAAATACTCTCGGAAGCAGCCTTGCTCATTCAGAATTCATATAAATAATAGTCGGTGTGCTCATATCTCTTCATTTTTGCCGTGCTCCATTTGTATACGGCATTATTCGAGACAATGCGTTGCTAAAAATGGAAGCCTTTATACAGCAGTATCCATATGCTCCTTAAAGTCTAATCTGCTATCATTGGTAATATCTAGATACTTAATTACTGGTTGTCAGGTAATAACACAATTTCTACATCTAAGGTTACGCTTCCCTTTAACTTCCTGCTAGAAATTAGAATAGCCACCATTTTCTGCTCAGCCAATTGTAAACCTATTCACTGCAACCAGTAGTGGATCAGCGAACGGCTCCGTTATATATTTGAAATACCTCTAACAATTAAAAACTTAATAAATAATTCTTCAGGATATTTTTGAAGTTGTCCTTTGAGAAATTAAAATCTAATAGGTCGTCGACAATGTTGAATGATTTAGACAACCTATTAATGGGGTTATTTTCTCCATAGTTTGTGGAATGGTGTTCTAGTGCTAAAAACTCATGGTTTCGAAATGTTCTGCGAGGCACATGAATTGATATGTTTTCCTAAATGTATGCTGAATCAATGTGACCAAGCAAAACATTACCAATGAAAGCCGCACCTAAGAGAAGTCGTCTATTTTCAAGCATGCATATTTTGTTATCCGTGCATCTTCTTGAGTATGGAGGTAACCGAGCCACATTTTCTTGGAATGGTAAATTGTGGTCGCAATTTCAGTCACTTTTCTTTAATAAGAAAATCAGAAACTTCTTTCGAATGCTTTCAATTCTTTTAATGTGAACAGCATAGTACTAATTCCAGACCGGTACAGCGTATTCCAGTTGAGATCGAACGTAAGCGAATTAGAGTGAACATAAGGAAACATGGCATTCGTTTTCGCAATACAATTTTCAATATGCCTATTGACACTGGCATTTCCTTCAACACCTAAATCCTTAATCTCACTGACTCTTTTCAGTACTTCGTTGTTGACTTTGTATAAAGTAATTAACGGATTTCTTTTCATCGCTTTCCATCATGACTTAACATTTCTTAATCTTTAAGTAAAGCGAGTTTCTTGAAGTTTCTTCGTATCTAGCATTCCATTAACAGTTCGAAAAATGTTCACGTCATCAGCAAATATGAGCACGTTTTGATTATCTCGGTTATTTGATCTATGAAAACAATAAATATCCACGACCCGATGTGAGATCCTTGGGGTACACCAGACATAACTTTAATAACGTGTGATTTCTCTTTTCCATTATTAAAAATTGTCGCCGGTTTGATAGATAAGACTTCAACCAATTTATGTAATCGAGTGAAAACCCAAATGCGAATATACTCCGGTGTGCTTTTTGATGGCAGATGGAATCAAATGTTTTGCTGAACTCCGTGTACTCCACATCAACTTGATGATGGTTTTCTATCTCATTAATTAATTTACTGGTCAATTCCGCCAGATTAGTTAGTGTGGATCGGCCAGGCATAAACCCATGCTGGTTTATTGATATATCCACAATTGCACTTGTGGATTTAAAGTTGTTGCATTATAATAATTCAAACAATTTTGGAATTGATGATGTAGTTGATATTCCTCTGTAGCATGTAATGTCGTCTCGTTTGCCCGATTTAAAAATTGGTGTAATTTCTGAAATTCTCAATTTTTCGGGAAACACCCTGGTGCTTAAGGAGTGGTTGAATAGGTAACACAATGAAATTGCTAAAATGTCAGCGTACTTCTTCAGAATAGGAGAGAGTATATTGTCAAGACCACAACCGTCTCCAAATCCCTTTAAACCTGATAAAATGTTATCCTCAAATATAACAGGAGGAGTTATTGATACGTTGTTATCGCTGGGTTGTTCGTACAATCCACTAGTAACGCTTGGTGTATAGACTGATTGGAGAAACTTCGCGAACATGTCAGCTATATCTTTGGAGTTTGAGGAGCTGGTACTGTTATACGTCATATTAGCAGGGTATCCTTCAATTTCGCGTTTATTCCTAAATTATTTCCAAAATTGTTATGGAAATAATTTACCTGTATTTTGATTTGAAATAAATTTCAAATTCGTTACTATGTTGTAGAAAAATTGTTTTGTCCGCTTCTAACCCGCTTTTCAACATTTTGCATACGCTTTCGATTTTTTAAGTTAATTACTTAATTTAATACATTTTGATAGATTTTTATGGGTGTGGGCTTTTGTGATAAATTTAAGAGGTATGATCTTAACAGAAAAACTTTATTTTAAAGAGCTTCACTTTTTAGAGGCAGATTCTGGCAAAGAACTAGTCCACTATAGTGCAATTTATTTTGTAAAAACTTCTAGTATCATCTCATATGATACAATGAGTTGCTCCCTTTCGGGGTAGTTTTCTAGGGGATTAGTTAACCCATTTTATTGTAATTAATTTGTAAAAAATTCCAGTACCATTTTCATTGGATTGTGCTACAAGTGCTGGTGCAGCTTTAGGATCATCAGAAGATATATTTTAGAACAGTTACTAAGGTCGACCACGAGTCCTGTACTCATCAATAAAAACTGTATCGAAGGTCCGATTTCCATACATTAGATACGAGGCAATCGTGTTGTAGATTACATTTGATTTGTTTAAAATTAAGTTTTCGTGCTCGCGAGTACGTAGCGAGCGTGACGAGATGTTACCTTTAATTTAATATCAGCAAGTTCTTCTTTTCTAGCAAATAAAACAAGATCACTGCCAAGTTTATGCTTGTTTATAATCCAGGTAGACTTACGCATCCAGGTACACCCTGAATATTTGTAATGTCCGGCATCTTTATGTGTTCCTAGTCGCTCCCGATAGCAAAGTAATTAGAGCGCTTGCTTTGTGATTCGGGGGTCCCGGGTTCGATTCCTGGTGGTGACAAAAAGCTGCGACTGGTCGTTTTTAATGTGTTATGTGTTACATTGTGCATTGTCTACATTGTCTATATATCGCAAGCCATAGTTATCGGCTTTTCTTCATAAATATTTAAGATAGATGTTATTTAACGAGTTGTGTGTGTGTGGTGATCTAACATAATTTCCTTACACGATGAACAAAAAATATATTGTTTGGGGTAATATAAATGTGTTAGTGTCTTTACACAATTGCACCAGATTATTCCCATCAAAGCCAAACTGATGTTTTGTGGTTGGTTCTTCAAGATATTGTTTGGTAACCTTATTAAATATAAATATGTTCAATTGTCGTAACGAAGAAGTAGAGAAAGGCAGTAGATGTATGTTGTTGATGTAATGGTCTTTTAAGTGGCTTTTAATTAGGCTAGCTGAGTGTTTAATGTAAAGCATTATTTCCATGATCGAATTTTTATAGCTGGACTTTCTAGACAAAACTTTGTAAAATGCCGGAAATGTAGTTGGGAAATTCGTACAGTTATACTATATGAAAATTTCGAGTGATCACCAGTAATCCAATGGAAAGATACCGCTCTTCCATACTGAGTTGGCATATTTAATGATATGTTTAAACCCCATTTGATGTTGTTAGATGGATAGTTTGTAATATAATCCAACACCGACATAAGTTTGTTGACATGGTGGTTAACATCTAAAGTAATTGTAAAAAGCTCATCTTTTCATTGTTGCAAGTAACCTGTTAAAGGTAAACCATGATCAAGATATCGTCTGAGAAATTTAGCTTTTTCGGCAATCTGAAGGCTAACAAGCCATCATACATAATGTTCCGCAGCAGCGGACCCTGCACCAGCTATAGCATCTTCTTCGAATGATCAATTGCTGATGTCGCATTACCTCTGCGGGATGTTGATGCTTTGCCCGTTTTTAACACGACAATCTGCAGATTGGCAGAAGCTTCCAACAAAGCATTTTCTTGATCATTCGATACTCTGCTACCCCAGTAGCAGGCCAATCACTAAAAACCTCTGCGATAAGCATAAGCTACCGATATCAAAGGTCTTTCAAGTATTTAATCCAAATATTGTATTGCATGGATTTCGTTGTATATGGATATATTTTATTCGATATTTGATTCGATTTTTTTACTTACAGCTCAAATTTATTGTATCTTAAAACTGATTTTTTGAACAATTATACTTATGAAATAGCGCGTTAGCATAGTCAGCGAGGCACAAAGCCATATGGTTAGTTTAGTCCTCATATACCTGGTATAAAATAAAAATTTAGCGGACTGTTTGAAAATTGTATTTACGTTTAGTTGGATAAAACATTTTCTTTAAAAAAAATCTGTAAAATATGTAGTAACCACAAATACCCGGTCCCACCTCAACCAAATACACATTTCTATATCCTGTTTAAGTTACTTTATAATTCTAAACCTACAATACTACACACCGTATACAGCAAATATTCATCTTAAACTTTGCTTTATTTATTCATCAGTACATCACAAATGTTTGCTGTATTCCGATGATTTCTTTTTTCAACTTTTTGTTGGTTTTCGTCCCATTTATAAAAGATGAGAGAACTTAACAAAAAAATATGTAAACGGAAAATATTTTTTCGATGCAGGCAAGATAAAGAAAGATTTCTCCTTTCTAAATATATTTATTTTAAAGATTTACGGTTTATACTGCCGTTAAGAGCTATAAAAATGTATATTACGTCTATAGATAGATAGACTTCCTCCTACTTTTTAAATTTAAATTTTTATAAAAAAAGAGAAATCGCAAATACGAGCGAGGAGTAGATACCCTTAAAGTCTGTATACACAAGCATGGGAGCAAAAAAAATTGTTGCTTAATTCGGATAATCGAAAAGAGGTTAAGTTTGAAATTGAATTAGATAATATTCAAAATTTACACTACCGAGCTATTTTATTTCATAACAACAAACCATTAATTATCATTTTGATTATGTTATCGTTCCACGTCTTTGTCGGTGTATGAAGATTACACTGTTAAAAGAAATTCTAGTAGTACAATTGGAGACTCAAGGTTATTGGAGTGGTAATTTCGCATTGTGAGTGTATATACAGTGTGTCCCAGAATTGAACGATCAAACCAAGCAGGGTGATAGGGGAGCTCATTTCGAATTGTTGAGCGTGCAAAAGTTATTCCACTTTTAGTGTTTTTAGACAAATCGTAAGCCCACCCACCAAAAAATATGCACTTTTTTTGTTAATTATAATAAGTTAAATATTATAATAAGTGTTCGAAGTTGTAACGGAATTTTATTCAGTTCCGTTATCAACCCAAACATCAAATTTTAACATACGGCATAACCTTCGAGGTGATACCTCAAATTCTACCAAAAGAAATTACCATGCCGTATTTCGCATTGTTATTGGTTGCTTATGTTACTCAGATTACTGTATATATCCATGCAGTAGGTGAATAAACGTAAACCATAATAATATATAATGCAACATTATCAATTTATTTTTGCATCGATATGTCTTGAGGTAAATGGCTTGAAAAAAAAAAAAAAACTTTGCTATTGAAAATACCTACAATTGCACCTTTCGATCGATTGATTTTTTGTTGATGTAAATAAATTTTTGCGCGTGCATTGAGTAAGCGAAAATCAATGTCACGTTGTTGTACGTTTTTGCGTTCGTACATTTTGATGAATGTACAATATTTTTTTTTCCAATTTTTGGTATAAAATGTACAACGGAAAGAAAGAAGGGGGTTGCGTGCTAGACAGTCAGCCGTGCAGCTGTGTTTAGAAGAGGTAGGAGAGTTGCGTGCTAGACAGTCAGCCGTGCAGCTGTGTTTAGAAGAGGTAGGGGGTGGCGTGCTAGACAGTCAGCCGTGCAGCTGTGTTTAGAAGAGGTAGAGAGTTCAGTTTCTTTTTGGGTAATTTCCTGATATCTAAAATAAAATGCGTTTGTTAACATGTGTAAAATTTAGTGAAATACAATAATAATTTTAAAAAAAAAAGTATAAATTAATCTGAAATAAATTTAATTAAGAAAATTGGATGTGTTTATTATCTCGTGATACTATACAGTGTTCATTAAGTTACATAAATAAATTGATGTAATCGGGGAATAAATCAAATCAAGTGCCAATAAATGTGAAATATCCAAAAAATTCGTTTTGTGGGAGTGTTGCAAGTTTGATTTATTTTTTGACACCAAAGAAAATTTTTGTTCATTAATTTAAAAATTTAAAATAAACGTTAGTGAAATACATACATTGAAAGACTGATCCGGGAGGTAAATTAAAAGTGCGAGTTTTTAGTCTAGTGCTTTGCAGACTAAATTTTCTTTTTTTTTGGTAAGTATGATTTTAGTGCAGTAGAGATACTAACACCATTCTAATCGTGGCGAGGTCCCTTAGTTGCTTCTAGCAAAGCTGAGTCTTGCTAGAAGCGAGGGCATCGAAAGTAACCCTGCCCATAGGCGGGACACCCTCTTTCTGCTGAGGACCTCCTCCACGCCATTAAACCACTAATCGTTAAGCTTCTCTATTAATATTTTTTTTTGGTGCGTATTTCTTAGGGTAATTATGTTACCCTAAGAAACCAGAATTAACAACCGTGGGTAAAACATCCGCTTGAAATATGTAGGACCCGCCAGTTTTGGGTCTGAGGACCCCACTTTTCATTTTTTTTTTCAACCTTTAGATGGTAAATATTAGGCCATCTTTCTCTTTCTCTTTTGTTATTGTGCGGTAATCTAGGTCCCGCATTTCGTCTAACCCCAAAAACCCACGACCACATCCCCTACAAGACTGAGCTGCGGGAATCAAAGCCGCACATGGGGTTAGTGCATGAAATGGGGACAAATTTCTTTAGCGTTAGGGTATACGGTCGTAAGACGGTGAACTTTTAGCGTTACAGTGGCGCCCAAACGGGGCCATAATTCGGCCCAAAAATTCTGGTAACAAATACCACAATAAGTCTAAGAAATTCAATTGAGGATCCCCTCACACTCTCGTCTAAATTAATATTCGACATTACTTTTTGGATAATGTTCAAAAATTGTTAAATACTTCTAAATAAAATTTAAATCGGTTTAAAAAACAGTGTGCTTGGTTTTTATCATTGTTAGATGTAAATTTCTATCGATACGAGTATGGCAGCGGCAAGCCTGACCTAATACGTGGTGGGTCATACGCGTACCGACAGAGATTGATGATAGTTGAGTTTCTATGCTAGATCCCCGAATGGATGGTTTATCCGTGGCATGTCCCAACCCGCACTCCGGGGGATAAACCAACATTCGTGGTAGTTATAGGAGTTTAAGAATTCATCTATTGTGGTGGGAAGGCTGGAGCATGCGTTGATAACCGAACTCAAACAATAATCCAGTTGTACGGTTTTCTGTACCGTGTACAACAACCAGTGGTGCAACGGATGTTAGTAAGGGTGAAAAGGGTTTTTCCTTGAAACAATGTGCATCATCTCTTTCCTTGCCGAGTGATAAGACCGGGGGTATTAAGAGCTGCACATTTCTCAGATACTAAAACTACTTTTCCGCATCCTAAAGTAAGTTGCACGACTGTCACTAAATTTTCCTACGGTTTGATTCCACAATGGTTATAAGAAATTATTACGAGTTGTGGCAAATTTTATTATTCAAAATATGGATTTCCAACAAGCAGTGTATAGTTAGGTTATTGCGCAAATTCCAC
Organism: Nephrotoma guestfalica; assembly: GCA_963691935.1. NCBI lineage: Eukaryota > Metazoa > Arthropoda > Insecta > Diptera > Tipulidae > Nephrotoma > Nephrotoma guestfalica. The sequence continues at coordinate 203,623,065 of OY829913.1, read as the reverse complement.
TTTGTCGTTTCATTTAAAAATTTATCATCCTCCGGGATGGGGTTGCCAGTCCTCCCATTGCTAGTTGTAGGCGCGTTCAGGGTATAATGTGTTTAGCTGTCCAATCCGGTTTTCTATCAGTGAACGGATATTGATGAGGTTTCGGACATAAGCTAAACACTATTATACCACACACTGTTGAAATCCTTGGTGATAACCGGCGTGTTATCATCCCCAATAGACAGCAATAGCAGCTGTTGTTAGAGGCCTGCAAAGGTCTCATCAACATCAGTTGACTTACATGGTAACGTTTTTGTCACCCATGTAGCTGAGCTCCTCTGCTGAGTTCAGGGTAAGACTGCCAGCTGCAGAAAAGGGGACAACAAACCTGCCATGGTCTATTGGGTACCATAAATGTCATCTGTTTCCAAGTTCACCATAGCAGCGAGGATCACCTTGTATGTCAGGTTAAGACTACCGCTGCATCATTGGGAACAAGGAAATAATTTCATCAAAATTTCAATTTCAAAGCCTTTATCTTATCCTTATTTTTATCCCCGTTGGCGGAATTTATTCATTGAAGGGGGATATTACCCATGGTTGTTTTATTTTTGAATACGTTTTTTTTAGTTAGGGTTTTTTTTATTTGAGGCCAAGAAAATTTTTTATTATTATTATTATTTTTTTTTTTTTTTTTTTTTAATCAACGACAATAAGATAATGAATCTAGATTACCTAGATCAAGACGAGCTTCTTGTGGAGTTCGAGGTGAGAGGTATGGGTGAAGCAGCTAAGCAAGCCATATCGGACGAGCTTAGGGGGATGCTTCAGGCAAAGTTCAAGGAGGAGGCCGCAGAAACGTACCTCCAGCCTCAGAGAGCCGATTGTCGGGGTAAATCCAAATTCGTTACTACCTCACCATTAGACTGAATATGAACCGGTGGGCTCGGTAGTCACATAGTCAGTGTAGTAGTGAGTTGAAGGCTGGCATGCCGCGCGCGAGAAAGCATGTCAGCATAGGTTAAGCCAAGTAGTACTTAAGTCAGTAAGGTTAAGGAAAGGATGAGGTTGACCCAATCACATTCCATGCACATGGTTCAGCAAAGTGGGATTGGGTTAGCGCCATTCATCAGCACAACGGTCTTATGCTTGTTATCTCATGTCTAGAAATGGGTTTCTTCAACTGGTGTTTGATGCTAACGACGATACTGGTGGCAGCAGCGAGTCTGAGCAATCAGGGTTTGCAGTTCCAAGAGTTTCAGACTGAGCCGGGTATATACTTTGCTGAGGAAGGTAGGGCCAAACTGTCCACCAAAATTTGTACCATAGTGGGGTACTATAACTTATCGAGCTACTGGAGGGAGTGGGAGCACATGAGACTAACGCAAGAACATCTCCGAGCGACATGTGCAGAAAACGCCAATGCGACCAGGTACGTTAGACATTGCGAGGCGTTGTTAAGTCCGATAGCTTACTTGATGGACCAAATCGAGGACAGTAATAGGCTTCTCCAAGCACAACACGGACGGGAAAAGAGGGCTCCTTTGGATTTCCTCGGAGATTTAGCAGGGGACATAATCGGAGTGTTGGGCCAACGAGATGCTCAGAGGTATCAGGAGCAAATCAAACACCTGAACACCGGTGTACTAAAAACACAAACCATGCTCCAACAGCAAATGCATGTATTAGATTTGACCGGAAACATTATCCGTAAGGAGCATGAGGAAATGGAAAAGCATTATCGGGTAATCCAGGAGGAAATCGAGTCTGTGATGGTGCATGAAGAGTATATGGACGTGTTATTCCAGCTATCTGCGGCCATTTGGATGTATAAGGATGTCCAAGGAGACCTGATAGATATACTCTCGGATGTACATCATGGGAGAGCAAGTGTGCGATTGTTACCTCCTTCGCAGTTTGCAAAACAACTATGGGAAATAAGTAAGCAGATCCCCACGAACCTGCAAGTTCCTAGTTCAAGAGCACACTGGATCAATGTATATCGGTTACTGGAGACCAAGGCAGCAATCATCGAGGATCAGATTATTTTCGAAGTTCAGGTACCTCTTATCCAGGGGGAAGAGTACCAGATATTTCACCCCATCCCGGTTCCAACAAGATACCAAGGGGGGTATGCTTACCTCGAGCCACAATACCAGTATGTTTTGGTTAGCCGCTCTAGAGTGTGGTACCAACCAATCTCTGCAAAAAGGTTGGACGAGTGTAGACGCTGGGAAGAAGGAACGGTAATTTGCAAAGCAGGAGGACCAACGTACAAGATTGGAAGTCAAGAAGAGCATTGTGAAATGGCGTTGCTCTCACATGCCAATGAGCAACCGAGCCGATGCCCCATACGAACAGCACTACCTTCGATTTACATTCACCCATTAAAGGATAACCGGTGGATCATGGTACTACCCCGCGAAGTAGTCTTTGATCTGGAATGCCAGGAACAATCTCAGGCAACGGCCAACACCACGGGAAGGCGGAAACCAGGCTGAGGGGGCGCAGGGAAACCTGATCTGATAACAAGGATAGGACGTAGGGTTAGACATTTAATGCTTATTGGTAGTAATAATTAGTAGCCCATAGTTATAATTTAGATATTTAGATATAGGTTAGGTGTTTAATTTAGACAGCCCGGCACTGAGACTAGCTCAGGGTGTGGGAGTTCCCCACGTGGGATGTAAGGAAACTGAATTTCTACTCCTGTCCTCCTTTCATTAGGGCATGAGATCCCTTTTCATCTCAGGGTTTGGGTTTTCCCCACGCTGTAACGGAATTTTATTCAGTTCCGTTATCAACCCAAACATCAAATTTTAACATACGGCATAACCTTCGAGGTGATACCTCAAATTCTACCAAAAGAAATTACCATGCCGTATTTCGCATTGTTATTGGTTGCTTATGTTACTCAGATTACTGTATATATCCATGCAGTAGGTGAATAAACGTAAACCATAATAATATATAATGCAACATTATCAATTTATTTTTGCATCGATATGTCTTGAGGTAAATGGCTTGAAAAAAAAAAAAAAACTTTGCTATTGAAAATACCTACAATTGCACCTTTCGATCGATTGATTTTTTGTTGATGTAAATAAATTTTTGCGCGTGCATTGAGTAAGCGAAAATCAATGTCACGTTGTTGTACGTTTTTGCGTTCGTACATTTTGATGAATGTACAATATTTTTTTTTCCAATTTTTGGTATAAAATGTACAACGGAAAGAAAGAAGGGGGTTGCGTGCTAGACAGTCAGCCGTGCAGCTGTGTTTAGAAGAGGTAGGAGAGTTGCGTGCTAGACAGTCAGCCGTGCAGCTGTGTTTAGAAGAGGTAGGGGGTGGCGTGCTAGACAGTCAGCCGTGCAGCTGTGTTTAGAAGAGGTAGAGAGTTCAGTTTCTTTTTGGGTAATTTCCTGATATCTAAAATAAAATGCGTTTGTTAACATGTGTAAAATTTAGTGAAATACAATAATAATTTTAAAAAAAAAAGTATAAATTAATCTGAAATAAATTTAATTAAGAAAATTGGATGTGTTTATTATCTCGTGATACTATACAGTGTTCATTAAGTTACATAAATAAATTGATGTAATCGGGGAATAAATCAAATCAAGTGCCAATAAATGTGAAATATCCAAAAAATTCGTTTTGTGGGAGTGTTGCAAGTTTGATTTATTTTTTGACACCAAAGAAAATTTTTGTTCATTAATTTAAAAATTTAAAATAAACGTTAGTGAAATACATACATTGAAAGACTGATCCGGGAGGTAAATTAAAAGTGCGAGTTTTTAGTCTAGTGCTTTGCAGACTAAATTTTCTTTTTTTTTGGTAAGTATGATTTTAGTGCAGTAGAGATACTAACACCATTCTAATCGTGGCGAGGTCCCTTAGTTGCTTCTAGCAAAGCTGAGTCTTGCTAGAAGCGAGGGCATCGAAAGTAACCCTGCCCATAGGCGGGACACCCTCTTTCTGCTGAGGACCTCCTCCACGCCATTAAACCACTAATCGTTAAGCTTCTCTATTAATATTTTTTTTTGGTGCGTATTTCTTAGGGTAATTATGTTACCCTAAGAAACCAGAATTAACAACCGTGGGTAAAACATCCGCTTGAAATATGTAGGACCCGCCAGTTTTGGGTCTGAGGACCCCACTTTTCATTTTTTTTTTCAACCTTTAGATGGTAAATATTAGGCCATCTTTCTCTTTCTCTTTTGTTATTGTGCGGTAATCTAGGTCCCGCATTTCGTCTAACCCCAAAAACCCACGACCACATCCCCTACAAGACTGAGCTGCGGGAATCAAAGCCGCACATGGGGTTAGTGCATGAAATGGGGACAAATTTCTTTAGCGTTAGGGTATACGGTCGTAAGACGGTGAACTTTTAGCGTTACAAAGTATCCACCGTTTGCGAAAATACATAATCGACATCACCGTATAAAATTTTGTTTAATCCGTCGAAATGCACGTTCGTTATATTTAATAATATTTGGCGCTTCGATCATACATTGCCGCATCTCCTTATCGGTCTGGTTTATTCTTTCATAAACCAGCTCTGTATAAAAACCCCACAGAAAAAAAAAATCCAAAAAAATTTAGATCAGGAGACCGCGGTGGCCATGAATGGACCCTTCCCTTCCAATCCAGCGGCTTGGATAATTTTCGTTCTGATGTCGTCTTAAAAATTGTGCATAGCGATGGGGAGCTCGATAGACTTCTCCGTTGTTCCGACGTGGGAGTTCAAATTAGCCAATCAATTTTTCATTTCCGCCCATATGTTCACTCCAAATTGATGTTGAAACCTACTATGCCGCACTTTTTTGGGTTTACACGTGCCCAAGAGCGCAAATTATGGATATTAAATATCCGCTCCATTTTAAAACATGTTTCGTCACTCCATAAAATGTTGTTAAAAAACTGCGAATTTTCTTGGTATCGACCCAGCATTTCCTGAAAAAAATGCACCCTTTTTTCGTGGTCAGCAGGTGAAAGGTCTTGTACACGTTGCACATGGCAAGGGTGTAACTGATTTCTTTTTCAAATACGTTGCAACGTGGAACGTGGCACTCCCGAACGTCTTGATAAACAACGAACACATATAGATGGATCCTCTGTCACCATTACAATTTTGATAGAGTCTATATCAAGTTGACTGGCTGTTTCATATTTTCTCGGAAAACCAAGGGATTCGCCTTCACTGTACTTTAATGTACGTTTTGAAATAAGTATAACTATGTAATTGGGAAAGCGTTCCCATTTGGATATCGTCTCTTCTATTCCCTTCCCCGAACTACTACAAAACGTTTTTCATTTTATACCACAAATTTTGTTTAATTCGGGCTTTTGCTTAAACATTTGTAATATTTTAGTTTACCATTGTGTTCATCATTTTGTTTTATTCCCTGACAAAGCATCGATTTTAGAAATCGAAATTTTGTTAAGTGCATTTTTTAATAAAAGGCGACTTACGTAGTAACAAAAATTGATAAACAATATTCTGTTGTGAATAGCCCCGGTGTGTGATACCATTTTAAAATCTGCATTAGTGGCGCATATTTTTCTTATAATGGGTCAACTATCCGTAGTACATTGTTTTATCGCTGGCGTCACTTAAACATCAACCATAATTTTTGAGAAACAAAGACTTTACACAACCATTATTTTTATTTGACAGAAGAAAATACACCTTATAAAAATAATTTTATTGGGCAGGCACACTCTTCTAGATCTTATTAAAAAGAAAGTTAAACAAAAAAATTCATTTTTTTTTTAAATTAATTTTTTGGTGATGCGATTTCACTAAAACACTAAAAGTGGAATAACTTTTGCACCATCAACATGTTCGCAAAAAGTTCGCAGAAAATGTGCAGGAGTGATAATTTCCAAATCGACTGGATCATCATTTATGTATCTTACAAAAGGGCTTCGAATTCAGAAGAGATTCAATTTAAGTTATCAATGTTGTCATCTCCTCAAACATAAGATTAACATTGGCCACCCTTTTTAAGTGGAATTTGAAGAATTTCACCGAGGATTCTGATTGATATTTTTCTGTAATAGAAATTCAGAGCTTAATAAACTGTTTGTTTGATTTATAATTTGATGTTTTAATTGTTGCAGTTCTTTATTAGCACCCACGAAATTAGACCCATTGTCACACGAGATTTGCTCCGGAACACCTCGTCGAGCAACAAAACGTTTAAGCGCAGCTAGTATCTAAATTGCTGATCAATTCCAAATGCACAGCTTCAACAGCTAGACAGACAAAGACAGCGCCATATTTGCCTTCTCGATCGGAGAATTTCTTCGTTTACTTGTTTTAATATAAAGTAGTCCCGCGTAATCTAATCCGATTTTTGAAAATACACGACTTTGTGTACAACTTTCTGCTGGTAAATCAGCCATTTTCTGCTCAGTTTTATGAGAACGGTAACGGATACAAACGACACAATATTTTATACCACATACCTCGTTTAATCATATACCTTGCTCCTGTTATCCAATATTTATTTCGTACAATACTCAGATTTAGCGCGTTGCATGCTTATTGGTAAGATGAACGTCACGAATAATCAATTGGCATGCTAAGTTATTTTTTGGTCAAATAACCGGATGTTCGACCACCCACTCGAAAAAGTCCTTTTTTATCAATAAATGGATCAAGTGGACAGTTGATTTCTTACAGGGAGTTGTTGGTTCCGCTTCATTAATTTCAGCTGATGTTATCGATCTATTATAATGTTGTAAACTACTTTTCTTTAAACCAAATCGTAAGATGAACACCATGATTTTTTTAATTTTTGACCTAGATGAAAATTTATTCATTAAATCGGTGGTTAATGTTATTACGTTTTCTTGTAACCCACTGAATTTAGGTTATCGAAGGATTCTGTTTCATTAGTTGATTTTGACCAATTTTGCTCGTTATCAACTAGCCATTGAGGCCCGTGCCCGTGCCACCAAATTTGTGATTTTGCTAATGCCTTCGGTTTTGAACCTCTGGAGATGACGGGGTATTGTTTCAAGCATCAAGACTGTTCGGTTACTTACAAAGCTCTTCCATGTCCGTGGAAAATCAGATAACCAGTGTAAGACTATCATTGAGTCGGTCCAAGCAAAAAATCTCTAAGTCGTTGTATGCGACGGAGCTTATACTCGTACAATATTTGACTGAGTTGCACAAAAGTACTGTTCCACATAATTCGAGTCTGGGAAGTGATAATTGTTTCAAAGGCACGACTTCATCCTTTTCATTGACAGCTCGTAAATATATAACACAGCTGTAAGCGGCTTCGGATGCATCACAAAATGCATGGAGTTGAATCCGTGTTGGTTTTATGAATGTCGTTAACCTTCGAGGAATTTGGATTGATTCAACTTCTAGTATTGCAGAATACAGATCGTCCTACGTGTTTCTTATGGCATTGAGTAAACAGGCATCCCACTTAATTTTAAGTAACCACATCATCTTTAGCAATATTTTAAATAATATTATTATTGGTGCAAGCCATCCCAGTGGATCATATACTTTGGAGGCAATTGAGAACACTTTTCGTTTGGTACATCGTATATTATTGGTAATTTTTAATCTCTGGGGGTGAACATGGTTTTGTAAATTCTGGTGAGTTTGATTTTTATTTACGAAGGTGGAATCCACTTGTACTGAGTATCTCGTTTAGTTGGTCTTTTAGTACTACAGCCTCGTTAGTACTATCACAGCCCGTCAATAAGTCGTCAATGTAGAATTCGTTGTTAATAATTTCCGTAGCCTCTGGATATATATGATGAAATTGTTCAGCTGATTTTCTCAGTGATTTAGCTGCAAGATACAGAGCGCTAGCTGTGCCATACGTTACAGTGTTTAATTTATATGCGTATAGTTTTTCGAGATGATGATTGCGCCACAAAATAAGCTGGTAATTTACATTGGTAGAATACATCAAAATTTGTCGGTACAATTTTTCAATGTCTGCCGCCATAGTGATTGCGTGTCTTACAAGAACCGTCGAAAACCACCCTCAATTTGGTAGTGCTGCTACTGGCTTAGAAAACAGCGTGATGTGGTACAAAATATTTGTCATCATTTCAAACTGGAATTTCATTCCATGGTAAATAAGTCATGCGCCCAACCGTAACTTATTCATTCATAAATCACTGATAAGCGTCAAAGAAGTCTGGCATCCTCGCTAATTTGTGTCTCATTGCTTGATGTGGCGTTGATGTGCAGCCTCGAATGATGTGTCCAATATCGGCCTTGGCTTCTTAAACGACAGTCTCGCAATAAATTTGCCACTAGCATCTCTCGATGTTTTTGGTTATAAAATTCTCTGCGAACAAACTATTGCAAACTAACTAATTATCATAACTATTTGTGTTTTGTTTCAGTTTCTCATCAATCCGAACAAACTTTACTTGGCCGTTTTTGTTGGAAACGTGCTCCCCTATAACCCTGCTTCGTTTGATTGTTCAATTCTCGGACACCCTGGGGGGATAGACACCCCCGGGTTATATTGGTACTGCCATGTAAAAACTTTAGAAAACATTTTTGAGGTTTTCAATTTATAAGTATACAATTTTGTTGGGCAAATGTACTGTATTCTTGATTCGGCGATCAATGAACTCCCAGCTCACGTAATGTAAAATTACTTGCTTGATGATTGCTATGAGTTTGCCCGAATTAATCTGGTATCGCAGCACAAACACAATATAGGACGACAAAGACGAACACTGTAAAACAAATGGACGAAAGGAAACACTTGGTTGTTGTTTGTTGGTATTTATTTTATAATCTGGTCGACAGCTTGTCGTTTAATGCCCATGACGTGCTCAAAACAAAACAAAATGAATAAGAAAATATGTGTAAAGTCTACAATTATACTCTACACGATTTGACTGGCATCTAACGAGTATTGTTATGGCTCTATTTTATGCGTCCTGTATTATCATCTGTTTGATCAACTCCATGCTATGTTATTATCTGCTTGATCGACTTTGATTGACATTTGCCATTAACAAAAATAAACATTGTAAGCTGCTGACATTTAATAATTCCATTAATTTTCATTCTAAGTACGAAAGTTTAAATAAATTCTGGATATTTGACATCCTCCGCCCCGTTGCATCAGGTGATTCAACCTTAATTATTTGCTGCGACAAATTAAGATAAGCGTTGCTATTATGGAATGTCAAGGTGCCATCCACTGTTGATTTATCATCTTTTGGTGTTGTATAGTAGATTTTGGTAGGTTCATCTGGATATGAAATAATTTGTTCAATGATTTCTGTTGATATATGTCATGGTAAGAATCATTCTCCAAATGTAGCTTCGTGGACCGGTCGTATGGATATTGCATAGATAATTATAATGTTGATCTCTCTGCACTGCTGGTTGGTAATTCGTATAAAATACGATATGCATTATCGTGGTAACTGGTTACTTGATAAGTGTAGATTATATAGGTATACATAGCTTTCGTTTTTAAATGGTTTAACTCGAATGATGATTATCTTGGCTACACTTATGGCAATTTAGCGGATTGACATTGTAGGTGAGTAGTGGCTGTGCCAGGATGCACTTGGCTAACCTTGCCCATTCTCCAGCAGTTAAGTCCAGTTTCCAAGTTTGCTTCATTCTTTTTCCATTTCCATCTTTGTTGCCAGGTATACATATATTCCTTAGACCACCGTATCCACAGTATTTGTAACATCTTTTGGACTGCTTGCCAATGTGACAACCGATTATATGGTATGATTCTAGTTTCGAGTGTTGGTAGTGCAACCCATTGTGTTGCCAATAAGAAATGTGATGGCGTTAGTATGTCTTGGACTTCGAGACCACTGATACACAACGGCCTGTTGTTTAGCATTGCTTCAATTTGAACTAATAATGTATGTATTTTTTTCAGAGACAAAATTTTATGACCGGTGACTTTTTGTAGATGTGTTTTTATGGAATTAACTCCAGCCTCCCACCGCCCACCAAAATGTGGGGCATATGCTGGTATGAAATGCCATGCTATCAGATGCTTTTTAAGTGCCGAAGATTCCAATCTGTTCGCATTTTTGATCACAAATTGATGTACATAGTTTAGCGTAAGTTTGATCCATTGTCTGAATATACGTCGGTTACAGGGCCTTGACACATACAGACGAATACACAGCCATACGATTCTCGACTTCTTTGCCCACGTCCATGGATTAAATAGGTTTTTAGTGGTTCAAAGAAATCTAAGCCGGTTCGCTAAAACGGCTTTAGTTCAATCCGTTCACGAGGTAATACACCCATTTTTGCTGAATAAGATTTGGCTTCTGCTTAATAAATGACACACATTCCCGTAGTATACCTTGAATAGTTTTTCTGACTCCAATTATCCAGCACCTCTGGATGTCTCTGGTCAGTAGTTATTGGTGCATTTTCTATTCGCCCTCCAAACCTTAATATTCCAATGATTGGATCGAGCGTTGTAATTGGCTTCCATTGGGTATAAGTTTATCGGATGTTAGTCTCTGAATTTCAACGTTAAAATATTTATTCTGTATCACCTTAAATGCTCTTTTGGTATTGGATTTTAGTTTCTAGTTTTTGGTCCAAATGTTGATCGTGCGGCAAAAATATGCAAACACCTAATAAATTTGCTGAAGCTCGAATACCTTTCTTGTATTGTTGTTGTTTATCGATGATGTTGTAATTCGTCTGGTGCTAAGCCTCGACTGGCACAATCCGCTGAATTGCTGGCGGAAGGAACATGAAACCAACGCTCACTACCATGCTCGATTTTACTAGTACGATTAGCTACATAGTTCAGCTACCAATAAGGCTCCACATAATTCCAATTTTGGTAATGACACGGTGTGAACTGGTGCCACCTTTGTTTTTCCAGTAATTAATCGACACTCTCTGATCTCATTAGCATTGGTCACCAAATATAAGGCAGCAGCATACCCCTTCTCGCTGGCATCTGAAAAACCATGCAGCAAGCTGCTTTCGTTGAATTGTCCTAACCATCGTGGTATTGCACTTGATTGTAATTGAAGAACATCCTTCCACAGCTCCTGAAACATCATCTTGACCCTTACGATTAACGGAGATAACAGGCCAAATGAATCGAAGATTCGGCTAAACTCTGACAATACTCTGCGTGAAGGTTGGTGTTGCATCTAAGTTAATTTGGTAAGTAAAATGGTCAGCTTTCGGTCTCCACTTCAACCCCAATACTTGGATGGTTGAAGGGTGATTGAAACTTCAGGATGATTGAAACTAATGGATATTTCAGATCGTACGTTCTCATTGAATTCGGTTAATAATTCTGTTGAATTGAAGCTCCATTTCCACCGACTCATCTCGGCCTGGTTTAGCACCTTCACAATCTCGCCACAAATTTGCATAGCCTCTTCCACACTATCCACACCACTCAATACATCATCTACGTACATATTTTCCTTGATTGCTCGTGCTGCCTCTGGGTACATTGATTCATGTTCTTGATTCGGATGATTCAGATAATATTCGAGCCGACGCATTGAAGACAACCCTTCTTTTGGTTACTGCTTTTCTTGATTAGGTGGTGCGGAAGATAAACCGCGAATTCTGAACACCGATTTTTGATTAGCGACATATGTTGAAGGTTTTTGTATTCCTTCATGAACGACTTGTATAACTGGTGAAAATGTGGATCTCTGTTAAATTTCCGCTCCATCGCGAGAAACCGTGTTTTGGCAATTGAATATGGCTCTCCTAATGTTTCATGTGTTTCAACAAATGGTAATTTCACGAGATATCGACCGTCATAGTCTCTCGTTATGCTCGATAGTGTTCCCATCTCTGCTGTCTGGGAATATCTCTTCGGTTTCCCAGAACCTCGAAAATGTTTTCTCTATATATTCTTCGATCGTGATTGACATGATACTGTTACTGGCGGTTTCTGTCACGATCCTGCCTAACTTGCTGTTTTGAGCAATGATTTTATTCTCCTTGCGTAGTTGCCCTTCTATTAACAATGACCAGAAGTGGTCAATCCCAATTAATATATCCACTCTTGCGCTATCGGTTGGACTCGGATCTGCTAGCATTTCATTTTTAAGCTTATCTAAGGATTCATGATTGAATGCTTAGAGGTCTAATATTAGTAATAACTCGCATCCCGAGGAAAAGTGTGGTTTAATTTGAAATGCGTACTGTCTCGAGTTTTACCCATTCGATGACGACCCAAACCCATTACTGTCATGTTTGCTCCCTTTCGAATAAAACCTACCCTCTGGACACAGTGTTCCGATATGAAAGAGGACTTTGCCCCAGAGTCCAATAGTCGGTTTTATCTTCGTCATGTTGACTATGCGTGGTTGGATGGTTAGTTCTGGTTCGTTCAGCGGTGTTCTCGAACTTTGATGAATTTTGGTCTGTCTGGTGAATAAGCGAATGATGTGCCGACGTCGGCAAATTTGACAACTTTGTCGTGATCGGCATTCTCGTACTGTATATGATCGGCACCCAAGCAATTGAAGCATCGATTTGAAGATATGATTACGCCCCTGCGCTTCGAAATTTGTGAGGTAAGAATGAAGTTTTCAATTTGTAGGTATAAGATTTTGTTGGGCAAATGTACTGTATTTTCGATTCGGCGATCATTGAACCCCCAGGTCACGTAATGTAAAATTATTTACTTTCTTGATTTCAACACAAACACAATATATAAAGTCTACAATTATACTCTACAAGATTTGACTTGTATCTAACGAGTAATGTTATGGCTCTATTTTATGCGTGCTGTATTATCATCTGCTTGATAAGATCTGCTTGAATCGCTGATGGACGATTCTGCGAAACGTGCCGGTACTTTCGTAGATCTTCGGTGTTACTGATGATTTTGGGATGAATCTGGTTGTTTCGTCTGCTTTCAAGCATGATGCCTTAATGGTCTGTGGCCTGATTGCCTTCGTTTTGACTGGTGGTTGTGGTTGGAGGTCGAATTGTACCTTTGTTGAGTGCGAATAATCGGACAATCAATCTACCGGTAAATTAGTCTTGAAATTTGCTTGATTATCTGTTAATGTTTCAGTTGCGTAATCTTCAATGAAACACGGCTTCTACCTGTCGATTGAAATATTACTGATTTTTCCTCTTATTTCCAGAATGAATGATTTTTCATTTCGGCTAACAACACGGAAAGGACCTTCGTATGGCGGCTGTAGCGATCTTTTGCATAGGTCGGTTCGAACGAACACATGTGTACATTTGTTCAATTCCTGTGACACAAATATCTTTTGGCCGCAGTGACGTGATGGTGGAGTCGGGCGAATTCGATTGAAATGTTCTCGTAATTCTTTGACGAAATCTGACTGATTCGTGGGATTTTTTGATTCTATTAGCAATTGACTAGGAATGCGAATCTGGTCACCAAAAACTAACTCGGCAGAGCTAGTTTTTAAATCCTCACGATACGTAGTTCGTAGTCCCAATAACACGGTCGGTGAAACTCGTGTCCAACCGCTTCTACCGTGACACATGATAGCCGCTTTCAGTATCATGTACCGCCTTCCAATGAATCCATTGCATTTTGGATTATATGCCGTAGTCCTTTTGTGCTCGAACCCTAATAATCTGGAAAATTCAGCGAAAAGTTCTGATTCAAATTGGGATCCTTGGTCCGTTACTATCGAATATGGTACTCCAAACCGAGAAATCCAATTATTAAATCGATATCGTGAATTGGAATTGCTTCAGGCCACCTGGTAAAGCGATTATCGCTGCCCTTCCGTCATTGGTAACGGACCAGCAATATCTAGATGAATCTCTGAAATTTTTTTTACCACCGGTGTATAATTCCCAAAGAGACTCTTGGTGTGTTTTGCCACTTTCGACCGCTGGCACGCCAAACAACACTAAGCCATTCGCTTCACCTAACGGAATTTTTTAAACTGAAGACTGGTTGGTGATACCAGTAATTATTTTAGTTCATGGTCTACTTGCTGTGCATCAGCAATTGCGTCGTAACTGATAGATTCAGGAAACGCAATACTTTCCAACCGTGACAGGAGAAAGATTATCACATCCAGATATATGCTGAATGTCAGTTGTAAATTGCCCGATAAAATCCAGAGAGCGGAATTGTCTTGGTGACGACTTTGCCGGATTCTGCATGAACGCGTACATCAATCATATGCCGAAATTTCTTGACAGCTGAGTACTCGGCTAAGAGCTCTCTATCATATGCACTGTACCGTTGCTGTGTGTGCTATGCATCCGATACGCATCAACCATTAGTGCTAATTTATAGCATTTGAACAAGGATGGACTAAAAGTGTGGCTTCGCTTAGCTGAATTTTCGATCGAACAAACGCTTCTTCAGGTTCTTTAGACCACTCGATGGCTCTGGAATCGTTCTTTTTGGTACCCTTTAAATATTCATTAAGATCAGCTTGACTTCTGCTCGCATTTGGAATAAACGACTTATAAAAGTTTAGAACACCCAAAAAGCGTCGTAATTCTTTACTTGTTTTCGGCTGACCCATTTTTACGAAGTCCACAACGCGTTCCGGAAGAGGTTTAATTCCCTCTGCTGATACGTCAGGACCCAAGAAATTGATTTGACATTTCTTTGTGTTAATCACGAGACCTGCGTCGCCCAATTTAGCAAAAATAATCTCTAAATGTTCCAAGTGTTCGTCTGTATTTTTGATGCTACCAGCAGATCATCTAAATAAACAAAACAGAAACTCAAATTTTGTAAGATCGAATACATAAAACGTTTAAAATATTTGCCCGCATTTCTCAGACCAAGCGTCATGCGAGTAAATTCATATAACCCAAAAGGTGTGGAGGTTGCAGTTTTGGTAACTAGATCGATTGTTGAAAACACCGTGGCTCCTTCCAATAGATGCGTAAAATCTTGTATGTATGGTATCGGGTAACGGTCCGGTGCTGTGACGTTGTTTAGAGCCCTGTAATCTCCGCCATTCACCATTTTTCTTCGGAGCGAGATGCAGCGGGCTTGCCCAAGGACTATCAGAACGTCTAAAGAATTCCTGCTTGATCATGTAGTCGAATTCTTTGCTGGATATCGCCAGCTTTTCTGTGCTCAATCATCGAGGTTTGTGCAAAAACCGGAGGTCCACGAGTCACTATCTGATGGGTGACTTGGATGTTTTATCGGTTTTTGTGCCTGAATCTCATGAGTGATTTCCTTGAATTTGGTTAATAGTGGAAGAATACGAGTGTCGATGACACTGGAGTTGATTACACGAACACTGGGTGTATTATCATGAACTTTAACGGTTAATGAAAACAACGATGTTAGAGGATCTAGTAACCTGCCATGCTGAATATCGACTAACAATCCCAAGTGAATTGTCGTTTGAGACCTAGGTCTAAGTTGATTCAAAGTGTTCATTAAATCAGGGTTGTGTTTCCTCTGATCACCCTTGGCTGCTGGCATGACAGATATGTCCGCCCCGGTGTCAATTAAATATGTTTTATTCGATGATTTATCGTAGATTTTAAGGCGACAGTTTTGAGAGTTACCGGAATGAAGTCGCCGTCTTCACCGGAGAATTTTTAACTTAAATTCCTCCCACTTGGGACAGTTTGTTTTACAATTTCGAGCTGCTTCCTTAAATCGGAAATGGAAATAACGTAATCGTGGTGTATTATTATTCGCTGATGAGGACTGTTGATTGCCAGAAAACTCACGTTTATTCGAATAGATCCGTAAACGTTTCATCCAAATCGCCTTTATCACATTATCATTGACTTCAGATCCCCCGATTCACACGATCTGTCCAAAATTGCCTTCTTTATGATAATGTCGCTGACGTCATTGATGATTCGGTCATTGAGTGCACCAAGGAAGTCATTCAGAAGTAATTATTCCAAATACGAACTGTGATTCAATGATATGGAACCATATTCGTGGGTCCTGAGATGTTAGCGGAACTACTTTGACTGATACAACTGCAACGGATTCGACAGGTTGTGGCGGTGTATTACCAAGCGGTGACGATAACTGATAAATCTTGAAGGTGAAATGCCACATATCTACACGTGTAGAATTTTAATTAAATACGCCATGTAGACAATACTGCCAACTTGTTTTGCTGACTATACGATTTAGATAACTGCCTCGAATTAAATCCTGTCAATTTATGTATCGTTTGGCGAAATTTGTTCTAATTATTTAACAAAATTATAATTTTTATTTTACGAGACCAATTTACTTCGGAATGTATGGCGGTACAAGATTTACGAAATTATGATAATCTTGATTATTTTCAAATTAAATTTTAATTTGGAATTTGATTTATTTGCAGATCGGAATACTGAGAAGACCTTCTGCTATATTTTATAGAATAAATGAATAAGTTCTCTCCTAAAATAATAACAACACCACACTGGGATAAATCCTAATAAAATATAGTAACCCAAAAGCTCTGAAATTAATATTTAAAATTTAAAGTATTTATCATGTTAAAATGAAAATCCTTGTCACCCATAATAGATTTAAAAATCATAATTCATAATCCGAAGAGACTTACCATTACCATACTATACATAATATATTTTATGTATGTACAATATGTATGATTTTTAAATACAAATTTCCAGTGTTAATCCTGTTAACAGACTAAATAAACAGTATACACAATTTAATCATGGACTAAGCCTTCGCCCAAAAAAGTATTTTTCAATTCAGGAGACAAGACAAATATAACAACAAAATGCGGCATAAAAAATAAATCTGTATAATTTAGACTTACAGTTCCTGGGTTATGTACGTATGAATGTAGCCCATATTTGATAATTCGTTTTAAAGCCCAAAGAGATAGAAAACGATTAAAATGGAAATTAAATGATGGCAAAAATATGAAAAGTTTCAATTTTAATTTTTCTGTTGTGAATATTTTCCAAAAAATACAAAATAAAATTCAAATAGACGAATGTTAATCGCCTGGGGACATATTCACAATTAGATCATAGATTTCACAAAAAATATGAAATATTTACGAATATTATGTGAAGTACTGTTAGGGTTTTCCAGAACTGACATTCCATTTTGATGAAGGTGAAATTGGTTTGGATCCGAATAATAAATGAATAAGTAAAATCTGTATGACACCGAAAGGATGAAGGTTGTTTTGTTTTTATTTTTACTTTGCATATTGTAGAAATAGTCCTTCATCCCACGGGGTGCTGAAAAATCGGTGATAATTAATGTATTTAATAATTTTTAATTTTTTTTGCTGATAATAATTAATCAAAAATGTTAATCTAAGCAATTTTTTTTTTACTTACAGAGAAATCGTTCACCAACATCGAGAGGATCTATAGGGAGTAGAAAACATTTACAAAGCCTTGATGAAGGTGAATTGTTTATGGAATTAATAAGGGACGTCGCAAATGAATTGGATATTGATATATTGTGTCATAAGATTTTGGTAAATGTGGGTCTGTTGACACATGCTGATCGTGGTTCATTATTTTTGGCGAAAGGACCACCTGGTGCTAGGTATTTGGTTGCGAAATTATTTGACGTGACGCAGGATACAGGTAACAATTTTTTTTCCTTTATATTCGGATAGTACTTATCCTACATAAATGTCATTTAGATTTTCGGTCGGTGGGTGGCATATTTTGTTTTTCTTGAAGTACAACAACTGTTGTGGTTAAAGTCTTTTGGTTTAGGGTATAGATATGGGTTAAAAATTAATTTAAAAATAAATAAAAGCGATATGGTATAGGCTAGGTTCGATTTTTTTCAATAGTAGAATAACGCGTTATTATGATTCAAATAATAAATTTGAAATTGTGAAGTCGAAATTTAGATCAATTTTTGGTTGCTTATTATCTTGTTATTATTATAGATAAACGAAATAAGGTGATTGAAATTCTTTTACATTTATTATAACAACAATACCGCCAAATTTCCGAGCATTCTGCGGGTTTCTTCTGAACCCAAGAACATATTTTCTCTTGGCTAAATCGGGGTAAGAATAATTTCGATTATCTCACTCTTAAACAGTATTTTGACTATTCATAACCTCCAAGACGCCATGGTTTCCTGATGTCTTTACCTTCAAGGCCCAAATTCACTTACGTGAAAGGGTTCGTTGGCTTCTGGAACAACAGCAACGTCAACCACAATAAAAATCAACAATGACATAAACCACTACAACATCAACAACAATAACATTGACAACATTGACATCAGCAATACTTATATGATTTCAAAACACTACAGTGCGTCCGTTTACTATGAAAATGTAAGGGGACTACGGACAAAATCTCGTGAAGTACCTTACAATCTCAAATACTTCCATTTGCTATTTTCGTACTTACGGAAACATTTAAGTAACGATTCATATCTACTCGTATAAATATAAAAATCAATTGCCGTTGATTCTTTTTGTTTGTTTTATTCTCCCACTACTGGGGTGGTTTAAGATAAAATTCGGTAAAAACCAAAGGAAAACCCAGAATTTCGAAAAAAATTGTGATTTGTTTGGGATTGCAGTTAACACCACCAATGAAAATTGTATTTTGACAATGAGCATTCATTTGAATAGTCACTTCGGATTTTTTTTTCAATAGATGGCGTTGGTGGCGGATCTGTCGTTTCACAGCTGCGCCAAGCATTACATATTTCTAATTCGAACATTTACACCGTGCGGTTGTATTCAAACATTTCAGCGAGATTTAATCTAATGAATCTAATGGATTTAAAATAATTTTTTCGTAAAAAAGGTACTGGATTTTGAGAACAAATTTGGTTAAAGCGAATTTAATTATACTTCGCGAACAACAATTTTCATCAGCTATTCTAATAAAGTAAATTCACTTTAAAGGCTTAGACATAACCACAAAATCTTTATAATGTTTTTAGCGAGGCTCGGTTAGTTTTGATACACGATGATTTCAATATTGTAAGTGCTAAGTGAAGAATAATAAGGTAATTTCGACATATTTGGTTTGTGCACAAGCGAAAACAACTCGGTCGTCGCAGTCAGTCATTGCGCGGTGATCCACTTCACGTGCGAGCCGCACTGATGATCAGCGCACAACGCATAATGAAAACTGTCGTATTGACATGTCCCAATTACGTTCGAGAGCGACTGAAGATGAATGACAATCAAAGAGATTCTGAATGCAACAAGTTCATGCACATCAAACACAACGCCAGAGAGCACAATACAATAAACATGCTCCTATAAACCTGGATTGAGTGGCATGAAAAATGTTAAGGTGTTAAAATTTAGCGGCGAAACTTCTGCATTGTGTTACGCAGGTGCGAAAGTGAATTGCCACAATTGGTCCCGCCACCAAAGCCATTACGCTCATTAGTTTCTGGAACAGGAAGTGATTTTAACCATTTCCTGGCCAACATCCAAAAATACAACAGTTACTTCCAAATGACGGGACAATTTCATGCCTAGTTTCATGGTGATTACAACACTATTAACTTCTGCATCATTCGCGGTAGCATCAGAAAATACATTAGATGCTGAAGTTAAACAGCGTTGTGCTCACCATCCGACAATGAAGCGAGTCATTGTCGGAGAATTGCAAACGCTTATTCATCAAAACACCGAATTGATCAAATTATTCTAAATTGTGTTGGATGGGATGCCATCCGACAGCCATAACATCGTAATCAGGGCTGACAAAACGTTGGTGGATGAGCATGGAAGAAGATTTAATTCGCCGACAATCGTCGAAGTTGTTACTGTCGGAGAAAATTTGAAATCTAGAGATATCGTGCTTCCATCGGGACAATGAACTGAAACGCGTGTCCGAAGCGCACAGTTTTAAACAAAAATTCAAATCTCTGATGAATTTCATCACAAAGCATGATGCACAAAACGAGGTCTGCCTCACGCACACATTTTGGTTTGATTAGCGATACCCGAGAGGCCTCATGGCCGACACCATTACAGGCAACGACGCATACCCATTGTATCGTAGGTCATCAGTTGCGGACAATAGCTGATCTACAGTTGTGAAAGGTCGTTAAAGAGGAATGTTTTTTAATGGCTTTTGATGCTCACATCAATGTGGAATATAGTAACTCCATCAAGTCGAGCAATTACATACGTAAATATGTGAACAAAGGCAGCGATATGGCTGTTTTCGATGTGACAAATGCAAACGGCGAAGTATCTCAGTATCAGATTGGTCGCTATGTGAGCAGCAACAAAAGACACCCTATGGTTGTACATTTGGCAGTGCGTCTGGAAAACGGGCAACGAATGTGTTTTAATCCAGAGAACGCAGCGGGCAGAGCTACACGGCCACCATCGACAACATTGACCACATGACCAAATATATTTGCTTCCGACTTCCGGATCGCATCTACACTGTGCATAACAAATGTGCAACTGCAGGCGTGACAACTCTTACAGTTACACGAGAACGATTCGCTTTGAGACAATACGCTCAAAGATTCCGTCATATCTTCATTACCGCATCACATTCGCACATTGTTTGCCATCCACATGTTTCCCTTCAAATCTGAACGATTTGCGGGTGAAGCATAATGACTTGTTTGTGTGACTCTTTGCTAGCTGTGAACAATGAAGCTGGTGGTATTTACTTCCTGGGTGCTCTCGGAGGGACTAGATAAACGTTCTTAATTGCATTGCTTTTGGCGTCGATTCGATCACAGCATGATATCGCCCTGGCATTGGCTTCATCTGGAATAGCAGCGACTTTATTAGATAAGGCGGACGAACTGCACACTCTACACTGAAATTCCCAACTGAATATGCAAATCAACGAGACACCAACATACAACATCGCCAAAAACAGCGCAGTGGCAAAGATTCTACAAATATGCAGAACGTTGAAAGGTCTTTGTGACAATCAAAACATTTTTGGTGGAACCATGATTCTGTTATTCGGTGATGTTCGTCACATTTTACTTGTTATTCCATGTTCAACTGCAACTGACGAACTAAATGCATGCTTGAAATTATCAAATTTGTGGCGGCATGTGAAGACCCTCCCATTGACGACTAATATGCGAGTGTTTTTGCAACAAGATCGAACGGCAGATGTGCATTCGAAACAATAATTGGACGTTAGTAATGGCAAAATCGCAGTGTACATCTCAACCGAATTCATCACATTGCACACTAAATTCTGCCAGTTGACCGAATCAAATACAGAGCTCATTCGATTACCGCCGCACGATTTGCAATTTAAAGTAGGCTGATTCATCATCATGTTGCGTTAAATCAATCAACCTCGACTGTGCATTGGAGAGAACGTTTTGATTCCGCGCATCCCAATGATTCCAAGTGACTCACCATTCAAGTTCAAACGGCTTCAACTTCTCGTGCGTCTGACATTCGCCATGACCGTCAACAAACCACAAGGCCAGTTGTTGGGAGTTAGCGGGATTAACTTGGAGGTTCCTTGTACCGCGCATGGACAACTGTATGTCGTGCGTTCGCGTGTGGGCAAGCCATCATTTTTGTTTGTTTACGCGTCAGAACACAAAACAAAAAACGTAGTTTACCACGACGCCTTATTACAACGCTTTACATTGAATGTTAACCTCATTTATTTTCCATGTAAATTAAAGACATTGCATTCCCTTGAATTATGAACGAGTTTAATTTAGTCACCAAAGGAAACTTAATCCGTACACACTGCGGCCAATATTGCCGATCTCAATGAATTGGAGTTCGAAGGTTGATTAGGATTCATAATCCGGGTCACCGGGTCATGTAGTACACAAAAAATATTCATTGTTGTATTTTACATCTGATGTCAACGTGTTTAAGAAAAAGATGTATCTTATGATACTAATTTGGATTCGACCGGCAAAGTAGTTTTCGCAGCTGTACAGGTCAATTTCGACAGCTCAGGCATTCTAATTTCCTTTCCCAACACCCGAAATATCGATCGGATGTGTGTTAAAATCAATAACAAACGAGGTAAACAATGTATTCTTTGTTGTTACATTCGGCCTTACATCCCAGTTGAAACTTGTCAGATTCTTACTAACGCTGTTGACTCTAACTCTGTATGACATAAAGAGTATTCACGAAGACCTCTTTGCCGTCGATGAGTTTAATCTTACAAACCCCCCACACTGTATAAGGGAAGTTGGTGGGTTAATTACGAGTCCAAAAATTAACTTTATCTATAAAAACTCCAACTTAAATTAAAAATGACTGAAATTATTGTTGAATCGATGGATGGTATCGTTGAATGGTATTGTTAACTTTTTCCTCCAGGAGAATCACGCCCCGTAAGTCAAAAACTCTTTTTTCTCGTTTTAATACAGAAATTCCATTTTGATGGAATGGTTGTTTGATAAACAGCTTCCTCTTTGGCGTCACACTTTTGTCTTGTTAATGGTAAAAATAACGATTAAGCAAATTACAATGATTATGATGCTATAACTATGAAAACAGCTTCTTTGTGTTCATTGCAAAGTTCTTGAAGTTCTTCAATGTTGTTTAGGTACAAGTTCTGTAAGTACTCCGGGTAATTTTAGATGGTTTTATCTGTTATATTTGGTCCTAGAATCGGTGCCAAATATCTCAGAATGTCCTTACTTCACTATTTGGAAATGCTGAGTCGCCGATCCTTATTGTTTCGACTATGATATGACATACGAAGATTGTTTTGTCGTTTAACATTTCCTTATCCAGTTCTTTCAGTTCACTCATTTCGCAGATAGCGATATCTCGAAAGAGTTACATTCCTGAGTAATTCAAAATAATTAATTTTGACTTACCAAAAATTCGTTGAATTTCAAGTGAATTTGTTTGACTAATTCTGAGTTTTATGATGACGTGTTACAGTTTTACTTACTTGGTTTAGATATA
This sequence comes from Nephrotoma guestfalica, assembly GCA_963691935.1. NCBI lineage: Eukaryota > Metazoa > Arthropoda > Insecta > Diptera > Tipulidae > Nephrotoma > Nephrotoma guestfalica. The sequence goes on along the minus strand of OY829913.1, from coordinate 203,600,255 downwards.
CGATATAGACACTACGTATAGGATTGTAGAATTTTTATTTATCATTATTGGTTTCGCATATTCTAACTGCCTCTATTTCATTGGAATATGGGAAAATTTATATTTCTGTGGGGTTAGGCAACTAAGTTCCCCCTTATCCGGTAAATTGGTATGGTGGCTGGTGAGCTGTATCCATTAATAATCTAACGATTTTGTATTGTTGATTATCTGTGGCATAAGGTGTGCTTGCAATCCATTTCCTTGCGCTTTCTGATCCAATTTATTGCTCTTCTGGCTCTTGATTTTTGGCTTTCTATGTTCCATTGCGACATTTGTTTTATTTGGTTCATGAATGTTGTTGATCGTGGAGAAGTCGACCAATCAGTTCTGTTCTTGTTTTTACAATTAGTAGTGACAGGTGACAGATATTATATTCATAGATCTTCACCGATAATGTTAGGCCCCTCCGACATAAGCTAAAACAAAACGATATTATTGTGTTATGTTAGCTACCCCATCTTTCCACGTTTTGAGAGCTTCAATGCTCGGCTTAATTGTATAAATTGTTGATAACGTTCTCAAGTAATGGTTTCGTTAGACGCGAGTAGCTCATAAATAATCACAAATAATCACTCCGAACTGATCCCACCAGATGCACAGCATTAGCTTCTTACCATGTATATTCGGTTTGAGGGTTGAAGTTTATACATGACTGTTACGATTCGATGGAAAACACCCTTCCGATTTTGTCTTTGGAGCACTTGTTCACACGTGAAAAAACGTCTCTTGGCTCTCTTGGCAATTTTCTTGTTTTTGCACCATACTCATAGTCTTGAGACGCTTGTTGAGTCACTCCCAAAGTTTCAGTAAGCCCCTCTTGAGTTTGGCGTGAATCTTAGTCCAATAACGCCTCCAACTTTACTGGTCTCTCTTCGCATTTATTGTCACTGGTGTCAAAATGCCACTTTTAAAAACGGCGGAGCCAGTACTCACATGTTTTTATTGAAGGAGCATGTTCCCCATATAACGGGTTATCCAATTCGAGGTTGATAAAGTAGAAATCTGTATACCGACATCTGTCAAAGATAAACGTCAAGTACGCTGTCATTTATTTAGTTGACATTCTGCCATTTAAGAATATGGAGCATTTAACAATCGACCAACGCGTTAAAATTATTAAATCTTATTATAAAAATAGTGATTCTGCCGTATCCACATTTCGCGCTTTACGAGCAGATTATGGTCGTCATAATCGTCCTACAAAGCAAACCATATTGAATACAGTGAATAAATTTGAACAAACTGGATCTGTTACTGATATTGTAAGGTCTGTGCATCATCGAAACATTCGCAATGCTGAAAATATCGCTTCTGTAGCTGAAAGTGTGGAAGAAGATCCAAATTTGTCAATTCCTCGTCGAGCTCAACATTTAGGCCTATCTTATGGCTCATTATGGCGCATTTTGCATCTGGATTTGCATCTTCATCCGTATAAAGTCCATTTGACACAAGAGCTAAATCCTGCTGACCATAAACAACGAAGAACATACGCAAATTGGGTGTTGGGAAAACAGGCCGTCGATGTTGATTTTTCGAACAAAATTTTCTTCAGTGATGAAGCTCATTTTTCGCTTGGTGGATACGTTAATAAGCAAAACTGTAGAATTTGGGGCTCAGAAAATCCACAATTGATTGTAGAGAAGCCATTACACCCGGAAAAAGTCACTGTTTGGTGCGCATTGTGGTCTGGTGGTGTGATTGGGCCGTATTTTTTTGAGAACAACCATGGACGAACCGTTACCGTCAATTCTGAGCGCTATGGCCGCATGTTAACCGATTATTTTTTTACGAAAATCGAAGATTATGATCTTGACGATATGTGGTTCCAGCAGGATGGAGCAACCAGTCACGTAACACGAGCAAATCGAGATCTTTTGCAAGAGAAATTTCCTGGACGTTTGATTTCGCGATTGACTGATGTCAATTGGCCTCCAAGATCCTGTGATTTAACGCCTTTGGATTTCTTTTTGTGGGGCTACGCGAAAGATCGTGTTTACGCAAACAATCCTCAAACTCTTGACGAATTGAAAACTAATATTCGTAAGGTAATGGCCGAGATACCGCCCGAAATGTGCCGAAAAGTCATTGAAAATTACCGCAAAAGAATCAAGGCCTGTAAGAAGTCCCGTGGAGGACATTTGAATGGTATCTTGTTTAACTAAAAATGGCAAGGATCAATCTGTAAAATGAAATAAAAATTACAATACATTCCGAATATTTTGTGTGTTTTTTTTAAGTTTACTTTATCAAGCTTGAATTGGATAACCTTGTACTTCACACAGCAATTGATGTCCATCAGCTGCAATTTTTTTCAAATTATAACAAAAAAAAACAGAGCTACCCGTAAATTGTGTTTTGTTGGCAGAAAGGTTCACATACTCGTAGTTAGAGCACAAAAAATATAAACTTATTTCTGCTCCCAATATTAAATGTTTGGATTAATATACGTTTTCGCGTAATTAATGACTTTTTTTTCAAAAATTATTTCCCGTAGAAAATTTGCCGAATGGAAATTGATACACACCATGCCATCAATAGTCCATGTGATTTGCATTTTGGTAAATAAACATACACCGGTATGTAACTTTAATCCCAGGTGCTTAACACCTGGCTTAGTTCAGATACTATATAGTCAAGGAACCCGTAAAGTATTTTGCAACACCCAGCGTTCGGAATCGTGTTCATCAAGATGTATTTTAACGAGACCAACCTTTGAAGATACTTTATCAACTTTCAATGCCCAATTTTACCCATTTCTTAAGCAAACGGTGGCAAATATACAGATATGGTGACCATACAAATAGGTTGGGTGTACAACCGAATATTTTTGTCCGTTGGATTCAAAAATTTCGTAAAAATATCGGGGTTTTGAATGGATTTACCGAAATAAAATTTTTACTGTGTGAGAGTTGATATCAATCCTCATATGAATTTTAACATTAACAGTTTATTGCTGATGATAATCTTGTTCATTGAAGTACTATAGCTCAAAGTTCTGTATTTGGTTTAAAAATATAACAGTATAACAAGTATCTCATTGCCATTCATGAAAACGTAGGTTTAAATATTTCAAACGTGAGGTGGAAATAAACCTCCGCATGGGGCCGAAATGGTTCCACGAGCAAAGAAATCAAAGAATTATGATGATTTCTAACAGAAATATTAATTTTCGACATTGTTTACATTCTCTACATTGGTGAAGTAATTTTTTCAACTGTTTACATTTAGGATATTAATTTTTTACACGTTGTAGACAATACGGCACAACACTGAGCATAAGTAAAGAATCGTTTTTACTATCTGTAACGTAGTAAAATAAAGTATAGTAATCATGGACATTTTCGACCTCGAAATTTTTGCGGATTTAACTTTAATATTGCCGAAATCAAAAAAAGTGGTTTAAAAAAGACCTCTGTCTGTGTTCTGTATGTGTGTGGTTCAGGGCTGACTAAATGTTTGTGTCCCTTTATTTTATCAGGGTGAAGCACATTTTCATCAACAGATTACGATCTGTGAAGAAATGGAACACAACTATGACCCGCTGTCTAAGTGCAAAACTCATGGGCCGACCCATCTTCCATGCCAGTATAGGCTGGCATGGAGCTTGGCAATGTGCAAATGGTGATAAAATCGGACCTAAAGCCGTACATCCTCGATTTGGCAGGCAACTGCGTAAGGTACGGACGTGAAAAGCGACCTGCGAAAGAGTTGGGAGTGCTTCGGCCCCAGAAAAGATTGCAAAGATTAAAAAAAAATTTTAAAAAAATAAGTACAAACTTAAGTTTTTTTCAATAATTTCAAGGCAGTGGCAAAAATCATATACGTTTGTTGTAAATATTTTGAAAAGATTCTACAATAAATAAAATTTGCAATAGAATCGACCAAAATAATTTTTTCAAAATTTAACCGGCAATTACCATTTACACATAAAAGTTCGGCCCGGAACAGCCCAGACGAATTAACTGATCGGAATGAAAATTCATTCATCCATTTTTGGCCGAAATAGGTTGCCCTGGAAGTGACAGCTACCGTTAGGAGCTTTTTTGGTGTTTTGCAAATATGTTGAAAAGTCTGCAATTTACGTGAAAACTAATATATAAACTAAGTTTCTAATTTTAATTTGTAAACAATATTAAGCAGACCAGTTTTCCAAAACTTAAGGGGAAATGACAAAAACAGTTTTTCTAGAAAAAACCTTTTTTTTTCTTCAGCCCAGATGGATTGATTAATCGGGATGAAACTTCATATTGAAGCTTTTTCATAAATTGAGACAATTGTGTACCGGAGGTTCAAATTTTCGATTTCACATTAAGTTTGGTGTATTCGAGATCTACATTGATTTTCCATAAAAAAAGTAGGATGTTGGCACATTGATTAAACCCCTCCATTTTGTGTATAGTAATCATCAAAATTTTCCACCTCGAGCTTTTTGGCTGAATGTCCGTGTTATCTTTACACTCCACACGGATGACTGATCGGAAAGAAACATCTTACTTAAGCTTTTTCCATAATTTGAGAGATCCTAGTGATTTTTGATCAAAATTAGTCCACCGGAAGTAGCAGCTTCCATAAGAGCTTTTTCTTGTTTTGCAAATATCTTGAAAAGTAAATTATTTTCAAGAAAGGTCGGTTTTCCAAAAGTTGAGGCCCAATAAAAATTTCGCCCTGTAGAGCCCAGGTGGGTTGAATAATCTAGATGAAACTTCATATTTAAACTTTTCCATAAATTGGGAGATGTCAGTGATTTTCACCCGATATCGGTCCACTTGAAGTGAAAGCTTCCATAGGAACATTTTCGTTTTTTGAAAATATTTTGTTGCACATTGATTAAACCCCTCCATTTTGTGTATAGTAATCATCAAAATTTTCCACCTCGAGCTTTTTGGCTGAATGTCCGTGTTATCTTTACACTCCACACGGATGACTGATCGGAAAGAAACGTCTTACTTAAGCTTTTTCCATAATTTGAGAGATCCTAGTGATTTTTGATCAAAATTAGTCCACCGGAAGTAGCAGCTTCCATAAGAGCTTTTTCTTGTTTTGCAAATATCTTGAAAAGTAAATTATTTTCAAGAAAGGTCGGTTTTCCAAAAGTTGAGGCCCAATAAAAATTTCGCCCTGTAGAGCCCAGGTGGGTTGAATAATCTAGATGAAACTTCATATTTAAACTTTTCCATAAATTGGGAGATGTCAGTGATTTTCACCCGATATCGGTCCACTTGAAGTGAAAGCTTCCATAGGAACATTTTCGTTTTTTGAAAATATTTTGTAAAGTATATCACACGTGAAGAATGATTATCAACTAAAAGATTCTAAATTGAATTTTTAACAATTTCGCTTTAGATCAGTTTACAAAATTTAAGCGGAAATAACGGTTTTGATACAAACTCGGTTTTCAAGAAATATTCAGCCCATACAGCCCCATCACGCTGAAAATTTACAATTAAGATTTTTCCGCAAATTGAGAGATTCATCGGAAGTGAAAGCTTCCATAAGAGCATTTTGCTTTTCACCGGAAGTAACAGCTTCAATAGGAGCTTTTTGAAAAGTGTATCATTCATAAGAAAAACGGTTATCACAGTTTTTCAAAATTTAAGCAGAAATGGCAATTTTTGTAAAAAAATCCGTTTTGCAGTGAAACTTTTGTGTTTGTACAGGAAATACAGATTTATTGATCGGGATAAAACTTCATACTTTATCTTATTCCATAAATTAGCGGGCCTCAGTGAGATTTAGCCGCAATCAGTTCACCGGAAGTGGCAGCTTTATTTTATTTTGAAAATACTTTGAAAATTATATTACATTTACGCTTTTTCCATAAATTGGGAGATCCATGCAACTCTATCTGGGTGGATATCTGTGTATCAGAAGACCAGCTTCCGTATGAGCTTTTTCAATTTTTGCAATGACAATACAATTTATAACACAGTTTTTTAATTATGCAATACAATTTTTGAGTATGGTTTGTTCAAGCGAGATGTACAGTTGTCGTAAAAGAAAGTCGGGTGGTGGCCCCATTCTGGTGGCAAATCAAAAGGGTTCAAAGAATTTATGTATTCAACTAGAAATGCTACTTGCATCTCAGAGTTTTACGTCACGTCTTCATTTTTTGACACAATAATTGCTATATTGAAGAAACATTATTGGTGGTAAACCATTCCTCAAAAACATCCTTAGGGTTTTCCAATAAGAGGTTTTATTTTGAATAGCCTGCTATTTAGGCAGCTGTCAATTTTGATGCATATCATTTTTTGACATTTGACAAGTAAAAACTACGCCATTACTAAAAATGGTACGATACACGCTTCAACAACGCATTGAAATTGTTAAAATTCACTACAAATATGGTGAACATTTTGAAGCAATCTGTGGCAAAACTAAAGCACTTTTGGGTTGTCGTAAAGCATCTTCTCGGCCGGCAATAGTGAAACTGGTGGAAAAATTTGAGCTTTGGAACAAGTTGGTGATGTGAAGAATCGAAACTGTGTGCGTCGCTCAAAAACAACTGAGAATATTGGTGCTGTAGCCCGTAGTGTGGACGAAAACCCAGGTTTGTCGATTCCTCGTCGATCTTTGGAATTAGACATTCCACAAACGACATTACACCGTTTCTTTGCATAAAGACTTAGGTCTTAAGGCTTTTAAAGTTCAGTTAACTCAAGCCGGTCGAGCACCATAAGCGTCGTATCTTCGTTGATTGGGTTCTTCAGATGCATCAAAGTGATCCGAATTTTCATCGATAAATCATCTTAGGTGATGAGGTCCATTTTCACCTCGGAGGCGACGTTAATAAACAGAATTGTCGCATTTGGGGTTGGAGCTCAGAAAATCCAAGAATGATTGTTGAAAATTCTCTTACCTATTCGAAACTGAGGCTGGTGCAATTGTTACGGTGAATGGATTGAATTACCGAGCTATGATTATTGATTTTTTATGGTCGGAATTGGAAGATATTGATGTAGACGACGTTTATTTTCAGCAAGACGGCGCTACGTGCCACACAAACAACGAAACAATCGCAATTTTGCAAGAAAAAATTCCTGACCGTGTTATTTTTCGAAGAGGTGATCACAATTTGCCACCGAGATCTTGTGATTTAACACCTTTAGACTTTTTTCTATGGACCACGTGAAAGATAAGGTCTATGCCAATGCTCCACAATCGATTCAAGACCTTAAAGATGGTATTCGCGAAGTTATTGAGCACATACAGCCGCAAATTTGCGAATTGGTCATGGAAAATTTCATGAAAATTATATGGTGCTGCAAGTGCATCCGTGGCAGCCATTTGTCTGATATCGTTTTCAAATGTTAATGGCATACCTTCCTCTTTACAGTGAAATAAACATTCATTGATTTCTCTTAAAAAATACTCGTTTTTTTAATATCCTATGGAAAACGCTTTACAATTGGTACACGAATTGTTCAACACGTTTTAATTGAAATTGACAGACACTTGGTTACCATTGCTGACATTTTATCACTAAATTGAGGATCACTAAAAATTCTCGTGCTGCTTTTACATTACTTATTTTTAATGCAAGGAAATCCACAGAAAATAACAACGGTTGTGATAATAAAATCGACGAAAGCAATGTCCTTGGCGACAAAACCACATAGGCGGCCGGCCCCTGGCGATCCCTACAGATAGTCATATAATTTTTGTCCGCTTCTTTGCGACTGTTTCAACTCTATTTAAGCAATAATTTAAATTATTTCAGTTTTTCAGCGGTAAACTAATATAATTATAAGATTGTTTGAAGATATTCAATGTGTCGCTGCACCCTAGTCTGTGGCTGGGGAAAATATATAGCTTCCTATAATACAAATATGGGTGTGGTCGGTCGACATAGTTGGTTAAATGCTTGAGTGTTACCGTTCTTTTATAAACACCGGTACGTTACCGTACTTTCTTACCAACCATTTTATGGATATGGTAGTGTCACTGCATGGATGGAATATCGTGAAGACAGTTTGGTTTGCGACGTTTACAAAAATAACTTATGGATCTGGTATTTAAATTAGAAGCTGTTGGTCTTTACTTTACACTGCCAACCGAGAAAGTTGAGACAACGGCAGTGTGGAAAAACAAAATAAGTTTGTAATTCCAGTTTTCAGAGGTTGTGTTCGCCTTTGCATTGTTTTGGAAAACGTTATGACAAATTCACGATAGAATAACTTGAAGTATTTAAATACTCCTTCGTCCATGGGCTGAAGTTTGTGTTCGGTGGTAAATACACGATTTGAATGTTTCGGAAACTTTTTTTGTTCATTCAAACTAGGTAGTGCCTTCTGAAACAAAAACTATGACTCTGTTTTCATTTTTTTTTTTAAATTCACATTCTAAACGTTTTACGTATTTCCCCCATTTTGATGTAATCGTTCATGCTTTCTTAATGAAACCACGATTTGCTAAACTAAACGTTAAAGAATTAATTTTTGAAATTGTTAGAATCAATTGTCATGAGAAAAAAACAGAAATACCGATAGATAAAAAACTACCAGCTCTACCCCCGGATATTGAATATAAATCTGTCGTCAGGTATAAAATTTAGTTAAATATAACAATTTGAGCCTATAAATGATCGTGTTAGCTTAGGCCTGGGGAGAAATATTTCAATGGAGAAACACGGAAAAAATGGTCAACATTGGTTTAGATATTTTTTTAGGAAACAAAAATGAAAAAAAGCTTAATGGCAAAATTGTATTTCCACCCTTGCTTAATGGCGTCACTTCAATTAATCGTTTACTTTCGATTTCGCCATTACGTGATCTGCTTTATTTCTGGACTTGTATTTTCCTACGTTCCCGTTTAATTTCGTAAAATAAAAATAAATTATTTTATAAATCCAGGATCAATAAAATAAAATTATATTATTAATTGTTCGTTTTACTTTTGCAATATTTGTGTTACCCTATGTTCCCTGTTTATCACTCGGTAAATTATATCGTACATTGGTAGCTCCCAAAAAAATTTCTGAAACCAGCGCTGTTTTATAGAAATTAATTATTTTGATTCCGGTTGAAATGGAGTTACATCGTTTACTTCTCGTTTCGAGATCGATGAGGTTGTTGAATATTTATAACGCTATGTGAGTCTAAATTCTGCTATAGGTTTTAAAAAGCAATTCTCAGTGCAATGTGCCGCCTGTCATGAATATTATAGGAATGAATACTTCATTGTCAATTTTAACGTCCGTTCTTTGCGAAACACAAGATAGTTGGAGTTACTCGATTCATTTTAGTGTTTTTGGTATTTTTGGTTGTGTTCCGGCCCAAAGTGAACAAAAATAATTCCTGGACCTTTTTAACTGGAGGTATACTGCTTGAAATATCCAGTGAGCCTTCAGTCAGATTTTGACATTTATTTTTATTTGCTATATTATTGCGTGGAGATGATGTGTGTATGGTTAGCATACATATTTAACTGTATATAACGTCCTAACATTCTATTTTCGGAACATAATAACACATAGTGAGTAAAAAGGTTACGATTAAATATCGAAATCGGTAAATGTGCGAATAAGAATTACAAAAAACTGTTTTACTGATCCGAAATCATTGAAATATGAGTATAAAGCTTAAGCGAAATAATTCACCCTTCAACCGATGGACTGTTTTGTATAGTTTACCTAGCCATGATTTTCATGGACTCGCAGGAAGTGCTTCCTTCCCAAAACTTAATCGTTCCAAATTTAATAAACAATACTACGGGTATTTAGGTGAAGGAATCAGCCATCATGCCGTCAAATCAAATTTGTAGTTTCGTACAGTTACGGATTTCGAACTTTAACCGCAATTATATATAAATGTGCTTCATTACCATTAAAAAAAATTGGGCACAAGTGTTTTAAATGTGAGAGGAGAATGAAGCTATTTTAAAATATTTCTATTATCAAAAAATTCATAGAATTTTGCTGATTGGTGACAGAAAGTAATATTTTCGACATTGTCTACATTGACGTCCCTTAAGCTAGCAGAACCCATACAGCAGAACATTACAAAATAGTATGAATAATTATAGGCTAATTAAATGCTCAATGAAAAATTGTTGAGCTCCACTCCTTCCAACTAAAACGATGGGTTCTGCTAGCTTTAGAAAAAATTAGCAGAACCAAACACAAAAAATGATTTAAAAATAATTGGAAAATTAATGGTTAATTTTAGGCTAATTAAGTGCCCTATTTAATTTTTTTTATTCTGCTCATTCTAGAAAAGGAATAAGGCTTTATCACTTCGAAGCTAGCCGAACCCAATTCGAAAATCGGGCCAAAACCGAAATTAGAACCCAAAACAAGATCAATTAACAAACAAATAATTTTAGGCTCATTATGGCCTAATCAATTGCGTCATTAAAAAATGTTGGGCTCCAATCGTTATTGACCAAATTGCAGATCATTTAATCGAAAGCTAGCAGAACCCAAATCGAAAATCGGACCAAATCCGAAATTAGAACTCAAACCAAGACCAATTAACATACAAATAATTTTAGGCTCATTATGATCTAATGGAGCCTAAAAATATTTGAATGGTAATTGATCTTGTTTTCGGTTCTAATTTCGGTTTTGGTCCGATTTTCGATTTGGCTTCTGCTAGCTTCAGATTAAATGACCTGAAGTTTGGTAAAAAAGGAGTAGAGCCCAACATTTTTAATGAGACATCTCAATAGACCATAATGAGCCTAAAATTATTCGTTTGTTAATTGATCTTGTTTTGGGTGCTAACTTTGGTTTTGATCCGATTTTCGATTTCGGTTCAGCTAGCTTTAGATTAAATGATCTGAAGTTTGGTAAAAAAGGAGTAGAGCCCAACATTTTTAATGAGACATCTCAATAGACCATAATGAGCCTAAAATTATTCGTTTGTTAATTGATCTTGTTTTGGGTTATAATTTCGGTTTCGGTCCGATTTTCGATTTGGGTTCTGCTAGCTTTAGATTAAATGACCTGAAGTTTGGTCAAGAACGAGTGGAGTCCACAAATTTTCTAATGAGGCATTTAAATAGGCCATAATCAGCCTAAAATTATTTGAATGTCAATTGATCTTGTTTTGGGTTCTAATTTCGGTTTCGGTCCGATTTTCGATTTGGGTTCTGCTATAGCTTTAGATTAAATGGCCTGAAGATTGTTCAAAAAGGAGTAGAGCCCAAAACTTTTTAATGGGACATTTGAATAGAACATAATCAGCCTAAAATTATTTGAATGTTAATTGATCTTGTTTTGAGTTATAATTTCGATTTTGGTCCGATTTTCGATTTGGGTTCTGCTAGCTTTAGATTAAATGATCTGAAGTTTGGTGAAAACGGATTAGAGCCCAACATTTTTAATGAGACATTTGAATAGACCATAATGAGCCTAAAATTATTCGTTTGTTAATTGATCTTGTTTTGGGTTCTAATTTCGGTTTCGGTCCGATTTTCGATTTGGGTTCTGCTAGCTTTAGATTAAATGATCTGAAGTTTGATCAAGAACGAGTGGAGTCCACAAATTTTCTAATGAGGGATTTAAATAGGCCATAATGAGCCTAAAATTATTCGTTTGTTAATTGATCTTGTTTTGGGTTCTAATTTCGGTTTTGGTCCGATTTTCGATTTGGGTTCTGCTAGCTTTAGATTAAATGACCTGAAGTTTGGTCAAGAACGAGTGGAGTCCACAAATTTTCTAATGAGGCATTTAAATAGGCCATAATCAGCCTAAAATTATTTGAATGTCAATTGATCTTGTTTTGGGTTCTAATTTCGGTTTCGGTCCGATTTTCGATTTGGGTTCTGCTATAGCTTTAGATAAAATGGCCTGAAGATTGTTCAAAAAGGAGTAGAGCCTAAAACTTTTTAATGAGACATTTGAATAGAACATAATCAGCCTAAAATTATTTGAATGTTAATTGATCTTGTTTTGAGTTATAATTTCGATTTTGGTCCGATTTTCGATTTGGGTTCTGCTAGCTTTAGATTAAATGATCTGAAGTTTGGTGAAAACGGATTAGAGCCCAACATTTTTAATGAGACATTTGAATATACCATAATTAGCCTAAAATTATTCGTTTGTTAATTGATCTTGTTTTGGGTTCTAATTTCGGTTTCGGTCCGATTTTCGATTTGGGTTCTGCTAGCTTTAGATTAAATGATCTGAAGTTTGATCAAGAACGAGTGGAGTCCACAAATTTTCTAATGAGGGATTTAAATAGGCCATAATCAGCCTAAAATTATTCGTTTGTTAATTGATCTTGTTTTAGGTTCTAATTTCGGTTTCGGTCCGATTTTCGATTTGGGTTCTGCTAGCTTTAGATTAAATGACCTGAAGTTTGGTAAAAACGGAGTAGAGCCCAAAATTGTTTAATGGGACATTTGAATAGAACATAATCAGCCTAAAATTATTTGAATGTTAATTGATCTTGTTTTGAGTTATAATTTCGATCTTGGTCCGATTTTCGATTTGCGTTCTGCTAGCTTTAGATTAAATGACCTGAAGTTTGGTAAAAATGGAGTAGAGCCCAAAATTGTTTAATGGGACATTTGAATAGAACAAAATCAGCCTAAAATTATTTGAATGTTAATTGATCTTGTTTTGAGTTATAATTTCGATTTTGGTCCGATTTTCGATTTGGGTTCTGCTAGCTTTAGATTAAATGACCTGAAGTTTGATCAAAAATGAGTAGAGCCCAACATTTTTTAATGGGACCATAAGACAATAATGAGCCTAAAATTATTTGTTTGTCAATTGATCTTGTTTTGTGGTCTAATTTCGGTTTTGGTCCGATTTTCGATTTGGGTTCTGCTAGCTTTAGATTAAATGATCTGAAGTTTGGTGAAAACGGATTAGAGCCCAACATTTTTAATGAGACATTTGAATAGACCATAATGAGCCTAAAATTATTCGTTTGTTAATTGATCTTGTTTTGGGTTCTAATTTCGGTTTCGGTCCGATTTTCGATTTGGGTTCTGCTAGCTTTAGATTAAATGATCTGAAGTTTGATCAAGAACGAGTGGAGTCCACAAATTTTCTAATGAGGGATTTAAATAGGCCATAATCAGCCTAAAATTATTCGTTTGTTAATTGATCTTGTTTTAGGTTCTAATTTCGGTTTCGGTCCGATTTTCGATTTGGGTTCTGCTAGCTTTAGATTAAATGACCTGAAGTTTGGTCAAGAACGAGTGGAGTCCACAAATTTTCTAATGAGGCATTTAAATAGGCCATAATCAGCCTAAAATTATTTGAATGTCAATTGATCTTGTTTTGGGTTCTAATTTCGGTTTCGGTCCGATTTTCGATTTGGGTTCTGCTATAGCTTTAGATTAAATGGCCTGAAGATTGTTCAAAAAAGAGTAGAGCCCAAAACTTTTTAATGGGACATTTGAATAGAACATAATCAGCCTAAAATTATTTGAATGTTAATTGATCTTGTTTTGAGTTATAATTTCGATTTTGGTCCGATTTTCGATTTGGGTTCTGCTAGCTTTAGATTAAATGATCTGAAGTTTGGTGAAAACGGATTAGAGCCCAACATTTTTAATGAGACATTTGAATAGACCATAATGAGCCTAAAATTATTCGTTTGTTAATTGATTTTGTTTTGGGTTCTAATTTCGGTTTCGGTCCGATTTTCGATTTGGGTTCTGCTAGCTTTAGATTAAATGATCTGAAGTTTGATCAAGAACGAGTGGAGTCCACAAATTTTCTAATGAGGGATTTAAATAGGCCATAATGAGCCTAAAATTATTCGTTTGTTAATTGATCTTGTTTTGGGTTCTAATTTCGGTTTTGGTCCGATTTTCGATTTGGGTTCTGCTAGCTTTAGATTAAATGACCTGAAGTTTGGTCAAGAACGAGTGGAGTCCACAAATTTTCTAATGAGGCATTTAAATAGGCCATAATCAGCCTAAAATTATTTGAATGTTAATTGATCTTGTTTTGAGTTATAATTTCGGTTTCGGTCCGATTTTCGATTTGGGTTCTGCTATAGCTTTAGATTAAATGGCCTGAAGTTTGATCAAAAATGAGTAGAGCCCAACATTTTTTAATGGGACCATAAGACAATAATGAGCCTAAAATTATTTGTTTGTCAATTGATCTTGTTTTGTGGTCTAATTTCGGTTTTGGTCCGATTTTCGAATTGGGTTCTGCTAGCTTTGAATTGATAAAGCCTTATGCTTTTTCTAGAATGAGCAGAATAAAAAAATTTAAATAGGGCATTTAATTGTCCTGAAATTAACCTTTAATTTTCCAATTGTTTTTAAATCCTTTTTTGTTTTGGGTTCTACTAACTTTTTCTAAAGCAGAACCCATCGTTTTAGTTGGAATGAATGGAGCCCAAAATTTTGTGTATAATATTAATTAACTATGCGACGTAGTCTATACGGCACAAGACTGATCGTTTGGTATAAACAACGTATTTTCCATAAATGCTGTGCCTCTAACTCAAGGGTCAAGAGAACTCTGTTAGATCTGAAACTTTCACTCTTCATATACATTTTTCATTTACCGCAATATATTATTCTCTATATTACAGCATTTGATGATGCAGTGAAACAGGCTAAAGCCGAAGAAATTATTATACCATTTGGCATTGGAATCGCGGGTCACGTGGCTCAAACCAAAGAAACCATAAATATAAAAGAAGCGTATAAAGATCATAGATTTAATTGTGAAATCGATTTAAAAACCGGTTACAAAACTCATGTCATCCTTTCGATGCCGATTTGTAATTACGAAGGTGATGTTATCGGTGTTGCTCAAATTATCAATAAGACTAATGGTAAGTGCTAATTTATATATAATACAACTTTTACATCAAACTAAAATACGAAAACATTAAAATTCCAGGAACAACTGAATTTAGTGAACGGGATGTGGAAGTCTTTCGCCGTTACTTGACGTTCTGCGGAATAGGTGTTCAAAATGCTCAATTGTTCGAAATGTCCGTGCAGGAATATCGACGCAATCAAATTTTATTAAATCTCGCCCGGAGCATATTCGAGGAACAAAATAATTTAGAATGCTTAGTGACGAAAATTATGACCGAAGCTAGGGAACTGCTGAAATGTGAACGATGTGCTGTTTATTTATTGGATTTAGATTGTTGTGAATCGGTAAGTTCCATACAAATATTTTATTTTATTTTGTAAAGCTATCAAACAAACAAAAAATTATTCATCTCTGCTGTTTAATTCATTGAAATGGATTGTTTGTCCTACATACATATCCCCCATATACCCCATACACATAAACAAAATCGATTTCTAAATCTATTATTTTCAACAGAGTAGCGCTTTTTATACGGATTACTTTATAAAACCAAAGGTAAACAATAAACCAAATAAAATTTTTATTGTGCGTATACCGATAGATTAGTAGTGCTATCGTCAAACTATTTGCAATTAAACCGAATACAATAAATGTAAATCAAATAATCGGCAAAAATATTTCAAAAAAAGCTTTTCACAATCAAATCACAAATATTTAGTTTACCACATTTTCTTTGTTAAATCAAATCAATAAAAATAAAAATTGAAAGAGCAATATTTAAACAAACCGCAATGCAATCATTTAATTGGCACGTATAGAGTAATAAATTTAATCCGGATAAAATTTGTCACGCACATATGGCATTGGTCTGGATTACAATTTTTATCGCACAATTTTTTAAAGCAAACCTAGTTTAAGGTAAAATAGCGAGCACACTTGAAAATTAATATTTTTTTAGGGATTAGTGCTTGACGACAGCTAACAGAGCGGTGCTTTAGAACTATATCATTGACATATAGGTGGGGAAGAGGTTAAAAATTTATTAGATAACCGAAATAAAAATTGTAGTTTCACATTGCAAAGAAATTGCAAGCGATCTCAGTCCCAATTAGCGGTATACTTGTATAATTTGAACTACTTTTATTGTCGCTTGAACTTGGATATTGGGAACGATAAGAAATTTAATAGTCCGGTAAATAAAACTGATAATACTCTACGTCAGTGCTGTGCGGATCATGGAATACCATATATCAATATTTCCCTCTCTCGGTTACACATCCCTTGGAGAAATTTTGTCGCCTGCGTAGCGGTCCTCCAACTATCTCGGTTTATTCTACGCTTTCATCAGTTTCAATGTCCTATTATTCACAGGTCTTATCTGACCTCGTCGCGTCGGTGTAGTCTAGGTCTTCCCTTGCATCGTACGCCATCTCCAAGGAGATGTTTTTCCGTAGAAGGATCGATGTCCGGCTGCTATGTGGGCTTTAATTATCCGAGGTATTTAAAAACTTCCACTTTGTCAAATTTATGGTCGTTTATTCAATGACTTACAGTAAGGACGTCCCGTGGTAATGTTGATAGACATTTAGTTTTGTTACTGTTATTTTCAGAACAATTCGAGCTGCGTGGTGAATAAGTGCGGTATTAAATTATCCTTGATATCAATAGGTCTTAAGCCGAAAAGCACGATATCATCTACATATCCAAGAGTTTGACCTGACTTATTGGATATGCGGTGCGAAGATTCAATAACGCGTTTTCTTATCATGTGCTCGAGCGCCAGCACAGACGCATTGGCATGTCCCTGTCGCACAGGTATTTATTTATATTCCCACCGCGTCTTTCATATCCTGTAGTTTTGATCCGAGTTCAGTATGCTTGGCCAGGTGAAAACCTGTGTACATATGTACATGCCTCTTGGACGCGCACACTCGTGCTTCATAATCGGTCTACTTTTAACTGGATACATATATGGACACTCAATTTGGAAATATTAATTATACTAGCCTCTCAGGATGAACTCCTTACGTTAAATTTAAGAATGTTAAAATATTTAAAATTAATTAAAACCTCTTTAAAAATTTCCTATATAGATTATACGAGATACCGTCCATCTCGCGCTTAAAATATTTTCACAGAATTTCTTGAACTAGGCTCTTAAGAAAACTTTATTTGAGATCCTCTATGCTATATTAGGAATGCAAATAAAAGTAATTCTTCCGTCACTCGATTGGGCCTTTCTATCTTGCCAAGTTGCTATGGATGCTTCTTGGATATTCTTTTAGCTTATTCAGAATATTCGGCTTTATTTGATTGCCTGATATTTTAACGATTCCTTAACTAACCTCTTGTCCCTTCCTTATTTTGTAACTAGCCAGTCGTTCATTCAGCATTATATCGATTGGGATGACTCCAGCCAAAACAGTAACTGAGAATTGCTCTTGTGCGCTCATAATTGTTCTTTGATGCCATATGTTTTTAGCCGAGGTATTTTGTTTGAAACCCCGCCATTGTGTAGCTAAGCTTTACAACACAAATAAAACTTGTGAACTACTTTTTGCAACTCTTTTGACGTACGACGTTATACACCGAGCCATTCATCAAAGTTAACTCCTAACTACTTTACCGATGACACCATCTGAATTCTCCTTCCACCAACATCCACCAAAGGTGGTGTGAGGATAACTCCATTTTGGTGCTATTACACCAATTTACCATAAGAGTATAACCTTGTTCTTCACGTCCTTGGACCGAAGTCCAAGTCTTCAAGTACCTTTCTGTAAAAGATTTTACTAGATCAATAAAATTTATTTAACCGACGTACATCTATCTATTTATTTATTTATATTGAAATAAGTCTACAAATTTCACTTGAAAAAAATGCAAAATAAAATAAATCCGCGTTGGATTCGAAAATTTGAAATATAAAAAAAAGTAACAAGAAAAATCACTGAGGGGCATAAAATTACCTTAACCTACTTTTAAAATTAGCTTTAGTTAAGCAAAAATCCAATAAATAGTTAATTCTATTGAAACTCGTACACATCATCTTCACTGATTCATTATCGCCGTGGAGGAAGTCATGATCTCTTAGTTGTCTACCAGGAACCTTTATTTTAATTGACTTTAGCACATCTGGTGCGTCGATTAGGTCTAGTAGGAGATTACCAATAAATGTACTTTTTAGCAATTCACGTCTATTTACTAGAGGTGTCAAGTTGTACGTCTTGCACGCTGTTAAATATGGTGGTTGTCGCTGTATGTTTACGTGGTATGATAGATCATGATCATAAACCCATCCGTCTTCCTAGATCAAGTATAAACATCTTTTGAATCTTCTCAATACTTTGGATATGATCTTCGTAGAATGGGCACAACTCATTTACAGCATATTCCAGCTGGGATCGAACGTAAGTACAATACAGGATCTTAATTGTTAAACTATGGGATACCTCGAACGAAGTCGTTAGAGGCCTTAAAGCTCTCGGAACAAATGCAGAACACCGGGTTCCTTGGTTGATTCACCTAATTATAAATATAATGGATTCTGAATCCAAAAGCTTGTGGGCTCAACATTCTGCAGAAAAAGATTTTCCTACGTTAAAAGAGCTTTTTGAATTTTTGGTAAAAAAGAACAGATGCATTGGAATTCGTTAGCAGAAGCGTCGTGAAGAAATCAAATCTTTCTCAAAATTTAAAGCCTGATAGTTCCAGAGCATTTGCAATAATTAGTCGGCCGTCATGCCCAATTTGTAATTCAGATGACCATAAACTTTTTTAATGTGCTAGTTTCAAAACATGGATCCTAATAAAAGATAGGAACTAATACGCCAAGAAAAGCGATGTTTTAATTGCATCAATTTCAGTCACGGGACCTATAATTGTAAATCTCGAGTTCGTTGTCGTCAATGCAACAAGAAACATCATACTCTTCTACATGCAGGAACCGATAAATCAGCCTTGATCAATCAAGCACAACTTGATCAATCTACATCCAGCACCATTAACGAATCCAAGGTTATGCAAGTCTCCTCCGGAGAATCACAGGTGATTTTACCATCTGCAATGGTAAGGAATAAGATGGTAAGGAACAATTCTATCCCTTCTAATAGAATTGTCTTTAAGGACGAGCGACGAAGAAGAGTTGAAAGCATTGGCATTCATAATTCTTAAAATTTCAACCAAGCTTCCATCATACGAATTCAAAACAGCTGACTGGCATGAGATACGAAATGTTTCATTAGCTGATCCTAAATTTAATCAGCCCGCGCGATCGATGTATTACTTGGTACTGAAATCTACTATCAAGTTCCTCAATGCGACAAAATAAAATTGGGAGATGGTCTTGTGGCTGAAAAAACTTCATTGGACTGGATTGTAGCGGGTAGAAGCCATGAGATAAAGAAGAGCAAACAATCAGCTTGTTTCAGCATACTAATGAACGTTGACGATAGCTAAGGAAGTTCTGGGAAAATGATTCAATATGAACAGCAGCAACCCTTACAACAGAAAAAAATTAAATGCGGGGAATTATTTGTGGCCAATACTAAGCGAGCTAATGATGGCAAATTCATAGTGCAACTGGCATTTCGAGAACCCGAGGGCCAATTGGGCTCGACATATCATTTGGCAGTGTCCAGATTGGTTTCCATGGAGAAGAGATTCAATCGAGATCAAATCTTTCATAAACTTTATAGCGAATTTATGGCGGACTATGATAGGTTGTAACACATGTCCGAAATTCCCACTGATGTCAGCTCATACTATCTACCGCATCACGGAGTCCTGAAATCAGTCAGCTTCACCACAAAACTTCGCGTCGTATTCGATGCATCTGCAACATAGTCGACGGGATTATCCTTAAATAATGAGCTCTGTATAGGACCGACCATTCAATCCACCTTAGTCGACATACTATTGAGATTTCGTCAGCATCGATTCGTGGTTACTCGTGACATTGAAAAAATGTACAGTCAAATATGGGTAAGTGATGCAGATACGAAACATCACAGATTTCTACAGCGCACCGGCATCACTTCTAGCAGCCCGATGCGTAACTGAATTAGCAATGCAGGCCAGAGAACGATTACCAACCGCAGCGGAAGCAATCCTAACCGACATGTATGTGGACGACCTCAAGACCGGGGCAGACACCGAAGCCGAATTATTTCGCCTGAAAGATGAAATAGTGGCCATCCTCCTGATACTGCGGGCATCCATTTACGCAAGTTTTCTACTAATAAAAGTGAGCTACGTACGCGATTGGGAGTCACTGTAGAGACTGTACAGGAAATTAACGAAAAACTAGCAATGATAAAGCTGCTCGGTGTGATTTGAGATCCCGTAATAGACCATTTGTCGTTTTAGGTTCAGTTAGAGGATTGCGAAATCCACACAAAGAGATCACTGTTATTCGAAGCTAGTAGAATCTTCGATCTGATTGGTGTGCTGGCTCCAGTAATCGTTCGAGAGAAGATACTGTTTCAGAGCTTGTGGTAACAGAAGTTAGAGTGGGATAATCGATTACCATCCGAAATAGCATCCAAGTGCGTTAATATGCGTTCGGATCTTGTGACAATGAACCAAATTCAAATTTCACGTTGGTTGGGAACATACATGGATTTTGCGATGCTAGCGAAATGGCTTATGCTGCAGCGGTTATTAGCAGAGTTAAAATCGAGCATGGAATTGAAGTACACATAATAATGTCTAAAACGAAGGTAGCACCACTGAAGGTGATAAGCGTTCCAAGATTAGAGCTCATGAGGGTTCTCCTATTGGCAAAGTTGATGAATAAGACACGCGCAGCGCTTAATCAAAACATAGAGCGAACAACGCTATGAACATACTCTAAGGTTGTGTTAGATAAGTTGGCAGTACATCCCCGTCGGTGGCCTAAATTTATTGCCAACCGAACATCCGAAATATTAAGTTCATACAGCCGGGTGAAATGGATACATGTCTCCTCATCCGATAGTCCAGCGGATTGTGCGTCCAGAGATATAGATTCTAGGAAGTTGATCAAATTCGAGTTGTGGTGGCATGGGCACAAATGACTAGGAGAACCGGAGATGGAGTGGCCAGCTCAAGAATATACATTTGGCTCAAACGAAGAGGCTAAACATAGTAAATTGACATTTAAAATCAGCGTCAACTGCGATATATTTAAGGATCTCATAACTAAATATTGCAGCTTTTAAAAGATGAAAATAATTATAGCATATGTTATCCAATTCATTCAAAATAGCCGATCACTACCAACGGAACGCAATATTAAGCCTTTGGATCGAGATGATGTGAGTTTGGCGGCCGTATACTTAATTCGATATACTCAACAACAACACTTTTATGAAGAATTTTAATGCCTGAAATCCAAAACGGCTTTGCCTAAATGCAGTCATCTAAAAGCATTAAACCCTTTTATCGATAGTGATTAGTGTGAGGACTCAAACATAGCGACAACGATCAAGCATCCCATACTACTACTACCACGCAAATCCGAAGTCACAATCGGAATTTTGCAAGACATGCATCGACAATTTTATCACGCTGGGCATTAGCTTTATGCTGAATTTCCTACGTCAGCAGTTTTGGGTGATTCGCGCGAAGGACGCTATTCGGCAGGCGGTCTGCACATGTGTAAAGTGTTTCAAGCAGAACCCATTAAAATAGCAGCAATTAATGGGCGATTTACCTCCTGCAAGAGATAAGTACGTGCATCCGTTCAACAAAGTAGGCGTAGATTACGCCGGGCCATTTAACATGCAAATCACGCGAAGAAGAGGACAGATCCCAGTCTTCGTGTGCCTAAGCACTAAAGCTATCCATATTGAATGTGTCAGCAATCTAACGACGGAAAATTTTCATAGAGTATTGTTCCGATTCACTGATCGACGTAGATCTATAGCGATAACGGCACCAACTCTGTAGGCACCAATAGACAATTAACCGAACTATTCGATATTCTTAGAACCAATACTAATAAATTCTCCTCGTCTCTTCTAAAAAAAGCATAAATTGGTAGTTCATTTTGCAGGCTCTCCTGCTATGGGAGGCGGTTGTGAAGTCTGTAAAAACACCTGAAAAGAGTGGTAGGTGTGGCCATATTAACATTAGAAGAATTTACAATGCTACTTACCAGAATTGAAGCAATCCTGAACTCCCGTCCACTATATGCAACAAGTTCCGAAGAAATTGAAGTGATCATTCCCGGGCATTTCTTAATTTGGCGGTAATTATTGGCTCTATCCAAACGCTCTATACCACATGCGGGATAAATCACCAAATCTACAAGTCAATGATGTCGTGCTTATCCGGGATGAACAATTGTCCCCAACTCAATGAGCTCTAGGCAGAGTCATTCAAATACATCCAAGCAGTGATGGTTACATTCGAGTGGTCAGTATCAAGACCTCATTTGGAGATACAAAGAAGCACGTCAACAAATTATGCAATCTTCCGATTATTTGAATCAACTGATTCAAGGCGAGCGGGGCGGTTTGTTATGGCAGTAGAAAATAATAACAAAATTGGTCTAAATTATTCTAATTGGTATAAATTATTTATGTCACAACACCAATTATCATGTAACCGATATTACACAACTAGTTAATCCTCAAACCATTAACCGGATGATTGTTATAATTTACTTTAGATGTCACTATTACACGTGGAACTTAATCTCTAAAGCAGTGAAATAAAATGTATTAATTTTATTCGGAAAAAGGTGATTTGGAAATACAGCGTAGCATGCACTTACAGCGTTTCAAGTGTTTTTAAAACAAAATTATGAAATTGAGCTGCCTTTGAAGACATTTTGTTTACATTTTGAAAGTAAAATGTCTCTGTAATAGTTTTTTGTGGATGTGATAAGGTTGGGGTGCCACAATTACATTCCGAATTAGTGGCACTAATTTTCCCAGGTGATGCTGTTAAAACCATTTTGTTTACGTTTTGATAATTATAGGTTAGAGCTTTCATTAAAATTGAGTGTAGTCTAGCCGCATTGGTGAAAAATATGTAAACGACTGTGTGTGCCTTGGAATAGCAGATGAGGTTAATCCTTGTGCTTCGTGAATCGTCATGACTTTACTAGATTTATGGTATCTTAATCTGGGAGATTAATTGACTATCAGCATTTGCAAAAGTTAGATCCGGTCCAACACCGACCTATGTCTGTTGACATGGTGGTTAACATCCAAAGTAATTGTGAAAGGCTCATCTTTCCGTTGTTGCAAGTAACCTGTTAAAGATTTTAAAGCGTAGATTAAATCGCTGCAATCAGTTTTAGATTGATGAGTCACCTAATGATCGAATTCGTACACATGTGAAATGTTACTGCGAAGGTTATACTATTTTGCCACAACCGAAATTTTAAATAAAAGTCAATGGCCAAGGTTTTGGGAAATAATAATTTAAACCTTTATTTTTGTCTAGAGATATTTTCTTTATACCTACCTAAAGTGTTATTATCATGTACATCAGACTTAAATTTACCCTAAATGTTGTCACAATTTCCGAGATAAAACCAAACAAGAGTTTGCAATTTAATCATATAAGCACACAATAACCAATTATGAATTATTATCTTGGTGAACATCAGTTAACCTTTTTTTATTTAATGTTTTAATTCCTAATCTTCGTTTCTGTATTCACAGATACGTAGTTAGAGCTACCGTTCACATTCTTCACAAAACCCCAAAATTATAACAATAACGAGTTTCTTACATTTCGTTACCAACCGTCATCCAGTACAAAGACTAAAGTGTAGACATATAATTTAATTGTTTTACTACCAAAAAAAAACATTTTCGTTTTACGAACGAACAAAACCAAACGCAAAATGACAGAAAATGAAAATATTTATCCTTTTTTATGCCGTGGTAGTAAGATGAGAAACCATCGCATTGAACATCTTAAAAATGTGTTCTATAGCTAGTCGCACTCGGTATAATGTAGAAGTAAAAATAATTAGAAATAATTTTATATTGAATTTAGTTAATTTGGAAATATTTATTATCTCCTGTAATTTTGTTGGTACCGTCTCCGTTCCTCTTTGTGTAATTTTCATTTTGTCGTTATTGCTGTTATCTGTACACATTTCGGTTTCTTTATTAGTCTTTTTTTCCGGAAAAACCTAATTAAGAAAAATGTGCACACGAAGTTAACAAAACTCACACAAACAAATAATTAAATGAAAATTGCCAACACGGATAAGACGACTATATCAAATAACAATGAATTATAATTGTAGTTAATGTGTTTGCCGATGATAAAAAAATAAATGTTTTTTGTGCTTGCCACGTCAGTTTATTTAGTTTATCTTCTGCAGACAATTTATTTGTCTTGGATAATGTGCGTCCACTTCTCATCCTCTCAAGTTATTAGTCTACCTCTAATTAAATAATTAAAATGGATATTATTCTGATGTGGCACTTGAACACGTAATTTAAACCATCACATATATTCTGGTGTACGTACGTACAGGTAAACGACACATACACGTACAAGAAAGCTTAATAAAAATACATAATTAGACACGTGTTGTGTATCAATATATAAACCACTAATTAAAACCACTTGGTACATATTTCGGAAAATTCCATAATTAATTATGAATAATACAACATGAGTGTGTGTTATTAATATTATTATTGTTCTAATTAATTATGGCAAACACGTTATTATATTAGACAATTACAAAAGAATAAAATAAACTAAATTAAATAAACAAAATATTTTGATAAAACAATATTTGTTCTTAAAATTTATTTTTGCCTATCTACTCAAGTCGTACTCCTGATGTTATATAAAATTAACGATCCTTCTTACGATGGAGCACAACAGCAAAAATGTTATAAATTTTTAATTTATTTGGCGCAGTACGATGGGTACTGAAGATAAAAATATTAAATATGATTAATAGAATTTAAATTATTTTTTTTTTTGTTATTTATTTATTTTTCATAAAAAATTTTGTTATAATTTATTGCGCTTTAATTTTATTTGTTTAAATAATTTATGTATGCATAATTTTCTCTCGATTACTGGGCAAATTTTGGATGTGGTGTGATATACGTATATCATGTGCCTTAATTGGTTTGGAATAATAACCGTAAACCGAAATATTAATTTCAAAGCGCTCCTTCTTAAAGACTCGACAGGTTTAGTAATAGATTCTACATCTTGAAACGGGGTAGAATTTATTTACAGCCAAAGCCAACCTACCAACTATCCACTTTGCACTCCTTGAAGCCTTGATTTCCGCAGCTCAGTGGGTGTTCGGTTACGTAGATGGCGGTCTTGATGACCATGATAAAGAGACAATTCGGAACGGAATTAATTAGGGTACACATGACCCCGAAGGAATGAATTGGTATAATTAAACAACTGGGTGAATCGACTTTGGTGGATGCTGTATAAGATAGCAGAAAATTTCCAACAGAAACATGTGTTTTGCTATTCACCGCTAGAGGCAGCACTATCACAAAAACTAAATTTTTCTGCTGATATTTTTAGAAATCAGCAGAAAATGTTTGAAATTTTTCAAACCAATAATTCTGAGCAAAAAGTTTTATGAAAAATCAAATAATTAATGAAATAGAAGAGAAAAATATGTTTAAACGTTTTGAAACGAAAAAAGTAAATTTTCTTTACAGAACGATTTGCGTTTGTATAAGGACTCTCAAAATATACTAAAATTATAATAATCATCATAATATAGGCCAAATAGAGGGCAACACAAAAAAAATCGCCTACGTTGATCGCTCTCCATTAATTTTAAGTAATTTGAATGTGAAATGTTTTCAGTTTTTTACCAAAAGTGTTAGAAAAACCCCCCTGTGGCTACCCTGGGTATTCGTTTATGGAGAGCTGCTGACGCCAGTTATGAATCGTATGATGTTCGTGTATATAGATTATGATCTCAGCTACCATAAACACGTAAGCTCAGGGTAGTTACAGGGGGATTTTTCTAACACTTTTGTTAAAAACTGAAAACATTTCACATAACTTAAAATTAATGGAGTACTATCAACGTAGGCGATTTTTTTTGTGTTGCCCTGTATTTATGATGATTATGATAATTTTAGTATATTTTGAGAGTCTTCGCAAAACGTTAAAACATATATTTTCATAAATTTTTTGATTTTTTACAAAACTTTCTGCTGCGAATTATTGATTTTGCTTTTCAAAAATTTTCTGCTGGCTGGAAAAAATATCAGCAAAAAAAATTCCTTCTTGTGATAGTGATGCCTTTAGCGGTGAATTACTGTATCTTATACAGCATCTTTGGTGGTAAAATTGAGTGTTTTAAGGCAACCGAATATTTACTTTTTAGGTATAGATTCGGCCTGTGGCCCTGAGTTGATTTCATGTTGTCAGAATCCCCGTCTCTAATGAAGCAGGCAGCAGGCCCTTTACCAATTGGGCCTAAGATGTTAGTATGCTAGTTATTTATTAATATTTATACTTATTTGGATTGGTAAATAGCCATTTTTCCATGAAATCTCGAAAATGAAGTGAAAAGAAACTAACAATTTTCTGAACTCTTAAATATAGCTGAATACAACTGATGCCCAACAACCGTTTGTAACTATTGCTCGACTTGTATGAAATTAATCGGTCGATTGAGTAGTTAAATTTACATTTTTAGAAAAGAAATTCAAAGTTTTCACCGAATTGAGCTTTTAAACGAAAAATGTAGCTACACAAATTAACGAAAAGTGAAGCTACACAAATTGAAAAGTGTCAAGATATGAGTGCAAAGATTTGATATTTACACTTTTATAGCAATGAGAATGTGTAAATACTAAATCTTGGCTAATAAAACATTCAAAACGTATACGTTTAGATGCAGATATTGAGATCAAATATAATCAAAATAGCATATGCTGTATAAGATAGCGGAAAATAAGATATTACGTACTCGCCGCAAGTGGCAGCACTGTCTTTTTTGTTATATAATTATTTTATATAATTACCTCTTTTTTTACTAAATAAAACATCCCAGCCGAATAAAATATTAAAAATGATCCTTAAAATGACAAATTGATTGATCTCCAAAGTAAAGAAACTCGTAAATTAAATTTTGAAATTTAACATACTGTTAAATTTAACGGAAAGTTTCCATCCGAATGGTATTAATGCAGAGAGTGCATTTGCTACCTAGCCGAAAGATGGTAATGCAGATATTATGCTGCCATTCCAACATGAAAAAGTATAATATGTCGATAATGCAGGCATGTCGATAAATAAGTTTAATTTCAATATTCAACCGAAAAATGCCGGCAATACATTTAAAAGCAACAAATGAATCATCAATTTTCTAAAAGAAAAATGTTAATATCAGACATCTAATTTCACGCTTAGCTGATGAAAGGTTTGTGATCAAGATTTTGATCCGATCTGACTTTACCAATTTGATGAACCATGACCCTAAGTAGAATTTGATTATATGTTTGGAGTGGGTTTGCTGAGATTATATTGATGAAATGTTCCATTTTCCATTGTTTCGACGATAAAACTGTTCACCTATCGAGATTTTGCTAAATAACCAGTGACTGTCTAGGCTGAAAGATTATGAGTAACAATTTTATTCTCCCCATGTTTTGTCGATAAAATCAATCATGATGAATGATTTTATCTTCAGAAGAAGGGAAAATAAAAATTTCACGCCTATAACCCCGTCAGACTGACCCCTAACCTATAATCAAAATCTACCTATCATGGGCTATCGTATTGGCCTAGTCAGATTGGTGTTCATGTTACAAAATTTCGAATGATGGACGATTTTATCGTCAGAAGAAGGGAAACTTAAAAATTCCACCCCTATAACCTCATCAGACTCACCCCTAATCTATAATCAAAATCTACCTATGTGCATGGGTTATCGAATCGGTCTAGTCAGATTTGTGTCCATGTTGCAAAATCCGAAGTACCCTGTATATGGTGAAACTGCTTTGAGGTGGAGGCTTTGAACTGCGAAAGTGGCCCTCAAACATTTAACAGCTTATCAACGAGATACCAATCGAATTCCGCGAACAGCAGAATGGTCAACTTGAGCTGAATTGGACGATTTAGCCAAAACACTTGGGCTACATCGGGTATACATGCACCAACCAATCGAAAGATATATTGTCACAGGAACCTGGGAACAGGAAATCTCCTACCACAATTATCCCCAAAATCATACTTCAAGAATTTTGGAGTACTCGTATATCGTGGGATGCTGCGGTCACAAAACCAATAGCCCAAAAATGACACACTTACCGCTATAGTTTGGGATCTCTGGAGATTTTCAGGATCGAACGCTCGGTAACTCATTCGACAAATCGCAGACATTTTCAACTTTACGGGGTTCGCGACACCTCCGAAAATGCCTACGCAGCGTTGGTGTATGTTCATACAACATTGGCAAATTGATTTGTCAAAACGACAATAATAGTATCAAAGACGAAGATCGCATCGCTGAAAGCAATCAACCTGTCACATCTGGGGGTTTGTGCCAGCGTACTCCTCGTCAAAATCATGCACAACATAATTCAGTCACTTGACGTGCCATCGGTCCAAATGTATGGATGGATCGACTTGCAAGTGGTATTTGGTTGGCTATGCAGCTCTCCAAATCACTGGAAGACGTTTGTGGTCAATGGGGTTTTGCAAATCATGGATCAGTGGCCAAGCCAAAGAACGAGCGAGGCGTACTGGTGTACTAACATCGACGAACGAAAAATAAAGTCGCAACGCATACAGAAACCTATTTAATTGGTATTCATCGCTTGAAACATTGGTTGGCATCATGCGTTCGAATCGCATCGTGTCACTTCATCGAAACCTTTCCTGTGCAGTGGGGTGGACTATTCAAGCCGAATATCCATAAAACTACTCAAAGACCGCGGCAGTGCATCGACAAAGGGCTACAGTTGCATTTTGATATATTTATGGCTGGTAGGTTCAAAAGGTTCATCGCATGAAGTAGCAAAGTCCAAAACTTTTACAGCGAATGTGCAACTATAACGTCGTTAGAGGTAGTCGTCAATTGGCTTCTGCATAAACAGAACACGAGGGATGTAAAGGGTGTTTTTTTAAGAGGTTGCCGATTTTTTTTTTGAATAAAACACATATAAAATTATGAAATGACCAAAATTTTTTTTTATTTGGTAGATAATTTTTTGCCATTTAACATTTAAACACAATTTCTGGCATATGGCTACCACGACTATTTTTCACAAATGTCATTCTGGAGGTCCAATTTTCCAGCACTTTTTCAAGCATTTGAGGGCGTATGTCAGCAATGACACGTTGAATATTGGTTTCCAAAGCGTCAATCGATTGAGGTTTATCCACATAAACCAATGACTTCACGTATCCCCACAAAAAGTAATCGAGTGGCGTCAAATCGCACGAACGCGGAGGCCAATTCACCGGACCATTTCTCGAAATAATGTTGTCGTTGAAAGTTTCTTTCAATAAGTCGATTGTTTCACGTGCTGTATGGCAAGTGGCACCATCTTGTTGAAACCACATTTCATTCATATCCATATCTTCAAGATTTGACAACAAAAACTCATTTAACATGGTTCTGTATCGATTTCCATTCACGGTAACGCGTCGTCCTTCCTCATTTTTAAAGAAATATGGACCGATGATCCCACCAGCCCATAGACCGCACCAAACAGTACATTTATCAGGATGCATTGGTAATTCTAGAACGGCGTGTGGATTATCTTTGCTCCAAATGCGACAATTTTGTTTGTTGACGTATCCATTTAACCAAAAATGCGCCTCATCACTGAAGAGAATTTTACGGTAAAAAAATGGATCTTCGTTCAATTGATTTAACGACCAATCACTGAATTCACGGCGCAAACGATGGTCGTGTGGCTTTAATTCTTGCACCAATTGAATTTTGTATGGCACCAAACCCAAATCTTTACGTAAAATTTTCCATAAAGTCGATGGACAAAGTTCAATTTGCTGAGCACGACGACGAATCGATAAATTGTCGTTTTCTTCGACACTGGCCTCAACGACAGCAATATTTTCTTCTGTACGAACTCTTCTCATTCTTGTCGGTGGCTTGGCATCCAAAAGAGTGAATGTAGACCGAAATTTGGTAATTACGTTCTTTATGGTGGTCTCTGACGGACGATTATGTGCACCATAAAATTCACGAAGTGCTCTATAAACATTTTTAATTGAACACTGATTTTGAAAATAAATTTCCACGATTTGAAAACGTTGTTCTGGAGTTAACCTATTCATAATGATTTGCCAAACAATACTGAGTAGAAATGCCACTTTGAGCTGTCAAAACAACTGTCATAAAATAAAACGACATCTATCGGAAAAACAAACCTCCTAAAAAAACACCCGTTAGATCCTGAGATCGCTGCATTATTGACTCAGGATGGTACCACCTGGAACTTCGTTCCCTTGCTACGCCGCATTTCTGCGGTTCTGAGAAGCAGGTACAAAATCGGTCAAGCACCATCTGCGCCGCATTATGGGCGAAAGCTGTCTAAAGTCGCGGCCATTTTGTGCCATGTTGAACGACCCTGATAACTGTACGATCCTCACTCCTGGCATTTCTTAGCCGGGGAGACGTCAATCACGACACCTGAACCAACACTACTCGATGGAAAAACGAACCATGGAAGATTTGGTCGATGAGGTACGTTCCTCGCCTGCAGAAGCGACCAAAGTGGTTGAGAGGTGGTTGGTGATCATCGAAGAGGAAAGTATACCATTCCCAAAATGATTACTCGACAGGATCATCCATACGCATCCAGGATCTGATGGACGAGTTCGAGTCATCACTCTAAGATGTGAGGACGGTGTATACAAGTGGCAGGTCACAAAGTTTGAGCCTGCTGTCGATTTCGAACAACAACAACAATCACTAAAGTATCAACATTTTTTAGAGCGGCCAGCAATGCAGGCATCTGATGTCTACTCATCGATCGATGCCGCCACCTATCGGTGGACAACCTACAACAAAAAACACAAAACGTCGGGCTAAATAACAAACACTTAATCCGACAACCCTCGAAGATCTTAAAATCAACATATTTTTATCTTCTGATCCTAACTTCCATTCGAGCAGAACGCTCGAATAAATCACAAATGCCACGAAAATGTTCACAACCCGTATATATTTCTTAAATGGACAATACATAATCAATGTTGTCTTTTAGCAGTTTTTGGAAAGCTTTGTAATCTTAATTGGGTCGTATTTGAGTAATTGGATTTCGTCGATGGCTATTATTAGTTTGGAAATTAAGTTTTCAATTTTAAATGTGATACAAATTTTTAATGTTGATATTATCGATTTAACTTAATTTGTTATTGGTGCCTTCAATTAGGTTTTTGGCCTTCAATATCACATTGTTGACCGATTTACTTCATTTACCGATCTACATTATTTTACGTTGACATGTGTTCAAATTTAAGAGAGATTAAGGTAAATTTTCTCTGCCACAGAATTACAACTGCAAGATTATTGATTTGAAAAATGAGTCATCTCACCAGGCATGGCAACTAAAGTTGCGTTAAATATTATGGGTTATTTCTGTATCAAACAAACGTTGTATTTGTGTAATTCATTCTTCATCGCTTGAAAAATATGTAATTTTTATTTTTTACTAAATGTTCCCTTTGTAGAAAGTAAAAATTGTTGTTTTCTAAATGTCACACAGTCCTTCGTTTCATGTATATTTCATCAGTTGTGATTTCAATAACTGTTAGCTGCTGTCCGTCTTTCTCGTTCTTGTGAACAGGATAACTAAAAATTACCGACCAAATGGTATAGTGGTTAAAGCTTTGGTGTTTGGATCGGGAGGTACCGGGTTTGAATCCCGATAGGGGCAGGATGCAAAGGGAATTTTCATCAACATATTACGATTTGTGATGAAAAGGAACACATGTATGACCCCCTGTCGGAGTGCAAAACTCATGGACCGACCCATCTTCCATGCCAGTATAGGCTGGCATGGAGCTATGAAATGTGCAGATGGTAATAAAATCGGACCTATATCCGTACGTCCTCGAATTGGCCAATACAGGCGTGAAGGTAAGGACGTAAATAAGCAAACCGCGAAAGGGTTGGGAGAGCCTTGGCCCCAGAACAGATAGCAGGGGAAAAATATTTGCTTTTATTAATGCATGCCATCAACCTCTGACTTTCCATAAAAAATTGCCAATTTCAATTAAAAATAATACAGAAATTTTTAAAATATTCCAATAAAATACATATTTTTATTTATGAGTCGCTAAACTAAAAATTTATTTACAAAATATCCAAATGAAATTTTTCAGCGCAATCTACAAACTCCATTTAGTTCGAAATACATAAACAATCTCGCAGCACGGCTTACAATTTTCGGTAGAAATTTTCCACACGTATTGAAAACTGCTAAAATTTGGAAGAATTTTACGGCACGAAATCAACTTTTGGCCGAGCTGGTAAGCGATTACAAAAATATAACCAAAAATTTGGAAAGTGTTGAGGTAAATTTTATTTAGGCAAAGGGGAACCAATTTGGCTTCTAAATATTTCTATTTCTGGGATTTTGTCAGGAATTTCAATAGCTCTGGATAATTACACATTGATAGAAATCTATAGGTAATCAAATAAATAGTAACTAACAGCTCAACACTAAAAATGAAACTATAAAATTTCATTTCACTAGGCAATAACATTTTTATACTTAGATTAACACATTTTGTAGCTAAGTCAAATTATTTCTAAAGATTAAAAAATGTATAACACTTGTCCGCACAATTTACCAAATACTATACGAACTCTAAACGAAATTTATTGAATTTCGCAGAATTCACACTTAAAGCACCACAAATATGAAACTTGGTTCGGAATTCTACAGTAACTAACATTTATTAACTTTATGTATGTATTTCCTGTTATTTACAGAGCCATTTGGAGAGAATTGTTGAGCGGCCGTCCCAGTCTCGGCAACCATTATCCCGACGCCTGAGCCACAACGTAAACGTTGAAGATATTCTACAACAACAGGTAGTATTAAAAACCAGCATTTAATTAAATATCGCAGTAATTTATTTATTTTTTTGGCGTTTAGAAATCCAGTGATCGGTTCACAATGCTTTTCGAGTTAGAATTAGATAATCAATCGGCTAATGTGTCGCGGCCGACTGTCGACGATACAGATAATTCAACGCTGGCCCAAATTGCACAGTATGTTTCGTCGACGGGAGTTATTTTAAATATACATGAATTGGATGAATGGCTGAAGGATAAGCCTGAAATTCGGCGGCTAGACGAGACGAACGCTAAAAATATTCTATGTATGCCGATTTTTAATGGACAAAAAACTATTATTGGAGTGGCACAGCTAATCAATAAGGTTATAGTTGAGGTAAGTCATATTCATAAAAATATTTAATGTTATACACGACCCGCTAGGCATACTACACACACATACATTTATACAATTTTCCCATTTAATTTTGTATTTATGAATTAATTTTATAGAATGAAAAGCACAATAATGAAAATGACTCAAATCCGCACAGTAAAAAGGTAAATTTAGAAAAGAGAATTTTTATAGTTAGTTTATATCGAACGGCAGCTTTTTAGTGCAAATGCAATTTTTGTAGTTAATTTACGCGCTTGCAGATACAGCCTTTGTACAGTTTATAGTTTTATAATTGCCATGACATCGCAATAAAATGCGAAATTAATTTCCACACGAAAAACCAAATCCATTAAAACCAAATTAAATATAATAAAAATTTCGGAAAATTTAATTGCCCATTACAGGATTTTTGTGTTAAATAAACAAACATTATTTTTTGGAAAAGCTTCGTTTAACTTTATGTTTAACGCGCAATATCCCTTGCAGCAAAAATATTTTTTTCATAAATTTTAATAATTTTACTAATTAATTTCAACAAATTAACACTGTCTAGAGCAGTCACTCCTCAATGGTGACGGCTAGAACATATTATGTGAAGTTGATATCTCGCTTTACCTGTTAATTATAAAATATTTATTTTGTAGATTTTTAAAAAATATGTGGACTGGGTTTTGTATTGTATTCATGGAGTGAGCATTTGTTTTTATTTGGTAAGGGGCTTTTCTAAAGCATTCCATGTTACACTGGTTATAGTAATTGATCATTCATAATTCATGATGTCATCGACTAGATCTAATTGGTCCACAAAACTTTTACAAGCACCAGTAATGAAAAATTTTCCGAAGCCGAAGCAATATTCAAGGTTAAAATAAGGGTTAATTTCGAAAAAGGTAACGACGAATTTTTTGTCTAAATTTTTAAATTAAAATTTGCTAATTAATTAATGTAAATTTAATTTGCAATTTAGAACTGAATATTAGGCACATTTTAATTTATGAAAATTAGTGACATCTAGCAATAGCTGGTATGAACTAACCATCTAGTGTGCCGGAAAAAAATATTCAAACAAATAAAATCAGAATATTAGATATTTTCAATCGATCGCTGGCAGAACTTAAGAACTGATCCACCTTTTAAACTAAGTTCAAATGAGTTATAATATTTGTCCGGTAGGTGGGTGCGCAATAAATAGCATTTAAAATTGAGGATTTAAAACAAAGCTTTAAAACATGGCCAGAATAATGCTGTTAAAGAAAGCCGTAAGCTGCAAACTAACCTACAAAACCAGCTGAATAGAAATGTATGCTAATAACAACCAATAAAACTAAAATTAAAAGTATACATATGTTACGGTTAATGTGTGAAATCGGTTAATGTCCGAAATCTGTATTTTCTACATTCGTTTACACGACTAAAAACCTATTGTACAGAGGTCCGATATTAACGAAATATCTGCTAATTTTGCCCCCTACATCCCTACAGACTAAACGAGAAAAGCGCTGGAAAATTTTCCAGGTAAAGTTTCACGTTTGGAGTTCGGGAATATAAAGGGGTGTGAAATATAAAAATGTAATGAAATGTAATTCACTCTCCGAAACTTCCAGAACTCGCAACGTGAAAATTTTCAAGTAATGACCATTCACGAACCGATTTAAATGAGACCATTTCCAGACATATCATTTTAAACATTAAGTTGTTACAAAAATTTGAAGTTTGCCTGTGTATTTCATTCCACCCTATTTCCCCGAATTCCTAACATGAAACTAGTAACGAAAAATTTTGCAGCTAAAAGCATTCCAATAAAACCTTTCCAATAAACCCATAACACTTTAAACGTCAAGTGTTTATAAAATGTTCATGTTTGCACATGTAGTTATTTCACTTCCTTCGAGTTTCCCGTACTTCCAACACTAAACTTAACCTGGAAAATTTTACAGCGATACCAAACCGATTAAATGAGACCATATCACTTTAAACGTTAAGTTTTGCTAAAATTTATAAGTTTTCATGTGTATTTCACTCCCACAAATGTGAACCTCACAAACGAACTTTAAATATGACACTTGACTTTAAATATGTCCAAAGTTTTCACGTGGATTTCACTTCACCCAATATTCTCAAACTCCCAAAATAAAACTAAACTAGACCTGATTGATCCATTATATTAGACCATTAGACCAGAACAGATTAGACCATTTCCAGGAAAAACACTAAATTTTTACAAATTATTAAAATTTGCCCGTGTATTTCACTCCCACAAGTTCTCAAGTGCACTTCACTGTCCCCAATTTTCCAAAACTTGAAACGACAAACTGGACCTAAACATTTTTCAGCAAAAACCTTCAAGAAATAGCTTTAAATATCTTTTCCAGACATACCTCTTTAAAAGTCAAGTTTTTACAATTTTCTGAACTTTTCACGTTTATTTAACTCCCTCAAATTTTACCGAACTACTAGCAAAAAATTGACCTGGAAAATTTTACAGCCATAACTATCAACGAACCACTTCAGAAACCTTTTCCAGACTAAACACTAAACACACACACTCAATTTGTCCGAACCCTATTTGAAACTGGACCTCAACAATTTTTGACATCATTGACAAACTGCTTCAAATGAGGCCATCGATGACCATAGCCATCGATGAATTGATTCAAATTAGAACATACTCAGTCATAAAATTTTAACCGTTAAGTTTTTAAACACATTTTGAAGTCTGGTTGTGTATTTCATACTCCAAAATCTTTTTGAACTCCCAACATGAAACTTAATCTGGATAATTTTCCATCGATTACCATCGAAACGATTTAAATCAGACGTGTTTTAGACATAACACTTTAAACGTTACGATTTTACAAATTTTGTGCGTATATTTCATTCTCCACAATATTTTCGATTTCTCAACAAGAAACTGGTTGTGGACATTCTTTTACCGATTACTATTTGCGAAAGTTTTAAAGCGACGCACAGTCGATGAACCGCTTTAAATGAGACCTTTTTCAGACATAACACTTTGAATGTTATATTTTAACAAATTTTTGATTGCATGAGTATTTCGCTTCCCCAAAATTTCGTGACCTCCCAAACATGAACATGAAAAATTTTCAAGCGATAACCTTCGACGAGCCGCTTTAATTGAGATCCTTTGAGAGGAAACATTGTAAACGTAAAGGTTTCACAAATTTTTGAAGCTTGCAAGTGTATTTCACTTCCCAAATTTTTCGAACTCACAACATGAAATTTGACCTTGAAAATATAGCGACTAGCGACGAATCGATTCAAATGAGATGTTTCTCAGACACACCACTTTAAACGTCAAATGTTTACAAGTTTTATATGTTTGCAAGTGTGTTTCTCTACCATCAACTTTCCCAAACTCCCAACATAAAACAAGAGCTGGAGAATTTTAAATCGGCGCTCAACCGACGAACCGCTTTAAATGAGACTTTATTCAGATATAACAAATAGAGCCAATGAGGTTTTTATTGATTAGTGTTACCTGATGATTTTTTTTATTTTCCGGGATAGATCATGGGATAACTTCACATACGTACACTTTGAATGTTAAACTTTAACAAATTTTTGAAGTTTGCTTGAATATTTCACTCCCCCTGATTTCGCGACCCCCCAAACATGAAACTTGACCAGGATAATTTTCCAGTGATAATGATCGACGAACCGCTTCAATTGACACTTTTGCAAACAAAACACTTTAAACACTTAAACCGAACTGCCAGCATGAAACTAGACCTGGAAAATTTTCCAGCCATAACAATAGACGAACCACGAATATTCCACTCTCAAAATTTTCCCGAACTCACAATATGAAATTAGACCTCGAAAAGTTTTCAATCAAAACCATCCACGGACCGAATCAAATGAAATTTTCCAGACATAACACTTTAAACGTTAAGCTTTTATACATTTTAAAAGTTTTTCTGTGTATTTCACTGCCTCTAATTTTCTCAATCTCCCAACGACGAATTGATTGACCCTCGATGAATTGATTAGAACTTATCCAGAGATAAAACTATAGCCGTTAAGTTTTTAAAAACAATTGGACGTCTGCTCGCGCATTCCACGTCGTCCATTTTCGCAAACTCCCAACATTTCCACTTGCTATGGACAATTTTTTAGCGATACATTTTTGTGAACCGATTCAAATGAAATCTTTTCTAGACATAATAGTTTGCACGTGTATTACACTTGCCCAAATTTTCCCGGACTCCAAACATGAAACTTAACCTGAAAAGTTTTCCAGCGATATTCATCGACGAACTGCTTCAAATGAGACCTTGTCCAGACATAACTCTTTAAACGTTAAGTGCTTACTAATTTTTGAAGTTTGCACATGTATTTCATGCATGTTGGGTAGACAACAATCTCTAATTGTTCACCAAAATTCGTTGGAGTACCAGTCTACTTGGAACGTCTTGCCGGGTGATCCAGTCTAAGAGCAGAGTGACTGAAGGGCGGTCTCCCTCCCACCTTTTTTTTATTTATGCTTAGAAAAACCTAAACACCGCGACCATGTGACGGATTGGAAGTTTGAGGTAGGAGTAAAACGGAAAACAAAGTATATTAAGACAGGATGGACTCACATGACTGGACGCCCTTACCACTCTCGTTCCGTCTTTTTTTCTGGGCGATTTTTGCTCGACTCCCGTTGCTTCTTCTATTTGTTTTCTTTTCTTTTATTTTATTTACTATAAGCCTTTGCTTCCTTCTTTTAGTTTACCCCTTTTTGCTTCCTTTTATACTCCAAACAGCGGTTTTTTTTTGTTTGTACTTTTTTTTATTTTTCTGTTTTGTTATAAACTTTGTATAGGAATCGAATCATCTCATTTATTATTCTTATCCCTTATTTGAATCTTTATTTTTCTTTTTGCTGCGACTCCTCGAATCACAACAGATTCTCGCGCTCGTGTTTTTCTTATTTTTTCTCCCTTGCTTGTGCGTCGTGACGTTTTTCTTCACCTCCCAAATCTGGCTAGCCGGAACCAGCAACCTAAGCTCCTTTTTTGCTTGTAACTTTCGCTCTTCCAATTTATATCCTTTTTTGATCCGAAAAAGCATGATCCATATTTCCCCGAGCACCTCATTCACCTGTACTTCTCTATGCACCTATTTTAGTAATATTACTGGAATACTCATCACACACTAAACAAATCGGCAGCTGTCAATTTTTACATAAAAAAATTATTTGACAGAAGCGCATCTGCTTGTTTTTTTTGTTTGTGGTGTCTTCCAACCGCCAAGAAAGAACAAACAACAGAGTTATACACGCCCGACACCCCGAAAATCGTCACCTTAATGTGGGTAGAAGT
The DNA here is from genome assembly GCA_963691935.1 of Nephrotoma guestfalica. Classification (NCBI taxonomy): domain Eukaryota; kingdom Metazoa; phylum Arthropoda; class Insecta; order Diptera; family Tipulidae; genus Nephrotoma; species Nephrotoma guestfalica. The sequence goes on along the minus strand of OY829913.1, from coordinate 203,561,754 downwards.
GCAACGCGATTCACCCAGTACACCTAGCAGCGTGAGTCATTGGAATGGGAAATGAGTGGGAGTATATGGAATTATACAGTCGGACAATCTAAGAGAACGGGTTGCATGCGCGTGCTTTGTATTACCTGTCACAGTCAAGCGACCGTCACAACCTCCAACTTTCCCGAACTCCTAACATGAAAATAGGCCTGGAAAATATTCCAGCGATAACAATCGACGAACCAATTAAAATGAGACCTTAATCAGACAAGACACTTTTACGTTAAGTTTCCACAAATTTTTGAAGTTTGCACGTGTTTCACTCTTACCAATTTTCCCGAACTCTCATCGCGAAACTTGATCTGTAAACACCTGTGTCAAAAATCAGAGCAACTTTTATGTAGCATCATGGTCCAATAAATTTAAAGCTGGACGCATGTTTAGTGGTAATTGGGACTAGATAAAGTTAAACAAATTCGTAAATAGCTGGATCCCATGATTATAATTTGTCGTGTCGTCGTACCTCCTAGGTAATGCATTTGAGTTGTGGCGCTAGCAATGAGCGCTTCTGTCACAACTTAAATTCATTTCCCCCTAACATGACAAATTATGAGCTTGGGATCCAGCAATTTACGAATTGGTTTAACTTCATCCTGTCCATACTACCTTTAAACATGCGAATTATTAAAACAATTTTTAAATTTTGTTTTAAATTTTTAAAACTTTTAAAAATATTATCAGAATTTTGTACTACCACCTGATACAAGAATGTGCATTATCGCACATTTTTTTCAGTTGGAATTTTCGGCTAACTTAGCATTTAAGCAATCAAGACACTATCTGCATTAACGATTTTTTTTGTCGGCTGACAACTTTCTGCTAACTTTAACAAGTCCCTTCCGACTGGATGCAGCTCCAGTGCTTTTCCAATCTATTAATTCAGAGAATTGAAAAGTTTTTTGGATTTTTAACTCAAAAGGGTCGGGTACCTGCCACACCCGAAATCGTCCCGTAAGAGCCATCTAATATCATGATAATCCTTTTTATTATTCCCATATACTCGTGTCGTTTGAAAAGTCTTGGATCAGACAACAGTCATAACGATACCAGTTTACTTCATAAATCCACCGCATTGGCTTTGGTAGCACATTTAGCGTTTATTATGTAACACACAGTTGTCGTATATCGTTGTAAAGGTTTTGAAAAATACCGTAATTTTGGCTGAGGCACCCTACCATTGTTGTGCTGGAAGCAGTTGTTGTTAGCATCTTAGTAAATCTACCATTTTGCTGCATATAAAAGGTTTAGAAGAATGTAACAAATTTAAGTAATGCAACATAGTACTCAAAACTGGATTGCTTCATCATGTGGTCTATCTTATCATCATGTGGTCTATCGTTTGAAACGTCTTGAAAAAAGAAACAAATTATCATCGCTTTAGTTGATAAATCCACCTTTTTGGTGCTGATAGCTAATTTTTGATTTATTATTGAAAAGTTTCTTCTGATTTTCACAAATTTAGCTGAAACACCTTAGTTACTCCAAATTACCACTGATGTACTGATAACAGATACAATTTTTTTGTTCTGATATAACCATATGGCATATCGTTTAAATATGCAGAACGAAGCAAATGTATTGTTATCTGCAAATAATTTAACAACACCAGCCACACGACACAGTGTTTATAGCTTTAGCATTTGGAACGGGAGGTACTGGGCTCGAATCTCGATAAGGACAAGATTTAAACGGGATTTTTAATCCTCTGATTACGATCAGTGATTGAAATGAACATGAATATGGCCTCCTGTCGGAGTGCAGAACTCTCCGGCTGGCACGAAAGTATGTGATGACCCGATGGTTCTACGTAAATCGAACCTATAGCCGTAGGACGTGAAATGTGAACCGCGAAAGAGTTGGGAGAGTGCTTCGGCCCCAGAACAGATTGCAAAGGTTAAATAAAAAAAAATAACAACTCTTCCATTTTAACAAAGGTGGCAAATTATTCCGGTGGTTAAGAATATATAAAAGTCGTATATCATTCAAAAGTTCTTGAAGAACGTCACATATAATTTAATTTAATTGAAACACTTTAAAACTAAAAACTACCGTTGTGGCGCTGAGAACAGTTACATTTTGCTCATATTTCGAAAGGATTTGAAAAAAGCAACAACTTTTATTATCAATCTTTTGGTTGACAAGTTTTGCGCTGCATTATTTGAAAATCTTGAAGAATGACTCAAATTTAGCTGAAACGAGCAAATTTAGTGCTTGAAGTGGATGTATAAGATAGTGGAAATTTCTCAGCGGAAAATACGAGATTTCGCTACTCGCCGCAAGTGGCAGCACCATCACAAAAGAGAATTTATGTTGGACATTTTTTTCATTTTGTATCTGTTTTTTCACTAAATAAAACATCCCAGCGGAATAAAATATTAAAAGTGATCCTTATAACAAATGACAAATTGATTGATCTCCGAAGTAAAGGAACTCGGTAAATGAAATCTTGAAACTTAACAATATTTCGTCATTCCGCCATTCTAAATGAATGACGATGAAATTTGGATAGTAGTATTGATCAGGGATTTTAAAGTAGTTCATGCTGGACTACACTTGGCCATTTCATAACCAATCCTTTTGAAAATTTAAAAATATTAATTAATTTATTCTAGTTCTTGGCCAATATCTCAAAAACTTCCACTAGTAATCAATAATTTCGGTTATTTTTCATAATAGATTAGGTTATATTGAGACTACGAAGAAAATTTGGGGAAAATGTATAGATTAGAATTTTCACTATAATTTTTTGATTTTCTGCGGCCATATAAGTCATTTTCAGATTCGGTTACTTGTGGAAGTTTTTGAGATATTGACCAAAAACAGAAAACAACTTATGTGGCCGTAGAAAACCAAAAAATTATAGTGAAAATTCTAATCCATACATTTCCCCCAAATTTTCTTCGTAGTCTCAATATAACCTAATCTATTATGAAAAATAACCGAAATTATTGATTACTAGTGGAAGTTTTTGAGATATTGGCCAAGAACTAGAATAAATTAATTAATATTTTTAAATTTTCAAAAGGATTGGTTATGAAATGGCCAAGTGTAGTCCAGCATGAACTACTTTAAAATCCCTGATCAATACTACTATCCAAATTTCATCGTCATTCTTTTTTTTGGAATGGCGGAAAGACGGAATATTGTAAAATTTCAAGATTTCACTTACCGAGTTCCTTTACTTCGGAGATCAATCAATTTGTCATTTTAAGGATCACTTTTAATATTTCATTCCGCTGGGATGTTTTATTTTGTGGAAAAAGAGATGCAAAATGAAAAAAAAAATCCGCTGGTAATTATAAATATAAAAAAATAAATTCTTTTTAGTGATGTTGCTGCCACTTGCGGCGAGTAGCGAAATGACTTATTTTCCGCTATCTTATACAGCATTTGAAGTGGATAATTCGTGTCTTATTTCCAAATAATCAAGTCAAGGATATCATTAAAAATGCATTGAACCACGCAACATGATCGATGTTAATAAATCAAATTCCTGTTCGATGAAGCCAGTATTTCTTTCGACTCTGCTATAATTTTGGCTTATGGAAACATTCCATTCAAACACGTTACAGTATGTAGTGTAAATCAATAAAATTTTATTAGATTTTTCGATTTTAAAAATTTGACACGTCGTATCCAAAATAATAAATTCTGTAAGCCACATCAAAAGTTTTCTGTTGTTGCTGTCATTGCAAATGTGCCATATGTATTTTACGACACGTATATAATGTGTAGTACCTTAAGCATAGCAAACCCATAGAAACACCATATACCCAAAATAAATAAAAAAATATCAAATAATTCATTAGAATTAATAAAAAAAAATATTTTTTTGATTGGTGGCCCCATCGAATAAAAGACTACAAAATTTTTTAAAGCGGAAAACACAAAATTTTTTTTCATTTTCAAATACTGTAAAAAACGTTTTCCACATAAGTTAAAGGATATACTGCTGTATATGAACGGTTCTATTTTAAATAAGCAAACGTGATCGGAATTAAGTAGACTTCGGTACAGTTTTCCTTCATCCATGCCCCTTCATTATACGCAAAAGGTAAACATATAAAAACAGTTGAATGGTTTTAGATCTCGTATATGGTTGGATAAACGTAACAAGAATGGCTTTAAATTTGTTCATAAATAAATAATTTTATTTTTTCTTCGAAGTGCTTGTTGGCTTGAAAAGAAATCTACAAGGATTTAATATGCAGGGACATGTTGTGGCTCGACTACTAAATCAAATCAATATAAATATATAAATTAAATTTATAATTTGGTGCACATCTCAAAACGTTATTTGTTCCTAATTAGAAATACTTAAATACATTTCGTCCCTCAGGACATCATGATTGAGGCATGCGCATCTTAAAGGTATACATATACAAAAAATTATTTTCAAGTAGTATTAATATTCTCCAAACACGTTTCATATTTATTTTAATATAGTAAACAGTATTTATTATAGTACTTGAACGTGTACTTAATATTCAATGGATCAATAGCATTTCAAGCTTTCATATTTATTATGATTCGTGTTGCGCGTCGTGCGCCCCAATTAGAATAAATTAGAAGGAATTAATAAAATAACAGAAATTTTATAATTCTCTGTGTGTTTACCCTGTGTACATAAAAATCTCTTAAATCGTTTAATTTTTCCCAAGATAAATACTAAAACGAATATTTTTTCAAATTATGACTAATTCGTTTTTAATTAAGAAATATGAGGTAAAGCTTTATGTGCTTTGTATGTCATAAATTGAAACAAGAATTAATAATAAATGCGAGAGCGATGTAAATATCGGTTTTATAAAGTAAGGATTATATATAGAGTATAGTTGACACTGTACCGAGATATTGATCAAACGGAATCAGAAAATATATAAAAGTGACAGTTCCAATATCAACAAAGCATTAAGTGTTCTTTTTATACATCAACTACTTCAAAGTCGGATTCGATTTTTCATTTGTATATGGATTTTTAGTTTTCCATTTTCTTTTTTATATTTTATAGTACTTCGTTTGATGAAAATTTATTCAAAACAGCAAAAAACAGTATGCTAATAAAAAAAACACAAATGGAAAATCTATAACCGTACATTTATAATAAAAAAAGCTTACATGGAAAATGGAACATGACACTGACAGCAGCACTTTTATTATATTTTGATTTTGAAAATAATACTAAGCTTTATATTCATTTTATTTTGTAGCCAAAGAAAATCGAAAATAATAAATAATGGAAGTGTATTTATGAAAAATCAGTTTTCAATTTTCAGGCGACACATACCTTATTATGCAATAATAAGTTAGTTTGTTTGTTGTATTCATATTTCTATGACTATATTTATGATCTGGATGATGAAAGGCAACATAATAGTGTCTCCGATTTGTGTGACTTTGACAAATGTTATTTTAATGAGTCTGTAGTGGTTGCTTACACCCGTGATATTGGATTGAGGCACGTAAATTCCCCGGCGATAGCAAAGATCGTGGTAATACCCAACAGTATTTCTATGGAAAATGATGTACCATCTTGTAATAGTCACATGCATTTGTATGTCCGTTGAGATAAGTACTATTGTGCATATTAAACCAGTGTTGTGCGTCTACGCGTATTTCGGAATTGTCGACTTGTTAGTGTCGAAAATAGCGTACACTAATCATTTTGCGGTACACAATGTCGACAATTCGTAGAGTATGTAGAATATTCGTAGATTATTGCTTTTTTATGTTTTCTTCATATTTTCTGTACGAGAATGCCAACTCGCAGTTTTCCAGTTCAAATTGCGAATTTCGAATGTTGTGAAAGTTATAAATTATTTTTTATAAATCAAATAAGTGAAATTAGATTGCCATCGATCTGACAATAATTACATATTTCAGGAGAACCAAAAAACCGATAAAATTTAGTTTACCTGACGCTACACGGTTAAAAATAAAAGGCTGAAAACCATTCTTTTCCTATCCTTCTGCGGAATAATTATACTCGTACGTCCATCCTTTTCTAAGGATTAAAATTATATTTCCCAAATAAATAAGATTTATACTTTCAAAATAATTTTTTTTTCATTAAAATGTATCTATCGGACAATGAAAATTTGTATTCTTTGGCCGAGTGTCAAAAGCACTTAAATAAATATAAAATAGAGTTTGCTCTTTGAAGATTACTAAATTTGCTCTTCTTGGCGTATAAAAAATAAGTCACAAAGAATAATATTTGTCTCATTAAAATATTAAAATTAATATTAATCATTACCAGATTTTAAACAATTGCATGTAATAAATGACCTCTTGTTCCTCTAAGAATGTGGCCCTCAATAAGATATTCGATATGCAGTAACTTTCCGATTGATTGTCTTTCTCTTCAAACTCCACCTAACACAAATTCTTAGAGGGCGATTAGTACAAATTTGCAATAATTGTATTAAAAAGCTATTTTCCTAACGTGCTAATCGTAAACGACATGCTTCAGTCAAAACAGCGACTCGTAAACCATATGTCATGATAGGAGTTACTAGATGTTTATATAGGGTGGGCCAAATAAATTTTTATTTAAAATGCAATAAAACAAAAAGGTATTCGGCATTATGTCTTCAATGGCAATGCGAATATTGTTCTTGAGAGCGTCAATCGTTGCTGGTTTATCGGCGTAACACTTATCTTTGACGGCACCCCAAAAATAATAATCCAGCGGCGTCAAATCACAGCTCCGAGGCGGCCAAATCACATCAGCATTTCGGCTGATAATTCGATCTTCGAAGACAGTGCGCAAAAGATCAATTGAAACTTGTGCTGTGTGGCACGGAGCGCTGTCTTGTTGAAACCAAATGTTGCCTATGTCCTCCTCTTCAAGTGCCGATAACAAAAAATCATTTATCATGGCGCGGTAGCGCTCATCATTGACATTAACGGTGGCCCCTTGCTCATTTTCAAAGAAAAATGGCCCAATGATGCCACCGGGGCAAAATCCGGACCAAACAGTCACTCGTTGAGGATGCATCGGCTTCTTTACGATCACGTGCGGGTTCTCCGTGCCCCAAATGCGACAATTCTGCTTGTTTACATAGCCGTCAAGATGGAAATGCGCCTCATCTCTTTGCTTCAATTCCTGAACCAATTGAACTTTATACGGTGTCATACCAAGGTCTTTATGCAGAATTCGTCGCAATGTTGTGCGTGAAAAGCTCAATTCTTGAGCACGATGACGAGTTGACGTTCCCGGCGACTCACGCACATTCTGGGCTACAGCATCAACATTTTCGGGTGTACGCTTGGTTGGCTGCTTGGTTTGTGTTGGTTTATTAATAAGCAAGCCTGTTTTTTAACTTTATGCACAAAATAACGCACATATGGGGCTCCCGGCGCTTCGTTTCTTCCGAAAACCGCACGCAATTTTTGCACACATTCAGCAACATTACCATGATTTTCGAAATAATGTTTCAATATTTCCCAGCGTTGTTCAAGCGAATAAACACCTTTTTGGTTCAGCGGAAGCATAAAACTAACTTTCTGTCAAATCAGAAGTGACATAACCCTTACCATACTCAAAATAACCGCTAGTTCAAAAAAAAGTTAGTTGGTCCACCCTGTACACCTGTATTACAATAGGAAACGGTCATCTGTGTTCACGAATAAATCTTGTTAACATTTTCACAACACCATGTGCCCGCCGGCATCGTTTGTCTCCGGACGGCTTAGTCCGGCAGTTATATAAGTACCTAAATATCGCAAAGTAGAACTAACATGAAAGTTTAAACCATCTATCGCTATGGTCGTAATATTTTCATTAAATGGTCTTATGAGAATTTCAGATTTGTGTTCATTTACCTCTAAACCTACTGAGTGAAGTAGAGGAACAAGCTCTTCTAGAATAGTAGACAATGTGCTTAAGTCATCACTAACGAGTAACAAATCAGCGGCATAGGCTAATATAGTTGGTAATTTAATATCTTGATCTTGTGAAAGTCGTAAGCCTGGAATAACTTCTGTTTGGGTTTGTAGAACGGGATCCAATATTAAATTGAATAAGGTAGGTGAAAAGAGACATCCTTGTTTAAATCCCATACCACGTTGAATTGCCCTTGTTCTGTGTTTATACCACATGAATGATGTTAATTCGTGCATACAGGTTCGTATTATTCTATTAACAAGATAAGGGGGAATTCCAATATGAGAGAGAATAATAGGTGCTTCGTTATCGAAGGCCTGTTTTAGATCCAAGTGATAAAATATAAATTGTTTTTCCTGTTTTCCATTCCTCATCGATAACACGCCGTATAACAAACATATGGTCGTCTGTCGACCGATTGCGGATAAATGCAGCCTGATATGATCCTATCTGAGTGTGTATTTCTTCGACCTAGATAATAGGGATTTTGCATATACTCGATACCCAGTGTCTGAAAGAGTAATACATACAGAAAGACTTTCATTCCCTCTTCAGGTAAAGCTTGTAATATCTCAATTGAAATTTGACCTAAACCAGGAGCAGTTCCTCTTCTAATGGAAAATAGGATGGTTTCTATTTCTTCCCGGGTTGGAGGCAATCCTAATGGCCAATGGTTCTTTTCAGTTATTAGAGGAATGGATAATAATTGCTCCCATCCTGACAAAAGAATATATGTACTTGCCATCTTATTAGAAATTTGGCTATATGAACGAATAAATTGGTAGGTTTGGCGGAGTCGACCAAAAGGATTTATATCGTTAAAATTTCGGAAAAATTATCTACATTTTTCTGCTTTGGATTCTCTAAATTCTTGATGAACTCTTATATCGACAATTTCTGATCAGATGTTGATTACGGGGTGTCCTTCTCAAAGCAGCTTTTAAAGAAGTTATTGCTGTTTTCTGTACCTTAGTCATAGTGGCTTGTCTGGTTAAAATAAGGTCTGATGAAGCCTTTATAGAATGCACTAAAGCCCTCCTAACTATTTCAACTGTTGTTATCTAATATTAAACCATTTCTAACCAGGAATTTTATTACGTTGGATTGAACTGTTTTAAGATAGCTGGATCTTTTAATAAATCAACTCGCCATCTTCTAAAATTTTGACTTTCGTAGTCTTCAGGTGGATGCAATGCAATTCTAATTAGCATCCGTGAGTCAAACTGTACTTTTATTACACGTCCAAATACTAATTTATGATCCGAAATAAACTGCTTTTCTCTAAGACGTACACGTCCAGGTTGACGACAGAATTAAAATAGAAGGACGCTATTGAATTTAAATTTAAAAATGGACGATTTTATAAATCATTAATTTGGCGGTAGATGTCACTTCGATTTGTGAATATTTGCTCCGTTCTACCGCTAGGTGGGTTTTATACATAAAAAAGACAAGGGATTTAAAATTAATTAAATGACTTCTTTGCGTTCTAGGCTCAAGATATTTCTAGAATATTTTGTGTTCCTAAATTAAATTCGTTCAATAAGTATTTAAAGTATAATTCTATAAATAGAAATGTTGTCGAAAGTCCTGACTTAAAACAATAAAGTTGTCGGCAAATATAATTCAATTTATTTTTATTACTAAAAAGAGAAACATTCAACATACCGGAAGGTCAGGGAAGATTGTGATTGCAAGATTCTTGATCAGGGGGTCTATTTAATAACTTACGCTTTGAGGATAAACTCAATGCAATCAGATATATTAACGGTCCAAAGACTTTTTGCTATGGAATGTTGTTTTTCGACGATCTTTCTGATTGAATTCATGTTATGTTTTAGTGAAGTTGTGTGAATGTTAGATATAAATTAACCCTGCTTTTAGTTGGATGAATTTAAATATAGGTAGCTGAGTGACAATACTGAAATTAAATATTTTTTTTTGCAATATCAACGGAATAATTAGGTCTTCATATGTAAGATAATACTGCCGAGTCATTGCGAACGTGACGTTCCTCGGTTAGATGGTGTTGGATGGGAAGATAGGGCAAAATTTTCGAACATTTTTTTCGAACTGTTAATGAAATGCTAGATACGAAGAAACTTCAAGAAGACATCGATAGATTAAGTGAGTGGTGTGATCGAATCTCGCTTTACTTAAATATTAAGAAATGCAAAATCATGTCTTTCCATCGTAAGAGAAATCCGCTAATTACTTCCTACAAAGTCAACAACGAAGTATTGCAAAGAGTTAATGAGATCATAGATCTAGGTGTTACATTTGTCTAAAATGCCAGTTTCAATAGGCATATTGAAAATTGTATTGCGAGAGCTAATGCCATGTTTGGATTTGTTAAAAGATGGACAGATGAATTTAAAGATATTCAAACCTTATGTTCGCTCTATTTTGCTTACGTTCGATCTCAACTGGAATACGCTGTACCGGTCTGGAATTAGTACTATGCTGTACACATTAAAAGAATTGAAAGCATTCAAAAGAAGTTTCTGATTTTCTTGTTAAAGAAAAGTGACTGGAATTACGACCACAATTTTCCATTCCATGTAAATGTGGCTAGGTTACCACCGTACTCAACAAGATGCACGGATTACAAAATCGCGCTTGAAAATAGACGACTTCACTTAGGTGCGGCTTTCATTGGTAACGTTTTGCTTGGTCACATTGATTCAGCTTACATTTTGGAAAACATCAACTCATGTGCCTTGCAGAACATTTCGAAAGAATGAGTTTTTACCACTAGAACACCATTCCACAAACTATGGAGAAAATAACCCCATTATTAGGTCGTCTAAATCTTTCAACATCGTCGACTACCTATTTGACTTTAATTTATCAAAGAACAACTTCAAAAATATCCTTAAGAATTATTTTTTAAATTTGTATAGTTTTGTGTTTCTTTATATGAATTTTTAATATTTTTGTTTCAAATTAAATTCTGAAATCATACATGTAAATCACAGAATAAATTTCTTTAAATAAATAAATTACACTTTGGATTTCTGAATAGTTGGGTACTCCTGCTGTGCTTCATTTTGTTGAGATGGTTGCCGTTCGGTTGATTTTTCTACTTCTGTGAGGACTCAACTTTTCTTAATTTATTTCAACTTCTTTTGGAAGATGTAGATTTTCCCTTCTTCAGCATCCAGTTAGTTTCCCTATCTAACTCTTCCTCGACCGTTGAGTATTCAGTCTTCTGCGACTTGTTTCTTTTAGGTTGTACTTTGATGTCTGACGCTTCTTTGTTTATGGTGTTGTTTTCCGTTTTTGAGCTTGTTTTATCTGTTTTCAGACATTTTTTGTTTTAGTGCTTGATTTTATTTTTCTAGATTACAATGTCCATCATTTGCATTGCTACCGACGTTGAAGATATCGGCTGTAGAACTGCTTCTGCTTCTACTTTTAGCATACGTTCTTGTTGGGTTTGACTGCTATTGAAACGGATTCACTATTTCCAAATTGATTTCACTATGACATGCAATAAGTGGTTTCTCCCAGAATCCATAAAACCGGCCTCCGAAGAGTGTGTATTAGTAATTTGAAAAATCCACCTGGGGTAAATCCTTTTGTGGTTTGGTCAATTGCATTGTGTTGGATTGACTGTTCGCTATATTGATCACCTAATACGAAGGGATTGGTTACCACAACCGTTCGTGTTACAATACATTGCCTAGGATGCGCCCGTTTCCGAGAATACTTCGTAGAGGCTGTCAATCATTTGCCGTGCCAATTCATGATACAAATAATAGGAATACAAAAACGGATTATACGTTTAGTTATTCATGAGGATATTTGAACATGGAAATGTTTTTTCATTACCCACACAAGTTTGGCTCTTTGCGCAGAATTAGAAAGCAGTTAAAAATAAGTTTACTATTGTTTCGAACCCAGTCTACAATAAGTTTCGCCTTACACGTTGTAGCTTGAAAGTGATATATCATTTGGAATTTAGCTAAAGACGTATTTCACTTCTATTTCGTATTTCTTTCCTAGCATAGCAAGGGAACTATCAAACTATTCTGTTGGTCTTTCTGATAGTACTTACTTTATGTATACGGTCATATGATAAGTGTCTGCCATATTTGTCAATAAAATAAGCCAATGAACTACGATTACCGTAGCGCTAGGTAAGCCTTAGACCTAATAACTTCTGGGAGGACCTCAATTGATTTTGTGGTCGTTTTTTATTATGTCACACCTCTTGTTATTGTAAAGAGATGGTATGAAGAATTTTTTTTTAATTTATTAATTACAACTGAGAATGTGCATATCTAGCAATTTACCTTTCAAATTTTTACAAATTTTATATTTATTAAACAATTCTGATTTGTTGGGGTGAAACCCAATGATTAGTCCGAATATATAGGGGTTTCCTTATTCCTGAATCCTTATTACATCTTTGATATATTCCATCTGTGTGTCCCTGTGAAGTTCTTCAATTTCTTGTGTACCACGGATCATTTACGATGCAACGGAGAACCTTGTTTTGAAACGTCTTTATCATTTTGGCGTTTGTTTGCCTAGTACATTCCCAGAGTTGGATACCGTAGGTCCATATCGATCCTAGTACATTCCCAGAGTTGGATACCGTAGGTCCATATCGGTTTCAGTATTTGCCGATATAGCAGCAGCTTGTTGTGTATTGTAAGCTCAGTGCCTCTACCTATGAGCCAATACATTTTTCTGAACTTATCGTGGATTTCGCTTAATTATTTAATTTTCGCTTGGTTCTCGAGCGCTTAGTCCAGTTACAAACCGCATTGGTAATCTTCTGGAGTTTGCTCCTTGCTTCAGCGACATTACTTCCAATCGTCCTGATTGCAGTGTCATCTGCAAAGGTGATTATGGTTCGCTCTAGAATATCCCTTGTATATAATAAATACAGGATTGGTCCTAAGGTACTACCCTACGGGACACCGACAGAGATTTTCTTTAGTTCGGAGTATTCATCCTCATATTTCACACGAAAATGTCTATTGGATAAATCTTACATAGTGTGGCATAGAATTGTCTCGGCAGATTTATATGCAGCTTGAATTCCAGTCCACTGTGCCAGACTTTATCGAATGCTTGGGCGACGTTTAGAAATATGCTGGCGCATACATTTTTACGTTCTAACGTTCTTTCAATAACGTTGGTGATTGTTGTTCTCTGAAATTGTTGAGTGTTGTTCTCTGAATCCAAATTGATGTGGAGGAATTAGTTGTTGTTCCTCAACTATTGGTTTAAGTCTTTTTAATAATAATTTAGAGAGAGTTTTGAGATCATGTGGCATGGATTGGCAGCAATGAAATTGGCCTGTATGATTTTTTATCATTAGGTGGCTATCCTGATTACTTCTGCTTCTTTCGAAAACTTGCATAGATTATGTGTAATAGCTTACGAAATCGTTTACATTGGCCGTTTGTCTTTGTAGGGATTGGAAGGTATCCTCGAGATACTCCGCAAACTGATCAGCCTTCTCTTTAAGACCTCTTGATTTGAATCCATCCTCCTTTTTAAGTGGAGGCACTTGAATTTTGGCTCTTTTGAGTCCTTTCGTCGCCTTCCACAGAGAATTGAAACGGATTAGCCTCTTACCTATTGAGGCCAGCCCGGTTTCACAGAATTTGCCACTACCCATGTTCGCACTCCTTGCGGCATTTATTCCCGCAGCTCAGTTTTTTAGAGGAACATGGCGTGGGTATTGGAGTGCATGGATAGCGGCCTTGCTAGCCGCAGAAGAAAGAGGGAAAAGTTGAATGAGGTAACGGACCCCTACATAGTGGCAGTGTCGTCGACCCGTTATGCGGATCGAGTCGACCGAGGTTGTATATTATGGTGTTTACACCACCATATTAGATCAACTAATATGCAAACGAAAATATATTGGCCTCGGGCTCACAAAAAAACTTAGTAAGTATATTGTGGGTACCACGGCGGTTTTGGCAGAAGGGGAAAGAGTGCCTATGTCACAACATTCCCGTCCCGAGAGACAGCCAAAAGAACACCATGCTACCTGGGCCGTAAAAGTTAGTAAGGTGAGCCCGGTATACTTACCAATTTACCGCAACAAAAACCCCAAAAAAAAAACACACAATATTTTATTTTACGTTACACAGAAAACTTTATTCACAAAAAAGCAAAACCAAAAAAAACTAAAACAAAACTAAGTATTTAACTTAATTATCCGCCGAGCTGAGCTACTACACGGATAATTAATGTTCACTGACTGCCCCTAACCAAGAAAATTTCGCGGTATTTATTCCAAAATTAATTACTTGTTGAGAGAGAGAATTTACATTTTAACCCAGTGATTAAAATTGTTCTCTCAATCAACTTACATTTTATTTTTGATGACAATCCAGAAAACTTTTAGAAACCGCGCATGTTGTGAATTTCCGGCTCGTATTTGCTACTAGCGGAAGTTTGTACAACAACAAATACAAATGGTTTTGATTTTCACATAGGTTGACGTATTCGTAAATATGTCAACGCTATACATAAATAAACCACTTGCATTTATCGTGTACTTGAAAAATGTAGAGATGTCGAATTACATAAACTATTTACGCTTACCCCACAGAAACTCATTAAAAAAAATTCTAACATGAATTAATTAAATGGCCTTGTAGTAAATAAACGTAAAAAGAAAATGTGAAGACGTAGCATGACTGGTACATAAGTTAGGTATAGTTAGAGAATTATCTCCAAAGTCATGCAGATAAGAAAATTATTAGTTTTTTGTTTGGGATAGGTTAGTAACGGAATTAAATAGAATTCCGTTACAGAATAATCAGAATTTTTTTCATCGGTTAGGCTAACTAGATATCTGTTGATTGATTCGTTGTTAACTTCTTTAAGAAGAGTTTTGAGACTGTTACCTAAATTGTTACGCATTGTTTTGTTCTCCGGTGTTCTAGTTATTTGCCAGGTTTTACCAACTCTCTAACTTCCATTGAGCAGGATATGTTAAGCTTCTTCGTATTTTGTATAATGGGGGTACTTGCCAAAGCAGCATAGTGAATTGTTTCATTGAGATGTTCTAATTCATCTTCCAGCTGGCGAGAATTTCTTATCGATACCTGAAGATTGATTTTTTCCTCCATTACTTCACGAAAGACATTCCAGTTTGTTTTTGTATTTGTTAATCTGAGTGCACTCTCTCTTTGAATTTCCATTTCACTGACTGTCATGATCACCGGGGTATGATCCGATACTATAGAGAATTACTGTCTTCAATGTGAAAATAGTTCTGGGATATACCTCTTGGTACATAAAGGTCTATTAGGTCAGGCATCTTCGTTCCGTCACTGGGCCAGTATGTTGGGGGAACTACCAGATTAAAATTCTCATTTTGATGTCTGCCGTGCTTGAAGTAATTCTTTACCTTTTGACGTCGTAAGTGTAGTTTCCCAATAGATGTTTTTCGCATTAAAGTTACCTCCAAAAATAAAATTTCGCCCAAGCGATTTAAATAGTTTAAGGTAATCTTCCTTTTCAAGTTATGCCGGGGAGGACAATATACTGCAGAGACAGTAAGCTGTCTGTGTTTAATTTGGATCCTTACAGTAGTGACTTGCATTGTTTCTTCTTCGATATTTGATTCTAAATGGTGTTTTATATTTTCTTTTATTAGTAATGCCGAACCACCTCTTGCTCTTTCCGATGGATGAATGGAGTGATGTAAGTTATAACCCCGTATTTTAACCAACGAAGATTTAACTAGATGGCTTTCAGATATTAAGAAAATTCCGATTTTTTCTGAATTTAAAAATATTTCTATTTCTGGAATATGTTGCATAATGCCATTCGCATTCCAAATTGCTATTTTGAAAGTTGTGTTCTTACTTAACATTTTTCATTGGATTGCGTTGAGGGAGTTGCATTTCAGTTGATCAAGTATCATGTTGTTCAGATTACTTTGGTCATCTAGCCGATTTGAAATAGCTGCAATGCTGTTCATCATGTTTTCCATAATTTAGTTATTTTCGGAGCCCATAAGTTTGGTTGAACTCAAACCGTTCACTACCTGGGCAAGTGAACTTATTTGCCCTGTGTTGCTTAGTTGTGGGTTTTGATCCATCTGATCTGATGTTTGAACCCTTCGATTTTCGTGATTTTGCTGTTTATTGCTTGTTTTATCTCTTAATTTTGGTAGTGGTTTAGCAACCTCACAGCCTCAATAATTAGCCGGGTGTTGGCCTTTTGAATTTGTACACTTGGCTGGCACATCTCTCCCTATTGTGCATGCCTGAGTAATATGATTACATAAGTATTTTACACATCTTGGATCCCGCCCGCAATATCTTTGGGTGTGATTAAATGCCTGACATTTCTTGCATTGGGGTATGCGTGTTGTGGTTCCCCTCATTGGTTCACATTTACACCTTTATGTGAAGGATTCCATTTATTCCATAAATGTTTTGAACATTCTCTTTGTTGTCAAATATCAGCATAAAAAGAGGGAGTTCCGTTCTACTGATAATTTGGTTTTCTTTCTGGTTTTCTGTTCTCTCTTTTTTAACAATATTCACAGCATCTAGTATTTTAAAACCTTTATTTTGTAAGTTTTCCATTATTTCTTTGCTTGAGCACGTGTGATGCAAACCTCTTGCCATGACTTTCTGGGTAACTGGTTACACCCACAATATTTATTGGTTGGGGTGATTTTTCTTTCGGTTGCACCAAATTTGGTGTAATGTTCATGTACGAGAAAATTTTACTAATTTCTTTACGAACTGTTTAGTAAAATTTTTAGTAAAAATTTCTCGAATCGGATGGATCGTGCGAAGTTTTCACTAAGCCACATTTTCCTTTATATATATATATTAGTAAGTGAACCCTGTATAAGACGAAACTACAAGATTTTGATTTTAATTTTTATTGAATTTCAAAAGACCGTTAAATATGATTTTAAAAAATTAAATAAACATAATGACATATCAAAGATTAAAAAAATAAAAACACATTTTAAAGATTTTAAGTGTCGTCATTATTAAATATGAACATTAAACTTTCAAACCCACAGTACTACAACCCATCGCAAATACGGTCAAATAATTATAATTATAACGAAATTTTCCAAATAAATATTCATAGCCACATGCGAATTGCAATCGATTAAAGCTGTCCAGCATGGCCAAATACGCCACATGTCTATGCGGATCGTCAGAGCACCCCATTTTGGCCCGTTCATTTTATAATAATTAGAACGAAAAAGTCCAGAAATGGAAATTCTGTAGAGCGAATCTTGGAGATGTTGCCACATAGCCGTATGGGTGTACCATTTTAACCCGTTCTTTTATCATAACAATTTAGTTCGTAAATTTAAATTTTGTAGAGGATATCCTGGATATTATGGCAAATAGCCATCTGTATAGTGCAATAGGTCGAAGCTGCCTAATTTTGAAAAAAATGCCACATGCCTCTTTCGGCCTATAATGCGCACCAAACAGTGATTTTCTTTGGATGAAATGGTGTTTTGTCAAAGGCTTGTGGATTATCTTCACTCCAAACCCAACAATTCTGTTTATTAACGTACCCATTCAACCAAAGGTGAGCTCATCACAAAATTTTGTTTGGAAAATCAACATCAATAACAATTTGTGCTGCAGTCCATTGGTCGAATTGGCGGCGTGTGCGATGGTCGGATGGCTTTAATTTCTACACTAGTTGAATTTTGTAAGCACGTAAACCAAGATTCTTAGATAAAATCTTCCGTGAAATGGATGGACCCATATCCAGTTGCTAAGAACGACGTATGATAAAATGAACGGGCCAAAATGGGTCACCTTGATGATCCGCATAGACATGTGGAGTATTTTCGTGAAATTGAACGGCTGTAATCTATTGCACTATGTTTGTGGCTATGTGGCAAAATCTCCAGGATTCGCTCCACAGTATTTCCATTTTCAGATTTTTTCGTCCTAAGTATGATAAAATAAACGGGCCAAAATGGGACCCCCTGACGATCCGCATAGACATGTGGCGTATTTTTGTAAATTTGAAAAGTTCTTTTTTTATTGCTATTTCGTTAATTTTTTTTATTTATCTTGGACCATTTTACGTATAGTGTGTTTGGTCATAATAATTGTTATATTAAATGATTAATTCAACTATTTGACATTTCAAATATTGGGTTATTACGATGGGTATGTTTTTTTTTTGTGTTCCTTTGGACCAATTTTTCAAGTTTAACTCGTATTTCGTCTTATACAGGTAATAATACTAATACTTATGCAATTGAAACAAGTCGCAAACGATTCGTAAAAACTTCCAATACGTGTAATGTTCTTGGTAAATTTAGTATCTTTTGGTTGATTGGCCTTGAATAGAACATCTTTGAAATCTGGACTAGATTGTTCCCTGCCATTTAATTGCTCAGCCTCAGGTGATGATTTCAGCTTTTCTTTTATTACTTCACCTGAACTGTTTTTTCTTCTTTAGGATCCGGTCCGTCTCTCTTTGTAATTCATCATCAGTGGAGTAGATGAGTTTGTCTGGTTCAATGGTTCCTACATCATAATCTTCTTGTGAATCCCGATTCATTTTTAGGTTTTCATTTTCTCGTTTTAGATACTCTATTTCTTCGGTTAGCTTAGCAAATAATTGCTCCATATGCTCTAGTCTCGCCAAGAGATCCATATTATCCTTTTCTAGGTCAATAGTTGTTTTACTAGATTCGGCTATTTGCAAAGTAAAATTTCCGGTGACATCACTTATTTCGTGTAATGTTTGTCTAGAACATCTAGTTATAACGTTAGAAAAAGCATCGGCTTGGTGCCTAGCTACCTAGTTGCTTCTAGTTTTCTTTATCGGTGATCCTTGTAAATTTGATCTTTTCTGGAACGGATTTGATGTTCTCTGATAATGCAATAAATGACCTTCTTCAGAATCCACAGGTGTAGCACCTGTGGTATTATTTCCTTTTGTTAGTATCATTGCATAGTTTTGATTGACTAATTAGCTATTCAGCTTCACTACTACGAAGGGATTGGGTACGACAACCGTTCGTTCTACAGAACATTGCCAAGAGTATGCCCGTATTCATTTATGACTTTGTGAAGGCTGTCAATGCCGTTCTCCGTATGAAGAAATAAAAATAAAATCAAAAACTACAAAAGCTCAAAGTATACGGCCTTCAAGCAAATTAAGGTAATTCGACGAATCAAGTTCAAAATGACCGCCGACTTCTGATTTCAAGTTAAAAATACAACTTTAATATTTCCATAAGATGTACTAAATATAGTTTAGCGACTTAACAGTTGATGATATCGAGTGATTTATATACCGCATAATTTATTTGCGAGACATTTGAAAATAAAGTTTTCCCCTTCGTTGTAATAATTTAGTAATTTTAACTGTAATTAATTATTCCGAGAACATTTATGTGTATTTTAGTTGGAGCAGTTTTCTAAGCCATTAAACAATTATTTGCGATACTATACACAATGCTAATAAATTTCACTCTTGACTTAAAAATTTACTATCGCTACAAATTTCGTATAATTTTCTTAGCTGAAAGAACAACAACAATTAATCCAATGCTTTTGAAGTGGCTTAGTTCTATAACAAATTGTATACAGCTTACAACAAAAAATATAAATTTAATGGCTTAAATAAAACTCTACGAATACTCGTTTGTATACGAGTAGCATTATAATTTATTATGGAGCTTTGCATGCGTTTTTTTTTTTCAATTTAACACTTGATATAAATTTACACTAAAAGTTACGCAAACTTCAAAACACAAAAGAAACATGAACTTACACAAAATAATAATAAAAAAGTACTTGAATCATTTAAAACTATTTTGTATTCCCAGGGAAACGAACTAAATCAATTTACAGATTCAGATGTATCGATTTTTGAGGCGTTTGCCATTTTCTGTGGTCTAGGCATTCATAATACGCAAATGTATGAGAACGCGTGCAAACTGATGGCTAAGCAAAAAGTTGCGCTCGAATGTTTATCCTATCATGCAACGGCGCCGCAGGAGCAAACATTGAAATTGGTGCAGGATGTTATACCATCGGCTGAGGCATATTCACTGTATAGTTTTAATTTTAGTGGTAAGTACCGATATCCGATAATCGGTTACATTTTATAATAATCTTAATCGTAACATTTTTTTGCAGATTTCGATTTAAACGATGAAGACACATGCCGTGCAACAATACGTATGTTTCTACAATGTAATTTAGTTCAACAATTTCACATTCCTTATGATGTAAGTATTTTTATGCAAATATATTTTTTAAACAACGAAATCCCCAGGCTGAAGATCCGCACACTCGTATATTGTTATACTAAGGTAATTTGATGAGATTGGATAGAATCAACAAATAACAAAATGAAATCATATTAAGAGACTTGTTGCGTATAGTGTTGTTGTTGTTGTTATTGTTTGGTGCAACATTCTTGTTTTAATAAATTCATCAAAATATGAATATTTGATTTTTTTAATAATAAAAAACGGATAAACTCTTTGTACTTGTACAGTGCACTCGTCTACGAGTACATAAAATTGTTTGTAATGTAATACCACTATCAACAGCAGCATTGAGTGCTCAGAAGAGAAAATGAAAAGTTATTTTTTCTGGCATACTAAATAAAAATGCAAGAGAGCTTTTTTATGCTTTTAGATAGATTTGAGTTCTATGCAAATTAAATTTTTTTTTTTGATTTATTAATGCATATTCATACTCGTATAAAGACTATACCTGTGTCTATATAAATTTTATGTTTCGGTATTTTTTTATTTGCCATCATAGGTTTTATGCCGCTGGGTACTTAGTGTACGGAAAAACTATCGTCCAGTAAAATATCACAATTGGCGACATGCTTTGAATGTTACACAGACAATGTTTGCCATGATGAAAACGGGTAAAATGGAACGTTTTCTAACCGATTTAGAAATACTAGGAATGCTAGTGGCCTGCTTGTGCCACGACCTGGACCATAGAGGCACGAATAATTCGTTTCAAACAAAAACTGATAGCCCGCTAGCGATATTGTACAGTACGAGTACGATGGAGCATCATCATTTCGATCAATGCATCATGATATTGAATTCTGAGGGGAACAATATTTTTCAGGTAAGCTTTTAATATATAATATTTGTGTTGATATTTATTTAGAAATATAATTTCAAAATTATATAAATATTATTTTTAACTGGAAATTTTTAAATAAAAATATGTTGTGATTTATGGTTTGTTGAGCAAATAAAATGAATCGAATTTTCCGATTTTGTTGAGCTTCCAATTTTCAATTGCTGTATTGTTTATTTTATGCTTTAGAATTTTGTTGTTGACCTACATTCATAGATATTTATATTTACCTATTCAAAAATGTTATCGAATATTTTGTTATTTGTATTTAATCTTATTTAGTATTGAATGGCTTTGGAATTATATGGAATATTAATATTGGTTTTATTTCAATAACAAAAAAAAACATAAATTTCTCACTATAGTAATTGTTGGATAATGACATATTTACAGATACATATTTTCTCCCTAGTATTCAAATCTCTAAATCGATAGCTGCTCACGCGTTTGCTCTCCAACCTTTCAAATCAAAACTCACTCTTTCCAGATTTGGTTAGTTGTGGCATGGCCTATGTGGTGCTTAGTTGCAGCATTTTTTCATTTTATGGTTCGTTTGAATCTGCATCTGCAATACCATATGAACAATAGATGGACCGAATGACCTTCCTTTTAAATGTGTTGTCACTAATTATTTAAGGTCAAGTGTCAGACCTCTCTTGTCAAAAAATTTTGGTTACCACTCGTATGTTGTTATGGGTAAATCCTAACTTTGAAATATTAAGTTTGTTTTAAATAGGACGTGAATCATCCGCCCAAACATATTCCAGTGGTGTTTTTTTATTTGGCATTAGCTCCTATTAGGTGCCATTTGGCCCGATTTCATAAAATTAATTTTTTTTTCCTTTTATTCATCTTTCACACATCGCTATCCTTTCATACTTCTATCTGATTCATTCTTATAAAATCATACACATGCTTATATACGTTCATTCCCATTCGTAATATCCCAGTCAGACATTCGTCTGTTCTGATTGAAGGCAGAACATTTCAGAAACAAATGTTCGATGTCCTCCATAAACAAACAACTTTCACATAATTCATCGGCAATCAAATTACGTTTCTTCAAGAATTCTTTCCAATTTCCATGATTCAATCTCACGCGCTCCATCGGTCGTATCATTCTAGTATCTCCTTTGTGCACCTTAAAGAAATGTTGGCTCAAAGGAGAACTAACCAACTCAAAGCACTTCTTGCCTTTCACCCGACATTTTTCAACAAACTCCCTCTCCCATTTTCTCCACAGATTCACCTGAATGAATGTATGAATTCATATTCATTTACATCATCAACCAAACAACCCCGTTTCGAAAGCATATCGGCTCTTTCGTTAACTTCAATCTGTAGGTGTGACGGTATCCATTGAATAATGACCTCACTCTCACAATATACAACATTTCCACATACACATACCATGACTTCCACCGCCCTTACTAATTAATTCTCACTCACTCCGGGGATCGGAGAATAACACTACTATCCTCCTCCCTTGTGTCATTACCAACTTGATCCCTTCCATAATTCCAATCAACTTTGCATTCATTATACAGATACTGTCATTCACTCTTACGATTTTCTCTTTCCTCATTGAAAGGACTTCAATGTGCACTTCCACATGTGCATAATAACTCATTCGCATTTTGCAAAACTCATTCTTAACCGATAACTCATTCATCATCGCTTTTATTTTATCACCAAACTTCAAACGCACAATTAGATAGTTCGGAGGGACTTTTGGCTTTACGGGCCTTATCTTGGAAAATACATTAACATCACTGACGACCTTTGTGTCCTTTGGTGCTCCGTCCCTCTTTGCAATCTCTCTTTCATTTCATTTACCAAATTATTGCCCTTAGTCGCCATTCACACAGTCTTTCGCACGGTGCTCCACTCTCTCTTATAATTAAAAGGTGAGTCATCCAATTCAGACCATAGAGCACTCTAGTACAAGCATTCTCCACAGTTATTAACTTTTTAAACCCGACTTTGGACCCATCACCATAAACACTCATTCCATACGCAATTTTGGACGACACTGGCGCCTTTCGTAACATATCAGTCACACCAGGTTGAGCTCTCTTAATTCGGTCATTATTCACGTGCACATCGACCGTGCGGTTCATTCGGAAAGCCATATTACAACATTTTCTCGAATTTACACGTAAATCCAAGTCAGTCAAATATTCTGTTACCTGATTCACACATTCTGGAGCCCAACTCAAGGCCTTCTCAATAGTTCTCCTCTTGCTCATCAGTACAAAGTCATCCGCAAATTTCAGAATACTCAGTCCAACCTATGAATCGAGATCGTGTACAGATTGAAAAGCCTCAGTGAGATTTTACTGCCTTGTGGGAGACCCATTTCGCCGGTCTCTCCAACCGATACCTGCTACCGCACAACACTAACTGTCTCTCATTCATAAACGCATACACCCATTTGCCAAGAAAACCCAAGTCCTTAAGAACCTGATGGAGTTTCCCTGGAATCACATAATCATATGCCTTTCCAATATCCAAAAATAGCGCCACAAGTTTCTTTTCCTTTCGTAGTTCTTACGCAAATATTTCTACACATTCATTAGCAGAGTGATTGCGACGAAACCCAAAGGTGGTTTCCGGCAACAAATTACCCTCATTCACAAATGTATCTATACGACCTTTCATACATATTCCCTTGTAATTTGTTGCCAGATTTCTATCCAGATTCCTCTTAGGAATAGGTGTGGTACCTATGGCTTTCATTACACCCTTGCTTTCCTTCCATTTTTCCGGTATATGAATATTCATCCTTAATTGATTGAGAATTCGAAGCAAGGCCACCTTGGCCTCGAATTCAAATCTGCCAATCATTTTATAACCGACTCAGGTAGTATCGGGGTGGTAGATTTAGATATTTCTAAAACCCCTCGGAACTCTTTCCATTCAAATTTTTTACACATGTCGTGTATCAAATCACTTTCATTGTCATGAACCCTGAGAAATCGAATAAAAACTTTTTTTTTATATGAATTTTGTATGGCTTCGGCGATTGGGTCGGAAGGTACTGGATTCGAATCCCACCAGAGGATTAGTATTAACAGATAAGTGTAACAATCGTTGATTTTCTTACGCAAAAAGTGATTGCTATGAATTTTTGTTCACACAGACTTATGATCCGTGAAGATGAAGAAAATCACATTTTGAAGTGTAGCCGGGTTGACATGTATGTCAAAACTGAGACTAAACAACAGACAAATTTCCGTTTGAACCAAAAGCAGCATCCAAAAGAATAGGCGATGCGATTAATGCCGACGTATATAGTCACTTCGGATTATTTTCAATAAATGGCATTGGTGGCGGGTCTATCGTTTGACAGCTGCGTCATGCATTAAATATTTCTGATTCGATTATTCACGCCGTGCGGTTGTGCTCATACATTTCAACGAGAATTTGTGAAATGTAATACACTTAAAATTATTTTGAGCTTTTGAGAACAGGTTTGATTAAACCAAATTTAATTAGACTTTGCGAACAATCATTGTGATCAGCTATTCTATTAAGATAAATTGGCTTTGCAGGCTTAGACGAGGATTTCAATATTGTAAAGGTCTCAATTGCGTAACATCAATTAACCGCAACTGTACAATGGAACGAGACAAGCTGTGAAAAAACTCATGAATAAACGAGAGGATGTTTTGGTTCCGCGCTTCCCGATGATTCCAACGGACTTGCCATTTGAGTTCAAACTGCTGAAATTTTCCATGCGTCACAAATCATACAAATTAAATTAAAAATTAAAAATTGGGGAGGCCGCTAAGACCTGGGATATGAAGAGTTTATTTATTAGTACAGAAAGCTATTGTAACCTCCTGATGACATCTTAGAAGAATCCCTGTGACCCTCATAATATTAGTCGAAACATAAACTACTCAAACAGGTGAAATTGGTATGCCATACAAATTATGTAAAGTAAATTCAAAATTGAGGAGACTGCTGGGGCATGGCATATGGACTGTTTAGTATTTAGCACATGGAGCTATTGTAACCTCTAGTCGAAATTAGTCGTTATTTATCGAAATATAAATTACTCAAACAGGTGTAATCGGTATGGTATACAAATTTGAAAAAAATGTAAATGGGGGAAACGGCAGGGACATGACAAATGGACAGTTCGCTTTTTTCCATGTTTGTCACATTAGAACAATTCTTGGTACCTTTTTGTTAATAGTCAAAATTTAAGATAGTTAAACAGCTACGTATTTGAAATAATTTTTTGAGAATTTTTGTATGTTTAATATTCGAGATATCCATTCCATTTCACATCCGAGTTCATTGAACTCAGAAATTATTCGCTGGCCGAACTAGTGGGTTACATAAGGTGATAGAGGAACGTTTACAAAACGTATGCATGTTTATTGTAATTTACATTTCCAGACAGATTTTTGCTGTAATCAGGTTATTTGTGGGTGATAGTAGAACTACGTATATCAAGTAATATTTCTTTCGGCTATAAAATATTTGTTTCGTCTGGTATAGCAAAGACACAATCTGCACAACACAACACAATCTGCATTATATCATACATCATATTTCGGCTCCAAACTTTCGCCTAACTGTAATAGGGTAATTATATACGTATACTTGTTAATTTTATGTTAGAAACTTCACTGCCGTTATCAAAAACAAAAACATACAGTTGCAATGTATAAATAAAAATTTCCGTTTACTCTGAAAAAGGGGAATCACACCAATTACAAACACTCAATTTTTGTGTTTGACATTGAGCGCATTCAGTTCACCCAACAGTTGGGAACATGTTGAGTAAAATCAAAGCCAACGTTATGAAAATGTTTAGTACTATGAAATTTTGAAATCAAATTAGCGATGATTTTACTAATCATGATGCCAACAGTTGGTGGTCCTGAACGCGCCCATTGAATGCAGTTTCAAAGTAGGTTTGTTGCAAAAGCGTTTGCTCTATTTTCAATTAATTATGGAAATTTTTCCAAGAATAATGAACATTTCCCAAGGAAAAGTGTCTTCGGAAATAACAAAATAATCGGTAAATTAAAAGTAGGCGAGAGTTATAGCAGAAATCGTTGGCAGACCCCGTGGACCGATTCAACCTGTGATACGAAATTACAAAACGAATAAATTTTTCAAATGTGCATCCGGTAGACGCCGAAACGCACAATTGAAAGATTGGTGAAAACTGATCCAAAAATAAAATCTATACGTCTGCCTATTTAAGAGTAGCGAGAAGTAATTTCGTGCTACTATGTGAGTGGAGGTCGGCAACAATTTCTTCTTTAATCAACGGTATCTCTGACCTAAGTTGTCATTTTCGATATTAAGAATTGTTGTTTTTGTTATTCACGTTTTCACCATCTACACAGTCGGTTTGCATGTTTTTCGCGAGCTGGTGAAAATTTATATAAGCACAGGGTTTGGTTTTAATATCTTTCATGATAAAAAGTGTTTTTGGTTACGAGGTCGGTATAGTCTACCTTAGTATGTGATGCATCTGAACTCGGCCTTATCGAAGATGTCACTTTGTCAGAGAGTAAACCCATGGCGACTGTGAACGACAATATTGTTTCCGATAAATCTTGTTTCTTGCATAGTACAATTAGGTAGATCAAACTAACTACATTCGACGTTCCAAATTTGTGTACGTTGCATTTATTTTGCTTTCGAAATTATTGTTTTGAAGCTTCTTATTAATTGTGTTTCTTAGTTAGGTTGTTAGCCCAACGCAAATGAACTGTAGCCGGAGTATTCTTGATACGTGGTAGTTACCGGTGGCCACCGCGAACTTCTACTGAAATTGCATAAACATAATACCTTAGCGAATTATTATACTTGGTTATGCATTGGTTAAGGCTTTCTTAATATCTAAGCCATCTAAATATCTTCAGGATTGGTTGCTATAGTTTCGTCGTTTTGTCACTTACGTTTAAATATTAACTGGATAATAAAATTTTGGAGTTTATCCTATTGAAGTTAGCCAAGCTTATCCAACCAGCTAATCTACAAAAAAGGACAGCCGATAAAAATTGAGTTTACTCGGACTCCCGGAGTTTACAGTATTAGCCACAACTAAACATTTCATTTGAATCCTTTTCCAACCATAATACTTTAAACGAGCATTTAATCGAAATTCCAAATTTTGTATGTACGACCTATTTAAACGAGTTTTGTCGGACGTTTCATACGAAATTTGGTCTGAAATTAGAATCATTTGATTTTTATATTTTGTGTGTACGATATTTTCAAATGAGTTTTCCCGTACCTCCCAAATGAAAATTTACCTGTAATTTTTTCCAGTCATAGTCGTTGATAATTCACTTCGTTAGAACTACTCAAATATGGCACTTTAGATGCTCATCGGTATAAAAGCTTTCTACATCTTGTCTACCCGAAAACATATTGAAGCATAATTAAAAAAACTGGTTTATACATATTTTAGTTTTAATCAATTCAGTTTGATACATTTAATTTTTCAATACTTTTTTATTAATAGAACAAAAATACAAATTTTTGATTCAATAAAAATTACTTTTATCCACTACAGTTGCTCATCTGCTTGATCAATATTTTTCGACTGTGTATTTCTGCGAATCTACCTCGCCTATTTATTTATTAGCAGATACTTTATTATAAATAGAATTATTAGTAAGTGTGGCTGTTCAAAGGTCTGGCATATAGACACTTACCAACCGGTACAAGTGAACTGCGAGTTATTTATTCCTCCAGATGTTCTTAAATATTTTAAAGCAGGTAATCCGTTGAGTCGTTTTTCGAAAATCGTATTCCGTACTCTTGCTACGTATAAGTGTGTAATGGTGGGAACATTATTTAACACGACAAAATATTACATAGCCATTTAATCCTCCTTCGCCCTTTATTTAATAAAACCTTCACTTATCTGTAATTTTCCAAAAAAAAAAAACTAAGCTTAGTTTCTCGTAAAATATTTCAAACATGGAGAAGCAGAACATGGAGAAGCATAACATGAGGCTGCCTCTAATCGTTATGGGAAATATGCCAGTCAAATTAATAAAAGGATCAAAGTGAGCCAAGAAATGTATCTGGACTTAGGATTTTGTCGTTGTTTTGCAAAGCTAGATGCGCGCGCGATTTGGAAAGCACTCTGCGAAATCGACATTCCAGGAAAGATAATTGAACTTAACATTATCTTAACAGGGGAAGCTGAGTGATATATACTACAACACACGGGGAGTCAGACAAGAATGTGTGCGTTTTCCAATACTGGATTACGCGGATGGTGTATGTCTACCAACGCATAAATACGCAGACATGCAGCAGAAAGCCCAGAAATTTGCTGATTTGGCACAGGAAGTCGGTCTCAAAAATAACATCAGAAAGACCAAGGCTATGAGACTACATACATACACTTATTACCATCGACCAAAAAACCATCGAGGTTGTCGATAAATATGAATACCTTTATTGTACTATAGTGAAAACCAGCGAGGCTGAAGAGGATATCAACCAATGCATCAATAAAGCAAGAAACACATTCAATATGCTACACTAGAACTGGAATTCATCCGCCCTGTCAGAAACTAAAAGAGCAACGAATGTTCAATGCCTATGTGAAATCAGCACTGCTGTATGAATATAAAACATACGCAGAGGACCACTAGAAGACTTCAGGTACTGGTGAAAAAATGTCTTAGGCGTCTAATAAAATGCTTCTGCCCAAACACGATCCCACACAAAGACTTCTGCGGCGGACTAGGCAAACCGAAATAGAGCGCGAAATTAAGAAGCGAAAGTGGAGATGGATTGGACACACACTAACCAATGGAATCCGCAACTAAATACAAAAAGTAGAAGGACACCTTGTTAAAGTTAGCCGAAAGTTGTCTGTCGAAAGTGAAAAATCGATAATGCAGATTGGATCTCGACTACTCAGCCGAAAGATACATTTTCTTATATTAAATTGAAATATTCCAGCCGAAACTAACTAACCTACAATATTAGCCGAAAATAAATATATAAATATTCATTACAAACAACAAATAAAATTAAAATAAAATTATAATAACTTAACGTTTAAAGTGTTTTGTCTGGAAAAAGTCTCGTTTGAATCAGTTTGTCGATGATTATTGCTGGAAAATTTTCCAGATCAAGTTTCATATTGGGAGTTTCCAGACATAACGCTTTAAACGTTAGGTTTCTACAAATTTTTGAAATTTGCACGTGTATTTCTCTCCCTTTCATTTTCCCGAACTCCCAACATGAAACATGACCTGGACAATTTTTCAGCAATAATCATCGACAAACCGATTCAAACAAGACCTTTTCCAGACATAACACTATACATTAAGTTTGAATTCATCTTTGAAGATTGACCATATACTTTATTTACATATTTTATGCATAAGAATCTTATAAATTAATATCGGTATTTTAGTTTTAATTGTAGTTGGTTACGAAAGTATAGATATTTTCGGCTGATTTTGTTGGTTAGTTACTTTCGGCTGGGATTTAAATTCAATACATAATTTTTTCAACTTTCGGCTGAATTAGTCGAGACACTATCTGCATTATCGGTTTTTTTCACTTTCGGCTAACTATAACAGTATTAGAAGGACCAGCAATAATCTGGAAAAGAATGGTGCTAGCCGAAGCAAAACAACTCGGTAAAACATGGCGAAAACTGAAAGCTCCCCAAATAGAATACGATGGTCCAATCTAGTAGACGCCCTATGCTTTTAAATCGGAGATAAATTTAACAAAAAAAAAAGAAAACTAAATTTCTGTAGTTCTGTAAGTGCTTACAGAAGCTTACAGCAAGATATGGAAGTTATCTATAGTGAGATGTTTGACAAATAGTTTAAATGAAGTGGTTGTATATTCAAACAAGTGCTTTTTGTAAGAAATTTGACCTGAAATTTGCCTGATCAAATAGTTGCTCATCTGCTTTATTGACATTTTCGACTGAATATTTATGTGAATCTGCTTTACCGTCATTTATCGACTATCATTGCTTGTAAATAAAACTAAACTAAAACTTAAACGTAAACTTTGATTCTGCATTATCCGCATATTTTGACTACAAATTTTTGGTTGTTATGGGGGGAGTCTACTTTAATACGAGGGCGTAGTGAGAAGTCTGGTAAAATTTCAACAGAGGGCACCACAATCGTAAACCCCAGATGTCATGTTTTAATACCATCTGTCACTAAACCAAATTAAAATTTTCAGTTAGATCTGTCATTTAGTTCAGTTTTGACAGCCATTTAAAACAGACAACCCATTGTTTTTTTGCAAACAGAGAAAAAAGTGAATTTCGTGTGTTAATTGAACATTATTTTTTGCGTGGAAAAACCATTACGCCAACCAAAACAAAGCTTGATTAATATTATGGGGACTCTTCACCATCGATTAAAATGATTCGCAAGTGGTTTACTGTTTTTCGTTGTGGTTGTACATTGTTTGTGATGCCGATCGTTCAGGACGGCAAAATGAAGTCACCACACCAAAAATGATTGACAAACTCCATGATGTGGTATTGCTAGACCGCAGAGTGAAAGTGCGCGAGATAGCTGAAATAGTAGGTATCTCAGATGAACGTGTGCGCAATATATTACACGAACATTTTAATATGAAACGGTTACCCGCGCGTTGGGTGTAGCGTTTGCTTTCAATCGAACAAAATGCACACGTGTGACAACTTCAGAGATAGATTTGGCGATATTCAAGCAAAATAAAAAGGGGGTTTGGCGTCGTTTCATAACTGTGGATAAAACATCGATCTATCACTATTCACCGGAGACTAAAGAACAGTCTAAACAGTGGATTTCTATTGGCGAATCTGCGACGAAGAAGGCTAAGGCGGTTTTATCGGCCAACTAGGTCATGGCCACAGTTTTTTGTGATGCACGCGGCATAATCCACATCGAGTACCTTCAAAAGGTAAAAACAGTCAAAGGCGAATATTACTGCAACTTATTGGACCGTTTCAACGACGTTGTAAAAGAAAAACGTCCGCATTTGGCGAGGAAAAAATTTCTCTTCCATCAAGACACTGCATGGGTGCACACGTGTGTAGTTGCTATGGGCAAAATCCATAAATTATCCCTCTGCGACTATTTCCTGTTTCCGAACTTGAAGAAATGGCTCGGCAGGAAGAGATTGGGCTCTAATGAGGAGATCATCGATGCAACAAATGTCTATTTTGAAGGGTTGGAGAAATCGTATTATTCAGAAGGGATCGAAAAATTGGAAAAACGTTGGACTAAGTGTATCGAGCTAAAAGGCGACTACGTTGAAAAATTAATTTTTTGCCGAAAATATTATTTCTTGTTTCATTTTTACCAGACTTCTCACTCCGCCCTCGTAGTATCTATCAAACGTCGTTTGTGTCGTATCATTATAGAACGCAATTACTGATAAATAAAAATAAAATTCTCAAGAGGCCTTTACCAAGTATCTTTACTTAGGACTTATCGGGACATTAGCGGATACTATATTATAAATAGAATTATTAGTAAGTGGGGCTGTTCAAAGGTCTGCCATATAGACACTTACTAGCCGTTACAAGTGAACTGCGAGTGATTTATACCTCCAGATCTTGTTAAATATTTTAAAGCAGGTAATCCGTTGAGTCGTTCCGTGAAAATCGTATTCCGTACTTTTGGTACGTGTAAGTGTGTAATGGTGGGAACAGTATTCAACACACCAAAATGTTACATAGTAAACTTCAATCCTACTTCGCCTTTTTTCTATGGAGAAGCTATTGGGGTGCCTTTAGCTGTTATGGGAAACATGCTGGCCAATTTAATAAAGGGATCAAAGTGAACCAAGAAATGTATAGCCGGGAAATTATCGAGAAAATTCTTCTTCTCTGGACTTAGGAACATCATCTCACAATATTTAAACCTGTCAACAAGATTCAGAATTCAACAATGTATACGAACATTTTTCGGATTTTGTCGATGTTTTGCAATGCTCCCAGTATTCTCTGGTTTAAAATTCTCTCGATTATTTTGTTTTGGCATACGTCATTACGTGCTGCTATTGCCCAGGCCTGAAATGACGGACTGCTGCTGATAATCTTAATAAACGATTTAAGTTATATATTGATGCAGATGGAGATTATTTTGATAATTTCAAAATTTTCTTTTAAAGAGCATGTTATAGCAATCCAATACAATTTTCAAATGATCTATTGTAGTTCCAACTCTTTAGAAATAAATTATTAGAAATTAACTCAGCCGTCGTATGTTATTGTCACCTGGATCAACTGTACGTGTAAATTCCGGCTCACCAACCGTATAATTTTTTCATTATTCTCCGCTTGTTAACAAACAAATAAAATGATAATTTTACGCCCAATTTACCAAGAAGCATATAGCATTTACTTATGTAATCTATCCATCAATCAGTTGCGATGTGCGGACAAAAGTATAATAAAATTTAATGCATAATTTTAAAATATCGCACACACTAAAGCTGGTTCGTGAATAAAATAAGTTAGATGCTATCCAGCACGAAAAATGAAATGTAAAATGTTTCCTTGAACAATTCAGGATGTGCGAAAATAAATCGAAAAAACGTTTTGAAATTAAATTCTTACTTCACTGAGTTATTTCCATAATAAAAGGCCATAATAAAATGTACCGAAATGAAAATTTTGAATTCCATTTTTTCAAGGAATAACATGAATAGGAGAAAAGATGATTTCCATTTTTCATAGATACATAAATATGTACAAACCACTAAAGTAAGAGAAAACCGTACTGTATCTAAACATTTTTTATGCTAATTCAAATCATAAACACGACTGTTGAAAACATAAAAATTACAGTTTTCATTGTGAAAATGCCGAAAAAAACAATTTGTATAAATTTTAACATATTTTCGTTTTTCCATTACAGGCACTTTCACCAGATGATTATCGGCGTGTAATGAAAATCGTCGAAACGGCCATTTTATCAACCGATTTAGCCATGTATTTTAAAAAGCGTAATAGTTTTTTGGAATTGATTGAAAATGGAGAATTCGATTGGCAGAGCGAGGAGAAGAAAGATTGTAAGTCGAATTTTATTTATTTATTTTATACTCGCGTCTTAAGTCTCACAAAAATATGTAATCTTTAAAATTGCAAATATGAAAATGGATAGCGTATAAAATTTAATTTAATACCAAAAATGTTTTTGTGTATAGACATTTTTATATTTTCGAATTCGTTCCGCTAACCATTACAATGAGGTTTTATGATTCGGTGCTCGATGGTTTATTTTAGATATGTAAATTTTCCAAAAAAGTTTTGGAAAATAATATTTTTACTTGTAAGGAGTACTAAAACTTTTATATTCTAGCAAACCTCATACTAATGTTTGTTATATAGCGTTCTTATAATGAATAATTTAAATATGATGTAAAAAGTTTTATTTCCATTGTTTAAACTTAGTAACTTTTTATCATAATCATAATCAATCTTGCAATTGTTAAACTAATTAGACCTTTAAAAAGACCGGAACAAATTTCAATAATATTGAAATTGAACGTCAATGATTTTAAATTTCAATAATGTATAGCTAGGCTCGATACAATTGATAAGAGCCTCAACTATTAATTCAAATTATAAAATAATGGCCGCAGATGTTAGATTGCTCTGCTTCCTAAAACAACGGGAGT
The DNA here is from genome assembly GCA_963691935.1 of Nephrotoma guestfalica. Taxonomy (NCBI): domain Eukaryota; kingdom Metazoa; phylum Arthropoda; class Insecta; order Diptera; family Tipulidae; genus Nephrotoma; species Nephrotoma guestfalica. Next base: position 203,528,067 of record OY829913.1, on the reverse strand, counting down.
AAACTATTTAAAGTTTATCAAAAGTGTAGCTACACAAATTAACCAAAATAAAAAATGTAGCTAACCACAGTGAAACTGTAGCAGGATTGAAATTATATATAATTTTTTAAATTACATCCAATTTTTTAAACGATTGTGAAGTTGGCCCAAAATTCTGGCCCAAAAAATTATATTTTTGTCGCTTGGAATACCGTCATCTATATACTGTTAAAGTTAGCCGAAAGTTTCCAGCCGAAAGGTAATGCAGATAGTGTCTTTGCTATACCAGCCGAAAGGTAATGCAGATAGTGTCTTCGCTATCCCAGCCGAAAGATGAGAATGCAGATATTGTTTTTACTATCCAAGCAATGCATCAATTGCTATCCAATTTGGATCCATTTAGCATCCATTTTGTTGAGAAATTCTGAAGGGGATACAGGGGTGTAATTTTGCGAAAAATCGGTAATTCAATATATCAAAAAATCATTGAATGGACTGTCGCTCAAGATTAACGTGCTTTGTCATTGATGCCACTATGGTTATTTGATAGGCCATAATGTTGGTCAACTTCGGCCTAATTATGGAGAAATTCTGAAGGGGATGCAGGGGTGTAATTTTGCAAAAATTCTCAATTTCAATATATCGAAAATGCATTGAGTTGCCTGTCGTTCAAGATTAACGTGCTTTGTCATTGATGCCACTATGGTTATTTGATAGGCCATAATGTTGGTCAACTTCGGCCTAATTATGGAGAAATTCTGAAGGGGATGCAGGGGTGTAATTTTGCAAAAATTCTCAATTTCAATATATCAAAAATGCATTGAATAGCCTGTCGTTCAAGATTAACGTGCTTTGTCATTGATCTCACTAAGATTATTTGATAGGCCATAATAATGGTCAACTTCGGCCTAATTGTGGAGAAATTCTGAAGGGGATGCAGGGGTGCAATTTTGCAAAAATTCGATAATTCAACATATCAAAAATACATTGAATGGCCTGTCGCTCAAGATTAACGTGCTTTGTCATTGATACCATTATGGTTATTTGATAGGCCAAAATGTTGGTCAACTTCGGTCTAATTGTGGAGAAATTCTGAAGGGGATGCAGGGGTGCAATTTTGCAAAAATTTTCTATTTCAATATGACGAGAATGCATTGAATGGCCTGTCGTTCAAGATTAACGTGCTTTGTCATTGATGTCACTATGGTTATTTGATAGGCCATAATGTTGGTCAACTTCGGCCTAATTGTGGAGAAATTCTGAAGGGGATGCAGGGTTGCAATTTTGCAAAAATTCGGAAATTCAATATATCAAAAACTCATTAAATTATCGAAATTGTGCTGAATTACACCCTTGCAGCCCCTTCAGAATTTCTCCCCAATTAGGCCGAAGTTGACCAACATTATGGCCTATCAAATAACCATAGTGGCATCAATGACAAAGCACGTTAATCTTGAACGACAGGCCATTCAATGCATTTTTGATATGTTTAATTATCGAATTTTTGCACAATTACACCCCTGCATCCCCTTCAGAATTTCTCCACAATTAAGCCGAAGTTGACCAACATTATGGCCTATCAAATAACCATAGTGACATCAATGACAAAGCACGTTAATCTTGAACGACAGGCCATTCAATGCATTTTTGATATGTTTAATTATCGAATTTTTGCACAATTACACCCCTGCATCCCCTTCAGAATTTCTCCACAATTAGGCCGAAGTTGACCAACATTATGGCCTATCAAATAACCATAGTGACATCAATGACAAAGCATGTTAATCTTGAACGACAGGCCATTCAATGCATTTTCAATATATTGAATTAGCGATTAATTATCGAAATTGTGCAAAATTACACCCCTCCATCCCCTTCAGAATTTCTCCACAATTAGGCCGAAGTTGACCAACATTATGGCCTATCAAATAACCATAGTGACATCAATGAAAAAGCACGTTAATCTTGAGCGACAGGCCATTCAATGCATTTTCGATATGTTGAATTATCGAATTTTTGCAAAATTGCATCCCTGCATCCCCTTCAGAATTTCTCCACAATTAGGCCGAAGTTGACCATTATTATGGCCTATCAAATAATCTTAGTGAGATCAATGACAAAGCACGTTTATCTTGAACGACAGGCCATTCAATGCATTTTTGTTATATTGAAATAGAAAATTTCTGCAAAATTACACCCCTGCATCCCCTTCAGAATTTCTCCACAATTAGGCCGAAGTTGACCAACATTATGGTTTATCAAATAACCATAGTGGCATCAATGACAAAGCACGTTAATCTTGAACGACAGGCTATTCAATGCATTTTTGATATGTTGAATTACCGAATTTTTGCAAAATTGCACCCCTGCATCCCCTTCAAAATTTCTCCACTATTAGGCCGAAGTTGACCAACATTATGGCCTATCAAATAACCATAGTGACATCAATGACAAAGCACGTTAATCTTGAACGACAGGCCATTCAATGCATTTTTGATATGTTTAATTATCGAATTTTTGCACAATTACACCCCTGCATCCCCTTCAGAATTTTTCCACAATTAAGCCGAAGTTGACCAACATTATGGCCTATCAAATAACCATAGTGACATCAATGACAAAGCACGTTAATCTTGAACGACAGGCCATTCAATGCATTTTTGATATGTTTAATTATCGAATTTTTGCACAATTACACCCCTGCATCCCCTTCAGAATTTCTCCACAATTAGGCCGAAGTTGACCAACATTATGGCCTATCAAATAACCATAGTGACATCAATGACAAAGCATGTTAATCTTGAACGACAGGCCATTCAATGCATTTTCAATATATTGAATTAGCGATTAATTATCGAAATTGTGCAAAATTACACCCCTCCATCCCCTTCAGAATTTCTCCACAATTAGGCCGAAGTTGACCAACATTATGGCCTATCAAATAACCATAGTGACATCAATGAAAAAGCACGTTAATCTTGAGCGACAGGCCATTCAATGCATTTTCGATATGTTGAATTATCGAATTTTTGCAAAATTGCATCCCTGCATCCCCTTCAGAATTTCTCCACAATTAGGCCGAAGTTGACCATTATTATGGCCTATCAAATAATCTTAGTGAGATCAATGACAAAGCACGTTTATCTTGAACGACAGGCCATTCAATGCATTTTTGTTATATTGAAATAGAAAATTTCTGCAAAATTACACCCCTGCATCCCCTTCAGAATTTCTCCACAATTAGGCCGAAGTTGACCAACATTATGGTTTATCAAATAACCATAGTGGCATCAATGACAAAGCACGTTAATCTTGAACGACAGGCTATTCAATGCATTTTTGATATGTTGAATTACCGAATTTTTGCAAAATTGCACCCCTGCATCCCCTTCAAAATTTCTCCACTATTAGGCCGAAGTTGACCAACATTATGGCCTATCAAATAACCATAGTGACATCAATGACAAAGCACGTTAATCTTGAACGACAGGCCATTCAATGCATTTTTGATATGTTTAATTATCGAATTTTTGCACAATTACACCCCTGCATCCCCTTCAGAATTTTTCCACAATTAAGCCGAAGTTGACCAACATTATGGCCTATCAAATAACCATAGTGACATCAATGACAAAGCACGTTAATCTTGAACGACAGGCCATTCAATGCATTTTCAATATATTGAATTAGCGATTAATTATCGAAATTGTGCAAAATTACACCCCTCCATCCCCTTCAGAATTTTTCCACAATTAGGCCGAAGTTGACCAACATTATGGCCTATCAAATAACCATAGTGACATCAATGAAAAAGCACGTTAATCTTGAGCGACAGGCCATTCAATGCATTTTCGATATGTTGAATTATCGAATTTTTGCAAAATTGCACCCCTGCATCCCCTTCAGAATTTCTCCACAATTAGGCCGAAGTTGACCAACATTATGGCCTATCAAATAACCATAGTGGCATCAATGACAAAGTACGATAATCTTGAACGACAGGCCATTCAATGCATTTTCAATGTATTGAATTAGCGATTAATTATAGATATTGTGCTAAATTACACCCCTGCATCCCCTTCAGAATTTCTCCACAATTAGGCCGAAGTTGACCAACATTATGGTCTATCAAATAACCATAGTGGCATCAATGACAAAGCACGTTAATCTTGAGCGACAGCCCATTCAATGAATTTTTGTTATATTGAAATAGAGAATTTTTGCAAAATTACACCCCTGAATAATTCTCAATAAAATGGATGCTAAATGAATGCAAATTGGATAGCAATGGATGCATTGCTTGGATAGCAAAATCAATATCTGCATTATCATCTTTCGGCTGGGCTAGCGAAGACACTATAGTCATTACCTTTCGGCTGGGATAGCAAATACACTATCTGCATTACCTTTCGGCTGGAAACTTTCGGCTAACTTTAATAAGGTGTCATCTATTTTGATACGTAATATTCCAATTTTTGAATTCAAAAATCTATAGCGCCGGTCGTGCTCATAGAAGTTACTTGAAAGCAACCCTTAATGATCATATGGCTGTACTTCTGCTAAACACACATGTATGTGAAGTTGGCCCGAAAAACCAGCCCGAAAAACGCCTTTTGTATTTTGGTGCGTTTCTTTGCTAATTTCAATACCATCCCGAAAAATATCGTAATTGTATGGAAAACGCATATCTCATCCCAAATAATTTTTTCATCTATGTATCTACGAAATTTGTATTAATTAATATGAGAAAGCTAAAGTTATCCCGAAAAGTTACTAAATTAATAATGCGATGTTATACAGATAATAATTGTAATATTTAAAATAATTTCCATAAATATTCAATATTAGAGCCTTATCTTTATCCATGTGTTACTATGGTTGTATTGAACTTTTCCATTTTATATGAAAAGTCGGTTAAATTAAAAATTTAATTGTTGGAATCCAGGAGATATCCCTCTCGAAATTATTTGCTCAAAAGGTAGGTCCATCCATCTCAGATATAACGCCAATAGCTCAAGTCTGAACGGTGGATATAAAGGTCTGGTCTAAAGCACAATCTCAGCATAGGTTTCATATATCCGAGGTGGTACAGCAGCAGATATGCTGCTAAAATCACACTCTTCAGAGGCTGGCCCAATTGATTCTGGGGTGGTCCAATGATTGTTTAACCTATTTGGATGAAGCTCCAAATTATCACGATCATCAAGATCTTCATCGTACAAGAAGGAAAACATCGAACTCCTGAACAATTAAGAGAAATAAAGAAATTTACAACGAAATCAAAAGAATAATTCCCATTTTTAAAGAAAGAGAAATGAAAATGGGAAACTCATAAAAGCTGTTGGAATACGGGCACTACTTGGGACGACACCTAACCCTGCAAATAATGATGACATTAATTCATTACAAGTGGATATGGAAGAATTAGAAAGAGAAACCCAATTAGGTGTTGAACCGGAATAAAAGACCAAGTTAAAAAATGATCACCAGAACCAGCAAAAACTTTACTGTCAACCTCAAAAGAGTTTTCTAGAAATCAGTTAATCATCATGAAACAACTAGCTCTAAAACAACAACAAAACCAAAAGAAGAATCACCGCCCTACCAATAAATGGCGTTAGGATATCAAATTTCACCACTATAAAGGGTGTTTTTTAGAGGTTCACGATTTTTAATTAAAATAAAACAAAGAAAAACATTTTGAATATCAGTAAACTAGCTTTATTGGATATATAATTTTATGCCATTAATGCTTGAATATGACTTCGGCCATGTGGCGAAATGGAGTTCCAATTTTCGATCAATCTTCGCAGCAATTGTTCCTGTATCTCACTAAAAACTCGCCGAATGTTGTGTTCCAAGTGTCCAATCGTCTCTGGTTTGGCCCTATCTTTTGAGCAAATAATGATGAGGTTTTCCCAAGGAGTTCTGCGAATAAATTTTAAATTTAACCCATTTTAAATATGAAACATATGCTGAGATTTTGCTTTAGATCAGACCTTTATATCCATCGTACAGACTCTAGCTATTGGCGTTATATCTGAGATGGATGGTCCTAACTTTTGAGCAGATAATCTCGAGGGGGATATCTCCTGGATTCCAGCAATTACATTGTTAATTTAACCGACTTTTCCAAATTGTAAATTTAACCCATTTTAGACATGAAACCTATGCTGAAATTGTGCTTTAGATCAGACCTTTATTTCCACCGTTCAGACTTGAGCTATTGGCGTTATATCTGAAAAGGATGGACCTAACTTTTGAGCAAATAATCGCGAGGGGGTATCTCCTGGATTCCAGCAATTAAATTTTTAATTTAACCGACTTTTCATAGAAAATGGAAAAGTTCAATACAACCATAGTAACACATGGATAAAGATAAGGCTCTAATATTGAATATTTATGGAAATTATTTTAAATATTACAATTATTATCTGTATAACATCGCATTATTAATTTAGTAACTTTTCGGGATAACTTTAGCTTTCTCATATTAATTAATACAAATTTCGTAGATACATAGATGAAAAAATTATTTGGGATGAGATATGCGTTTTCCATACAATTACGATATTTTTCGGGATGGTATTGAAATTAGCAAAGAAACGCACCAAAATACAAAAGGTGTTTTTCGGGCTGGTTTTTCGGGCCAACTTCACATACATTAAAAACAACCTCTTTCTATTTTATCTCTTAACTTCCTATGTTTTCTTTGATACGGCTTCCATTTTAAATTGAAATCTTAAAGAACACAAAAGTTTGATCGTTTAGTGATGATCGAATTTTTGTGCAAAACTTTTGAGAACTGGAAAAGTCTCCAGACATACTTTTCTCGATTATCCTCCACTTCGAAAATAGCCAATTCTTTTTCAATGACGCTAGTTACATCCTTTATAGTTTTTCTTGGTGAGATTATCGTAGTTTTGTCCTCTCTGGTAATGGCACGGTTGAGTTGTTCTTCTAACGACAATTCTTTAGGAATCTCAGTAACAGCATCATTATCTGAGTCCGAATCAGATGACTGTGAATCGTTTCTCTTGGGTGGATTTAACAGGCCAATGATCATGTTTGCAATCGTTATCATTGCTAAACGTTCACATTGTAAACCAGAGTCTGGTTTCAATTATGTATGATGTTGGTTACGTTTATGTAAAGATTGCAGCAAATTCTACACTTTAGTTTGTCGTTCATTTGTCCGAGAACAAAGGGAGTCCTTCATTTCCAAAGCAAATTCACTGCGCCCCAAGTTGTTTTCAACAATCGAAATCGTTGTGACAGCTGTAATTAATGTCGCATCTCGCCGGAATAGAGCTTATACAGCTCACTTTATAGGCTGAAGTGTTGTCACTAAAACATCAATCATTTTTCACTCTTCCTCTCCAGCGAATTACGCATTTCAATTGAAGTAATGAAAAATCTGAATGGTATACCATCTTCGGTCGTCATAGCACTGCTTCAATAGTGTTGTCACGAATGATTAGATAGTTCGTTATCGTTGTCTTGGATCGATCTCCTTGGAGGCACTCTTTGAGAAGCAGAAAGTAGATCCAGCCCAACCACAGCCATACGAGCATTATAAGCATGAATTTAAGCCATGTAACAATGGTTTGGTGAATGTCAAAATTTGTGCAGGGCTCAGTGATGGTAGAGATTTAAATGAAAGATTGCACGTCTCTGTGACAATATCAGCCACGCAATCTATTTCTTCTACTGTCGCCGGAAATCCAGGGACCTCCAGCGAGAATAATTCTCCCAATACCTTCCCATATTATTATATAAGCGGTGTCTAATTTTAAAGTATCCATCAGGGATGCCACGTCCCGAAGCGAATTTAAACAATTGAACTGACTTATAGAAAAATGTTCAGCTCGGTCTGTATTCCGTGACTGAATTTAAAATGGATGCTGATATGGATTTTTGATTTAAATCCGGACACTCAAATGATTTTTTCAAGAAAGGCTTTTTACATGAAATTTTTAAAAGTTGTGTCCTCACTTGTTGGAGGAAGAGTAGAGCCGTTTTCATCTGCGGAACTCAAAAAAATACGAATTTTTGTTTTTAAATAATCGAACTATACCATCCGTTAGGGCAGCTGAAACAAAACCAAACTATCTAAGACACAAGTAGAACGATGCATTGTGCTCTATCTGATTTTTAGCCGGAATTGCACCAGCCGGAATAACATAAAATTAGTGGGCACAATCCCCTCAATTTAAAATAGCAGCCGGCACCATTATAATACTTGCTGGAACAATATTATTACAATCGGGATCAAAGTACTTTCATCCAACATGCAACATATGAACTTGGACAAAGACTCTAAAAGGATCATGCTAATTGCCAAGTAATTCATATGGCTCCCACTGACATATCCCGGCATAAATCTTTAATCATGCATATTTATCCAAAATACCTTGTGATCATTGTACAAACGCCAAATAGTTTCAACTGTTAAACCTTGGTGCCGGCTGACATTTTTTGGTTTCGGCCGGCATTGTATTGGTTCCGGCGGAAATTATATATGGTGCACATTGACCTAGAACGCATCGTGTTTATTATGTGTAATGGTCCGGATGATTCCCAATAACTTCATTTAGTTTTGGCTGGTGCTTACTGATTTTGGCTAACACTGCATTATTAAAGCAAAAACTACGCCTTAAACCATACATTTATTACCTGTTTGTTGAAGACGTTTAAATATTTGCATATTTAATACAGCGTCCCGCATATCTTTCGGTTTTCATATTTGCAATATAAAATTTAAATATCCAGTGCTAAATAATTATTTGTACATTAAATTGTGCTGATTTAATTTTAATTTTCGGAAGCATAAATATGTACGTGTAATGTGTTTTCAATGCCGAATAATGTTTTTCCTCCAGCATACGAACAACAACAAAAAGTTAATAATTATGTATTTAAGCGACATGGGAGTTTTGTAATATTTTGATTTATTTCTGTTTTTATTTTTATTTTTTTATAAATTAAAATTAAATTAAGCCGCCGCACAGCATAATTTTGTTTGGAAATTTACGAATATAAATTTTAACTTTTTGTTTATTTATAGTATTGTGCGGGATGATGATGACCGCATGTGATGTTAGTGCTATTGCAAAACCGTGGGAGGTGCAACATAAAGTTGCCAAAATGGTTGCTGATGAATTTTTTGATCAGGGTGATTTAGAAAAATTACAACTGAATACGCAGCCTATAGCAATGATGGATCGGTAAGTAAAAACGTTTATTTGGGCTGTCCGAGTCTATATTTTATTGGAAATTTTGATTGGATAGTGAAAACTAGTGAATGTTGGCGTTGTTTTCTGGCTGTACACTTTTGTCTTAAAATTTTATATATTTTTCTAATTTGCTATGACGAACCACTCAAATCAGACTCATTTCTAATTTTTGTCCATTTTTCGCGGCTGATTTTCACTCAATTTAGCTCATCAACATTTTTTTCAAAAGTTATTTTAATTTTGATAATTTGGTGATTTTAGATAATTTGGATATTTTACAGACGTCACGTTATCGTTAAAAGCTAGTATTATGGCGTTGTTGCTCGATGAATTTAATTAGTTGTTAGAAAAAATTCATGAACACTTTGCAAAAACTCGAATTTGTCTCGGAACTGCAAATGGCCATTAACACTCCTTATAAGAGATCTTGACTCAGCTAATTAAATTTCTCATCCGATGAGCCCATATACCATCCGACAACCCTGGAGCCAAAGTGTTCACGAATTTTTTCAAAAAAACTGATTGTCTTGGAACTGAAAATGGCCATTAATACGCGTCTAATAGCTAATTAAATTCTCATCCGACAAGCTTAAATATCATCCCCTAATCCGAGTACCAAAGTATTCAGGATTTTTTTCGAAGAAACTCATATTTTTCTTGGAACTGAAAATGGCCATTAATACTTCTTAACAGAGATCTTAACTCAGGTTCCGATAACGCGTCTAATAGCTAATTAAATTCCCAATTCGATGAGTCCAAGTACCATCCCCTAACCCACGTCCGCGATTTTTGAAATTTGTGTAAGAACTGGAAATGGACATTAACACCTTTTACCAGAGATCTTGACTCAAATTCCGAGAGTGCATTTGATAGCTAAATAAATTTCTCATTCGATAACCGAAAATAACATTTACTAACGCGGGTCCTTTCAAATGTTTATCCAAGAAACTCAAACTTGTCTCAGAATTGAAAATAGTCAATAACATTCCTTACCAGAGAATTTGACTCAGGTCCCAATACTGTTTCTAGTACCTAATTAAATTTCTCATCCAAAGGGTCCAAATACTATCTCCTAGCCCGGTTCTCAAAGTGTTCACCCCCCCCCCCCCCAATGTTCAACTTTTTTCCAAGAGACTCAAATTTGTCTTGGAACTGAAAATGATCATTCATCTTCTTAACAGAGATTTTGACTGAGGTTTCGATACTGCATCAACCCTGGTTCCAAAGTGTCTATGGCCATTATCATTCCTTATCAGAGATTTTGACCCTGGGTCCGATAGTGTGTCTAAGAGCTAATTAAACTTCTCATCCGATGAGTCCAAATACCTGCCCCAACACGCGATTTTTTTCGAAGAAACTAAAACAAAACTTTTGTTGTGTTGGAACTGAAAATGGCCATTAACATTTCTTACCAGAGATCTTGACTCAAGTTCCGATAGCGCATCTGATAGCTAATTAAATTACTCATTCGATGAGCGCAAATAACATACACTAACCCGGGTCTTTAAGCGTTCACAAATTTTTTACCAAAAACCTCAAATTTGTCTCATCCAAAGAGTCAAAATACTATTCTCTAACCCAGGTCTTAAAGTATTCACGAACTTTTTTCCAAGAAAGTCAAATTTGTTTTCGGTCTGAAATTGGGTCATTAATTGCAATTGAAAATTGAGATTCACACTCCTTACCGGAGATCTTGATTGTACCGGATTTTGAAGATCATACCCTAATCCGGGTCCCAAAGTGTTCATGATTTGTTTTCGATGAAACTTAAATTTGTTTTGGAACTGAAAATGGCTATTGACACTTCTTACTAGAGTTCTTGACTTAAGTCGGTAATGCATAGAATAGCTAATTAAATTCCTCATTATACGATCCGAAATATCATCCTCTAGGCCGGGTCCCAAAGTGATTATGATTTGTTTTCGATGAAACCCAAATTTTCCTCAGAACTGAAAATGGCCTATAACACTTCTTTCTAGAGATGTTGATTCAGGTTTTGATAGCGCATGTAATAGCTAATTAAATTCATCATCCGAGAACCCCAAATATCATTCCCTAATCCGGGTCCCAAAGTATTAACTAATTTTTTACCAAGAAACCCAAAATTGGTCTTAGTAGTGAAAATGGCGAATAACACTCCTTACCAGAAATTTTGACTCAGACTCCGATAGTGTGTCTAATAGCTAATTAAATTCCTCATCCGACTATCCCAAATACCATCCCTTAACCCCGATGACAAAGTGTTCACTAATTTTTGTGTTGATCTGACTCGATACGAATTATCTCACATTTACATAATTAGTATTATTTGTGACGCTTCGTTAGAAAGTCAAGTTGCGCACGCTAAATTTTCGGCGTCGCAGCTTTCAATAATTTTATTGCAGCTGTTTTTGATCAAACTGTATATAAGAAGTATATACAAACAAAAATGAAAAATTTAAATTTTACTTAAAAGTCCCTATAGTTAATTTTAATGACATTTTTCTTCAAAAAATACAATAATTAATTTCATAACAGTGTATACATGCCCTAATACATTAATAAATCAATTAAAATTCATTTGGACTTTGCTGTTGAATGAAGTTGTTCTGATGGAAGAAACTCGTTTTAGTTTAAAATAAAATAGTCTTCTGTTTTAGTTGCTTCGTTTACAAATATTTTGAATTAAAACAAATTCTAAAAGTGAAACAGTTGCCCTTCTTAACCACAATCAGAGCACAGAACCATCGTATAACGTCATCGTAACGTTACCAACAAAACATTATGCAACATTCTGTAATGTAACGAAACATAACGCAGGATATCTAATTAACGAAAAACATAAAACACAATACGAGGCAACATGATGCAACATAGTACAAAATCGTCCAACAGCATGCAACATGGTGCAATATAACACAAAATGATGCAGCATCTCCTAACAAGGTGACATATTCCACAACATGGTGCAATAACACATAACGTAGTTGCAACATTATGCAACACCATGCGATACGGAAAAACATTACGCGACATGACTCAAAATGACGGGCCATTCGTAGGACTCCTAAATGAATTTTCCAGAAATTTGAAAACCCTGAAAACCGTGTCCCGCCAAATTTTATCAGAACCGATCGAAATTAAAAAAATGTTAAAAGAAGGTCTCAAGTCTACATCGCATAAAGGGACATCACACAAGATCCCTTAATAAGATGTAACTTCAAGAAATATTGTGCAAAATCACGCCACACAACATCGTGCAACATCACGCATAATAGAGCAACAAGCTCTAACGTCATGCAACATGGTGCGATATCATGCAACATGGCGGAATATGACGCAACATGGTGCAACATCACGCAACATAGTACGGCGCAATATGACGGTTATCTATTCCGTTATCTTAAATGAATTATCGAGAAACCGGAACTCTTTGGAAGCGTTCCCTTGGACTTGAATATTCTGGCCCACTAAATTTTAACAAAATCGTGCAAGCCGAACAAAATGTTAGAATTAGGTACAAACACCCCAGCCCCCACCGAATGATCTACTAAATGAATTTTCCTGAAATCTGAGCCACTCTCTGATTGTACTTTCATGAAATTAGCACCCATCGCAATCGACTGCTGATGCTCGTAACCCTTCGCTCACCAATTTTTTATAAAAAATTTAGTACAAAAAAAAATTAAAGATAGGGACCCCTCTCAATTGAAAACCGTCGTTTACCAATTTTTATTAAAATCGTGCGAGGAAAAAATAATATTAAAAAACAATACATGGGCCCGCCGGATAATCCTCTAAACAAATTTTTCCGAAGTCAAGACCCATCGCAATTGATTCCTGGTTCTCGAAAAAAACATTTCAAAGTCGTTCGAGCTGGGAGAAAAATTAGAGTAACTAATCCGAGCCTCACTGGAGGACCCGTAAACGGATTTTCCTGAAACCAAGGACCCATCGCAATATATGCCTGATACTTGAAAACACCCTTTAGCAGTTTTCATGAAAATCGTTATAGCTGGTTCCGAAGTACACAATTATACATTTTAACCCAATTCGTGACCGTTAAACAACTTTTAAATGGTCGAATGGTCTACTTTAAAGGAATGAGCAAAATTTTGACCAGACCACAAACTAAAAAATAAATAATAAACCGGTTGTCATTGTGTGGGTAACTGCAGCAGGTAAACTTTCGAATTTCAAAATGAAACTTTGCATACCGATTAAGTCCAATTTGTGCTAATTATGCTCACGGGAAAAAGTTAGTACTAGTTCAGAAGTCGAGGAAACGAGAAAAAAAATTCAAATTTCGCCTAAAAGACGAAACAAATAAAACCCGATTTCTAGACAAAACCAGAAATAATTTAAGCCAAATTTTAAAACTTTCGATAGGCGGCTAAACTGATGAAATTTGTGTTTATCATAGAAATATGATTTTCATAAATTTTCATTCATAAATCGGGGAAAAACAAACTTGCCCCTAACAGATACTATTCAGTAATATTTGTGTTGAACAACAAATTAAACAATAAAAATAAAATGTTCTAAAATCGAAGTCATAAGCAATTCAGATAGCATATTCCTGTCAGGTATGTTCATTGTCATCCGAAAAATATAGTGGCTGAACTTGTGCTAATCCTGAATTGACCCAATTTCATTGAACAACAAAGACCGTTGAATGAACAATTTTCTAACAAACAGTGTTCTAGAAACCAATGAAGTTGGCACTTCTGATTGCATATTCCTATTAGGTATGTTCATCCGAAAAATATATTGGCTGAATTTCAGCCTTTATATTTTTCGGATGACAATAAATATACCTGATAGGAATATGCAATTAGAAGTGCTCTTCTACTTGACTTAACTGGTCTGATATTTTATCTTACTCATTTTTTTTTGTTTTATTTTATTTTGTTTGTACTAAGCAGACTCAACTTTCGTTTTCCGTCCGACGTGATGTGTATCGTTTTGATTATATCCACCTAGTTTGCCTTCTTAATCAAATTTGAGTTTTATACTACTCGTAATACATATTTTTCGTGTTTCAACTAAATTTGAGACATCCTATATTCGAGAAATCTATAATAAATCAGTAATTAGCTACCAGCGCCAAAACGGTGAATTCATCAATTAAAATGCATATAATACTTGTTATACACAATATACTTGCATACGTCGTGTGTTTTCCAAGGCCATTGAAACGATATATAACCTGACCATATGAGAGTGAGCAAAATTCAACAGCGCCACCACGATATAGTTTTGAGTACTATTTGCATCGCTTACATTACATTTGTAACTTTTTCAAGAATTTTCTAATGATATGAGACACGTAAATATTCTATAATAATTGGATAAGTAGCTACCAGCGCCGAAACGATGGATTTGTGAACTAAAGCGCTAATAATAAAATAGTTGTTTTTTGAGAACTTTCAAATCGTATGCCACATGATTATATATGAATGGGAAAAATTGTAACCGTTCCCTGAGGCACATACGACAAGTCTATAATCTATAATAAACGAAAAATTACTACCAGCGCATAAACGGGAGATTTTTAAACTAAAGTGGTATCGTCAAATTGTTGTCTTCCATGACTTTCGAACAATATCCTATACGAGTATAAGGGAATAATATAAAGCAATATCATGATATTTGGTGGTTTTCATTGGATGACCCGGCCCCTCTTGAGGTAGAGATCTCAAAAGCTTTTCAGTTCTCGGAAACTAAAATAAAAACATATTGGGGGAAAAAATCGAATCTCACAAGCCGTTCTTGAGATATCATCGAATTTGGGACCATTTTTGGGCAAGGCTCATTTTTATCATTTTTATTAGAATTTCGAGATAGAGAATTGATTTACAGGATCATGGCAGTACACATCTACACATGTTACTATTAATAGTAGACCATCCACCATACATACACCAATAAGTTCAACAATTTGTGCGAGTGTGGTCATGTGGGATGCCAGCAGAGAAATGAGTATTTCAATGAACTAGTGAAGAGATGTTAGATTTATCGTTACACAAAGACATGCAAAAGGAATTACATTATTTATCAACAGCATGTTTATTCAGCTATCTTCGAGAAGTTTGTGTTATAACTTATCGTATTGTCGCTTGAAGAATTCATATAGAGTTGGTAGATATGCTGCTGTAAAGGCAACATTCTGCATTGCCATGAAATATATATATCAAAATCGGAACATACACAGAACTTGAAGTATGTGTTGCATGAGTGATCGAATGCCTGAGCTGTTATTAAGATATCTTCGAAAGAATCATGAGGGATTAACGGAATATTATTTCAATAACATGAGCTTGATAAAATTTATTATCTTTTACGAGCCTCAATTAAAAATGAAACAAGACGATAATGAAGAGAATATTGATCACTGAACTAAAACACAACTACTAATCAGACTTAAGGACAATTCCAGTATGATGGCCAGAAATGTTTCGGAAGTAGCACATGTTATGTTGCATCAGATCCTGAGAACTACTACTTTATTGGTCACTTCCTTAAATACATATCTTTCAAAAAGGAGAGTGGAATTCTAGAGGTTTTTCTAGTATGAGTACGCCTAAAAGAAATGGGTAGAACTGAGTCACGATTGAATATGAAAAAGCAGAAGAGCATCGAGAAGATAGAAAGGACGTACTAACTTAGAAAACATCTAAATCCTCTTTTTGATGATATTTATGATAGACCCGCACCGAATTTGGCTTAATTCTACTAAACAGCTCTTTGGAGATATCAACATACTGCTAACCGGAGATTTCATGAAGTTAGCACATATTAGATGACACCAATTATTCAATCAGAGCCAGAAATTGATACCTGATGCACAATTTAATTGTGCTAGTATTTAGATTGGTAAAGCTGATACAGATTTTGTGACAGCTAGGAGAATCCTCAATGCATGGAAAATCGGGCAAATTGGAAAGTTGGAATTTAAGTCACAAGAGAGATTTCAATATAGAAGACGATGTTGTGCACACTTCCAACTACAAACCACGAAATCAGATATGTTTCAAATCAACGATTAGGGCGTACTAATGAACAGACAAAATCTCCAAGAACTTTAGTTTCGAGAAAATAATGCCTAAAGACATTAACAAGACAAGAGTAGATTAATCATCGATGTCATACTGTGAAGTTTTCAGCAGCACAACCGTCCCAACAGTTCACACTAGATTTGCCAGTATTGCGCTCTAAATCATCGAGCCAATAGATAACGAAATGGAACGAGCGAAAGATGTTATCTCTCATGTTTGGGCCTTAACAGTGCTTAAGCTGCAATAAGGTACAGATAATTACGCCTGGTAGATTTAGAACCCAACCACTTCATCGACAGACAGGTTACATATGTTGCACTAAACCGACTCCTATCCTTTCGAACTCGCTTTGCTCGTTTAACAAATTTTCATTCTTAATAACAAATTTTGTAACTTGCTTGTATTTATTTGGGTTGTTTCATACGAGGTGATACCTTATTGTGATAAAACTATATCAATGAGTTTAATCCGATTAATTGCCAATAACGCCTCTCGAACCGCACACATTCGATGATTATTATACAAAATTAAAATTGTATTGGTTCATTAGATTACACATTTGGTATTTGGTTATAGTGTTTAAAAATTAATTCAATCATTTCAATGTTTAATAAATTCTACCCACATAGTATCTCGAATATGTATATCCTATTGTTTATCGTATAATGATAATGCAGGATGTAGAAAACTGAATCTGTTGTCTAAAAAGCCAAAACAACTATCATAATTTTGCTGGTACAGCATATATTCTGTATCTACACATTTGTGTTTTACAGAGTAGTCCACTTAATTGTGATTCACCAAAAGTGTGGAAATGAGTTATGGTGCTTACATTTTATCTTGTGTAGTTCGTATTTCAAAACCCAGTTGACCGTGATATTCGTGGTGAGGTTGTTTCATAAATGACAATACGAATCCTCTGCTTAAGAAGTATGTATACAGTTGAAATTTTCCGATTGCCAATATTTCTAGGAAAAGTTTACTAAGTTTTCTTAAACTAGAAACTTGTGAAAACAATATTCATGGAGTCGAGTCATTGAAACCGAAGGCTGTACCAAATATAAATTTAAACAAGGACATTTAAAATTATTCAGTTAAATGTTTTATTTTTCACTTATCAATTCAAAAACAAACAGAGTGTTATTACCCTACCCTCTTGTCCCTAGCGGACTTCAAAACCCATACCAATCAACTTTTGATTTTTATTACAAATATTTCGGGTGAATAATTTCAAATGAACACCCGGTATAATGAAACTAAAAATTGATTTGAATATCTATTTATATTTTGAAATAATAATATAAATAATAATATTTTTTTTTTCTAAAAATCTCCCTCTTTGATATAACATGATATGTTATTCAATCAAAATTGATAAACTGATATCATAGAGTAAAGTACTCGTATATAGTCTCGGATAGCAAACGATGTATTGCAAACTATCAATAATCCGATATCTATCAAAGCTGCACTTCAAAGAGAATATAAAATTCTAATAATTTAGTTTTCTTTTCAAAACTGTTCTTTGGAAAATGATTTACTATGAGTTATAATGTTATTGATTCTTTTCAATATGAGTATCGTGATATTAGCTCGTATTCACATAAGGATGATTGCAAGGATTTTAAAAATCGAATTTGCTGGGTTTTTTTAAATTAAAAATTTGTATTACATTTGGATAAGTTGGGCAAGACGGGATGAAAAACCATTAAAGCATAAAATTTTTGTTTAGAACGATGAAATAGTGCGTGGGAAGAATTTGTTTTCGATATCTCTGCAATATTTCATCAATTCTCCTTTATGAATAACAAATAACTTCTGCCAAAATTACTTAAACTATTTGTAACTACACATGGGATTACAAACCAAAAAATTAATTTTTAATGTCAATGAAGTGCATTCGAACTCCAAGCAAATTGTCACGTAATTTTATTCTGTTCCACAATAACTTCACAGCTGGGTACAGACACCTATTGTGTGACTCCTTTTAATTTTTAAAGTTTATTAATCTAAAAATGAAGCGAATATGTTGTGGTCAACACCCGACTTTCTTTTATCACGAATTTATACAAAGATATCGAATACGCCACACTGTATTTCTAAAGCGAAATATTAAGGTTACCGAATTGTTGGCAAAATTGTCTTGATCATCAAAAAACATTATTTCTGCTTAAATTTCAGAAAAGCAACAAAGATAACCCTTGCTGAAAATTTAACCTTTAAATTTGGATTTACGAAAAGTAATTAGTTTTTGTAAATGCAAGCTTTCCAACATCATTAGAAATATTCAAAAAGCTCCCATGAAAGCTGTCACTTCCGGTACGCATATTTCCACCAAATTTCGCAAGCATATCCCAATTAATGAAAAAAGTTTAAATATGAAGTTTGATTCTGAATAGTCAACCCGCCTGAGCTGTAGAGTTGCCGAATTTTGATGAAATACATTTTTTTTATCAAAACTCGTCATTTCAGGTAAAATTTTGAAAAATAATCTGAACTAATTTTGTTTGAAATGCTATATACTTTTCAAAATATTTGCAAAAATGGAAAAGGCTCTATGGATCCTGCCACTTCCGATGAACCGCTGTCGATTCACTGGGATATCCCATTTTATGGAAAAAGCTTAAGTATGAAGTTACATCCCGATCAATCAAATCGTACAGGGGATCGAATTTTTTCTGCAAACAGTTTTTTTCCAAAAATTGTCATCTCTCAATTTATGAAAAACAAGCAAAGAAGTTTCACCGCGATTGTTCAATCCGTTTGTAAAAACCTCGAGCTCAACATTTTTCATAATTAGGTACTATACTTTACTTTACTACATAACATAACACACAACTTTAATACACACGTACTACAGAAAAGAAATAAATTTGTATAAAGACCTAACTGTCAAACCTAAGTTGAGATAAGTCTACCTTTTCTTGGTACTGCCTGCCTAAATGCATTCCGAACGGCATTACCTTAGGAGTTTCATTCTGTCAAATTTTAGACTCAGTTTTGGCTTCTGTCGTACTTTTTTATTAAATGACAACATGTTAGTAACTGCAGCAGAGAAACTTTAGAATTTCAAAATGAAACCTTGCATACCGATTAAGCTCAATTTGTGCTAATTAGTGCTCACGGAGAAAAGTTAGTGCTAGTGCAGGACTCGGAAAAACGGGAAAAGAAAATTTCAAATTTCGCCTGAAAGACGAAACAAATAAAACCCGATTTCTAGAAAAAACCAGAAATAATTTGAGCCTTATTTTAAAACTTTCCAAATTCTGCTAAACTGGTGAAATTTGTGCTATCATACAAATATGATTTTAATAAATTTTCATTCATAAATCGAGGAAAAACAAACTTTCCTCTAAAACAAACGTATGTTCATTGTCATCCGAAAAATATAGTGGCTGAATTTCAGCCTTTCCATTTTTCGGATGACAATAAACATACCTAATCTTTAGACACTCAAAAGGGTTTAAGAGAATTATTAATTATTTTATTGAGTATTTTCTTCGTAATATAAGAATTACAGTTTATACTCCTCGTGTGTAATTTTGATTTATATTAATTTTAGGGGTCTGCATAGTCGGAAGCTAAAATTGTCGCTACCTTTAACAAGTATAACAGTCCTAATTAATTGTATAATTTAAAAATCCTGGGATGGGATGAAATTAGTGTTACCTGATGAACATTTTTATATTTCCTGGGATGAAAAACTGGGATAACTTCACACACTTATAGATTTAATTAATATTATTTATATTCCACAACAACAACTATGCTTAGAACCATCCCTATAACCACATAACATATCGAAAATAAAACTTCGAATCTAATCAATAATTTAAATCCCATTTGAATAGATATTTCTATTATCTTTCTAACACAAAAAATATTATGTGTGTTTTGTATGTTTTGCCTTGTACATTTTCCTACCTAACAATGTATGGTAAATTATAATTAAATCTAAATTTTTTATCTAAATATGTATCTGTGATTTGATTAACATAATGTGATAACAGACATGATAATTAGAAAATTAACATTTTCCTTATGAAATTATATCGACCCGTTTCTTCAAACAAACCTAATTATTTATTTAAAATTATAATCATTTAATGATTAGGTCATGTCATCATCAATTATAAATGATAATGTAAGTAAATATTCATAGATAGGACGTGAAATGTTTTGTTTGCTAATTATTTTTGCGGAAAAGTAATTAGCTCAAAAATATTTCGTATCGCCTTTTCACACCGGTTGATGTTGCTAGCCCGATACACGAAATCGCGAAATCAAAATCCCAAATAATTCTCAAAATCAAAATACCGAAAAGTGAAATTTTATTACATAAAATACTTGTATGCATTATAATCACCAAGAAAAGAGATTGCGCCAATGTGACATATTGAAAAATTTTGTTGTACTGAAATTGGATCAATTTTATCACCGGAACATGTATTTTCATGAGACCGGGCCACACCGAACACGCTTGTCTTTTTCTACTCAAAAAGTGGTAACATCGATATACGACCTCTTGATTTGAATAGGGACAACCAACCACACTCTCGATGTTTAAGGACAACATTCGGAGAACTGTTGCAGAAATGATACCGTTTTTTTGAGAGAACACGTTACTTAAACCACCTACTTCATGTGAAGTAAAACTAGTGGTGGGACTTACGTCTTTACTAAAGACTTTATTATAAAAAACAATTTTATTTTATTTTATACTTTTATGGACTTAACATTTTATTTATTTTATTTATTTAGAGTGTTTACTCTTAGCCAATAACTTAACAACTAACTACAATACAATTCTTAGTCTAACATGTTGATATTGGATGCCGGAATGTGGTTAATTGCATTTCCCACCGTTGCATTTGTGTACATTTGGCATTTTTAGTGCGCATGGATTTCTAATGTGTTACTCCGCGCGCGATAGAGAAGTAGTTCTCCTATTTTGTTATGTTGTTGTTGTTTCGCTGGTTGTGTTGCGTGTAGAGAAACGTAATCCCTCCCGCCGAAGAGAAGGCCACAAGGACTTGATTCGCATAGCCGGTTGTGGGTGTGGTGATTGCGCCTCATCGAATGTTTCGCTACTTATCTCGTTAAATTGCAGAATTTCGCCCCGATGTAGTAGGCCAACATTGTGACGATGATGATTACGACAATTCCGGTTGTGCTGCTACTTAAAATTGAGTTAGATAAAGTTTTTTGAATTTGAATATTGAATATTGACTTGACAGTTGTTGCATTCCATTAGAAATTGAACTTGGATAGATTTTACCCGTTGATGGCATGTTGATGTAAATTGTAGCTCTTCCATCGTAGCTATGTAGAGTTTTCCATTTGAAAGCTCGCTTATTTCGTTTTCTGGATCGACGTTCGTGTGGTTACACCTGGCTGGTTGTTGAAGTATTATGTTCGATATACAAAAGTGTTGATCGTAGTGCTTGTTTGTTGTAACAGTATACGTTTTCCAACTCGTTGCATGGTTCCAGTATGAATTGATAATTTTGCTCATCAAGGATGATATTGGTTGAGGGAATAGGAGTGATCTTTAGGTTTTTTGAGGGAATAGGTTTAATGTTGTAATAACTAAATGTTGATTCTAAGAACTTTGGTACCTGAATACTGAGTACAATTTTGGATTGGTTATCGTATCCTTTTAAATTTAGTAGGTCGTGTATAATATTCGGATTTAAAATTTCTATGTGGTCGTTGGATAATATTTATGTATAAGTTTTATGTTCGAGAATTTCTAGTTTGTTTTTAAAGGTGTACGAATACTCCGTATTATTAGTTATGGACTTTTCAACTAGGTTGACGTTCTCCTGAATTATTCTAAGATTTTATTCGTAATTCTGGTTGTCAATTAAATGGACGATTCGTGTATCCGTGCCTAGCTTGATCTGTATACACCCCTTGTTGTTGCCTATAGGTTGGTCACCTTGAGTGTTTGGCTGCAGATTAGAGAGTACTTGAAATGGTTGGTTAGTCAGTTGTTTATGGTATTTACCGTCTGTAGTTACGACTACGAATGTCTTTTGTTACCGACATGGTTTATTTGGTTTGTTTTTAAGACAGGAGGCTTAACCCGATTAATATTGAGTTTATTGATCAGTTTGGTTTTCCTAGCGGGAGTTTCCTCATAAATTTTCTTACATAATTCATCATATGATAAAGTATGATTGAACAAGTATTCCTGCGCGTTTGAGATTTGCCGGATTTGTCGATTGCCCTAAAATTGTATAATGGCCCGTTAAAAGCTCAAACAGTTTTATTGGAAGAGAGAATACAATTATGCATTAGGGATTTAATGTTTTCTCGAGGCTTTTCGATATGAGCAATTTTTATAACTTCTTGCAAGCTTGAATGCAATCGTTCTACTGGAGAATTTCCTGTCGAAGAATATGACGAAGTAGGAAGAAAGCCCTGCTATTATTTTTAAAGGCTTGCCATGTGCACTGAAGAATTGAATAAGTCTCTTTTGGACTTCTTTACTGGTGCGCGACTTCATTTAGAAGGCTGACGCAAATTTGAAAAATTTGTCCAGTACCGTGAGAAATGCATTGTTTCCAAAGAAACAGAAATCTATATGCAAGATCTCCATTGGCCTTTTGGGCGTTTCCGTAATCTCACATTCGATCTTCAGTGGATGTCTATCGTACTTTGTCTGCAAGCATATATTGCAATTGTTGTTTAATTGCATAATTTTTCAATACTCCTCGGTGGTTATTTTCGTCATGCCTTTTCTTGATCATTGAATTTTGATCTTCAGGTTCTGATTCCCAATTTTTCTTTATAAGCCTCTTTGGCTATTTCGAAGACTATATCATGGCACTTGATGACAGTAACTCGATATTTTTTCACTAGTGTTCTGATGTTAAGTCTTCTAGTTGGTAAGTGATAGTTAGGCATATATATGATAACCCTGTGTTTTCCGAATGGGTATTCGTGGAGGATATTTGATCCTTACATTTCGGGATCGATTGTTATTATCAGTTGTGAACTGAAATGGTTTATCGAGGAACTGTTTGTCGGTACAATGCTTCTGGAGTCTTTTTCGGTTTCTGTTTCAACAGAGGAGTCGGTTATGTCTGAAGTATTAATATTATTAACCTAGAAGGTTCGAGTTATATACGGAATAATGCGTCTGCATTCGTATTCTTCACACCCTTCTTATATACGATGTCGTAATCGTACTCCTCTAATTTCAATCTCCATCGAACCAACTTGGAATTTGGTTCTTTGAGGTTGAAAAGCCATGTCAGTGTCTTGTGATCTGTCACAATTTTAAACTTTTAGCACAATAAATACGGCCGAAAATACTTAGTTGCCCAGACAATGGCTAGAAGCTCTTTCTCTATAGTAGCATAGTTTTGCTCCATGACCGTTAAGGTTCTGGATGCGTAGCATATAGGCTTATATTTACCTATAGGTGCTTGTGAAAGGACGGCCCCAATGGCTATATTGCTCGCGTCCGTTGTAAGAATAAATTCCTTTAAGAAATCTGGATATTGTAAGATAGGTTCATTACATAACAATTCCTTACAATATTCAAAACATTGGACATATCTAGTATCAAGGGTGATCTTCTGATCTTTTCTCAAGCATTCCGTTAAGGGCTTGGTAAGAGTTGAGAAGTTCCTAATGAACTTGCGATATCCCAACAATCCTAAAATGCTTTTAATTTCTTTCTCCGTCTTAGGAATTGGAAAATCTGAAATTACTTTTATCTTATCGGGATTTGGTTCGACTCCATTACTTGTAACAATATGGCCTATAGAAAGGCAATTTCTTTGTGAAGAAATTCCGACTTATCCATATGAACTTTTAAGTTGGCTTTTCTAAGTTTGTTGAAGACATGCTTAAGGCTTTCTATGTGCTACTGGAGCGATGTCGAGAAGACAATTATATCGTCCATATAGCACAAGCACAATTTGCCTTGTAGTTCACCAAGGACATTGTTTATGACTCGCTGGAAGGTCGATGGTGCGTTTTAAGCCCAAAAGGCATCCTTACGTACCGTAGTGCCCATGGTATACAGACAAAGCCGTTTTCGGAATATCTTTGTTCCTCTTATTCTTCCCCGAATATCTTATTCGGTAGCGGATACCGATCGTCTATTGTTTTTTCATTTAATTTGCGATAGTCTATGACTAATCGCCACTTAACCTTTCCACTTGCATCGGCCTTTTTCGTCACGATCCATATGGGTGAGAACCAAGAAGTGAAACTGGGTCGGATAATTCCATCCTCTAACATTTTGTCTATTTGCTTCTTTACTTCCTCCTTATGAATGAAAAGATAGCCGTAACTTTTAGTGAAGACTGGTTTATCATCTTTCACATTTATTTCATGTTTGACGTCATTGGTAAATGACAAACGTTGTTCTGTTTTAAAGAATAGATCTTGGTATTGGTGACGGAGTTTAGTGATAGCCGATTTTTCCTCGAGATTGAGATGTTGGATTCTAATAAGCTTCGAAATATGAAATTAAAAGTTTCAAAATTTTCATCGTCTACCTCACCGTTTTTCAGATCGGGGAAGTATAGTTGGGGCTGTTCTTCGTATTCCTCTTCTTTTACTTCCACTCCCTGCTGGTCTTCAATAGTGAATAATTCTTGCGGACGGATCTTTGGTTGACCCATCGGCTGGAATTGATAACTTTGTCTTGGTAACTGGTCCCCGTTCGAATATTGTTTATATTTGTTTCGGTTGGACGCGGTATCCATTGGTTCTGCTCTTCTTGGAGGAATCATTGGTGGCTTAAAACTAAACCTGTTGTTATTCTGACCGTTTCCGTTTGCCATTGGATTTTGTTTGGTGAATGGCTTGTGGTTGTAGTACTGTGGTGTTGGTTTATAATTATAGGTTGGCAAATATCGCATCTGTTGAAGAATCGGTGGATCACTGGGATACGAATTCCGTGTAGGGTTTCCTTTCATGAATTTCGGGGTTGTTCTCTGTGGAATAGGTACTACGTGAACATTAGTCCCTTTTTTCATATAGCACATATTCTGTTCCTTGGGGCAATTTGTAAATGCAACAGTGAGCGAAGTAGGCTGCATAGCCCGAATCATAGAACCCATTGGTTCTCTTAAACCATGGATGTCCGTGTGGTTTTCTAATGTGATACTCCGCGCGCGATAAAAAAGTAGTTTGCTTATTTTGTTATGTTGTTGTTGTTTCACTGGTTGTGTTGCGTGTAGAGAAACGTAACTTGGGTAATCAAAATTCAATGACAACTGTATATTTCCTCATGCATCCGATTTTTTGTCAATAGGAGTAACTGCCGTAATTCCACAGGCGATGACTTTGTGGGTCTTCCTCGCCCGTGCGATACGTTTTAAAAGCACACAGTCGTGTCTCATTCACTGCACTGATGTGTTTGTCGGTAACTGCAAATGTATTGTTGCTAAAACCAAAGAACGGAGCCTTGAGCTCTATTCACAGCTCCGTGATGGTTGTTTCTTTACGAGGCAGACCATTACGAGTAAGACTTATAACTTTCGAACCAAACTAACTTTAACAAATTGAAATGAAAACTAAGAAATAATCATTACGATTTGTGCCTCGGATTTATAAATGTGTGTACGATTAAAACAATAACAAAAGGTTACAATTACGACAACCCAAAATGCTTTAATTAAAAAGCCTTATGACGTCATTTGTCGTAGGACGAGTTCGTAATGCTTACATAACTACCCCCAAATCTCGATCAAAAATCAGACACGAATCAGCACGAACCCCCATTTTACTAGCATGGTGAGGCGGCTCATCAAAATTGCGAAGTACTTAGTTACACAAGTTACCACGTACCATCGTCGAGACGACTCGCACCACTGAAATGTCTTATTTCCCCGTATATCCTTGACATGCTAGGTCAGTTAATTAATACGCTACATTTTAAATGCTTCACACACTACTTTCAACAAAACAAAACGACTAAAATGGTCAAGTACGATGGAGACATACACATGCCCGAATCTGGACCGCCGCGGGTATGGCCCTAGAAAATCTAGATATAAACGTGTACTCTCCGATTGATAGTTAACTGCCTAATCATTTTTCAAGTGTCGCGATACTTCACAAAGTCTGGTACATTTTTACTCATTCTTCGTCAAAATTAGTGCCGTTGTAGCTAATCTAAGGTCTTGTGATAGCACTTTTGGCGGGTAGTAGGTTAAAAAGAGAATTTATTAAT
Organism: Nephrotoma guestfalica; assembly: GCA_963691935.1. Taxonomy (NCBI): domain Eukaryota; kingdom Metazoa; phylum Arthropoda; class Insecta; order Diptera; family Tipulidae; genus Nephrotoma; species Nephrotoma guestfalica. The sequence continues at coordinate 203,501,614 of OY829913.1, read as the reverse complement.
CCAGAAATAACAAATAAATTCCTTTCGGAAATATCATCCTCAAGAAATTTGGGAGCATTCATGTCGATATGTAGCTGTTAACATTCGTCTCATGAGTTGATTTGAGATAACCTCGCAAGAAGACTTCGAAATTGTATCTGGCCTTTAACCGTTTGCGGAACTCTTTTTTAAAATTAAAATTTTGTTGTTTTAATGACCAACGTGCTAGCTGCTCCTACAAACCTGGTTACTTCATCAGCCATTGCAAACGGGCATGGTCAGTTCTGATTGTAATTTCGAAACCTTCCATGTAATGCCAGGATAGCTACATAGTATTCCACCTTTTTTACGTGTACGTGTGCAGTGAAAACTTAAATTTTTTGAATAGAAGGCAATATAATGTTCTTATTTGTTGGATCGTTGAAATAGAACCCAGTCTCCCTTAGATCATGCGGCCACCTGGCTAAAAAAATGCAATCAACAATGGGGATGAATGAGGAGTAATGAGGTGTAGTGTTAACATTTGTTTTATCTCATCATTGATCCAACCATTGAAATTTAGTTTTAAGCTTTAGAAAATTTGTAAGAGCTAGCTTTTTACGACATTGTTGGTCGGATTGTCTTTCCACAACCACAAAACCACGTGTGCCAGAAGCTCAAAGTGTCCTCGGGTGTACTAGATGTGATAAATAGACAAAAATCTTACGCGAGCGTTGCATAACGCCCCATGCTCGCTGGGTATTACTCGAAATTGGTAAAGAGGCCTTCTCGTTATTCTTTGACGCATCGTCCAGTGGAATCTGCTAAAATGCATCTTTCCGAGTTAGGCTGGAGATGTATTCTGAATTTTCCAAACAACTCAGTATACCACTAATTAAGTGTAATGGATGTGAATCTTTTTTGGTAAACTTATTGACAATAAGTGGGCGACGAGGCACAATCTGACCTTCCCGTTGATTTGTGGATAACCTCAAGTTCCAACATTCTGTCGAGTTCAGCATACAATTCAACCTTCTTAGTACGAGAAACGGGATAGTGTCTCTATTTCTCGGGTTTTGTATCCATCGTGTTCCAGCACAAAATATCTGTATGAACTAGCGATGATATTGTCGATACTATACTACTATTTTCGATACTTTGGCTGTATGATAAGTACTTCGATACTTTCGAACAATTTTTAGTACTTTAAAGAAAATTCAAAAAATATCACTCGTAAATCGATCGATTTAACCCTTTGGGTTTTACAACAGAAGTGTTCAACAGCTTTAATTCAAAGACTAAGACATTTAACCCATATTATGAAAACTGCCAACTTAGCTTAATATTTTGAGACAAGTGTAAAATTTTGTAAAGGTCTTATGCGAAATGCAACTCTTTCTTTTGATTCTCTTTGATATAACACAGCCATTTATTGGTTTAAATGATATTTCTAAAATCCAGATAATAAATTTAAAATCTATTAATTCTCGGCAAATTTGCTTCTCGAGTAGTTTTTCCTTAAATATTCGTGTTTTATATAAAACCACGTTAAGGGGAATGAAGGGGAATTAAAAAAGTCTTTTAGGGGTTCCGATTAGTTTAATCCCATTCCAACAAAAATACCGAATTGTTTAACTTCGCAACTGGGGCAGTACATACAGTGTAAATAGAAAATCCTCAATCTTAACCATCGGTTTTGAAAAGATATTTACATTCAAAGTTTGGTCTTTTGAATTGGATGCAAAGTTAAAGCTCTTCAGTTTGGCCTTAACAATTACTAAATTTAGTAAATTTCCATTAAAATTATTGCTGTCGGGACTAGTAAAATTTTATGTTTATGCGGTTAATTATTTTAGAACCTACCACAGCAGGATTACATAGAAAGATCACAAAATGTCTATTCTTTCAGTAATCCGTAAACAAACAAACAGAAAAGAGGACTTACTTGAAGTTGCTCTTTTCAGTAAAATGATCTATGACGATCTATGACATGACGCAATAAGAAGGTTTAATTACAAAACGAGCAATGCAGGTCTGCCACAGCAAACGTAGCTAAATAGCGAAAAACGTAGTTTAATTCTTCAAGCAAAATCGGACGCTATTATGATTGACGTAGTTTTAATGATATTCTGGAAACTTTTTCCATAACAACACCAGAAGCACTCAACAGTTAAAATCCTACTGATTGGCAAACAAAAATTTTTGGATAGTTAACTACTATTTTTAAAATGAGATTGATGGATTAAAGGGTTACGAAGAGGGGGTTAGTAAGAACTTCTTGATACGAGTATGGTCGAGTACGTCATTAATTAAAATTGTGACTTGAGTCCTCTAGAATTCTATTTTTATGTGAGTCCCATCAAATTGGATTCCATTTACCTTGAAATTTGCTTGTAAAGTTACTGACATTTTGGTATTGTTAATAAAGAAAGTACTTTCGAGCTGGATTCAGTACTCTGATCGTGATCAATTCAGTGCATTTGATTTCTTGCCAATTCCATCCCTGGTATGAAGCAGCCCGAAATTGACTGAAGAAAGAGATTCGTCAATAATGGAATTTAATTTAACTTGGTTTTCATCGGAAAGGATGTGCGTAGCTGATTGGGAAACAGAAGAATGTGGAATGCATGAGAAGCAAGTAACGTCAGTACGGAAATCTGAATATTAAATAGGATGAAGAAATCTGTACGCAGATACAAGGTTTGCGATAAATTAATTGATGCTTTTAAACGTTCAACTTGAAATACGTCCCATTTGTTCATTAGCATTGGCAGCCATAGAGAAAGAAGGCGTTTGAATTGTAACTCAGCTACTGATAACAGACGTTCACAATTTTTCCCTAGAATACTTATATTTTCAATAGAATCTAATATTTCTTACACTTGTTGGTTGAAAATCAACGTGAGGCCGTTCGTCTGTATCGGCTGAAATTAACGAAGACCAAATTTGTATATAAGCTTTACGCTTGTCTTAAAAGTAAACTCGGAAACGATTAAATTTAAGTTTTATTGACTTGGTGGTATTTTTTGATGAGTATTATCGGTAGCCGAATATTCTTGATGAATTTTCGGGTTTAATTGGACAAAACATTCTTGTTTGGGTTTTCCGAAGCCCTTTGTTTAAGCTTGGTTATATTGACCAGAAACGGAGAAGAACTTCTATGGCTGCAGAGAATCAAAAAAATTATTGTGAAAATTGTAACCGACAAATGTTTCATGTGTGCGATACAAACCATATAATTATTCTTTAAGAAATAGCCGAGTTCTTCGAGAATGCACAAATACCATATTTTCATCTAAAATTTATATTTTAATCAAAAATCAATCTAGAAACTAAACTTCAAAAGGATTGAAAGGATTCCGCTTGAAATTTTCCGCTATCTTATACCGCATAAAATATCAGGTGCGCAACTAAATTTTCGAGTTTCACATGTAGATGGTGCTAGCAACACATCTAGTTGTAATTTATGTTTTGTGCTTCAACTTGAAAAAAATGCAGCTGAAGCACGTCATTTGCTTGAGGAGGCCTACGGCGAACATGCACCATCGAAACCTACTTGTGAAGATTGGATTAACGCTTCAGAAGTGACGATTTCGCCATTGAGATCTAGAAGCGCTCCGGAAGACCAAAAGCATTTGAGGACACCGAGCTGCAAGCGTTATTGGTTGAAGATGATAGATACGCAAACTCAAGATCAACTTGTGGAGGCATTAAACACGACTCGCCACAAGGTATTTCGGTAGGAAAAATTCAAAAACAGGGAAAATGTGTGAAAATCGAAGAGCCACTTGAGAAATTTTGCTTTCACGGCATGAAAGAAAGCTTCCTACATCCAACTGTTACAGGAGATGAAACCGGGCAAAACTTTCAATGGGCAACGCTACCGACAACAACTCATCAATCTGAACCATTCATTGCTCTTGAAACGGCCAGTATGGAATAAGAGACATATGAACGAGTGATATTGCAGCACGACAACGCTCCAAGGCGTCGCACTCCCATCATCCAGAACACCATCAACACGCTGAGATGGGATCTGCTACCGCACCCGCCTTATTATGACCCGTCAGGTCTGCACCTCGGATTGTCACTTGTTCCGGTAGATGGGGCAAGGCTACACTTGGCCAGTTTCGAAGAAGTCCAAAAATGGTTGGATGACTGGTTTCGGTCGAAAGAGATGGCAAAAATGGGTAGATATCGAAGGCTAATACGGTTATTAATTTAAATACATTGATTTATACTTTCTAATAAGAGAATCGAAAAATTATAAAAATTCATCTTGTTCCTACTAAAGAAAACCATTCATAAGAACGTTGCACGGCTACATCCATACATGATAAGAAGAATTCTTCTGAACGCTATACGTTTATAGAAAATATAGAGTGGGCCATTTAAAAGTTTGTATTAAAAACGCTATAAAATGAATGGATGTTTTGTGGAAACTTTTTTTTATTGTGTAGGTTGGTGCCTCTCATTTAAAAATGAAAAAGAATTTTGATCAGGTGGCTTCCTTTGCTGCCCTTACAGTAAGCCATCCGCACTGGCATTATCTCTGGATGATCCGCATAATATCTATCCTTGACGAAACCCCATAGAAAAAGGTCCAACAGCGTAAAATCGCAGCTTCGCGAAGGCCAATTGACATTTCCAAAATGGCTGTTTGTTCGGTTGACAACCCATTTAGCGCACATGAGATCGATTGTCGGTTGGTTTGTATGGCATATGGCGCCATTTTGATGAAAGCAAAGAATGTTTGCATTCATAGCATCGATTGGAGGCCATAAACAATTGATCACATCTGTAATGGCTCTGTAACGGTTGCCGTAGACCGTAACGGCGTTTCCAGCAACGTTTTCGAAGAAAAATGGGCCAATTTTGTAATTACTCCAAAATCCACACCAAACAGTCACTCTTGGTGGATGCCTTGGCTTCTCTACGATTACGTGTGGCGGTTCCGAAATCCAAATCCAGCAGTTCTGACTTCATTATGAAGCTGCTCGATGGCCCACGCAGAGAATTGATATCGAAGCGGATGGTCATTTGCTTTCAACTGCTGTGCTCTTCTCAGGCTCGTTCGACCAACGTCCAGTTGCTGCGATCCTCTTCTTTCCACCAATAGAAAGCCTTTCTCACGAACTTTCTTCACTAATTTTACTACAGCGGTTCCAGTTGGCACTCGTTCACGGTCCATAGTTCTTTACAACCCTGACTTTGAAATTAAGTTTTCCATATTTCGAAAGGCTCCTCAAGCAAAAACATGATTGTTTCGTGACGCGGAATATCAAACTGACGAGCTGTCAAAATTACAAGCAAACCTTTCAAAAAGTGTTGCCATAGTCTATAATTTATAGTCAAACCAATAGATGGACCACCCTGAATATGTTACGGTAAAATAATTAATAATAAATAATTAATTTTTTAAATTCGTTTACACGATTAAAAATCAGTTGTCCAGAGGTCAGATGGTTACGAAATGTTTGTTGACTTCTCCCCCCTACATCCCCGTATTTTATTTATTCCCCATCATTAGGCTAACCATTATGAAAGGCACAATTAGTTCCCGCGAGCTCGAGAATTAGTAAAGCCGTCAGTCCTTACTATTCCAAATTTCAATTTGCGCGAATGCCATAAAAAATAATCCGTGGAGAGAAGGGTGAACCATTTCGAAAATATAGGACTCTCTTTTCATAGATTCCGAAGAAATAAAACAGTTTTTTCAAATTTTTATTCGGACATTTACCGATTTCGGGCTTTTACCGTAACATATATATTACTTGGTTTTATAGACTTGCCATATACGAAAACATCGCAATTCATGTTCCGAATACGAGATAACCATCGATTTTTGGATCTTCAATAACATCATTTACGTTGATTAACAACCCCATATCCAACTAATGGGGAATCCTAAATTCCAGTCGACAAATAGAATTTGACAAACCGATTGGCATATATTTATATGAGTTCAATTCACCATATGTCCTAAAATAAATTCTCCATAATTAATTTGTGTATCCCAATTCCACCCTAAAACTTAAACTTGAGTATAATCCGTTATTCGATAGAGCCAAATTTTAAAATTTCATAATAGATCTCGTCCTATAAAATAAAGCTAAGCTTTTTTGGTCAAAAGATGCTCAAATTTCAGTATGACGTCACGTTAGAGATGATTCTACAGTTCAATCAATCAATCAATCTACTAAATGCATTTTATTATCAATTGGTTTATAATTTAATTAATTACAATCAAATTTTAGAACTTCTCTAACGTCCATTTTTAAATCCCCACCCGGTTCTGTATAAATGATTTGACATGAATTGTTGGTTGGGACATGGCCGGATTCCATTCAGAATGGTCAAATTGTAGAACTTCATCAAAAAGACACGTTAAAATCCCCATACAAGTTGACTTTAGTTTATTAGATTCCTAGCCCAGCTCTACCAACTAAATTGGAGAGTTATCGGTTGGGAAACGGCCTGGTTCCATTCATTATGGCCGAATCCCAACGACGAAGGTCAATTTCGTCCAAATTTAGCTACGCATACCGAATTTGACAATTCTTTGCCATTCCTCAACCAATCACCGTCAATTCCAGTTTGAGGTGATTGGTTGAGAAATGGTAAGTTACATTGAGCATGGCATAAATATTTTCTATGGAGTATAATTATACTTGGTAATTAATCAAATAATCTTTGGTGACCAAATTAGCAAGACATTTTTTTTGCGAAATTAGCTAAAGTTATTTGAAATATCCAATCCGGTAGTTAATCTGGCATTGAATAACATTAATAGTTTTCCAGGAATCATTGCCTTTGGAATGCCTCACTTACGTTTTGCAACTTTTTAAAATATTTTTCCTTTGTTTTGCTATTTCGTGGGTTGCCCAATTCAAGGGTTAAATACTAATGGATTTTAGAGTAATTTTTAATATAATTCAAATAACTATATGGTTTCAGGAAATTCTATTGTAAGTTGTGGAGTCGCAGAGGGTTTAATTAACAAATGTTTATATTATTTAGAAAGCCGGAAATATTAATTTAGAATTACGAGTACATTTCAGAAAATCCACGAATGCTTGTGCTTGTGAAATAATAATATTTCATTGAAATATTAATTGCTGATTGTGTAGACTAGAATTGTGTTACTAACTATCGACTTTACCTAGGTGTCTGTAACCAATCTGTAGACCAATACCATCGTTATCCATTAAACCTAAACATTTATCGTTCCTCTAGTAGATTAGAAGTAGATTAGAATTGTGTTGTGCCGTACGATCGCTAGGTGTCTGAAACCGGATCGTTCCGTCTCAAAAAAAAAACCTTTCCTATCCTTCCTATTATGTGTAAACAGGCTGTATGAATAGGCCCGGCGTTATCCGGGACACTTGTCTAGAACTTGGTTCTACAGCCCAATCAATCAATCATTCATTGATTTATTCTTTCTAACTATTTCATTTTATTACTTTGAAATATATGGTTTCACAATGTTGATTGTTCCCAAAATGAAGATTGCTAATTCTGAAATTGAAATTTTTAATTCCCATATTGAAATTGTTAATTCTCAATTTAAAACTGTTTAGTCCCAATTAAAAGTTGAAAAGGTATAGACATCTCTCTAATACGAGTGTATGTAAAAATGAAACAAATGGTTTATATTAAATCAAAAAGTTGTCCAAGAACAAAACGACCTACCTAAATTTTTGATATGAATGTACAAAGTATATATTTCAAAACTTTCGTGTGATTTTCGTGTGTAACTAAAATAATAATAAGTTTTTGTTTAGTTTGCTAATGGGCGGAATCTGAACAAAAAGGTGTTTACTCGTTTGCACTTATGTAAGATTTTCGTCAACATACTATTTATGTAATTTAATAAAACTATCTACAACGGAAATTACCATTAACGATTTTCATAAAGTTATCCGACTGGAATAAAAGCCATTAGCAATATCAGTATAACGGAAGGCATTAAATCATATGTAGAGAACTATTTGGAAAAGCAAATCGTTTATTATGAAAATGCACATAATACGATACGATAGTGTCCTGGAAATAATATTCTTATATATGTTTTTAGATTATATACTGTACGTAGCAAAAAGAATATTTATGTATGCCAGACATGAGTATCTAAAGCGTACCATGAGAAATACATCATTTACACTGGGCGACGTTAGTAGAGTCGCACATACTACAAACCATTCTAACACCGGAAAATTTGAAAATGTCAATGGAATATGTTTTCCGAAAAGTTTTATTAGCACAATTCACTGATTCAGTCTTAAAATAGTTTATCTACACAGTAAAAAATTTTGTTGGAATTTTACTGTAATAAACGTTGGCACAACATTTGCCAACGTTTAATGTTGTACAAAAAAGCCGAAGAGTAATTTTACACTTCTATTACTAATTATGCTTGATCGGGAAGGAAAATTACACAAAAGTCTAAACACACTAGTGGTAAAATAAAAAGCTAATTAAAGAAAGTGCATCAATTTACGTTTCGATTTTACTATTTGCCCGAATAATAAATTCGCACACAGCAAAATTATTATGATAGTATGAGTAATATTAATATGCGGAAGTAATAGCTAGTAAAATTACATGGTTTTGTAGGTATATACTATTTTATTTTTAATATTTGTGTATTTTTGCAAAGAAATAATTTCCTTACAACATAAATGTTGTAAAAAAAATATGTAGAATTACACATTTTTTTTACTGTGTAGGCTATCTGAAGGTCCTTTTAAACTCGAGGCAGCGAATACCTCTGACACTACGATCAATTGCGGGGGTTTATACTTTCGAATACAAGAATCCGGTAGGAGGTCTGGATACACAACCTCGCGCCCTTGTAGTTGTTGAAGATTTAGGTGAAAGATCAAAACGAACATGTTTGCGAACTTTTGGCTCCACGGTAGGTAATTTAGGTCCGTCAGCTGAAGTAATGAGTTCTGATTCGTGAGTTGCTAAAAGTAATCCAGTCTGTGTAGTTAGTGCGTCCGTAATTTGTAATTGATTGGTTGAGTCGGTCGAAATTGGTAATTTTGGCGTGTCGTCCGTTCAGATCCAAAGTGTAAAATTTTTCTGGGCGGTCGATAACCAAATACGGTCCAGTATATGGTGGTTGCAGCGATCCGCGTACTGCGTCATTCCGTAAAAAAACGTGAGAGCAAGTCAGCAGATCATTACGAATGAAAAGTTGGTCCTTAGTATGTCGAGAAGCCGATGCAGGTTGAATTTCATTAAAGTGTCGTCTTAAGTACATCCGTAAACAAGTTCGGCTGAAGTAGCTTGATTATCAGATACTGGTAATGCGGACCAATGATATTGGGATGAATAATCGAAAAACGTTAAGAAGATAATTTATAAGTACTAAGCGGAGATTTTGTATGTGGAGAGACTTTAACCTACAAGCAAGATACAGAACTTTGAGTCATCTTCTGAACGTCTTTTTTAATTGATGTCCACATAACATTCTGAGTAAAAAGTGTTATGGAAGCTTTGAAGCCAGGTTGAGAAAGATTAAGAAAAGCTTCGCAAACTTGTTTTAATACGTGAAAGAGCATCTGCGACAACGTTATCCAGGCCAGAGATGTGCTGAATATCAGTCGTGCATTGACCACTGAAATCTAAGTGTTGAAATTGACGAGGAGATGCTTTTTTGAGTTTCTGGTGAAAAGCGTAGACGGGTGGTTTATGATCGGTGTAAAGCGTAAATATACGTGAACCCGAGTAGTTGCCAAGTGTCTAATATGAACTGTTGAACCACAGCTCCAATCGCAGTATCAGAAACATCAACCATGATGGGCAGAGGTGCTGATCATGATGGATGAATAAGCAAAGTAGCATCTGTAATTTAATTTTACAATTATCGAACGTTTCGATAGCTTCAATTGACCAATGCATTGGAACTCGACTGTTCTTAGTGTAACCTTTTAGGTAGTCGTTCAACAAATCCTGGTCAGCAGCAGCAGCAACTGGAATGAAGCGTCGATAAAAGTTGATCATGCCTACAAAGGGTTTCAGTTGTTTAACAGTCTGTGGTCGTTCGAAATTTTTGATGATTTGAACCCGTTCACACGACGGTAATGTACCTTATCCAGTTACCGAATAGCCTAAAAAGATAATTTCGGTTTTTGCGAAAGCACATTAGTCAACGTTTACAACAAGTTCATGTTCTTCTAATTTAGTAAAAATAATGTTAGTATCTTCGAAGTGTTCGTCATAATTTCGAGAGGCAATGCGCACGTCATCCGAATATAGAAAGGAGAAGTCGAGTCCACGACTGTGCTGCATTTCTAAGACCGCAAATCATTCTACAAAATTCATATAGTCCAAAAGGTGTCGAAATTCTTGTTTTAGGCCTGGACAAATTATATCGTTGTGAATATGGAGCAGCCCCCGATTTGTTGTGTAAAGTCCTGGTGATGTGGAATCGGATACCTGTCTGGAATTGTGATTTTATTTAATGCTCGAAAGTCTCCACACGGTCTCCGTACTCTCCATTATTTTTAGCTACTAAGTGTAACGGATTAGACCAAGGACTACTACTTGGTCGACAAATCCCCAGTTTCATCATGTTTTCGAATTCTGTCCTCGCAATGATGAATTTGTCCGGTGCTAGTCGTGGTTTGAATGCAACCGGTGGCCCGTACGTTTTGTGAGTCACGTTATGTTTTGTATTGTCAATGTGAATGTTGCCTTGAATGACAGTTAAAAATTTTGAGATCACGTTGAAAACTCCCAGATCTGTTGCTTACCGGCAAAAATATCGTATGAGGAAGCGGTACCATTTGTATACAGAGAAGTTAACGGGTCTATGAGCCCCTGTTTCTGCATATCAACTAGCAACCCAGATAATGGGCATCGACACGTCAGTAACGATGAACTCCCAGGTGAATTAACGGCGCAGTCCAATGTCAAGTCTTAAGAATTTAGTTCGCTGCAAACAACCTGAATGATTAATCGACCCGTGGATTCCGAACAAAACGAGCTGGCAAAACCGAGCCATCGACACCTGTATCTATTAAAAAATGAGTCTAAAGAAAAATTTTGAAGATTAAAAGACGGTTAGTTTTAGTAACGTCATTGCACGCCGCTGGACTAAAGTTTCCAGTCTGTTCATTTTTATTTTCGATATGGTTTTAACGGTGGTTTTATTTAGTTAACATTAACAGGATAACCTTTGATCAGAATTCAAAATAGCGTTACTCTCAAAATTTAAATTAAATCGATAAAAAATGATTTCGCAGCCAACGATAAAGGTTCATAGGCGCGAGGAGAGCTGAACAATGATACTTCTCTGCTATTGACAGTTAAACTGTCCAAAATTGCATAATGAGCCACACATCAATTATAATAAGAATTTTCTTATTCAGACTCAATGGCTTAACCCTTTCGCACGTGGTTCACATTAAAATGTGCATCATATTATTTGGGAATAAACCATATTCGGTTAATTTTGGTGAAATTTTATATCAATTACCATTGCAAATTGGAGCTTTAGAATAGGAAATATTTGATTTATTGTTGGAATCTGATATTGAAGAGATGAGTGACGGTGAGCAATTATAAAAAATAATGAAGATTTTGTTACCGACACAACTATAAAATCTTTAGAGCACAATCAAGGTGACGACGGAATAACCTCTTGAGGAGATAGTTATTGCTATAGGATAAGATGAGTCTAATGGTTATGTAAACGAAAATATAATTGAGTTTTTCGATCTGGTACGGAAGAAACCATTCCATTCAGGAACAGTAGTGACATACAATGTCATCGTAATATTTAATTTCCGAAAGTAGAAGAAATTTTGTCAAAATCACCCTACGAATACGTCACTCAATATTTGACGGATGAGCTATTTGAATCATTTTCGTTCTATACCAATTTTTGTGCACAACAGTAGGTTGCAAAATTTAAAGTAACCAACAAAAATGAAATTAAAAGGCTCTTTGGCTTGCATGTTTTTATTGGTTTCATGAAATTGTCACGACTACGTTTATATTAAGAACCACGTTTGGGAATTCAAGCTTTTAAATCGAGCATGACTACTATTGACCGCTTCAGCCAGCTCCGAAATAATTTACACATGGTAAACAACTTAGATATTTCAAAATAAAACACCGATAAATTCGTGAAAGCTCGTTCAATCATTAACGCTGTACGAAATAGTTGTTTGAAGCTACCTGTCGAGAAAGTAGTTTCACTAGATAAATACATCATTCCGTATACTAGTCAACCAATATATGAAAGGTAAACCTAACCATTGGGGCATAAAAGTATATGTGCTGGCTAAAAAATCAGGTCAACCATATTAAGTCGGCCTTTACTAAGCGGCCACATCCGGATTGTCTGCTACTTGCCAAAGCAAGAATGGGTTCGGCGCATCAGTAGCTATCAAACTGATTGAGAGGCCTTATCGACCTGGGCATTTATTTTTTTTGATCTTTTTTGAACTATAAGAATTAATAGATTTTGTACTCCGCCGTATTCATCACAGATAAGGAATTGATCAAGCAAGAACGTGGTTCATGTGATCAAGTAGCTAGCACGGATGGGAAAGTTATCCTCGTAAAGTGGCAGGATAATATCGCCATTTATATAGGGTAAAATTATGTCGGAACTGGTGACGTTGATATCGTGGAGAGCAGGAACGAATCTCTGACAAAATATCAACAAATTTTCCGACCCGAAATAATGCGGATGTACAACAGTAGCGTGAGAGAAGTTGAATCACTGGATCAATTATTACCATAGTAGAGAATTATTACACACATTCTGTGGACTTTGCTTTGGCTGCTAGTTGGTGGGAGCACAGGAGAGAACTGAAAGATTCCGGAAACTCCAAGAAAGAAATCCTAGATTTATTGCATTTTCGCTTAGAAGTTGGTGATGCATTACTATATGCTGGCCAAACAACGAATTCTTCGAAACGCGGTCGACCATCAACTTCTAAAGATTGTTCGCCTTGTTCACCGATAACATCAATAATAATTATGGAAGTTTGCCCCTCCGGTCCCAAAGCTTTTTTTGCAAAAATTCCACCCCCAATAACATGATTTGATCACATTCAATCATAATTACCGAGAAAAAAATGTTTCATTCGCTCAATTTAATTCCCGTGCGAAAGGGATAAGTGCTGCAAGTTCTTTCTATGTCTTCGAAAATTCTCGTGAAAAAGTCACATCTATCTTCTCTAGAATTTCGATGGTGATCCATCGCGTAAAACGATACATTATGGTGAGTATCTAAGTGTTTCCATACGATGGTACCAATGGACCTACCAGGTCTTTATGGATTCTTTCGAATCGTCCCGATGGTAGTTCAAACCTCTGGAATTCAGATCAAATATGTCTTGTTATATTCGATTGTTGGCAGCCAATGCAAGTCTTAGCCCAATTGGAACTGCCCTTGTTCATTGAAGACCAAAAATATTTCGTGGCGACCTTTTTCCTTGATCCTCTGACTATCGTCGGATGTCATAATTTGTGGATGTTTTCAAAGATTAGACGTCTCAGCGGTTCCGGGATATAAGATCGAGGAGTCATGGTTGACGTTTCACACCATATTAACCTCGAGTCATTATCCTGTGAGACTTGATCGAATTGTAATCTTTTATCTAGTTTAATTGTGTCATCTTGTTTTAATGTTTATTTATGGTTATGATGTTTTAATTCGTTTAATGCTTTATTATTTGGTTGTGGTTACTAATATAGTGTCTATAATTTCTTTTCAGTTTATTTAGTGAATAGTGCGCTTGCCTTTGGTAGGGGCTTGTCCACTATTACCAGATAAGAGTTAGAATTATTAGAGAGCACCTTATAGGTGCGTTTTATGTTAGTTGACTACAAAATTAAACCAATAAGAGTTGATTTGTAAGGCTAATATGACAAGTCATTTGTTCACCTTACACTTTGTTTTCCCATACAAAGTTAGTCAACCGATATTGATTTAATGGTTCCCTGTTTGTTAGTATGTTGTTTATTTTATACTTACCAAATTTGATATATCCAAAATTAATAGACTTTTTTTTGAGTTTGAAAGTTTAGTTTATTAATATTTTGACTGCCAGGTTTTATTACCACTACTCTACTGCCTTAACATGTTGAATTTAAAATCTTATATACTATTTTTTTATTAGTATTCCACTAACAACTTAATTTTGAAAATTCAACAATTTTTTAATTAGTTTACAATTGTACCAAATTTTCGATTTAAATTGGGTTTCGCGGAATATGCAACGATCTTAATAATATTATGTACACATATTATGTTTTGTTGTTGTTTTATGTATATTTTGTGTACTTGATTTGTAAACGCATAGCGCACATGTTTTTTGTTATTATTTCTTTATGCTATACGTATGTGTGTATATGTACATAGGTGATACATATTTTATATTTTGTACTTTTGTACTTTTGAGTTTTCTTTTGTACTCAAGTATTATACGTATATGTATATATGTATATATTGTGATTATGATTTTGTATGCAATTTAATATGTGATTACAGAATTGCATTTTTGTTTATATGAATGGAATGTCGTTAGCATATATTTCCGTGGTTTTACATTATCGTTTAGTTAATTTAATGGATTTTATACGGGAGAATAGGGTTTGTGAATATCACAACACCTTCCCTTTCAATGAAAAAAAAATAAAATTCCTGTAAGGGATTTTATTTTTTGTATGAAATATGGAATTGTTGAATTTTCTATAGGTTTGTTGTATGAATTTATAACTAGATATAGCTATTGTTTACAGATATCAATTTTGCTTGAAAAAAATTTTATGTTTTTACTTTACATCTAGAAATATTTAATCGTTTTGTTTTACTTTATTTTTTTTTGTTGATATTTAATTTGTAATTTTTGTGATTGATATTTATATATTAATGAATTAGAAAGTAATGAGTTAATGTAATATAAACTTGATAAATTTCGAGTTTTAATTGACATGATATCTATTTGCAAAATGCTTCTTTTTTTGTATTAAAAATTTACTATGATAGATTAATTTATCTAAATAAATTATTAATTAAAATGAGTGATTTAATATAAATGAAATATCTTGATAGATTTTTGGTTGATAAAATGATTTTTGTTTTAGGTAAATGTAATTGTATTTTAATAAAATGAGTGAATTGAGAGTGAACTTAAAATTATAGTAACTATAACTAAAAATATAGTATAGTATTTTTCCTGAAGGGAATCTGATTAAGATCTATTTATGTTTTTACAATTTTTTTTTTTTTGCGTTTGTTTATTGTTGTTTGATGGTCCATTGTTGATGAACAGGTTATTTGTGATGATTAATTTGTGTTGTGCATCGTAATTTGTAGGTGTAGGTGATACATTTTTGTTGTGCATCTCGATTAATACTTGTAGATTTTGCTTGATGATGAATTCGCGTTTGGCATCTTCCTTTGTAACTTTAGTACTGCTTGACGTTGAATTTGTATTGGTTATTGAGATTTATGATGATAGGTTTTAGTTGTTATCGTTTGTTGATTAATTTATGCTGCGCACCGGAATTGTCGCGATGGTCCTTATCTGATAGTCGATTGTTGATGAGTTTGTTGTTTTCAGGATTGAGCTTTCGTATTGATTGTTTTACTGGTCACGCTTCTTCTATGTTGGTTTTTAATTTTCTTGACATTGAGAAACTTTAGATGATTGTTCGAAGTTTGGTTTACTTGTTGATTTTATTTCTTTTCAGCGGCTGGGCTCGTTTTGTTTATTTGATGAGTGTCTGGACTCCTTTTTTGTTGTTGCTTACATGCTAGGTTGGGATGAGCTGGTCTCGTCTTTGTTTTGTTTGTTCAGCTGCTGGGCTTTTTGACTTGTTGCTTAAATACTAAATGTCGAGAGCTGGTCTCGTTTGTTTTGGATTTTTTTTTTTTGAGCTGCTGCTTTTCTCATTGTATGGTTCAATCTTTATTTTGAATTTGTCTCAACTGTTGTATATTGTGTTGACGTATTCGACTAATATTGTATGTTGTGATATTTGTTTAATGATGGGGTGAGATGAGTGTATCTGTCTGGTGTATTCAATGTTGGATTTTTTCGATATGTTTTTGATGCTGTTTTCAACGTTATTTTGATGCGGTTTACGATGCTCGTTTCGATGTTGTTTGCTGCTGCTTTGTAATTGTTGTCGATGCTGCTCTTTGATGCTGGATCATCTTGTTGATGTGGCGTATTTTTCTGTTTCGTCGTTGTCAGATTTCGATCTGGATTCTTTCTTTGTTTTTTGTCTTGAAATGAGACATTTTGACTCAGAGCTATTTTATTTTATGATCTCCGTTTAGGTAGTATACGTATTTTATGATTGTCGAATAATATGTATTCAATGGTTTCAACATAACCCGTTGAAATGAATGTTGAATGAAATTTGTATCCAGATAATGAATAAGATGATTGATCATTTGAATGAAATTTGTATACAGATAGGGAATATTGTGAATGTATTGAATGATATGCTACTAGCGTTAGATACAATTGTAGATGTTGATAATGTTGATTATATTTTAATGTTAAGTATGAGATTTATGTGATGGATTACAAAAAATAGATTATTAATTGATTTTAGGGTATTAAGGTGAATTTGGCTTAAGTATACTAATACATGTTGGTGTTATAAGTAAAGTGTTGGGTGATCTTTATTTAGAAATGAGTAAATGGGAGAGATTTTAATGTCGAAAGTGTTGAATGAAATATATTTAATGGGTAATAAATAATTGGAATGAATGTTATTTGGTTATTCTATTTGAAGGCACAATAGTATGACTCTAAGAACAATAAACTGATTGTTGTGTGTTGTAGCTTTTTTCATTCATTTCGATTGGGGTGTTTAATTTGTTAGTTTGTTAATATGTTAGTAAAAATTTCTTGTTTCATCTCACATTTGTAAGTGTATTTGTTAGTATTATTGTGAGAAAAAAAAAGTTTGCTTTGCGTAAGTTTGCAAGCGTAAAAAAAAATATTGGGTTTTTATGAGTTAATTCGTTAGTTTAGG
Source organism: Nephrotoma guestfalica (assembly GCA_963691935.1). Taxonomy (NCBI): domain Eukaryota; kingdom Metazoa; phylum Arthropoda; class Insecta; order Diptera; family Tipulidae; genus Nephrotoma; species Nephrotoma guestfalica. The sequence goes on along the minus strand of OY829913.1, from coordinate 203,484,634 downwards.
AGTCAGTGAATAGTAGTATGAAGAGATTAAAAGATTTTTTATTGATTTTTTTTTTTTTGTTAAATTTGTTGGGTTTGAAAAAATCAAAGAGGTTGTTTGTTAATTTTTTCCTAATTTTGAAATTTTTAGATTAGTTTCAGTTTTGTTTGAGTAATCGGTTGTTGTGAACTTTAGTGTGTTTTCGGTTGATTTCTATCGTGGTGTTCACTGGTGAGTTTATTTCTACAACTCTGTATGGTCCTAACCATAAGGCGTCCTGTTTTGTCCTTCTGTTTTCGTTTTTTAGCCAGACTAGGTCGTTTGGTTTAAGTAGTAGAGGTTTTGTTGATTTGTCGTACTGTGTTTTAACTTGTAGTTTTTTGTTAGTTATTTTTTGTCGAGCTATTGCATGTGCGATTCTTAGTCGTGCTTTTAGTTCAGTAACATAGTCGTCGTAGTTGTAAATAGGTTCTGGATCTTTTGTACTGCGCTGGGTATTAGTGCTGGTCGTCCGTAAACTAATTCGTATGGGGTAAAACTCGTTGAACAGTGGGGTGTGGTATTATATACAAATATGGCGTAGTGACACATTTCGTCCCAATTGTTTCGATCAAGATCTGTGAAAGACCTTAAATATTCTTTTAGTGTGTTGTGTGATTTTTCAAGGGCGCCGTTCGTTTCGGAGTGGTATGCGGCAGTTGTTAAATGTTTTAATTTTAAAAGCTTACATAATTCTTTAAAAGTATTGCTCATAAAATTACTACCTTGGTCGGTTAGTATTTTTTCTGGGATTCCGTATTTTGTGATATATTGTTCGCATAGTGCTCTTGCTACGGTATTAGCGTTCTGATTTTGAATGGGGATGGCGCCTGAGAATTTTGATAAATCGTCTTGAAAGGTTAGAAGATAATTATTTGAGTTTTCAGTAGTCGGGAGAGGGCCAACGATATCAAAGGCTACCCGTTGGAATGGATGATCGGATGTGTCAGTTAACTGTAATGGTACTTTGGTTTTTCTATGGTTTTTATTCCTTTTACATAAGTTGCATCTTCTAATGAATCTGTTTATGTCTAGTAGCATTTTCGGCCAATAGTAGAGCATTTGGATACGTTTATATGTACGCCATGTGCCTGCATGACCGCCTAGAGGTAGGTTGTGGTACTCTTCGAGGATTTGTTGTCGTTTCTGTATGTCGGTTACAATTTCTATTTTGGTATTTCTTAGGTTGTTTGGTTTTATATTTGGGGGAAGTTCTTCTTGTGTTGATGTAGGTGCTTGATTTTTTAAACTTGGTTCTGATTTTTTCTGTGGTTTTGTGTTTGTGTAGTTTACGTCATTTAGGTTTGCTGGAAGTTGTTGATTGGGGTTAGTGTTGGGGTTTAGTATGGGATGTTGTGGAGGGTTGTGTGTTGTGTTCAGTTTCGTTTTGGCTTGTGCTCTGGTGATTGGTAATATCTGTTCTTGGTGTCTGATTCTGCTGAGGGCGTCAGCATTCGTGTTGAGTTTTCCAGGCTTATGCATGGTTTCAAAGTTATATTCGGATAATTTAAGGTTCCATTTTAGTATCCGGTTTGGGATTTTGGTGAGATTACCGGTGAGGGGTTTATGGTCTGTTATTACAGTAAATTTCTTTCCATATAGGTAGGGTCTAAAATTATTTATTGCCCAATATATGGCAAGCATTTCTTTTTCTATTGTGCTATAATTTCTTTCGGATTTACCGAGTGCTCTGCTGGCGTAAGCTATTGGAAGGTCTCCTTGAGGATATATTTGTGATAGGACTGCGCCTAGGCTATATTCACTAGCATCCGTGGTAAGTGTAAATGGTCGTGTCATGTCTGGGTATTTGAGGATAGGTGGATTCGTTAAGCAATTTTTTAGTGTCTCCTGGGCTATTTTGCATTGTTCTGAGAATAGAAATGGTGTGCCTTTTCGGGTCAACTTTGTGAGTGGCTCGGCAATTTCTGAGAATTTTGGGATGAACCTCCGATAGTAATTCGCGAGGCCTAAAAATGACTGTATTTCTCTAACATTACGTGGGGTAGGGAAACGTTTGACTGCGTTTACTGTGGATGGGTTCGGTTTTATCCCGTCTGGAGTTATTAGGTGGCCGAAGAAAGTTATTTCTTTTCTGAGAAACTGACATTTCGTGCATTGTAATTTCAGGTTGTTCTGTCGACAAATTTCGAATACTTCTACTAGTTTTCCATTATGATCGTTTAGGTTTTTTCCATAAATGATTACATCATCTAGGTAAACAAAACCTTTTAGCCCTTGGAAGCCTCGTAGCACATGATTAATGGTTCTCTGGAAAGTGGCTTGAGAGTTTTTTAAACCGAATGGCATTCGAGTAAATTCGAAGTGGCCATAGTCTGTGCTGAAAGCTGTTTTGTGAGAATCTGCGGGGTTCATTTGAATTTGGTGGTAACCGCTAGCCATGTCTAGTGTTGAAAAGTACTGGGCGTGACCGAGTTGGTCTAAAATGTCATTAATATTTGGAAGGGGGAATGAGTCTCCAATGGTAATGTCATTAAGTTTCCTAAAGTCGATGACTACTCGCCATTTGGCTTTGCCGTCTGCGCCTGGTTTCTTGGGTACAGCGAGCAATGGACTATTGAAAGGACTTGAACTGGGTTGGATTTTTCATTCATTTAGCATTTCGTTGACTTGTTTATTAATTTCATCGCGATGTGTTTGTGGAAGTCTGTAGCGTTGGACGTGGATGGGTTTGGAATCTGTATACAAGTTTATATTATGTTGAACACCTTTTACTGTGGTTAATTTGTCACCTTCGAGAAAGAAAATGTCTTGGTATTGAAGGCATAGTTCCATTATTGACATGTTTTCTTCTGTGTTGTTTTCAGAGCTTAAGTTTGTTGAGATTATTTCTGTAATTTGTTTTTTCCTGTCGTCAAGTTTGTCATTTATGTGTTGATAGTGAAGTTCGTCGGTAATCGGCTCTAATTCTGGTTCTATGTTTGTTAGTTCTACGTCTTCTGTTAGAGTGTTGGCTATGAGTATTTTTGCTTTATAGTTTGTCGGTTGAATTAAGAGGTGCGGGGTGAAGATACCTGGTTGTATTTCTGTAGCTGGGCAGATTGAGAGTTGGTTTGTAGGGGTTGCAATTTCTATAATTGTTTCACTTCTTTTGGGTAGGAGTATTCTGTTGTTTAATTTGTTTGAGAAGGGTATAACGTGTCGTTGTATTTTTATGGTACTTGTGCCATATGAAATGTCTACCTTGAACTTGTCGAAAAAGTCTCGGCCTAGTATTCCGTTTTCAGTAATTGGAAAATCATTTGTGACTACGTAAAATTTATGTGAGATGTGGTAGCTATTGCTAAGTTGTAGATTAAGGTTTAGGGATCCAAGTGTTTTAATTGAACCGGCGCCTATTCCTGCTAATGTTATAATGTCGTTGTGGTCTATTTGTAATTGTTCTACGAAGTCTTTTTTGATTATACATAGGTCAGCTCCTGAATCAATTAAAAGGTGTGTCTTGTGTTTGTTTATGATGGGTGAGATTGTGTCTCGGGATAATTTGTGATTTGTTGCTAGATTTATCGTATATTCGGTGTCTGGGTAGAGTAGATTTTGTAATAAGTCTGGTTCTGTTTCGTCGAGGTCCAGTATATTGTGTGTCTGGGTTTTTTCTGTTTTTGGGATAGTAACGATTTCGAGTGTATTGGTGTCGGTCTTGTTTTCTAGTGTGTTCGTTAGTGGTAGCTTGTTGTTGTTTTTATGTTTAATTATAATTTGAGATAAGTCGTATGTTTTACGTAGTAAGTTTTGTTTTAATTCGGATGAGAATTTCCGCGTGTTTGTCTCGAGTGTGTTTTGTATTATGGAAATTGTTTTATATGCGTATTTTTTAAAAATTGAAATGTTGTTTGAGAGTTTGTTCCGTTTTGGGATTGTGGTGCTAGTTTCGTTTTGGGATTTGATTTGTTGGGAAGCTGTAGTCTGTGTATTCGTGTTTTGTGTGTTGATAATTTGTGTAAGGGTTGCAGTTGTTGTATCTGGCTGTTTATCGTTTGTTTGTGAGTTTTTGTTTTGTACCAGGACTGTAGCGGTGGTTTTTGATTGTCGATTGTTCGATTGCCGCACCGATATTGTAGCGGTGGCTTGTGAAATTTGTGAGAGAGTTTGTAAGTTCGTTTGGTTCACCGGGTTTGTAACGGTGGCTATTGTCAGTTTGTTTTGCGTCGGGCTTCTAGCGACGGTTTTTGTTTGTGAGTAAATTGTTTGCGTTTGGGAGTTTGTGTCATAAGCGTCTGGGCTCGATTTCTTATCTAGTAATTGTTTGGGGGGAGCGTCTGGGCTCGTGTGTTTGTTTGCTAATAGTTTGAAATGAGTGTCTGGACTCTTGTGTTTTGTTGATGATTGAATGTTTGGTTTGTTTGGAGCGTCTTGGCTCTTTTGCTTACGTGCTAGGATAGAGGGAGTGTCTGGACTCGTATGATTGTTTAGTGGTTGGTTATTAATTATGTTGTGAGCGTCTGGGCTCTTTGGCTTACTAACTAATGTATGATATTCAATCTCACTCTGTCGGTTAATTTGAGAAGTCGCTTCTCTCGGTGAATTAACGTGAGGGATTGATTTTATATGGTTTTGGTGTGCGTCGGGGCACGTTGATTTGGTTTGATTTATTATTGGTAGGTATATTTGTGGTATTATACCCATAGGGAGAGAATATTCGTGTCCTTGTATGGTTTGCGGGTTGTCGTTATAGTTATTTGTCGGATCCAACTGCGGCGGCTCTCCTACTGCTGGCTGGATCCAGAATCGTTTCCCTGGTGTGCGTATTGTTCTCGGCTTTGTTGATTTGCTTCTGGTTGTGGGTGTATTACGTTGATTCGCATTTTGTTGAATGTGTCGATCAGCATGTTGGTATCGGGCGGTGTGTGCTGGTTGTTCCGGTCAATCTGTTGGTTTGGTTGTCTGTTGAAGAGTTTATTTCGGCATTCTTCAAAAATGTGTCCCTTTGTGGTCTTGCAGTGCGAGCAATACTTTGGTATAAAGTTGCTCCTGCGTTGGTTTGGTAGATATTGCGGTTGTTTAGTCGTTGGAATGAACTGGTTTTGCGGTCGTTGCTGAATGTAATTGTATTGTGGGTTGACATGTGGCATATGTGATGCTGTCGGTAACTGTTGATTGACAGTTTGATCTGCATTCTGTGCGTATAGTCGTGGTGGCTGATTTGTTCTATTATACGAATCATGCGTATGTGTGTGGTACGTGTTTTGCGGTTGTCCAACTGTGTTGTGGTTTCTCCGATAGTTCATGTTGTGTGCGTATTGTTGTTGTGAATTCCTTGCTCTCTCGTGGTTTATTCTGGTGCGACATACGTCCCAAGTATGGTTCATCTTCTGGCAGTAGTTGCATATAATCGCTGGTCTTTCGTAAGTGTTTTGCTGTTGGCTTGCTGGTGTAAATGGTGTGAATGTCTGTTCTGTGGTGTTATGTGTTGTGTTTATTGTACAAGTTAACATCTTCTCTATGGTTTCTGTTTCATTTATTATTTCATCTATATTGGTGGCTTTGATAGTAGCTATTTTTTCTTTGAGTGTGGTATTGTTCAGGCCTCGTTTGAATAGTTGTACAGAATTTGCATTGAGGTGTTTTAGATAGGTGTCGTCTATATTATTAGCGGTGTATTTAGTTCTATAGCCGTTTTTATATTGTTCGAGAGCTTCGAGAAGTCTGTAGCCGTAATTTCTGATGCTCTCACCATATGTTTGTTGTATGTTGCTAAACCTCCTTTCTAGCTCGTCGAGTGAGTGTAGTTCTGTATACATGTTCCTTAGTATTTCTCTCAGTTCTTTGTAGTCTTGGGCGTTCCTGTGCGTGACCCTTATATATGCATCTCCTGTCAGTCTCAGCTTTATCAGACGATTGAATATTTTCCTTTCTTGATCCGTGGTGAGGGTTTCATAAATACTGTCGGCGGTATCTAAGAATCTCGTTAAGTTGTGTGCTTGGTGTTTCTTATCTTCTCCATTGAACTCTGGCACGAAGTTTGCAATACTCTGTTGAATTTTAAATTGATCCATTTTTGGATTATTTTCGTGTTTGTTAGTTGTTGGTTCTGGTTCTGTGGTTTTATGAGTTTGTAGTTTTCGATCTTCTCTCCTGTTTGGAGTTTCTGTTCTGGGGTGTATTTGCTCGTTTTTGAGTGCTTCCAACTGTGCTCTTTCTCGATTAGCTGGTGTTGCTTTATTTGTGTTGGCTGATGCGATTACCGTTTGAATTTGGTTTTGGTTAATTATTTTGTTTTGTTCTGGTTGTGGGGTGTTGATTTCTATTTGATCACTTTTTTCAGTTTTGTTTGGGCAGTTGGGATCTGAACTACTTCTAAGTCTTATCGGTAATCGGTATACTTTACGTGACTTTCTAAAGCCTTGGGGTATATCGGTCATTTATTTCTTTTATTTATTATTTTTGTGTTGATCATCTGAGATCTTTTATCACGATTGTTTCACTAGTTTTGGGGACGCGAGAGGAATTTTGTGTGGCTTGAATTTGAGTAGAGGGGTGTTTCGACCTTTGGGGAATTTTTTTTTTTTTTGGATGGGTGTTCAACTAAATGGTAGTGCGAATGTGTGTGTGAATTGGGAGATTGGTATGAGAAAAGTTTACGATCTTAGAGGTTTTGATTGTTTAGTACGTTCGCGTAAATCTTAAAATTATGTCGCAGCAGGTACGAATTCTACAGCGCCAATGTTTTAATGTTTTATTATGAGCAAATGTTTTGATTTGGTTAGGATGTTTTAATTCGTTTAATGCTTTATTATTTGGTTGTGGTTACTAATATAGTGTCTATAATTTCTTTTCAGTTTATTTAGTGAATAGTGCGCTTGCCTTTGGTAGGGGCTTGTCCACTATTACCAGATAAGAGTTAGAATTATTAGAGAGCACCTTATAGGTGCGTTTTATGTTAGTTGACTACAAAATTAAACCAATAAGAGTTGATTTGTAAGGCTAATATGACAAGTCATTTGTTCACCTTACACTTTGTTTTCCCATACAAAGTTAGTCAACCGATATTGATTTAATGGTTCCCTGTTTGTTAGTATGTTGTTTATTTTATACTTACCAAATTTGATATATCCAAAATTAATAGACTTTCTTTTGAGTTTGAAAGTTTAGTTTATTAATATTTTGACTGCCAGGTTTTATTACCACTACTCTACTGCCTTAACATGTTGAATTTAAAATCTTATATACTATTTTTTTATTAGTATTCCACTAACAACTTAATTTTGAAAATTCAACAATTTTTTAATTAGTTTACAATTGTACCAAATTTTCGATTTAAATTGGGTTTCGCGGAATATGCAACGATCTTAATAATATTATGTACACATATTATGTTTTGTTGTTGTTTTATGTATATTTTGTGTACTTGATTTGTAAACGCATAGCGCACATGTTTTTTGTTATTATTTCTTTATGCTATACGTATGTGTGTATATGTACATAGGTGATACATATTTTATATTTTGTACTTTTGTACTTTTGAGTTTTCTTTTGTACTCAAGTATTATACGTATATGTATATATGTATATATTGTGATTATGATTTTGTATGCAATTTAATATGTGATTACAGAATTGCATTTTTGTTTATATGAATGGAATGTCGTTAGCATATATTTCCGTGGTTTTACATTATCGTTTAGTTAATTTAATGGATTTTATACGGGAGAATAGGGTTTGTGAATATCACAACAATCTAAATAACCTTTAAGTTCTACATCCCATTCTTGCGATTGAATTAGTTTATTGATATCGCAGCCAATGAAAGTGGCAGAAATATGGTCGAAGAGAGAGAGTATCTACACAATGTTATCTGGACCATTCACGTGACGAATGTCCGTGGTGAATTGAGTGATAAATTCCAATTGACGAGTCTGTCTCGGACTTCTTTCAGTCTTGGAATTAATTGCTGTCACTAACGGTTTGTGATCGATATATACTCGAAACTCGCGACCTTCTAGGAAATAACGAAATTTTTTAATTCCTGTGAAAATTGCTAAGAGTTCACGGTCGAAACTTGAATATTTTTGTTGTTTTGGTCGAGAACTTTTTGGAAAAGAATGCTTTTTGCTAAAGAGTGCTACTCCTAATTGTTACCGTTTAGCTGTTCTAAGACACCTCCACACGCTATGCGCACTACTTGACATTCTGATGGCCAGAAGAATACAGCCTTTTTAACTTGCATAATCGACGAATTCACGTGACTGTAAATTGGCGATAGTTGATCCGCCAAATTTTGTAAAAATATATGATAATAATTTATCATCCCAACAATACGCTGGGTATGTCGTATAATAGTGGGATATGGAAATTCTTTGATCGCGATGACTATCAATTGATGGTTGAATTCCATTTTGAGTTATTTTGTGACTCAGGAAATCTACTTTTGGAACACCAAACTCATATTTAGATAAGCGAATCGTGATTCCGTAATCTGATAAACGTTTGAATAATATTCGTAAGTGTTCGGTGTGTTCCTCGGACGTTTTACTCGCGACTAGAATATGATCGACGTAAGCAAAGAGAAAGAGTAAATCGTTGATTACCTCACCAAATAATCTTGAAAATGTTTGACCCCCGTTTCTCAGACCAAAAGTCATGCGACGGAAATCAAACATTCCAAATGAAGTTGTAAGCACGGCAAAGATCAATTTTTGAAAAATGTTTACATCCATGTAAATAACGTGAGAAATCGTGACTGTGAAGCAATGGATATCTGTCTGGTAAAGTTACAGCGCTCAATCGCCTATAGTCGCCACATGGTCTCCAATCATTTTGTTCCTTTTTTATGAACCACATATGCAAATGGAAACTGGCCTTCTGTCACAATTCTGTGAACTTTTATGATTCGCGGGTAATTCATACCTTGGTTCCTGGGCAAGTTCTGGAAATTATTTTAACAATGAACTGTATAACCCTTTTATATTAAATATTCGTGGCGATGGTGAGTTAACTAGTTTATTGAGTCGCTAATCTGGATATAGTGGATATAGTTGTTGTAGCAACGATTAAGATTTTATTCTTCAAATCGACCGTTAAACCAAATTTGACCAAAAAATCAGCACCAATGATTGGTTTGTTGACTGAAGTTACAATGAACGGGTGTCGAAATTCCCGGCGAAGTCGCAAGTTTAATTTTAGCAGCCTAGAACCGTAAGTTTGGATCGGATAACCATTTACAGCTGTAAGATGAAGGTGTTGGTCTTCGATTAAGTTTTTGAATGATAACGCAGGCATGGCAGAAATGTCAGCGCCTGTGTCGATTAAGAAAGTTAAATTATTGTTTTTACACTTAATGAATAAACGGCGAACTGCGGTTACTCTAACATCTGCAGTAGCGATCGATGGTGGAAGCCGAATGGCACTTTTTAGCTGAATGGCCAAACCTGTAGTGGAACCAACACTATGAATAATCTACCGATCGAGATCTAGAAGTTGATCTTGCGTAACTATTATTGCGAGATCTTGATCTTCTAGGGTTATCTCGCTGATTCGTGCGATTTTCGAACCTTTCAAAATGTGTTTTTAATTCAATTATCGACTTAAATAATTCTTGTATGTCGAAATGATTGGTTGTCACATTTTGGCTTACGGAATCTTTAATTTTGCTTAGAGGGGCGATTGAGGCGGAATTTGTTCCCGGACTGTGGAATGGATTGGTGAATGGATTATTCATTCCCCATGTTCTGTCAGCCGTTTCATATAATTTCGCTGTATACGGACACGGCTGAAGTTGAAACTACTTTGCCAAGCAGTGGTCAGTTAGCACCAACGTGCGAAAGACCCCTTGAAAGCCTTATGATGGAAATCGTTTCTCTGGAAACGATGATCGGGCATACTAAAAACACGAAACTTACTGAGCCTAAGTTTCGGGAATTAAAGAACCACATTAAGAATATCAAGATTCAGATTCTAGAGGTCGTTGCGGAAACTAATCTGGTTGTTGGAAAACTGGAGGAAGCACGCAACCATAGGTGCACTCGCAGCCAGAAACCAAAACTATTGATTACTGTGGAAAAGACAAAAGAGATGGCTGCACAGGATTCAGTTCCAAGTGCCTACCCAGAAAACACAAGAAAAGTAGTAACTAACCAAAAAGAAAATGAATGGCAAACGGTCGGTAAGAAACGCAAGAAACGGAGAAACAGAAAGCGTTGGCAGAATAAGACGAGATTACCAAGAAAATCAAGGAAATCATACGTCCTAGTGAATCTAACATAAAGATTCACTATGTATCTAACGCTGGACCTAATGGCGTTGCAGTTACTGTTGATTCTTCCTCGGATTTGAAGGTTTTCACGGAAAATACCAAGTTGGAAGGCTTGGGTCTAAAAGCCACCGAACCACAACCTGTTAAGATATTACTTAAAGTGATTATCTTTGATGTAAGCTCTGAGCTTGATGGCGACATGGTTAAAAACTGCCTAATAAACCAAAACTGGCTAGATCAAAAAGATTTTAAAGTTCTGTATAGAACCGGTGCGAAAAATAAAGAGACCGCTCACTGGTAGAAGTCGAACCAGCAACCAAAAACATGTTGCTAACGTGTGGAAGACTGCACGTGGACTGGGTACGATGCCGTGTGAGAGAGTTTGTGACTCCAACTAGGTGCTTTAGGTGCCAGCGATATGGTCACATTGCAAAGAATTGTAGGGCGCACGCAGAGACCTGCTCTCACTGTGCACATCATGGTCATGGCTACAAGTTCTGTCCCAACAAAGACAAACCAGCCAGTTGCGCAAGCTGCAAGGAATTGTAAAAACCTCATGACCACCAAGTAGGTCGCGTTTCGTGTAACACATACAAAAGTGCTGTGCAACGTTTGAAATTAAGAACTAAACATGATGATTAGTCATAATCAAAGTCATTGTAACAGCGATCTACGCATCGCCCACCTCAACATGCAGGGCGCTAAAATAGTCGGGTCAGAGATATGTGAACGCATCTCCACTCACGAAATATAGATATACTATGTATGCAAGAACCACACTCGGTCAATGGTCAAATCAGTGGCATGCCTTCTACAGCCAGAGTAGTTACAGGCTGCTCTGAGAATCCCAAAACTGCAATTAGTATTCACAATGCTGGCATGAGCATGATGAAACTAAGTCAGTTCTGCAATAGCCATTGCACATGTGTTGAAATATCATCAAAAGCTGGTTCACTCTACCTATTTTCAATATATGCCCAATACAGTGAACCGATCGAGTACCATTTGTGCAAAATCGAAACGATCTTAGGCTCTCTATCGAGCCAACAGAAAAAGGTAATGATCCTCGGAGACTTCAATGCAAGAAGTAAAATGTGGCATGACCGTTTAACCGATGAAAACGGAAGAAAAGTACAGGACTTCGTGTCTAGGAGTGACCTCTTCATAATGAACTTGCAGGGGCATCCAACGACGTTCTCGTCTCATGGGAACTCCAATATCGACTTAACCATAGTCAATGGAGCCTTGCTGGGCTCGTTAGTTGGGTGGTGTGTCAGATAAAGTTGGACATCTAGTGACCATAGAGTCATTACGTTTAACTTATCAAACTGGCCTCAGAGGAGTCCGCTTGCAAGTAGCAAAACTCCGAGATTCGCCTTTAAGATAGCCGACTGGGGTCTTTTTGCTAGACACTTGGTTAGCTCTTGGGACAGTGTAGAAGCACTTCCAGAAATAGATTCGATATATGAAATTGGTGCTCGTGTGGAGCTGATCTCAGCACAGTTAGCCAGTGTCTGCAACAACTCAATTCCTAAGAAGAGAGTTGCGAAGAAACAGAACAGTTGGTGGAACTCTAATCTAAGGAAACTTAGATGTTCTATGCACAAGCTTAGAAGAGCCTACCAGGCGGAAAGGAACCAAATAGCAAAAGAGTTAAAATTGTCTCGCTTTAGAGTAGCAAGAAATAAATACTTCCATGAAGTATTTATTGCAAAACAAAATAGTTTCCAACGGTACGTCACGGAACATGGTAATAAAGACCCATGAGGACTTGTATGCAAATTTGCCGCTGGCAAAGCAAGATCCCCAGAAGTCTTAAACATCATCAGGAAGGAAAATGGAGTCGCCACTGATTCGTGGCATAACACACGCTTGGAGTTACTCAACTTACTTCTTCCGGACAAAACGACAGACGAAACTGGGCCTCAAGCAGAATTGCGTAAGATCGCTACCGACAGTAGTTGGAACGATGCGGAAGACCCCCCATTTACAAGGGAGGAGGTCACCAGCCGCCTTAAGTTGCTTCAAGCGTAACAAGTCCCCTGGACTGGATAACTTGAACGCTGAAATAATCCAGCTGGCATGGCCCATCATAGGGTCTAGCATAGTAAAATTATTAAACAGCTGCTTAATATTTGGTTACTTCCCCAAGGTGTGGAAAAAGAGTGAAATGATCATAATCAGGAAACCTGGCGATAGAGATCCACTATGTTCGAAATCTTATAGACCCGTAATGTAACTACCAGTTATGGGGAAGCTCTTAGAAAGGTTGCTTGCCACTCGCACTATACCGCGAGTTCAATAAAGCGGACTGTTCTCGGACAAGCAATTCGGATTTCGATGTAGCATGTCTACTGAGGATGTAATAGTCCGCCTAACCAACACTGTCAAAACCCATAGTTCTAAATATGTTACGGGTATAATCTTGGACATTGCCGGAGCATTTGATAATCTTACGTGGCCTAGTGTCATTGCAAGTTTATCGGTCTACAATCTCCCTAGAAACACGATAAATGTTTTTAGGAGCTACTTCAGCAATCGAATACTGCAGAGACATGTATAGTTCTGCTTCAAAGCAAATTACAAAAGGATGTCCTCAGGGCTCTATTTTGGGTCCTCTAGTCTGGAATATCGTGTTTAACATAAGCATGATCAACGACTTTGAGGAAATTGCTTTCGCGGATGACAAAATCATTCTGGTGCATGGCAACTCGAGACTCGAACTTCAGCGCCGGGGTCAAATCGCAATAAATAAAATGATCCAATGGTGTCAAGCAAATAAGATGTCACTATCAGCAGAAAAAACTGCTGGTCCCATGTCTGCTACTAGTCGACCACCAACGATATCACTAAATGGTAAAAACATGAAAATGGTCAAGTGCGTTAGATATCTAGGTGTTGATCTTGATAAACGAATAGGCGTAGCATCCCACGTTCTTAGAGTCTGCGAAAACGCTAAGAAGCTATTCCACTCTTTGGCGAGAGTGTCAAGAGAAGGATGGGGACTTAATCACAAAACACTGAAGTTAATATACAAAAGTGTGGCGGAGGTACTTTTCACGTATGCGGAGCTGGTTGGTATGATAGGTTAAACTGCCACCATATTAGATCACTAGAAAGTTCTCAAAGGAATATCCTGCTAGGAGTAACAAAAGCTTACCGAACGGTATCTAAAGATGCTGTAGTGGTTCTGGCCGGCGTACTTCCTGTTGATATTCTAATCAAAAAACGAGCGAACTTGTACCACCTAAGAAGGCGTGGCCAAAATAATATAGGTGAATATGTACATGCTGCTGATAGTAGGCAGGATCAATATAATAATAAAAATGATATCGAAGCGATAGCGATTGACCTTTGGCAACGACGGTGGAATGAATCATCCAATGGAATGCATACCTTTGGCTTCATTCCAGATATAAAAGAAAGACTAAAAATGAAATTACCACTGACGAGCTCGATGTGCCAAGTTATCTCTGGACATGGTAAGTTTAAAGCATACCTGCACAGATTTAAGATAACGAACCAGTGTCAATGTTTATGTGGATCGGAAGTAGAAGACGTTAAGCACCTACTTTTCGAATGTAACGAGGTGACGGTTATGTCAGTAAAACATAAGTGGCTTGGTAACATGAACATACATGAATTACCACTGCCTATATTACTAAGCAACGACCTACTCCCGAAGTTTCAGCCATATTGTGCTGAACTGATCAACGTCTTAAAAGAACGGAACAGTGTACAATAGTAGACCGGTAAAACGGAATGTACATGTCTCCCCGTGACTAGGAACGGTAACGTTATAATTTTTGAATTAAAACTGCTGAAATGTACAAACACTGGTATCGGTTGACTGCACTAATTGATTTACATGAAAATTGGCTAAGTAAACCGATACAAATTTGAATAATTCTTAGTTTAAGGTTATACCTAGGTATAAGAATTGACGAAAATTTTTTCCGGAAATGTTGGCTACGACGAATGAATGAATGAATGAATTTCGCTATATCGTCTCCTTCTAAACCGACTAGTATAGCAACAATAGTATGGCAACCTCGACCTTTTTCTATGGATGAACAGACGTGTAAAACAGACTGAATTCTCTTCATTTCCGACTCTTCTGAGCGTTGAATGTGAGTGTTCTTGAGTTTCTTATATTTGTCCGCCTGTGGTGGATTTACGACTTACTAGTCTATCTGGATGTTCTATAGTTCATTAGGGTTTACTAAAGGAGCAGTTTATCTCATCACAACTGGTTACATCGATTTGAAGTATCTCAACTGCCTTCTATACTGCACAACACTTTTTGAATTTCTAAATGTTGAAGTGACTTAAAAGTTTGAACTTCTGAGGCTTCTAAATTTTTTAGTTTAGATTTCATCTAGTATAACGAGGATCACCGAAAGAGATACCTCACATTGACCTTCCAGCTGCTATTTAAATTTAAAATTTAGTTTGACTAGGCCAGAAGCAGATAAATTGTATATGCCTTGCATATTCAACGGCTTCATTAGCTCCTGAGTTGGAACATGAAACTCCCAGTCATATGGAAAGTAAACCTACAAATAAACGTTTACTATCGATTTTATACCTGAGCTCTATGGTTATGTGGATTTTGCCAATTTGCTTAATAAACCAAGATATAACATTTTATTAAATTAAAAGGTTTATGTTCGACCTATGTGCCTCAATATTCAAATATGAACATTTCTTTTCTTCTCGTTAATTTTTAAATATGGTTCGAAATTGTTACTTTGGGTTGGTTCATATATAAAGGGTGATCCAATAAGAGCTTCCGGAAGTTTTTTTGAAATAAAACGCATTAAAATCAATCAAAAATTGTATTTGTGACGTTTATGACATTTGATGTTTGAAAATAATTTCTTTTAAATGTTGGCCGCGACTGACTCTTAGATGATCCATTCTATGGGTCAAATTTTCGAGCACTCTTTCGAGCATTTCGGCCGATATTTCGTTAATTACGCGTGTTATGTTCGCTTCTAATACAGGAATCGATTGTGGTTTATCGATATAAACAAGTGATATCACATACCTCCCCATCAGTAATCTAGCGGCGTTAGATCACATGATCTTGGAGGCCAATTCACGGGTCCGTTTCATGATATGATGTTCTCATTAAAATTTTCTTTCAATAAATCGATGGTTTGGCCCGCTGTGTGGCATTCGTTTGCGTACGAAAGAGCACGAAAACAATTTTTCACTGAACACTGATTTTTGAAATAAATGTCCACAATTTGTAAACGTTGTTCTCGCGTAAGTCACACAAATGTTATATGACCATGACAGTTGTGACGCATGAATCCCAATAAGAATCCCAATTGGAAAAAGTAATTCCTATTGGATTACTCTTTAAATGCCGTGAATCTATTTCACTTGGAATTGAATTTTGTTTCAGACAGCTTCACAAAAATGTTCATATAGCCGCCATATAGCAAAA
The DNA here is from genome assembly GCA_963691935.1 of Nephrotoma guestfalica. Classification (NCBI taxonomy): domain Eukaryota; kingdom Metazoa; phylum Arthropoda; class Insecta; order Diptera; family Tipulidae; genus Nephrotoma; species Nephrotoma guestfalica. The sequence goes on along the minus strand of OY829913.1, from coordinate 203,468,951 downwards.
ATTAACAAAAAAAATGTATACCATAGCTTGTGTTCCAATATTTTTGTTTCAAGCCAAAATACTATTTTTCAGATATAAATAAGCAACTCTCCAGGAGGCATTGCCTGTCATCCATTTTCCCATTTATTTTAATTTGAAATATTTATTTCGCGCTGCAAGAAAAATATTATTGTTGCCGCAATTAAAAATTGTGTAACAAATTAATTATCACAAGGAATATAAATAATCTCGCGTTCGTTGTATTGCCGTTTATCCACGATGCGTTTGCCAGACACCATCGACTATCCGTCGCTATTTTAATTGGTTAATACAAAAAGTAATTAATTTGTGTGCTGGTAAATTAAAAATGGAAAAGTTGGAATTTATTAAATTGCTATAATCAACTTCGCTTCCTTTTTCGTTAATATTTGTGTTTCGTATTATATTCATTAACCCCATTTATCTATCTGCAATATCATTTTTTTTTTGTATGTTTGTATTAGTACTTTTGTTCCACCGAAATTTAATTTTCATTTCAAAAATTTGGAAAACCAAACTTTTCCACAAACGAATTAATCTTTTCCACTCCATTAAAAGTTTCAAAAACAAAATGTTTTGTGAGCGGAACGATTTATGTATAAATTTTCAACTTTATTTTATTTTTGTAGCAACGAAAGGATAACGGAGCACCAACAACCAAAATACGACATAAATACACATAAATCGATCCTTTTGCTTGTCTTTAAAAACCGAACCACAAAAAAAAAGTTTTGTGTGTGCTTTTTAGTTCTTATATCCTTTTGTGAAAGGTGTATGTATCTTCTGCAAATTTGTTTTTTATTTAAATTTTATTTTTCGTCTGCTCCTAAAGGTATATGTATGTACTTCGTACGTGTGTAGTGAGGACAATAGAAAAGAAAATTATTGTCTCGTTTTCCGTACCGTTGAGTAATAAAACAAAATTTACTTTATAGGAGATTTTACTTTGTAATTTAATTTCTTAAATATTTATTAGGTTGGATTTCGTATAATATATCAGGTATAATAAAAATGATGTATGTTTGTCATTATGGAGTGGATGTTGGAAATAAAATCAAACGATAATGGATTTTACTGTGATAGATGTGTCTAAATTGAAAATCTAATCCTCCTCCTTTTCTATTTTATGTATCTTTTATTCTAGGGAACGCAAAGATGAATTGCCTAAAATGCAAGTTGGTTTTATTGATGTAATTTGTTTGCCTCTGTATCGTGTGCTATCGGATACATTCCCTTGGATTAAGCCATTGTACGAGGGTACAGTAGAAAATCGGCAGCATTGGCATGATTTGGCGGAAAAAGTTGAAATGGGATTGACATGGATTGATCATGACACGATTGACAAACCGGTTGAGGAATTTTCAGGTAAGATTTATATTGCAAATAATTTATAAAAAAATGTATTGGCCAAATTCCAGTTAAATATCGTATTGGTGTCAAATAAATATACCGGGTAGTCCATTGAAAATTGTATCGACAAATATCCAAAAAAAAACCCTGTGATACTAAAAATTAGTTAAGGACCAAGTTGGCATATAGAGAGAGCGACACAATATAGCATCTTAATTAATAATCGACTAATTACATTGGCTACCAGGAGGACAGTATTTTTCGCGATATTTGTCGATATCGTTTTAACTAGACCATCCGGCATTTATAAGCATCAAACAAGCAATGAAATTTTCAAATGTACAAGTCATCACAATATTACAATTCGCAAATGGCAATTTTGCAAATGACGTCTTACATATGTCATTGCGATTTTGACGATTTTTTTTCTTTTTTTTCCTTAATTAATTACAACTGAGGCTGTGCTCATCTAGCAATTTATCTTTCAAATTTACAAATTTTACATTTCTTTAACAAGTCTGATTTGTTGGGGTGAAACCCAATGGTTAGTCCCAAAATGAATTAAACTTATTTAAATTATAATTTTAATTTGGTATGTTTACTAGGTCAAGTGGCCTCGTTCTTTGAAGTCTTCTTTCAACGATAGGGTTATCTATCATATGGCGAATATAGGGGTTTCCATGTTCCTGGAGCCTTATTTCGTGTTTGGTGGCGTGCTTTTTTATTTCATCTTTGATGTATTCCATCTGTAAGTCCCTGTGAAGGTCTTCATTTACGATGCTACGAAGAACCTTATTTTGAAACATCTGTATCATTTTGGCGTTTGTTTGCTTAGTACATCCCCAGAGATGAATACCGTAGATCCATATTGGCTTCAGTATTTGCCGCTATCGCTATTGCTTTTTGGCATCGAGTGTCATGCCAAGATATTTAGTTTTGTTTGCATATAGCACCGCTCGTGAGCTAATTTCTATCGGTAGATGGGACGCCTTTTTTATATATAAAGTTAATATTCGTGGATTTCATCTCATTAAGCTTGATTCTCCAGTGCTTAGTCCAGTTACAAATCGCATTGGTAATCTTCTGGAGTTTACTCGTTGCATCAGCAAAATTACTTCCAATCGCCATGATTGCTGTGTCATCTGCAGAGGTGGCAATGGTTCCTTCATCTGTTGTTGGGATATCCCTTGTATATAATAAATACAGAAATGGTCCTAAGACACTCCCCTGTGGCACACCGGCGAAGGTTTTCTTTAGTTCGGAGAACTTCATCCTCATATTTAACACGAAAATGTCTATTGGATAAATAAGATCTTAGTATAGCATAGAATTGCTTCGGCAGATCCTCTATGCAGCTTGAATTCCACTCCACTGTGCCAGACTTTATCGAATGCTTGGGAGACGTCCATAAATATGCTAGAGCATACATTTTTACGTTTTAACGTGCTTTTAATAATGTTGGTGATCCTATGCACCTGTTCAATTGTGGAGTGCTTTTCTCTGAATCCAAATTGATGTTGAGGAATTAGTTGTCGGTCCTCAATTATTGGTTTAAGTCTTTTTAATAATAATTTTTCAGAGAGTTTTGACATAATTGGCAGCATCATGCAAATGATAGATGCAGATCGGCACACCTAACTTCATATGCCAAGGGAGAAGGTCATCTCTGGGTTCGCCACAAGGAAATTTGGTAATGAACAAATTTTCACCGGAAGAATATATAGAAAATTGTTTACGGGAATGACCAATATTCGCCATTAATCCTCGTGATTTTCGAACGAGCAAGTGAATATATGTTCTATGCATATTGCGACAACTAATTACATATGCCAAGGGAAGGGGTCATCTCTGGGTTCGCCACAAGGAGGTTCTTGACTTTTCGTGATTTTCGATCGGGCGTCTTGTAATATGCTCTATGCACATTGGAACACCTTACTTCATATGCCAAGGGAGGAGGTCATTTTTGAGTTCGCCACAAAATTTTTTACGGGATTGACCAATATTCACCATTAATCCTCGTGATTTTCGAACGGGCGTCTGGTAATATGCTCTATGCACATTGGAACACCTTACTTCATATGCCAAGGGAGGGGGTCATCTCTGAGTTCGCTACAGGGAAATTTGGTAATGAACAAATTTTCATCGGGAGAATGTATAGAAAATTGTTTACGGGATTGATCAATGTTCACCATTAATCCTCGTGATTTTCGAACGGGCGTCTGAATATATGTTCTATGCAGATTGGGACAACTAACTTCATATGCCAAGGGAGGGGGTCATCTCTGAGTTCGCCACAAGGAAATTTAGTAATGAACAAATTTTCATCGGAAGAATGTATAGAAAATTGTTTACGGGATTGATCAATATTCACCATTAATCCTCGTGATTTTCGAACGAGCGTCTGAATATATGTTCTATGCAGATTGGGACAACTAACTTCATATGCCAAGGGAGGGGGGCATTTTTGAGTTCGCCACAAAATTTTTTACGGGATTGACCAATATTCACCATTAATCCTCGTGATTTTCGAACGGGCGTCTGGTAATATGCTCTATGCACATTGGAACACCTAACTTCATATGCCATGGGTGAAGGTCATCTCTGAGTTCGCCAGAAGGAAATTTGGTAATAAACAAATTTTCATCGGAAGAATGTATAGAAAATTGTTTACGGGATTGACCAATATGCATCATTAATCCTCGTGATTTTCGAACGAGCATCTGAATATATGTTCTATGTAGTTTGGCACACCTAACTTCATATGTCAAGGGAGGGGGTCATCTCCGAGTTCGCCACAAGGAAATTTGGTATAGAACAAATTTTCACCGGAAGAATATATAGAAAATTGTTTTTGGGATTATTAATAAAGTATCTTTATGTGATTTAGCTAAGATACACACTTTATGAAAAAAACCTTTTCGGGATGGAAATTTCGGGCCAACTACTTATACATCCCATTTCCGCCCTATTAGTATTTAAAGTTCTAGGTCCAAGGCGTTTGAATTGGTAGTAAAAAACCAAATTCAATGTCATCTCATCGATAACTTTAATTTGCTTAGTCTTTAGTTAGCAATCAGGTTTTAGAAGTTCCACGGTACTACCACTGCTTTACTGAATGTTTCTGATTATATTCGTTGTAGTATGAGTAAAGAAATAACTTGTCTTACTTTGTTGGATTTTTCTAAAGTGCTCGATTCAATTCGATTCAATCACCAAATTTTGTTTAGTACGCTTATTACGAACTTTATTTTTTCTCTCTCTCTCTCTCTCTCTCTCTCTCTCTATCTCTCTCTCTCTCTCTCTCTCTCTCTCTCTCTCTCTCTCTCTCTCTCTCTCTCTCTCTCTCTCTCTCTCTCTCTCTCCTTCTAAATTGATTTTCGACTATATTTCGGGTCGCTTTCAGGCAGTCTTTTATGACAATTATTTTTTTGACTTCTTACCTGTCTCTGCTGGCGTTCCTTCAGGATCGGTTCTTGGTCCTTTACTATTCTCAATGTACATAATGACGTTGCATGTTCGATTCGCCATTCTTCTTTTCATATTTTTGCTGATGATGTGCAAATTTATAGGAGTAGTCGCTTAGATAATGATTCCATTAACTCTAATATTTCTCTTATTAATGATGATTTGCTAAGAATTTATAATTTATAATGACCAATTATCCCATTATCTAACCGTTTCGTTCCTAATGCTAATAAATCTCAGTTTTTTATAATTCAACTAGAAATATAGGGTTAAATTTCAATAAAACTCTTACTTGAGATGATCATTTGATTAAGGTTAGCAAAACGGTTTTTGGAATGCTTTGTGGTTTGTATAAAGTTGTAGGGTTTACTGATAGTAATTTTAAAAAGCATATGTTCCTCTCGCACCTTCTTCCACATTTTCTATATGAAGTTCCTCATATTGTTTGTTTGGTATGGTTCAGGAGAATATAAATGTTCTCCAAAGATATTTCAATGCTAGCACTCGTTTCGTTTTTAGTATTAGGACATATGATCACATTTCTTCACACATATGATATTGCTGAAAAACCTGAGGTTTTCATGCCTAATGGTAGTATTTTGTTGTTGTTGTTGTTCATTTATAATACTTCCATATGCGTTTTTCCTCTACTAAAATTTGTATGTCAATCAATCAATTAATCAATGAACCTCATGGGCGAAGTTGTCTGGACGTTTGATAAATCACTTCTTCCTCTAAACATCCAACCCAGTAGAAGTTAAATTCCAGTAAACCAATGCAGCAGCTTTGAAAATGGGATGGTCAGTTCCCTCGAAGGCACCCAATTGCTCAAAACTTCCAGCGCCATGTTTGGAAGCAACAAAGTGCGCAGATAGCAGCGCTTCTCATCTTGTGGACTCACTAAGTACATACGCGAGACTACTTTGTGGGATGTCAGTATAGAGCAGGAAGATTATTCTTAAAGGGAGGCCCTGCCTAGGTACAAATTGAATATTGAAAACGATAATGTCAATATTTCCAAATTGAACATCAACTTCTTCATTTATTGGGTTTAGATAAATGAGAAAATGAAATTGTAAAAAGTATGAATTTCTATGTCTGTGACTTTCAGTCATATTCTGTAGTTGCCTAATAAAAAAAATAAAAATTAAACTTAAAATCTAAATGGTTTTGAAGAGATCGATATGTTCTCCCAGGATCGTTTTGTCTTACATCAATTATTTAATCAATAATAATTTTTATTTATTTTCTTCCAGCCTGTTCCGATGAAATCAAAGACATCGAATTCACCGTTACCACATTAAATTGTAGTCACACCAATGACCAAAAGGATGAGCATCATACACCATCGCATGAGCGGCGGCCTAAATTTAGTAGTCTAAGAAAATCAAGTAATATAGGAAAAGTTGTGAAAGCAAAATTAGCAAAATCATTTTATAATAGTACGTTTGATAATCATCATGGCAGCACTGAATCATCACATGTCCACCACCATCAGCAGGGTGGTGGTGCTGGTGGCGGTACAAATACGACCAATAACAATTCCGAACCATCGACAAAACACTCAATGGGATCAACAAAACAGCATCATACAGCGTCGATAGATTTGAAAAGTAATAGTTCCAAAGATCAGTTGCTATCGTTGACCGATAGTAAATTTAGCGAAGAAACCCTAGATCAAAGTGAGGTGTCACAGGTAAAAAGTAATAAAAGGCGTTCGAAGTTGTGTCACCTTTTGTGACCAAAATGCTATAAATCGTAAATAATTTTATTTTTTATAAATTAACTTTAATATATTTAATTATGAAACCACTATACTAAAACTTAAAATTTCGATAGTGGCGTTTTGGTAAATCTGCATAAAGAACACTTTATGCTTCTATGGCATCTTAACATTTCTTAAACAAAATAGATTTTTAAAACGTTTTGAATGTAATTTTTTAGGTTACGTGCGACAGACACACACATACACATATACACTTAAAGAAACCTAACTAGTAATTTTTTAAACTTAATTTCATTTAGGTAAGTAAACGACTATATTTTTAGCCTAGCTCTTAGAGATCACCATTACAAATTTTTAATTTTGTGAATAATATTTTTATAAATTGGAGAATATTTTTTTATATAGTGAACTTTTTTAAAACAACAAATTGATATTTAAAGCAATATTTAGTTTATGTATTCCTAAAATACTGATTTTAAGTTTTTTGTCACGTAATCGTCACCGAAAATTATAAATAATTGGTTAAAGCCTTCTGGCGACATGTGTTACACCTGTCAATTAATTTATAGTATTAACAGTCATATAACTTAGCATGGTATTTTAAGAGTGCAGACATGGGTTTGAGTTCTGCTTAATCAATTATCCTCATTCAAAATGACTCTAAGTACTACTTGTGGTCTTTTTGAACTATTGCATTTCAAAAATTTCGGTTAGATTTGTTCCACGTGCTCTCCCTGTGTAAGATAATCGGGTTTGAAAAATAAATTTAAAATGTGAGCCTGAAATTTTGACAGCTCGTCAGTCTGATATGCCCCGTCACGAAACAATCATGTTTGAGGAGTGTTTCGAATTATTGAAAACTTATCAAAGTCAGTGGTGTGTAGCCGAAACCGTGCGAATTTTAACAAAGAAATATTGGTCGTGAAAGAGCGCCAAGCAGAGCCGCTGTACTGAAATTGGTGAAGAAAGTTCGTGAGAAAGGCTTGCTATTGGATGACATAAATGGTTCCCATAGTATAGAACATAATCCATCGACCTTAACTCGACGCCGAGTCGCACCAGCCTGCGGAGAATACTGTACTAAAACCCTGGATTATTCGTCTACAAGGTCCAGATGACTCAGTTAGCAATTCACCATCTACTTCGATGTCAGTTCTCTGCGTGGGCCTTAGACCAGCTCGCATTTTCATCTCGATGGCTATGTTAACAAGCAGAACCGCCAGATTTTGGGAGTGGTTGCAACCACACGAAAGAAAACTTTCCGAGATGATGTTGAGGTTTAGAACGTATATAGATTCACCTTGTCAAGCGACATATCTAAAATGTACCGACAAATTCACATACGCGATACACAAACACGATTGCAACGAATACTTTGGCGAGAAAACTTGACTGACCCAATTGACGTATATGAACTTACAACTGTGACATACAGCACAGCATGAGCCCCATATTTGGCGACCCGCACGCTTAATCAACTTGCTTGTGATGAATACGCAAATTTTGATGCAGCGTCTAGGGTAGCAATAAAAGATTTTTATGCGGATGATCTTATAACAGGTTGCGACGACATCGAAGAAGCAAAACAGTTACAGAACGAAATGATTGATATGCTAAATACCGGTAGTTTTCATTTGCATAAATGGTGTGCAAATGACCCACGACTATTAGAAAATATTCCGATTCAAGATTGTGAGGAGATGCAGTTTAGAGACGAATTCAGTCTCGGTGCTTGCGTAAAGGCGTTGGGCTTGTTATGGCATCCAAAAGAGGATTATTTTGTTTTTAAACCTCCAATGTTTGAAACCGATAAATCATTAACAAAACGAACGATCGTATCTGACATATCTAAAATGTACGATCTCCTAGGAATTTTTTCTCCAGTGATAATAACAGGCAAAATAAGTGCAACAATTATGGGAATCCAAAATAGACTGAGATGAATTGACTCCAAGTGAACTTCAAGGAATTTGGAACAATTGCTCTAAATCATTAAACGAAATTTCCCATATGCTCATTAACAGAAATGTCTTGGGTCATACAAAAACGAATAAAATAATTTGTACATCAGAATTACATTGCTTTGGTGATGCCTCGGAAAAGGCATACGGTGCATGTCTGTATATTAAAATCATTGATTCTGATAACAATATATATGTTAACCTACTCTGCAGTAAATCATGAGTGGCACCTTCAAAAACATTGTCTTTACCAAGATTGGAACGTTCAGCCGCTTTGCTTCACGTTTTGATTTACAATTTGACGATGTAATTTTGTGGTCCGATTCAACAATAACGCTGTGTTGGATAACAACTCCACCACATAAGTTAGAAAATTTATAGCCAACAGAGTCAACGAGATTCAAGAGTTAACATCTATTTTGACGTGGAAATACATAGATTCTGCAAATAATCCAGCAGATCTTTCATTTCCGGTTGACCGATTTCGGCCAAAATTTACCGAGATCTTCCAATTCGTAAAGGAAGCTGAAGTCTGAAGTTTTGTCTCGATCAATTAGTTCGTCTGGACAGTAGAGGGTCAAAATTTTATTAAAACCCATTTTTTTTGTCAAAAAAACATAGTTTCCGCGTTTGGAAACTGATCTGGGCCGAAATAATTGCAAATTTAATTTGGAGTCGTTTAATACATAATCGTTTTTTCCAGTATATGATAAACTTTTTAAAATATTTGCAAGAAACGATAAAGCTATGGAGGCCTCCACTTACGGTGAACCGGATTTCAGCCAAAAGTCTATAGAATCTCACAATTTATGAGAAAAGCTCAAGTATGAAGGTTTGTCTGCACCATTTACGCACATTCGCTCACACGCACAGAAATTTTTTAAAAACTTTATTTACAACCTACGATCAAATCTACTATTTACATGGTCCTGCGAGCCATTCGAATACGAATTGGCATAATACATCTATAAGGCGTCTGTCTAGGCCAAAACATAGAAAGAGTTCAAATAAATAAATAAATGGCAAAACACCAGCGTTTAAAATAGCCAGCAGCATCAGTGAAATCAGAAACGCGTTACTTACGGCGCAAAGTGCCAGGGGCCAGGAATTGTTACGACTAGTTGCTAACGTGCGACGGGGTGACGGTAGACATAAGACGAGGTCTTACTACGATCAAAGTCGAAAGGCCATCATAGCGGTATACCACAAATATTGTGAAGATGACGAAAGATTAATTACAGATGAAAACATCAAGCCGCCAGAACAGTAAGAAAAGAAGGAGATGCAACGCGCGTATAAACAAGCAATTGAGGACATCAATAGTTGCGTAACACAGCTACCCGTCAATCCACCAAAAGTTACACCATCAATCAGTTCAACGAAAAATACATCGGAGCACGACGAACAACGAAATGGGTTAGAACAGCCAAAAGATGATCAATTGAACATCGGATCCGGTGAGTCTCTGGAAAAGTTAGAAGAACACGATTCAAGTGATGCCGATACGCCATCGTTCACAAAGTCCAGGGAGGGACCCATAATCGAAAGCATAAAATGGACCGATACACACGAGTCAAAACAAACATCAAGTTAAGGGGACCGCCAAACTAATTCATCTGGCCTGAATTTATCGCAAAAGCTGTTCAAACAACAAGATGTCAGCATGCGGTTATTATACCGAAAAATAGGTATAAAGGCGGAACTGGCGTCAAAGGAATAATTGGAAGAGTATCTAAAGATAAAAATCGATCAGATCAACCATGATACCACGAAGTTGATCAAATACATAAAATCGAGAACCACATCATTATTACAATCATTAAAACTATCAAAGGTGGAAATACTAACGTTCTACAGTGAACTGGCATGCATCCGAAGATATATTAACAAGGCTCGTTCATGAAAATAAGCAACTATCGAAAGGGGCCGCGCGGCTAATTAGCCACTTATCAACCATTGGCGATAACTATGAGACGGCATGGGAAGTCATACAGGCCAGATATAACAACAAACGATTGTCAGCCTCATCCTACTTCTATATTATCGTTGCATAATATACAAAATGCAACAGCATCCAGTATCAGAACGCTACACAATACGGTGGTGGAGATGTTGCTTGGAATTTTTGGAGAGAAGATTCCAATTGCTGGAGACAATCGGAGGACAAAAACTGAACATCGCACGGTTGGCCAAACCAGAGATCAGCGTGACACGATTACAGGTATTGTGGAGGACGGCATCATTCTCCCAAGGAGTGCATCCGTTTTCAAAACCTGTGCAACAAACGAAGAATCAGCTAACTGTTAGAGGCGGACGTTTACAGCGACTTCATCGGGAACCGAATAATTAGAGGCAGACCAAGCGCTATAAGCACAAGCTTGGGGTGGATAATCTCTGGCCCTTCACAAAGCACAATCGAACAGCAGATCGTGGCAGTTCACCAGGCAGAATTTGCAGCAGAACATTCGCTACTGAATCCAGGTAAACGAATCAATAAACATAGCAGAATTATTTCGCTCAACCCATTCCTTGACCAGTGAAACATAATTCGGGTCGGTGGAATTTTGGAAAACTCGTCCTTATCCTACCAGGAAAAACATCTCGTCATCCTACCGTACAAAGGGCCATTCGCCAAGTTAGTATTAGAATGGGGACATAAACAAACAATACACGGGGGCAATGCGTTAACTTTGGCGTTTCTTCGGAAAAAATTCTGAACCATCAGAGGCGTCCAATCCATCAAACATAATAACTATCAATGTATCCGCTGCCATCAATTCAAAGTCGTAACCGCAGAACAACTAATGGGAAATTTTCCAATTCTCCGCGTTACTGTATCACGCCCTTTCACACGCACTGGAGTGGACTACGCCGGCCCGATTCATATTCGAACTAGCAAAGGACGCGTAAATAAATCGTATAAGGGATATATGTGCATATTTATCTGTTTAGCTACCAAAGCAATCCACATCGAAGTGGCCTCAGATCTTTCAACAGAGGGGATTTCTTAACGCATTTCGACGATTCACCTCTCGTCGAGGTATTGTGACACACATGTTCAGCGACAACGGAACTAATTTTGTGGGAGCGCAGAAGATGCTACAACCGTTGACGTGGCATTTCATTCCACCAGTATCACCACATTTTGGTGGACTATGGGAAGCAGGGGTGAAATCTATAAAAAACAAGCTCACAGCCCAAGTGGCAACAAACAAGGACAAACCTGAAAGTAGGAGATATCGTCCTATTGCGAGACGAACAACAACCACCAACGAGATGGAAACTCGGCCGAATTGTAGAATTGCACTCCGGCGGCGATAGGCAGACCAGGGTAGTAACGCTCAAAACAGCGGGCAACTCAAACGTCAAGAGATCAATAAGCAAGGTAGCAGCTTTGCTCAGACAAGAGCCACTGATATAAGAGGAAACTCAAGAACAAGAACATCAAGCCGAAGATCATGTACCCATGATTCAAGGGAGAAGGCAACAGTCCCATCGAAAGGCGAAGCAAGCCTCAACTACTAATGAATTAATTCAACATACTTGCCTCTTGCCTGAGTATAATAAGCTTGGTATCCGGCAACCGGTGGTCTGAAGAATCAAAATTAGTCGAAACAAATCCATCCGTCACCGTCACTACATGGAACAACTCGGTCATGTACTTTGACAATATTGCCAAAGTAGAACTGCTTTCGACTAAATGGGATCTGGTAGTTCGGTACAACTTGTCGAGTTATTGGCAAGAATTAAATAACGTGGTGAAGGGCTTGACCTTACTTGACAGAGCCTGCAAAGATGTACAACCAAATAAATGTGATCTCATCCGACAACAGTTACAATGGCAGTTTAACAACAATATCCAAGACAACGAGTTGATAACGAATAGTGACGTCAGTCAAAGTAGGATGAGACGTGGAGTAGGCGATACAATAGAGTACCTAATGGGGAACATGTTCGGGGTATTGTCGCAAATAGGGGCAGAACAGTACGAACATCAGTTCGATCAGATACAGGAAAACGAACCATACACTTCAAAACTTCTGAAAAATCAAGCCGCGATTATTGACAACACGTTAAAACTGGAAAAACACAGCAACAACATCACTGCCCAACAATTGCAACTCCTAATGGAGGCACAACAACAGTTCGACATCGAGTTAGCACTCAACAATGACTACCGAACGCACCAAGATAAAGCATTAGCAGTCATTCATTTACCCATGCAATTAGAGCTGGTGATCAAACATCTTGAAGCTACACAACGAAGATTAGTGGACGTACTTATAGGTGCGAAACATCAGATTATTCTTTGTTCGTTGATATCGCCATGGCAGCTGGAGCAAGAGATGTCCACTATACTTAAAGATCTTCCGAAGACCTGCACTTTGCCAGGGCATGGGCTTTTAGAGTTACACAACCTGTATCATCTAATGACAATAAGGACAAGAATAACCAAAGCCAATGTCATAATCGTGATACAAATCCCATTGGTGCAATCATGGGACTACCAGCTCTACGAGACCATCTCTGTCACTATTTTCCGCCACAATTCACAAATAAAAATAAAGCCCACCACACAGTACATACTCGTCGATTCGTACCGAGAGCGCTTTGCACCCATCACGGTTCAGGAACTATCTAAGTGCAAGAAACTACCAGACGGCTTGTTGATATGTGACATAGCGACATTGTATACTCAACAAAGCGAGCAAAATCAATGTGAGAGATCCATATTTTTCAAGGCAACTGTCTTCCATCCAAGCTGCAGCACCGAGGTAATGAAGGCTGAAAACTACTTCATCAAAATACAAGCTGCAAATCAATGGAGTTTCGCAGTCAAGCAAAGGGTCACAGTGGACATAATTTGCAAATCCAGAATAAAAACCATCGCATTAGAACATCATAAAACTACAGCCAAGTTGTATTCTTATAGGAGCAATGCTGTGCACCTCTATGCAGCCAGCACTAAAGGCAGCGAGAGAAACAGGTCCTATATTCCTGCGTTTAACATCTCAGTACTCACGCCGCTTTTTGATAGCAAACATCGTTTGAGGCTTGGACATCCACTAAACGTCCACCACTACGTGATGTCTCACAACCAGCAGCAAGCTGTGGCCGGCCCTCAACATGTTCAACAGAACACGACACGTGGGTGTGATAACCCCAACATGTGCGCAAATTACATTCGTTTTACATATTTTATTTGTACTCAGCACAAATGCTTAATTAGCAGAATGTGGGAACGAATGTAAAGTGTGAACATCATGATTATGTGCAAACTGCATTTTTTTAGAAATTTTTTTTGTTCTATGGTCAGCACATCAGTAGTATAACACGAATATTTACGATATTCGATTTACAATCGAACTAATGTGTTTAGGAACGATTAAATTGGCGCCCGATTTTAAATGGAGGGTGGCAGTGCATCGCTTTTAACTAGACGGTGATTTACTTGGAATATATCCATTACTCAGAATACAGCTTTTATGATTTGGAAGTTAATAAGGCAAAGATCCAGCAACATACTCGTATAAGCAGCAAATCATTCGTCCGATTATTGATCACGGTAGAAACATTTGTGCCAAATGGTTAGGAATATATGAATAGCTAACCCTCATGGATCTCATCACTTAAAATTGTCCCAATGCTTAATTGTGTTTTGTGTAATCACTTGAAACAGATGGTTTTGACAGCATTAACAGCGTATTCCACATAAATTACGTTTAAGTAAATTTGTAACTTACTGTAAGTACACACAATTTATTTTAGTTGGTGAGTGCACGAACCCTTTATGGCATCATTTTCTTTTCGGTTATCTTTTTGATCATAGAATAATTAGAAAGTTGAGCCGACTCATTTGGGGTAGATTGTCTTGAACGGTATTGTTGGAAGATGGTGGAACATTCTGGTCGGAGGGGCATTATACTGCTTGTCTTAAAAGTGTGTGGCTATTAAATGAGTCATTTGTCGGGTACACTGTAGTAGTGAATCTCCCCGGTTGATTATGTAATCAATGCTCGTATACAATACTTTAAAAGCATATTAAATGTAGCCCTTGCACCCGTTCGATTACAATAAAAACTTTCAATAAAAAGCTCTCATGCGAAAATAATTTTCCCGAACAACTTTTTCTATAAAATACAATTTTATTTGTTGTACTGCAAGTCACTAATGCTCCAGCCCAATATAGAAATCAAACTTTTTGCATACAAAAAATATAATTACGTAATAATCATAAAAGCTCGAAATGAAAAAGTTCGATTTTATAATATTTTTCTCGGTGTTGGTATAAAGAAATATAACGAAGACAAAGTTGTAAGCTTTTATACTTTTCAATTACTCGCATCTTGTAAATATTTTTCATTATGTAAGCAAAGCTCTCATAAAAATTGAACTTTTTTATTTAATAACAATAATTGAATTTGACTCAAAACAATACGTAAATTAACTGAAATTGCTTGGTGTATATCGATATCGCACCTCATCAATTCATATCATGGTTTGATCTGTTTATTTAGACATGAGGCATGTATAAATTGTCACTATGGGTGGGCGGTTTACATATATGGCCCGAAATTAATTTTCATCAAATATGTGTCACATATCCTTATTTTATTTGTTTTTATTCGATATTCCATGGTATCATGGTCGATTTGAATTACGTTCGTTTTCGTACACCCGCATCACAGCAGCAGCAGACACCACTTCAGTAAACACCAATAATAAATCAATAAAAATAAAATTATCCAAAAATTTTCCCTAAGGTGGTTAGAAAATTTTTGATTTTTGTCTATCCCCGAATTATTTATGTATATTTGCATTTCGAACACTTATTTATGTATTCGGCGTACAACCATATCCAATGTTATTGTTATAACCGATTTTATGGTTAGACGTGAAATTCTAATGATAAATCGAATATATTGTAAATTCAGGTTTCATCGTTTCTTAACTGACTGTTTATAGGGTAGTATGTGCAAGGTGGTGGGTGATAGCACAACGGTACGAAACTCAGATAAAAACATATATGTTTATGCGTCATGAGTACCCCTATATACATAGGGAATACATACTCGTATGTGATGTCAAACCAAATATTCAATTCGCAATAAACGAGAAAATCTAACTTTTATCTTTAATCGAAAAACGATTGTTGAATATGAATTTAATGCTTTTTGGTACATAACGAACAAGGTAATGTGCTTAAGTTGAAAAAAATGATTTTTTTTTTCAAAATCGACTCTTATTATTGTGAAAGGTGTTTGAAAGACTTTGTTAAGAAAATTTGTTTGATTTTTATCAATTTATAAAGTTGTATGCTGATTTATTGAATCAACATTGTTCGTTAACTTTATAATGATATTAAGATACTTCAAGTGAGAAATTTTTTTTTGTAGCTCCTTGTAAAGTTGTGGTTGGTCCATCAGGATTTCGATTGATACACAAATATACTCTTATGTTGGAATACTTTTTTTAATACGCTTTATAGGGGAGAGTGGGGCGCATTTGATAGGTGGAGTTTCATTTTTACTATGCCCAATGTCCCACATGGAGCAACTTTAAAACATCACCACGCAGACTTCTTGGAATAACCATACACTCTAGTGTGCGAACAGCTGCAAGTCGCGGTTCACATTCTCTGACCATCCGTTCTTTGTAAACTCCAAAACTTGAGACAATTGTTTGTCTGTTTTCGTTGCTTCACTGATTTTCTGGCTGCGAATCGGGAAGTGTGACACTTCCTCTTCACACATGTCATAAACTTCGAAAGCACTTTCCTCCTCTTGATCGAATTGCTTGTCTGGCCCCCCGCTATGGTTATGTTGACGAGTGATATACCGGGTGTTTATTTTAAACTGAGACGATCAAATATCTCGAAAAATAGCCACTCTACGGAAAAAATGACCATAATCAAAATTTAATCATACCGCGGGGGAAATACATTAGTGCAAAAAAAATAGACCCCCACCCCCCGCTTTGTAGGTGGGGCGGGGGTAACTTTTAAACTAAGATAGTAAGCCATATTTTTTATTGCAGATACGGATTCTGCGACTAAAAGTACGTATGATTTGAATGAAATATTTTGTTCGGTTCATGATAGATGGCGTTGTAATCGACGAAATTCAATTTTTTCAATTTCTCCTTCTTAGAACACACGCATTCTATTCTGCGATACGTTTGAAATAAAAAACATCACGTTTTCATTGGAAATACTCGAAATTCGTCATCAAAACAATTTATTAATGTAAATGGCAGGTGAATAAAATAATTTTAGCTTAAAACAAGTGTTCAAAATGATGGCCTGCGACTTCAATGCACTTATTAATACGCATTTCAAGTGATTGTACACAACTGAGAAGTGTGTCTGGTTGAATTTCAGCACACGCATTTCTGATTCGCTCAATCATGTTCTCACGTGTTGTTGGTTCTTGTTTGTAAACTTTGTCTTTGAGATAGCCCCACAAAAAGAAATCTGGTGAAGTAAGATCTGGTGATCAGCTCTACCAATCCAGCGACCATTGAAATCACGATCAAGTATTTCACGTGCCACCACCGAATAGTGTGCAGGACAACCATCATGTTGAAACCACATGTTCCGTCTCACTTCTAAGCTCAAATTTTCAAGTAATATTGGCAGTTCATTTTCCAAAATGTTTCGGTACATTTGACCATTCAAGTTGCCTTCAATAATGTGGGGGCCTATGAGTTTGTTGCCAATTATTCCACACCACACGTTGACAGTCCAAGGACGCTGATGTTCAACTTGATGAAGCCAGTGCGGATTTGTAACACTCCAATAATGCATGTTGTGTCGATTAACCGTTCCATGGTTTGTAAAAGACGATTCGTAAGAGAACATTACGCAACGAAAAAAATTAGGGTTTTGTTGTATTTGTTCACGTGCCCATTGACAAAAAATTACCCGATTTTGGAAATCAGCGCCAAGAAGATCTTGGTGTAAAGACACATGATATGGATGATACTTGTGCCGTTTTAAAATTATCCAAACACTGGTGAGGGACAATCCGGAATCGCGAACTATTGCTCGTGTACTAACATGAGGATTATGAGCCACTGCTGCCAATACAGCAATTTCATTATTTTCTCCAGTGACTGTTGCTATACGGGTCCTCTTTTCCGGTTGAACATTTCCATCAGTAATAAATTGTTTGATAGTACGGCCAAATGCAGCACATGAACGAATCTTATCCGGAAAACGTTGAGCGTAAATAGCAACAGCATTTTCAAGATTTCTGCCAGCTTCTCCATAAACCAGAACCATTTCAATTTTGTCTGGCACAGTTAAACGCTCCATTCTAAAGTATTTTATCGTTTATTTTGCAATTACGAAAAACATGAAGATAAGAAATAACACAAACGTTAAATGTGATTTACAAAACTGAATAAATTGTTTTGATGACGAAATTCGAGTATTTCCAATGAAAACTTGATGTTTTTTATTTCAAACGTATTGCAGAATCGAATGCGTGTGTTCTAAGAAGGAGAAATTGAAAAAATTGAATTTCGTCGAATACAACGCCATCTATCATGAACCGAACAAAATATTTCATTCAAATCATACGTACTTTTAGTCGTAGAATCCGTATCTGCAATAAAAAATATGGCTTCCTATCTTAGTTTAAAAGTTACCCTCGCCCCACCTACAAAGCGGGGGTGGAGGACTATTTTTTTGCACTAATGTATTTCCCCCGCGGTATGATTAAATTTTGATTATGGTCATTTTTTCCGTAGAGTGGCTATTTTCGAGATATTTGATCGTCTCAGTTTAAAAGAAACACCCGGTATATCCTTCCGTTTTGATCCAGGGGGTTTGCGTCTGAATTCTTGGTAACCGACCCGAGTGTGTTGATAACTGCTTCGATATAGATTTCTTAGATTTGTTTCCACTGCTGGTCTACACTGATGGCTACTTCTTCAATGGTTTCGCAGAATGTGTTTCAGTTTTTTCCGTTTTATTTTGATGCGATTTACAGCGACAAGTTTAATTTTGAATTATGATATTTTACCAGTAGGTGCGTGGAAATTTACTGCCTTCTACGAATTATCTGGTCCGTGATGCAGTAGTCGATGAGTCTTCTCCATTATTATTACGCAGAGAGTCTATATTGATTGTTTATCACCCACATGATGGTTTATCAGGTCGATTTTATATGCTAAAATTTCTGCATGCACAAGAAGGAGAGATTTTATCCTTCTTGTATAATTATTTGGATCGTTTTCTTGTGTGTCCTTGCTATTGTGGCTTGTTCATGGAACTCATCCTTGGTTGTTTCATCTACGTCTTTTCTTGGATCGTGTCACCGAATATTAAAGGTTGTGGTTTGCATTTTTGAATGGAGTCTTGTTACGATGCTACTATTATTGTGCAGGTTTCTGTTCCATTAATGCCTTCATGGATTTAGCTGTTATTAATATGTGTGACCTTGCCTTATTCATCGCGTCCAAGAAGAGAATTTCGTTCCTCTTCTTTCTCTAATTGTTGTGCTAAGCCTTCACCTTTCCGTTAGAGTGTTGATGAATTGAATTTAATTAAATCTTTGGTCTATTGAATCCTAGCCAGCTTCCAGGGGGTGGAGGGGTGTTCATTCCATTCATTATTCACTTTTTTCTATTATGTTCCCAAGCAATCACCCAACCTTGTAATAATCCAAGCAATGGTTGCTTGACGTTGGTGATGAAGTTGAGTCGTTGTTGTGTCTCAATTTCAAGAACGAAAGCTCCAGTGAAAAAGGACCAAGAAACCACATTATCTGCACGAAACATCTTTTTTTGTATTTAATTTTGATCAAAATACAATCAAACACAGTAAACAATCAACAAATCACATTTACGCTATAAGTTTTGTAGAAATCCCAACTACTTTGATCAAAAACGGAAGTTAAAATCGGAAATAAAAGATTTCTTTCGAAAATGGGCATGACAGATTGCCCATATGGCACAGCGAAACCATAACCGAATTTAGCCTAGCAAGTCGCTTATGATTTTACCAATATTGAAGACATCGATTGACCGAGATTTTCAATTTCACCTATTTGTTTAATAAAATCTGAGTTTTAGCTGCCAAAATATAGGGTAAAACTCAATTTAAACTGAAATGCTAGAAGATGACGACTTCGCACAAAAAATCCAATTAAAAAAAACGAAAACGTAATAATCTACATTGTCTACGAATTGTTTACATATTCGACCAATTCTCGACAATGTCTACTCAAAAATCAATTGTCTACGCTATTTTCGACACCAACATGTAGACAATTTGGAAATAAGCGTAGACGCACAGCACTGGTAACTACAAACAAAATAATATTCTACATTGTCTACATATTCTACCAATTATCAAAAATCACAAGTTCGACACAAACATGTAGATAATTCAGAAATATGCGTGGATCTACGCTAATCCCTTTTAATTTAAAATAATTACGAATCTATACCAAATAAAGCTCAATAACCACATAAAGCACTTAAAGCATGAAAATATTCGTTCAACCTATTCGTTCTCCTACAGTAAAATAATATTACATAAAATTACAATTATCAATATTAAATACATAATTCCATTAATAATTTGTATGTCAATTAAAAAATTAAATGTAAAACTAACATAAAATAAAATTCTTAATACATCACATAGATGGTATATAATACATAATTTATATTGATAAGGATATTACGTTGATAAAAATATGTGACAGACATTCTTAATTACATTTATGTACTCGTACTAAAATAATTAAATATAATTAAATGAAATACAAAAAAGCCACAAACTTTTCTATAGATGATGTGCATAGTTTATAATTTATAAAGAAATGAGATCAAATTAAATTTTATTAGATTTTGTACTTAAGTTGCGAAAACGTAATTGAAGCTTTTATGAGATTATGTATTATGCGCTTTTTATCATATTTTTTTTTTGCTTATCCACGACACCGTACACAAATACAAAAAAAAATTATAATAATTCACACCTGCAGCAAAAATAATTATTCCCATAATAAATACTTTCAATTACTGTATAATAAAATAATTATTAATTAATGATGTACCAAAAAAATAACAAGCATTTGTTAGTCCCAAAATATACAAAACCGCCACACTACATTTTTCTGTTTGTAAATAAATTTTATGACGAAAAAATCAAAAAAATTGTGATTTAATTATTAATAAATAAATATTGAAACAAAAGTAATTATTATGAAAATGTATTAAAATTTTAATAATCAATTTTATATATATTACAATGTTTTAAAATTACCAAAAAAAAATAATTAATTAAAAAAAAACAGAGATAATTATATGAAAATTAAATATTTAATTAACATGTACTAACAAACATTACGAATATTATTAATTTTAATATGAAAATTAAATGAATGAGATCAATTAAAATGTAATAAAACAAAATATTATTAATTATTAATAATTAAAATTTAGTTGTATAAATTTATTTATTGTGATTTTAAATGAATTTCTAACAGCAACCAATTTATTAAAATAAAATTTCAAAATTAATTAATGAAATATAATTCTTAATCTGCAGTGTTTTATTTGATTTATTGAAGAAGTTTTGCAAGACCCCGTCGACCAAATATTTCCGACACCAACATCACCGACAACAAGTGTAAGTACATCCATGTCATCGACCGCACTATAATTGACTTAAATAATTATACCACCTCATTTTTTAGCCAGGATTAGAAGGTGAATGGTATCTGGTGGTCAGATCGTCAAACTGACGAACAAATAACGAACAAATTCCTTATACAGACCGCGATATTTTAATTTATTGCGTTATTGATGTAATTTTGAGTTGATCAGCGTTTAAATTGCTGCAATACGTCGCCTCATTCGTCTGTGATCCACGTTCGATGATCTACAATATAACCGGATATCAAAACGCGAAATTTCCAATAACCGCGCTTTCCAAATGCAACCAACCGTTAATTTCTTATTCAATATGTTATTTTCAGTACCTATAATCATTTTCAACCGGAAATTCAACAATAAAATATTTTGAATTTTTTTGCAAAAATCCCTGATGGTTAGCCTTACTGATTTTGAACGGATAAAATTTATTGTCACAGATTCTGCAAGTTTAGGTTATTTTGCGTTATTGATGTAATTTTGAGTTGATCAGCGTTTAAATTGCTGCAATACGTCGCCTCATTCGTCTGTGATCCACGTTCGATGATCTACAATATAACCGGATATCAAAATGCGAAATTTCCAATACCCGCGCTTTCCAAATGCAACCAACCGTTAATTTCTTATTCAATATGTTATTTTCAATACCTATAATCATTTTCAACCGGAAATTCAACAATAAAATATTTTGAATTTTTTTGCAAAAATCCCTGATGGTTAGTTAGCCTTACTGATTTTGAACGGATAAAATTTATTGTCACAGATTCTGCAAGTTTCGGTTATTTTGCGTTATTGATGTAATTTTGAGTTGATCAGCGTTTAAATTGCTGCAATACGTTGCCTCATTCGTCTGTGATCCACGTTCGATGATCTACAATATAACCGGATATCAAAATGCGAAATTTCCAATAACCGCGCTTTCCAAAAGCAACCAACCGTTAATTTCGTATTCAATATGTTATTTTCAATACCTATAATCATTTTCAACCGGAAATTCAACAATAAAATATTTTGAATTTTTTTGCAAAAATCCCTGATGGTTGTTAGCCTTACTGATTTTGAACGGATAAAATTTATTGCCACAGATTCTGCAAGTTTCGGTTATTTTGCGTTATTGATGTAATTTTGAGTTGATCAGCGTTTAAATTGCTGCAATACGTCGCCTCATTCGTCTGTGATCCACGTTCGATGATCTACAATATAACCGGATATCAAAATGCGAAATTTCCAATACCCGCGCTTTCCAAATGCAACCAACCGTTAATTTCTTATTCAATATGTTATTTTCAATACCTATAATCATTTTCAACCGGAAATTCAACAATAAAATATTTTGAATTTTTTTGCAAAAATCCCTGATGAGCCTTACTGATTTTGAACGGATAAAATTTATTGTCACAGATTCTGCAAGTTTCGGTTATTTTGCGTTATTGATGTAATTTTGAGTTGATCAGCGTTTAAATTGCTGCAATACGTCGCCTCATTCGTCTGTGATCCACGTTCGATGATCTACAATATAACCGGATATCAAAATGCGAAATTTCCAATACCCGCGCTTTCCAAATGCAACCAACCGTTAATTTCTTATTCAATATGTTATTTTCAATACCTATAATCATTTTCAACCGGAAATTCAACAATAAAATATTTTGAATTTTTTTGCAAAAATCCCTGATGAGCCTTACTGATTTTGAACGGATAAAATTTATTGTCACAGATTCTGCAAGTTTCGGTTATTTTGCGTTATTGATGTAATTTTGAGTTGATCAGCGCTTAAATTGCTGCAATACGTCGCCTCATTCGTCTGTGATCCACGTTCGATGATCTACAATATAACCGGATATCAAAATGCGAAATTTCCAATACCCGCGCTTTCCAAATGCAACCAACCGTTAATTTCTTATTCAATATGTTATTTTCAATACCTATAATCATTTTCAACCGGAAATTCAACAATAAAATATTTTGAAATTTTTTGCAAAAAGCCTTACTGATTTTGAACGGATAAAATTTATTGTCACAGATTCTGCAAGTTTCGGTTATTTTGCGTTATTGATGTAATTTTGAGTTGATCAGCGTTTAAACTGCTGCAATACGTCGCCTCATTCGTCTGTGATCCACGTTCGATGATCTACAATATAACCGGATATCAAAACGCGAAATTTCCAATAACCGCGCTTTCCAAATGCAACCAACCGTTAATTTCTTATTCAATATGTTATTTTCAATACCTATAATCATTTTCAACCGGAAATTCAACAATAAAATATTTTGAATTTTTTTGCAAAAATCCCTGATGGTTAGCCTTACTGATTTTGAACGGATAAAATTTATTGTCACAGATTCCGCAAGTTTCGGTTATTTTGCGTTATTGATGTAATTTTGAGTTGATCAGCGCTTAAATTGCTGCAATACGTCGCCTCATTCGTCTGTGATCCACGTTCGATGATCTACAATATAACCGGATATCAAAATGCGAAATTTCCAATACCCGCGCTTTCCAAATGCAACCATCCGTTAATTTCTTATTCAATATGTTATTTTCAATACCTATAATCATTTTCAACCGGAAATTCAACAAAAAAATATTTTGAAATTTTTTGCAAAAAGCCTTACTGATTTTGAACGGATAAAATTTATTGTCACAGATTCTGCAAGTTTCGGTTATTTTGCGTTATTGATGTAATTTTGAGTTGATCAGCGTTTAAATTGCTGCAATACGTCGCCTCATTCGTCTGTGATCCACGTTCGATGATCTACAATATAACCGGATATCAAAACGCGAAATTTCCAATAACCGCGCTTTCCAAATGCAACCAACCGTTAATTTCTTATTCAATATGTTATTTTCAGTACCTATAATCATTTTCAACCGGAAATTCAACAATAAAATATTTTGAATTTTTTTGCAAAAATCCCTGATGAGCCTTACTGATTTTGAACGGATAAAATTTATTGTCACAGATTCTGCAAGTTTCGGTTATTTTGCGTTATTGATGTAATTTTGAGTTGATCAGCGTTTAAATTGCTGCAATACGTCGCCTCATTCGTCTGTGATCCACGTTCGATGATCTACAATATAACCGGATATCAAAATGCGAAATTTCCAATACCCGCGCTTTCCAAATGCAACCAACCGTTAATTTCTTATTCAATATGTTATTTTCAATACCTATAATCATTTTCAACCGGAAATTCAACAATAAAATATTTTGAATTTTTTTGCAAAAATCCCTGATGGTTAGCCTTACTGATTTTGAACGGATAAAATTTATTGTCACAGATTCTGCAAGTTTCGGTTATTTTGCGTTATTGATGTAATTTTGAGTTGATCAGCGTTTAAATTGCTGCAATACGTCGCCTCATTCGTCTGTGATCCACGTTCGATGATCTACAATATAACCGGATATCAAAATGCGAAATTTCCAATACCCGCGCTTTCCAAATGCAACCAACCGTTAATTTCTTATTCAATATGTTATTTTCAATACCTATAATCATTTTCAACCGGAAATTCAACAATAAAATATTTTGAATTTTTTTGCAAAAATCCCTGATGAGCCTTACTGATTTTGAACGGATAAAATTTATTGTCACAGATTCTGCAAGTTTCGGTTATTTTGCGTTATTGATGTAATTTTGAGTTGATCAGCGTTTAAATTGCTGCAATACGTCGCCTCATTCGTCTGTGATCCACGTTCGATGATCTACAATATAACCGGATATCAAAATGCGAAATTTCCAATACCCGCGCTTTCCAAATGCAACCAACCGTTAATTTCTTATTCAATATGTTATTTTCAATACCTATAATCATTTTCAACCGGAAATTCAACAATAAAATATTTTGAATTTTTTTGCAAAAATCCCTGATGGTTAGTTAGCCTTACTGATTTTGAACGGATAAAATTTATTGTCACAGATTCTGCAAGTTTCGGTTATTTTGCGTTATTGATGTAATTTTGAGTTGATCAGCGTTTAAATTGCTGCAATACGTCGCCTCATTCGTCTGTGATCCACGTTCGATGATCTACAATATAACCGGATATCAAAATGCGAAATTTCCAATACCCGCGCTTTCCAAATGCAACCAACCGTTAATTTCTTATTCAATATGTTATTTTCAATACCTATAATCATTTTCAACCGGAAATTCAACAATAAAATATTTTGAATTTTTTTGCAAAAATCCCTGATGGTTAGCCTTACTGATTTTGAACGGATAAAATTTATTGTCACAGATTCTGCAAGTTTCGGTTATTTTGCGTTATTGATGTAATTTTGAGTTGATCAGCGCTTAAATTGCTGCAATACGTCGCCTCATTCGTCTGTGATCCACGTTCGATGATCTACAATAAAACCGGATATCAAAATGCGAAATTTCCAATACCCGCGCTTTCCAAATGCAACCAACCGTTAATTTCTTATTCAATATGTTATTTTCAATACCTATAATCATTTTCAACCGGAAATTCAACAATAAAATATTTTGAAATTTTTTGCAAAAAGCCTTACTGATTTTGAACGGATAAAATTTATTGTCACAGATTCTGCAAGTTTCGGTTATTTTGCGTTATTGATGTAATTTTGAGTTGATCAGCGTTTAAACTGCTGCAATACGTCGCCTCATTCGTCTGTGATCCACGTTCGATGATCTACAATATAACCGGATATCAAAACGCGAAATTTCCAATAACCGCGCTTTCCAAATGCAACCAACCGTTAATTTCTTATTCAATATGTTATTTTCAATACCTATAATCATTTTCAACCGGAAATTCAACAATAAAATATTTTGAATTTTTTTGCAAAAATCCCTGATGGTTAGCCTTACTGATTTTGAACGGATAAAATTTATTGTCACAGATTCTGCAAGTTTCGGTTATTTTGCGTTATTGATGTAATTTTGAGTTGATCAGCGTTTAAATTGCTGCAATACGTCGCCTCATTCGTCTGTGATCCACGTTCGATGATCTACAATATAACCGGATATCAAAACGCGAAATTTCCAATAACCGCGCTTTCCAAATGCAACCAATCGTTAATTTCTTATTCAATATGTTATTTTCAATACCTATAATCATTTTCAACCGGAAATTCAACAATAAAATATTTTCAATTTTTTTGCAAAAATCCCTGATGGTTAGCCTTACTGATTTTGAACGGATAAAATTTATTGTCACAGATTCTGCAAGTTTCGGTTATTTTGCGTGATTGATGTAATTTTGAGTTGATCAGCGTTTAAATTGCTGCAATACGTCGCCTCATTCGTCTGTGATCCACGTTCGATGATCTACAATATAACCGGATATCAAAACGCGAAATTTCCAATAACCGCGCTTTCCAAATGCAACCAACCGTTAATTTCTTATTCAATATGTTATTTTCAATACCTATAATCATTTTCAACCGGAAATTCAACAATAAAATATTTTGAATTTTTTTGCAAAAATCCCTGATGGGTTAGCCTTACTGATTTTGAACGGATAAAATTTATTGTCACAGATTCTGCAAGATTCGGTTATTTTGCGTTATTGATGTAATTTTGAGTTGATCAGCGTTTAAATTGCTGCAATACGTCGCCTCATTCGTCTGTGATCCACGTTCGATGATCTACAATATAACCGGATATCAAAACGCGAAATTTCCAATAACCGCGCTTTCCAAATGCAACCAACCGTTAATTTCTTATTCAATATGTTATTTTCAATACCTATAATCATTTTCAACCGGAAATTCAACAATAAAATATTTTGAATTTTTTTGCAAAAATCCCTGATGGGTTAGGTTAGCCTTACTGATTTTGAACGGATAAAATTTATTGTCACAGATTCTGCAAGTTTCGGTTATTTTGCGTTATTGATGTAATTTTGAGTTGATCAGCGTTTAAATTGCTGCAATACGTCGCCTCATTCGTCTGTGATCCACGTTCGATGATCTACAATATAACCGGATATCAAAACGCGAAATTTCCAATAACCGCGCTTTCCAAATGCAACCAACCGTTAATTTCTTATTCAATATGTTATTTTCAATACCTATAATCATTTTCAACCGGAAATTCAACAATAAAATATTTTGAATTTTTTTGCAAAAATCCCTGATGGTTAGCCTTACTGATTTTGAACGGATAAAATTTATTGTCACAGATTCTGCAAGTTTCGGTTATTTTGCGTGATTGTTGTAATTTTGAGTTGATCAGCGTTTAAATTGCTGCAATACGTTGCCTCATTCGTCTGTGATCCACGTTCGATGATCTACAATATAACCGGATATCAAAACGCGAAATTTCCAATAACCGCGCTTTCCAAATGCAACCAACCGTTAATTTCTTATTCAATATGTTATTTTCAATACCTATAATCATTTTCAACCGGAAATTCAACAATAAAATATTTTGAATTTTTTTGCAAAAATCCCTGATGGGTTAGCCTTACTGATTTTGAACGGATAAAATTTATTGTCACAGATTCTGCAAGATTCGGTTATTTTGCGTTATTGATGTAATTTTGAGTTGATCAGCGTTTAAATTGCTGCAATACGTCGCCTCATTCGTCTGTGATCCACGTTCGATGATCTACAATATAACCGGATATCAAAACGCGAAATTTCCAATAACCGCGCTTTCCAAATGCAACCAACCGTTAATTTCTTATTCAATATGTTATTTTCAATACCTATAATCATTTTCAACCGGAAATTCAACAATAAAATATTTTGAATTTTTTTGCAAAAATCCCTGATGGGTTAGCCTTACTGATTTTGAACGGATAAAATTTATTGTCACAGATTCTGCAAGTTTCGGTTATTTTGCGTTATTGATGTAATTTTGAGTTGATCAGCGTTTAAATTGCTGCAATACGTCGCCTCATTCGTCTGTGATCCACGTTCGATGATCTACAATATAACCGGATATCAAAATGCGAAATTTCCAATACCCGCGCTTTCCAAATGCAACCAACCGTTAATTTCTTATTCAATATGTTATTTTCAATACCTATAATCATTTTCAACCGGAAATTCAACAATAAAATATTTTGAATTTTTTTGCAAAAATCCCTGATGGTTAGCCTTACTGATTTTGAACGGATAAAATTTATTGTCACAGATTCTGCAAGTTTCGGTTATTTTGCGTTATTGATGTAATTTTGAGTTGATCAGCGCTTAAATTGCTGCAATACGTCGCCTCATTCGTCTGTGATCCACGTTCGATGATCTACAATATAACCGGATATCAAAACGCGAAATTTCCAATAACCGCGCTTTCCAAATGCAACCAACCGTTAATTTCTTATTCAATATGTTATTTTCAATACCTATAATCATTTTCAACCGGAAATTCAACAATAAAATATTTTGAATTTTTTTGCAAAAATCCCTGATGGGTTAGCCTTACTGATTTTGAACGGATAAAATTTATTGTCACAGATTCTGCAAGTTTCGGTTATTTTGCATTCGTCTGTGATCCACGTTCGATGATCTACAATATAACCGGATATCAAAACGCGAAATTTCCAATAACCGCGCTTTCCAAATGCAACCAACCGTTAATTTCTTATTCAATATGTTATTTTCAATACCTATAATCATTTTCAACCGGAAATTCAACAATAAAATATTTTGAATTTTTTTGCAAAAATCCCTGATGGGTTAGCCTTACTGATTTTGAACGGATAAAATTTATTGTCACAGATTCTGCAAGATTCGGTTATTTTGCGTTATTGATGTAATTTTGAGTTGATCAGCGTTTAAATTGCTGCAATACGTCGCCTCATTCGTCTGTGATCCACGTTCGATGATCTACAATATAACCGGATATCAAAACGCGAAATTTCCAATAACCGCGCTTTCCAAATGCAACCAACCGTTAATTTCTTATTCAATATGTTATTTTCAATACCTATAATCATTTTCAACCGGAAATTCAACAATAAAATATTTTGAATTTTTTTGCAAAAATCCCTGATGGGTTAGCCTTACTGATTTTGAACGGATAAAATTTATTGTCACAGATTCTGCAAGTTTCGGTTATTTTGCGTTATTGATGTAATTTTGAGTTGATCAGCGTTTAAATTGCTGCAATACGTCGCCTCATTCGTCTGTGATCCACGTTCGATGATCTACAATATAACCGGATATCAAAACGCGAAATTTCCAATAACCGCGCTTTCCAAATGCAACCAACCGTTAATTTCTTATTCAATATGTTATTTTCAATACCTATAATCATTTTCAACCGGAAATTCAACAATAAAATATTTTGAATTTTTTTGCAAAAATCCCTGAGTTAGCCTTACTGATTTTGAACGGATAAAATTTATTGTCACAGATTCTGCAAGTTTCGGTTATTTTGCGTTATTGATGTAATTTTGAGTTGATCAGCGTTTAAATTGCTGCAATACGTCGCCTCATTCGTCTGTGATCCACGTTCGATGATCTACAATATAACCGGATATCAAAATGCGAAATTTCCAATACCCGCGCTTTCCAAATGCAACCAACCGTTAATTTCTTATTCAATATGTTATTTTCAATACCTATAATCATTTTCAACCGGAAATTCAACAATAAAATATTTTGAATTTTTTTGCAAAAATCCCTGATGGTTAGCCTTACTGATTTTGAACGGATAAAATTTATTGTCACAGATTCTGCAAGTTTCGGTTATTTTGCGTTATTGATGTAATTTTGAGTTGATCAGCGTTTAAATTGCTGCAATACGTCGCCTCATTCGTCTGTGATCCACGTTCGATGATCTACAATATAACCGGATATCAAAACGCGAAATTTCCAATAACCGCGCTTTCCAAATGCAACCAACCGTTAATTTCTTATTCAATATGTTATTTTCAATACCTATAATCATTTTCAACCGGAAATTCAACAATAAAATATTTTGAATTTTTTTGCAAAAATCCCTGATGAGCCTTACTGATTTTGAACGGATAAAATTTATTGTCACAGATTCTACAAGTTTCGGTTATTTTGCGTTATTGATGTAATTTTGAGTTGATCAGCGTTTAAATTGCTGCAATACGTCGCCTCATTCGTCTGTGATCCACGTTCGATGATCTACAATATAACCGGATATCAAAACGCGAAATTTCCAATAACCGCGCTTTCCAAATGCAACCAACCGTTAATTTCTTATTCAATATGTTATTTTCAATACCTATAATCATTTTCAACCGGAAATTCAACAATAAAATATTTTGAATTTTTTTGCAAAAATCCCTGATGGTTAGCCTTACTGATTTTGAACGGATAAAATTTATTGTCACAGATTCTGCAAGTTTCGGTTATTTTGCGTTATTGATGTAATTTTGAGTTGATCAGCGTTTAAATTGCTGCAATACGTCGCCTCATTCGTCTGTGATCCACGTTCGATGATCTACAATATAACCGGATATCAAAACGCGAAATTTCCAATAACCGCGCTTTCCAAATGCAACCAACCGTTAATTTCTTATTCAATATGTTATTTTCAATACCTATAATCATTTTCAACCGGAAATTCAACAATAAAATATTTTGAATTTTTTTGCAAAAATCCCTGATGGTTAGTTAGCCTTACTGATTTTGAACGGATAAAATTTATTGTCACAGATTCTGCAAGTTTCGGTTATTTTGCGTTATTGATGTAATTTTGAGTTGATCAGCGTTTAAATTGCTGCAATACGTCGCCTCATTCGTCTGTGATCCACGTTCGATGATCTACAATATAACCGGATATCAAAACGTGAAATTTCCAATAACCGCGCTTTCCAAATGCAACCAACCGTTAATTTCTTATTCAATATGTTATTTTCAATACCTATAATCATTTTCAACCGGAAATTCAACAATAAAATATTTTGAATTTTTTTGCAAAAATCCCTGATGGTTAGCCTTACTGATTTTGAACGGATAAAATTTATTGTCACAGATTCTGCAAGTTTCGGTTATTTTGCGTTATTGATGTAATTTTGAGTTGATCAGCGTTTAAATTGCTGCAATACGTCGCCTCATTCGTCTGTGATCCACGTTCGATGATCTACAATATAACCGGATATCAAAACGCGAAATTTCCAATAACCGCGCTTTCCAAATGCAACCAACCGTTAATTTCTTATTCAATATGTTATTTTCAATACCTATAATCATTTTCAACCGGAAATTCAACAATAAAATATTTTGAATTTTTTTGCAAAAATCCCTGATGATTCTGCAAGTTTCGGTTATTTTGCGTGATTGATGTAATTTTGAGTTGATCAGCGTTTAAATTGCTGCAATACGTCGCCTCATTCGTCTGTGATCCACGTTCGATGATCTACAATATAACCGGATATCAAAATGCGAAATTTCCAATACCCGCGCTTTCCAAATGCAACCAACCGTTAATTTCTTATTCAATATGTTATTTTCAATACCTATAATCATTTTCAACCGGAAATTCAACAATAAAATATTTTGAATTTTTTTGCAAAAATCCCTGATGGTTAGCCTTACTGATTTTGAACGGATAAAATTTATTGTCACAGATTCTGCAAGTTTCGGTTATTTTGCGTTATTGATGTAATTTTGAGTTGATCAGCGTTTAAATTGCTGCAATACGTCGCCTCATTCGTCTGTGATCCACGTTCGATGATCTACAATATAACCGGATATCAAAACGCGAAATTTCCAATAACCGCGCTTTCCAAATGCAACCAACCGTTAATTTCTTATTCAATATGTTATTTTCAATACCTATAATCATTTTCAACCGGAAATTCAACAATAAAATATTTTCAATTTTTTTGCAAAAGTCCCTGATGGTTAGCCTTACTGATTTTGAACGGATAAAATTTATTGTCCCAGATTCTGCAAGTTTCGGTTATTTTGCGTGATTGATGTAATTTTGAGTTGATCAGCGTTTAAATTGCTGCAATACGTCGCCTCATTCGTCTGTGATCCACGTTCGATGATCTACAATATAACCGGATATCAAAATGCGAAATTTCCAATACCCTCGCTTTCCAAATGCAACCAACCGTTAATTTCTTATTCAATATGTTATTTTCAATACCTATAATCATTTTCAACCGGAAATTCAACAATAAAATATTTTCAATTTTTTTGCAAAAGTCCCTGATGGTTAGCCTTACTGATTTTGAACGGATAAAATTTATTGTCACAGATTCTGCAAGTTTCGGTTATTTTGCGTGATTGATGTAATTTTGAGTTGATCAGCGTTTAAATTGCTGCAATACGTCGCCTCATTCGTCTGTGATCCACGTTCGATGATCTACAATATAACCGGATATCAAAACGCGAAATTTCCAATAACCGCGCTTTCCAAATGCAACCAACCGTTAATTTCTTATTCAATATGTTATTTTCAATATCTATAATCATTTTCAACCGGAAATTCAACAATAAAATATTTTGAATTTTTTTGCAAAAATCCCTGATGGTTAGCCTTACTGATTTTGAACGGATAAAATTTATTGTCCCAGATTCTGCAAGTTTCGGTTATTTTGCGTGATTGATGTAATTTTGAGTTGATCAGCGTTTAAATTGCTGCAATACGTCGCCTCATTCGTCTGTGATCCACGTTCGATGATCTACAATATAACCGGATATCAAAATGCGAAATTTCCAATACCCGCGCTTTCCAAATGCAACCAACCGTTAATTTCTTATTCAATATGTTATTTTCAATACCTATAATCATTTTCAACCGGAAATTCAACAATAAAATATTTTGAATTTTTTTGCAAAAATCCCTGATGATTCTTCAAGTTTCGGTTATTTTGCGTGATTGGTGTAATTTTGAGTTGATCAGCGTTTAAATTGCTGCAATACGTCGCCTCATTCGTCTGTGATCCACGTTCGATGATCTACAATATAACCGGATATCAAAATGCGAAATTTCCAATACCCGCGCTTTCCAAATGCAACCAACCGTTAATTTCTTATTCAATATGTTATTTTCAATACCTATAATCATTTTCAACCGGAAATTCAACAATAAAATATTTTGAATTTTTTTGCAAAAATCCCTGATGGTTAGCCTTACTGATTTTGAACGGATAAAATTTATTGTCACAGATTCTGCAAGTTTCGGTTATTTTGCGTTATTGATGTAATTTTGAGTTGATCAGCGTTTAAATTGCTGCAATACGTCGCCTCATTCGTCTGTGATCCACGTTCGATGATCTACAATATAACCGGATATCAAAACGCGAAATTTCCAATAACCGCGCTTTCCAAATGCAACCAACCGTTAATTTCTTATTCAATATGTTATTTTCAATACCTATAATCATTTTCAACCGGAAATTCAACAATAAAATATTTTGAATTTTTTTGCAAAAATCCCTGATGGTTAGCCTTACTGATTTTGAACGGATAAAATTTATTGTCACAGATTCTGCAAGTTTCGGTTATTTGCGTTATTGATGTAATTTTGAGTTGATCAGCGTTTAAATTGCTGCAATACGTCGCCTCATTCGTCTGTGATCCACGTTCGATGATCTACAATATAACCGGATATCAAAACGCGAAATTTCCAATAACCGCGCTTTCCAAATGCAACCAACCGTTAATTTCTTATTCAATATGTTATTTTCAATACCTATAATCATTTTCAACCGGAAATTCAACAATAAAATATTTTCAATTTTTTTGCAAAAGTCCCTGATGGTTAGCCTTACTGATTTTGAACGGATAAAATTTATTGTCACAGATTCTGCAAGTTTCGGTTATTTTGCGTGATTGATGTAATTTTGAGTTGATCAGCGTTTAAATTGCTGCAATACGTCGCCTCATTCGTCTGTGATCCACGTTCGATGATCTACAATATAACCGGATATCAAAACGCGAAATTTCCAATAACCGCGCTTTCCAAATGCAACCAACCGTTAATTTCTTATTCAATATGTTATTTTCAATACCTATAATCATTTTCAACCGGAAATTCAACAATAAAATATTTTCAATTTTTTTGCAAAAATCCCTGATGGTTAGCCTTACTGATTTTGAACGGATAAAATTTATTGTCACAGATTCTGCAAGTTTCGGTTATTTTGCGTGATTGATGTAATTTTGAGTTGATCAGCGTTTAAATTGCTGCAATACGTCGCCTCATTCGTCTGTGATCCACGTTCGATGATCTACAATATAACCGGATATCAAAACGCGAAATTTCCAATAACCGCGCTTTCCAAATGCAACCAACCGTTAATTTCTTATTCAATATGTTATTTTCAATACCTATAATCATTTTCAACCGGAAATTCAACAATAAAATATTTTGAATTTTTTTGCAAAAATCCCTGGTGGTTAGCCTTACTGATTTTGAACGGATAAAATTTATTGTCACAGATTCTGCAAGTTTCGGTTATTTTGCGTTATTGATGTAATTTTGAGTTGATCAGCGTTTAAATTGCTGCAATACGTCGCCTCATTCGTCTGTGATCCACGTTCGATGATCTACAATATAACCGGATATCAAAACGCGAAATTTCCAATAACCGCGCTTTCCAAATGCAACCAACCGTTAATTTCTTATTCAATATGTTATTTTCAATACCTATAATCATTTTCAACCGGAAATTCAACAATAAAATATTTTGAATTTTTTTGCAAAAATCCCTGATGGTTAGCCTTACTGATTTTGAACGGATAAAATTTATTGTCACAGATTCTGCAAGTTTCGGTTATTTTGCGTGATTGATGTAATTTTGAGTTGATCAGCGTTTAAATTGCTGCAATACGTCGCCTCATTCGTCTGTGATCCACGTTCGATGATCTACAATATAACCGGATATCAAAACGCGAAATTTCCAATAACCGCGCTTTCCAAATGCAACCAACCGTTAATTTCTTATTCAATATGTTATTTTCAATACCTATAATCATTTTCAACCGGAAATTCAACAATAAAATATTTTGAATTTTTTTGCAAAAATCCCTGATGGTTAGCCTTACTGATTTTGAACGGATAAAATTTATTGTCACAGATTCTGCAAGTTTCGGTTATTTTGCGTTATTGATGTAATTTTGAGTTGATCAGCGTTTAAATTGCTGCAATACGTCGCCTCATTCGTCTGTGATCCACGTTCGATGATCTACAATATAACCGGATATCAAAACGCGAAATTTCCAATAACCGCGCTTTCCAAATGCAACCAACCGTTAATTTCTTATTCAATATGTTATTTTCAATACCTATAATCATTTTCAACCGGAAATTCAACAATAAAATATTTTGAATTTTTTTGCAAAAATCCCTGATGGTTAGCCTTACTGATTTTGAACGGATAAAATTTATTGTCACAGATTCTGCAAGTTTCGGTTATTTTGCGTTATTGATGTAATTTTGAGTTGATCAGCGTTTAAATTGCTGCAATACGTCGCCTCATTCGTCTGTGATCCACGTTCGATGATCTACAATATAACCGGATATCAAAACGCGAAATTTCCAATAACCGCGCTTTCCAAATGCAACCAACCGTTAATTTCTTATTCAATATGTTATTTTCAATACCTATAATCATTTTCAACCGGAAATTCAACAATAAAATATTTTCAATTTTTTTGCAAAAATCCCTGATGGTTAGTTAGCCTTACTGATTTTGAACGGATAAAATTTATTGTCACAGATTCTGCAAGTTTCGGTTATTTTGCGTTATTGATGTAATTTTGAGTTGATCAGCGTTTAAATTGCTGCAATACGTCGCCTCATTCGTCTGTGATCCACGTTCGATGATCTACAATATAACCGGATATCAAAATGCGAAATTTCCAATACCCGCGCTTTCCAAATGCAACCAACCGTTAATTTCTTATTCAATATGTTATTTTCAATACCTATAATCATTTTCAACCGGAAATTCAACAATAAAATATTTTGAATTTTTTTGCAAAAATCCCTGATGGTGTTAGCCTTACTGATTTTGAACGGATAAAATTTATTGTCACAGATTCTGCAAGTTTCGGTTATTTTGCGTTATTGATGTAATTTTGAGTTGATCAGCGTTTAAATTGCTGCAATACGTCGCCTCATTCGTCTGTGATCCACGTTCGATGATCTACAATATAACCGGATATCAAAATGCGAAATTTCCAATACCCGCGCTTTCCAAATGCAACCAACCGTTAATTTCTTATTCAATATGTTATTTTCAATACCTATAATCATTTTCAACCGGAAATTCAACAATAAAATATTTTGAATTTTTTTGCAAAAATCCCTGATGGTTAGCCTTACTGATTTTGAACGGATAAAATTTATTGTCACAGATTCTGCAAGTTTCGGTTATTTTGCGTTATTGATGTAATTTTGAGTTGATCAG